>JAQFVV010000004.1:7148173-9548173 GCA_028023455.1 Epiperipatus broadwayi
GTTATAGTCCATTAACCACAAAGTGTAACCACTAAATTCATTTATATGTGTTTACCCTAATATTATTCATTGTATGTTAAATTTCAAATCTTTCTAGATGTAAACTTATGTAAACCATTCAGATCAGTAAAGCCTTTATTGAAACATAATAATAATAATAATAATAATAATAATAATAATAATAATAATAATAATAATAATAATAATAATAATAATAATAATAATAATAATAATAATAATAATAATAATAATAATAATAATAATAATAATAATAATAATAATAATAATAATAATAATAATAATAATAATAATAATAATAATAATAATAATAATAATAATAATAATAATAATAATAATAATAATAATAATAATAATAATAATAATAATAATAATAATAATAATAATAATAATAATAATAATAATAATAATAATAATAATAATAATAATAATAATAATAATAATAATAATAATAATAATAATAATAATAATAATAATAATAATAATAATAATAATAATAATAATAATAATAATAATAATAATAATAATAATAATAATAATAATAATAATAATAATAATAATAATAATAATAATAATAATAATAATAATAATAATAATAATAATAATAATAATAATAATAATAATAATAATAATAATAATAATAATAATAATAATAATAATAATAATAATAATAATAATAATAATAATAATAATAATAATAATAATAATAATAATAATAATAATAATAATAATAATAATAATAATAATAATAATAATAATAATAATAATAATAATAATAATGTACTCCAGAGGTAAAAATAAAAAGGCAGATTTTAAAAATACAAGTAAAAAACGTTATGGGGGTTTTGATTAAAATACTGAAATAAGATAGATTGTTTTATATGATAACATTCATTAATTAAAATCTAAATCAAACATTCACTAATTAAATAACATTTCTTTGAGTCAGATGTCTCCTAGTACTTACACATATATATGTTCTATATATCTTTATCATAATAATCATAAGGCATGGTCTTTTTTAGATTCTAATCCTAAACTTAACTGCTTATATAATAATAACTAAAAAGGGATGACCTTTTGGCCATAATCCTAACCGAATAAACACTCTATACAATAATTAAAAAGAGTGGCCCTTTTTGGGTTCTAAACCTAATTTGATACATCTACAATGTATAAGAGAGATGACTCATTCTCAGATTGATATCTGAACTCATCAAACTGATGTGGAATGTATTCTACCATATGGATGTGAATATATGTAAACTATTAAAGATTGAACAAACAACTGTGCAATATATAAATCCATTTACATAAAATCCAATTTTCAACTAAGAGTGAATGAAACTAATGGAAATAATTACACCATTAACTATGGTTATTTGTGATTATATTGCATTTATATGATTATCATTATTTGTTTTTTCCTCTTATTAACCTCAGCATACACCTGTGATATATAATAATAATAATTTTCTTTAACAAATAATTTTATCAAGTAATGAGAAGTTTTTACAATTCATCTCCCCACCACTTTTAATGACAGTTTCTTTTAAATAATATCTAGATAACAAGTGTTATTTAAAATTTATATTATTTATAACAAAGTGCAAATTATTATTTAAATGTAAAGCTCATTAAAAAATAGTTATGGACTTTTAATATTCATCAGTAGTGCTAATTCTTCATTTCAATCAGAGTTATTCAAAGTGTTCCAGATTAGATCTAGCTAACTGTTAGTATTGCCTCTCCTTTTTATTCACAAGGCATGGTGAAATCCTGAAAGTAGTATTACCATCAGATTAAAGAAAAAGTGATTTTTATATACAAAACTTAGTTTTTTTCTTGAACCTCATTTTAGTTCTTTTTTCAAAAATCAAATTTGCATAAACTTAGCATTGTAGAAAAAAAAATTTATTTATTGAAATGAATAATAGATTTTTCATTTCATATATATATACATATGTTAATTCTAATATTTTCACGTATAAAATATGTCATATTATTATTATTATAATTTGCGGGAAATTCCGTGTAGTGAAAAAGCTAAATGCTGACGTTTCAGTACAATATCAAGTACCTTCCTCAAGGATGCTGTGAGAAAGGTACTTGATATTGTACTGAAACGTCAGCATTTAACTTTTTCACTACACGGAATATCTCGCAAATAATAATAATAATATATATATATATTACTGTGATATTAAGATTATATACATATATATGCATTATTATTCAAATAATGTATTGAGTGTTTCAAATTACAAACTATATTACGTGTATTTTAATAAAAAATCATTAAATGTTTTTATTATCATTTTTAATGGTTTTCTACTCCAATCATCATCATCATTATCAACCATTATCAATCCACTGCAGGATGAAGGTCTCTCCAAGTTTAATCCATCTTCTCCGATCTTTAGCTTCTCTTCTCCACATCACCCCTACACATTTTCTTATTTCATCCATCCATCTTACATGTGGTCTCCTTCTGGGTCTTTTACAATCTCTTGGAATCCAGTTTAAAATTTCAATTGTCCATCTATTATCATCTCTTCTAGCAATATGTCCAGCCCAACTCCACTTCAATCTTTTAATTTTTTCAATGAGGTCAGTAACACCTGTTTGTTCTCTTACCCATACATTGCGTTTTCGATCTCTTCTTGTTACTCCCAACATACATCTCTCCATACTTCTTTGAGTGGTCTGAAGTCTCTGTATTGATCTTCTATTAAGTGTCCAAGTCTCAGATCCATAAGTAAGAACTGGTAAAACACATTTGTTAAAAACCTTTCTTTTCAAACACATAGGCATATTTCCTTTTAATATCAAGTTATTTCTACCAAAAGCACTCCAACCAAGTTTAATTCTATGATTAATTTCCTCTATTATGTTTCCATCTGTATTAATAATCTGACCAAGGTATTTGTAACTCTTAACTTCTTCTAATTCATCATAATCAATCTTTATTTTCATATTTTGAGCAAATCGATTAAACATTACTTTAGTCTTTTTAACATTTATCTTTAGTCCTACTTTCCTACTTTCATCTGATAATTTCTGCAACATTTCCTGCAGCTCGGAAGCATTATTTGCAAAAACAACTACATCATCTGCGAAATCTAAATGACTTAAATAATCTCCATTTACTTTCACTCCTTTAGTTTCCCATTTTAATCCACAAAATACTTCTTGCAGCACTGCTGTAAAAAGTTTTGGAGATATGGAGTCACCTTGTCTTACACCTTTCTCAATGTTGACTTTCCCAATATCATTCTAATCATATTTCTACTTATATCATTTTTATATTCCATTTATCTTCAATAATGATGAAATAATATTTTACCTCACTTATTATACACATCTTTATATATTTGAACTATACTTTTCAATTTTTTTTTCTACATTTTATTATCTTTTTAATTCAACTTTTGTTTGTTTTTTTAATTCTTTATACAGCTTTCTTAAATTAACAACAATTCATTGTCACATCACAATTGACATTATATCTTTTTAATCTATATTACTCAATTTTTCTTATGTTTTTGCTTAAAAATTTTTTTATTTATATAACTATTCAATTATAAAATAAAAAAAATAAAAAATAATGGCTTCAAATCATGCAAAAATTTAAACCAATTTTGTATTAGTCTAGAATATCAATAAAATTTATTATCATTAGGATTGTCCATGCATAAATCATTTATTAAAATGTTTAAAACAAATATTCAGTATCAAATTAATTTATATAGAAAGAGATAATAAATATTATGAATTTATTGCCTAGTTCTAAGCATATAAATTAAAAATTTTTTCTTTCCTGTCTTGCCATATTTTCTTTATACATCTATTATTTTGCCTTTTTTAAAACACTTTCACATACAATATCATCTGCTTTATTACCAATCACTATGACTACCTGTTAAAATACGACTTGTATAAGATCTTTTGGAAAAGCTTTAAAGTATCATTTATATAATTAAGAATTTCTTTAGCATTTAATTTAAAAGAAAAATAAATCAACATTATTCCATAATAAAAAACAACATTTTATTTAGTGTTTTCTCTTCAATTCTTTTGTTATATTTCATATAGACTTACATCTAATATCTTATACCAATAGGTCTTTTAACTTCTATTGTTCGTTTGTAGTTCTAATTTTCCTTGTGTTACAAAACTTTTTAAGTTTAAATCTTTGTATATAAAATTGGATTGGAGTAAAAAGTTTAAAAAAATCATTATGGGAGAGTTTTTCATTACTTTTCCCAGTAAATTCAAAAAAGTATTCTACAAAAACAAAGTGGTAAATTTCATTACCTTTCAAATAATATTACTTTAAAGATATGTTTGTTATTATTTCTTTTTTAAAAAAAGTAAAATTCATTATACGATTTAGAAATCAGAGTCATAAAATTTCTAGCAACAATTTTTATATCCTATGCAATTATATTATTATAATTTTAAATAAGAACATTGACTTGCCATATCTATGATTTGCAATATAAATCCAGATTGATTCCAAATAGATATATAACTTTTTCTCTTAGATAGCTATAATTTAGAGAGTCATCCAACATTGATCAGTAAATGGATATTTAGCTTCTTTTTTAAATGAATAAAAACAAATATTCAAAGATTTAAACTTCCATCTCCCATAAAGTAATAAGACTACTGAATAATGTTTTTTGTTGTTGTTGTTTCTTTACATGTTATTAAAGAAAACTTTGCTCAGCTGTGAGATATTTAAAAACTTTTATTTTTTACTACATTAAAATTGTGATAATACAGTTATTTTATGATGTATATTTTAATATTATAGCAAAAATGTGTTCAAATCATAATCTCATTTTACAGTTGAAATAAGTTTTAAAAATACTACTTTAAGCAAAATTTTAACAAGCCTTTTTCATAATTCTAATGCTGATAATCCACAAAATAATCTGTATGCTTTATTAAAAGTAATGGTTAGTTGTAAATCTCCGTTTAATTGTTTTTCATTTTTCTATAATCCTTTAACTTTATGAGTATTAAAAAAACTATTAATCCTGTTCTAAAATACTTTTTTAACTATTCCATTTAATATATATATATATTAAATCATAGATTTTTACAGATAAAAAATGTAAACATGTATTTTAGATCTTAAATATATATTTACATATATATAAAATATACATTTAGTTTTAAATAAAACTATGTCTAAGAATGAATACTTTTATATTTTAATAAGATCGTTTATCTGAAAAGCAGTAAGTTATACATTTCTTTTTCATTTTAATGTAATTTAAATGAAAATAGACCAGAAGCTGAGAAACAGCAGTTATCAAGCCATAATAACTCTAAAAAAGAACTCTACAGGTTTCTCTTTTGCTTTGAATAAAAAAAAAAAAAGCTACATTTTTCTTCAGGCAGACTAAAAAATACAAGTAATATTTTGTTATGACAAATATGAAAAGATTACTAAAGTTTTTTTATATATCTTATCACATACATTATAATGATATGGAGTTAGACTCAACCATCCATGGTCCATAGTTTGGTTGCTCAATATGTAACAAAGTGCTTCTACAAATCAATCTAAAAACAATATTTAAAAAAAAAACAAGATTTACAAAAATGACACTACTCTAATTATATACTCCTATATATGATGTAACCAATCAAATGCCACAATCTAATTTTTTAAAGTGATTGACTTCATAATTTCCAGGAATACTAG
Organism: Epiperipatus broadwayi; assembly: GCA_028023455.1. NCBI lineage: Eukaryota > Metazoa > Onychophora > Udeonychophora > Euonychophora > Peripatidae > Epiperipatus > Epiperipatus broadwayi. The sequence continues at coordinate 7,153,911 of JAQFVV010000004.1, forward strand.
CTCAATTGTATGAAATCAAATTAAGAATTGAACATCACATACTACTAAGATAATTTATAAATAAAGAAAAAATAACGGAAAGAGAAAAGTCAAAAAAGCCTCTTTTATTGCACGGTTATGACCACATGACGAACAAGAGAACCAATAGCATTAAAAGAAGTAAATAATAATACATTTTTTAAAAAAATGTTCAAATGTTGTGTTGATAATCATAAGTATGATGCTAATGCATTGAAAGTATATTTGGATTTTTAAAATTAATATTGAAGTATATAACTGCTACAGTGTTTTTAATTTATATGTAATAAGAAAAGAGGATCAATCTATTACAATCATAGGCACATAATACCAGGATACAACAAGAACATTACTGAGAATAAAAAATTAACATAAATATAAAACTAGTGTGCAATTAATAATATTACAAATATGATTTATAAATACAAAAACACACTGTTCTGTGTAAGAAAAGTAATCAGTCTGTGTTCAAATGTATATCATTTACTTTAAAATTATATTGCATGCTTATTACATATTAGTTTCATACATTAAATAAAGTTTTCTAATTCACTGTACTAAAAAATTATAAACCAAAATAATAATGATCAAATTAGAATATGCACAGTTCAATATTATTGATGTAATATGATTAGATACTTAGGTCTTCATGACAATAAAATCTTTTATGAAAAATATACATTTATCTTGGATTGCTTTCTTTCTACACAATATTTGCGCGCGCGCGCACACACACAAACATATATATCATTATTAAAAATGTTTGTTTCAATAGCTTGTTCTTTAGCTTATATCTATTATTTTCATTATTTTGGTTAGAGGATTCTTGATTGTAGATCTGGTCTGTTGTCGTCTGATAATTCATTTCAGATTTGGTTAAAGGTTTCCTACAGCTTCAATTACCATCCCAGCCATCCCTATCCAATAATTCACTTGGGTTAATCGTTCACTTCATGCAGTCATTTGGTTTAAATCTTGAGAAAGAATTAGAAAGTCTAATACAGTTTAATAATAACGTTTGGTTAGAATATCTCATATTTATCTTATTAATATCACACCTATTATTTCAAAGTAAATTATGTGTTTGTTTACTTTCTATGATTACTCTTATCTTTACATCACTTTAGTTATTTCTCAATAAATAGAGTCTTTTTAAAATTATAATTTTTAAAATAATAAAATTTTGCAATCATATCAGTAATAAGAGTTCATTAACATTTATGTTATCACTATAAATAAAATTATGGTAAGAGAATTGCATGGAACTGCTAATAATAAAGAAGTGATCATAGTATATTATTATCCCTAGTTTCTGGTGAAGAAAAATACACACACACGCACACACACACAAAATTATACATATTAAATGACAGTCATCAGCATTATATATGATTTTTTTTTACATAAAAAATATAAATTGAAAAAACATCTGTAAAATAACACAGTATTAAAATTAATTTCAGTAATTATATGTCAAAGTTTTATTAAGAGTTGAAATTTTTACTAACTTATAAAAAATATTAACAAAAAAGCAATAACATCAAAAAAGAAAGATAATAAAATTTAAAATATAATAATATATATTGTGAAATGATGTAAAATAGTTTTTTCTTAAATAAAATCAAAAGTTTCTATGAGGCAAGCCATGAAAATATCACAGAGCTTATAGTAAATATAAAATGATATATGTTTTATTTCACAATAAAATCAATAAAGAATGCTTTTAATGCAGAGAGTTATATTTTGTAGGTTGCAGTTATTTAACATAATAAATTATATAATTGGTTATAAAATATAAATATAACTTACAGGATCATGTGTAGAGTCCAAGGCTGCTATTAATGTCTTCAGATGACCATTCTCAACAATAGTTCCTTGAGTTTTTGTAGACTGACACATAAATAACAAAACTCGGGCACTCAAAACTTGTAAACAATGGTGAGTACAATGGCGCCATCGACTACTTGGTGTGCAATGTGTCCTCGTTCCTACCACACGTTTATGTAATGTAATAGCATTATGTAAAATATTTAAAATAATCCCGGGATTTATTTGATTTAAAATATCCATGAGACATTCCTCTTCATCTGGTGGGATCACTTTAATTTCTGGTGGAGCTTCGATTGGACTTCCTTCACGGGCAGTTTGACGACGTAATGTACTCTTTCGTTTAGTGATGCTAGGAGTTCGGGTTTCTAATGCTGGACTTTTATCCCTATCCTTTGAAGACAGACGTTTTGCTATTTTTTTTTCTACTTTAGGCTCAATTTTAGGTTCCTTTTCAAAAGGTGAAATGGGCTGGTGATGAGCACGCTCTTCATACAATTGATAAATAATGCAGGCATCAATGATTTTGTTGACAGTAGTCATGGCAGTAAATTGCAGAGATTGGCCTCCACGCATCAGGTGCAAGGATATATGTAGCAGTTTACATAGCTGGGAACTAACTTGGCTTCTCTTAAGCTGATCACTAGGATTTTGAAGAAACTCTTCAAAGATTGCCTAAAAAAATACTATAACTTATTAGCTTTTTATTTATTTAACATAGTAATTTTTTAATTAAATAAAAAATGTAATATTATGATAAAATATTTTAAACTAATAAAAATATTGTTTTTAATGATTACAAATGCATCTGAAATAAATAAATTTACATATATAAAGAATAAAAATTAGACAAGATAAGTAATAAAGATAAAGATAAATAGAAAAATGAAACATCTGTTTCTTACAAAAATAGATACTAAAATAAATAGATCAAAGTTCAAAAATAATTAATACTTTATAAAAATTAATATGACTATTTAATTATTTATTATTTCCTTCTTTCCCACTTGTTGTAAATCGAAAGATTTTGTGAGTACTAATGTGTAATAGGAATTGTGGACTTTATCAGTGAAGTATTAAATAGTTTCACACTCTTAGATCTAACTGCTTTAGCTTCACCTATTCATATAGAAAGTAGGTTGAAGTAAAGAAGGGTTCCTCTCTTTTCTTCCAAAACGTAAACTTGTGGTTAAGACCTGTAGAGGTCCCTACCTGTACATTTCCACGCACATATTTTTGAGGTTTACAGCCTTAATAAATATTACTTATGGAATCAATGTGCGTTTAAATAAATTTATAATTACAACTTTAAATTATCGTAATAGATTTTTAACTATAAAATCTTTCCATTGAATCATTGTAAATCGAAAGATTTTGCAAGTATTAATGTGGACTTAATCAGTGAAGTATTGAATAGCTTCATGCTCCCAGATCTAACCGCTTCAGCTTCATCTATTTATATAGAAAGTAGGTTGAAGTAAAGAGAGTTTCCCTCTTTTCTTCAAAAATGTAAGCTTGTGGTTAAGACCTGTAGAGGTCCCTACCTTCACATTTCCATGTGCATATTCTTGAGGTCTACAGCCTTAATAAATATTACTTATGTAATCAATGTGCATTTAAATAAATTTATAAAATATTACAATAATAGTAAATTTCATCATAAGCAACTGCTATTAATTATTAAACATAAAACAGTAATTTTATTAAATATTAGAGTTTTTTAATTCCTCACATGCAGAATATAGTTAGCAATAACTTTGCTCAATCCAGTTGATAATCTATTAGTTTAATTTCATTTTCTGATTTTCCAAGTTTCCAAACTTCATTTATAAGTCTCACAAAAACTACTCCAGGTTTTGGATAGTAAGTCAAAATAAAAGTTTAGTTTCTACTTGAAAAGCTATCATAATAAAAAAAAATGAAACAAATTTACAAACCTGTAATAATCAAAAATTACTGCAAGTTTTTCTTCTTTACTAGATGTCGAAGTACATTTTTTAAATTATGATTATTAAACAAATTCTTTTACATTGGATACAAAATATTAAAATTTTTCTGCATATTAATTTTTGAATTGAAAAGAATATCACAATCTTCAGCATATCGTAAATATAAAAGCAAAGAAAATAAAATTTACATCATTAATCAATTCATGTCAAAAGTTTCACCATCACAATTTGATGGCTTTTTTAATGAAACTATTAGTAAAATGTTTCAAAAACTATTGGCATATCTTCTTTAGTTTTCATTTCAAGTGTCACATTAGTAATTATTCTTTCTCTCACACTATCATTTAACAAACATTGCCACACATTTTCTTAGTTAAGTTGAATCAAATGATTTGAACAAATCAATAAAAATAATGTATAAATTGTACCTTATATCTGACATCAAAAACCATATTCAGAATATTAATTATATGTTGGACTATAAATACAATTTATCCAAACCACTTTAAACACTTTTTAGCAAAACTCTTTATTTGTACATAAACATATACCTACATTTTGACTGACCTGCAGTCTTCTTCAGAACTGGCTCTGAAGAAGACTGCAGGTCAGTCGAAATGTAGGTGTATGTATATGCACAAATAAAGAGTTTTGCAAAAAAGTGTTTGAAGTGGTTTGGATAAATTGTATTTATAGGATATTACAGCAAAATAAAAAAAAGTGTGATTTTGGTAATATTTATATGTTGGACTATTGTCATGTTAGAAAAACTCAAATTTTATTTAAACTTTCCAAATACATTTAATTGTTAGTAAAAGCACGTGTTAGTATGTGACACAATGTTTCAAGTAGTAGTATTTGCCTCTCTTCTTCAGGTGTTACTGAGCTGACTAATTGCAGTACTAGCATGGGAGTCAAACCTGGAACTTTAGATTCTGAATATTGAATTTTTAGGTAAAGTTCTAATTAATTGATCAAGACAGTATAGTATTACTTTAAAAGTTCAATATGCAGAATTTATATGACCAGGTTCGAATCTCATGCTAGTACTGTCAATGGTCAGATCAGCAGCAACTGGAAAAGAGAGAATACCACTTGAAACATTGTGTAAAATACTAACCAATGTGCTTTTAATGATAGATGAATGTATTTGGAAAGTAAAATAATATTTCAATTTTTTAAAAGGCTTTCAATATTTAATATTAGATAATGGAGATAATCCTAACATATAGTTAGGAGATAATCCTAACATATAGTTACTATTAATATGTGATCATTATAAACCTTCAGATAAACAATATTCATATAATTTTTTTAATTTTCTAAAATTGGAATATATCGTAGTAATCACTCATCTATTATTGATATCAATCTATTGAATAAAATCCGTGAAATTATCTTTGATTTAATAGATAAATTTTCTATTCTTTTTATTTGTGTAACTTAGAATAATAGAATCATTCAGGAGATTAAGTGGCATAACTTCATGGGTGCACCCTCTTCCAAAAAACGCACTAACTGTAAAGCTAACATATCACTACACCTGGGTCTCATTTTACGTGATAGATAGGTTCCTCAGAAAACATGCACAAACGAAATCGTGCAAAAATAGATGTAACTTACATTAAAAAAGGGGGGATGCGGTCTGTGATTTTTCAAAATTCACGTAAAAGCAAAGCACCAACATAAAATTACTTTAAAATTCGTGCAAAAAAAAAATAAGGAAATAAAATATGACTAATAAAAAATTTCAAATTTGAAAAAAATTGATACAAGACAAACTTTTTTTAAATATAATATTTAATTTTATTCAAAATAATATATTTTTATGCATAATTTACATTTTTTTATACACGTTTTAATTATTATCGATATTTGCCGAAAACACAAGTTCGTTTGCAAACTGAGGAAATACAACTAGCACTAACTTCACACTCATGTTGAGTCAATGGATTTCTGGTGACAACGTAATTAGTAATTAATCTTTGAGATGATGATTTTATTAATTGTTTATGAACTTAGACTTACGATAATAAAAAGACATTTATTCACCACTGCTGGGAAAAATTTAATTAAAACTAACAACTAAAAATTAAATTCTTATTTTTGTCTTTAATTTTCAATTCCGTTTAAAAATCAAATTTCGTTTCACTGCTATTACTCACCTTTTAAAAATAGACTTGCGGACACTAAATGATTAATAATTGATTACGATCTTTTTTAAAAAGCAAAAACAGAATGTGATTTAAAATGCAAAATTAACACGCCCAATGTTTGAACAAATTTACATTATAATCTTGTAAAATTTAATGTGTGTATACATAAAATGTGGAAATCATGATTTTAATTTCATTATTGCATAAAATCTTACTATTATAAAGCACTGAAAATATTGAAATTATTAAGATGAAAGTCGAATTCCAATAATGTGCTATTACTTTCAATATAACGTAAGTGCGTGAAATTTATTATTTAAAGTAATAGCGCATTATCGGAGTTCGACTTCCGGTGAATTTCAAAATCACGTAACTTCAAAATCGTGTTAAATAAGTCCGTGTAAAAACAGACCCAGGTGTATTATATTTTAAAATTTCTCAAATGTATTTTATTAAAAATGCATAGATTTTCAGCTTTAAGATTATAAAGAGTTGTTCAAATCCAAATGAACTGATAAGCATATTGTTAAACACAGTCATCTGAATTTTTGATCAACATTCAAAAGGTGATTAAAAATATTCCCACCCTTTATTCATTGTCTTATAAAAGAATGATATTAATTGATTTAATATAATTTAAATATATATTACATTGGGACACATCACACACACACACACAAAAGAATTTAAAATGATGACAATTAGCAAATGACTGTATCTCACCATTAAAAAAATAATCTTTGGGCTCAAGTCTTCTTCACCAATTTTCAATTTTGACTTTCTTTTATGAAAAACCTTAATCAATGCAAATTATTTCAAAATGTATTTTTTAAGTAAAAGTCTGTACAAGTTCCAATGAGACTTTTCTTGCATAATATTAAAAAATTCGGATTTTGTTTTCACACCATGATTAATTTGACAAATAGTGCCAAAAAAAAAAAAAAAAAATTGCAACATTCTATAACGTCCTTCAACAAAATTTCCTTTTCAGATTTTTATAAAAAAAATTATAGGAAATTTTGGCAAATACCACCTTTTTTCTCACTAAATATTTTGTTACAAAACCACTAAAACATCACATAATCATCATTTACTATGCTTGCACAAGCTGTTAAAACAGTAAACTTTTCAGATAGTAGAGCCATTCAGTGCAAGTCATAATAATCAATGGATTCTGATTACTATAGCTTGCACTGAGTGGCGCTACTGTCTGGAGAGTTTGCTAATGCTTTAATTTTTTTGCTATTATTTATATTTAACAACAATATAACATCTAATCTGTTTGGAACCTAATGTTTTTGCTTTTATAAATCCTATTCATACACTGTATACTTGTTCTTGCCCTCATTATTTTTATTAATTTTTATGTCCTTTGACTATTAAGATCTCAATCAATATTATTTCCAAGATATACAAAATTTTCAACATTGTTTAATTAAATTTTATCAATTTTATTGTTTCTTTCATTTCTCTTTTCCAAGTAACAATATTTTCTCTTTTGGCCATGTTTGTCAATTAGTTCTTCATTTTATAATTTTAACAGCGATTTAAGTTTTTTTGCATTATCTGCATAAACAAACCTTGAAAAAAAAAACACAGAAGTTAAATTGTGTATAACCAGTAGTTGTGAATTAAAAAAAAAACTTCATTATGATTTTTTTTCACCATCTTACATTTAACATACATTCTGAGGAGTAGCTTCCTTTACAATATTCCAGTGCCATCTATTGTTAGCATGAGTAATGGAGATGTGGAATATAATAGCAATATCATCTCTGACTTCAAGAGATAACTCAAATTTAAAATGAATGATTCTAAACTAAAAAAAAAAAGAAGAGAAAATTGCTCCAGAAAGTATACCATTATAATAATTACTATTATTTATTTATTTAGCATGTGGATTTTTTAATCAGTTATAACTATCAACAAAATATCATAAAGAAACCTCTAAAGATTCCAATCGAGAATTATTATCACTGTTAAAACAGGATGATTTTACTTCCATTATTAACAATATAAATTGCAAAACATAGATTTTACTTAGTGAGATGCATTTTTATTACAAAAGTTAAATTTAGAGTTATTGACATAAATAAAATGTTTTATTAAGAGTTAGTTTTTATTTCTTACAATCAAAAATATATTTCAAATATTCTCACCTCAAGAATCGTCTTCAGAAGAGTGGCAAGTGCCTTGTCAATGGCTGCACCCTGTAACTGATGAGAATATTCTAAAATAGACTCTGCACTAGTTTGCAGCCCAGATAAGATAAATCCGACACATTCCGGATTGCTAGCCACTTTAATGAGTGCTTGCAAGTTACGTTCAGCTTCAGATATCTCAGGTTTCTCCATACCTAAAACATAATATATTTTATAAATTAATAAATAAAATTAAAATATAATATATAAAATGCACTAACACGCACAAGCACACAAAGCTAAAAACAAATCAAGCAAATATATATTATTTTAATATCTATTCATTAAATGGCTAAGCGACTTATTTTAGATTTTGGAGGAGTACACTATTCCAATACGGCGAAATGGGTTAACAGACAGCTCATTCAAGCTTTGGGATTCGGTTCATATACTATAAATTCGTCATTTCAAATTGTTGCAAAAATAAAAGACCTAGTTTTGAACCCAGACACTACATTAGCTACTATTGATGTTTCGGAATTATACGGCTCCATTTGTAGAGCTAAATCTATTCAGGTTGTAAGAGAAGATCTTATAAACCACAATTTAGCTCAGCCACTAATTGACTTTATTATAGACTTTTTATCATGGCTTGATAAAAATATTATGGCATTCTTTCACAACCAGTGGTTTCATATGAAAGACGGTTGGCCAATGGGACTCCCTATGAGTGGCATTATCTCAAGTGTAGTTTTAAATTATTTTGAAAAGCAAATAATTCCAAGATACCAAGAATCTAACTTGCTATCCATATACACTAGATATGTTGATGATATCTTCATAGCCGCTCCCTCTCCGAATATTCTATAAATAAAAAATGAACTTCAAAACACTCGAGGGCTTACGTTTAACTTGGAGAATGAAAATGCCCATAAACAAGTTAAATACCTGGACCTACATATGCAGCGAAAACACACACACATTAATTATAAAATGCTAATCAAACCCCTTGATGTTAGAGGACCCTCCCACCCTCTTTCCAATTCACCAACTAACCATAAACTCTCTGGCTTAACCTCATTTTTGTTTAGAAATATGCACCTATGTAAATTTGAGGCAGATAAAAAAGCTAACCTCACATCATATAGGAACGACCTAATAAAAGTTGGTTTTGATGTGAATGTAATTGACAGGAGGATAAAACAGTTTTTTGCTAAAAAAATGATAAAGTCCCTAACATTGACAAGCAAAGACTCCTACTCCCTTACCTGCCTAATATGCATAAATGTTTTTATAATATTTTCAATAATAAATACCAGTTACGTTTTCACACACCTCCTAACTCTAACAAATTAATTAATAATACCAAAAACTGCCTCCCACCCTCGCTGACACCTCAAGTGGTTTATAATATTGCCTGCCCTGAAAAATTTTGTAGATCATCATATTATGGTGAGACTAGGGCCTCTCTCTCCACTAGGCTATCACAACACACTTATTCTTATAATAAAGCTTTGTTGGACACTGCTCATAGTTCAGTTTTTGCGCAGCACCATGCTTCAGCTGGGCATGATTGTCAACCGGGAAATCCAGTGGTGGTATGCAGAGAGCGGCATGATCTAAAAAGAAAGATAAAAGAAGCTTTCTTTATATCTAGAGATGGCGATGCCATCAATAGAAAAGACTCTTGCTACAAAATATCCAAGAAATGGAATGCATAATTATTTCATTTGCATAAATTTGCATCACTCCAAATCAATTTATTATATTTTGTAATACGGCTATGATTATGAGGGCTTGAACCTTGAAAGTGCTTAGCCATTTAATGAATAGATATTAAAATAATATATATTTGCTTGATTTGTTTTTAGCTTTGGGTGCTTGTGTGTGTTAGCGCATTTTATATATTTTGATTCATAATTAGCCACAAAGTATAAACTATTTGCTTATTAAAATATAATATTGAAAGTTAGAACTTTTTCAGTCTTAAAACTATTATTAACAATCACAAAAGTAACACCATTTATAAAATTTATAAAATTATAAAATGTTATTTATCAAAATAATATTATAATGCAAGCATGGATATTTATAATTACATAAATTTAAAATTATTTAAAATATTTTGTCACTCACTAAATAGTTTGTATTTTAATTTATATTGTCAATTTGAGTTGCAAATATATAAGCGAACTATTTCATTTTTCATCAATTACATGTTAGAACAGTAGCAAAAATTTTCTTCAGACAATAGTGCCATCTAGTATAAGCTCTAGTAATCAATAGATGCTAAAAATTTTTTTACTTATATGTTATTACATTACTATAAATAAAAATAAAGAAGCAAGTTACTCAACCTTTTTTTAAATTTTACACACACATACACACTCATGCTTGTAATACTCTGCTTAAAAGAAAAAAAAAAGATTACAATATTTAAAATATGACCCATAAGTTGGTCTAGATTACTATCCTCACACATATATATATAATCAGTGCTCAGCTTTATATCAAGATAGCCAATCTTCATACTTTAATGGACAGGCTTCAAACTATTCCAACTCACAACTCATCAGCCTTCCATTTCATTGAAAATCTGATGATGGAACATTCAAAGCCCTTTGTTAGTGCCAAGGCTGTCATCCTACCCATGTTGACCTATTAGTCATTCTGACCCTTCATGTATAGGAGAATAATCCATTTATACATACATATGTGAGGGATGGACAGACCTTTTATACACTATAGCGGGATTCGAACTCAGACTTTCATATGACCCACTACTCTCAGTGCCATCTCATATTTCTGACCCATCTGATCACACACGTGTTGAAAAGATAAATAATCACAATATATGTATTTCATGCTAAATCAGCAATCATCACTTGGTCTGATTATATATATGTGTGAGGATAGTAATCTAGACCAACTGATGATTGCTGGTTCAGCATGAAATACGTATATTGGTGATTATTTATCTTTTCAACATGTGTGTGATCCGGTGGGTCAGCAATATGAGATGGCACTGAGAGTAGTGGGTCATGTGAAAGTCTGAATTCGAATCCCACCTATATTACATATATAAATGCAGGTTTAAGCCTGTGCAATGTATTAATATTTAAAATAATAACATCAACAACAATAATAATGTGGAAGTACTGAAAGACCACAGTGAGCTATATGTGAACTAACTGTCAATAAATATAAAATGTAGAATGAACCACTTACACTTTTGCTTTAAATTATATACAAGCATACCATTCACTGACATATCTGCACTCAGAATACAATTTATTTATATATATTAATATAATTATTAATACAATTTCAAAACATGAGCTATTCTGAAAACACTGTAACTAATCAGAGGGAAAGGTTAAGCCTTACATTTAACAACCTCTTAAGATAACATTAATCTTCAGTCAATAGATATAAATATATTCTTTTAACAGTTTGAATGTGGATGAAATAATGTGAAAGTTACCAAAAACCCCTAGTGAACTATATGTAAACTAACACAAAATGAAAAATGAGTCAACTATACTCAAGCATACGATTTGCTGACTTACTTATCCACAAAGCATTAATAAATAAATCACACTCTATGTGTAAATATGTCAGTAAATAATATTATCATGAATATATAATAATTTTTGAATATACATACAATTTTTTTATTTATATGGTCATATATATATATATATATATTAATATATAAAAAACTAACCAAAGGAAATACATATAAAAAAAAAAGACTTATAAATCCAATAAATAATATTATATTTCAACCAGAGGACTGGTTTTCATCAGAAAGAAAAAAAATACACAGTAAAATGGCGATAATCAAAAATTACAGATTTGATAAAAGATTATAAATTTAACAAACCCTCCCTGATTGGTCACAAAATCTAACACAATATCTACCCAATCAATGACAAAATTCAAACAAAAAAAAACTACATTTCCTCCTAATCAAGCTTAAATTCTATTTAAATTGAAATAAAAATAAATAAATAAATAAAAAATTCAAAATTAAAATATACATATGTGCATACATATAAAAATTAGACTATGCTCACATACAAAAAATAGCTGTGCTCACATTAATATTCATTAAAAACTAAAATACTTATATGTTTTAATCAAAAATTATAGTTAGTGCAAAGCACAATAATTTATAATAATTAATTATTTATCTATATACCAATTAAACACAGATATTAAACATCCATATAACTAATCTTTACATAAAAAAATCTCATATAAGAAAATTTTCACATAAAAAACTTTCACATAAAAAATTCACATATATAAAAACTCACATATAAAAATCATTTAGGAGACCAGATAACCCAGAGATGTAATAGTTCCGATGTTTAAATTCAATCCATGTGGTTCTAAGGTCTTGAATTTAAAAATAAAAAAACTCCTTTTGTCTCCTCTCCCTTGTAGAAGAAAAACCTTCCTGAAGAATTACTACTCTTAAATCATGAATTGAATGATTCAGTAATATATATATATATTATAACGATCCAAAACAATAGTGGAGACAGCAATCTACGTATCTGCAACTACCAGGGTGCCATCTAGGCATTTGAACCTAGAAAAATTTATACAGTAGGCAGATACGCGCTGTTAAGATTCCACTTTATTTTATATTTTGGTCATTAGCCCATTGACACTAGCTCAGTGAGTAGCAGAGATAATAAAATATAAATTTTATATCTTAAATATAAAAGAATAAAAGCCACTGCCAGAAATTAACACATAAAAATATTTATTTACGCACATATAAAATAACATTTAAATTTTGAGGAATAAATTCAACATTTCAGATTTTTTTATTAATCTTTAGTTTTACATTTAAGTAAATTACAACCATGAGTTTAATATTTATTTAGTGAGTCGAGTATGAATAGACTACATAGATCTGCATTTGAAAAGAAAATATTCTTTCCTGATTTAACCTTAGGCAACAAATTTCGCAATCAAACCGGCGCCAATCCATCTGATACATTTATGTATTCAATGTAGCATGAAAATACGACAACACAAAATACTATACTGTCAGGAATGTACATCTGAACAGCAAGTAGAATTAGAGAAAAAATTGTCTCTCTACCAACCAGGAACGCTACATCTGTTGGCGAATAGAACAATAAACATAAAACTCCATAGGAATGGACTGCGGTCCTTTGCCGTCTTACAAACCTATCCATAGGCAAACAGAAGGTGTGTGGCGTATATATATAATCCTGCCCATAGCGGATCTCATACATCTACAATTACACAAATATATCCAATCCATTGAACCAATTCAACTACGAAATGAATAACCTAAGATTACCCTCCCTTAATATAACTTTACAAAGCTATATAGCCATTCATGCCCGACTTAAATTTAACATTTAAATACGTTCACACAGATTATTTTTATACAATTTGTTTTATAATGTCGAGTATAGATCGGCTGCATAGATTCCACGGTCAAAAACATTCCAAATTAAACACAACCGATCAAAATACAAAGTCAATCGATAACGTCAATTGCTGAGAGAATACAGGATACTCTTTGGTGTTCATCATAAGACACCACAGTGACATTGTTGACTTATATATTCTAATTGACTGTGAAAACCACAACATAATCAACTGCTAATGAATCTATGCAACGTCTATACCCAACTTAAAGGTAATGCATTTAATAATTTCTACAATAAATATTACTACAAATAAAAATAATAAAATGGAAATGATTTTAGCAAAACTTAACTATATAAATTTAAACAATCAATTATTAATTTGAAAATCAAATAAGAGTTCATTTTAAAATTTAAATTAGCTGAATCTTTAAAAAAAACAATGATGAAAGTTCTTAATTACTTTTTTTTTGTTGTTGTTAATTTGTAAAGTTCATAGCTCATGGTAGAAGAGTCCAGGTTTCTGCTTTTAATTCCCACGATGCCTCCATTGGAAGATAATGTTCTGGAGATGGCAATAGCTGGTTCAAGGTATCACAGTCTTTTCATTTTTTTTTTAAAAATAGAGTGTGGTATGTGCGTCCTACCACATCTCTCAAACACAAAACACTGGAACTGTCAGAAAAAACTGTATTTCCCTTTTTATATTATCCAGACGGATTCAATCAACAAAACGTCACTAATCCATCACTTTCATTAGGGTCCAAGCCAAGGCTTAGTGCTTCCATTGGTCAAGCTAATTTCTCTTTATTTTCTTATCTATCTTTCATCAGATCATTTTAATTATACAAGAGCCCAAGGACCAATTTGGTTTTCGATAATTCATAAACAATCATTTCCATTTACAGATTACATTAATTAATACCTGTTTTTATTTTTAAATCTTGTACTTTTTTATAAAAAAGTACGTTCAAATACTTATTTGTTTTTTTAAAAAAAATATTTTTAAAGTTTGGCCTCTGTGCGAATGTATATACGTTTAACAAACATTTTAATTTTAGCGTTTAGTTTTTTACTTTTATTTGTGAACTAAATTAATGTAACGACATATTTATATATCGTTACAATATATATATATAAAATTGAATTAGGTCTAAAAGTCATTGTGAGGTTTGATAAGAAGTCAATATAGTTTTTTGTAATGTATACCACAATAAATTAGCCATTAGGTGGTTAATTTCTTGGGTATTTTTTTTACTACTAAGAATTTTTTTTTGTCAAATATGCTGCATATAACTTGTAATTTTTGAACTCCACCATTTTACTGTATTTCCTTCTGATGAAAACAATCCTCTGGTTGAAATATTAAAGATAGGAGTGTCACATATAAATAATATTGTTTCTTATATATATATATATATATATATATATATATATTGCAATATAATAGATATATAAATATATATATATATATAAGATTTCCATTCTTGCTATTAAAAGGTGTGAAGGTTGCCTTGACAGCAGTTAGAGATATTGGTTGCTATATTTACTGTGAATGTTTAGGTGGTTACTGGTTGGAAACTAATTTTATTATATATATATATATATATATATATATATATATATATATAATCTGCATCTGTAAATCTGGCTACATATAGATGCACCATACATAACCCAAATATAATGCCAACTAATTTGAGTATTTATGTAATCCCATTATTAAGCAAATACCAATAATGAGACATAATATTACAAAAGTGAAACACCACATAATACTGTATGTACATAATAAGTTCTCTAATAAAATTAAGTATATATTAAATGCTATATCAACATGCTGGAATTACTAAGATAAACTAAGCTCTGGGCAATGAAATATCATGAATGAGTTGACCATAAATAAACTGACTGGAATCACTAATATAATAAATGCAGCTCTGGGTCGTGTTGTATTATGAATGAGTGACCATAAATAAAATGAGCTGATAATAAATAAAATAATCACAAGCCACTTAAATAAAGTGTATCAATCTTAAAAATGACTCTTCTAAAAATAATTACATAGAATCCACACATAAATATCAAACTTAAAGGTTAATACATATTAAAGTTAAACAACTATTACTGTAATATAGTAAAAAGTCCAACTCTTATTTACCTATTCCAATTAAATCAGCCGTTTTAGATATTTACAGATCAATGACGTTAAAGAAAGTACTAAATGTACTTTTATTATCATAGATATAATAAACATCTCCATATTTTCCCATTCTTTTTAAATTCACATAAATAAAGATACAATAAAAGACAATTGACCACCAAGATGTATTTCGTGCTGAACCAGCATTCATCAGTTGGCTCAGGTCACTATCTCTCATATATATCTCTACTTTATGAAGAGTATTTATCTAGAGTAAATTGTTACATTTTCATTTACCATTGTCAAACTCCCTCCATTCACAACTTTGACGCCATCCATTTCAGATAAATACAATAATGATAATTACTAATCATTTCGAAACTAGAGATTATCTCTA
Source organism: Epiperipatus broadwayi (assembly GCA_028023455.1). Taxonomy (NCBI): domain Eukaryota; kingdom Metazoa; phylum Onychophora; class Udeonychophora; order Euonychophora; family Peripatidae; genus Epiperipatus; species Epiperipatus broadwayi. The sequence continues at coordinate 7,169,962 of JAQFVV010000004.1, forward strand.
ACACAAATATAAACTTTAAACCTCAGTTAAAAATTAATATATCTGATTTTTTAGTTTTATTTACACACACATGGAGTTATTCAACTTTTTCTTTCCCATATGTAATATCTTTATAGATATAATAAACACCTCCATAAAAAAATCAGATATATTAATCTTTAACTGAGGTTTAAAGTTTATATCTGTGCAAGAGATAATCTCTAGTTTCGAAAATGATTAGTAATAATCATTACTGTATTTACCTGAAATGAATGGCGTCAAAGTTGTGAGTGGAGGGAGTTTGACAATGGTAAATGAAAATGTAACAATGTACTTTTATTATAGATGTAATAAATGGAAGACAATACAAATACTATATATTTGGAAAAAATCTTGAAAATATTCAACATTTATGTATTTTCACTGCTAAGCATCATTATCAAAGACAACAGTTATATTCAAAACAATATCAAATGGAAATACTTAATTGAACATTGAAAAGTTTATGTTCCAAAATGCACTCACTCACTTGAACACTTATTTTTTTCTGTGCCTACTAGCCAGGATTTTTTAATTTTATTATAGATGATAAAATTTATTTCAAATCTTTAATATATAGGGTATATGAGCACAGACTTTCACACAACCCACCACTCTATTTCATATCACTGATGCACTTGAACACACATACCCTATATATTACATATATTGATACCAACTATATTAATAAGCCTGTATGTCAGTTCAAATCTTTAAATAAATAATGATTAAGTAATTGAGTTAATAGAAACTAAAGACCTGTCTATAGCTGTAAATTGATTATTAAAATATATGTAAAAACAAAAATTGCGTTTAGGTTAAAAAAAAATCAAATTTGAAAAAAATATTATATCAGGGACCTCATGTTTTGTTGTTAATATGAGGGGAAAAAAACAAGTATTAAAGATGGCTTAAATGATTTTAGTACATTAAAACAACAACTAAGTAGGGAAAAAAAGGAATTCAGTAATTTTCAAATAAAAAAGAGATTGATTAGAGCTGCAAATGCAATAATGATCATAGCTGACAATTTAAGTCACACTTTAAATTTTTAGGAAGCTAAATCATGAATTAGAAAAAAGAATTTTAAAACAGTGGACTTTAAAAATGCAATGAGTCTTTTAACAAAAACTGAAAGTTAATCCCCAGTCCACTATTTGTTCACATATAATGTCACAGCAAGATTTAGTTTTTAATTAAAATGTCTTTCTAAGTGATAATGCTTATTTCTATTAAATGCTTTTTTTTTTGTAGTAGTAAAAAAAAAAAGAAAAGATGTTTAAAATTAAACAATTTTATAAATTTAAAATTTTATTATATTTTTTAAAATGCTGCAATTTTTATTATTCATATGGTCAACAGACTGGTAAAAAAGTAGACTTATTACGGTGTTGTTGTTTTTTTAAATTTAATACACAAAATTATAATATATTCAGTATTTAAATTGGCTAGATTACGATCCTTTATTCACCTTTCCCTAATTTTTCTCAACCAGAAATAAAAACAGAAACAGGATATACATTTATAAATAAATAAATCTTTATTTCATTTTAAAAAGTTAATGAACGACTGATGAAAGGCAATTAAACATTAAAAAAATGTCAGTTTGGTAGCTATTTTAAGGATAATGTATCTTAAAGTTTAATACTTTTAATGAAATAAAATATTATTGTCTACTTATATTTTAAACTTTACAATATATATTTTCTATAGGATAAAACACAATCAAGTAGAGGTTGTTTAAAAAGTCGTGGAGTTTGAATTTAGCTTTTTAAGACTATCACTCTAACACTATATTAAACTACACATGATAGTGCCACTGAATGATGGAAGCTAAAAAGACAGTCTAGAGTTATAATTGTCATTGCTATCTCATAAATAATATATAGGGAATACGACCCCAGACTTTCACACGCCCCACCACTCTCCACGCTATCTCATAACAATGATACACTTGAACACATATATGTTGAAAAGATAAATAATCACCAATATCAGTATTTCATGCTAAACCAGCAATCATCAGGTGGTACAGATTACATCTCTACACATACATGCTATAAGTGCTCAGATATATATTAAGATAGCCAATCCTCTTACTTTAATGGACAGGCTTTAATCCACTCCACCCTCCAACTCGTCAACCGTCCATCCAATTGAAAATCTGATGGTGAAATGCTCAAAGGCCACCCTGAGGCTGAGATTCTTGTCACACCCATGTTGACCTAAGGTCAATATGACCCCTCATGTATAGGACATAATCCATTTAATACATATACAAGGGATGAGCAGACATCTCTACTATGTAATAACTGAAACACACAGGCTTATTATATACCTGTGTCAATATACGCAATATATAGGGAATACGAGCACAGACTTTCACACGCTCCATCACTCTCTACACTATCTCGTAACACTGATACACTTGAACACATATATGTTGAAAAGATAAATAATCACTAATATACGTATTTCATGCTAAACTAGAAATCATCAGTTGGTCCAGATTATCATCTCCACACATATATACCATGGGTGCTCAGATATATATTAAGATAGCTAATCCTCATACTTACATAGATAGGCTTCAATCTATTCCACACTCCAACTCTTCAACCGTCCATCCAATTGAAAATCTGATGATGAAATGCTCAAAGGCCAACCTGAGGCCGAGATTCTTGTCATAAATAGTGATTACTCCCGTTCACCAAAGTTCTAAAACCATTAATTAGTTACTTATGTTTATATAGATAAACTTCTTAAAATAATGCAATTCTTTAATCAACAAAACCTATTAAAACAATTAATAGTGAAAAAAGATATTAAAGTTCTTCAATTACAATGGACTGTACAACTGGTAATAAATGAAATGAAAGTTTTTTAAAAAATAAAAACCTTCTTTTTTGATTAAGTGCATGCTGTTATCTGAAAGATGATTCTTTGATTTCTTACTGAGAACTTAAAATAAGCAAACAGACAAAGTCCTAATGTCCATTCTTGTCATTACAATTGTGCACTGTGAATTTATTGGCTTTTTATCTCTGAGTTTAAGATCAAGGAATATTATAGTCTTTCTACTCAGTTGCCTATGAAATTTTAATTGGAATTATTAGTTCAGTTTTCTTGAAGGCATAATGAATGGTTGTGCAAATCGTATCTTCTACTTTTTTAAAATAAATATTTCTAATCACAAAAGACAAAACTAAATCATGAACTTTAATCCCAGGAGACCATGTTAGTTGTTGAAAGTGGAGAGTGCTAAAAATTTTTTGGATGTGACCACAGACTGCGATTCAGTGATGATCTTTTATTTAGGTACCTAGACTGCAAATCACTTTCAAGCAAAGTAAGAGTGCATAAATTGGAAGAAGAACTGTCTAGTATTAAATGGGATACTGCTAAATATGGGGAAGTCAGAAGGTAAAGAGATAATTTATTTAAAAATGTGGATAAGTACTTTGCTACAAAATCACAAATATTAAAAACATAAGAGGAATGGGATTCATTATAAATAAAATATGTAAAAACAATATTATGGACACTGATATTATATCAGACAAAATGGCAAGATTAGTTATTTAATTTAATGGAAGGTATCAAATACAGATAATTTAGGTTTATGCTCTAAGAAGTACTCATTATGATGAAAAAATAAAGAATTTTTATATGAATATACAAATGCTTTTGAACATACCAAACAATATTTTAAAATTGTCATAGAAGGCTTTAATGCTAGAACTGATAAATGATTAAAAGATAAAAATTCTGTGGATAAATTAAGATATAGGGATAGAAATGAGAGAGAATGCAGATCTGTGGAATTCACTGAAAGAGAAAACCTGTATGTCATGAATTCTTTTTTTGACAAAAATGATAAATGAAAATAGATGTGGAAATATCCAAATAAAAGTACATCAGAATTGGATTATATTTTGACTAATAGAAAAGGGTATTTTAAAATTATGTTTTCAATAACTGCTATTCAAGAAGTGATAATCAATTAATGAGATTTAAGGTACATGTTGGTGCATAGTAGTGAGAGTAAAACCGGTTAAGAAAGTCATTATTAAGAATTGATATGGTACAACACAGATTCTGAACTGTAAACATTTTACATGGAAGGCTCCTCGATGAGTGATGATTGTCTGTATGTTTGCAGACATGCCATCAACTGGAAGTTGTAGTAGCTAAGTCAATTTTTGCAAAGATGGAGCTAGGAGAAAGAGAAGTCAGAAGATGTTGTACCACAGGTAAGTCATTTTAAAATAAGTTTTGAAAATAGTTCCAATTTATCAGAAAACAATGCAAAAACTACGAATATTAACTGGGACAAAAACAAACAATTTACCAATAAATTTTCAATTAGAACAAGAGAATATATGAAAAAAATATAACTTTTTTTAAAAAATGACCCATTAAGAAGAAATTAATTATCTAAAGTTTTTTAAATTGATATGAAAATGAGATAATAATGCTATAGGAAAATATAATTGTGAATTGGCAAGAAAAACTGTAAAAAAGAATATCCTTATCAAACAAAATCTTGGTATTAAAAGGAAAGCTACTTCTGCAATAAGAAGAAAAGATGGATCTATTATTAAAAAGTGAGATGACACCATGAATTGTGTGGAAAATTTCTATAAAAAATCATATAATAATAAATAACAAGAGAACAAAGTATCTTCTACAAATATTACATCTTATGGATTATCCAGTATTTTAAATAAAGAAATGAGATATGCAATTAAATCTATAAAGAAGAGAAAAAATCCAGAAAATAATGAAATTATAACTGATATCTTAAAAGAAGCAGATGAAGAACTAAACAAAATTATTGGCAAAGTTTCATCTAAATGTCTCAATGATGAAGTATCGGATGATTTAAAAATTGCAGAAATAAGAAAGGTGATAAAAAATATTAGAAAATACAGACCTATAAATCTTTTATCAATTTTGTATAAAATATTTATCAAAATCTAACCAACAAAAAACAAACTAGATTTAAAAGTGGTACTGAAAGAAGTTATAAAATGTTTCAATGAATATGAGTTCCCACTATGCATTAGATTCGTAGATTATGAAAAGGCATTTGATTCTGTAAACATTTCTATGGTAATTAAAGAATTATATCAATAAAGTATAGACCTAGAATGCTTTTATATTCTGAAGAGTATTTGTCAAAATACAACAGTAATGATTAGATTACGTGTTGATACTAAGAAGATTAAAATTGAGAAAGGTGTATGTATGTCAGATGATTCTATATCTCTAAAACTTTTTACAGCAAAAAACATATTTTGTGGGTTAAAATAGAAAGCTAAGGGAGTAAAAGTAAATGGAGATTATTTAAATCATCTAGATTTTGCAGATGATGTGATTATTTTTGCAAAATAATGCTCCTGAACTTCAGGATATGTCACAAAAGTTATTAGATGAAAGTAAGAATGCAGAAACCACTAATCACACATGATCACCATTCTTTATGCTTACATAATAAGCTGTTGTACACAGAAACAAAACTCTCCATACAGTAGAGTCACTCAGTGCAAGCCAGAGTAACCAATAGATGCAGGAAGATTTGTGCCCAAAATCCCTATCTAGTGCCTACTCATCCAATATCTCCAGACTAGTTTCTAGTTTGTGGTTGTCATCAGTGAAATACTTTGGATCTGAGAGCATTGCACCTAGATCTTAGGATTGAATGCAACCCTCCATCAATCACCTTTTACCTTTTTAAAAGCTTTGACTCCAAAATGAAAACCCAATAATGTTTTCAATTCAAGCCATTTGCTTGTATTGTCATATAAATTTAAATTCAACATAATTCTATTGGTTCAATAATCTTGCCCAACAGGATTATGATGACTGTGAGTATTAAAAAAATCAAAGACACCAAAATATATAGATGCTGAACTGAGTTCAGATTTATATGACTATATAAGCAAATGGGCTTGAATTGAAAACATTATTGTGTTTTCATTTTGGACTCAAAGCTTTTAAAAAGGTAAAAGGTGATTATGGAGGGTTGCATTCAATCCTACAATCTAGGTGAAAATGAATGAATATTGTACTTCTTGAAAATGAAGATTATACCTTTGAAAGCGCTAGAAGAAATCAATAAAAGTTTGTCATTCATTTATTTATTTGATTTGATTTATTTGTATATAGTCGAATTATATATGCGTGTGTAGTCTTAATATTAACACACATATTAAAGTTTTACATAAGCAAATGAATTAAAATTGAAAACATTATTGGGTTTTTACTTTAGACTCAAAGCTTTATAGTTAACTAAAAGGTAAAAGATGGCTGCCGGAGGGTTCCATTAGATTCTAAGATCTAGGTGCAGTGCTCTCATATCCAAAGCTGCTCACTGATAAAAGCCACATGCTAGAAACTAGTCTGGAAATAATGGATGAGTCGACACTAGATAGGGATTTTATGCACAAACCTTCCCACATTCATTAATTACTCTGGCTTGCATTGAGTGGCTCTACTGTATGGAGAGTTTTGCCTGTGTGTTTAAGAAAGTAGAACTAAAGATAAATGCCAAAAAGACTAAAGTAATAGACTTACATAGAAGAAGAAAGTAAAGATTTAAGTTAACAAATGCAAAATGGAAAGAATGGATAAAATTCATCATAGAATTAACAATCTTGGATGAAATAAATATATCCATGAGTTAAAAAGAGTAAGTTTTTATGGATCTGAAACCTGAATACTTAGCAAAAGAGGAATGCAAAAATCTCAGATCATTCAAAGGCATACAGAGAAATATATGTTAGGAATAATAAGAAAAAATTGCAAATGAAATACATGGAGGAGAGAACAAACTGGTATCATTGACGTTAGTGAAACAATTAACAATCTAGAGCTGGGATAGGTATATTTTTAAAAGAAATGATAATAGACAAATCACTGAAATTTTAAAATGGTTTTCAAAATATTATAAAAGATCAAGAATATTACCACATATAAGATGGATGAATGAAACAATGATGTTTCCTGGTGTGTTGTGAAAAATAAAACCTAGGGATCAGAGCAATTGCATTATAACTTGGAACGTTATTCACTCTGCAATTGGAAAATGATTCCAAAAGCAAAACTGGTTATTATAATAAATCCAATACACCAATTCACTATTAAATCACTAGCCCAAATGTAATTAAAATATTCACTATCAATGGTTTCCCTACCAAAGCAGACTTACTAAATACAAAATCAATGAAAGGTATATGCCACAGGATTTCAAATTATATTCATAGGTGTCTGTTATCAAAAGAATCTTTCAACAAATTTATTATATAGTGAGAAATATCATAGCTTTTTATTTATTACATAATATTTCATGATATTATTTTATTATCTATATATCTGTCTGTCTATCTACCTACCTACCTATCCACCCACCCACCTATCCACCTACCACCTATCTATCTACCTACCTACCCATCTATTTATCTGCCTAACTACCTACCCACCTACATACCTACCTACCTACCCACCCACACACTGACCGACTGACCAACCTACTGCCTGCCTGCCTACCTATCTACCTATAATAACATTTATGTCATGTATGAGTATGTAAGTTGAGGTTGTGACAAGATCAAAAAATAAAAATATCTATTTATATTAAATTTAATATTAAATATTATTTTTATATAATATACTTACACATTTACAACTCTAAAAAAACAAAGAATTTACCATATTTTTTTAATCATATGTAACATTTCATATTTTAATAAAAATATTTTAAAAATGTAAAACAACTATTATACTTGCATACAAGGTAGACTATCAAGTACATTAATGAGCTATTCTGAAAAACATATAACTATGCTATTGTGTGAAAAAATTATGGAGTAAATGTGTTTTTAATATAAATTTTTGTTCTAAGACAAAACAAATTAAATTACGCTAGTTGCCGTTAAAGCTAAATTATAGTTACATTTAATTTATAATGAGAATTATAGTTAATATTAGAATGAAAATTACAAAAATAAAAAAAAATGAAACTGTGAGAGAATTAGTAAGTGGACTAAAAAAACTAAGCAGTTTTACACTTGGATACTTTTTCTTGGATCAAAATCATGCAAAACTAGAGAAAATTGAAAACTGGTATTAGCTTGGAAGATAGATATTCTATTATCATTCTTTTACCTGAAACATAAAATTCTTACACCAGAAAAATAACCCTAAAGATCTATTTTCCAAAATCGTGAACTGCCAATTATTTGCACTGAGAAATGACAAAATCGAACTAAAGTTGCAAACATTGGTCTTTATGAAAAAGACATTTTTTAATATATATATATGCCATGGCAATATTTATAACTATAATATAATTTTATTTAAATTAAGATTTAATAGTAGAATATTTAAATTTTTATTAATTATATCAAAATTATTTCATGAAATGCAAGTATATTTAATATATCACATGCTAGTTCTTTAGTCTACTTATATAACATCTGGCAATGCTGTCTTTTAATTTTTTCTGCAGCAAAAATAATAAAAGAACCTTGTCAATTAAAAGAGAATTTATTCTAACTAAAACTAAATTAATTTGATGAAAGATAACTAAAAAAAAATGCTAAAAGTATTTAATTTTATCAAAAAAAATAATAATTTAATTAGATAAAATTAATGTGCGTTTAATAAATTTATAATTAAAGCAGTATAATAAAACAAAACAATATCAAACAGATAAAATGAGTAACTCTTAAATTTTTCACACATTGGCAAATTGTAAGCACAATGTAAAAAAAATGAAATTACAATATTTTATTCACACTATAATTTGACCTGGCAACGGAAGAGCAATTTATCAAAACAAAATCCACCAAAAATAAAAGTCAAAAGACTTTATATTTTTTTTCAGAATTTATATTGATTCAAAGGAACAAAAGATACATAAATTTCTAAATGTTATGTTAAATTTTCACCTATTTTTTGTTATATTACAGATCATTTTCCAAAATATAGGAAAAATACATTTGCTGATGTTTTTGGAAAAAATTACTCTGAAGGAAAAAGTGATTAGAAATTTAATTTAATATTACTAGTATTAATAATTAGTTATGAATGCGTTTTAAAAAAGTTAAAAGTTTATGCATGTAGTAAAAAACTTAATGTAAGTAAAATATAAAAATAGTTTTTTTTTTCTCATGTATCATACTATCCGCCGGGAAGCGCAACCGCTGACCTCTCGACCACCAATGCCTTGATGGAGAAATAGTTAATTTTTACAATTAATTTAATATGTCAAGTTTTATGGAATTTAATATTTTATAATTTTATACTAATACTTTCAATCATATGTAAATGATTTTTTACTACTGATTTGTAACATTTAGAAACATATATACTTCCCATAATAATCATATCCAAACATTTACTAAGACAAACTGCAAACAGATTCTAAAGAACCATTTAAAATAAACTTTGCAAATATGTTTGTATATCAATGCCAATCCATTTTGACTGATAAATGAGTCTACTAGCAAACAAAATGGAATGACATTGATATAAAAAAACAGTAAACATATTTGCAAGTTTGTTTAAAGTGGTTCTTTAGAATCTAATTGCAATTTGTCCTAGTAATATGTTCCGATGTGATTGATCCAAAGTATTTATAATTTTAACATTGTTGAGATTCTAAAGAACCATTTAAAATAAACTTTGCAAATATGTTTGTATATCAATGCCAATCCATTTTGACTGATAAATGAGTCTACTAGCAAACAAAATGGAATGACATTGATATACAAAACAGTAAACATATTTGCAAGTTTGTTTAAAGTGGTTCTTTAGAATCTAATTGCAATTTATCCTAGTAATATGTTCGGATGTGATTGATCCAAAGTATTTATAATTTTAACATTGTTGAGGTTTACTTTGTCAGTCATAGCAATATATGTATGTTATAAACATTTAAAGGAATGACACTTGTAATGTAAGAGATATAAATTTACAATCCAAATGATGAAACATTGTTTACTTTGAATTAGACAATGTAACAAAAAATTCATATTTATATTTCAAAAAATTTATATTTGGATTTGGGTTACATTGGTATTGTTTCTTTATATAAAGAAAAAAATAATACTATTGATATAAATAATTGATAGGAGAGAAAGTCATTAAATAGATTACAATTAGTCATAAAATATAAATCAAGTAGGATATGAAGATAAAAAAATCATTTACTTATAGAAATATCCAGTTATATCAATATAGTTAACCCACGGTTATATCAGACCCTAAAATAATCACACAAAAACCTATTATCTGTTAGTTCAATCATTTGAGTACTTGTTTTTTTTAATTCTTTTTATTATTATATCCTTTAGTTAACATAATAAACTTTTTTTTATCATGAAAAAAAAACATTTCTTTATAAATATTTTTTTCTGGAAGTTATTTTGCTTAATAAAAACACATACACATAGCAGTTAGTTATATATTACTAATGCCATTACCATTTCAGCTACTGAGAGCAGTCACTGAACATTCACATGAGTGTCTGTAATGAAAATACATACAATGAAATAAGGCTTTATTTTTATTGAAGTCGGAAATCTCTGGTCCTATAAGTCAAAGAAAGCTATAAACTATAATGAATTTGGACTGTGATGACAACTATTATTACATAGAGAAATCCTGCTATTTCTGATACTATAATCAACAATCGTGGTCCTACCACCATTTGTAATCTATTTATTGACTTTATACATATATAATGAGGTCCTAGAAGAACATACAATCCCTTTATTCTAGCACACATTGCAATACACATATTTAAATCTATTCATGGATTTCAGCTTAGAGAAAATAGACTGGCAAATATAATCATTTGAACAGGAAGAGTATAATATAAAATTAAAAATTTAAACGCAAAAATACATTTAAAATTAATTGCTCTACTTCATTAAGTTTTAAGCAAATTTGAAATCTTGATTTTAATGAAAACTAAAGGTATAAATTAACAAATTTATTGTAATAAAAATTATAAAAAGTCACAGATTGTTGATTTAACTATTCATATTCAGAACTTCCATTTTTTTCACATGGAATTTTTTATTTAACAACAATTAATATTTACTAAGGCTGTAACCTCAAGCATGTGCGCATAAGAATGTGATAGTAGGGACCTCTACAGGTCTTAACCACAAGCTTACATTTTGGAAGAAAAGAGGGAAACCCTTCTTTACTTCAACCTACTTTCTATATAAATAGGTGAAGCTGAAGCGGTTAGATCTGAGAGCATGAAGCTATTCAATAATTCACTGATTAAGTCCACATTTCTTATTACACATTAATACTCATGAAATCTTTCGATTTACAATGAGTCAATGGAAAGATCTTATAGTTAGAAATCTATTACGATAATTTAAAGTTGTAATTATAAATTTATTTAAATGCACATTGATTACATAAGTAATATTTATTAAGGCTGTAACCTCAAGCATGTGCACGTAAGAATGTGTTAGTAGGGACTTCTACAGATCTTAACCACAAGCTTACATTTTGGAAGAAAAGAGGGGAACCTTTCTTTACTTCAACCTACTTTCTATATAAATAGGTGAAGCATTTTTAATTACAATAATTAATATTCTAACTCAAATTTTTGGGCTCATAGCTAAAATTATTATACACATGCAATAGATTAATTTTCAAGCAATATACATGCAGTATTTTCATTGCTAAATGGGAAAAAAATCAGATGCATAAAGTAAATTAAGTTAATAGGTTTTATAAATAATAACACAGATGTCTGACACTATTCTTAAAAGGAAAAGCTCTGAACCATTTTATATACATGTAGATTACATTAGCCAAAGGCATTCATTGATAGTTTTACTACTTTTTTTTATAGAAATGATTATTATTTTAATGGTGACATTAATCAGCTTTTTAACTTGCTTTTCAGTGTAATTAAAAGACAAATGAGTATAGAATTTTAATTGCTAAAGATATAAGTAATTAAGCAAGCAAACTAAATTGGTAACTTAAGTCTTACAAAGCACACTATTATTTATTGTAACATTTGTTTTTATTGTTAAAATTTAATTTAAAAAACATTCATTGTACAATTTGTTCACTGTAGCAACATTCATTATAATGTATAAATATATAAAGTGCATTAAAATGCATGAACACACAAAGCTGAAGACAAAGAAATCTTAATATTGTAGATTGATATAAACTAAATATATGAGTCCAAGTTATGTGCTAAGCGCTTTCAAGGGCCAATGTCCTCATATTCATAGCCATATTGTAAATAAATAGGTTGGTTAAGGGTGATGCAAATATAACAACTCTAATATCAACAAATTTAAAATCCTTCTTTTTCTTTTCAAAAACTTTATTTTCTTATATGAATACTGAACACACACACACACACACACATATATATATATATATATAATACAAAACTCCAACATTTCAACTGTTTTTATCAGTCATTTTTAAGGATCTGCAACAACAATATGAAATACATATTTATAAATAAACCTCAATTACATAAATACCTTCATCTTACATTAACATAAACAGTAACAAACATATTAAACATACAGAATTATATTTTACTTACATCTCTCTCCCACTGCTATTTTTTATTACTCTTTCTTTTACATTATTTAGTTACAAATCTGTCTTAAAATCATCCAAGAAATTTTTTATACAAATTTAAAAACCAACCCTAATTTCAAATAACTTCACCCTTTTTTAATTCTTATCTAAAACCCATCTCAAAACTACATTCCTAAACTATAACTTTAAATGAATTTAAAACAAATATAAACATCTTTTTTTATACAAAAAAACTTTTAACAATTTACCTAAACATATTTAAACATTTCATTTTAATTGTCCATTATTTTAGATTCCTTATCTATTCCATTAATTCTATTTAAATAAAATTAATATAATTAATAATAGGATAAATAGAGCAATTAATTTATGTTCTGAAAAAAAATTATTTATAAAAGAAATTTGTAATATAAAAGAGGAAGGTATCAAAAATAATTATCCAGTTAAAGTTATTGATAAATTATGTAATAAGAAATATTTAAAGAATAATAAAGAAGAGAAACAATGGGAAAGATGTAAATAATTTAATATATAATAATTATAATGTTTCTAGAGATACTTTTATGAAGATTAAAAAGATTATAAAAAGTATAAATAATAAATACAAGGGAGAGGGTAGATTAATTATTAAACCAGTATATAAAATGAAATTAAATTTAGGAAATTTAATTAATGAAACAAAAAATATAGAAATTGACAAAATGAATGGAATTTATTTAATTGAATGTTTAAATTGTAAGAGGGAGGGGGAAAAGATTTCATATATTGGTACAACAAAGAATACATAAAAACTAGACTTAGACAACATTTATATGTCAAAAATTCAAATATTTACATACATTATAAAGTTTTAGGGCATAAAGAATTTAATATTAAAATGTTGGAAAAGATTAAAAATTACAGGTAAAGAATGGCAAAAGAATATTTTTATATAAAAAAAATATAATCCTATTTTAAATAGAATTAATGGAGTAAATAAGGAATCTAAAATAATGTACAATTAAAATAGAATGTTTAAATAGGTTTAGGTAAATTGTTAAAAGTTTTTTTGTATAAAAAATGTTTATATTTGTTTTACATTCATTTAAAGTTATAGTTTAGGAATGTAGTTTTGAGATGGGTTTTAGATAAGATTTAAAAAAGGGGAAGTTATTTGAAATTAGGGTTGGTTTTTAAATTTGTATAAAAAGTTTTTTGGATGATTTTAAGACAGATTTGTAATTAAATAATGTAAAAGAAAGAGTAATAAAAAATAGCAGTGGGAGAGAGATGTAAGTAAAATATAATTATGTATGTTTAATATGTTTGTTACTGTTTATGCTAATGTAAGATGAAGGTATTTATATAATTGAGGTTTATTTATAAATATGTATTTCATATTGTTGTTGCAGATCGTTGAAAATGACTGTAAGATAAAAACAGTTGAAACATTGGAGTTTTGTTGATATTATTGGAGAACATATATATTTTAAAAGAAAAAGTGATTGTACATTTGCTGTGTTATAATATATGATAACAACTCTATAAACAGAAAATACTCTTGTTATAAGATCTCCAGGAAATGAAATATTTAACTCTCTCATTTACATAAATTTGCATTGCTTTTAACTAATCTATTTATTTACAAAATGGCTATGACTATGAGGACCTTGGCCCTCAAAAGCACTTAGCCACATACTTAGATACATATATTTAGTTTATATCAATCTATAGTATTAAAATTTCTTTATCTTCAGCTTTGTGTATTCCTGCATTTTAGTGCACTTTATATATTTATACATTGGAATAATTAGCCACAAAGTCTAACTTTTTGCTCATTTCAACATTCATTATAGAAAATCTCACTGTACATGTTATAACAGTTTTAGACAAGAACATTTAATTCTTATAAAAACAGACAAAACTCTCTATATGTATTGCTACTCAGTGCAAGCCAGAGTAATCAATGGATGCCAGAAGGCTTGTGCATAAAATCCCCATCTAGTGCCTATTCATCTAATATCCCCAGACTAGTTTCTGGCTTGTGACCTTCATCAGTGAGGAGACAGGATCTGAGAGCACTGCACCTAGATCTTCTGGCATCCATCAATTACTCTGGCTTGCACTGAGTGGCAATACATATAGAGAGTTTTGCCTGTTTTAATAACAGTTATGAGCAAGCATAAGAAAAGGTGATCATAAGATGTTTATTGACTTAGAATGTTTAATTCTGTTTTATTTAATTGTATACATATAAAAATTTTAAAAAAATCTCAGAAAATTTTACATGCACTGACAAAAGTTATACATTTATTAAATTTAAAATAATCTTTAATAAAATAAATAATATTTATAAAATAAAAGAAAAAAATCATATAAACTTTAGTAAATGGCAATTATAAGAATTGTCTCACTTCCTTCAACAAATAAGAAGAGAAGTGAATAATACATATCCATAAGTGATAATGTGAAAATTATAATCTATATATTTAAAACATATATTGAGAAGATAATTTTACATTTTAATACAAATTTTAAGAAAGTATTTCAGGAATAATAATATTTATTTTAAATGAAATCTTTTTTTTTTAATCACAGCAAAATACGATTTATTTTTTTACAGATTATTTTTGTATTTGAAAATAGAAAATACTCTTTTCTTAAGGACTTTCTGTAGCAGAATGTCTTAAGAGACTTGAATAGATTTTTAAATGAATATTTTTTAATAATAATTATAAGAGAATATCAAAGGTAAGGAATTCAAAACATATATTACTATTATTATATTGAATATTGTATACCAGTTTTATTAATCTTTTAAAAATAGTTTAGATGCTTTAAATTTGAATCATATGAAAATCCAAATCAAGTAGTCCCATAATAAGTACATGATTAACATGAAAACCTTTTAATCATTATTAATATATGTTATAAAAAAGAATCCATAAAACTTACACTAGAAATGTCTAAATCTTTGTTTATAAAAGTTGGCTGATGTGATGAGCTCATGACATTCTATTATCAATACTTATGATAAATTATTTAATTTTTTTAACCATCTAAATTTGAATACAATAATGATTACATAGAGGATATTGTAAATTTATAGTTATAATAATGAGTAAAAGTATTACATTTCTTTCTTTTTAATAGATGGAATTATGAGCACATATTTAGTTTCAGTCTTGTTAATAATTTCTTTTGCTAATATTTAACAATTTAATTGTAATTAGATTGAAGATAGTTGAATGCTATTATTTGAGATAAAGCTAATAAAGGTAATGTCATTATATATTAATAAATTAAATTCTCATTGCAGACTTTAACAATATCATTTATATATATTAAAAATAAAAGAGAACTCAAGCTGTAATCTTGAAGAATTCCATATCTGACATTCTTCTTATAAACATCATTAATTTTTATAATATAAAATTTATTTTTAAATAGTCCCTTAATAAATGTAATAATTTACCCAAAATTCCACATTTTTTTAAAGAAACAATAAAGTAGTTTATGATTAATAATATCAAATGCCTTTTAAAAGTCCATAAAATAGCATAATTTTTTTTTATCATTTATGATAAAATTAATTCTGTTAATAAAATTCTCCAAAAGAACATTACTATTTTTTAGCTTCTAATAATATATATTGTAATTAAAAAAAAAGTTTTAATTTTTTTTGTGTGTGTATTATATAAATATTTTATTAGCTATCTTAAATACAGAAAAAAAAAGTTATACAAAGCTATTATTATCAATGTCATTTTTTCCCTCTACTTTTATAAATAGATTTATCAATAGCTATTTTTAATGCATCAGGAAATTTATTCTTCTGAATTATCTTACTAATAATAGAGATTAAAATATCAATAAAAATATCAAAATTGTTTTCCACATCATTCATTCTATTATCATAAATACCTGCACTTACATTGTATTTCATATCATTTATTATTACTTAATCTTTAATATCAGATATAAGGGGAAAATAGTTTCTTTTAACAGGATAATTTTAGACCTCAGAAATCATATTATAGTTGGTTTTTCGGGATTATCAATAATCAAATTCACGATCACTAAATTATTGTTTTATTTATAAAGTTAAAGCAAAATCAATTTCCCATTATTGGAAATTCACCAAAGTTAAAAATTTAGCTAAGTTCAAGTTTTTTAAGATTGTTTTTTAATTGATATAAGAAGATTAACATTTTTCCAAACTGTCTCATATTATTAATGAAATTAAAAAAAAAGTTTGTAATATAATTTTTTTCTTCTTACTTATTATATTATTGAATTTGTTTCTAATGATTTTATATTCATTAAAATGAAAATGTTATCCTTATCTTTCTACTGTTTTTTCCTCTTTAATGGTATTTATAAATGTTGTCACTCAATCACTTTTTGATTTTATGCATTATCAAACCAACTTTAAAAATGTCAATTTTTATGTTATTTATATTAAAATAATGAATTGATTACTTAAATCTATTACTATTTTTAACACCAATATCAATTGTTCCAATTAATATACTTTATCAGTTGTAATTAATTTATCAAGCAATGCATAAATCCTTTTTTTCAACAATATCAATAATAGAATTTTTAAAACACAAAGATGTAGGATAATGTCCAACAATTTTAATTTTCATAACTGCAGCAAAAATACAATCTAGTTCGAAATCATAACATATATCGTCAATATAAAAAGCTTGCCTTCACTAATTTCTTGTCAAGTACAATCTTTTACACTTTAAAGAGGCCATATTTTGCTAGCAAATCATTATAATCCTCTATTTCTTTAATACTTTATAATACATATTGTTGTCCAAATTTATGTGTAATAAATTATTTAAAATTTACATTTTTTAAGAACTTTTTTTGAAATTCATATCATTTTGACCACCTAGTTCATATTTATAAAAAAAATTCCAGTATTTTGCATTAGAATAAAATTTTAGCATCATGTGACCATAGATATATAGAAATTAATATATTTAATTCTCTCCTTATGTTTATTTTATTTACAGAAATAGCTTATCATATGCTTATTTTAAAATAAATTATGTACAATATGTATATATAAATTCAATTATTTATAAATTCTTTCTTAAATGAATAAATATTTTATTAATCTTTAATATGTGGAATGTGTTAAAAATAGTGTCTTAATATATTCATAAACGTTTTTTTAACCAGAAATGTTTAATATTAATATCTTCGTATCTGGAAGAAGTACAAATTTTATTTGTATAATCAAATATTGCTAATTATAACATTTCATTCATTAAAAAACTTTCAAATAAAAACTTACTTCCTATGAGTAAAACAAATTTAAATTTTATAATGTAATGAATTTCAAAGTAACTTATATTAAAATATGCATGTGAATTATTTTGAATTATTATATTAGTATAAAATTAAAATATATTAAGGCGAAAAATGTCACACACATGCAGAAAATATGACATGCTTATATTAGTGAGAAACAAGTGTGTTTGTTTAAAGTTATATATATATTGGAGTATGTACAATAATGTAATTAGACTCAAAGGTTTAGGATTCATTCATTCTAGTCATCATCATCACCATCAACTATTATCAATCCACTGCAGAATGAAGGTCTCTCCAAGTTCAATCCATCTTCTTCGATCTTCTCCATATCACCTCTGCACACTTTCTTATTTCATCCATCCATCTAACATGTGGTCTTTTTCTGGGTCTTTTACAATCTCTTGGAATCCAGTTTAAGATTTCAATTGTCCATCTATTATCATCTCTTCTAAAAATATGTCCAGCCCAACTCCACTTCAATCTTTTATTTTTTCAATGAGGTCAGTAACACCTGTTTGTTCTCTTACCCATACATTGCATTTTCGATCTCTTCTTGTTACTCCCAACATGCATCTCTTCATACTTCTTTGAGTGATCTGAAGTCTCTGTATTGCTCTTCTATTAAGTGTCAAAGTCTCAGATCCATAAGTAAGAACTGGTAAAACATATTTGTTAAAAACCTTCCTTCTCAAACATTGAAATATTAAGATTGAAATATATATATTTAGGAATAGTCCATTTTTATAACTTAGAGCAAAAATACAATCTAACACAAACATTAGAAAGGAAAATAATAATACAAAATCAAAAATAAAATATAAAAGTTATTAAAAATTGACTTATTTGAATTTTACCTTGTAGGTTATACATGCAAATTTGAAAAGCATAAATAATTTTTAAATAGTGAAAACTATAATATAATTTTCCATAATAAAAGCATAAAAATATTATGTGAATCAAAAGCACAAAATATTTTCTTAATGCTATCAATTGATGTAATCTTATATCACAGTGCTGGAAGAATTCTTTATTTGATAACTATACAATGTTAATAAAAATTGAGGAATTTAATGGAAACTTTCTCACTGTACAATGAATATGAAAACTATAATCAGACATTCTAAAATAAAATCATAAAAAATTTTACATACATGAAAAGCATAAAATAATCTTTGACAATGTAAACAAATTAAAGTTATGTAATCTCCAATCACAATGCTAAAAACCTTTCTTGATCAGACTATTGTCTTACATGAAAAAGTTAATTGAATTTAATGAACTCTTTTTTCATTCTAATTTTATACATAAATTGGTGAAGCATAAATAAACTTTTCCTAGTGAAAATTATAACCAAATTTTTAAAAGCATAAAAAGTTTCATATAAAAACACAAACTTACTTAGTAAAAAAAAATCACAGAGAGATGGAAATTACTTCTTTCTCATTTTCATTCTAATTTTCTGACTCGTGATTATTATGCTCACAGAATATTTTTTTTTTTTCAAAAGAAGTATTTTTATTGGTAAAGATATAAATAAGTAGATATATCATCACCATCAACCATTATCAATCCACTGCAAGATGAAGGTCTCTCCAAGTTCAATCCATATTCTACAATCTTTAGCTTCTCTTCTCCACATCACCCCTGCACACTTTCTTATTTCATCCATCCATCTCAAATGTAGTTTCTTTCTGGGTCTTTTATATTAAATAAGTAAACCTTACAAAACTATTTAAAATGTCTTATGCTGCATTCAAAGCAGAAAGCCTCTAAAATATCTTATACATGCTATGCCAGTGATTATGTTTGTCTACCACTGTCTGCTTTTTATTTTTCTGATTATTTCCTAATTGTATTGTTGTAATAAATAGTCTTATTTTCTACGTAGATCCTTGAATTCTTATGTTTTTATATAAAAAAAGTTGAATTCAATGAAAAAAAATCTAACAAAAACAAATTATTGTCAGCTAAGGACTATAAAATGATTATGAATAAATAAATAATGATTCTTCCAAAAATGTTTTTTATAGATATCATGATAAGTCACAACATTAAATAATCAAAACTATTTAAAATATTAAAATTAATCTCATAATTATGAAAAAAATCAACAAAATATTAGAATACTTTAACAGAAGACTTTTTCTTATGATATCAGCAAAGTTTTATTTCATTCATTTTCTTTTAAAGACTCACTAAAATTTAATAAAATTTAAAAGTAAATGCTAACTATTTATTGAAAATTAAAATCTGAATAATTTTATATAAAATAATAAGCAAAAAAACATATAGCACAAGTACACTTTTGTCCTTTCATCCTCTCATTTTAGCATAATGTGATTAGACTTTTTTTTGTTTAATTTTATTGGCTCCAAACACTTTCTATTGCTTTAATTTTTCATTTCCAGTAACTCTTAATAACATCTAGTTACTACAATGAAAACTTGCTATAGTGAGAACTAAAAACTCATAAACCCTCATTTTTTAAAGTAAAAATTTCTATGACTAAAAATTCAAAATAGATTCCAGCCTTTAATATTAAGTAAACATTGAAGATATACATATAGCCTGCAAGCAAATTATGTGAAAAGTTAACCATTTTACACTTAGTACTTAAACTTGCGATAGTTTTTAGCTTTCAAACTCTGCTTTTTAGACTCATGGGTAAAATTATAATATTTATTTTTACTGCTAAAGGTATTGAAGCAGTCAGATCTAAGTTCGATCCGAGCTTCATGAGATCCCACCTTTAGCCTAATTCAAACCCTATCACTAACAGTGAATTTCTGAATGTAATGGAGCTTTATACGTTCAATACAAGCTAGTTTCGATTAAAACAGTATTATTTAAATATTTGTTAAAAACAATTATTTTATATTTAAACTAACTAATATTATTAATAACTTCATGATAAAATTATTCATGAAAACATATATATTGTAACTGCGTGGATTGTACGTATATATTTATAAATAGTTAAATATATATATTTGTTATAAAGTTTCATTACATCGGAATGTTTTATGTTTACTTTTACCAGTTTGTTCAAATTTCTGTGATTAAAAGCTACATTCTTTCGATAAGCTTTCAGATCGTCCTTTCCCAAAAACAATGGGGAATTTTTATTAATTAGTAAAAATAATAATTTAAAATGTAAGGATGGTTCTCAATTAAAATCGTTTATTCAGATTTACAAATTCATTTTCTAATTAAAAAATGAATTCAAAGTTAATGGATTTGAAAGTCTTATTGAAAGAATGGATCTGAAATCAATTAACAAAATTTTTAACTGTTGATAATGTAAAAAGCTTTAGCCTGAAGGCATCAAGAGTCAGAATGGGCAGGAAACCAGAGGACAGGTATAAATAGCCAGGAAAAGTTTCAAGAAAAGAGAAGCCATTACTTTTTAGAAGACTCGTTACTTGAAGCTACGTCAATTTAAATTGTGAATTTTTATAGTGTTTTCAGCATGGAGCATGAGTAACTTTGGGGATCTGATTGCTGGGCCCCAAAGTTCCTAGAAAATCTTCAATGTAGCTGCAAATTAAAACTTTTCCACACCAATCATGAGCTTCCAAAACCTTAAAGAAATCAATCCCAAAATGCTGTTCATATAAGTTAAAATGCACACCTATGTTATTGTCTCAACCCAATTGGACTCTGCCATGTAAACCAAAAAACAAACCATGAAAGGACTGGTAATATCTTTCTTTACTGAACTGCAACTTTCTGGCCAGTTTCTGAACTTTACTTTAAATCACCTTTTACGTTAACTACTGTTAAAAGCTCTTCTCATTTTATAATGTCTTAATTTGTATAGTAATTCTCTATTTTTATCTCTAGTCTTTAAAATTAATATTTTGTTAACTTTCCTTTTCTTACGATGGCGGTTCATTTAACTAACTTTATTATATATTTATTGAATGATTATTAATAGTATTTATTTTTGATTATATGCCAATAATACTTCAATTCGATAATAATCTTTTTCATTAAACTTACCTCATGAAAATAATATAGTATTAAGTTTTATAGTTTAATTCTTGCCTATTAGAACTAATTTAATACGGTTCTACTAATTACTGAGTTGAAGGATTTATTAAATGTTTGCTATTTTTACTAATGGCTGATAATAATTATTTGCCCATTTTATAACCTATGCTCCCGGCTATTTTATTTGAGTTCACAAATTTATTCATATTGTTAATATTAAAATGTTTTGCTAAAGGTTGATAAAGGAAATAAAATCAATATATTCTAATTTAAATTTTATACTTTATATTAATATTCAGGGAGGGCATGATATTTAGGGCAGGATATACATTAAGCATTTTTATTTTAAGCACATTTGATTTTCATCTGACATGATCAGCCCAAATTACATAAGGAATGCTCTACATAATGACGTACAGCATTCCTTATGTAATTTGGGCTTTCTTAATTAAATACGATGATCATGGAATTACCACATTCCAAATGTTGCTGATGTGAGCCATCTCCTGCTTCATAGGCTTGTCATCTGTGACCTTATTGTTACTTTAATTACCTAAGAAGAAATCGCTTTCTCCCTCACTCATTATATTGGAACACCAAAGGTTCATGGCTATGTCCCAGCCTGGCTTTCCCTGTGTTCCACAAATCCTTTATAGGACAGAAAAGACTTGTAAAATACAAGCCACCCTTCTACTTCTGAAATCACCGAGAGGCCATTATATTTAGTATTTGTTCTTATGCTCGTAAGTCATCAGTACCATTTATTTCTCAGTTCCAATAAAGCCCTGCTATCATGCTCATAAATTGTAATGAATTGATTTTATTAAAGTCAAACAATTTCATATTCATCCATAATTAAATAAGTTCTTTGTTAAATATTAAAGTTATGCCCTAAATACTTATCATGCTTTTCATGAATTGCTTTACGGATGTGTGGAAATGAATCTCACATAATGCGTTTATAAAATTAGAATCATAATTTCTTTCCCAGTAAAATACCTTTATTTACCTTTGTTTACTTGTCGGGGCATAGACATATGAGCATGACTGCCAGTACTTATTGTAAATTGTAATTCCTGTTTCTAAAGACTAGAAGTAATACATAATGTTAATCATAAACAATTTGAACAAAATATTTACATATTATTAAACATTTTATATAACACATTTGGTTGTGACTTTCCTCATTATTTAATAATTATTTTGATATTAATGCTCACTGTCTGTATTGGCAACCCAAACATACATATATTGATTGATTTATAAATATCCAGAGTCATTAGTAGAGTCAAATCAGGGATCTCAAATCATCATCATCCATTGAGCTAGTTTCTTGGCACATAGTCATGTGTCATCTACATATGTTATCCATTGATTTGATCTGAGATAATGAGTTGGATTCAAATTCAGTTTGGTCTTGGGTTTAATTCTTTGGTTTAACTGGGTTTGAATCCGACTGTGGCTTGGGTTGTTGGTGGGTAGCATGTGACCAGTACAGTATAAATAAACAGGTAAATGCACTAAATGAGTAATTAAGTCTATACAAAACATGCAAAGAAGTTTATCACTTTAATATTCATTGTATATATTTGTATGCATAAAGCAAATGTTAACTTAATTCAGTGTAAAATAGTATTTGTTATACAATTATCTAAAAGTATTTGTTATGGCAGACTTAATTATATACAATTTATATACAAATATATGAAAAACACCATCTATTGTATCTTGTTAAATCATAATTTATGTCATATTGTTTTTATTTATTTATTTATTTTTACAATTAAAAAATATGAAAAAAAAAAAACATTCAACTACATTAACTTTTTTAAAATTCAAAATGCTGAATTTAATTTTAAAAACATAATTACATATATTTTAAGGCTATTTCTTGTATAAAACATTAAAAAAAATTACCAATTGATTTATGCTATATATGTGTATGTATATATTGTGCCCTTTTTATTGGTACACCTGATCATAAAGTAAATTGGAAATAAATGTTTAAATTCTAAATTTTATAAAAATGGAATATATAAAGTCATTTGCATAAATTTGCATTGTATTTAACCACTTTCTTTAGTTACAATATGGCTATGGCTATAAAGGCCATGTCCCTTAAAATCACTCAGCAACACTTATACATATTTATTTTGTATTATTTTATATTATTGTAATATATAAAGAATTTAGAAAAATTTAGCTTTGTGTGTGTATGCATCATTAGCACAAATCATATTTATAAAGTCAAAAATATTTATTTATTAAACAAAGAAAAATAAAGGTCATTTGAATTGTCAAAGTGTTTGAACTTGGAATCAGTTCATTTGAAGTAACATAAATTATATAAATATTGGTTAAAGTATTTATTTTAAAAGGTATATAAGAAATAAAACAGTAAAATATAACTCAATAGTATATGTTAATAATTAATTGTTAATAATATTAAAAATGGTAGGGAAGTTCAAATCTAATCTTATAAATAAAAATAGGCATTATATACATAGATAATCATGTCTGTGTACATCCCATATTATAAAGTAATGATTATTTCTGATGAAATCTTAATTTATTCTAAAAAAATAAATAATTGATATTTATGTTATGAATTTTATGATAAAAAGTTTATAAAATTAATTTAAGATTTAGTCTGTATAAAAATAAAATTAAAATGATCTAAATTGTGATTTTATTAAGTTTGTGAAAGTTATTGTTTTTTTTTATTAGTAGTAAATCTTGTAAACAGATATTTGTTTTAAAAATAGCTAAATTACATGTAACTAGTGAATAGAAGAATTAACCAATGAGAGAGCACAATTTGGAATAAATAAAAAACCAGTAGATGATGTTTTTTTTAAAAAAAAGAAAACAGAAAAAAATAGGATAGAAAAAAAAAGAACAGATTGGAAGAAAAAGTAACTTCATTTGTCTCTAAAAATTTGTTTAAATTCTTTTAAATCTTATTATTATTTTTAAAAAGTAATTGATTATGATCTACTTGAGAATTTAAATTATATATTATAAAGTTTTGTTAAAATGAAGGAGTGAAAAACAGTTAAATCTCTAGTGGTTAAATGAACAATTTGATAATTTTCAGAAAATATGTTGGACTCATTATATTGGAAAAAAATACTAGAAGAATGAAATAAATATAGCTTTACTTCTCACTATATGTAAAATATATAATTGTTAATTAGAGAAGATATTAATTAGTATTAAAGTTTATCGGCTTAACGTTTTTGAGGATCCATGCCTCATATTCATAGCCTTCATAAAATGTATAATAAAATATGCAAATACAAATATTCAAATAAGCTAGTATTACGTAGCCCATTTCTTCGAGATCTCGAAGCAAGTATCATTTCTATTAATGGCATGGATGTTTCCATTGATGTAAAATGCCTCCTTTATTTTTCTTTTGTGATCATTTGATTCTGAGCACAATATTATGGGATTGGCAGGTGTGAAGTTGTGTCCAGATTGTTTAGCATGCTCCAAGAATACAGAGGACGTGTTGCTGTTTTTCTGAGCTCTGTTAAATGTGTAAATATGTTGACCCAGTCTAGTATTGATTGTAGCTTTCATTTCACCATAATATATAGCATGGCATCCAGCCTGAGGGCAGGCAATAGAGTACACCACGTGTGGGGTGAACGATCGATCAATGTGGTCTTTAGAGTTGTTAAGCAATCTATTAGAATTAGATGGAGTTCTAACTGCTATGTTAAATTTATCGTTTAATGCTTTCATTAGTTTGTTAGATATTTTAGGAATGTAGGGGATTGTTATTCTAGGTAGATTGATGCGAGGTACATTTATTGTTTATTGTATTACTAAATTTTATGATTTTATTTTTAATAGCTTTGAATTTGAACCCTGCTGCTAATAGATCTTTAATATAGTTGTTTATGTTTTCTTTCCTGTCTGCTTCATATTTACATAAATAAAAGTTTCTAAACAAAAATGTATTAAGGCTGGATGCCATGCAATATATTATGGTGAAACGAAAGCTACAATCAATACTAGACTGGGTCAACATATTTACACATTTAACAGAGCTCAGAAAAACAGCAACACGTCCTCTGTATTCTTGGAGCATGCTAAACAATCTGGACACAACTTCACACCCGCCAATCCCATAATATTGTGCTCAGAATCAAATGATCACAAAAGAAAAATAAAGGAGGCATTTTACATCAATGGAAACATCCATGCCATTAATAGAAAGGATACTTGCTTCGAGATCTCGAAGAAATGAGCTACGTAATACTAGCTTATTTGAATATTTGTATTTGCATATTTTATTATACATTTTATGAAGGCTATGAATATGAGGCATGGATCCTCGAAAACATTAAGAAGAATGAAAGAAAAAAGTAATACATTTATGCCAAGGTGTTGTAAAGTAATACATGAACTCAAGGAAACAACAGTGAGTATTATGTTAATACATGATTTAGTTCTTATGCACATTGAAGTACCAATATGTTGTGGTTACCATAAAAGTTGTAAAATATTAAACTGGAATCAATAAATGAATAAAAAGAAAATTATTTCTGACAAAGTTAAATATAAATTTTTAAAGATAATTAATGAATAATGGAAAAATATTTGCCTATGGAAAAGTGTACATAGTATTAGAGAAGAACATATAAAAGCATATCCGAATGAAAATTTCAATGGTATAAAATATATGATCAGATCCATATTAATTATAGTATAACTTTCATGTATAATAAAATTTAATAATGAATTATATATAATGGTAAATGAATGATTAAAAGTTAGAAGGATGTATGGATATAATATAAGGCAAAATGTAAAAGGAAAATTTTAAATGAAGATTATATTTATACTTGTAACAAAATCATAGCAGTCTGCTCAGAAAATGAAAGAATTATTTATCAAAACTGTAAATAAAAAAATAAGATAAGTGTAAAAAATTAAATAATTACAGAAGACAACTAGTAAAGAATAATCCTAAAAGTTGATAACTAATAAAGAATAAATATGTATGGGAGGAGAAAGAGTTGAATAAATTAATGAAATAAACATTAGCTTATTTGAGAATATAAAATGTATGTTGACGATAATGTCAGTCTATATTTAAAAAGGTGTAAAATGCTCTATCTTAGATGATAACTTTGACAAAGAGTACATAAGAAATAATGAGAAGATTGAAGCATAGTAGTGGACCAGTGAATATGGATATCATAAGAAATGTGAGAAGTATCTGAATAAAATACAGTATGCAAGTCGAAAATAATCTTTGATTGTTAAGAAAAAAAACCCTGAGAAATTATCAATCTGCTTACATTGGAATTTTATAGTTTTGTGATATTCTTTGAGACCAAAAAGAGCAGAAGTGGGAGGAATGTTGATGCGTAACTAGTCTGAAGCATTTGGAATGATTGGAGTATCATTAAAAAATTAAAGTTTTTTAAAGATGAACTTTTTTTTAAAAAAAAAACTTGTAACATAATATTTGTATATAGTCTAATTTTATACTTTAAAATAATAGTTATCAGTATGGGGAGGGGGGGATAAGTAAATGTAGAAAAATTGATAATTAATTTGATTTACATATTTATATAGTTAATTGTTTAATTTTTTGGTTTTTTTTCATTAAAAGTTATTAAATAATTAAAATAAATAGATATAAACAATGAGCTAGTGGTATATGTATATATATATATATGTGTGTGTGTATTATAAGAAGATAGGATATGTCTTTATTCGAATATAATATTGAAATGATAAATTGTGATATTTAAATTTTGATCGTATGTTTAACTATAAATAATTTAATATAATTATAGTGGAATTATAACTAATCCTAGTTTTTAATTCTTTGTAGGCTATTATTTATAAGAAATGTATGAAACCGGTATAGATTGGAAATGGGAAGTTAATATCTGAGTTGTTTAGGTAAGAATTTCTTATTTTAGGATACACCAAACAGTGTTCTATCAACTTTTAGCATAATGTCATAAATTGTAAATTGAAATTAGTTCATGAGAAGATAAGTTGTCTTATTTTTTTTATGTGTCATAGCATCATCTGGGAATCAAATCCGCTAACCCGGGACAACTGCTTGTAAGGCTGCTGTGCTGACCTCTCGACCACCAACGGTTGACAAGTTGTCTTATTTGAAAGTGTACAGTATAAAAGTTTAATTTTTTTTTTGTATTTCATTATAGAGTTTGATAATAAGGCTATAGGAAAAGTAAGTGTGATATCAAAAAACAAATGAAAGATTCCATAATTATCGAATTAATATCGTCTTAGTGTAAGGTACAAAGAAATATCAAATAGTAAATATAAGATATTGTAATATGATAAAAATGATGATGCTGGAATACAATCTGAACAACACATAGCCCAATCATTGGTTGCCATTTTGAAATGAACTATTGATTATAATATGGGATGATAATATAAATACTTTACTATGTCTCAGAAGTAAGATGTCATTCATAATAATATAGATCTAGCCTAAATGTGGAATGTTATTTTATAACAACCCCTAAAATTGATTTGACATTTTGTAATAATTGCCACTTGTACATGATCACCATAGACTAGCATTGGATAGCTACTTTATCACAATAATAATGGATTTTCTATCTCACTACCTCTCTAAAATTTGTCATAAAGAAATGCCCTTAAGATTCATATTATTTATCACAGAACAAAACATGCATTAACAAATAGTAACTCTGTTAGAACTTGTGTAAAATTATCTAGCTCAGTTATTGATCACACTAGGCAATAACAATATTTCCTATACATAATTATTTAGATTGTCCACAACACTATCATAAAATACTAACAATCTTTATTAAAATCTAATTTATTCAGATAGTATTTAAAACAAAATAAAGCAAATGAGATCATCACCTCAGACATCAACAAATCTATTCACAATTTCAAAGTAAGCTGCAATAAGCAGAGAAACCACATATCATTGCCCTCAACAATGATGTATGATTAAGATATATATTTGATTAATAATTGAATAAAACTAAATTTGAATCAATTATAATGGTCGGGAATGATGATTAAGTTTCCAGTCTTACCGCATCTGCCGACAGAGCGCCACTAGGCTACTTTGAATCTAAAAAATTTATAGAGTCGACAGATACATGCTGTTGAGACTGCGACTGCCAGCCCTAGTCACTAGCTCAAGTAGATGCAGAAACTTAATATATTTATTAAAATATATTTTTACTAATAAAGAATAATAAAAGCAATCACTGTCAGTATTAATAACACAAAAAAGATTTTATTTATGTAACGCACAAACTTAAAAAAAATAATTTTTATAACAAAAGAAGAAAGTTGTTTTATTCTGTTTCATTAGTTATTATTTTATTTGTTTTTAACTTTTATTCTTAATCTTAGAAATGTTGAGTATAGATGAGCTACCCAGACCACGCACCTAAAAGACTTTCAAACATTTGATTCCAGGCTAAAAATCCGCAGCCACACCAATGCTCGCTTCCAGATATATATCAGCAACCAATGCAATATGAACATGTTAGCATAGAATCATGCTGACAGGAATGTGCATCTGAACAGTGTGATATTATTGGAGAAAACATGAGCTTCAACCAGTATAGGAATGTGCTTCTATCTGGCGAAGGAATCATGTATGTAATATAAAGAGAACATGCTACGTATGGATGGGAGAGCGGTCTTATCTTGCCGACTTATCTTCTCAATCCATAGAGCTGGAATGGGTCAATGGTGCAGGAAATACATCTGCATCCATTTTCAATGATATGACTACCTCTTTGGGGTCATGCATTCAGTTGGACTCATCGCCCTAGGTGCTAACACACTTCACATTACATTGATATAAACGTCCATATATCTCTCCACCAGCATTGACACAACTACGAAACAAATAGTCCGAAATCAAAACCCTCTTTAAAAGTAACACATTTAAACTAGTCTAGCAGCCATCTACACTCAACTAACATTTAAATCATTTTATTAATTTAATTCAAAACAAAAAATCTTTAGTTTAATTAAGGTTTTAAAATCATTTTTAAGATAACATTTATATTTTAACTTATTTTTTTTCTACAAATATTATATAACCTACTTTTCTTTTAAATTTAATAATGCACAAATAACGATGTGTTTCTATTTTTAAATTTAAGTTTGCAATCGCAAACCCCCACCCCATTACAAATAGATATTAATTAAACATGAATAAACAAAAATAAAATAAAATACTTTTTTTTTTTTAAAAGATTACGTTGAAAACTTTAGCTAAGAGTTTAAAATCACAAAGTTTATAGAAAGATAAAAGTTCAGGTTTGCTCAGAAAGAAAGTCTATAGTTCATTTTAAAAACACATAAAGTTTGAAGATTTTAAACTTAAGAGAGTTTATGTTTCATTTATAAATTTATACTTTCCTTTGTTCGTGCTCGTTCTTTCGAGAGGAAGATCCAAATTTATACAAGATCCATTTCTTGTGGGCGATGATGATTTATGAAGATGCATTTATGATGTTTTCTGAAGATGGTACCAGTGGTTTGATCCTGGGATCCGTGGAGATGAAAGCTGCCTTTGGCCGGCCGCACCAAAGGAAGCACGATGAAGCTTATTACATTTTTTTTGATGATAACTTTTAAAATTATTTTTACAGATGAATTCAAAACTTTAATTTTCTGATTCTCCAACTAACTAATTATATTTTTGGATTTTCCTTTTATAGTCCTCACGCACCTTATCTCTGGAATGCAGGATTCATCATACATATTCCATATCTCTATTTTATTGGTTAATTCAGTTTGTGGCCAAGTAGATTTTGGGTTTTCCACTGAGGTCTGTGTCTCTATCTCTGGGCGGGAACTCTTATCTATTTCATAATCATTTTTTTAATTGTCATTTTGCCTTAAGGATCTGTTTGTAATTTTTATATTTGAAAATTAAAAAAATCTTCGCTATTATTAAAAAGGTTTTTATTTTATACTTTATTTAAAGATTAGAATCTTTGTTTCGATTCTATAATTTTTTTAAAGCTTATTTTAATATTTAAATCAAACATTAATAAATTAATAATTCGTTATTTGTGCATTTTGAACGTTTGTGTTTTTAATTCAGTATTAGATATTTACAAAAACATTACGTATTAGAATTTAAATGTAACACATATGTATATCCTGTTACATATCACCAAACTTATTTAAAAAAATGATAAAAAAAAGACTTTAGTTAGAGTTTGTACTAATTAATAATAGTAATGCGTTAAAGTTCTTTTTTTTTCGTGGATGTATTTTTCTTTGCACAATATTCAAACTATGTTAATACAAAAATATATACACTCATTTAAAAAAAATATTACTGGCTTAATTTTCAAAGTATTCGTATTTTTTAAGTTACTAAATCATTCATTTTCTTTTTTTTTTTTAAATATTAAAGTTACTTAATGATCATTTTTATACCTGCCAGTGCCATTTTATCCTAACTTATTCTTACTATAACTATTCTGATGTTCAGGGTGCTATTCACACTATTTCCTAAACTTACTTTTTAAATATATTTCATAAGTTTTCTTTCTTACGTGAATGCATGCATATGTGCGCAATATACATTCTGGCAGTACTTTTATATCTACATTATATTCCACAGCTTTAAAATATAAACAAAAATTCATTTTAAAAAAACCTTTTTTTTTTACTGGCATAATCTTCTTTTTTTTTTAAAAAATTTTCAGGGAACTCGTGGTTAATGAATATCATGCCACACCCTGGGCAGCCATTTATAATGGTCGGGGATGATGATTAAGTTTCCAGTCTTACCGCATCTGCCGACAGAGCGCCACTAGGCTACTTTGAACCTAGAAAATTTATAGAGTCGACAGATACATGCTGTTAAGACTGCGACCACCATCCCTAGTCACTAGCTCAAGTAGATGGAGAAACTTAATATATTTATTAAAATATATATTTACTAATAAAGAATAATAAAAACAATCACTGTCAGTATTAATAACACAAAAAAGATTTTATTTACGTATATAATTAATAATGCACAAACTTAAAAAAAATAATTTTTATAACAAAAGAAGAAAGTTGTTTTATTCTGTTTCATTAGTTATTATTTTATTTGTTTTTAACTTTTATTCTTAATCTTAAAAATGTTGAGTATAGATGAGCTACCCAGACCATGCACCTAAAAGACTTTCAAACATTTGATTCCTGGCTAAAAATGCGCAGCCACACCAATGCCTGCTTCCAGATATATATCAGCAACGAATGCAATATGAACATGTTAGCATAGAATCACGCTGACAGGAATGTGCATCTGAACAGTGTGATATTATTGGAGAAAACATGAGCTTCAACCAGTATAGGAATGTGCTTCTATCTGGCGAAGGAATCATGTATGTAATATAAAGAGAACATGCTACGTATGGATGGGAGAGTGGTCTTATCTTGCCGACTTATCTTCTCAATCCATAGAGCTGGAATGGGTCAATGGCGCAGGAAATACGTCTGCGTCCATTTTCAATGATATGACTACCTCTTTGGGGTCATGCATTCAGTTGGACTTGTCACCCTAGGTGCTAACACACTTCACATTACATTGATATAAACATCCATATATCTCTCCACCAGCATTGACACAACTACGAAACAAATAGTCCGAAATCAAAACCCTCTTTAAAAGTAACACATTTAAACTAGTCTAGCAGCCATCTACACTCAACTAACATTTAAATCATTTTATTAATTTAATTCAAAACAAAAAATCTTTAGTTTAATTAAGGTTTTAAAATCATTTTTAAGATAACATTTATATTTTAACTTATTTTTTTTCTACAAATATTATATAACCTACTTTTCTTTTAAATTTAATAATGCACAAATAACGATGTGTTTCTATTTTTAAATTTAAGTTTGCAATCGCAACCCCCCCGCCTCATTACAAATAGATATTAATTAAACATGTATAAACAAAAATAAAATAAAATACATTTTTTTTAAAAAAGATTACGTTGAAAACTTTAGCTAAGAGTTTAAAATCGCAAAGTTTATAGAAAGATAAAAGTTCAGGTTTGCTCAGAAAGAAAGTCTATAGTTCATTTTAAAAACACATGGAGTTTGAAGATTTTAAACTTAAGAGAGTTTATGTTTCATTTATAAATTTATACTTTCCTTTGTTCGTGCTCATTCCTTCATGAGGAAGATCCAAATTTATACAAAATCCATTTCTTGTGGGCGATGACGATTTATGAAGACACATTTACGATGTTTTCTGAAGATGGTACCAATGGTTTGATCCTGGGATCCATGGAGATGAAAGCTGCCTTCGGCCGGCTGCACTGAAGAAAGCACGATGAAGCTAATTACATTTTTTTTCGGTGACGGCGATATCTTTTAAAATTATTTTTACAGATGAATTCAAAACTTTAATTTTTTGATTCTCCAACTAACTAATTATATTTTTGGATTTTCCTTTTATAGTCCTCAGGCACCTTATCTCTGGAATGCAGGATTCATCATACATATTCCATATCTCTATTTTATTGGTTAATTCAGTTTGTGGCCAAATAGATTTTGGGTTTTCCACTGAGGTCTGTGTCTCTATCTCTGGGCAGGAACTCTTATCTATTTTGTAATCATTTTTTTAATTGTCATTTTGCCTTAAGGATCTGTTTGTAATTTTTATATTTGAAAATTAAAAAAATCTTCGCTATTATTAAAAAGGTTTTTATTTTATATTTTATTTAAAGATTAGAATCTTTGTTTCGATTCTATAATTTTTTAAAGCTTATTTTAATATTTAAATCAAACATTAATAAATTAATAATTCATTATTTGTGCATTTTGAACGTTTGTGTTTTTAATACAGTATTAGATATTTACAAAAACATTATGTATTAGAATTTAAATGTAACACATATATATATATTCTACCGTGCCCTATTAAACCTTGCACCGGTTCCCTATTAAACCGTTCCTAAAAGGAATTGAGAGCTCCAAAACAAACATGATACAGCGTAAAGATTTATTTATTTTTTCTTATATCAATAGTTGTTCATTATCAACACAAGAGGGCGCCAGATACGATGATTTGATTTACAATTTAATTTCTCGCATCACCTTACGTCATATCAAAACGATTTTGAAGTCTAATCCCTGCCCATAAGCTCGAACTCCCAGCATGGACCAATAGGGGTCACTCAGGGTCGCGATGAAATTGCCTTCAAGACTATTATTCTGGCAAATGACACAATATTAACCAATGGATAAGAAGATCGGTTGATTGACAGATCGGTCCCCGCATTGGACGGGATCATTGGTTATTTATAACTAATACGAATGTTCGGTTGAGGCATCATTAGAATAAACAACTTAGATGTTTATAATATCATCCCCCTTTATTATACAGTCCAATAACTTTATTTATACTAGCTCTATTGACATTTACTTATATTTATTAATAATAGGCCCTCCCAACTCTTAAATCTATGTTAACTACATAATAAGTAAACATCGTGACTTACGGCACGATGTTTATGAATGAAATTTAAAAAAAAATAAAAACAAAAGAAAAATATAAGGAAGACAAATTTAAAAGTAAAATAATTAATTGTATGAATAAATGCTAACCATAATAATAACTTCAAAAAAAAATATATTTAATTATAGAAATGATTTGAGGAATGCTCGACTAGTTTAAATAAAAAAAAATTTATTGATTATAAAAAATGAAACATTGATTAATAACTTTATTTACACGCACATACGCGCATTCTCGCACTCGCACAGAAAAGAACATATTATGCATAATAAACATGGCTGATAAAATATATTTCCTCTGTATACATTTTGAAAATAGGTGTGTGTTATAGTTTATCTGCGAAAGAAAATAATAATTAGGATCAAAGTTCATAACTGGAAAAGTCCTAAGATTTAAATATGAGGAACTATGTAGCATCTGATATTTTTATTTATGAAAGTTGAAATTAAAATAATAAGATTTAAATATGAGAGATTACGGATCATTTTATATTTGATTTACGAAAGTCGAATTTAATTAATTATGAGATTGCCTTTTAAGTTTACGTAAAGAGTGAATGGAAGCATTATAAAAAAAAATGTTTACCTAGGATTTTGCGTAGTCTTCTGCTGCTTCTAATTTGGTGAGGGTTCGAACCTGATAGATGATGTTTCCATAATACATGGTGATTCATTTCATATAAGTTCAGCATAGTATGTTTGGACGATTCATGTATATTAAATGGAACAACGTCCTTAGACTGATTGGAGCACTATGTTCGGACGGTACTGTTGTTGATCATTCATAGCTGTGGAGATGTTCTGGCAGCGGAGCGTCGATCAATCACTGAAGAGTTGTCTAGCCCATCATGACGATCGACGCTCTAAATGTTAATTTCACAGTGATCATATTGGATAAACCGGATAGCAAAAAAGAGAAAAGTTCTAGTTGTAGCTTCCGGAGGAATCTAGAAAAAACTATAAGCATAAACAAAAAAAGGAGTGTAAAAGATCTTTTCTTTAGATTTAGGTTCATATTTATATGGGTTGGTTATTATCTGAGGATCGAATCTCCACCCAGAGTTCCATATTCTTTGAGTTGTCGTTGGGGTCCGTGTCCTACGTAATGTCCACTCAATCCATATGCTTGAGGCAATCTTAGGTTTATGCAATCTCACATTACAATCTCAGTTAGAAACAATTCATACTTATTCACACTTTTTATGCATACATGTGTGCGTGTTTTAAGAGAACAATTTAACTTACATTAGTTTAAAAGTCGAGCATTTAATCTGTCTCAAAATCACTTCTATAAGCTTTTAACTTTCATTACAGTTATAATTTAAAATAAACCCCTTTTAATTACCCCCACAGCATATACAAGTAGAAATCACTTATTGAGATTTAAAATGGCATATTAGTAATACTTTATATTTTATTTTTTTTTAGAGAATATTATTATAGTAGATTATATGAAAGCCTTAAACTATTTAATCAGAAATATTAACATTTTATTTTACAGTGTATTTTATAACGCATTGAAAGAAAACTACATTTATTATTATTATTTTCCTTTTTCATAAGTTGAAAGTGAAAGAAGAAAAAATATAGAGTGTTTACATTGCTCGTGTGTGTGCGTATATACATGTACCGATTTTGTCTCGGTACAATATATATATATATCCCATTACACAATAAACAACCAAATTCTGACATACTCTACTAAACTAATATTATTTATAGCAATGCAAAATTTACTTTAATACTTAATGACATTCTATTTAAATCAACTAGTTTCTAAATAATTATAATTACATTTTGAGAACATTTTCTAAACTACACAATATTTATAATGATTAAATGAAATAAATCTTTTCTCAGTTTTATATCTATTTTAATAAAACATTAAATATAATATAAACATTTCATTCATACCCTACATTAGAGTGACATGAAATTATTGCTTCAGTTATATTCTAAAATGAAACACTCCACAAGAATTTTTTATCAATAAATTCTATTAGATAATTTCACATTTTGCAATACCCAATCATATTATATACAATATACCATAGGTTTCTATTGGATATTTTTCTTACAATCACTGATATTACTTATCTACTTTAATCTCCAATCAATCAGTTATAAAATGAATTTTATAACAATTAAACTATATATAATGATAATTGGCAGTTATTCAAGCCAACGATAATATTATGTTATACTAGTTCATAAAATTTATGATGTCCACTCCAAAGAAGTTTAGAAGTAATTAAGATAGATCATTCTAACTAATGATAGAACAAAATCTATTAAGATTTTTGTAACTGGACAAGATAGGCAAATAAATAATCAACTCCAAACTAATGAAATTATATCTACTAGTAAATTGACTTAGATAAGTAAACAAATATTTAAATGCAGTAATAAATATAAAATTTATATATAGTTGGATTTAAAAATGATGTATAAAAATATACATATATCTAATTCTATTTCACTTACCAAAATGGGTTTGATCTTAGATCAAACTTCAAGTACCAAAATTATCTTGCTCATTCAAAAGAAAAATAATCAGACAGATTCACTGAATTTTAAATCAACTCTAAATTTATTGGTTTATAATAAAATTTTATGACAGTAATAATATATATATATATATATATATATATATAAGAACAATAACCAACGATATATGTAACAGACTAAAATTGTAACCAAAACAATACAATCCTAGGTTTCTTTAATATATAAATAATTGGTAGTCTATTACTGTATAGAATCAATAAAAATAATGAAATATGTAATCTGAAACTCAACATATGTTGTAGAACAATAATACTATATTTAAAACTGAAGGAGAGATTTGAAATATC
This sequence comes from Epiperipatus broadwayi, assembly GCA_028023455.1. Lineage (NCBI taxonomy): Eukaryota > Metazoa > Onychophora > Udeonychophora > Euonychophora > Peripatidae > Epiperipatus > Epiperipatus broadwayi. The sequence continues at coordinate 7,207,290 of JAQFVV010000004.1, forward strand.
TTCCTGAAACTTCAAAGAGAATATACAAGGATAAAAAAAATGTAAGCAAATAAAACTTGATCTTTATTTATTCATTAATGTAATTCTAAATAAGTAAGCTAACATAAAAAACTATTATATTCAAACCCTTTTTCTATACAAATATCCCCAAGTTAAATTTGGCATATATATTAAAATTTTAAATGCCTGAAAACACTGGGTCATATTTACCTATTTTATCAGTAAGAGTTTAAATAATGAGAATAAAAATGAATTTCTCCGATCTTTTTATTACATAGAAATCATACCATCTGAATAAAAGTCTGTCCATTTTCACTCACTAGACCATTGAGTTTCTGGTTCCTGATTTCTGATTCTAATGCATAGAGACAATTTTCCTTTAAGTAGAGAAGACAAGCATGAATGATAACATCATGGGTTTGAATCCAATTACTTTCACATTTAAATTCCTATGTTTATTTAAACATATAAATGTACCCAAGCCTCTAAAACAATAGGTACTTAGTTGATGCAAAATTACATATCACTGGCTTTATTTTCCTTTTCATTAATAATCATGTATAAAGAGAATTTTTTTTTCATTGACAAAAATTCAGCCACATCTAAGTAAATAATAAATGCTAACTTTTTCTTTCCAGATTAAGAAACTGAAATTTAGATTACTTGATATTACACATGAGCTAAGTTGATCAATCTTATGAAATCCATTGATCTAAAATATGATATCCATCTACACATAATTGGTGTTGATGGAATTCTAGATTTTTGACCACAGAATATATTTTTTTTATAGCTGATTTGCACATTTTAATGTTTTGTTGTGTTGTTGTTTTACATTTTGTTGTATCCTCAGGAATTTCATCAATGAATTGACCCCATTTGAATGAAAAAATAGTTAAAATTTTTATTCTTCCATAATTTTAGAAAATAACCACTTAAACATCAAAATTTGATAAATTTTTAAAGACACATAAATGTAACTCATTCTAGGCAATGACAAAATTACAAGAACTCAAATTACAGCATCTCTGTTCTATTTGTAAGATACTACTCTTGATGACGCTACTGTTCTCATGACAACTGATGGAAATTGCTCAAATTTCACTCACTGTAAAAATTGTTCAAGAAAATTTCCCTCCAATAAACAAGTGAAATGAAGATTTTAAAATAATTGGATACAGTGAAAATAAAATCCTGTTTTACAAGTTCAATATTATTTTTCATTTTAAACCAAAATAAAGAATTTATATTATAATTCCAATATATTTTAATGAATATAAATATCTTTACATATGTTTTTAATGATAATTTTCCCCTAAATTAATTTATAAACAAACATATAGAAACATAAAACAATTAATTTTGTAATATGTGTTGCTATGGTAATTGTAATAACAGAAATTAAAATGTGTAATATTTAGTAATAATATTGATTTTATTCAAATGATCTTTTTTATGATTCACTATATCTCCTAAATCTATTTATTTATTCACCTGTTTATATTTTTTTTCTGAAATTGATCACAACAGATTTATGATTTGTTGCTAGAATTAATAATAAACAATTGTATGGTATTTATTCTAGTACAAATTAAATTGGCAGTTTAATAATCAAATTCTTAAATTACTTAAATGAGAATATTCCATTTGCTTTAAATATTTGATTAGTTTGATTTACACAAAGTGGGTTGTAAGGATTTTTTTTGTCTTAAAAATAACTTGAGAGAGAGAAAGGGGGAAAACTATTTTTGTGTGTATCAAACAAAAAAAGGCAAAGAAAAGATAAAATAACTTCTTATTGCAAAAAGCCATTAGCCACACAAAGCATATCAGCCGATCCTTAATTAAAGATGGCAATCCCAAGAAGAGAAAGCATGAATTTGAAGAAGAAATTATACAAAAATTGAGTTGAACTAATAGGTATCAATAGGTTATGTGCAGAGATAAAGAAAGAGATCAAGGATATAAAAGGGAAAGCACATCAGATATAAAAAGAAAGGAAGTGAAGGAGAAACCTCAGATCTGTGCTTACAGAAAAATCAATCATGAAAGAAAGAAAGAAAAGAGAAATAAAACCTTGTGCAAAGTCATGAAGAGTGTGCCAAAGAACTCTCAGCAGTGTGACAGCCTATCTTAAAATGTACGAGTAGAAGAAATCATTTGTCAGTGTTGTTTCTGCCCGATGTGATCCCGAGCGAAGTCATTGCCTACAGAATTTAAACCCACAAATTATTTATGTGTTGCTCCAGTAACAAACTATGGATCCCCTCGTTTAAGATAAATTGATGCATGATCGAACTTATAATGTTCTATGTTAACAATAACTTACCAGTAAGAAACTTTAAAGTGATCACTATTTTTCTCAAACTATTTTTCTTCTCGAACTAGAACAGTCATATTAAGTGTTTGCTTAAGTTTAATAGAAATTTTAAAAATGGTTCCACCCTATTTAATCTCTCTTGTTATTATCATTGTTAAATTTGTTGTTATTCTAACATTAGTAAAGATATTTTAGTATAGATTAATAAAGGTAATAATTTAACTTATGTTGGTTTATTAAATATTGTCTATTGAAATTCTTAGAAAATCTGTCATGATTTCCAGTTAATGAATAAACTGCTGACTCTGTATTGGGAAATACAATCCTCCATGTATTTTAAATAGGTCATTTAGTGTTCAGTTAAAAAAAGAGGGAGGAGTTGCAACCAGTGAACTCTCACTATGAGTTCTGGTGCCTTAAATAAATAAAAGTTGGTTTCCTTTTTTTTGGGGGAGTAGAATTGAATTGTTTAAAATAGGATCAAGTGACCAGGAAAAATAATTGCTGTGGATAAGTTGCTTAAAATGTTGCAGACAGGCAATTTATAAATTTTTTTTTCATGTGTCAAAGCATCAGACAGGAAGCGAACCTGCAAACCCGAGACAACTGTTTGTAAGGCAGCTGTGCTGACCACTCGACCACCAATGCTTGACAGGCGATTTATAATTTAAAGCAATTTAGTCACTGAATACGAGATCGTAAATCGTACAATAAAATCCTAATTGTAGTGTGAACATTACACAATATTATTTTAAAGTATTAGGTTGTCATGGTTATCTAGTTAACTTTATAATCCAAGACCTCCATTATCTATGGATCAAGTGAAATGAAAATTAAACAAGATCAACAAACTTCTTTATTTTTTTCTGGGTACTTACGATATAAAAATATGTAACATTTCATAATATTACAATAAAATTATTTTATTTAATAAAGAAGACAATAATCCATATTTGTAAATATTTTTATATTGTAAAGTATAATCTATAAGAGGTAATGAGTGTAAATAAAATCCATAAAAGGGGACCGATTATTTAATAAATACACATGATTTTGTTATATAAGAAATAAAGTTGAATATAAAAACAACACCATATCTTATTAGCAGGGAGTATTTAATTTTAAATATCTGTAATTGTAATTAAAGAGAATAGAAATGTTTGTATATGTTCCTGTATTACATTGTTATATAATATTAATATTGTTGTTATTAAGTTATTTAGTAGTTTAAAATAATTATTGAAAGATCTTGTAAATAATATTAGTAAAGTTAATGTTTAAAAGTTAAATTAAGTATTTAGAGTTGCATTTCTTTTGTTAGGGTTATCACCACTACACCATCTTCTGAGAGTTTTAATTGTAATATACACATTAACCAAGGCGTACAGTTTGAGATTTGAATAAGAAATTACTTCAGTACAAGATAATGCATAACAATCATTTGAGAAAATATTTCTTAAAAGAGACCGTAAATTATTGTAAACTGCGTTGATCACATAAGTTATTGATAAAATAATTGCAAATTTATTAAAGTATGTTTATTTATAGTAAATCAGAATATGAATTGGTTATTATTTAGAGTTATAAATCATAATTACAATTTAGATAACAATAGTTAGTTATTATTAAATATTTGAGAACATAAATATAAAATAGTAGTACAATTTTAATTATAGATTAAGGTAAGTCACATTTTTTTAATTGATACACTACCTATAGAGCCCCTCTTGATATCTTATATTAGGTGGAAGGAAAGGAATAACTAATTAAAAATCAAAGATAATCCTGAGATCTCCTTAGTATAATATTATTGTTATGGTTATTTTTAATTATAATCCAAAAAAGTAATAATAATAAGAGATAAATATACAATAGAATAATAGTTAAATCTTATTAATTAATTTAACTTAAGGTTAATGATTATAAATGTTTTATTATATTTATTGAAGTATTATTGTTAGTCATAGGAATATTAAATAAACTTAATAAGGAGTGTCTTAGTATTCTTATGCCATTGAATCAATACTTCGGTATTTGTTTAATGTTAAAGAATATATGATCTTGTTAATATGATAAGCAAGTCTCATAATTGCTGATATTAATTAAACAATTTAGAAATAATTAAGAGCATGAAATTGTACCTAGATAAAATAATAGTATAGCCTAATTTAGGAACTAGTCATGTTTTCAAAGGGGTCATTATTCTCAGGGCCGGATTTAAGGTGATTGGAGCGATTGGGCCCAATCAGGCCCCACACTTGAAGGGGCCCCACATCACCACCAAAATTAACATTTGATTTATATATATATATTGAATTTGCATTTTATTTAAATATTTAATATACAGAGGGCCCCCACAAAAAAAATCCAATTGGGCCCCGCACTTATTGGATCTGGGCCTGAACCTCCTATTGGCAGGGTACAATATATATCACAATGAAAACATAATAAATACAAGTTTGAAAAATTATTATAATTATTATGATTCGCTATTTTTTAAAATTTTTAATCTCATATATAAACTAAATTTCATTTCATGGAATATTTATTTTTACAGGAAGTTTTAGTTTAAAAATAGGCCTACTATGGGTCATTTTCTCTTGGAATAATTTTCTATGCTTTTCATTTTCCTATCCTTGCCTAATACTATAAGAGATATTTATCACTTCACCAAATTTTTGGTTAACATGAGAATTTTTAGTATTTAATACACATTTAAATTACCTTCAAAACTTGGTCTAACAAATATCATGATATGAACAAGATAAATTAATCATAAATAAATAAAAATTAAAATAACTGAGATTACTTATAATTTAAAAATTAATATTTTGATTAATTTTATGAAAAGTACTAATGATATCCATCTTACTCAATATCTCTTTTATAAAAAAGTATATATATAAATATATATGTGCTCTGTGCACAGATAATGAAGCTATTAAATGTAAGTAAAATTATCAAAAGTTACTGCCAAGCACGTTCAAGACAGTTTATAGTCCCATATTCATGGCTTATAGTTCTTAACTAAACACAAGTAACTATGAATATGGGACTATAAACTGTCCCGAAAGTGCTTGGCAGTCACTTTTGATAATTTTACTTACGTTTAATAGCTTTATTATCTGTGCACAGAGCACATATATATATTAATTGATTTCAAACACCAATGAAGTAAAGCCTTAACTATTTCAAAAAAGTATAATCATTTTTTTAGGTAAATAATTAAATTTATGTTTATAAATTTAAATTACATATAGTTTGGATGCTCTGATAGTTCTAATGTTAAATAAAGACATTCATATAGAAGTTCATTTGTTCACACATATATTTTGAAATTTCAATAAAGCAGTGCATAGCAAACTTGAAACATTGGAACAATATTTAAATGAAAGCTATAACCATATTATATAAACCATTTCCAGAAAATGGATAATATAAAAAATAGTTTTGCATACATTTGCATATAACGATGTTAATAATCTAAAGAGGCTATGATTATGAAATAACAAAATTCTGAAAGCATTAAGCCTACAGAAATTATGATATAGAAAGCCTACAGAAATTATTATATAGAAAAGTTTCACCACAACGCATCAGCATATTATTAAATAACCAATATATATCATATATACAATAAATTCATAAACATATTTAAATGTGAGTTATGATCATTATTACCATTATAATTTTAAAAGTTTGGCATTTAGGTAGAGTGGCTTTTATATCAGCATTTACCATATAGCAAAAACATTTTTCTTGTTCTCTAAAAAATATAATTTATATGGCAGTGTTGGTTTGACTATTATACAAATGCCAAGTACTTTAGTTTGAGATTCACTAACATTACATCTTTTAAAAAAAATTTATGATTATGAGAATGCTTAGATCACTCAAGTAATAAGTTATCTCTATGCATAAATTCAATATTATTTGAGCTTTTTAATTTGGCAATACTTTCATGCCATGTGCATAAACAATCAAACATATGTGCATAAACTTACTGGTTTATTATTAAATGATATACATGTTAAATATGGAATAATAATAATGATATTAATATTTTCTGGCACATGCATCCATCATCATCATCATCACCATAATAATAATAATAATAATAATAATAATAATAATAATAATAATAATAATAATAATAATAATAATAATAATAATAATAATAATGTATTTATCTTCACTAATACAAAGTGTCACAACAATATCTACTCAAATTAACTTAGAAGTAACATACAAATATTCATATTGGCAAATTTACAAACTATTATACCCAGAAACTCCTCAAGACACACAAACAACAATGCTTGGAATTAGCAATTATCAATTATTAAAAAAATTCAAAAAATGGTCATTAGAACCAAAATATTTTGATTTTATATTAAAAATAAACCTTTATGCATTACCAACATCATATTTCCTCAGATACAAATGTCTATATAAAAACATTGATCCTTTTTGCAATCTTTGCCACACAGCAGAAGAAACACAACAGCATATATTTTACTCATGCACAAGTTTATCTAATATACATAAATTATTAATAGAAACTTACCAAAGGAAAAATATATCACTAATAAACATATTACAATCCTTTAAAAAAACTCTACCCCAACAATACGAGCAATAACTTTTTTACTATATGCATACTGGTGCATGAGATGCTCATTTACATTTGGTAACAATACAAGAAGACATCCAGCAACATTTACAAAAAAACTTCAACAAATAAAAGAACGGGATTACAAGATTAGCCCTCCAGACATTGCAGCAGCAACATGGTCACTCATAAGACAACCATCAAACCTATAACAAAATCACCATCAAAAAAATATTATTTAAACTGTAAAATACAATTAATTTTAAAATTTAGAACTTGTATCAAAGTTTATATGATTCCTATGCAACAGAATGCAATCTTTTGTTGTAAATCTATGTAACATTTGTTTAATAAAATTCTTTGAAACATAATAATAATGATGATAATGGTGGTGGTGGTGACGATGATAACAACATCAATAATAATAATAATTTATTTATTCATAAATATTACCAAAATCACACTTTTCTTTATGTTTGCCGTAATATCATATAAATATAATTTATCCAAACTTCAAACACTTTTAGCAAACTTTATTTGTACATACACCTACGTTTCGACTGACCTGCAGTCTTCTTCAGAGCTATGATATAATGAACAAAATAAAAAAATAATAATAAAAAAGATAATAAAAAAATAATTAATGGAGTATATGTGATAAAATGCAAACAATGTCTAGATAGTGGGATTGATAAAAAATATGTGGGAGAAACAAAAAATTCTATAAAAACAAGACTAAAACAACATATGGCAGATAATAAATCACCAATATATATATACATGCAAAAGAAACAGGACACAAATTTACACAAAGTTCAATAAAAATGAAGTTATATACAAAAAATATTAAAGAAAGGAAAATAAAAGAAGCTATATTAATAAGAAAGATAAAACCAGAATTTAATAGAGATTCTGGTATTAGGATGAGATTGGTTTAGTTATTAAATAAGATATATAGAGGTAAATATGTAAAGAGATAATTGTTAATAAATAAGTTGGGGATGATAAAAAATGGTTACGTTAAATACGAATATAAATTTGGGTATATTTACAGATATTAAATATAAATAAATAAATTAATAAACTTAGCATAATATTTACATATAAAACAGTATAAAAAATTTTTTTATAAGAATTATATAAAAATAATGATAAAAGTTAAAATATATAAAATAAAAAAAATATATATGTAAATAAAGTTGTAGGGTTTATATATATAAAAACATAAAGAAGTATAATATAAATTTATGAGTATTATATAATAAAAGTTAAAGTGTAAATATATATATATATAAATAAAGAGTTGTAGGGGGTATATATTTAGTTTAAATAATATGTAATAGAGGGAGCTAGGGTATAAGATAATTTTTTGAAAAAACCGATTTTTCATTATTTTATTTTGAAGATCAGAATAGCCTTAGTAAGTGTAAAGATTATAAAGTTTATAGGTTTTAAATATTCAGCAATAATAAATATAAAATATTAATTTTAAAAGAAGAATGAGTAGGAAAATAATAAATATGATTTAAAATTAAAAGAATTTTAGTTACTAATCATAAAGTTTAAGTTTATGAAGAATACAGATAATTAGTAGATTGTTAATAATAATAAAATAGATAATATTTAGATTAATAGTTGTCCTTGAATGTATATATGTATAAAGTTAAGAATACACATGTATAATTTATATTTATTTTTCATTTATGTAGTACATTTTATTTTATATTAATTGTTTTATTTGGGTTTGATTATTTATTTCAGGTTTTTAATATATATATTTTATGTTTTTTGTTTTTTTTTATTTAAAAATTTTTTTATGGTGTTATTATATAGTTGTTTTTTTATTTTGTTCATTATATCATAGCTCTGAAGAAGACTGCAGGTCAGTCGAAACGTAGGTGTATATACAAATAAAGTTTGCTAAAAGTGTTTGAAGTTTGGATAAATTATATTTATAATTTATTTATTCATTAATCAAAAATTATTAATCAAACAATACATATAAGAAAGAGAAAGACTCCAAACAAGATAAACATGTGCTAGGAGTCTTTCTTAAATTATTAATTACAAAGCAAAAACACCAACAAATAATAATAATAATAACAATAATAATAATAATAATAATAATGGTAGTGATAATGATAACAGCAATAATAATAATAATAATTTATTTATTCATTAATCAAAAATTATCAATCAAACAATATATATAAGAAAGAGAAATACTCCAAACAAGATAAACGTATGCTAGGAGTCTTTCTTAAATTATTAATTACAAACCAAAAACAAAAACACCAACAAATAATAATAATAATAATAATAATAATAATAATAATAATAATAATAATAATAATAATAATAATAATAATAATAATAATAATAATAATAATAATAATAATAATAATTTTTTGTAATCTCATGTAAATCAATAAATCAACTTTTATATATGTAAACCTATATCTATGGATTCTCCATGTAACCACAGCAATCCAAATTATGTAAAACCATGTAACTAATTCACAGCATGTAAAAATTCCTGTAATCCTGTGTAAAACAATAAATCCATTTTTATATATGTAAACCTACAACTACGGATTGCCCATGTAAACACAGCAATCCAAGCTATGTAAACTCTTGTAACCCTTTAAGACAAATAAAGCTTATCGTTGAAACATCATCATCATCATCATAATAATAATAGTAATAATAATAATAAATACATTACTATACTATAAATACTAAAACAAGTAAAACAAAACAAATATTATAAGAATAAATACAACCAAATAGTTAGATATATTAAATAAAATATATACATATTGATTAATCAATATATTACACATGAGACAATAACAAAATTTTTAAATATTTTTTAAAAATATAAAAAGATAAATTATCAAAATCAATTGAACAGTCAATTGAACTATAAAGCATATTTGTATTTTTTAATCAAAAAAATGAGCTTGGGTAATGTTTTTTGGATGGTAGAATAGTGATAAAAGCATCCATATAAGCCAGGGATCCCCAACCTTTTTGCACTTAAGAGCACATTCTATAGTACTGGCTAGGTGGTGGGCACCATTTATTTTTTCAACCAGATGGTGGGCACCATTTATTTTTTCAATGTAAATTTATAGTTGGATATTGTTAATAATACACATAATGTATAAAAAAAATATTTATTTCAAAAATAAAATTTTAACATATAATTAATGTCTATATTTTTACGCTGTAAAAGTATAGTATGCCCTACAATTTGATTACAATATAATACAATAATTTATAAGAAATTTTAAGAATTAAATTTATTTGTATCAGATAAATAATTTTTTATCATGTTCGGATTGTGGCAGGCACACATAAAATGGTCTGCAGTCACCATGATGCCCACAGGCATAGGGTTGGCAATCCCTGATATAAGCTATATAATTAATAGTTTGGTTTAGAACAGGAATGTATATACTTCTGGTGATTCTTTTTTTTAATTTTTTTAAATAATGGATTTAGAAGTGAGCTGAGAGGAAATCCTGGAGTTATAGATTGATATGAACTAAAGCTTGATGATGTTTTACCATATAATGTAATATGTATGTGTCTAATAAGCAGAAAATTGGCTAATTTATAAATTATTTGTAAAGAAACTGTTTCTTTTTTCAGTATGCATAATAGATCAATCATTGAAATGGAGTCAAATATAGCAGCAATATCTGACTGCACTGCTATAGGACCTGCTTTTTTTAATTGTCTTATATGGCCAATTAAATCTTACATACTATAATTACAGAAGTCAATGAAACTACTACTATTAGTATTACTACAACTGCTGCTGCTAGAAAGTTTATTGTTATGAATAAATTATTACAAATAATAACCAATTACTTTTGATTTCAGATAATAAATTATCAAACAAATATACAATACATGTAACATCTTGAACATAATGAATAAAAATATATATGAATATTGTAGATGGGTTCTGATAGTTACCTAGAAATTACAGTAGTGCAGACAAAGTGACAAGGCTTCAGGTAGCTGCAAATATGTCTACAGATACTAATGCCTGGTCTTTGGTTTTAAGTTTATCCAATTTATTGTAGAAAGGAGAGATAGCAGTTTACAGGATGAAGGATTAAAGCAAAAAGGGCATATCAAAAACACAGTGTAAAAAGAATGAAGATAGATATAAGGGAAAATCCTCTGTTAATTCCAGAAATAAGGCCAGAAAGAGAACATGTTATTAAAGAAATGTATATAATATCCCTGTAATGCAGAACAATCATGAAAAAAGTGTTGAACAGTTTCTTCTTTTTTATGGCATAATGGACAAAAGACATCTATAACCAATTCGTTGAAGAGAAATGCTATTGGTAGGAAGATAATTCAGATTAATTTTAATAAGAAAGTCTATATATTTAGATTCAACACATCAGTGCTTAAATGTTTGAATAATGAGCTTGTTTGTAAAGTTTAGAATGGATTTTATAAAAGTGACATTTTGTATTTTGTTTATTAAGTTAGAAGCATTCCAATAGTGAATTTTTTACCTGAAAAATGTCTGAGTTATTGAAGTATGAGGAATGATTGATTTGAGTAAATCATCTATGAAATTATTCATAGTTGCTGGTGAAGTACCTATGCGAGTGACAGGTATAAATTTTTTGAGAATAAAGAAAATGTCAAGCACCCTAATGATTTCATTTATTGTCTTTTGAAGCAAGATAATAGAAATGTAGGGCATAGTAAGATCATTTCTCTTTGAAGATTTTTGCATAGATCTTATACTGATAGCAATTGATTTTCTACCCCAAATAAGTTTAATGAATAAAGAGTTAATTTTTCTGGCAAATAAGTTAATGAGTTTAATAATAGAGGATTAGTAAATAGTTTTGGAAAAAATAATTTTTTTTAATAAAAGAAATTAGGGAATGGGTAGAAAAGTAGGTACAAGAGAAAGAATTAATGGGAGTTTCTATAAGGGTAGGAGCTTGTTCTGAATACAGTTTCCCATTTCATTGACTAAAATATGTAGAGAGAAGCCAAAGAATTAATAAGATGCTGTGAAGGAGATGTTTTCCCCAGATAGAATATTCCAGACAGATGATTTAGTCATATTGAAGCTTAGAGAATAGTTTTTGATATATTATTCAAGTAGAGCAATTAGTTATGGTATGTATTGATTAGAAGAAAGAATAATGTCAAGATCATCCATGTAGAAGATATGTTTGAAAATTACATTGATAGATGGTCAATGGACACCCGGAAGATTAGTTCTAATTTCAATAAAAAGAGGGTTAATGTGTGGATGGAAAAGAAGTGAAATTTGTAATTGTTTTATTATTTAGAGTTTTATAAATTTCTCTATTAATGAGATTGTACAAATAGATAGAATCAGTGTAGTAATGTTGAGTTCTTTAAGTAATTGCAGGAGCTTGTCACTACTACTACTTCTATTACTACTACTGCTGCTGCTACTATTACTACTACTTCTTTTTCTTCCTTTTATTACTTTGATCAAAATGTTTACAATGATTCTTTTTTTAATTTTTTGTTTCTCCTTTAGTTATATTTTGCTTCTGGAGATGTCAAAATTATGAAGATTTTGTAGAAAATGTGCACATTTGGGCCAAAGTTTTTTTAAATTTGTAATTATTTAATATAACAACCTAGGACTAGGTAATAAATTCGTAGCATGATTTTTGACTTCCTTAATGACACATTTTTACTTGGTTATTGCTAATAATTTTTCTTTTAAAAAAATTAAAAAGCAGCATTTATTTCCAAAAGGTTTTGTGCTTAGTATTGATTATTAATGGACCTTGATCATTTAAAACTTTTATATTGAATATGATGAACAAATAAAAGCTCTATACTCCGGTCATGCCCCACTTAAACATCTCCAAAATTCTGATACTCCTTCATTTGTGACATATTATTCTAAAAGTAAGCTTTTATTTATGTGGAGAAAGCCTAAAAAGTCATTAACAAAAGAACAGCTGAAATACAATGGAGTTTTAAGCCACTTAACTTGTTCTAAGTGATAATGGAGAGGTAAAAAGTAAAGGTTATTTAAACAGAAAAGACACTGAGAAGAAGATAGCATGGAAATAAATAAATTAAAAAAACACTTTTAGCTTAATTTATGAATAAGATATAAGAACAAATAACAGGCTTTCAAATTCACTGTTAATAATTCAAAAATTTTCAAAAAATCCACTATTAATAACTCATTCTCGAATTGCCCTTTTAAAAATTAAATTGACACCTGTAGAAGAACATGTGCACCATTTTGGGAACCACTGCTCTATCTATATAGAGCCATTATTTTAAAATTTTTAAAAATTTTCCTTTCTTATTTCAAATAATTCTCCATAGCTTCAGGTGTTTTTCAAAGCAGTTCTGGTGAATTTAGAATGATCTTTCATTTTTTCCCTAACTCGTCTATACTGCTACAAACAAATATTTTTAAGTGAGCATAAAATTAAGGGAAAAACAAAACAGAATTTCTATAGGAATTTTTGTTATCAATTGATTTTAAAGTCAATCGATTTTACACTGAACTAAACTTTTATATTCTCTTAACTGCTTTTATTTTTTTACTAAAGAAATCTCCATTTAAAAATGGAGAGTTTTTTTTCTAAAAGATTAAAGATTAGTTAAAATATATTACTAATATATATATAAAAGAAAAGCAAAATTGTATATTTGTAAAAAATATTAAATCATTTTGATTAGATTTTATAATCTTTTCGTATAATTAGTTTTCTATAATTTTTACATTTTTGAGTTAATTTTGTAATAGTTTAACTTCTTATTTTAATTAAAGAATTTTTAATCTTAGAAAGCTTGTAGATTATCTAAATATTTTTAACTTTGAATATCCGATTTTAATAAGACTGATTTATTTCCTAAAAAATGTTTTTAAAAATAAATATTTGTTGATATAATTAAATATATTTGCACCCACGTATATCCAATAGCACATCTTTCTTACCCATACATGTACATGTTGCATGAAAATGTTAATAATTTATAATTATTTATATTCCTTTAAATGTTTACTATAATAACTATTAAACAAATGGCTTAAAAGTATATATTATTTTAATGCTAGATTGAGTTCTATTATTTAGTGGTTTATATGCTCAATCTTATTAATCTAATTTACTTATATATTTTCATCTCTTTTATTTATAGTAATTATTATTATATATTTTTTAATCACATCTATGCACTACTGTTTCCAAATTACCATTCCAATATATTGTAACGAGCGTCTGTGCTCGTTACATATATATATGGATATGGTATATTTGTTTATATATATATTTATATATATATATTACAACTCGTCTACAGAGAACTTTGGATTTCCACCAACCAAGAGAACAAGCTGGATTTAAAAGTGGTTTTAGTACAATAGATCATATCCAGGTATTGAGAGAAGTCATAGAAAGGACAAATGAATGCATTCGATTCTATACACATTTCTTCAGTAATTAAAGCATTGGATCATCAAGGTATAGATCCAGGTTATTGTCATATTTTAAAGAATATTTATAAAAATGCAACAGCAACAATTAGATTACATAATGATACTGGAAAAATCAACATTGAGAAAGGTGTAAGACAAGGTGACTCCATATCACCAAAACTTTTTACAGCAGTGCTGCAAGAAGTATTTTGTGGATTAAAATGGGAAACTAAAGGAATGAAAGTAAATGGAGAGTATTTAAGTCATTTAGATTTTGCAGATGATGTAGTTGTTTTTACAAATAATGCTTCAGAGCTGCAGGAAATGTTGCAGGAGTTAGCAGATGGAAGTAGAAAAGTAGGACTAAAGATAAATGTTAAAAAGACTAAAGTAATGTTTAATCGATTTGCTCAAAATATGAAAATAAAGATTGATTATGAAGAATTAAAAGAAGTTAACAGTTACAAATACCTTGGTCAGATTATTAATACAGATGGAAACATAATGGAGGAAATTAATCATAGAATTAAACTTGGTTGGAGTGCTTTTGGTAGAAATAACTTGATACTAAAAGGAAATATGCCTATGTGTTTGAAAAGGATGGTTTTTAACAAATGTGTTTTACCAGTTCTTACTTATGGATCTGAGACTTGGACACTTAATAGAAGAGCAATATAGAGACTTCAGACCACTCAAAGGAGTGTGGAGAGATGTATGTTGGGAGTAACAAGAAGAGATCAAAAACACAATGTATGGGTAAGACAACAAACAGGTGTTAGACTTTATTGAAAAAATTAAAAGATTGAAATGGAGTTGGGCTGGACATATTGCTAGAAGAAATGATAATAGAGGACAATTGAAATTTTAAACTGTATTCCAAGAGATTGTAAAAAACCCAGAAAGAGACCACATGTGAGATGGATGGATGAAATAAGAAAATGTGCAGGGGTGTTGTGGAAAAGAGAAGCTATAGATCGGAGAAGATGGATTAAACTTGGAGAGACCTTCATCCTGCAGTGGATTGATAATGGTTAAGGATGATATATAGATATATATATAATGGTTAAGGATATATATATATATATATATATATATATATATGATAAACAAAACAATCTTGTTTCTAGTCTTCCTACCTTTACTGACGTGAGCCAACTAGCTCGAAAACAATGGTTTAAAGGTTGGAGACAATGAAAGAGATATTGAATTCTATCTCTCTCAGCATTTATGTAAACTAAGCTTGTTAGTGAGCTATTGGTAAAGCTCCATCTAGTGATACATATATATCATAACAGCCAAAGCTTAAACAAAACCATAGAATATCAGCAACTTGTTGTCAAGACAACTTCAATAGATAATAAATAATTCTACTGACTATTTTTGTCAAACCACATTAAACAGGCAATAATATATTATTTGAAGGTAGATTAATAAATAATTATTTTTACAATGTCTCAAACAAATTTTAGATATAATAAACAATAAGTACCAATAGTTAATATGTAAATCACACCATAATAAATAATGTGTAAATAAACCAATACATTTTAAGCAATCTATTGTTAAGGCAACTTCAGTAGTTAATAAATTAATCCATTTAATATTCTGCCTTGAGATCTTTAAATAAATAGTAAGTGATAGCACATAACAGAAACATTGAAATGAAATCTGCTTAGAAATTACCATAAACTCCATTCAACAGTGAAAAATAAACGCTGAAATCATGTGCTTTTACTTATCTATTAAAAGATTTTAGACTAGGATAATAACACTTTTTTTATGCATAATGACTGAACATAACATGCATTAATATATAGCACTCTTTATATTTTAAATTCTTTTACATACACATATGCTTTTCCCACTTTTGATAACTATTTAAAATAAGAGAATTATTTATATTAAAACACATACCAGTAACTTTTGAATTCATAAAATCCCTAAGTAACCAAAGATTAGTGTAATGAAATTGACTTTTAAAAAAAATAAGATTAAATAATAATGGTAAAATAATAATAGTAATTTTTATAATGATTAGAGTGTGAAAGTATTTGTATTTTATTTATATATCCTACAATAGTATCTTTGTTTGAATGGGAATATATGAGCACAGAGAATAAATATATAATTTAGTTGTGGCCTATCAAAGAAATTTAACACAAAATAGTGCATAATAATTACCCTGCAATGCCTATGTACCATTTTGTACACAATTGCTGCACTCAGTAAAATGATACCTCTCATTAGAAATGTATTATTTTAAAATGTGATTACAGTTCAAAGCAGGCATTTAAAAAGAAGTACAACAAATAAAAATAATTACCTTAACCTTTTGGTCATCTGCATTATTGTCAGTGTAATTATTAGTAATGTTGGATCTTCCTAATACTCTTGAAATATAACATCACATGATCACTATTTCTTATGCTTGCTTATAACTGTTATTAAAACAGGCAAAACTCATTATAGGTATTGCCACTCATTGCAAGCTAGAGTGATCAATGAACGCCAGAAGGCTTGTGCATAAAATTCCCATCTAGTGCATACTCATCCAATAACTCCAGACTAGTTTCTGGCTTGTGACCTTCATCAGATCCAAGGCTTTCTCACTGACAAAGGCCACAAACCAGAAAAACTATTCTGGGGATATTGGATGAGTAGGCACAGATAGGGATTTTATGCACAAGCCTTCTGGAATCCATTGATTACTCTAGCTTGCAGTGAGTGGCAATATGTATAGGGAGTTTCACCTGTTTTACTCTTGAAATAAGTTAGGAATCTTCTCTTTAATGTGGATTTATAAACAATTTTGCTAATGTATTAAAAAACTTAAACCCTTGAATTTTCTTTGACTGCTTTAAATTTTTATATAAAATGAATGAGGCGACAGTTGAAACATTTAACACTTGGAAGAAAATTGCTATTGACCAATACCTTGTTTAAATTAAATTGGCAATCATCTCAAAATTAAATTGGCAATCATCTCAAGATTTCTAGTGCTACAACACATGAATGAAAACTTTATGCATCAATATCACATACAAAAAAGAAATACTGTACAAAATGTTCATAGGCCTGATAATTGAGTTCAATTGAGTGCATTTTTTAAATAGAAAAATTACTAACCTAACAGGTAGACTAATTTTTTTCTTTTCTTGTGATATGTAATTCTTTTACATATGTATGTGCATATTCTTTATGAAGTGGTTTTTATTTATTTTCTTGATTTGAGTGCACTTTTAATAATAAGCACTATAATAATAACTCTGTTATAGTGCCCACCACTGAAAGTGTATTCAAATTAAAAAAAGAAATAAAAACCACTTTGTAAAGCATGCACACATACATATACAAAAAATATCAAATATTATGATAAATTTGATTTTTACTATTTTAAAATTTATTTTCAAAAAATATTATAATATTTCTGTAAAAAAGGAGAAAAAAAACTTATAGGTTACAAAAAGTGGCGGAACAAAATTATTTACATTTAGTCTATATATAGTAAGACATTGGTAAGCTAAAAATCATAGACTATATTAGGTAAATTCAAACTAATTTGATTTTGTAAAATAGAAACATATTTAGGATGATATTGAAATGGGCCACTTATTAATTTAAAAAAATAATATAAAATTAGGGCATTTAAAAATTGATTCCAGAATAATTGACCACAAATAGTCATTGAGAGTTAATAATCTTATCTTCATGTATGACAATTAATAATTTCACTATATGAAATAATTATTATATAATTTTAAGTAATATTTACTAAGGTTGTAACCTTTAGGAATAAGCGTCTGAAAAATTCGAAGGTAGGGACCTCTACAGGTCTTAGCCACAAGCTTACGCTAGGAAGAACTTTAAATTATTGTAATAGATTTCTTACTATATGATTTTAATAGACAGGGTATGAGCACAGACCTTCACATGACCCACCACTCTCCACACCATCTCATAACACTGATACACCTGAACACACATATGTCGAAAAGATAAATAATCACCAATATACATATTTCATGCTAAACCAGCAATCATCAGTTGGTCCAGATTACCATCTCTACACATATATGCTACAAGTGCTCAGATATATATAAGGATAGCAAATCCTCCTACTTTAATGAACAGGCTTCAATCTATTCCACACTCCAACTCTCCAACCGTCCATCCAATTGAAAATCTGATGATGGAACACTCAAAGGCCACCCTGAGGCTGAGATTATTGTCACACCCATGTTGACCTAAGGTCAATCTGACCTCTCATGTACAGGACATCATCCATTAAATACATATACAAGGGATAAGCAGACATCTCTAATATGTAATAGCTGAAATACACAGGCTTATATATACCTGTGTCTATATATGTAATAGACAGGGTATGAGCACAGACCTTCACATGACCCACCACTCTCCACACCATCTCATAACACTGATACACCTGAACACACATATGTTGAAAAGATAAATAATCACCAATATATGTATTTCATGCTAAACCAGCAATCATCAGTTGGTCCAGATTACCATCTCTACACATATATGCTACAAGTGCTCAGATATAAATTAAGATAGCAAATCCTCCTACTTTAATGGACAGGCTTCAATCTATTTCACACTCCAACTCTCCAACTATCCATCCAATTGAAAATCTGATGATGGAACGCTCAAAGGACACATGTATATATAAACCTGTGTATTTCAGCTATTACATATTAGATGTCTGCCTATCCCTTGTATATGTATTTAATGGATTATGTCCTGTACATGAGGGGTCAGATTGACCTTAGGTCAACATGGGTGTGACAATAATCTTGGCCTCAGGGTGGCCTTTGAGCGTTCCATCATCAGATTTTCAATTGGATGGATGGTTGGAGAGTTGGAGTGTGGAATAGATTGAAGCCTGTCCATTAAAGTAGGAGGATTTGCTATCTTAATATATATTTGAGCACTTGTAGCATATATATGTAGAGATGGTAATCTGGACCAACTGATGATTGCTGGTTTAGCATGCAATATGTATATTGGTGATTATTTATCTTTTCGACATATGTGTGTTCAGGTATATCAGTGTTATGAGATGGTGTGAAGAGTGGTGGGTCATGTGAAGGTCTGTGCTCATACCCTGTCTATTACATATACAGACACAGGTATATATAAGCCTGTGTATTTCAGCTATATAATTTTAAATAAATGCAAAAAGATAAGTACTTAAAAATATAAGATTTAAAACATCACATTCACCTTTCAAGATTTGATATATTAAAAAAAAAACAAGAAAATATTCTAAAAAAAGTTTCATTATTGAAATTTTTCAGACTGAGTTCGAAACCCGCCTATATTACATATACTAATGCAGGTTTTAGCCTGTGCAATGTATTATTTAATTTTTTAACTTTTTAGCTAAATGTAAACATTACTTTTTTCCTTCCTCTTTTTTAAAGTAGAATTAATTTTGAAATTGATTATAAAAAAGTGAATTGTCTTTAGAAATTTCTTGTTAAAGATATATTAATTTTTCGACAGTTAAATATTAATTTGTAAGATCAAATTCTTTTAACAAAAGCTGCAAATGTTTTTCAAAATGACCACCAACAATTTTATAAAAGTGGGATCCGAAAATAAATTTATCATCATGAATAAGTCACTATCATTAATTGTTTTTCTATTTTATGACTATTGTATGCACAGAGCCTCGAACTCTGTTTTTCATGGAAATTAAGTAAATAAGAATGTGTACTAATTCACGAATATTAAATATATAAATTATTGCTTGATAACATGCACGATTTACATCAAAAAGTGAATATCTAATCATAATATTATCACCTTTCAGAGCATAAGTTGGGCATTTATTTACATGACTCATTTTATAAGGGTAAACGAATATTGCTACTCAAAAGAAAACTTAATAAAAGTTTATTAGGATCTCAAACGACAATTCTAATTGCATACTCACAACTCCAATATTTTATTGTTACTTTAGTATAACATGTTAATATTGTTAGTTTATTAATATTTTTATATTAGTTAGATAAGTATTTTATTTTTTAAAAAATCAAAAACTTATAAAGTGTTTTTTTTCCATCACTTGACTAAGTTTAAAATTAAATTTGAATGTACTGTATAACTAATTTGATGATATAACACACATTAACACTTGCTCAACATAAATATTGATCTAAAAAAAATGCAAGCAAACACATACAAAATAAAATGTTTAAATCATCATATGATTACTATTTCACATGTTTACATAACCTGTTGAGCAATCTCTGCATTTATTGATTACCAAGGTTTACACTGAGCGACATTGCCGTATGGAGAGCTTGCTACTGTTTGAGAAAATAAAATATTATTTAACATTGTATAATATTGAAATATAATATTCATTTCTAAGTTAAAAATAATTAAATTCTTTATTGCATAACAATGAAGATTGGGAAGTATTTATCTTGGCACAACAAATGTTAAAAATCTTCTTTTGAAATAAATAACTTATTTGTTACTGTGGATTGGTCTCACAGAATAAAACGTAAAATTGCGGCAGAATTTATTTATTTGTTAAATATACCATTAGGGTATTGGATTTTGCATATAAACATGAGATAATATGGATCATACATATATTTAAGATAGTATACAGATATTGAGTTTCCAAGAAATAATATCCACATATCTTCCAATGATATAGCTACAATTATATCTTATAAACCCACAAGGATTCATTGGGGTCAATATATTTGTTTAAATTTATTTTGAATTCATAATTATTGCTATTTATATAGATATTGAGGTATCTCTTACAAATATAGGCTGTAGGGAAATTACCTTTTGCAATGGCTTAATCATTTTTTGGAAGCCTTGGATGATGTATCCAAGATGCATTTTTGAGGATTTCAGTTATATAACTGTGATAATTTCATCTACTATGATAAGAGCAACATCACCTGGAGTTTTAAGCTTTGCTTTAAAACTATCTCTTTGGCTAGACTCATAAAACTTAACTGCAATGTGTCTTGGATTGGGATGATGAAGCATGCAGATTTAGGGCTTTGTACAGCAATGCCTTAGGAAACCAATAGAGAGAGAACAGTGTCTGTGATTGATAAAACTATGGATCTTGGAAAGAAAAATCTTTTGAAAATGGTAAAAAGCCCCTTTGGGATTGTGTTGCTGAACTTCTGTCAATAGCTTCAAGTGTTTTAGTTGTCCATGATGTAGAAGGAGTTGAAGAAGTTGGCTATTTTGCATTTTAGGTCAATATTTTTTTTAAATGATTTATTGTTAATTTTCTGAAATGACTGGTATGCTTTATAGTTGAAATATTTAAATTATTTTTTTGCTATGTTAGCACAGAAATTTTTTTTAGTAACATTGGGAATGTTACTAAATCATTATTGGTGACAAGCAGTCTACTGTGTAGTTGTATATCATCCATCTTAGGTTGATTTTATCTCTAATGTAAACCATTATTATTTTATTATTTTATTTTATTTGTATAAGCAGGAATTTGATCAACAATGTATTAAGTAACTTACCTTGTTTTGTTGTTTATTAAGCTGTTATTTTTATCTCTGAAACAAAGTATATTGAGGATAATTTGTGGGTTTGAAACCTTAAAGTTTTAAACTATCATGCAGAAAATACTAGATTTTCTATAGTCATGGATAATAATAATAATAATAATAATAATAATAATAATAATAATAATAATAATAATAATAATAATAATAATAATAATATTAAACAATAATATGCATAATTGACATTTCTAAAGTGGATAGAATCATGTACAAATTGCCTATATAGATATGAACTTTTAAAAAAATGAATATCGTAGCACTCGAAATTAAACTGACAATAATAAGATTAAACATGTATCTTGCTACGGCATTGTAATACTATGTAACTAAAAGGATTAATAAAGTTTACTATTGTTGAAACTTAATAATAATAATAATAATAATAATAATAATAATAATAATAATAATAATAAAGACTGCATACGTCATTGATCCCTTTTGTGGGTTATGCCATCGAGCTGAGGAAACCCTATCACATCTGCTATATCACTGTGAGGGACTTAGGCAGATAAGAAATGTCATAACTAGCAGTTACAGGAAGTCTAATGTAACAATGCATCAATTAATTTCTGCATTTAGAGAGGGGTTAACACCAAGTGTCAGGGCAGCAACCTTTGTGCTATATGCATACTGGTATACTAGATACACTTTCCTAATTGGTAACAATTCCAGGAGGCATCCAGCTAATTTTTCAAATAAACTTGAAATGATACAGAAAAGGGATAAGACACTGGCCAGACCTGACATTTATGCAGCAACCTGGTCAATACTTAAGATTAGATCTATGTTATAGTGAATTGAGGAAATTAAACATTATAAAAAAAACTTAGAAGGATATGCATGTCAAATTAGCAAACAAGGACAATTTAGCAACAATTTTTTCCCTTCTGTTATAAGTGATTGATTTGCTAATGGTGTTCAAATGATAATGGACAATCCAGGATATTATATGTAGACGAACTATGTAAATGCAAAATTTGTAATTCTTTTGAGACAATAAAGGCCTTTTGAATAATAATAATAATAATAATAATAATAATAATAATAATAATAATAATAATAATAATAATAATAATAATAATAATAATAATAATAATAATAATAATAATAATAATAATAATAATAATAATAAAATAATAATAATAATAATAATAATAATAATAATAATAATAATAATAATAATAATAATAATAATAATAATAATAATAATAATAAAATAATAATAATAATAATAATAATAATAATAATAATAATAATAATAATAATAATAATAATAATAATAATAATAATAATAATAATAATAATAATAATAATAATAATTCAACTCAATTTCATATTAAAGTTTAAAAGATTAAAATTATCAGTTTAATTAATTCTATCTTATTGGAATGGCTTAAGATTAATGTACAAGTGAAAGCTATATAAAACTCAATTATCACATAAAAATATTTAAGTGCAAGTACTTGTCAAAAAAAAGAGTTCTACATAGCTCAGTCTGTATATTAATCTTAAGCTAATATAAATAAGACTGAATCAAATATACTACTTATTTGAATATTCAGTCCTCAACATTAAATTTAACACAGTGATGGTATTTAAATAAGAATAACCTTGTTATGATGATGATTGTTGATTACTTCTATTGTACATCATGAGATGTAGCCTGAAATATGTAAAATGTGAGGATTAGACAATTTTTTTTAACAATAAGCAGCATTTGGAAGTTTAAAAAATATGATAAATAATGCATGAAGAGTTAATGTTATATATATAAAAGACATATTTTGAGGGTTTATCCATGTTAAAAATGTAAATATTGATATACTGACATTGTGACTTGATCACACAAGTTATCCACTGGATGACATGTACATTTTGAACAGGATAATACCTAGTATTATGCTAACTAATATTAGGATTAAAAAAAATTTTAAAAAATTATAAAAAATAGAAAAAACAGTGTGCTATAAATATTGGTCTATCTGTTTGATATGAAGTTCCAAGCAGGTATAGGACTTTTTTTTTACTGGTAATCAACTGATAAGCTCAGTAGGTTTAATTAGAAAATAAAACATGGATGAATAAATGATAAAAGTCTTCAACACTCAGTAATTGGCTACCCTAGTAAGTAATATCTTTTTCTTTGTTGTCTTTAACTAAGGGTTGTTGAAACGTTTTAACCCAGTAATTTCTAGATTATTCATTTATATATTGATTTTTACATAAATATCATTAATAATCATTACTAATCATTTTAGGTCATTGATTATAATATCATTATTATCCCAAATATAAATTTAAACTCATTTAAAGATTAGTATATATCAATTTTTCTTTTGTTAAACATAATCACATGACATGATTAATCCAATTTACATGCATTTTTATCTATACAAGTAAGTAATATTTACTAAGGTTGTAAACCTCAAGAATATGTGTGTGAAAATGCAAAGGTAGGGACCTCTACAGGTCTTAACCACAAGCTTACGCCTTGGAAGAAAAGTGTCACCACTGTAATAGCCACATATATATATATATATAAACTGCATTTCATTTTTAACAAGTATGAAAATATTTGAAAATATTAAGTATTTTAAAAATTACATTTTTTAGATTTTTTTTTATTTTATTATGTTTAACTTTTAGCAATTTTTTTTTTTTTGTTATTTTATGTTGCAAAATAAAATAGAAATATAAAAAAAAAATCAAAATTTAATATTCATTTAAATACATTTAATACTGATATAAAAACTATACAGTATATATTTATTTAAAGTTTTAAAAAGTATACTTGTTAATTATGGTATGATGGCATTTTTTAAAATTGTTTGCAAAGGTGGCACAAGTTAAAATACACAAATGAACAAACTAACATTTCTACATTTAAAAAAAATTTTTAAAAATTATTCAGAACATTATTTATATACCTTCTAAAATCTAATAGAAGACAACTTTACTTTAATTGATATTTCTTGCTGTATATGATATAATGTCATGTCATGAAAGGCTTGTGGACTTGAAAGTTAAAGATTTTTTAATCATAAATTTGTTATATCACTTCCTGTGTTTGAATGTGTACAACTTCAAGAGTGATAAACCATTCAATTTCTTTATTTTAATTTATTCAGACATTTTTACATTAATTTACAATGAATATTAAAATATGAATTTTTTTTTTCTACAGAACAGGCTTTTTTCATACCTGCACTTATATATGTAATATATAGAGTGTTTGAACTCAGGCTTTCACAAGATCCTCAACCATCCCTGCTATCTCATACCACTGATACAATTGATTACACACATGTCAAAAAGATAAATAATTACCAACAAACGTATTTCGTGCTAAAACAGCACTCGTCAGTTGGTCCAGATTAAACAAACTTTTGACTTTGCTTTTATACTAGATATAAACTATGTTGATACAGATACGACTTTAGAAATTCTTCATTCAATCATTTAAACACAATAGTATTCAACACTGACTTATATGTCTCTGCTAATAGCTGAATGTACTTGGAAAAATATAAATAAAATGTAAATTTTTTTCAAAACATTTAATATTTCAACTAGAAGATGAAAATTGTACAAATAGAATACTGTCATTAAAAACTTTCAGTAAAGGAATAAAACAAAACAATTATTATAATTTTTCTTTTTTGTTTTGTAATGATGCTGGAATATAGTTGAGTAGTTTTGATAGAAACAGAACTCTATTTTTCTAATAACGTTTTTTTTTTTTTTTTGAACTAGTCTAAAGAATTACTACTATTTTATCTCTTTCAGTTGTTCTTTTTTGTCTAATTTTATGTTAGATGCTTACTTCATAAGAGTTTCACTTTTAGCAAGCTATGTATTTTCCATCTCATGAAAGTTATGGCGGATTTCCATTTTTGTTTAATTTCTAACACTCATTTCCCATTCAATATCAGATGGATAGTCAGGTTGGCTATAATCAAAACAACCTAAATCTGACTGAAATCTGAAAAAGTTTTCCAAGCTGAGTCTAACCTGACTCAAATACAAAGTCATAAACATTATAGGCAAGTATGCTATTACTATAATATAAGTTTATAAATATTATCTACATTTAATTATACAATATATATGTTATGAATTTATACAGATATTGTAACTATGAGTAATATTTTTTAATTTAATAATCATGTTTATATGATTATAGTTAAAAGACTATATTTCTATTTAAATATAACTTTTGCAATTTTTTCACTCTAATGCAAATAGTTAAATAGCAAATGATTTTAAACAATGGGAAGACCAATGTTAAATCTTATCGAAAGATTTTACCATTCTGATTACGCATTAATCTAATTTTTTAGTTAGTATATATGTCTCCAAATGGGTGGCTAAAAAGATAATAGATGATACTAAAAACAAACATAAAAACGAAATAATGTAAAAGAAATAAAAAAATAATACAAAATTGTGACTTGTGGTTAGAGACTTTCTGTTTTGAGTGTTAAAGATGACTGTTAAAGTTTATGTAACAACTTCATAAATATTAAATTTTGAATTTCCGAATTTTACAAACTTAAAATCATACTTAAATAACTAAATCAGTTTTATCAACACATTTTTTAAAAATAAATGCCAGAAATGACATAATCATTAAAAAAAAAAAAAATTTTGTGACAGATTTTAAAAAGAAAAAAAATGATTTATTTTCCAAGAGTGATCTTCAACATTTCAGTCAAACTACTTTTTCCATTAATAAATGTTCATTGAATTTTATCATGCCTATTAAAATCCACTTCGCTCTACTAATTAGAAACCTATTTTACTTCTTTCTGTTCTTCACAAAAAAATGAATTGCTGTAATATCCAATCTAACACACACACACATTAAATTAAAGATGTCTTACATGAAAGATAAAATAATTTACTTTTTATATCTTAACAATATATATATATAACAAAAATCCAAAAAGTATTTGCGATTAAAGCTTTCATTCATGTATAATCTATTATTTTTACTTTTGTCAATTTGACAATAATATTTGTAGGATTAACTTAGAAGCATTAGGATTAATTATATAAAATATTTTCACCTGAAAAGGATATTTCTAAAAATATAATTTTTTTTTATATAATCAAAAATTAAGACATGATATAAATATAATTTTTGATCTCCTATGAATTTAATTTATATAAAAAATGAAATCTTACTATTGGATTTATAGTTTAAAAATTTGTTTACTTTTTTTGCATATTTATTAATGCGTCAATTAATATTTTTAAATAAGTCCTTTTAAATTATTTTTTGTTATAATTTCTTCTTTATGGAAACAGACATTTGAGATCGCTTTAGGATTTCAAAATAAGAAGAAAATATATAAATTGTGAACAGTAAGATTCTCATGTTTCACATTGTTATGATTTAATTTTTAATATTTTTTAAATAGGAATATAAGTTAATCTTTTTTTTTTTTGCTTATTTTGTATAATATCCTTACAATTTTTTTCGAACATTATAATAGATATTAATAAATAAAATAACAATATCTGACATCAGAATTTGATGAAGGACCGAAGAAACATATTATTTGTCCTACATACAATATAATAAAACGCTGCAATAAATGATCAATACTATCCCTTGATTGTATAACATATTAATAACAATTTAGATTAAAACATCAAACTTAGAGCAGAAAATATACTGCACACATATACACAAAAACTAATGTGTGCATGTATGCATATACATAAACTCACTGAATACATAGTGGAAATCTCAATAAACATTTATTTGCCACCTATTTATCTATCTCAATAAGAAGAATATTGACACAAAATACAATAACATAAAAATGAATAATAATTATTAATACTTTTTATTTAAATTATTCATGCATTTTATTGCAGTGAAAGCGGTAAACTCATCAGCAAAATTATTAATTTTATCGAAAACATCACGAATTTCTATCAGGGACATGAATAATCAAATAGTTCTTACTTATATATTTTAAAATATTATTATCATTTTCACCCATTATTGACCCATTGCAGGATAAAGATCTCTCAAAGTTTTGTCCAATTCCTCTAATCTTTAGTCTCTCTTTTTCAAAACATACCATCAAACATCCTTATATTATCCATCTATCTCATCTGTGGCCTCGTTTTACGTCTTTGATAATATCTTATAAACTTATTTAAAACTTCAACTGTCTATATCATTTCTTCTAGCAATATGCTTGACGATATCAGTGATATTCATTTGTTCTTTATGTATTTATTTAATTTTCATATCTTCTTATAAAATACTGCTAACATACATCTCTTCATATTTCATTAAATAGTCTGCAGTTCCTGTATTGTTCTTATATTAAGTATTCAAATCTTAACTCTATATGTACGACCTGGTAAAACATATTTGTTAAAAAGCCTCACTTTCAAACACATAAGCCTACATTTTAATATCAAAATACCTCTCTTAAAAGAACTCTGTGATTAATTTCATCTATTATGTTTTCCATTTGCAAGAATAATCTGCCCAAAGTATTTATTGTTGTATATTTTTTTGATTTATGATTACCAATTTTTATTTTCTTCTGATGGGAAAATCCATTGAATATTATTTTAGACTTTAAAGCATTTTTCTGTAGTTCCATTGTCTTATTTTTATCTGATAATTCTAACAAGATTTCTTTATGATCTAAAGGATTATTAAAAAAACCCACACCATCTGAAAAATATAGATGACTTTAAAATAACCCCTTTGTTCATGAAACACTTCTTGTAAAACTGCTATAAAAATTTTGGAGTTATGGAATTATCCTGTTGTAAACTATTCTCAATGTTAATCTTCTTAATACCACTATGCAATTTAATCACTGCTGTTTTATTTAATAAATATTCTTTACAGTATGACAATATCCTAGGTCTACTATATGTTGATGACCAATGCTTTAATTGCAATAGAAATGTTTATAAAATAAAATACCATTTTATAATCTAAAAATTCAAAGTATAAAGGCAATTTATATTCATTGATTCTTTCTCTATTTTGTCTCAATATTTGAATGTAATCCACTGTGTTAAAACCAATTTTTTGATCTAGTTTTTTTGACTGGTTTGAATCCAGAGTTTATTATAGATAAGTAATTAACTTGGTAGAGATTTAACATAGAACTCAACTGATAAGTTTGTAATTTCTACTATTTTCAATATCTTTCTTAAATACTAATATTATTTCTATATTCTTAGAGAATCATTTAGTTATCATCATTTAGACTTATAACTTTGTCAACAATTTTTATATTTCATCTGCTTTTTAAAAAAAATATAAACAATAATTATATTATATATACCTAGAGTTTTTCCCTTCCTAGTAAACTTAATTGTACATCTCATTTCTTCATTTAAAATGTTGGACAATTCAGAAAATGTGATAAATGTAAGTGATTCTTTGCTTTCTTTTTTTTTTATTACTACATAATTCTTTATACGATTCTTTCACAATTTCATGATGTCATCTCTCTTTTTTGTAATAGTCCAGTTTTTTTTTTTTTTACTGCAGAAACAACTTTTTCTCCTAATACTAACAAATCTTGTGATAGTTTTAAAACTTTAATTTTCTTCTACAGCATTACTTGCCAATTCACTATTATATTTTTTTATATCATTAATACACTTTTTTATACCATTTTATAAAACTCTAGATACATTGTAAGGCTTAAAACTGCATTTATATATATAATATATGCAGGATAGGAACTCAGAGTTTCACATGACCCACTACTTTCAGTGCCATCTTATATTGCTGACCCACCTGATCACACACATGTTGAAAAGATAAATAATCACCAATATATGTATTTTGTGCTAAACCAGCACTTATCAGTTGGTCCAGATTACCATCTCTACACTTATATACAATCAGTGCTCAGCTTTATATTAAGATAGCCAATCCTCATACTTTAATGGACAGGTTTCTAACTACTCCAATCCACAACTCTACAGCCTGCCATTTCATTGAAAATCTGATGATGGAATGTTCAAAGCCCATGTTAGTGCCAAGGTTGTCATTCTACCCATGACAACCTTGGCAGTAACATGGGCTTTGAATGTTACATTATCAGATTTTCAATGAAATGGAAACCTGAAGAGTTGTGGGTTGGAATAGTTTGAAGCCTCTACCATAAAGTATGAGGATTGGCTAGCTTAATATAAAACTGAGCACTGATTGTATATATGTGTGGTGATGGTAATCTGGACCAACTGATGAGTGCTGGTTTAGCACAAAATACATATATTGGTGATTATTTATCTTTTCAACATGTGTGTGATCAGGTGCATCAGCAATATAAGATGGCACTAGAGTAGTGGGTCATGTGAAAGTCTGAGTTCGAATCCCACATATAAAACTCCAGATATTAAATTATGCATCATTTTTAAAATTTTCCATATTTATTATTTTCATACATTATTTTGTCTCAGTAAAAAATTTCCTAATAAATTGTTGTTTTTTCTAGCTATCATT
Organism: Epiperipatus broadwayi; assembly: GCA_028023455.1. Taxonomy (NCBI): domain Eukaryota; kingdom Metazoa; phylum Onychophora; class Udeonychophora; order Euonychophora; family Peripatidae; genus Epiperipatus; species Epiperipatus broadwayi. The sequence continues at coordinate 7,237,785 of JAQFVV010000004.1, forward strand.
TTTGTAATTCTTAATTGATTATTAGTTACCTTGTAATTACAATCAAGTTTGAACTGTCTTTACAGTCTGATAATATTTTAAAATGATTTGCAAGTTCTAATTTAAGTTCATAGGAGTGTTTCTGAAGATTAGGAAGTTATATAAAAGAAAATAAAGATTCATATATCAGAAATATTACTTACTGTGTTTCTGAATTGATTTTCCTTTTTCTAATCATCAATTTGATAAACATTCCTTCATCAAATTATTATATCATTATTTCATACTTTCTCATCATTGCAACTGTTATTACTAAGTAATTATTCAAATAGTAAATGAGCTGATTAACATAGATCAGCCAGCTTAGTGAGTTTAATCGCTTATAGCTCTGAGATTAAAACAATGATACTATGATTTATCTTCTCATAGGAATAATAATATCAGTTGAATGTTTTAAAAGGTAGGGTGAATTATATGTTTAAATAATCATACTCTTTTATATACTATCAATCATAGTAGTAAAAAAAAGATTCTCCACATCCTAGAGCTACTGCCAAAACAACTGTTAGCGAAAAAAAACAGAATGCTAAAAACTAATCAAATGTTTATTTCTCAGAAATTCATAAAAAATTCCAGGAACAGAAATGGCAAATTGGGAATGATATCCATAGATTTTGAGATCCAGACTTTGCTAGTTTACCCCTACCTCAATCTATGCAGGGCAAAGAACAGTAAGAATATTCAGGTTGTGGATCTAGGCTGCCAAATGATGACAATGTTTTATTTAATTACCAACAACTTTATAACACTTCCAAACAAAAGAAGATTGAATAAATTGGAAAAACTATTTAGTGTTAAATGGCACATAGTTGGAATGTGGACAATTAAAAGAAAAGATGAAAAGACATCTGATTTAAAAAGTAGACATATTTTATTATTAAAATAATATCAACTCTCTCCATAGAGAAGTCCTACTACCCATTCATTACCATAATAATCAATTGATGCTAGAAGGTTTCTGCATCAAAATCCCTATCTATTGCATACTCATCTAATATTCCCAGACTATTTTCTAGCTTGTGGAATTCATCAGTGAGGAGCTTTGGATTTGAGAGCAACTGCACCTGGATCTAATACAAATATACTGGCGGCACAAGAAGAGTAGGATTTATTATAAATTAAAAACACAAGAGCAATATTATAGGGATTGATGATATACCAGATTCAAGCTTATGGAAAAACATGTTTAATTCTGATCAAGAAATAATGGATTTTTATTTAGATGTATAAAATGCGTATGATTGGACTAAATAAAATTTTAAGATTATCATAGAAATTAAATGTTAATGCTAGAATTGAAAAGCAATTAAAAGATGAAAATGATTTCGGTTTATTTGAATGCATAGAAAGAAGATAGAAAAGAAATAGATTTGTGAAAATTTTCTGGGGCGGTGGGGAAAGGGGGAGTATGTATATTGTGAATTCTTTTTTTTTTTTTTTGAAAAAAAATCTAAAGCAAAAATGAATATAAAAATATCTAAATGAATATGCAGCAGAACTGGATAATACTTTAACCAACATAAAATATGTATTTCAAGACTGTAATATTTGAATAGATTCTAAATAGTAAAAGACAAATGATTAATGACATTTACATGTTAATGCAAAACTAAAGAGGCAAAAACTATTAAAAAGAAAATGTTAACAGATAATATCATTAACCTTCATAAATACTTAATTAATTAAAGCTAGAATTTAAAATGCTTTTAAAATATTAAAAAAAAAATTGATAATGGATCAGATTTGATCTAAATGAATAACAAGATAAATCATACTGTGTTAACAACTGCTATAAAGATAACTAATACAAAGATGCAACAAGTCATTAGTATTTTTTTAAATTTAGATGTAAGTATAAAAAGATGAAAAAATATGAAAATATTTAAAATTATACCTTTAAAAAATTGAATATTTTGTATTATCAAATGATACAAAAGGGGGGTATTTATATCAAAAATATTTGTGTGAATTAGCAAGGAAAGTTATAGAAGAGAATGAAGTCTTAAAAAATATAACCCAATACCTTGATACTGAAAGAAAAGTTCTTTTAGACATAAGAAAAAAAGGTGAAACTATTAATTAAAAAAAAAAAAGACATCATGAAGTGTACGGCATTCTAAAAACATTATGGTAATAAAAGACAAAAAACAATATAGTCACTATAATTACAACATTTACTGAAATGCCAAGTATTTTAAAAGAGGAGATGAGATATGCAATTAAATATCCAAAGAGTAAAAAATACCAGAAAATGATGAAATTATTGTTGACATGTTAAAAATAGGAAGTGAAGAAGTAGAAAAATTTGTCAAGCTTTATGCCGAAGGTCTGAAAGATGAAGATGTATCACAAAATTGGAAGAATGTAGTAGTGATATTGATAATTAAAATAGATAAAACAAAATAATAGAAGTTTGAGATCTATCAATCTTCTATACTATATCTTTATAACATTACAATTTATCTACAGAAAATTTTGGACCCAAATCAACTAAAGCAACACTCTAGCAATTTTCTCTATACAATATTGTCACTAGTGCAAGCCATAGAATCAATGGATTCTAGAAGGTTAGTGTACTAAAATCTCTATATACTTTCTATTCCTACAATATCCCCAGACTAGTTTCTAGCTTATGAATTTCATAAGTGAGGAGTTTTGGACCTGAGAGCACTGCACCTATATCCATCCTTGGATCTAATGCATCTCTCCAGCAGCCATCTTTTATATTTTAGTTAACCGTAAAACTATGAGTCCAAACTGAAAATACAATATTGTTTTAAGTGCAAGCTAATTTACTTCTATAGATATGAACTCAGTTCAGTATCTGTATATTTTGGCTCTTCACTGATAAAAGCCATAAGCTAGAAATTAGTCTGGAGATATTGGATTAGTAAGCACTAGATAGGGATTTTAATGCAATTACTTTCTATCATACAATGATTACTGTGGCTTGCAACAGGCAACAACATTGCCTGGACAAAGTTTCTACTCAGTTAACAGATTATGTAAGTATAGGAAATGGTGGTCTTGCCATTTTAAAGCAGTTTAAAATAACATTCTAAATTTAAAAGTGATTTTAGCATAGTAAATAGCATATTAAAATTAAAGTGAAGATAGATAAAATATATGAATATATATTTTGAAATTGTCCATATATATATATTTTTTCAGTCACAATTTCAATATAAAGCTAATATTAACAACAAGCAAATGTATACATGGACAAAATAAAATATGTATTCATATGCATGCATGTAATTTGAATTTCAGCAAAATTTGAGTAAATAAAAAAAAAGGATTGAATGTGTTTCATTGATAATCACCAAAATCATTAATTGTAATTAATTATTCTAAAGCAGTATGCGCAGTAATATATAAAATTAACTAATAAAAGATGAAGAAATCAATTTCTTAAAACTATTTGAAAATTTCATTTTATAAAAACAATATATTTAATAATTTTAGACTTTCTGATAATATATGCAGTGTATGTATTGTTTTTATGAAAAAAAAGTCACAATAATAATGTATGTGTGAATTTTATTACTGAAATAGATTCTACAAGAAATGAATATACAATTTTTAATAAGAGGATATATATAGGATAAATTGCGTATTTATGTTATAAGTATATATAAAATTTACATTAAATATATCTCTTTAAAAATAAAAAATATATACTACAATTTACTCTTATGTGTCCAGACAAAATAAAAATAGTTTTCCATCCTTCAAATGTACCTTAGCTAGATAATAGAACTCAATTTGCTTCAAAGAAAATGTATAAAAATCCATTAAGTAGATCAGATCTTCACCAATTCAAGTCATTCTCCAAATCAAATTTGAAATCAGGTTTTCTTTTTTTGGATGTTCAATTAAGAAACACTTCAAGCATTCGAAAAATTATGATGTAAGAATTAAATTTCTTGAATGGCTCCAAACAAAATCAATGAAGATTACTATTTCATTCATGGTTCCTGTGCTTATCTGCCTTGGGAATGAAATTAAACAGCCTCTGCCTTATGTAGTTGTGCACAAATATAAAACATATAGTTAAAAATAATACAATATACACATCATCATCATCATCAACCATTATCAATCCACTGCAGGATGGTCTCTCCAAGTTCAATCCATCTTCTCTGATTTTTAGCTTCTCTTCTCCCACCACCCCTGCACACTTTCTTATTTCATTCATCCATCTCACATGTGGTATCTTTCTAGGTATTTTACAATCTCTTGGGAGTCCAGTTTAAGATTTCAATTGTCCATCTATTATTATATCTTCTAGCAATATGTCCAACCCAACTCCACTTCAGTCTTTTAATTTTTTCAATAATGATAGAACTGAAAGAATTACTAAACTCACCTGTGAATCTAGCTAGATAAATAATTAAGTATAGATAAAATAAACTCATGAAAAATGCACATATGCCAAAGTCAATTTTTCATGCAGATGGATCTACAATTTGAATCAAACCATAAATTTAAAGTTGAAATTTATAATTTCAAAAGTATATCAACAATAATTTAAAGGTTGCTTGATCAATATTAATATATTCTTACAAAATTTGGATTATCAATTTTGAATTAAATTTTCAAATATTTTCTCTCTTCAGCAAATCAAGATCTGCCACCATAGAGAATGTGCATATAAGCAGCAAGAGCTTGTATACAGAAGTGACTAGCAAGATAGACTTCAGAAAAAATAATAATGTCAGGATAATTTTAAGAAATAAAGGCAAATAGAAACCAAAATCATGGTTTCATTGATTCACCATTGATGATGTAATAAAACTGGATCTGTTCCCATCCACATTTGGACAGAAGAAAGACTTTCAAAAATAACAAAATTATTCAATGTAAAAGTGCCATGGGATTTATTCAACCCATTCAAACATTTTATCACCAACCAATCACTAATGCTCACAATAACAATTAAATATTGCTCTTAATGCTATTTGAAAAAAATAAGTTCTAAAAGTATTTGGGAATCCATCTTACATATAGCAGACCACTGAAATCCAGATCATCATCATCATCAAGCATTATCAATCCATTGCAAGATGAAAATCTCTCCAAGTTCAATCGATCTTCTCTGATCTTTAGCTTCTCTTCTCCACATCACTCCTGCACACTTTGTTATTTCATCCATCCATCTCACATATGGTTCCTTTCTGGGTCTTTTACAATCTCTTGGAATCCAGTTTAAAATTTCAATTGTCCATCTATTATCATCTCTTCTAGAAATATGTCCAGCACAACTCCACTTTAGCCTTTTAATTATTTCAATGAGGTCAGTAACACCTGTTTGTTCTCTTACCCATATATTCTATTTTCGATCTCTTCTTGTTATTCCCAACATGCATCTCTCCATACTTCTTTGAGTGATCTGAAGTCTTTGTATTGCTCTTCTATTAAGTGTCCAAGTCTCAGATCCATAAGTAAAAACTTGTAAAACACAGTTATTAAAAACCTTTCTTTTCAAACATGTATGCATATTTCCTTTTAGTATCAAGTTATTTCTACCAAAAGCACTCCAACCAAATTTAATTCTATGATTAATTTCATCCATTATGTTTCCATCTGTATTAATAATCTGACCAAGGTATTTTTAGCTGTTAACTTCTTCTAACTCATCATAAGCAATCTTTATTTTCATATTTTGAGAAAATCCATTGAACATTACTTTAATCTTTTTAACATTTATCTTTAGTTCTACTTTCCTACTTTCATCTGACAACTCTTGAAACATTTCCTGCAGCTCTAAAGATTTATTTGAAGAGAAAAAAACAACTACATCATTTGCAAAATCTAAATGACTTAAATAATCTCCATTTACTTTCACTCCTTTAGCTTCCCATTTTAACCTACAAAATACTTCTTGCAGCACTGCTGTAAAAGGTTTTGGAGATATGGAGTCACCCTGTCTTACTTCCTTCTCAATTTTGACTTTTCTAGTATCATTATGTATTTTTAGAAATATTCCTCAAAATATGACAATATTCTGGATCCATCTATATCTTGATGATCCAATGCTTTAATCACTGAAGAAATGTTTAGTGAACCAAATGCCTTTTAATAATCTACAAATCCAAACCATAATGGCAACTCATATTCATTTGTCTTTTCTATAACTTCTCTCAATACCTGGATATGATCTACTGTACTAAAACCACTTTTAAATCCAGCTTGTTCTTTCAGTTAGTAGAAATCCAATGTTCTCTTGTTTATCTTGATAAAAATTTTGTATAAAATTGATAAAAGGCTGATAGGTCTGTAATTTCTAATATCTTCTTTATCACCTTTTTTAAATATTAATATTAATACTGCATTCTTCCAATCATCTGGTACATCTTTATCATTTAGACATTTGGTATATAACTTTGCTAAAAAATGTCTATTTCTTCATGTTTCTTTTAATATTATATCAATTATAATTCCATCATTACCTGAAGCTTTTCCTTTCTTCATAAATTTAATTGCATGTCTCACTTCTTCATTTAAAATTCTAGGCAATTCGGAAAGATATAATAGATATAGAAAATACTTAATCTTTATTACTATATAATTCTTGATAGAAGTCTTCTACCCATTTCATGATGTCATCTCTCTTTTTAGTAACAATTCCAACTTTTTTTCTTATTGCAGATATAAATTTCCTACCAATACCAAATGTTGTTGTACAACTCTTGAGACTTTTATTCTGTTCTACACCTTTCCTTGCTAGTTCACAGTTATACTTCTTATATCATTTTCAACTCTTTTCTGCACCAATTCGAGGTATTCAATCCTTTTAATGTATCATTTTTGTATATTTTCATATTCCTTCTTTTCTTCATCAATTAAGAAAAACAATATTTACAATTGATATTCCTAATCCTCAGAAACATTCTAATGAATTTAAATTAGAACTTAAAATTTGGTTTCAAGTATTAGTAGATTTTGAACATGATTCAGATTTGAATGAAATTAATAAAAAAATAACTGATACACTTTTAAAAACTGCAACAAATATATCTGGTAGAAAAAATCAGCAATTGAAACCAAGATATACCAGTAAAACAGTCTAAATACTCCTCTCCTCCTGCAACCTGGAAAGCCTTTTTTCAAAAATTTACAATTATCTATATAAAACTAAAACATTATAATGGGGAAAAATCTGAATTGCATGTATAAATATAATATTCTAAAGCAGATCACCCAATTAACTCCAACACCCGCAGGTATAATAAGACTACTAAATAAAATCCATAAAAAATATTCTTCCTCCTTCAACAAATAATGATCACTCCAAATTAGCAGTTTTAAACAATGTCTATAAATCTGTCAGTCTCTTAAGGAATATTTAACAATCAAGAAAAACAGAATATTCTTAAATCAATCTCAAACATGGTATAGGCAATACATTAGCTGGGCATGGTGAATTCTCATCCAATTTAAGTTCCAACTACCTTCAAAGTTCAAAATAAAATTGTCTGTGGTGAGCACATGATAGAATAAAATATTTTAGAAACAAGTTCCAAATTTATTAGCTTCAAACATCAGAAGGAACTATTTTTTTATCTAAAAAATTCACACAAAAACTAGATGAAATATCAGATTCATGTCATCCTAGAATACATAGAACATCAAGATTTGTATTTTTTCATCTTAATCGCTTTCCCTCCCAATATCTTTTAAACTTAGCAAAATTCTTAACAAAAAAGTATATAGAATGTAAAAACTCTATCCAATATCCTAGTTACATTAAAAAAAACAAGAAACAATGACTGAACTAACAAATCTTAAATCAATATCCTAATATCCACGAAAAAATGTGCTAGAATCAATTATCAAAAATAAAAGAGAGTCATACCTTTTGCTACAAATTTTAAACATATAATTTATGAAAAATTTGCAAGAAAGTTTTATACTTAAAATAATCATAGATTATATAAGATGTAACAAAAATTATAGTCTGATCATAATTCACTTAGATATTAAATCTACATTTGACCAAATGCCAATTGATATACTAGTTAATCTATTTGCCAACAGGGAAATATATGCAACTCTAAAGAAAAAATCTCACTTCCAATTATATCTCATAGATCAATCCCTCAAGAATCCATGTAAGTACATTCCTATTCACCATATATCTTAACCCATAAATTAAAATTATAAGAAAAAACTACCAGGAATATATATGCTTAGACTTAACAGCAACATTTCATATAGAGATTTTACAGATGATATCTCAGTATTTTTACATTCCAAAAAAACAAACATTGCAATTACTCCAGATACTTTTGAAATATACCAATGAATACAAACTTATCTTTAATATAGAAAGTCATGTACATAGGAATTTCTAATACTTTCCTGGGTTTTTCCTTTCATTTAAGCAACACTGCAATGCAAACTATAATCCAAAAAAAACGTACAAATAAAATTGGAAACACTATTATATCATTTGAGAATTCATACCTTTTGCTTTATGCAAATCAATCCCTGTTTAATATACTAGCAGTGGCAAAAGTTGCATATTAGACCTCTATAATACTCTACACCAAAAACATTACTAATAATATTTATTTACTATGCAGAAAACTTCTTGGGATAAATGTATAGCAGCCATCTCAAATAAACATTTATAAGATCCATTTTCTCACTATGGACTAGGATTACAGAATACATACATGTACAGAATACAAAAAAATCACTTAATCTCATCATGTGCTAAAACATTCCAGAATCTCAACATCACTCACAAAACTACACTCATTGATCAACCATCTCCACACATAACATATTGGAAACAACTTTTAAAACTTCTATTATAGATTTAAGACTCACTTTTTCCCCTATCCCCCAAATAAATATAAATGCTTGAAAGAACACCCATTGTTCTATATGCCCCCTCCCCACTATGAAACCAAAACCCATATTAAACAGCACCAAGAAACAACCATGTCACAAATTTAAATTCTGGTCACAAGAACTAAAATATTTTGACTAATTAATAAAACTAAACTTATAATTCCTGCCTTTTATAAATTTAAAAGAGGACACATAAAATACCGATGCTCAGTGTACTCTTTGTCGTAACAGAGATGGAAAAACACTGACATTTTTTTTAATGCTTGAGTCTTGACATTATCAGAATGATTATTCCAGTGATATTCAACAACAAAAATGAGAATATTAGCACCTTTATAGAATCATTTGCCCAACACTTGTGCCAGTAGCTTCATTCTTTTTTCCTTTGGTGTATCAGATATACATTTGTATTAATAATAATCACAGAATAGATCTAAATATGCTTATTAGAAAAATATAAATAATATGTTAAAGGATAAAAAAAATTGCTGAACAAGGTATATATACAAATACAATGGGCTTAATACACATACACTCAAGCCTTTAATAAAACACAATGATCTCTGAAAGGAAAATAATAGAGAACAATCAAAACAACCAATTTCAGTTTTCTGTGTAAATTAATATAAAACTTGTAAGTCACATGATAATTATTCAATGTTCAAAATGTTCAATTATATTATTTATTTTTTGCAATTTCTACTTATTCTCTGATTCATGCTGTTTATGATATCAATCAAATGTTACCACTCAGTATTGTTTTGTTGAATGTCATGTGGACAAATCTAGAAATGTGACCAAAATTGTATATAATCAAGTCCTTTGAAAGATAAATAATCCATGACTTAAATAATAAACAGTTCAATTTAAATAACTATTCATATGTTATTTTGATGAAGATAAAAATGTATATGTTACACAAAACTTTTGTGTAACATATGCATTTTTATCTTCATCAATTCATCTATACAATTATCAACTTCAGGCATAATGGAAAAATATCAGAAAGGATATGATGATTTCTACAGAAAAAGACTGTGTGTGGTAAAATAGTGAAGTAAAGCCAATGATAGGAGTGCTATTGTAATGCCACAAAACTCTTCACAATAAATGATTTTGTAGTAACTAAATCAGAACACATTAATAGTAATAATCAGCCATTAAGTTAATGTACATGCACTTTGTGGATTTTAACTATAAATGAATACTCTCGCTTCCAAACACAAGATAAAGTCTTTGTGAAAAGATAGAATGAATCCATATATCTTTTCAACCCAAACATTTATGTATGTACAAATCTTAAGCACTTGAGAATGAGAGCATGAAGATATTAAGCGATCACTTTAAATTACTTTTACTATGCCTGAATGAATGATGCTTCTGAAATTTTCTAGAATTTATGATATGTCATTCTTATTTGAAATTAAACATATGTAAATGAGATATTTATTTTAGATAGCGCTATGTTTTAAAAACTATAATAGTAATAATCAGCCATTAAGATAATGAACATGTGCTTTGCAGATTTTAACTATAAATGTATACTCTTACTTCCAAACACATTAATGTAAAAAAAGGGTAATAAAAGGGTTTTATTACTTAGAATTTCAAAAATTGACTGAGCTTCCATTTATGGAATTTGAGCTCCATGGTCTATAGAATCAATATAATTAATGATTCCATAAAAAATATTTTAATACACTCTACAATTTGAAAAGAGGAGTAACAGATCATATTTTATATAAAATCCCATAGTTAATTTTCTTAAATCATCCAAAAATTATTTGTACTGTGGCTCATTTAAATCATGTATTTTAGGTATTTGAAAGGATGATAATAACATTTATACAAATATTAGCATATTTATTGAAATAATAATTTAATTTTTTTAAAAAAAAACATATATAATTTTATTTTTGTTTTCAAGGTTATAAAAACCTCATTTTAAATTTAAAATTCCAATTTAAAAATACTTTAATTCTAGATTTATTTTAAGATTACCTGTCTACATTTTGAATGATTTCTTTCAGCAATATATTTAAATCTTATTATATATAAACAATCAAATAATAACTAACATTCCGTGTGTAATCTTATTTGCGATAATACTCTTGTCCGTGTTTCATATAATGTTTTTGTAAATATTTAATTCGAAAAAAAAATTTAAACGCTGCATATGTATAAATGCGTGTGTGTGTGCCAGAAAGATAGCACTTTTCATCAAGACAGATAACGCACACAATCAATGACTGAATATTATTGTTATTAACAACTATTTGAATAAAATATTCAGCTATATATGTAAATAAGAACTATGTTTATGAGACTATATACTAAAATAATATTATATAGTTGGTTATATAGTGAACATATAAAATGAAAATATAGTTGTATGAAAAAAAATGTTTAGATAAATAATAAAAGATTTATGTACATAAACATACGTAGTAATAATAGAATTTATAAAGTAAGTAAATTATTAAAAAATTATATGACATTATATATAGTTCATAACTCTATCAGTTAAATATTAAAACATACACATGCCATGGATATTAGCCAATACTAACATTAGCAGACTAAACTTGACATAAGCCAACAAAAGTGGATGAAGTCTAAATTAAATGGAAAAAAATGATATCAATTTGGATTTTAGCCAGATAACTTCAACACTATTTTGTGATGTCTGGCTAATGTTGAAAAGAATGTTAGTGAAATAAAAAATATTAGATTTATGTACTTGTTTTATTGTTCCAATAATATTCAAAAGGGAAGTGATTAATTATTATAAAAATGTTAAAAAATTTACATTACCAGAAATGTTTCATTAAATATTAAGTAAACATTCTTTATAAGATATTAGAGGGTTTAGCTCCCTACGACTTTGACACTAAATTCTGTCATTCTTTTTTTCTCCCCAAAGCAAAAATAATAATAATAAAACACTGATTACGATTTGATTTTTTTAAATTTAACATCCATACACTACATTTTATTCTGTTATTAATTGGACCAGAGCAACTTTACTATTAAATGAATAATAATTAATAGTTTTTTATTACAGATACTAGAATCTTATAAAAGAGTTGTTGAATCGTAATAAAACTTTGTCAAGCATTGGTGGTCGAGAGGTTAGCGACGGCTGCTTTTTTTTTGTCCCGGGTTCGCTTCCCGGCTGATGCTATGACACATGAGAAAACTTTGTTTGTCTATGAGAAGAAATTGAAGTATTATTTTTCCCACATTAAATAGGTCGGTAATTGTTTTATAAAATACATTTTTTTTATATGTCAAAGCGTTGACAGGGAGGCGAACCCGGGCCAGTTGCTTGGAAGACAGCTATGCTAACCGCTTGGCCACCAGCGCTTTTCTTTAGCATATATTTAATTATATCAGTGCAAGTTTATTGTTGAATTATTAATACTTTTTCAAAATACTATATTTTTTATTACAGATGCGATTTTCTGCCAGATTTTTAATAACAGTTTATCCTTTTTTATATGGATTGTCCATTTCTGTTGTTTATTAACAATTTACATCCGGGACAACTTTCATTTCATTTATCATTTTATAAATATAGATTAATATAAGGATTTATATTTTAATTTTTATTTTTATGTTGCAAAATAAATTGTTATTTGACAGTGACACACTTGATGCCTGTTTAAAAAAAAAACAAAAACATCACTATGAAATGACTGTTACTTTCTAATACCATGAAGTGATTTTTCAATGATAAAAACTTTATTCAACGAAAGCATTTTCTCATCACATACTGAATTTATATTTTATTTAAGTTTGCAATTAATCCAATGTTGGTAGAATTTTTTTAACTTTTACAGAAATAACACAGATGAATAATTTTGGAGTTCATTTGATTTATTTACCTCAGGTATTAATATGGTGTTTTTAATACAGGAAGGTAAAAAAAAAATTGACCGAATGTTGCCTGATTTTGATGATCAGCTCAATTTTTATACATAATCTGCACTAGATAAATAGTGTACCAGTCGAAAAACCCATCACCTAACTGCAAGTCGGATCCAAACTCAGGCGGTTCAAACTGAATTTAAACCCAACTCACCAGCTCAGATTAGTATAAATCGATGGCACAGTGCTATGTGCCAAGAAACTAGCTCAATGGTTGGTGAGGATTAGAGACCCCTGAACTGACATTAATATCGGATAATGAACTGACTAAAATAATTTTAAATCGAATCATATGTATATGTTCGGGTTGCCAACATAGACAGCGAGCCTTAACATTAAAATAATTATAAAAGAGAATTAAGAAACCAAGTGTGTTTAGAAAATAATTTGTTTTGTTTGAATTTTAAATAATGATTATATTAATTAATTCTAGTCCTTAAACAAAGTTTATGATTATGATAAGAGTGGCAGTCCTTATTATATGCCAATGAGTAGTATGCAATATTGGAATTCTATGTCTATGCCCCCGACAAGAAAATAAAGGCAGATAAAGGTATTCATTAGTAAAGGAAATTATTACTCTAATTTTATACAAAAGAATGTGATATTTATTTTCACATTTGCAAATCCCTTCATGAAGAGCAAGATATGTATTTAGGGCATAACTTTAATCTTTATTGGAAAACTTATTTAATTAAATATATCTGATAATTTGTTCGACTTTAATTGAAATCACTTCATCACAAATTACGAGCATCAGAGTGGGCTTTACTGGAACAGAGAGGTAACGGTGCTGACGAATTATGAGCTATAAAGTGAAATTGAAAGATGATAGCTAGTCGATGATCGAAGTCCTATGGCAGCTTGCATCTGACAAGTCTTATGCCCTTTGACTAATATGAACAGGGGAGGAAGTGCTTTCTTCCTCGATAATTTAAAATAACAGAAATATTATCACCAACCAGCCTAACGGAGTGGAAGATTGCCCTACATCAGCAACGTTTGAAGATGATGACTTGATAGTCATCATTTGAATACTAAAACCCATATAGAATGCTGTACATGATGACTTGATCAATTAATCAAAGTCAAATGAGCTTTTAAGTAAAACTATTTTAAAGTATTTGTAAATCATATTAATTATGCCCCAATCATCGTGCCCTTCCTGAATCTTAATAGAAAATAACAGAAATTTGAATTAGAATATATTTGATTCCTTTATCAGCCCTTTTGCAAAAAAAACATTTTAAGATTATATATGAATAAATAAATATTAGTGAAATGAGAAAATAGCAGTGGCATAGATTAGAAACGGAGCTAACAATTTATTATTAGCCAATTATAAAAATAAAACTGTATAAATCTAGTTCTAATGGGCGAGAATTATTATCAGATTTAATATTATATTTTCTACGTAAGGCAAATAGAACAAAGGAGTTTATTGAGTTGAAAGATTATTGGCATATAATTAAAATAACAACATTAATAAATTACACAAATATATATATATATATATAATATAATAAATGAACCGCCAAGTAAGAAAAGAGAAAGTTTAAAAACTAGAGGTTGAGAGAACTACGATATAAATTTACAGTAGCATGAATAAAAGGTTTTATAAAGATTGTTACATTAAAGAATAAAAGAGCTCTAAAAGGGAGTGTAAAGTAAAGTTCGAAACTGGCCAGAAAGTTTAAGGTTCATTACGGAAACATATTACCCATTTCTTCCGGGGCTGGTTCTTAGTTTACACATCCGGGTTGGTAAAAACGTAGGCATGCATTTAGTCAATTACTGGAACAGCATTTTAGTGGCTTTTCATAATTTTAGCAGCATGATTGGTCTGGAAAAGATTCAGCAGCTCCATTGAAGATTTTCAGGGGATTTCAGGAACCGATAGCCAGATTCCTGACATTTAGCCCCTTACCACAATCGAAACACTATTTAAAACACACAGAGTTTACTGCACTTCTCTACAACAAAGATGGCTTTTTTTTTCTCCACACTTTTCTGAGCTATATATCCTGTCCTCTGATGCCTTCAGGCTAGCGCTTCTTTCATTATCAATGTTTTTAAATGTGCTGGTTGTTTTTAGATACATTCCTTCGATAAGGCTTTCAAACTCATTAACTTGAATTCATTTTCTAATTAGAAAATGAATTCTTAAAATCAGAAAATGATTTTAATTAGGAAATCCTTATCTTTTTTTCTAATTAATAAAACTTTAACTATTGTTTTTGGAAAGGGAAAATCTGAAAGCTTATCGAAAGAATGTAGCTTTTGATCAATAAAACTTTAGCAAATTATTTAAAAATAAAATCAAACATTCCTGACGCAATGAAACTTTCGAACAATTATATATATTTAAAATTTACAAATATATATGCACAATCCACGCAGTTATAATATATAAATTCATGAATAATTCTATCATGAATTTATTAATAGAATTGATCAATTTAAATCTGAAACTAATTAATTTTAATACGCATTTATGAAATAAGTTATTCTTTATGGAAATTAGCATGGATTGAATGTATAATGCCCCATTGCATTGAAAATTTAAGATTAGTACTAGGGTTTGAAGTGGGCTTATGGCTAGATGTCATGAAGATAGGATCCAACTCAGATCCGACTGCTTCAATAGAGATAGGAAAAGAGGTAGATAGACATATAGATAGATAGAGAGAGAGACAGACAGACAGATAGATTGATCGATCGATAGATAGGTAGGTAGATTGATTATTTAAATTTTATATTTAAATAGGTTTAACAAATTACATTCAGTTAGTCTATCTGTGGGTAATGTTTTTATTCTTTCAATGCAGTCATTCTTCATGGTTTTTCATGTGATTTACTTATATGTCACACTGTCTAATGGAGAAAATCTAATATTTTTCTCACTCTTTTGGGATTTGATGCAATAGCAGAGTGGTGAATACCAAAGCTCAAGATCTCTAAATCATAGCCCAAATATGTTATTTCTGATGCTCAAAATTCTTGTGAACACCTAAGTAATAAACTATTGGATTTTTAATTGTTGCATATGCGTGCACACTCGTATGTGGCAGAAGGAGGATGTTTCTAATTAAGATAGTTAATGTAAATACATAGTGACTATTATTGCCATTAATATCATATTAAATAAAATTAAAATATTTAGTTATAAATGAATAATAAGAGAAATTTTGTTTATTTTGGACACAATTCATTATTGTTAAGTAATATAAGAATTAATTAAATTTTATGCTTCAGGGATACATAAACATATTTGCATTATACATTTTAAAGGTACAAATTAACAAAGAATAAAAAATATAAATTCACATATTTCAGTAATAATTCAATAAAAATAAAATTGTAATAACTGATAAAGAATTTTAAAAAAATTATATTAGAGACGATACTATAAATTTTAAAAAAACTATTGAAAAGTTGTCAATCAAAATAGAAGTCTCTTTATTCAAATTCCTTAAACAAATAATTAATTGAAATAAAAATTAATAAAGATTATAAGCTAAAAAAATCTGAACTTTCAATCTTCAGACACATTTTTTTTAAAAAAAAAGCCAATACAATGCTAACAATAGTTAATATGAAAAGAAAAAAAAAAGGAATATATAAAAACTACATAGTCAAGAATGAGATCATTAAAATATATAGATTTTGCTTTAGATAAACAAATAATATTCTACTAGGCTAAAATCAGAAAAGACCAAAAGTAAGCAGTTATGATAGACAAGTAAAAAAAGTTAGCATTATTGGGTCATTCTTTGCACTGGCAGGGGTGGGCAATGCCAACTAAATAGTATGTATCTGCTCATTTTATAACCTGCTAGTGCGGAGAATGGCTCTTGCATACTTTTTCCAGACCAACGCCAGCAATTGATGAGTCAACATCAACAAAGTGTTTTTATTATGCATCTGTACAATTTTATAATGTCAATAAATATATTTTTAAATATAAAGTAAAAAAAAAAGTAAAACTTTGAGATTCAAAAATTAATAATGATTTATTAAAAAAAATTACAAGCAATTTAAATAAGAAATAATTTTAAAATCAATTAAAAGTCAATATATAAAGATATTATTATGATAAACTTTTTTTTCATGGTTTTGAAATAATTTTATTCCCCCCCCCTCTATTTCAGCCAAATCTGTAGCCTTCTTCAAGGTCGTTATAAATTTTATTTTTAAAATAAAAACTTTCCAATATTTACACAAATGTAGTCTATCTTCGCATTAAAACAAATTAAAATATTTGCAGATCTTTGAAGAAGCCTACAAGTTCAGTTGAAACTATTCCAAAAATTTGGTATAAAAGCAAAATGTATATTTTTAAATTAGATAAACCCAGCAATAATAAAAAAAATTATTACCCAATACTATTATTATGTGTTTCCTACATGATTATGAAAACATTATTATTAACAAAAAGTTTTTGAATAGTTGAGAGTCTTTTCATTATAGAACAGAATGCATTTAAGTCATGAAAATTTTTTATTATGAACAATTTATCATTAACCAGTTAGGCACATTGAAGTAGGCTTTTAAAATAAATTAAACACTGGTGCTAGGTTTATTGATATAAACAAAGATTATGATTCAATTTTTAAAATGGTCTGCTAAAAGTTTCTAAAATTCTTAAATGCAAAACCACTATTGTTTTACTTGATAAGTTGCTCTCCAATAAAAAAAATCAAATGACATTACATGGTAATCACAATAGACACAAAAATTTACAAGAAAGTATATCTTAGGATTTCATTATTTTTCCTACTTTTTAAATTGTATTTATCAACAATCTTCCACAAACAAAATGCAGGGAATTCATCTAAACTGATGATATTCATAATAGAGATTCTTTTCTGAAATAGAAAAATCACTTAATAAGGATATGAATAGAATATATATATATATTTTAAACGTTGGAATCTTATTCCTAATCCAATGAAGATAGTATGCTTAATTTTCCATCTAAACAATAACAGAGAAACATATAATCTAAATAAAACATTTTGCAATAATATACTGAATTACAATTAGACTCAATGTTATTTAGAAGAAATCTTGGATCATAGTCTAATCTATTTTCTTTATTATCTAAGGTTAGATCAAAATTAATTTCTAGGAATAATCTCCTTAGAAAGTTGGCTAACATTACTTGGGGTTATACTACATGTATTTTATAAACAGCTTTCTTAGTCCTAGTGTATTTAACTGGTGAATAATTTGCTCCTGTTGGAGAGTAAGTTCTCCACATTAAACTTTTGGATACTCAACTAATTATTATCATGAAAAATATTACTAGCACATTCCTTTTTATACTTTTCCAATGGCTTCCTGTTAATTTATATATTCTTCAACCAGAGTTCAGAAATTGTCTTACAGAAAATGTATAAAAAGCTGTTCAACAAATCAGACTTAACAATAATTCAATATATAGTTTTATCAACTAAAACTTATCTCAAATCAAGGTTCTCTTTTTGGATGTTCAGCCAATTATGGCACAAAAATTTCAAACAAATTTTTTTTTCCAAATCCAACAATAAAGCTAGTTTGCCTTGATCTTCCAAGACATAACTGGAATTTAATCAACAGATTCAGAAAAATCCATAGTCATTGCACTTACTTGGTTCAAAAATAGTATTGAGTATCTAATTTATGTATGTGTGGACAAACATCAAAACACAAATCATACAGTCATATCTGTCAAAATCTATGGTAATAGTTTTAGAATTGAAAGTTTTAATAAAGTTATTAGTGAATTTATTATAAGTCAAATTAAAAACATAAATAATAAATTAATACAGCATCAATGTATTAAAACCGGCAAACTCTCTATACATATTGCCACTCAGTGCAAGCCAGAATGGATGCCAGATGAAGGCCAGAATCCAGAAACTAGTCTGGGAATATTGGCTGAGTAGGCACTAGATGGGGATTTTATGCACAAGCCTTCTGGCATCCATTGATTACTCTGGCTTGCACTGAGTGGTAATACATATAGAGAATTTGCCTATTTTAATAACAGTTATGAGCAAGCATAAGAAATGGTGATCATGTGATGTTTTTTAGCATTAATGTATATTATAAACCAAATAGAAGTTGGCTGATCTCATTACCTACTACTGATGAAGAAGTAGAGAGTTCATTTTACAGTTGGGGTGGATTAATCAATTCCAGTTCTGCTTATAACATATATTAATGCTGCACAAATTTAATATTTGTTTATTTAATTTTACTTATACTGAATTATCAATGTAAAAGTTGATTTAAATGATACTGTCTTTATCCTTTATATGACTGAATATTATTTTGTAATAAAGACTGCCATATTTAAATCTGGTGAATGCAAAAAATATATAACTCTTCCATTCTTTTCACAGCTTTCTGACATAGAAATGGTGAGTTTGTTTGTTATTTCACAATAAAAATGAGATTTGTCAATTCCAGTTTGGTTATTTATAAGTTTATTATAAAGGAGAAGATTTAAATACCCTCTATTATATTTGGACTCATCATATAATGTGAAAGAAGTTTTCTTCAAAAGGCATATAAATCTTACATTGTCATAATTTATAAGTTGGCTATTATATAACATCATAAATCTTATATTAAATAATGAGGTAAGAGAAAATACAAAAATATTCTCATTCATAATATATGATAAAGATCTGTAATAAATTCATATAATTTATTATGTTACATGAATATTTAATTCATTTGGCGAAATTTATATAAAATAGAATTAAGATCCTATCTAATTTTTATACATAAAATCAGATAGGAGCTTAATTCCATTTTATATAAACTTCACTGAGCTTAATAAGTGTTTAAACAATAATTATAAATTTTATAAAGTAAATATCTTCTTCAAAGATATAAACATATAATAATTCTAAGTTTGTAAAAAAAACAAAAGAAAGATTATTCTAGAATATAATCAATTATAAACATGCTTGTTAATTATAAAGAATATCTCTTTTAATATTTAAATGCAGCACTTCTTTTAATAACACTAATTGGGGAATATAGAGTCAGTAGAAGTTAAATATGAAATTGGATTGAAAGAGGAATATATGTTATCAAGAGAGATATATATTCATTACCGATTTTATGGCTAAGGAAATTGGAGGATTAGATAAATGAATTAAGGCTAGGAGGTGGGAATTATTATAAATAGAATGAGGAGAGTACATATTATGATGTCTTTATTTTGTGGTTGATGTACCATTTTTTTTTGCAAAAAGTGTATAAATTTTGGAGTTGTTATTACAGAAGTGTGGAGAGACAAGAAAAAGTATAAAAATTAATTCAATAAAAAAAAAAAAAGACCCTAGTATTTAATGAGAAGATAAAACAGAAGTATAGAAAATAGAAATATTTGACTTAAAGAAGTATATAAATATAAATTATATTTAGGTACTTGATTAAATGAAAAAAAATTAATGCAATCAGTTAAGAATTAAAATTAAAAAATAAAGAAAAAATAATAATATAGGATTTATTTAAAATTTGTCATCTTTTTCATTTAATAAATATGAGATAAAAAATGGTGATGACTTCCTTATTATTTAGAAATGACACAGCATTCATTGGCCAAGAAATGAAGAAAATTTTGGGTAAAATGGAAAAAGAAATATATAATATATATTGAATGATGTGTACAGTAATTAAGGATATTCAAGGTAAAATAAAATAAACTTATTAAAAATGAAAAAAATAAAAATATTTGTGAACTTATCATATATGAATGAAAACGGATTAGTAAAAATGGTGTTTAGTTGGATTATGAAGAGAGGATAACAAATGTGGATGACAAAAGTTTTAAAATATTGCAAAGTCAATAAGTAGACAATCAGCTATATAAGAAATGTGATAAATGAAAAAAAATGTATTAAAGATATATAATTATAAGTATGGAAAAAGAAAATAGATAAGTTATTTAAAAAAATATGAATACATAAAGTTGTTTCGAGTTATGAAAGAATAAAATTTATATAAACTATAAAAAATATATGACAACATCAAAATGATCTTATTTCTATTTGGTGCAAGAAGAAGCTTTAGATGTCAAGGAAAGAAAGCAAAAATGGTTTTTGGATTTCAAATAACTTGAAAAAGATCAAAAGTTAACAAATAAACAAACAACACAAGAACAAATTGATTTCTCAACTTCAATAAAAGCATTTAAAAAGATTAGACTTTCAATCCACATGTAAGCTATTTTTTAATATGTTTAAATTACCATCTCAAACATTATATATTTTTAAAATCACTCTCTGTGAATAAATATAAAGTCTGAAATTTGTACAGCATGACTCCCAAAAGGATTTAAATATATTCACAAGGGGCATTGCTGGAAGAAAAAGATGTTTAGGTGATTTGAACATTTTGTATTTGAATTTTCAGCTAGCAATATGCACTGCTATTATATATATATATATATATATATATATATAAATTGCATCATTTATAAATGGATATGTAGGTGTGGTGAGAATATATAGGGGAATCGAAATGCACATTGGAAAAAAGAACTAAAGAGCACTTACTGTTATTAAAAAAGGTTCAGAAAATGAAACAAAATTGCAAAATGAATAATAATATTTCAGCATTTGTTTTTTATGACCATAATAAGTCATGTATTTAACGTTTTAACTTCAATTATAATAATGTAAAAATATTGCAAATTGAAAAAAAAATAACGAAAGGAAAATAAAGGAAGCTATGTAATATACAAATACAAACAAGACTTAATTAACAGTATTGTTAAGATCATGAAATTGTGGAAAGATTAGCCTTTCAAAGTGTTAGTTGACAAAGACTATGAGGATAGTTGAAGGCTCTCTCCTAAGTGAATACAATTTTTAAAGTTATACTTTACATATATCTAATTACTGTATTTATAAATATTCAATTATAAGATTACATATATATATAAATGGAATTTAGTTACTAATTTATACATTTTGTGATATATTATTTTCTTATAAGTTCACTGCTACTTCTGTCATAATTTGTAATTTAAGATTTTATTTTCAAACTTACATTTTTATTTTATTACAATAATTATTCAATTTAAAGTATAGCTGTCTTAAATTGTAATTTAACAATTTTTATAAAATATTTTCATTTTATTATAATAATTCTTCAATTTGTTTTACAGTAATAGATAGTCATTTATTTCATCATGATTAAAATGTGATGATTGATATATGGCAGGCAGACTTTGTTTACTTTTTTACTGTCTTTATTGAAGTAAAATTTTCATTTTAGTATATAGCTGAAACTGTAAGTAATGAAGAAAACAAAACAAATAATCATTCATAACTGAACATAAGTTAAATGTCATGAATAAAGCTAAACATGTATTATGCAAATAGGAAAATTATACATAATGGAAAAATAACATTTATACAAAAATTATACAGCTGAATATATATATATATAAATGAAATGCCAATTATTGTAATATTTCAATAAACAAAACTATTTTATATTTATTATTTACACACTTTTAACTTTCTATTTTATTTTAGTTTTAAACATACCTACTTATTATATATATATATAAACCATTATACAATTACAAATATCCAGTAACA
The DNA here is from genome assembly GCA_028023455.1 of Epiperipatus broadwayi. Classification (NCBI taxonomy): domain Eukaryota; kingdom Metazoa; phylum Onychophora; class Udeonychophora; order Euonychophora; family Peripatidae; genus Epiperipatus; species Epiperipatus broadwayi. The sequence continues at coordinate 7,260,227 of JAQFVV010000004.1, forward strand.
CCCTCTGTTTAATAGTCTGTATCTCAATAATACCGAACTTCAAAATGATACCACTTTGAAGTTACTGGATATTTGTAATTGTATAATGGTTTATATATTTGTATAATTATTTCAGTTAGTGTTAACAATAACTTTATTTTCATATATATATACTTTAGTATATTATATATAGAGTAAGTTAAAAACAAACTCTTATGAAGCTTCAAAAATACCCTCAACCTCAGACCGCGGTTTCTGCCTCTAGCGTCATCAGTGAGGTTTAGTATATGAAACATTTTAAAGAATGTTTTGTAGTGTGCTTACTCATAGTGCTGTGATATTAGTATGTTGCATGATGAATCATCAAAATTAAGCAATGTAAAGATTAGTGTGTTCTTGGATAGTTGATTACATATTAACTCTGAATATCATAGAGCAGTCATTTTGCTCTATATAATTTAGAATAGTGGTAGTGTTGGGCTTAAGAGATAATGGTTCCTGGATCAAAGTTTAACCAATTACCATTGGTGCTTGATATCATATGGACATCCTAAACAGCTAACCACTCAATTACCATTATTCATAGTAAATATTTGAATTTATACTAATTATAATATTTAAAATATAGTACATATCTTAAAACTAAATTAGTTTATCATAGAATAAAATTTTCAATTTTTATATCAGTCTCAGATGAGAATAAATTTCTTCAAGATAGCTTATAAAAGACAAAGTATCCCTACAACACATACCTATTACTACTGCGATTATTTTGTAACTAATTAAAAAAAGATGTTGATTTATTTTGAAAATAAGACAAAATGAAATTTCCTAATCAAAAATCCTCTGTAGAAGAGAAATTCATGTTTCTATAAACAAAATTGACAAAGTTAATGAAAATAAAGACTATTTTTTTATTATAATCAAGTGTTATTTTTGATTATTGAAAAATGAAAGTATGCATTACATACAAATACAAATGTACACACACAGATATATATATATGAAAAACAAAAACAAGTTATAAATCACATAAAGTGCTATTGCTTGCATTTATGATCAATAGATGGAGCTTTACCAAAACCTCCGTACAAGTGTATTTTGTTTACATAAACGTCAAAAGAGTCAGAATTCACTATCTCTTTTGTTGGCTCCACATTCAGATCAGCTGATTTCAAGCTAATTTGCTATCATCAGTGAAGGGTAGGGACCAGAGAAACTAGATCTAAACACTAACTCTCAGCGTTTATGAAATAAGTTCCTACCAGTTTGCAAGCATGAATTTTTCAGACACGTAATGTCTTCAAACCCAGCCTAACAAGCCAGATAGCTACATGGGTAAGGATATCAGTTCATCTTCACCACATAATAAAAGCCTCTGCAATATATATCATTGCAAAAACCTTCAAAGGTACATTTATGAAAAACAAAAACAAGTTATAAATCATGTAACTTGCTATCACTTGCATTTATGATCAATAGATGGAGCTTTACCAAAACCTCCATACAAGTGTATTTTGTTTACATAAACATCAAAAGAGTCAGAATTCACTATCTCTTTCATTGGCTCCACCTTCAGATCAGCTGATTTCAAGCTAATTTTCTATCATCAGTGAATATATATATATATATTGTGACTTGTCTATAGGTGGTACGACCCTAAGCAGAGTTTCCAAGTCCCTTATATTAGGCCTTACTTGGATTTGGGTTAGCTTCTATTAATAAACTTACTATATCCCGACCATTTTCTTTAACTATAACAATTGAATTTAGATAAGATTAGTATTTATCCCATGTTACTTTGACATGAGTAAATATTTCTAAAATAAGATATATTTTAAATATAATCAATATGAGACTCGTTTACCTATAAACGGATCACATCCCCTTAACATTAAACAAATACAAAATACATGTTCAATGGCATAAGAATACCCCAATACTCCTCCTTATTAAGTATCTACATCCTCTCATGACTAACAATAATATCTAATATATTATTTTATATTTATAACTATTAAGTTTTAATTCAATCACTCATTAAATTAATCTGTTAGATAATTACAGATAAACTTTGATTCATATTATGTTTAATAATTAAGATTAGCAATAATCACAATAATACTTTAAAATAAGGAGATCTCAGGAAAATCATTGATTTATTGATTCTTTATACTACCCATGAAATATCAAGAGGGATTTTACAGATTTCCATGGATAGTGTATAAATTAAGAAAGGCTTATAATTTAAATTCATAGTCAAGCTTTATATGTATGTTCTTTAATACTGAATATTAAAATAATATTATTAACTAAACTGCAATTAACACTAATACTTTCACTAATAACTAATGTATCATTTAATTTTATATTAATAAATACACTTTAATAATTGGCAATGTCATCAATGACCTATGGGGTCAAGGCAGCATGTAACAAGTAAAAAATCTTTACTAAGAGATTTATGCTTATTAAACTGTTAGATTTTCTCTAAACTAATTTTAATTTTGACTGTGTAGTTTGAGTTGTGTGATGTGGTGAGAATGAGCCCAGAAAAGAAATGCAGCAATTAGAATTTGATAAAACTTTTAAAACAATAATTTTAATCATATTCAATACAAATAACAATAAACATTTCCATTAATATCAAATTTAAAATAACTAATAATAAAATGATATACATATATTATCCTAACAATAACAACAGAAAATTAATTTTCAAAGTATGATTATTAAACAAAACTAATGATTCCCCATTATATGTTGAGATATTTATCCTATGTATGTGAACTATATATCACACATTCAGTTTATTAAACAATCTTTTTTTTTTCTATTTATAGTCTGTTAGTTCAATCTCTACATAATAATAGTACTTGACGATTAAGTAACAATACAAAACAATCAGTGAGAACATAGGGTCATAATTCTGGAGGTTATTAAGCAAACAAAATTAATACTTTTATCTTTCATATAAGAAAGAAAATAATTGTATTTAGTTTATCAATTTGCACATGTAAATACAACCTTCTCTCTGGATTGTGTATATATCATTTTACATACCCTTTCATACTAAAATATCGAGTATATTTATTTATTTAAAGGATTCATAATCTTTAAACTTAACCGAATTATTAAATAACTATTAATATAACAACACTTGAATTAATTCCTTATTAAATTAGTCCCCCCCCCCATTATACTAACAAATCATCGATTAAAAATATAAATACCAACATTAGAAAGAAGTTCTCTTTTAACTCTCATCTAAAGTATAAGAACAATTTTAAATCTTCTAGTTGTTTCACACTCCATAAACTTATCATAATGTTTTTATTTTTCCTTATTTTTTGAAGATTCTGCTTATCCTAAGATTCGCGAGGTATTTGAGTTACTGCAACAATCCTTGTTTTGTTCTTTGTTTAGTAATAAAAATTTATTTGTGGCTTGCTTTATTTACTTTAAATGATATATATTTCTCTCCATAGTAAAAAGCACACTTATTATTTCAATTAAAAAATGTGTCGTACAACTTTTTTTGTCTCAGCTAAAACCTTATAAAAACTGACATCCCTGCTAGTATGGCTCAAAATAAATAATATATCCAGAATAATAATGAACACTTTCATTATTACTAATTTAGTTCCATTGAATTTTAAATATATATACTTAACTGTTTCCAAGAGATATACTATTTTTTTATCTATCCTTATTGGATATTTACGGTGTTCATTTATTTCCTTTTGTGTATTATTGCAGTTCATTTTCCTTATGGCACAATTATTATTACTTTTCAGTGAATATATTCGTTGATTATTCATCTCCGATTATTTCTTCAATACTTATTAATTTTCAAGAGATTATTGGGAATTCCGATTATTGACTTGCCCAGTAGAAAAATGATTAATTTATTCCATTATTTTAACAACAGAGCTTATAATTATCCATGTCCAACTTTGTTTTTTTTTTTTAAAAAAAAAATATCACCAAGCAAAAAAAACTTAGTTACTTATCCTTTACGATCAAGAAGCCCTTTTTTCCTTTTTTACCCCCCTCTCTTGAATTTCATATTCCAAGATTGTTTGAAACTCTTTGATTGGCTAATATTTTCCCACTTTTTTCTATGAAACAATTATTTATTTTGAAAGTTTTTGGTTTATTATTTTAAAATGACCGATTTTCGGGTTTTTTAAAAAATGTTAAAATACAATATTTTTAGAAATTAAATAAAGATAGAATTTACTGTTTTAATTTTAAATCAGTATTTTGTAAATTAAACCTTATTTATTTACTTTTAAATATAGCAAGATTTGAAGATAAACAATTTTTATTTTTAAAATCAAATGCGCACAAACAATAATTATTCGTCTTTATATAACGCATTGTGTTTACAAAACACAATTTAAACTTCACTGGTTTTACCTACTAAATAATATTAATTGTTCATCCATCTGCATATATATGATTCTATGGTTATTATCTATGTGTATTTTGAGTTAAGACCATTTATAAATTTTCATTAGCTAAAACCGAGTTTAAATCCTATGATCTAATACGTCATGACTGTCTTCTTTTAAATAAGTAAATATTATTGGATTTGTAAAATTTAAAATTATACACCAAAATTTTATTTTAGAATAGACTGGGCCAATAAAAGTGCACTATATATATATATAATTATAATTGAAATAATATTTTTAAACGGTTTATAAACAATTCAAACAATCTTTAAATCCGCAGAAGTACTTTCGGTTACTTTCAAACCTGCCTCAACTGCTATTAAATTCAAAAACTAAAAGCGGAAGCAAACATCATCAATTCAAATTCCACGAATCTCGTATTTTAATGTTAGAAGCTTGTCGATTTATCAAATGTGTTTTATTCCTGTTTATAAAAATTGCCTCTTTAATTTTTCTTTTACTATGGTTTCTCTCTTCATGAAGAATTTTCACATTTTCAAAATTAAATTTAAATTTATGTTTACATGTTTTTTCATGATCAAAGAAAACTGAAGAAGATATTAAATCACCATTATTTTTATTTTTTACATGCTTATATAACAATTCGTGTTCCTTCAATCTTTTCTCAATGTTGCACCTAGATTCACCTATATATGATAGCATACAATCACAAAAAATTTGAAAGTAACCAAAAGTACTTCTGCGGATTTAAAGATTGTTTGAATTGTTTATAAACCGTTTAAAAATATTATTTCAATTATAATTACAATATTATTTTTAATTAACGGATATTTTTATTTATTTTCTATATATAATATATATATATATATATATATATATATATATATATATATTATATATATATATATATATATATATATATAGGGCCTGAACACAATGATGAGTCTAATAATGAGCTTTCACTAATTTAATGAGAATCATCATTTGAGACCAAAAGCTGTTTGAATTCTACATTGGATAGAATCATATAACATTTTAGTAATATCTAGTTCAATATTTGATGTGAATTAAACCATTATCATTCTAAAAAATAATTTTGACTGGAAAAATGTTTACATCATAAACCTAAATTTACTTCTGAAAATATGTAAACAAAGAGAGTAAATCATCCCCTCCCTTCTAAGCTATCAATTAAAAGCACTCTCAATTATTGAGCTGTGATCTCTTTATTCAGCATATGATTTAGCTTTCCAAATAAAGACAGTTGTACTACCATATATATAATTTTTGTTAGCTATTATTTAGATTAAAGATTACTCACTTGAAGAATAATATTTCTGTAGTGTAATTTTTATTATACCATTCTCACATAAGCACAAAATATGCACCTTGGGAATCATCATCTTTTTCATATGTCTTTGAACATATGTTTATGATTACAACCTTCCACAAGGTGTTAAAAGCAGATAGAAACCAGTCTTTATTTGTGTAAAAGTGATGTAGTAAAAAGTACACTATAAAAATACTAGTTTTACCACCATGTTTCATGTATCACAAAAGCAATTTGAAAAATAAATTTTTTCTAGATACTACTAAGAAAAAGACAAACAGTATTTTTTTCAAATAATTGACAATTATGTTTTTAGATTTTATAGCCATAAATATTTTTTTCAGGCTCAGCATTCATATCAAAATGGATGGATTTTAAAATGGCATTTTAGCTGTAAATATATTGCTTGTAAATCTCCCAATTGATTATTTTAAGCCAATAAACATCACATGATCACCATTTCTTATGCTTGCTTATAACTGTTATTAAAACAGGCAAAATTCTCTATACTCTATACTAGATGGGGATTTTATGTGCAAGCCTTCTGGCATCCATTGATTACTTTGGCTTGTATATAGTGGCAATACATATAGAGAGTTTTTTCTGTTTTAATTGATTATTTTAAAAATCACTAGAGAATTTAAATGTGGATGCCCTTCATGGTGATTTGATCCATTGTAGTTTTGTGTTTTTAGTTTCAATCTATTTTTAAGATGTCTATTGGTCTTCCTCAGTAAAAATATTTTTATACAATTGATATGTGGATGATGTTTTTATTTGTGGAAAACAAGATTTAATAATAAATTTATTTAATGAATTAAATCAGATAAAGAAAATAAAGTGAGTTATAACTGAAGAGAAATACAATTCCATAAATTTCTTGGATATTCAAGTTATACGTAATGATTACAGTTTGGATTATCTTATGTTAATTAAACCAATTGAAACTAAAGGTTTTATTCCATATGAATCATATGTACCTATATATTATAAGTTGTCTGGATTGAAATCATTCTTATTTCGAAATGAAAAATTGTGCAAATATTCTAGTGATAAAATAAAAGATGTACATTTATTTGTTAATGACTTGTTGAAAAATGATTATTATAAAAATGCTATTACTAATATTATTAAAAAAATTAAAAGGAATCAACAATATAATAAAATTAAAAATAAAAATAATATCAAAATGAAATGGATTTCAATGACATTTATATCGGATGAGCAGGTCAAGTTTATTAGGAGAATTTATAATAGTTTGTGTCATATTGCTTTTTTCTTAAAAAACAATATAAATAGATTACTTAATAACTCTAAAATTTAAAATTCAAAGTTTAATCAAAATTTAATATATATAGATTGATATGTGGATGTGGCTTACAATACATCGGTGAATCTAAGTGTACATTTGAGAAGAGAATAAAAGAGCATATGCTTTTATATAATAGAATTCAAAAAGAGAAACAATCTGGAATAGATGTAAATAAACACTTATCAACTGTTATATTTGATCATAATAAATCTTGTTAATATGGATTTAAATTTGATTATAAAAATGTGAAAATTATTCAAATTGAATGTTGTCATAATAAACGTAAAATAAAAGAGGCTAAATCGTCAAGCGTTAATGAATCGCCAGTCATCAAATGTTAAGATAACAGAATTGTGGAAAATCTGAATTGAACTATGGGTATTGTTAAAGGTTGTCTTGTTTTGATTATTCAATGTTATATAGTTGATAAAGACTACAAAATGTATAGTCAAAAATACTTCTAAAAATAATATAATTTATGTAAATTTTACTGTATTTTGATATATATATATATATATTGATTTGTATATATATATATATTGATGTGTATATTATATATATATATATATTGTAACGAGCACAGACGTTCATTACATTGTTTTTTTTTTATATATTTATTAAACATGAAAGTAAATTAAAAAGTTCGCATTTAAAAATTTTCTTTAAGAATTAAAAATTGAAATTAAATATCATCTTAAACTCGTATATATTAAATCACCCAGATAATGGAAAATTATTAAAATAAAACTTTATTAAAGAAAAAGTATTTTAAAACTAAATTTTAAAAAGATTTGGAGATAAAATTATATCTTTAAATTTATCTTTAAATATAATTTTGATTTGGAAAACAGGTTAATTAATCAGAAATGGAAATGATTGTTAATTAGTTAAATGTAAACCAGCCTTGGGCATTTAAATGTAAAAACATCGGTCAGATAGGAAAACAATAGAAACTGTTAGCAAATAAGAAGAAATTCCTATGGAATCGGACCGCAGCAAAAGGACCATCGCATCGGTGACGTAATGTAAATTCAATCCTACACATTAATATAAAAAGAATAAGTTTGGAAATTATTGGTTAGTGACTGGAAATTGATTATTACGATGTGACTATATGTAGTAGTACAGAGTTGGAAGTGAAGGAGTTGACAAATGCTCTGTCAATTCTTTCAGCTGTTAAAGAAAGGAGAAATGAACTATTGTTTCCTACATTGAGGACCAATTAAACTAAAAAAACCTCCGAATGAATAAATAAAACAACGGCTAAATGGATACCAGTCTTAGGACGGCGTGGGAATTCACGTTCATGGCAAGCAACGGATAAAGATGAACTGTTTTAAACCATAAGAACTTTATAAATAATGAACATTAAATTAAAATTTTCTATATTTAAATGATTGCAATATGATCCTATCTGACCAAACTAAATTCTTTATTAATAGTGTTATTTGATGTATTTTTTTTCTTATTTATGTAAAATCATTTCCATTTATTTATTTTTTATTCTTTAAGTTTTTATCATGATTTTTTTTGTTTTTCCTTAAATTAATTATATAAATGTTAAACTTAAGTCGGGCGTGAATGGCTGTATAGATTTGTAAAATTATATTAGGGGAGGGGAATCTTAGGTTATTTGTGTCGTTGTTAGATTGGGTCAATGGATTGGATATATTGATGTATCTAGTAGATGTAGTCGGAGATTCGCTACTGGCAGAATCGCTTCATATGCCGCACTCTCCCGTTTTGCCTATGGAAGGAATTATAAGACGCAGAGCGCAGTTCCTTTCTATGGAGTTTTTTTTTTATTGTTCTTCTCGTTAGATAGAAGTAATATTCCTATCTAATGAGAGTCAATATCTTCTCTTAATCTTTTTGGTGCTGCCGTATTCCGTATTACATTGAATACATCGATGTATCAGATGAATTGATGCCAGTTTGACTGCGAATTTTAGCCTAAGGTTAAATAGGGATAGAATATTTTATTTTCAAATGCAAATCTATGTAGTCTATTCATACTTGACCCTAAATAAAAATGCATTAAATTTAAGTTGTTTATAGACGCTTGCATGGATTGGTTATCGGTTAAGTATGTGTTGGGTTTTCATATTTGATCAAAATATATAGACATTCGATAAATAATGATACCTTACGGTGAGTATCTAAAATGTATTTATTCGGATGTCTTTTAAGTTATTGGTGACAATGCAAGTATCTTATGGTGAATACTATTGGGTTACGTATAAATTTCCCTCTGCAATTGTCAGTAATCAATAATTTTGTATTTTGATCGTTTATGTTTATTTTGAAATGTTTTTGACCGTGAAATCTATGTAACTGATCTGTATTCAACATTATAAACAAGCTTTCATAAATTTATATGTGCGAACTTAATTAAAATGTAAAATTATAATATAATAGTAATTAAATGTAAATTAAAGTAAAGTTAAAAATAATGTTAAATGTTAAAATGTAAACTGATACTAAAACAATTTTAAATCTTATATATATATGTGCGTAAATAAATTTTTGTATGTTAATTACTGGCAGTGGCTTATTTTATTCTTTTTTTATATATATACTCTTAGATTATCTTATTAAATCTCTGCTATTCCACTGAGCTAGTGACATGGGCTAATGACCGGAAGCAAAATTTAAAAAAAAAAAAAATTTTTTTTTTTTTTACTTATGTATCTGCCTACTTTATAAATTGTTCTAGGTTCAAATGCCTAGATGGCGCCCTGTAGTGCAGATATGTTAAGTCTACCTACTCCAGATCGTTACAATATATATATATATAATTGATAATGCTTGATGATATATATATATATCATTAAGCATTATCAATACATTGCAGGATGAAGGTCTCTCCAAGTTCAAACCATCTTCTCCAATCTTTAGCTTCTCTTCACCACATGACCCTTGCACACTTTCTTATTTCATCCATCCATCTCACATGTAGTCTCTTTCTGGGTCTTTTACAATCTCTTGGAATCCAGTTTAAGATTTCAATTGTCCATCTATTATCACCTCATCTAGCAATATGTCCAGCCCAACTCCACTTCAGTCTTATAGAGACTACAAACCACTCAAAGAAGTATGGAGAGATGCATGAAGAGATCGAAAACACAATATATGGGTAAGAGAACAAACAGGTGTTACTGATCTTATTGAAAATAATATATATATATATAAGGATAATATAGAGGATTTGAAAGGAGCTTGAAAGTCTGTGTTCAAATCCCCTATATTACATCTAGATTTTAATTATATAAAGTATACGTGTATTTAAAATATGTTAAGTATAATTAACTGTTGAAAAAATATATATAATCTTTAGTTATTTACCAAAAACAAATTTTTAACATCATTCCAATTACATCATCATCTAAAATTTTCAGTTCAAATCTTAACTTTTCAAACCCTTATAATGACATTCTTTCTCCTTGACCATTAATCGTTCAGCCTTTCTCACTCTTTGAACATATCTTTCATACATTTTTATGGTCTAAATATGTGATAATTTCAATTCCAATTCTGGTACATAATCTTCTTAAACCATTTACTCCTTTTAGTATTCTTTGATATTGATAATTAAAATTTTCACATTTTAATTTTGATCTAAATTCACATTTCAAAAGTGTTCAGTTGTTTTTTAATTTTTTGTTATAATCATCCATGTCTCTGTTCCACATAAGATTCATACCACAACAAATGTTTAAGCTTTTCTAAATTCACCTTCAATGGGCCATAAAATAAAATAATTTTGCATTGTTTATAAAATCTTACTTGATTTAATTATATCAATATTTATTTTAATATCTTCGTTATTATTTCCATTAACAATTTATTTTAAACATTTGAAAATACTAATAACCAGTTTTATTCCACCCTGTCTAACCATCACGGTTGTATACGTAGCACAAAAGATGAACATTTGATAATTAAAAACATTAAAATAAAGTTTCATATGAGACATGCTTCTTTAAAGGTCTTTTTACTAAACGTGCTTCCAGACACACACATATATCAAATTATATGTGCTAAACAACTTTTTTTTTAAAAAAAGAAACTAAAAAAGCAGCTAAAAAAATTATATAACTATAGTATTATACCAATATTACAAAAAGAACTCACAAATAATTTTTTCAGAAGTTAAATAATAAGAATAACGTAATCAGAAAATTTATTTAGTACAGAATTACTAAACATTAAAATTGTAATAAGAAGGTACAAAGAAGAGAATAATGTATGATATTTAATACTAAAATTAAAAAATATTTATAATCTTATAGCAGATGATTGTTTGTTAAAAAATACTTTAAAAAAAAACGAAACAAAGCATAAGTTTATAAGAGGCTCTCATAAATGAGCTTTATAAAACAAACAAAATTAAGAGGGAATTGCAAAAGACTTACCACCTTTTTTTCTACCTTATTGTGTAAAGAGTAATATCTTCGTAAGTAAAATTATAAACAAAAAGTTTTATCCATAAGATGTAGATGTAATTCTTTATATAATGCTAGTGAAAATATAATCCGTAATTTCAAATAGGAATTAAGCGGAAATACTATTACTTTAATATTCTATTATATGATCAACTAATGAGAATTTTATCCCCCCCCCCTCCAAAAAAAAAAGGCTGATCAAATAAACTTTAGACTTATTAAGAATTTGAAAAACAAAATACATTAAACAATGAAGTAAGAAAAAGTAAGAACATCAATAAAATATATATATAATAGATGTAAACACCAGTCAGATCTCTTACTATCCGTGAAATATATGTGTTCTGCAAAATAATTGATTAACAATATGCAATGATTAAATGAATAATTAAACAAAACCTCTGATTAGTATCGATGTCTACACAGTGGATTACATTATATACAAATATGTTGCAGCAATATAAATAGTTTAAATCTTCAACTGTAGTGGAATTTCTGGTCTATTTATTTTCAATAAGTATTAGCATCAGTTTTATGTTTTCATAACAGTAATAATGTAAACCATTGTCTAAAGTGCCACTAGTATATAAAATGATTACAACATATTAAAGGCAATCAGTTATTGCACACACACACACACATAATATTACAATCTAAAAACACCATTGCAGTCGTGATATCACAAAAGTAATTAAGATTTTGGAATGTTAAGAATAAAATAAATATTACGATGAAATAAACAAAACAATATTTCATTACTAAAAAAAATATTAACAAGATGAACATAAGTTAGATATTTAAAATTTAAGATTATACGTTTGCATAATTTCAACATCATTTAAAAAAATCAGGCATATAATAGACTCAAGCCCTGAATAACGTACAGTAAGCAAAAGGCTGGATTATATATAGATAAGATTGAAGAACAAGTGAATTCACTTGTTCTTTTAAATCTTTGCTTATGAGTGCATGTGTCAATATGTTAAAAGATCCCACGTATGAAGATTGACATTCTCCTGAAGATGTTCCAATAAATACTGTGCGTATAAAATATAAATATTTATCAATGTATTTAAATTATATTAATAGCAAATAAAAATTACATAAATTTAAATTAAAAAGTATAATTACAGTATTATAAGAACAAATTCATGAGCTCAATTATTAATTATGATAAGATGAGCTTAAAGTTTATATTAATACTCAAGAGTTTTATTAATATACTAAGATATACATGCTAATAATTAAAATGACATTGTGATAAAAATATATATTACCATTGCATAGGACAATTTATTTATCATTAGATACAATATAATCCAATAGAATAAAATAAATATTAATAAAGTTACATATTTTAATGAACCTGGATTTCTAATAATGACACAGTGTGAAATATAAATAATATTTTTATTTAAAATCTACTAGATTTTTGCACAAACTATATACTTAGTCCAAAACTTCCAAACTATAATTCATTTTTAGGATTGTTTATAATACTTACTAAATTTTTTGAATATAATTTAGTGATGATAACCAGCTATAATTATTTTCACATTGGTATACACTTCAGAATTGAATTATTTTTTTTTTTCTATTGATAAATTTTTTCTTACCTAAACAATATCCCAATGAAAATTTATTTCTGTTTCTAATTTTATAGAGATGATAGACAGTAAGATAAAAAATTCTCTTTTTTACAATTGATCCAGTGAAAGTTTTTCTTACTCTAGCAATATTTAAAATAACCACTCACCACTAATGTAACAGCATTTATGAAATATATGGTAAACTATGAATTGTTTGCTCTATTGCTGCTCTTCTTACTGACTTCTCTTCTTTTATTTTTTCCAACTGAAACTTAGAAATCAATTACATCCCAGCTGACACTCAACTGATTTAGATTGTCCAAATCTTTCAAAGTTGTTTAGTAAAATACAATAATATGTTTATTTATTTTACACAAATAATTTTATGTAATGATCAATGAATTTTACTAGTGCAGTGTCAGATTATAATTTTACTTAGAAGGTAATAATCACTTCTCATTTGTACTGTACTATAAAAATCAGCAATGTTAAATGCGAAAATACTTTTATTCCAGCCACAAGCTGCAGACTTTGAAAAAATAAGAATGATCATGTTATTTTCAAATCTAAACGCACTTATATAAGCAAATCTTTAAGTGTCTTGGAATAAAATTTGAAAATAAGATGGTCATTCTTATTTTCTCAAAGTCTTTATCTTGTGGCTGAAATGAGAGTATCCTTGCATTTAATATGGCACAAGTGAAAAGTGATTATTGTCTTCTAAATAAAATTACATATAATTCTATTAAATTTTTATAATAACAAAATTAGTATAATCAAAGAATTAATTAATATCAAAATTTAAAAAATAAACTCTTGTTTACAGAAACAATCCATCAAATATAAGAAAATTTAAAAAATATATATATATAGTTTGGCGTAAACTTTTTTTAATGTTAATAATACAGATAATTAGAAAATAGATGAGAATATTCCATTTGTTAATTAAAATAAATACAAAATCACATAAAATTGCACTATTAAAAGAAACTTTTATATAGCACATTGTATGTATATACCATCTATTATATATATCATTCAGTTATTCTGTGAAAAAAAATTGTTATTGTTTTTTTCTTCATTCAATACTGTGTGTATATATATATATAGACCCTTTTTTTAAAGAAAAAGAATAATTACATCACAAGATCTTTGTTTTATCTTTACAAATTTAAATTGTGAAAAAGCTAAAATTGAATAAACAATAGTCTTCCTTGGAAAAAGCTTGAGGTTCTTTATTACATAAAACTGGCATAAATATCTTAGTCAGACATGGAAATGTTTCAAAATATCTAAGAACAAGATAAACATCAACAACAATATCTTCAAATTCAATATGCCTATGTAAATGTAACCAAAACGTTTTATTTTAGGGCAGAGATAATCTTTTATAAAAATAATATTTCATGTGATCAGAAGTAAAACTTCTTGTAATTTATCATTACAGCAGAATTTATCATCATTTTCAGTCATTACCAATCCACTGCAAAATAAAAATCTCTTGAAGATTAATCTAGTTTTCCTTTTCAAATCTCTTCTCCAAGCAAATAAGATATTCAGTTTCTTTCCTCTTTTTGAATGTTTTTATACATGAAAATGTTTAAAATAAATTTTCTTCAAAATAAAAAAAAATAAAAAATTTGATTTAGTAAAAATATTTTTTCTAATTAATATTTGAATAAATAAAAAATTACAACTATCTAAAAATTAGATATATATTTAAAAAACCTTTAAACTGCTGTTAAAATAATTTATGCATGATCTATATAAAACAAAATATTACAGATATTGTTCATGTTCCATGTTATAAATTACTATGCAATAAAAATATCCCAGAACATAAAATATGGTAACACATATATTTATATCTGATACATTTTAATCTAGAAAACTAGTGTTAATTTTTATTAAGTAGATTAATAGATTTATTATAATGAAATTTGTACAGATTTAACATAGTTTTGATAATATACACACATACATATGTGATAATTATGATTTGTGTATTTTTTTTAGAAATGCAAATAATAGTAATATTAAAAAATATTTATTTATTACCCTCTGTTATTGTATCAGATAAAAATCAAATCTTTTAATTGGCCAACTCACAAACTGAAGACAAAGCCTATTGTTAAAACATATTCGCCTATAATATTAAATTCAACTCAGATACGTTTATAAAAAGTATATAATTAATTTTTCAGGTCATGAAGAAAACGAAAGTTCTTTCAAAAATAAATTGCTATTTATTTATTCTAAGATATTCTATATCGGCAACATAAAAGTTATAATGTAAACAAAAAGATCGACTTTTACGTTATAGAAAAGTAAATATTTCTTTTTACTACATCTTCAATATATTTACTTAAATCTTCAATATTTTTCGAAAATAATTTTGTTTTTTTATTATTCTCTCTGAAAATTATGTTTAATTTCCATAAATATTATTTAATAATAATTTAAATCGTATTCGAAATGAAAATCTCAGCGTTTTTCTTTATTTTCTTTGATCAGGCAGTTTCTTTGTTCTTTCCAGCCAATCAGAATGTCTTTTTCGGCTGAGAGCATGCTAAGAACCAATCACAAATAATGTTCCTTCTTTGTTTAGGTTTAAATGCGTTTTTTTTTTTATTTTTTACTTCTAAAATAAATCGGAAGATTCACCATCGTACAGAACTTTTAAAAACGAATTCAATACGTATTTAACGAATTTTATCGTATGAAAACGAACTGAGTTAGAGTGATTTTAGATGTCGACGAGGAGTCTCGTCGAGCGCGGGAAAAGGGTTAAAACAGCAGCAAACTCTTCTTACAGTAGTGCCTCCCCCTAGTGCAAGCCTTAATAATCAATGGATGCAAGAGGCTTTGCATTGATTGGGTGGCACTACTGTATGAAGAATTTGCTACTGTTTTAACAGCTTTTATAAGCACAGCAAATGGTGATCACATGATACTTTATCATAATATTGTCAAATAAAAGAAATTATACCTTTGTTTCTCTAATAATCATTTACTTTATAAATTATTAAACTATATATCATGAAATAAATGATTTCTTGTGAATTAGATAGTGGGAATGTTAACTTATAGAATTTATATGAACATTGGTTTATATATATTTATTTCCTATCTTTGATAGTTCTTCACTGCTCCAAGTATTTTTTAAAAGAATTAAAGCAAATATTTTATGCTATTAATTATAAAAAAATATATAAATTTTTTATGTAGAACTGATATAGTATATATATATTGCATTTTATGTTTTCAGGTAGTAATATACGTATTTACATAGAGTTCTAATGCTCAAGTTTACATTACATATTTTTGAAGATATTATAGTAATCTGAGCATGTGATAGCTTTAAAAATTAAAAAAATAAACAAAATAATTCTTTAATAAAATAAATAAAATAAAAAATATTTTTCAGTTGATAAATATTAATATTATTTTTAACTGAACACAAAATTAATCAATTAATTCAAAAGCACTTAACAATCAATTTGTTTAAAAATAAACATGATTCATTATAATATTACAAAATGTTTTCCCACCAAGTACTTTATCTTGTTAGTGAAATAGCCAACAGTACAATTAATCTCTGATTTGATTGATATATATTTGATGCAAATATTTAACAAGCAGATAATATCAAATACATTTTTATTGTCATTACATACGTTTTTTAAATTACTATACAGAAAAAGAATCAGAATTAAAACCAATTCTTTTTTTATGTTGCACTTCAAGTATACAATAGTCAATAATATGTTTAAAATACATATATACAAGCAACAAGAATTACAAATTATAAAATTATCATAGAAAAGTCTTTTTCGGCAAATTATGTTTTTTCCCTTTTCAATATGTCCCCAGAATACTATGATTTAAAATACATACAGCGACATCTATATCAATACATGAGAGTAGACAGATAAACAAGAACAACTGTATGAATATATACAAAACATCCATTAAGTTGAATAATAAGTGGTTAATGGATAAAGAATGGATAGTTAATTAATTAATATATGTGGATATATATCCATTCAATATATATATAACAGGGTAATTTTGTAGTAGGATTGAAAAAAAAAATCACGTAATAGATCGTGTCGGATATTCATTTATCAGTCTTCTCTCATGTATTGCTATAGATGTCGCTGTATGTACTTTAAATCGTTGTATACTGGAGACATATTGAAAAGTGCAAAAAACATAATTTGCCGAAAAAGGCGTTTCTATTATAATTTTATAATTTGTAATCTTTGTTGCTTGTATATATGTATTTTTAAACAAATTATTGACAATTGTTTTTTAAATTATTTATTAAAAGCATTAATATTATATATGAATATGTTAAGTTCTCTGTTTCATATCATATAAAATAACAGTTAACTATCAGTGATAGTTTGTCAATGCTTGTTATCCTCTTAATACAATTTAGTCTCTAAAAATTATAATGTAATAGATATACACACAACTTTTTATTACAAACTTACATTCTATAAAAATATATAGTCTTATATTTTATTTTCTACACGTTAAATCATTTTTGGAGAGATTTTTATGCTTTACATTTAATCCAAGATTTTTTTAAAAATCTTTTTGTGCAATATGACTACAACATCTCTATTTCGTTTGTTTAAATATAATATATTAATTTTATTTTTCATTATTTCCATACTATCTTCATATAATTTCAAGTTTATCTTTCAAAACTATTTAAAATAGACAAAAAAAACCTGCTTTTTTTAAAAATCATTCTTTTTTTTTTCCATATGTCATAGCATCGGCCAGGAGGTGAACCGGCAACAACTGTCTACAACCAACTAGCAGCTGCACTGACCTCCCAGCTAACAACACTTGACAAATCATTCTTTTTTTTCCATATGTCATAGCAACAGCTGGGAGGTGAACCCACAACAACCGTCTACAACCAACTGCTTGCTTGCAAGGCGGCTGCACTGACCTCTCAGCTAACAATGCTTGACAAATCATTCTTTTTTTTCTTTCCATATGTCATAGCAACCAACTAGCGGCTGCACTGACCTCTCAGCTAACAACGCTTGATAAATCTTTTTTTTTTTTACAAATATAATATTTATCAAATAAACTTCAATCTATATTAATTCTTTTCTTTAATCTGCTTACATTTATGAATTCAAAGTTTAGCAACAGAAAAAATTAAGCATTAGAATAAAACCAATGATACGCTTAGTCATCATTTGTAAATATCAAAGTATAACTAATGATGATTTTTGATGAATAACATGATTATACAAAATTATTATTGTCAGAATTGTTAAAAATATTGGTAGAAAACGTTTTAACATCTTAACAATCCCTTGACAAATATTATTGTGGCTATATACTGAAATCATTTGCTTAGCATTAATAATAATTTGTCACCATTCTCTACCAATTCATAGCAGACATTATTATACAATTCCATATTCAAGATTCATTATATATCTCCTTCTTACTGTTTTAAATCTAATATTATTTGTTTGATATGATGATAAAAAAAATTGTCAGCAACGCATTGTGCATGTATAACCTTCTTCCATAAAAACTAAGAGTTCTAAATGCTTAATTGTGCAAATTTAACTTTTTTTAATTGAAAGAACTCAAAAACAAAGTATCATACCTGGGAGTGTGCTAAACACACTGGTCTTTCAATATTAAATGAATTTGAGGCAGAGTAGCATATCATATACAAACTATGATCTACACAATTTGGCTATATTTTTTTAAATGTTATAATCTGATCAATGTTAAATAATATTTATTCATAATTATATAAATATATTTATATAAATAAACTAATTACAATTTATGTATATTTTGCATATAAAAAATTTATTTTTGATAAGCTTTTAATAAAATAAGTAAAAAAATTATTTGACAAAAAGGGTTCAAATTCAAAATTTAGGCCATTTTTGTCTGAACCAATTTTCTATAAAACTTATTTAAATAAGTCAATTATTTTATATAGCAGGATGTTTTTTATAAACAATAATATTTAAACAGCATTAAACTGTTGCACATGCGCTTTGGATTTTAAATATAAAATGAATGAATACTGACACTTCAACCACATAGGCACTAGATAGAAATTTTATGCACAAGCCTTCTGGCATCCATTGATTACTCTGGTTAGCACAGGGTGGCACTACACTATGGAGAGTTTTGCCTTGTTTAATATTTATTAATGTGTTCTTGATTTTGAAATCACATATAAATCATATTACATAAGTTATTTGTGAAAAAGTAACTAGACGTTTCCACAAATTTAGGAACTTGCCAAAGTATTTTTCAATTCATTAAAATTTATTCACAGCAATGTGAATGCATGTATAAATCTGTTATTTTTATTACGTTTTAAAAAAATTTTGTGAGTATTATTAATGCACAAAAAGTAAATATTTCATATAGAAAAAAAAAAGTTTTTTTTTTAATTTAATTGCTTCTAATGCTATAGTGTATGCATGCAAAATTCATCAACAGTATTTTTATCTTTTCATTATGTGTATGTGTAAGCACGCGTATATATATCTGGATAAAATGCATCTACATATTGAATTTTTCTGGATTTAATTATAGCAGTATTGGATGAAAAATATATTCTTATTAAATTTATTTCTTCACTTCGTTTTTTTTTTCCAGTTATAATTAGGTTGAAATAAAATTCAATGCATATTTAATAATTATATATTTGTAAAAAAAATCCACAGCAAATAAATAAAATTTCATAAAAAACATCTAGTGATGTATATGGAAAAATAAAAAAAAGAGAAATAAAAACACTTAAAAGGTTTAATTAATTTACTGTTATTTAAGAATAAAAACTATTTAACATAATTTAATTTAAAACACTATTTTTTAAAAAAACAAATTAAATAAAATTTTATAACAAAAAGAGAGAAAAGAAGTAATCTAATTTTTTTTTATAAATAATTATAGTGATTACTATTTTACTTTATCACATTACTCAGAAGAAAAAAAATAGTTGATAATGTTTATCGGATTAAATAAGAATTAAAAATGTTAATGTAAAATTTTATATTAATTGTATTTTAAAACTGTTTGCTTGTTCTATTATAAATCATATATAATTATGAGTGTATAAGTATGCAGAGACACATAATATACCATGAAAGGTTTTACAATAGTGTGACCAGGATTATGCAATAGTTTTACTAGTCCTCTAATAATAATGCAAAATAAAAATAAATACATTACTTTCTAAAATTTATAATAATTTAATTTTTTAATCTTATATATTTCTTATTTTAAGACATCCAGGTTTTTTTTCATGTAAAAAAATTCTAATAAATTATTAAGCTTAAGTAAGAAACTTAAACAATAGAAACTTTAATCCATTAAGAATTACTATATTTGTACTTCTTTTTTGTTCAATAATTAGCCACTTTTCTTTATTATGAATAACTCACTATATTAAATTATTTCTTTTTTATTCTATTAAATGAACACAAAAAATAACATGATTTGAATCATCATATTGAGTAAATCAGATATCATGAAAACAATAGTAATGAAATTAAGATTATATATATATTTACTAAAACCCAAAATGTATTTACCTTCTTATAATTTTCTTTAATTTAGGAAACCATATATGCATATTCAAGTAGATAAAAATGACACAATTAATTTAGCTGATGATGATGATGATGATAATAATAATAATAATAATATAAATGAATAATTAGTTGTATAGGAAATCATGCAGTGATTGTGCACTCAAGTAACAGATTGATCCTAACTATTCCATTCAAATGATTAATCTTTTTGAATTCTGGGACAGCTCAGAAATGTCTTTTGGCCATTTTCCCCCCTGGTGAATTTTTTCGTAAGTATTATATGTTAAAATGCATGTAAAACCATATATTTTATTATAATAATTTTTTTTTGCAGAAAATTGTGTGAAAAAAACCCACAAAATTCAAATTTCCCATTTTAACAATAGACATAAGCCCCTCCCTGACATGTTCAGCCATTGTCTGTTGCCAAGTCTGTAAAATGTTCAGTGTTTTACAACACTGAAGTTTTCACTTATGCAAAAACATGTTTATTTGCAAATTTATTATGGTTTTAGATATTTTTTAAAAAATAATTTGCACTATATTTATTAGATATCAAGAAATAAAAAAATTTAATAACTTATTTTGACTTGAAATACTTTATTTTCAAAAATATGTTAGATTAGCAGCTAATGTAAATATGACCCGAAGCAAATTACAAGACTAGCTTTGATGTCAACAAGCTACTTTATTTACAAGTAAAAAAAATATCAAGACAATATAGTAATTTTGCAATAAATATTCAAAAAATTTCAATCTTTAAAGCATAATTTGTTAAATATAAGAGAAATAAAAAAATATTCATTCACATTCTTAAAAATAATGAGAAACAAAAAATATTTTGATTTTATAAACTAAAAATAATTTTTCTAGAAACAATGACGTATAAAGCTTTTGTTTTGATTACATCCTCATTTTTTAATGTTTACAGAAACAAAATGTGAAAATTTAAAATTTATTTCACTAGTAAACAAGAATATCTATCGAATGAAGTCAAATTTATTATTTTCTGAAAAGAAATAATCATTTTATCATATATTTTACATTGACGTGTAAAACAAAGAAATCTGTCAGAAAAAGTGAAATATGAAACGGTTAAACTGATTTTTTAAAGACTTATTTAACTTTAAAATACTATTTGTTTGATCATATCAAATCTTGCAATCAATTTTTAACATATTTCTATCAAATGGATTTTCTTCAAATTTTGTACACATATCAGTATTTATGACAATATAATACAATATTGAAATACTTCAGGAATACCCAGCCAATTTTTTGATTAACAATGATTGCAGGCTGAATTTCAAAATGCATGATATTGCTCCAATAAGTTTTCATTGATATGCACAGAAAAACTATTTTTTTTAAAGAAATATGGTTCCATTGAGTATTCTTTAAAAAACATTTACAGTTAATTAAATAGAAAGAAAAATAAATGAAGAATAAAATCATAATATCTCTTGATTCTTTTATTAAAACTTGCTTTTTTAAAAATATTATCTTCATAAATAAAAAAAATTGTAAACAATTTTTAACATCTATGAATTTCATTTTAAAAACCAGAAATATGGTGATATGGTTTAATTTTAAGTTTTTAAATTTGAATACAAATAACTGCAAAAAGCATTCTGCAAAATATCTGTATACTAAATGAACAAAATAATATATATATAATATTTTGCAAAAAACACAAAATGTAAAGAATAATGCAGTATAAAGCAAAAGATAATTATTTTCTTCGATCACAATTTAGGTTGGTATATTTAACTTGAAATAATCAAAGCATGGGTTATCCATAAATTAATCAATTTGCCACCACTTTTAAAATTAATGATGGAATTAATTAATTTATGGATCCTTCCATTTTTATTTCAATTAAATATACCAACTCAAATTATGAGGAAACATTTTTGGTTTTTTTAAATGCATTACCCCTCAAATTAAATAAAAGCATTTTTTAAAATATATATATATTACTGCTTTTAAAACCATTTAACTTTGAATCTGCCATTTTTACACTGCTCTAGAGAGCATAGTAGCATAGTGCACCGATCTAATTAAAAGGATGCTATTAAATTATTTACTGTTATTAGCAATTTTTTGAAATAATATAGACATATATTGTGCTAGATTTTTGGAATGAGTATATTTTTGATTTTTTTTTTTTTTTTTTACCAAATTAAAATACAATATTCCATATTTCAGTCCAAATTGTTGGTTCACTAGTTAGACCATTCTATATATTTACATTAGTCTTTTTGTATTTTTTACTTTTATTAAAGGTAATCTAATATGTGGAAATTTTTTTCATTTATATTTCTTTACAAAAGCTTTCTTTTTATTTTTTTTATAATAAAAGTATTCAAACATTTTTATATAAATACAATTCTTTTAACGTCATTAAAGTTGATATTATTACAAATTCATACAAAATAAGTGATTACCTGTAGACAACAAACATCTCATATATATATATATATATATTGTGATCGTTCTATCCAGTATTAACTTTAAAAGATATGTGATTAAATTTTTTTTATTAGTATGATATAAAGCTAGCCTATAAACAAAATGCTTCAACGTTAGTTACTACTATCATGATATTGTAATCATATTTATATTTAAGAATTTAATATAGCAAATTTACTTATATGCAGGTAAAAGTATTTTAAATATTTATAATTGTGTTATTAAAACTGATATTTTGTTTTCTATTCAAAATTTTAAAATATTTTTACATGGACAGTTAAAGCAATACAAATAAGAGAATACGTAATACTCTTAGATTATATTGATATTTAATAACAATAAAGATATTTATTTTATAACAATAATAATGGTGTGTGGTTGCATAGATATTTTTAGATAATGAAGATGTGTTTTATCATTTTTAATATAATTTGTTTAGGATGATTTATTTTATTAAAATGTAATATTTTGTGTTCTATTATCAACATGCTTCAAAAACTCAATATTCGAAAGTATTATGTGTGTGTGTATTTCTTTTTAGTTTAAACAATATATATGTGGTATGTATGTGAAACATGGAGCTGAAGCGATATGTTAAAAATCCCATAGTTATTCCTATATCAATCAAAAGTGATAAATATATGTAAAATGTTCAAAACTAGCCACTACTATCACTGTCAAACATCACATGATCACCATTTCTTATGCTTGCTCACATCTGTTATTAAAACAGGCAAAATTCCATACAGTAGTGCCACTCAGTACAAACCAGAGTAATCAAAGGATGCAAGAAGGCTTGTGCATAAAACACCTATCTAGTGCACAAGCCTTCTGGCATCCATTGATTACTCTGGCTTGCACTGAGTGGCACTACTGTATGGAGAGTTTTGCCTGTTTTACTATCACTGTCACTGTTTACTACCACTGCTACAACATCTACCATTCTTTGCCATTGCTTACTTCTGATATATTTATAAACTTTTATTATGTGAAAACAATTCACTAACCTTTCAACTGCCTTGCCAATTTTCCATCTGACATAAAAAATATCTTTGAATGATATGTTTAAAAATAATTTAGTAACTATCTTGTCATTCTAAAAATACTAAAAAATCAACTGCTGTAGAATTTATTAAAATTTTCAAAAAAACAACAACTGCCAATTGATTTTATCAAATTGCTTTAACTAATTGTAAACAATTCTTATGAACAACAGATTAAAAAACTTTTAAAATTTACCTTTAAGTATTAATGGATCTTTTCTAAAATCGCCACTTTTTCAATGTGTTTTTATAGATTGCTATGAGACAAAATTTTTAAAAACACCTACGAACTTTATATTTAAAAATAGAACTGTAAGATATATATATATGATACTAAATTTATGCAGTATATTTTATTATTTTTATTACTCTTATATTTTCTCCAGGGGTATGCAAATATGAAGAACAGGGATATGCATTTATGTAATAATATACAATTACATCACATTAAAACAGGCAAAACTCTCCATACAGTATTGACACTTAGTGCAAGCTAGACTGTATGGAGAGTTTTTCCTGTTTTAATAACAGTTATAAGCAAGCATAAGAAATGGTGATCATGTGATGTTATGTGAGAGAATTTTTATTTTATAACTTTTTTTTCACGTATTTTCCTATAAAATGCTTTCGAGGGTGAAGTGAATTTTGATGCTAAAATATTTCGTTTCTCTAAATTTATGCAGATAGTGTTTTATATTTGTAAATATCGGCTATCTTTAGTGTCATTTATATTTTTTTGAGACATGAAGCATTTCTCTTACTAACGGTAGATAAAAAAGTATGTGCACGTGTATATGTATATTTTTGTAGGATGGAATTGCCATAATAGTACTTTGAAGGTGATATTTTTTATTGAAATATATTGAGATTTAGTCAGAATAAACTATATTTAATGGAGCTAGGATTAAATTAATTGAATCACTAACTTGAAAAAACACATTAGTGATTTATTTGAAATTTTTATTCAATATTATGCAATTTTATGTTTAATAAAGTACAATCTTTATTATTATTTATAAAAAAAACAACAAATATAGTAGATAAACGTATTACAAAGGAATTTTGCCTCACATATAAAAATATGGAGCTTATTTAGCATTAAGGGTAAGAAGCTGGAGATGATAAAATATAACCATTCATATTCTAATGTAAACACTTTTTTGTTGTTGTGTTATTCAATGTAAATAAAATTTGAATTTATTTATTAATTAAAGTAGGCTCTCATATTTACTTTTTAAAAATAAGATTATATCATTTATCATTCCTTTATTTGGGTCACTTATTAATTATAATTTCATTAACACATATACTTATTTATATATATATCCTAAGATATATCCTAAGATATTTGAATAAACATTTAATTGTTTTGAAGGCTGATTAGAATATATATTCTGCCATAATATCTTTGGAAAAATTAGTATTGTACATCATATGTACATATTTTAGAAATATTGACTAAGAATATAAGAAATATAAACATAGCTAAGTTTAAAATTTAGGTTATCATTTACACCATTTATTTATTGAATGTAGTTTGGATTTAATAAAACACCCTTGGTCTCCCAATTACATTAATAATTGTGTTCTACATATTTAGATACTCTGTATTTATTACATCTTATAGTTCTTGTATACTATCGTCTTTAAAATATTTGAACTCTTAATATTTAGACTAGCTTAAAAATTTATTAGTACCACTATCCACTCCATCTTACCATTATAATATATATATATATACACACACAATTCTTTTATTTATAACTAGAAATATATTTTTCATTTAACAAAATCAAAATAAATAAACATGGTTTACATTGCAAATAGTGAATGCCAACATAAACTATAAAAAATAATATTAAATAAAAATCAATCTTTGTAATACCACTATAGCTTAATTCTTTTTTTAGTAAAAGATGAATATAATAACTTCTAAATTTACCGGGTACATTGATAAAAGAATAAAAATAAAAAAACAAGAAAAATTTAACTTTCAAGGAAATTTTTTATAAAAAATGAAAGATATTTAAAGACATTCTCTTTCTTTCGTTGTTTCACAGCTAAATTATTAATATTTCTAAAATAAAAAAGAAGATATTTATAATGAAGTAATTGTACTAAATAATGATTTCAACTTTGTCGTTATATCCTTCAAATTTCTTCTTAAAGATAAAGCTAAGATCACATCATCCAGATTATATAATTTTAAGGTTACTATAATTATAATAATGATGTGATCACACTTAAAATCAAGTAACAAAAGAAGGAAGGATTAAAAGTTAGATAGTAATCATCACATGAAAAAGAGGAAATAAATCTGTACCATATGTTATATAAATTTAGTAGTCTGGATTTTAGCAGAAGTGTAGAAACTAGAAATGCTTAAAATCATACTGCATATATTTAAATATTGAAATAATATTTGCATAATTTATTTAGAAGATATAAAAATATTTGCATAATTTATTTAGAAGATATATAAAAAACAAAAATATTACTTAAATGTTAAAGCATATATTAATGCATTCTTTTTTATTAATTCATTTTTAAGAAAATCATTGATCAGGAGTTTTATTGTAATCAGTTTGAGTTTTATATTAGCATAGCTGCCTTCCTAGCCAGCGGGCCTGGGTTCGCTTCTCGGTCAACGCTTTGGCATATAAATAAAGAAACAAGAAGTAATCTTATCAATGAGCTTTGCTTTTTAATTGTATAATAAGACAAAGAGTTGAAAAATCGTTCCTATTAAAACTAATTTGATTAAAAGTGTACTGAAAGCTAATTTAAGTGTGATAATAAAAGATTCACCGATAAATAATAATCAATTGTATAAATGATATTCAATTAAATAAATGGCAACAGTAAATAAAGATCATATTTCCACACAAACTAAATATTTTGTATACACTTTAGCAGAATATTTTCATGTTTTAAATATGAATTTAGAAAAGTATTGTAAAGTATAGAAATTTTTTATACCAACTATTTAAAAACATTCTAATGCTCATGTTCACTTTAATTTCCACGGTTTGTTGAGTTACAGTGTCCCTTCATCGTGATTATATTTTATCATAATTAAGGTTTATAGAACTGGAAAAATACTGTGATCAAATTATTTTTCATCCTATGAGGGGGACAAGAAAAGAAAGGGGGGGGGGATTAAAGTTGATAGAGAAGTAAAAAAAATAAAATAGAAAATAATATATATATATATATTAAAAAACACAGCAGAGGAAGACAAGAAAGGAAAGGAAGAAAAAATAAAAGATGATAAAGTTAAGAATAGAGAGAAGAGAAAGAATCTACATATATATTAAATTATTAAAAACCAGTCAATTTTTAGACAATCCCAATATCAATAACAATCAACAATTTTAAACTGTTGTCAAGGCTATTTGATAGCTGATTCCTATTTATGAACTGGAAAAATAAAATGATAATTATTTTTCACTGATTAACTCAGATCCTTCTTTTTTTCTATAAACTCAGAGACATTAACATGATTTTAATTTACTGTTTATATATAAAAGCAAAATATATTTTAAAACAGACAAAACTCTCCATACGGTAGTTCCTCTCAGTGTAATCCAGAGTAATCAATGGATGCCAGAAGGCTTGTGCATAAAATCCCTATCTAGTTCCTACTCATCCAATATCCCCAGACTAGTTTCTGGCATCCACTGATTATTCTAGCTTGCACTGAGTGGCACTACTGTATGGAAAGTTTTGCCTGTTTTAATAACAGTTATGAGCAAGCATAAGAAATGGTGATCATGTGATGTTTAGTGGTTCAAAATATATTTTATTATTTAGGGTTGGACAAGGATTTATTTGCAGCACATAATTTATTCAACTTTTTCAGTTAGAAATCGATAGAAAAATCTTTTGTTCTTTAGAAAACTACTTTATGTATTAAGCAAATGTTTTAATGATTCTACATGGTTTAATGCAGTAGTGGATTCTAAAGTTCAAAGTTCATGGATCAAAGTTCAGCTATTTCTCTTACAGAATTTGAATTTCTAAAAACAACAAACTATACAATTATTTTTTAATACTTTAAAAAACAGAAGATAAATTGCTTGAAGAAACTTTTTTACCTTAACTTTGATTTATAAAGTAATATAATAAATAAAATAATGGGAGCAATTAACATATCAACACCATGTTGTATAAAAAGAAAACACTAATGTAACATTTTCATTTACATAGATATTTCTTATAGATTATTAAAAATTGTTTATTAAGAAATTAATACTAATTCTATGAGACTCCTTATAAAAATTTCTAAACTTATTGTGCATAGAAGGAATCAAACTGCTGATTTATAATCAACCAGAATGTGCAAAATATAGATAGAAACAATGATAATAATTACATCAACCAAAAAGTAAGAGAATGAACCTCTTGTACAACTGAAGAGTGTGCCTAACACTTATTTAGAGGGAATGAAAATGGAAATCACAGTGATAAACCACCATAGAACTAAAAAAAATTTTTTTACAACGAATGTGAATTATTCAATAGTACCAATCCCCAATTTGTAAGAGGCACAAAAACTAGATGTTCAATGATGAAAGACATGAGACAAATGTTTTCAAATACTCATCAATCATCAAAAAATTCATGACAAGTGGCTACCAAAAAAAAAAAAACCTCACCAATTATGCCATTTCCTTCAAATTACAAACACAGTGAAAATATTTTTTTTACATTAAGAATTATCCTGAATAAAATAATCACAATTGCACATCTGCACATTTTGGAAAATCAAAATCATTCCATTGTGTTATTCCATTTCTCATGCAATGTTTTTTTTATTCTACAAAACGACACTACTCCAATTCATATAGCATGACATACATGAGTATGATCATAAATTATCTGATTCAAATAAATATTAGAATCAATAGGCTGCTCTAAACAACAAATAAAAGTCCAATATATTCCACTGATGTAATATTTTTTATAGATAATGATCAAATGTTGTATAGCTCCATCCTATGAAAAATGTAAACATACATAATAACAATGATTTTTCTATTTTTTTAA
Organism: Epiperipatus broadwayi; assembly: GCA_028023455.1. Taxonomy (NCBI): domain Eukaryota; kingdom Metazoa; phylum Onychophora; class Udeonychophora; order Euonychophora; family Peripatidae; genus Epiperipatus; species Epiperipatus broadwayi. The sequence goes on from JAQFVV010000004.1 coordinate 7,289,471, forward strand.
ATTCAATTGGTGAATTTAGAAACAATATATAACTCAAATAAATTCTTACAAGTCTATTGAGGCACACTATTTATACCTGGTAGTTATTTTATTTTATATATAATCATCTAAGTTCAATTTTTAATCATGTATAGTCATTGCATCTTAAGTCAGAAATAATTCTATCAAATATTAGTTTTAATCATATATAGTTATAAGAACTTTAATTAGCAATAAAATGTTACAAAAGTTTTCTCTCTCACTTTATTCTATTTAAATTTTCCACTAGTTAAGTAATTGAAACTTTATATCGGTTGATAAACAAAAATGTTGGTCATCAATGAAGGTTTTTAATAGTAATAGTTAATAAATATTCAATCAAGATAAGATGTTCTATAAAAACTACAGCAATTTTAAAAGTTAGATTTAATTTTGAAGGACAACAGATCTAGAACTTTTCCAAAAAGTGATATCTAATATTGATGAAAATGCTAAATTTAAATACTTAGTATGTTATATAAATATTTGATTTATATAGCGCAATGTTTTTGTAAATTATAATACTAACAAATGGCCAAAACCACTGCACATGCATTTTACAGATGTAACACTATTTATAATAAATACTCTCACTTCCAAACACAAGATAAAGTCTTTTTAAAAGACAGAATGGATCCATTCAGTCTTTTAAAAAGACTTTATCTTGTATTTGGAAGTGAGTGGATCCATGTTGTCTTTTAAAAAGACTTTATCTTGTGTTTGGAAGTGAGAGTATTCAATATAAATAGCGTTACATCTGTAAAGCACATGTGCGGTGTTTTTAGTATGTTATGATAAGATTAATCAATTTTGATAATCATACTATTTATGATACTGAAGCAGATTTTTTTACAGAAAGTGTTATGAATTCAAGTGAGTCTGTTTTTGGATTTATAAACTAAAAATCATGGTTAGTATTTTATGAATGATGATATTGTTTGCAAATTATTAAAAGAAAACAGCATTTTCTACCTTATGAAATAAAAAAATAATGAAAACTAAGACATATGATTCAAAAATAAAAGTTCAATGCTTGACAAGAAGATTTAAAAAATTATTAAAATTAAATAGAAAATATAGTTATTTGCTGATCATAATCATTTTTATTCCCCCCCCTCATTCGACAAGTAGAAAATAGTTTATAATCCTAAAAAATGACACCATAATTCTGTTAAATTAATGGTAGCATCCTGTTATATGATAATAATGATATTTTAAACAGATGAAGAGAATACTTTATTCATCTTAAAATAATGTTGAAAAATTCAGATAATAGCATTTAAAGATATATCCTTTTTATTGACATTTAGGTTTAGATATTCATGTTTTGAGGTTTAAAATTGCTATTTGACATTTTAATATGAGAAGTTGTAAATCTCAATGCAATATTTATAAAAAACATTTTCAAAATAAAGTATTAGATTAGTTTCAAAATTATTTCAATGTATTTAAAATATGGTTGTGCCATTTATTTCACAATTATTAAATAAGAGGTGAAAATGACTGCAGTTATCATGAAATATTTTATTTACTTCAGTAAAGCTTATCCTTTCATGAAAATGAAATATAATACTTCCAAGAATTTTATTGAATAAGTTACAGTTTTATAAGAGTGGCTGCCAGAGATTTAAACATGGTTTGAGAAAGGCAATAAGTATGGATTAAAGTAGGCACAGTTATAAGGAGAATTCAATTAAGAGAAATAAGAAGTTGAATGTTTTTACAAAAGTGTATTTTTTTTTCGCAAAAGAAAATAGAAGTTGTCATGAAAAATATCTAAAAAAAGAAAGTAAAAAAATGAACTCGTATTATACCTGGATATATGTGCATATTCATAGTTTTTACTAATCATCCATTAGACTACAGATTAATCAGTTAATGAATAATATTTCTGTATAGTTTTCATTATATCATTCTCATTCAAAGAAGAAACTGGTTTCTATCCATTTTTAACACTTTATGGTAGAGTGTAATTATAAACATATGACTGAAGGCATGTAAAAAATATCTATAATCCTCAAGATGCTCATTTTGTGCTGAACCAGCACTCATCAGTTGGCCCAGATCACAATCTCTTACATGTATCTTTATTTTAGTATATAGAGATAGCCAATTACTACAGTTTAATTGATAAGTATCAACCTTATTGCCCTTATAACTTTAACATAAACCACTTGACAGAATTATATTAGTCACTTATTAGACTAGAGTTTATCCCACTTAATGAATAATATTTTTGTAATTAATTTTACCGCTCTCTCACAAAGTAGGGATTTATTCACATCTTTGGTCATATGTTTACCATTACACTCCTCCTCAAGATGTTAAATGCGGATAGAAACCAGTCCCTACCTTGCATGAGAGTGGTATAGTGAAAATTATACTACAAAATATTTTTCATTAACTGGACGGATTTGTGTTTCACAGACTGATATACATAATCATTCACAAAATTTTATCTTTAACTTTCTATTTTTTAATCTCACACTCACTATTCTTTGAAACCAGGATGACCATATTCATTTATAAGTGAGTGTGAAATAAATATGATATTGTGAATATGAATTCGAAGTTGCTCACATGCGTTAATTTGATTTTACTATTTATTAAATCGCTTAGAGTGGTGAACCGAGAGCTAAAAGTTCTAGGAGCAATTCTTACTCTAGTAATGTAATCTCTGTTCATTCAATTGATTAGAATTGTTATATTCAACCTGACACTAACGATGCTCAAACACCATATGACTTTGAGAGCAACGAATCAAACGTAAGACCGGTTTAACTGAAGAAAGTGACGGTTATGATGAAAGCACAGCTCACTAGAAAATAATGCAATAGATTTAGATGATAAGCAATTTGTTTAAAATTAATATCCTCCATAAATTTATGCATGCAGAAAATAATTATAATGCTATATATAAATATTTCTAAGAATGTAAAAAAATGCATTTAACATTCGGTAAAATCCTAGAAGCAATTTATTTTAGGAAACATAATTCATTGATTGACTGTATTTTTCAAATTTTAAACTAAAATAATGATGCTTTCCCCCAAGACTAATGATTTGAACATTTTCAAAGAAAGCAGAGTAAAATATTCACCTGAGATTTACACCAGGGGATAATTATTCAAGATATTTAACATGCAATTTTTCAATTACAAATATAAAATATCTTGGATTTCTTTTCTATTGACATTATTTATTCATCATTTTTTTAAAAATTAAACAACCTTGAGCAAACTTCACCGGGGGGGGGGGGAGAGAAATCAATCGTTTAAAAATAAACAGATGGTTGTTTGTAAAATCTTCATTTGTTTTTATTATATACATTGTAGATTACAGGTAATATAAAAAAAAAAATTAAAAATAATTAATGCAAAGCTAATATAAAAATAATAACGTATGCATACACGCGCCAATATAAAACAAATATCAATATTTTATCTTTCATTCATTGCTTAATGTATGTTGATTAATTTTTGAAATTATGGAAACATTTAAAAAGAAGTGTTTGTCTGAAAGTTTGTGATGATGGTATATTAGGTGGAAGTATATGTTGGACTGTTTCCATAATCTAACATTAAATATTAAATGCCTTTAGAACATTTTTTAAACTTGGGTTCAGTTTCAAACCACTAAACATCACATGATCACTATTTCTTATGCTAGCACATTACTGTTACTAAAACAGGCAAAACTCTCCATACAGTAGTGCCACTCAGTGTGAACTAGAATAATCAATGGATGTCAGAAGGCTTGTGCATAAAATCCCTATCTAGTGCCTACTTATCCAATATCCCCAGACTAGTTTCTGGCTTGTATGGAGAGTTTTGCCTGTTTTATTTGGTTCAGTTTGTTAGAGCATTACTTTAAAATTCAATATTCATGAATCTAAAGGTCCAGGTTCGTTTCCCATGTTAGTACTGTCAGGCCAGAATCATCTGAAAAAAAGAGGAGAATAATACTGCTTGAAACCTTGCATATATACTAACATATGTGCTATTACTAACATTCATTAAATGTGGTTGGAAAAGTTAGATAAAGTTTAAAAATTTTTCTAAAAGCATTCAATATTTAATGTTAGATGATAAAAATATTTAGTCGAATGTATATGAATAAGTTTAGAAACACAATTTATCTTTTCTTTTTTTTTTTGGCATAGAATATAGTAATTCGATATGTAAAAAATGGACAAAACCATGTAAAGATGATATGACTATAAAAAAATCTGACAACAACAAAATATAACATTAGTAGATTATTTTAATTAAATGATTTATATGTATTTATAATATTTTAATAACCAATATGCATAGCAATGAAGAACCATAAACAACTAATTATATTAGGAAATATGTTAAATGCTATCAGATATATTTTGAAAAGTCAAATCAAAATGAAAACAATCTTACTAGCCATCATATTAGTATGTGATTTTCAATAGAATAGCTTCATCAGTTACGTATCAATCTTTGTTTTTCTCAATCATATCCACAATCATTACATTTTACTGCAAACCCTCCATAATTATATATATATATAATATGTGATAAAGATTACAAAGTGTATAGTCGAAAGTACTTCTAAAAGAATATAATTTATATTAATTGTACTGTATTTTGATATATATATTGATTTGTATTTTATATATATATATATATAATTTTTGGGTTAAACCATATGTTAGTTTTGATTAATTCCCACTGTTTCAATGAAATAGCACCTGCCATTGTCAAGGTTAACTTTTCAAAGAAAAACCATTAGATCTCAAATAGTAATGAGACTGAGTATGAGAGAAGAATGAGATTGAGTATGAAGTAGTTGAGCATTCAGAATATGTGGATTAACAATATTTTTATTTTCTTCAGTTTCACCATTATTTGATTTCAAGTTTATAGCAGAAGAAAGAGTTAAATAAGTGGTTTCTATAAAGCTGGAATACATTGTGCTTAACCAAAGTTATATTGTCGAAAGTACATGGTTTAAAACTATATAGCTTTAAAGCAAACAGAAAAAATAATTAAAAAAAGGGATATGTTAAACAAACAATAACAAAATAGTTGTTCTTGTTACAGAAAAGTCATAATTTGTTTTTTTTTAAATTTATAACTTATAAATTCTATTTATATAAACCTATATTAGTTCTATGAATATGACAACCTGGTCAAAAGTAGTGCTAATATGCATTTTCAAATAAATTAATCTTTCCAGCATACTATACCATCACTATTTATTTTGTTATTTATTTGTTTAATTTGTTCTAGCATGTATTTTATTGTTTGATATTTAATGTTTATTAATATTTAAAATCAAATATTTTGTTTTTCTTCTCATCATAATATGGGTTTAATTTAGTGGAATTAATAATAAGAAAACAAAGTCATATATCACATGACTTAATTAGCTTGTATGTACAAACATAATATAAAGTGTGTGCTAACATCTCTAAACAAACTTTTTTCAATAGATACCACAAGAAAAATCATTTAAAATCTCTATCTAGAATTACCCCTATCCCCAAATCAGTTTCAAGTTAATGGCTCTCATCAGTGAGGCACTAGAACACTAGATCGAAAATACAAACTCAAGTCCCGCATTTATCAAATACTATATGTTTTCAAATCCAGCTATCTAACTTAAATAGCCATATGGGATTGAACAAAATTCAGATACAGCATATATTAATAGCTTTAACAATATAACATTGCCAAAGCCAAACTATAATAGTAAGGAAACCAATTCATACATCATGTGACTTACTTAACTTGTATTTATGAGAGTGCTAATAGCTGTAAACAAGCTTTTTTTTTGATAAATGCTACAAAAGAAAGCATTTAAAATCTCTATTTAGAATTATCCCTATCCCCAAACTGGTTTTGAGCTTGTTTTTACATATGTAAATGTATTTTGGATCAATGTTTAAATGTCCTAGTACCTCACTGATGAGAGCCATTAGCTCAAAACTAATTTGTGGATAGGGATAATCCAAAATAAAGATTTTTAAATGCTTTCTTGTTTAGAGCTATTAGTATGTTCATTACATTACATTTGTAAATATAAAGTAATTAAGTCATGTGATGTATGACTTGGTTACCTTACTATTATAGTTTGGCTTTTAAGGCTTTGGTGATGTTATATTGCTAAGATTATTAATATATGGTATATCTGAATTTTCTTCAGTCCCATATGGATATTTAAGTTAGATAGCTGGATTTGAAAAGATATAGATGTCTGAAAATTTCAGATTTTCTATTTAATAGTTAAGTATTTGATAAATGCTGGGCTTGAGTTTGTATTTTGGATCTAGTGTCTGAATATCCTAATGCCTTACTGATGAGAGCCATTGGCTTGAAACTGGTTTGGGGATAGGGATAATTCTAGATAGAGATTTTAAATGCTTTCCTTCATGGCATTTATTGAACAAAGCTTGTTTAGAGTTATTAACATGCTTTTTACATTATATTTAGTGGAATGAGGAGTTCACTTTCCAATTTAAAAAAATAAATCTGATGTGCTCTTATGCCTAATTTACTTCATTAATAGTTTATATAGACTTAAATATCATATGTTATTATAGACTGTTTTTTATAGAATATTAACAGGTGTGTATAGATGTTAGTTAATAAATGTCATAGTATAAATAGTGGATACAGTGAATATATTAGTTAAGAATTATTTATTAAAATTGATTTTAATAGTAAATATGTGCCAATGGCATGCTCAATATCTATTTCATTAAATCATTTGTTTTGTTAAAGTTTAAAGCTTTTGCATTTTTTTATTCTCAGTTCTATTTAATATCCAAAGTATACAACCATATCAAAATGTATAATAATCAGATACTGAGTTTCAATTTATTATACGGTAATTAATTACCATTACATAGAAAGTTAGTATTATGAAATATAATAATTTAAATGAGATAGATTGGTTTTGTGGTAATCATGACTCTATAATCTACATTATAGGTGGCACTCCTAGTATTATCAATAGTTATTGAAAATCATCATCAGCACATTACTCAAACATTGGCGGTCAGAGAAATGTTTTTTGATTTGAATTTTTCAAAATGTATTTATTGGAAGGTGTTATACTTGTCTTTAGGCATATGAAATTACAGTTAAGATTACCTAGAAAATATAATGATCATCATCATTTATCAAATCTATGCTATTTAGCTGGTTTACAATAGTAGTTTATAGAATTTCTTGAAAATAAATTAATCATATGAATCTTGGTTTTAATTTTAATACTACTTTGGTTACAAACAATTATTTAATTAATTTTTCTTTTTATTCAACACCCCCAATCACCATTACAATATATATATATATATATATATATACAATATTACAATATATATATACATATATATATATATATATTGTACTGGTCAAAACATGTTTATTCATCTAACATAAGCTGGAACTCACAAAATGTACTTCAAACCCAGTCAAGCGTGAGTTTTAGGTCAGGGACCAGCCTGAAGTTGAACCCACTCTCTAAGCCCCAGATCAAACACCTAATGGATAACATAACAATGATGGCACATGAGAATTAATTTTAAATCCGGCCAACTAGCAGAGCAGAGAAGACAATGAGACATCTATTAACTATGACTTAACTAAAATATATATACACATAGCTGTATGTTTGGAAGTGGAAAAAAAAGGAATTCAAACTACTCAAACAAGTTAGACAATAAAAATTAGTTTAATATAATGACAAATTATTTACATACATTTATAAATTAATTGCAAACATTAGTATGTGCGTGAATGAGCAAGCAGTAGATGATTACATAGTGTTATTCACGCTATTATTTCTCATATGCTCTTTATTAGCTAAATAATATATATATTATAAATAAGCACGCATCTTTGGTGGGTCCAATATTAAGATGCCAATCGATTATTAGAAAGAATTTACATAAAATTGCTATTAACACTTTGGGTTACAGTTCTGAAACATGGTGACTAACATTATTACTTCGGGGAGGTTCTGAAGTTCATTACAGATATAATACAAACTATTTTCATGCCATTACGGTCATGAAAATAAATAAAATACATTTGAAAACATATTTGATTATATGACAAAATACTTAATGAAACTTCTTTTAATTAGCGCTGGTAAGAAGAACGCTTTATTTTCCCCAAGGCACATAGATACTTTTAAATACAGAAATAAGTTACGACGGTGGGATTGTATAAGATTGAAATAAATTTAATCAATAAAACTAGTAATAGTTGGCATATATATATATATTTTAAACAGAGCGCAATTTTAATATTATTACAGCACTAAAATTAGGTCATAAGCAAAAGAAATAATAATAATAATAATACGAAATTTGGGTGGTACTGACATAATAGCCAAAAAATAACTAAGAGGAAACGGTCATGCTTCTGGACAAGACTGAAGTCTAAGCCCCTCTTCTTGGGCAGTGCTTAGAGAAAAATGAATAAGGCATGCCATGGACATCGCCGACATGCAGGCATTTGATATGAAAAAAGTGGATAGGCATAGCATGTGCCAGACTTGTAGGAATCTCCGCCAGAGGCTTTTTATATGAAATAAATGGTCCTGGGAAGATTAACCATCCTCAGGACAAGGCTTGAGAAGAAATTTATGGGTTCGAACTTGTCACAATCCCCATATTAGAAGCACATAATATATATATATATACACACACATGAAGATAGGCCGAATGTCAGTAACACAGTAATGATAAATGTCACTAATGACATTGAATAAGTTTACTGCTTTAAAATAAATGACCCTTATTTGAATGCTATAATTTAGACAAATAATATGCTATGCCACTATAATATATATATAGAGAAGATTTCATTTAATAAAATATACATGAAGATTTTATTTAGTAAAAGAAACATTAAGATTTACCCCCATCCCTTTTCTATTTTTAAATAATTCAATCTCACTTTCATGGATTTTATAATTGAGAATATTTAAGCATCTGATATTTTAAAAGTATGGAAAATAAAAGAAGACTGGCAGTTATAGAAAATAATTAATGGGTCACTCTTTCAGAATTAAAAAAAATTTTTTAAAAGATTTCAAAGCATTGATTAGTTTGAATGGTGGATTTACTCTGGGTAGAATTACTTTATTCTATTCAGAGTTGAACAAATAACTTTATAAGAAACCAACATAAAATGTTGATTCATAAAAACAAACTGGCGAACATATATCATATAATATATTTTGAGGGAACGTTAAAAACCTTAATTAATGGAGATTTAATTGAAAGACAAAAAGGATTTTAGGAATTATGTTTGTCAGGTTGCTGGAAATTGGCATATTAATAATAAGCAAGCAGATATATAAATCAAATACTAAATACAGATAAATAAATTACCGCACCAAAGTTAAGAAAAGTTAAGAGCATATGAGAGAGAATTAAATTTATAGAAATTACTTAAGAGCAAATTACATATTAAAACAAAAACAAAGTTAAATAATTCATTAGAAGAAATCTTGATAGATGAGTTAGGCTAGATTTATGTTTGAGGTGATGGCTTGAAAAGTTACCTTGCAATTTTAAGAGTCCAATTTAGTATGGCATGTGCACGGCAATTGAAATGCAAGTTCTTCGGTGGCAGCAAGCTTCTATTAGCATTCTAAAGTTCTTAGGTCAGGCTTTTACTTCACTCTTGGGCAGCAGAATGGTACAGCCTTGGAATATGATGACCCAACAGGGCCAAGAAGGCTAGTAGACTTACTACTATGTCATTTTCAGTTTCATAATGATGAGTAGTATGTTAACAATACAGTTCTCTCAATAGTAGCTAATCTATCTGCGATTTAAAATCTGGCCATTTTATACTCTGCTCAAGTATTTCTGGAATGCTTTTAATTACATAGTTTTAGCTTAAAATCTAATGTCTGATCTAAAATCTTAAGTTTCCTTTGTTCGTTGTTTTTGAAAGATGCAACTGTTAGATAACATTCCAAAAGTACATTCAAACCTATTTTCAGATTAGAAATAGATTTGACAAAAATGTTTATAACAAAAGAAAATTGTTAATCTTAATCCCCATTTTAAGTAAAAACTTTAATTAAAAATACCTTCCTGAGATTAAAACAGTAGTGTTTCCAACCCTTTAATTATTTTTGGAGAATTACAGGTTGCATCTTCCATCTTGGATTTTATAGAATACTGTTTAATAGGAAAAAAAAGTACTTTAAAAAGAAAAAGTTGTATAAATGACATATAATAAAATATTTTTAAAAAAATCAATATTTTGCTCCTATATATACAAGCACCTATAATACTTTAATAAAAAGAAATAACAATTAATAAAAAAGAATTAATAATAATTTTAAAAAATGTTATTCACACATTAAAATTTTATAACTTAGGCATGCATCTCAAATATATACATACACGACAAAAGGAGCAGGATGGGATATAGGGTTTGAATACAGGTTAGTAGGTGGAAACATAAAGCTCAATCTTAAGCTAAGATTGACTGCTTCAATATATATATATAAATATTTCAATGCCTTATTATTAAGTCACTTATTTCTAAATGTATGAAATTTAAAGGAAATTCATTTGACAGAAGTCTATTACAATTTAATTACAAAATATATATTAAACAAACAAACAAACAGACTTTCTATGTTAAATAAAAATGTTTAAAAATAAATGTGTTTAATAATTAATATTTATAAGTGAAAAGTAGGTATGTTTGTTTCACTTATACATTTTATACTTTGTTTTTTTTATTAAGAAAATGATAACAAATATAAAAATAAATTTCAACCACATAAAAAAAAGAGAGAGAAAAAGCCAAGATGAAACAAAATAACCAATCACTCATAATGGTTTTTGTTCATAAAATAAAAGTGACAAAATTGTAGAATGGAAACATGGAACATGAATTCTTCTTTCATAAAGTGAAATATATAAATCTAAAAAAATCTGTACGATAATGACTTTATTGCTGCTATATTAAATAAATGCAACACATAAAGAAAATATATTTATTGTTTTTAAATAGCAAATTGATAGTATAATTATATATAAAATGAATTAGTGAAAATTCACATGCATTTATTGATTTACATTTATTGTTCTTAAAAGAGTAAAAATTTATTTAAATCTAATTCTGAATATAGAAAGTTTTAATTTTGTATAGGAAGGAGCAAGTGGATACTGCCAGATATTTCTTTCTTTCGTTAAATTAAATATAAGTAATATTTAAGTAATTTATTTTTTAAAAGTTGATTAAAGTTAAAATAATGTATACTGAAACAAAATTAACTAAAGTTAAAACAGATTCTGATAAAAGATAATAAAATGATTAAAATAAAACAATAAACAAATACTTCTTCTAGTGCCAGCAACACCACTATAAACACGTTTGGTAAAGGTAGTGTTGTTGTCTTTTAAAACAGGAGGCTAGAAATGCTGTAATAACCAAATAAATAAATAAACAACTGATTCACACTATCTTTAAAATAATAACTCTGATGAATCAAACTGGCAAGTATATAAAGTAAGATATGCACATGTTTGGAAAATTGGAGTTAAGAATTTTAAACTAGTTGGAGTTAAAATCTGGATTTAAAAGGAAAAGACAATTGAGAAAGAGTAGAAAACCAGGAAAATTCAAATGATATTGTTCCAGAGAAATTCAAATTTTAAAATAATGTGTCTGTCAAAGGCTACTGCAAGAGCAGCTGCATGGAAGATTGTATTATTATAGTCTTCTTGGAAATGAAACCGAATTCATCTTCATTATTAATGCCTTTTGATTATATTATTCATATAACAAACCCTTTTGGATTTCTCGTTTTTCTACTCTCATGTAGTCACATCTTATGAAATCTTAGAAATTCCTATAGAATTTCTTGCATCAAATAAAAAAATCTATAACTTAGGTAGGAAAAAAATATTTTTTATTAAATTGTTCAGAAATACAAGCGAATTTTGTGATCAAAAAAATTTCATAATTAAGCAAATGAATTAATTCAGCAAGCCTTTTTTCAGTAATCAATAATATTTAATGACAACAAATTTTTTATAATTGCAAGATCTTTCAATACATGTATATGATTAAAGAAAATATATTTAGTGTACATTTGTTTGCCCCCCCCCCCCCAAGATACAGGTATGCTTGCAATAGCATTTTGTCAAATCAAATTAACTATTTTTTTAATTACTGTATACAATATATTTATTTAGTCTATATGAAAATTATTAATGATAACTTCTTAAAAAGGTCAGAGTACTTCCGGTTGCCATATTGAAAAGACTTCATTTTTTTAATGCTGCAGTTTAAGCAATCTTATATACTGTTCTAAATTATTAGATCATCTGGAAACTTTTTATTCAGGTTAGTCAACTTTGGTATAAGTATTTGTTAGAATTTAGTCAAAGAAAAAGCTAATTTAATATCTGACTACCGTTAGTTAATTATTTCTTACATTAAAGGCCTAATGATATTGGTAAAGAAAGCTCAGGCCTGCCGTGTCAATAAACACGATGTACAGAATTTGGAAAAAATGAGTGAAAATGAGCTAATAACAAGCCACAAATACACAAATAAACAGGAAAACACTGTTAATGACAAATTATTATCAAAAGACAATGTAAAAAAAAAAAGAGAAAAGTCCAATTTTACTGCAAACATTACCAGCAAAACGTCCGGAAAAACCACAAAAAGTAACGTGGACTTTGACGCGAAAAAATACAATTTTAGAGCAAGGCCAGAGGAGGCCTCTGAGAATATTCTGGTAGAGCCCGATTTCCCCTACAATCTGGAAAAAAAAACTAAGTAAATTGCCCACTGCAATCAAAAGTTACGAAAAAAATACTATCAAAACTGGTGTATCAGAGAAAAAAAATGGAAATTTCACATTCGGGAAGTTGAAAAATGCGGAGAAACACTGCAGCAAAAAAATTAAGGGCTTAGAAAACAATTCGAATTCAATACCAAAATCAAACAATATGGATTTTGATACCAACCCCAACTCTATCCAAAAATTGGAATTTTCCGACATAAGGAAAAAAAGTTATGAAGAAAAAAATAACGCAGAGGTGGCACCATTAAAAAATTCTAAAAAAGTTTACAATAGCGTAAATCACAACGAAAGTGATTTAAACATCAAAAACAATGATTTAAGTTCTGAAAACCATGGGATTGACCTTAGACTTTCTGAGGAAGCCAAATATGACAGTGATTATCACCCCAATCAAGAACAAAAAACAAATAATAGACCAGGCTTGATTAATCTCGCATCTCCCAACACTAATAACGATTCCCAAGCTAACAATGATTTCCTACTACCAATGGACAAACAATTAAGATGCCACAACTCCCACACTATGGTTCCCAAGGGAGAAATAGACAATAGTAGGGGAGAAGAATTCCCCTAACTCAAGTCTAAAACCTCTTCTGTTAATGACATAGACAGAATAAACTTTAATTTTAATTGTTCTAGTCCAACACTTAATACAGCTAAAGAACACCCAAAAAAAATGTCATATGCTGAGAAAGCTGCCATAAAAACAACAATGGTAAATAATTCAAGAACGCAATATCAGAATAGACCTGACTTCAATCTTCATACTACTTCAAACCTGATTGATAGAGCTATTGAAATAATGGACAACTCTGAATCAATTCAGAGAGAAGAAAATTATGACAATTTGTCGACTTCTGCCATTAATGATAGTTCATGTGATACAGCACATCATGCAATAATAAGCTCCAACTTTAACCAAACCATCCCTGCTCTCTTGATGAAATCATTCCAAAGTTATAAAGACAACAAAGTCATTATTTTGTCAACCACAGATGACAACAACCAATTGTATAAATTTCCAGTAAACTCACTTTTTGATCTTTTTAAAACTGAAGGAATATGGGATTCAATCTACAAAGTATTGTTCCACTCTAATGACAGATACATGGTGGTCCAATTTAACCATATCCTAGCCAAAGAAGCTTTCCGTAATAACCACAGATGCCTCAATGGACTCTACTTGATCACAATAGATTTAAATAGACCCAGTACATTACAAGGCTATGTTAGAAATTGTAATGTAAACTTTGGAAAAACAGAGCTACAAAACACCCTTTCCCCTTATGGCAACCTTTCCAGTTTCAGATACAGAGCTATTAGTCACTTAGGGAAAGATATTCTCACCAACATAGCTGATTTCAGCCTGGTACTAAAAAAAAGGGATTTCACCTTTAACAATATCAGGGGTGGTTGAATTATATGACCAACCACTTATCATAGTGCTATGTGGAGTGGCCCCACAATGCTTTCATTGCCAACAAGGTCATCTGATGAGGGACTGCAGTGAAAGAACATGCACCAATTGTGGAGCAATCATGAAAAAATTCCACAAATGTAATAGGAAAACTGTTGAAGCCAAAACCATTGCCTCAAGCAGAGACAAGTGGCTATAGGCCTACAACAGCCAACAGCCCTCACCTCCAGAAATATGACAAAAATAAAACTCTCAAAAACTACCAGATATACTTCCCTGATGACAAGAAAATGGTTGCAACCAACAGCACAAGTTAGAAATCTAGCTTAGCAATAACAGAAGTTGCTCAACAAATGGAGAAGCTTCACAGAGAAGAGGTTCAACCAAGAAACCCAAACCTGAGTGACTATGAAGCAAAAAGCACCAGCCTCTTCCAGCCTGTCCCACCCAGACTCAAGAAAAGAGTCAGATCAAGGAAATCAAAGATAGGCACAGCGGGTTCATCTTCAAGTGGCGAATGCCCGACTGTAGATGACTTGCTAGACATGCACTATTCACCAACCAGTAACTTCAGTCATAAAGAGAAAAAAGTGAGGCTAAGCTCTCCTCCTCTGACTAGGCCATCTGGAGAAGAGAAGACTGACTCAGGCAAAGAAGAATGTGATCAGGAAAGCAATTTAGAAGATGATTTTTGGAACAGGTCCTACAGTTTGAAGGCTTGGAATATTCCTCTACAATGGCTGAAGATGATGCCCAGACTGACCAAGAAGTGAATTCATCAACCTCTGATGAAGAGAGCACTCTCAAGATCGACAAACCAGTCGATAACCAGCCTTACTAGTCTATAATCAACTGCCTATGTTAGCTTTAAACATATGTTCTGTTAATGTCAGGGGCCTAAATTTTCATGACAAAGTTTATGCACTGTTACACTGGTTTTGTAGGCAGGCCCCAGACATCATTTGCTTATCTGAGACTAAGTTACATGTCCGGACAGATGAGAGAATTATTAAAATAATAGAAGAATACGGCATATTTCACTACTCATATTTTTCC
This sequence comes from Epiperipatus broadwayi, assembly GCA_028023455.1. NCBI lineage: Eukaryota > Metazoa > Onychophora > Udeonychophora > Euonychophora > Peripatidae > Epiperipatus > Epiperipatus broadwayi. The sequence goes on from JAQFVV010000004.1 coordinate 7,304,799, forward strand.
TAAGCAGTCGGTGGAGTGGCCATTATAATAAATAAAAAATCACAGATATCACTATTTAAATTACTGCACATAGACGCTAGTTGCCTAATCGCAATTATCCAGTTCTAAGGATGATATATAAATATTATAAACGTTTACCTGTCTAAGAACCCTGAAATGGTTATTAGAGTAATACATACTATAAATTCAGTATTACAAACAAGCCCATTTCCAATCATTTTGATTGGATATTTCAACCACACCTACAATCAGTTTAAATCAAAATACATCAAATGTATAAATCTCCCAGTAACAAGTGGAAGAAGTTTATTTCCTGAAAATGCCTTATCCTTTTATACAAAAAAGATGAAATCTCTCATAGATCTGGTATACTTCTCACCTCTGACTTCGACAATAGAAGCCCACCTCTGGCCTACAGTTTTCTCTGACCATCTGGTGCTATTAGTCAAGGGATATCATGGAGGAAAGATGCTTCCAATTACAGATTTACTTTAACAAAAAGAATGCTGACTAGATACATCACAACCCAGCTAATATCAGAGGCCTACATAACATTTCATCATCTTCAGATACTAACTTTACCAGCAACTGATGCATGGATGAATTTTGTAAACTCACTTGGAGAATTGATCAATAACTGTACATACAAAACAAAAGGCCTGATAAGAATGATGGGAGAGTTGGACAATATAGCCAGAGAATTAAAACAATTACCACCAGATGCACAAAATATACTTAACATATTGTCACTGAAATCTAGATACAAGTTTGTCCAAAGTGCTATTGCTGAATACCTCTCAATCTCAACAATATCTTCACCATTGGTTCAAACAGGAAGTCCAAGGCCCCATCTTCAATAAAAGTACAAGGATTTAACTACTCTGGAGTTTCCAAGCCAGACAAGATTCAGGAATTTTACTTCAAGAAATTCCAACCCCTGGGTATGTACAATCTGCAGAAAAAATTTGTGACAAAAGACACCCCATTCACAAAATTACTGAAACCAGAATTCTGCAGAGACTAGAAGCCTTATCGGATAGGACACACCCTGGCCTGCCTGGAATCCCCAAATTCCTGCTACTTCATTTATGGGAATTCACACTTCCAATAATGAAGAGAATGGTGGACTATATTGCAGAAGACAGCAGAGAAATTACAGATATCTGTCCAATAGCCATGGTTCCCCTAATAAAAAAATGGGAAGCCCCACATGACTTGGAAAACCTGCATCCTATATCAATGGTACCCCTGATGGTAAAGACCATAGAAGGACTTATAAAGGAAGACATTCAGGAATTAATCATTGGGCCCCTCTCAGCTTATCAATTTGCAAAGAAAGGATGATCGACTGCTGATGCTGTCAGTTGTTTTCACCTCATTATAGATCAGGTTTGCAGGAAAAGAATGTCCTGGCTAGTCGCAGTACAACTGGACTTTGCTGGAGCCTTTGATTTCATCAGGATAGATGTGCTGCTTAGTGTACTGAAGAATCTCCAAGTGCCCCCAGCTTACCTTTAGATGATTGAAAACCTCCTGCAAAACAGGGAGGTTTGTCTCTCATTGGATGGCAGAATTGCCCCAGGATTTAGACCCAGTGTTTCCATTCCTCAGGGCTCGCCACTAAGCGCACTTCTCTTTGGAGCCTATGTTAACCCATTATTGTTAAGCATCGAGGCTTCCTTTCCTGGAATTGCAATTCCATTTCTGAGAGAAAACATCAGACACATCACCTATATGGATGATGTGGTGGTGTTCCTCTCATCACAGAGTGAGTTTGCAAGGCTCAAAGAAATCCTAGATCAATTTGCAACTGACACTGGTCTGCAAATTAATGAAGGCAAATCGTCCATGTGGTCAATCCTGACAGGGAAGCAGGTCCCGAGTAGACTGAGAGCATCCCCTCAGAAATTTCTGGGTTTTCAGTTGTTCGATCTGCCATCAGTCATGAGGAAAAATTTAGAGATCTCACTATTCAACAAAATTGAAAAAATGGTGTCATCATTATCCAAGATATATTTATCACTGTTGGGTAAAATCACATTACTGAACTCAGTAGTCCTCCCAAAAATCATCTACTACCTAGCTGGATTTGCCCCCACAACAAGGTTCATAAAAAAAGTGGAGATGCTATGCAGAAGACTAAGCTGGGGAGGGAAGGCTGCTATTATTAGTCTAAAACATATGCAGAAACCAAAACCATTGAATGGTCTGGCACTACACTCTATTAAGATATTTCTAATACAAAGAGCACACAACATAATTACCAAATTACTCCATGACAATCCCAAAATGAAATGCCCAATCCCTTTAATAAAGGTCGAACCAACAGACAGGCCACCCCCAAAACTTAAAAGACTATGGATTCAACAACAAACTACCTTAGTAGTGGAGAGCATTAAAACCTCGAGTACTCTATTTTATGCTAAACTCACATACTGGGAAGTCTACCAAGCAGTTTTTCAGGAGAGAAATAAAGCTGTCTGCTTACTCCCCATACAAATTCCCAGATTTATAAAGCTGACAAAATTTTGGAAGCTAGAACCAAAACGTGGACTTCTTGATAAAAATAAACCTGGGTGCACTACCTACTGCGACCTTTCTGTGCTACCAGAGAGGATACAATATTAACACGATCTGCCCCTTATGTAATAAAGATGAGGAGACAATGGATCACATCCTTACTCATTGTGAAGCATGGGAGACTTCACTTCCGAAAAATAATTTTAAAAAGAATGGTCAAACCTGAACAGGCCCAAGTAGCACTAAAGCTGGCCCTGAAAAAGGGCATGTTCGGTACAATAAGACTGGCAACTTTTATAAACTTTACCATCTGGACCATTAGGTGCAAAATAACTTTTCAAAAAGAACTGGACCAACTAGCAGAAGATGTCTTGCTCAACCTTCTTAAAAAACAAAAGAAAAAGACAAGAGATCATGTATATCCTGGTTGGCTGATGAAACCTGGGGTCAAGTGAATTTATAACATTGATGAACATGAGTGGAAAAAAAACAATTGCTAACAAATAATCACAAGTTCATCACTGATAGCCACTAGACCACTCCAATACCAACAAAAAAAGAGGCCAAAATGCAAAGACGGGGGGAACCACAGCCTTGGTCTAGAAGTATGATTGTAATGTGAAACCAGAACAATCACAAGCCAACAAAGTAATAAAATCTTTGAAACTGTTGTTATCCACAAATGAGAACTCAAATGATAACCTTTATTCATTGTAAATAACTTTCATTGTAAACAACTAATTACGAATAAAGTTTTTTTGAAATGAACTTCTTAAAAAGGGAAAGGTAATCTGCACAGAAGCACAGATTGATTAAATTTAATTCTATATATTTAATACATATTTTGTATCTATTGTATTGATTTATTAATTATTAAAATTATTATTTTCACATAATTTGAATTCTTTGCTTTCCAGGTGCATTCTTTCTCTGGACATGTGGGGTTCAATAACGTGATTATTAAAAATCCATGCTCGAGAACTGCATACAGGGAAATCTGAGTGGAGAGAAATATATAAAAAATGGAAATTTCATTGTGAAATCAATCAATCTGGGTTATTAGATTGTGGCATACTCAAGAAGTGATTATTGTTATTTTAAAAATTGAATAAAGATACCTTAATTTCACATCTCATTTAATGTCTTAAATAAGGTTTATAATCTGACAACTCAGCCAAGAGGAACATGATAATGATGACTTTGAGGAAATATGTAATTTTAAATTGACCTTAGTAATACTTTACATTATCATAATTTATGTGCATGCACATGTGTTAAGTGATTTTTTTTGATAAGTAGGTTGTATAACCTAAGAACATCTTGGAAACAGCACTCATAATAAAGGTATAAAGCATTTCTTTATTAGGAGTTTTAGTTTGCCTTGTTTGTCAATTCTTAATAAAAATTATTATGAGATTACAGTGTTGAATCTTAATAAAAATTATTATGAGATTACAGTGTTGAAGTATGAAATATAGTATTATTTTCAGAACATATTTGTGTATATATTTAAAACAAAACAAAAAATTTTACAAGAATAATAACATGCATATACAGTTATTAAAATGCATAATTTTGAAATACAAATCATTTTTATACATAAGAAATAGTAATTCATTCTATTTGCTCTGCTTCAGAGACAAATATTATAAGCTTGAGTAATCAATGAATACTAGAAAATAATGCCACATCCAACATTTTATTATAATTTCTAGATTTGGTACCATCATTCAATGTCTAGTGATTACTACAGATAATAAAGATAGTTTTAAGGTGAAGAATATTGTTAATAATAACCAGAAAATGTTATAATGTGATTTATTTGATATAGAATGCATCATTGATTTATGTTATTATCATCTACGCATTGGAGGCCTAGTGGTTAGCATAGCTGCCTTCTAAAGCAGCTGGCCTGGGTTCACTTCCCAGTCAATGCATTTGACATATGAAAAAAAAAACCCATTAGATATTTAAATATCTTTTGTAAAAAACAATATAAACTACTATAATGAAAATAATGAAGTACCATTTACTACACTAATGAAATGAAGTATTACTAACAGACTATAAGATATAAATTTAATGTTGAATAAAAAGTTTAGCAATAACTAACACACACACACATATATATATATATATATATATATGTTGGGTTTGTATTGCATATATAAGTGATTTAAACCCAGACTTTCAAACTCCCCACAACTATCTAATTCATCTTATATAACTGATACACATGGTTATATATATATATATAAAAGATAAATGATCTCCAATATACATATTTCATGATGAACCAGCACTCATAAGTTATCCAGATCATCATCTCCCATATATATATATCATCACTGTTCAGTTTATATTAACATAATAAAACTTCAAACTTTAATGGACAAGCTTCAATCTTCTCCACTCCCCAACTCTTCAGCCATCCTTATTATTAAAAATCCAAGGATGAAATGCTCAAGGCCCTTGATGATGCTAATATTATTGTCATACCCATGTTGAATCTTAAGTCAACCTGACCCCTCACACATAGAACCTTAATATGTCCATTTAATTATCAGAAGAGGAATGGGAAAAATACAGGCTGAATATGTATATTTAAATACATGTATATTGTCTATAATTACATTAAATTTAGTATAGACAATATATATATATACTATAGAAGGATGAGTGCAGAATCTTTGATAACTGAGAATGATCAAAACTTAACAAATTTATCTCATGAAAAAAACAATTTATCAATTTCCAGTTTATTAATGTCACCATTCTCATTTATCTTCACAGTACCTAGCTCAGTATGAACTCAAGAAAGTGGAATTTTATAATATGCATACACATATTAAACCAATACGAATAAGGCAAATGTTAATATATTTAATTTTAAATCATGTAACCTTATTAACTATTCCTATCTTCTTTTGACAAATGGTCAATAGTTATATTTTCTAAAATATATATAAAATAATACAAAAATAATTGATATTTATATAAATAGACATACAATATAATAGTTGTAATTATAAACATCAATAGATTGTCAAATTCCAATAATAAATCTTATTTTTATAGAATCAACTATTTTCTTCTTGAACTATAATTACTCAAGTAATAAAAATTTAACAGAAGTAAAGTAATAAAAAATTTATTTTACTGACCAAGTTAATCTTTGAAATGCTTAACAAATTTGTTTAAAATGAGTTTTTCTCAATTTTAGAATAATTTATTCTAGCATATATATAAGTTCTAACCTCAGATTTCAATTTTATCCAAGAGATGTGATTTAAACAATGTTTATAGTCAGGTTTATTGATGAAGCAAAGTTCCAGGTTTTCTCAATAAAATTTATTGCTTTGTTGATAGAGGCTAGTTATATGAGAGATGCCTTGGCTTGGTTTAGATTTTATAGAATAGATTTTAATAAAGACTGTAGACATCATTTACAATAGCTATAGTTCATTGGGTTTTTATTTAATGTATTATGATAAACTGATTAGTATTTTTTTAAGATTAAACTTTTTTTTCTTCAAATGATTCAGATAGCTGATCTTTCTGTGTGGAGATTGTTAGCTTTTTTCCACACTTACAGGCCTAATTCTAACAAAATTAGTTCTGTCCAATTTTTTGTTTTTTCCACTTTCAGAGTAGTCATAATATTTACAAAATTATAATTGCCTAAATATGTCTGCTTCTATCATTTGATATTTTTATGTATCAAAAAGCAAAATGTAAATTTTATTTTTAATGAATTCTTTGTGATCATTACATCATCAATTAACTTTCAGCTAATTCATCAAGTAATTAGATAAATTTAGAAAACAAAAAATACCTTTTAGTCTCAACAAAAAAATATAATTTGAAATTACAGATAAAAATGATAAAAAACACATATATTTTCTGTTTTATTTTTATTTTTAATTTGATTTTTTATCTTTTTGTAATTTTAAACAATTTTTTCCTTATATATATATATATCATAACAATAACAATATATATTTGTACTTATATGTGAAATATTTCCAGCACTCAGTTTAATTGTTAAATGTTTTTAAAAATTTCAAGTAAGGAAAAAGAATGTATTATTATATTCTGTAGTTAGAGGGCACTTCAATCAAATATAGAAAGTTGCAATGAGTTAATCTCAAGAGATTATATAAAATGTTTACTACTATAAATTATTATATACTATATAAATGTAAAATAGCCACATTTTAAAATATGGACTCTTTTTTATGTGAATATTTGCAAACAATGTTATTAATTGTTCATATATCATAGCATCGGCCGGGAAGCTAACCCGCTAACCCGAGACAACTGCTTGTAATGCAGTTGTGCTGACCTCTTAACCACCAACACTTGACAATGTTATTAATTGTTAATCATAAATACATCAATAATGCACCTGCTTGACATGCCTACGATCTATCCTGAACAGATAGAACTTGAAATTTTTTACTTTGATCAGATATCCAATTTTACTTTTCAGTTAGATAATCAGAGCAAAATCCAGTTGATTATCTAATAATTACCACTGAATAGGTATACAGTTGGTTTTAGGTAAAGAATAAAATAAGACAAATAAATTGGTCACACTTATCACACACAAATTGTTTAAGCTAAGTGAATAATACTTTTTTATAATTTCCCTATAAAGACTAATGCAGAGGTCTTTGCACTAAAAATGGGATGTTTAAAAGGTATGTTATCTGTATTTACCTATTGAAAAGATCGATTTAAAAATATAACAAGAAAGCAAAAGTTTAGCAAGAATTATCAAACACTTGATGATTTGAGAAGGGCATTGAGCATAATATTTCCATTTAATTAACAAATTGAGATTTTAATTTTTCATACACAATCTTTAACTCTTGAATTCACCACCTATATGTTACTATGTTAAAGAATACAAGACATTATATAAATGATGAAATAGAGTATTCAAATGATGAAAATATTTTAAAATTATTTAAAATTACATTAAAGCTAAATGAGAGGAAAAAGGAAAAGTTGAATCACAAACATAAATAAAACAAGAAAGGTTTCCAATTATTTTAAAATCAATGCTAATTGTGATTAATATTATTAAAGATTGAGGTATTTTACTATAATAATATTAGATATTATAATAATTGTTATTAGTGATTAAATAGAAAGCATTAATTATGAGCACTATTATACGCTGATACTGAAAATAATCATCACGGGTTATCTGAATGCATTGTTTTTTTGATTAATTAATTTTAGATATACTTGTTAAAATACAAGTAGCTTTTATCAATTTATTTAATATATTAGCATTAAGAAAAATAATTACTCATTCATTTATTAAAATATATATATATTTTCAATTTATAGAGGGTAGTAAACAAAATTTATATTTAAGATAAACACAAAATATCAATTTTTGAAATAATGAATTGTGAAATTTAGAAAAACATCAATAGATAAGAGTTCATCCCTCCCTCCCCCCCCCAAAAAAAACCACAAACACATACAAACAAACTAACCAACATTAAAATATTCTTTCAAATTAATTTTAACATAAAGATTACCAATTTCTTGATACTTTCTCTTTATTTAATGGATATAAATCCTAAAAAATATTTAAAGTTTCAAATCAGATTATAATACTAATTAACCTTTCTTCCAACATCTTATAAATGTATTCATACCAAAAGACAAAGTAAAAAAAAACACATGAACTGTCATTTTATGATTTCTATATAAAAAAAAATTAAGTGTAAAATTATTCAATATTAAGATTATGCTTTACATTCACATTTTTATAAATATTAAACCAATTATGAACAACCCCAGACAGATACAACTTAAACAGTGTCTAACTAAGCAAGCATAATCCTTGGCTGTAAAAATATTTAAAATAAATAACAGCACAAAATGAATTTATTTCTTTTAACTTAAATTAATATTTACTCGACTCTTTCAATCCAAAAATTGACATCGAGTTATATAAAATAAAAGTGAGAATTATCAACATTTATTAAAAAAAAAAAACATTTAAGAGAATAATTAGAAAAATATTTTTTAATAATACAACATTTATTGAAATAAGAGAAGATATAGTAGCATTATATTTTATTTATTTATTACTCTTCACTTAAGCATTTGAACACTGCTTCAGATGAAATTTTATTTTTAAAAAAATTACAAATGCTGGCGTTTTTACATAAACTTATATGAAAATTTTACATAACAATAAGTCTGTATTGAGAAGTAAATCAAAGCAATTACAGTTTTGATAAATATACTTGAGTGCATTCAAAAAAATTAGATCCACTGAAGAGGATTTGTCATCTGTTGACGTCAAACAAAATGTATCTGATGGCTAATAAATTTGTTTGATTTAGAAAATCTAACATTTTATTTAATTATAAAGATTTTATAACCTTATATTATATTAATGTAAATGTCTGTAAAGATGGTTGTCATTCAATTCCTTACAGTTTTAACCTGAGCTGACATTTTTAAACAAATTAAATTACAAATTTCCCAGCAGTTCTAAAATGATAGTCTTCATTCATCTGATGTATAAACATCATAATTTAAAAAAACATTTTAAAATAACAATATAAAGTAACACATAAGACTAGACAAATGTATTCTTTCTCTCTCTCTCTAAAATATATATGTAATCTTATAATTGAATATTTATAAATACAGTAATCAGATATATGTAAAGTATAAAAATTTTATATACTTAGAAGTGCTTTCGACTATCCTCATAGTCTTTGTCAACTAACACTTTGAAAGGCTAACCTTCCCACAATTCTGTGATCTTAATGTTTGCTTTCTGCCTGTTGATTAAGTCTTGTTTATATTTATATATTAACAGAATCTATGCTAATATACAAATACAAACAAGATTTAATCAACAGGCAGGCAACAAATGTTAAGATCATGGAATTGTAGGAAGCTTAGCCTTTCAAAATGTTAGTTGACAAAGACTACAAGGATAGTCGAAAGCGCTTCTAAGTGGATAAAATTTTTAAAGTTATATTTTATATATACCTGATTACTATATTTATAAATATTCAATTATAAGATTATGTATATTGATCACACATCGAATTATAATATTATTACATATATATGCACATCAGACATCGAATTATAATATTATTACATATATATACACACACAAACAATTTTGGGGTTTAGTCACACAAGTTCACACTCTGGAAAAAAAACAAAACTAAAATGAGTGCATATACATTTATTAAGAATGCAACTCAAGATAGTGATTGTGAAATATAAAAGAAAATATAATTTTGAAGTGAAGCTATTTGGAAAAGAGTCAACTAAATAACATATTGTTTTCACAAATTAGTGTTTTAATTTTCTTTTTTTATCATGTTTGAAAATCTTTTTATTTAGTTATTTGTAAAATTAAAATCATCATTGTTGGATATATAAATATAAAACTTCTACAAATATGTAAGAATATATTTTTATATAATCATAGGGTTTTTTATATTAAACTATATATCTTTTTGAGTAAGCTTGTGGTTTTAAGACCTGTAGAGGTCCCTACTATCGCATTTTATACGCATGTGCTTGAGGCTACAGCCTTAATGAATATTATATAAAATAAAGTAAGTCTATTACTTTATAATTTATAAAGTATTCCATTAATTTTATTTATATATATTTCCATGAAAATAATGTTAAGAAAATTTAGATTATAATAATAATGTTGATTTGATAGAAATGTCCATATGAAATTAGGTATATTATCTTGTATAGATTAAAACAAATAAACAAGGTTACAAGATTGAATCACTTACTGAAAAAAAGAATGTAAGTCAGTAGATATAAATTGTGGATGAAATGAAAATATTGGAAGAATATAAGATATAAATAGCTTGAATATCAGAAATAATGAAACTTAATTGATTTATTTAAAAAAAGAAATTAATTTATTGAAGAAAAAAAATATTTAAAAAGGCTAAAACATGTTGATGGTTTGAAGAAAAAGTTGCATAGAAAAGGTGTATTATATAATAAACATAAGAAAATAATAAGACTCCATTTAAACTCTTGAAAAAAGTACACTGAAACAATTAGATGATGATAGTAAATTATTTATAAAAGAAGAATTTGGTTGGGTTCTAAACATGGCTTTGAACATTTTATACTCACTGAATGCTTTTCAGGAATATTGTTGATGTTTTCCTATAAATATTTTTTTGAAGAGAATTGTAATTTATGAAGAACAGGCTTAGCACAATGGAATGTGAGTAATTAATAGCAATTAGCTCAATCTTATAAGATACCAAGATATTTCCGAAAAATACACTTCTAATAAATCTGAGAAGTAGAATTAAGAAAAAAACAACAGAAATAAGATAAATAATTATAGTTGTGAAAACTATTGATGAGAGATATGTAAAGGAAAAGAATAATGCGCGGATTCTGGATAATTTAAAAATAAAATAAAGAAATCATGAAAGTAGAAACTTCAGTCAATTTATAAATGAGCTTTGGAACAATGTATAAATTTATATGATATCACAAAACAAGGAACGGATATTACCAAAATAAAGCTGATTATTTTTTCTTTTGTTTAATATTTGATTAAATCAATTATTTTCATGAATGACAATAAAACAATTAATTATCAATGGAAAAATAATACAGATTGTAATTTTATGTTATAAGCTTAATAAAATAATAAGTAAGATTTACAAGTTTGTAATAATAGTAAATGTTAATAAAACTAATAAAAAAATGCACAAAATAACACATTAAAAATAAATTCATAGAGCTTTCATATATTTCGCAAATTGGTTAACTGACGAAAGAAATGATAACAAGTTAGTAGAATGAGAATTATAATAGATAATTAGACATTTAAAAAAGTGAGAAAGTATTAGATCATTCTGACGAATTTAAATGGTTGATTTTAAAATGGTTTCATCTAGAATGAGGCAAGGTATGGATAGAAAATTAAATATGTGATTAAAAAATGAGAAAAAGGATTGAAAGAAAATAATTAAAAGGTAGTCTTTAATTTAATTCATACGAATCTTTGTCATCTTATGTGTAAGAAAAATAAAATAATTTTATCGAATAGTTTTTTGCTCGAAAGTTCGTAAGAAGTTCGAATACCGGAAATGACAAAAACGAAGCTACATCCAATGATCTTAAGCTCCTGAGTTACACTCTGCCACTGCATTACGTCAAACAGAGCATGCGTATATGTTTAATCTTTTATCACTATTTATATATTAACTATAAAATACAGTAAAAAAAATCTGTTAAATGAATGGGGAGGGGGAGTTTATTAATTTAACATTTGTCAAAAATATATATATATTTTCATGAAGACATAAAAAAAAAAGAATCTTGTATTTATTGATTTTTTGTCAACTGATCAGATAATACTTTGTGAAGGTGTACGACCTTTCATCGATGATTTTTATGTAAGGAATTTAGAGAAAAGTTTTTTAAAAAAGGTAGTCATTGTGAAAAACTAGTGGCATTAGGAAAACGAATTCTTAATAACGAATCTTATTATTTGGAAAACTACTGCTAATCTTACACGCTTACTGTAAGTTGATTGCCAAAAGGTGTTTATTAAGTATTTTATTTTATCAGCATATATTTATTTATGAAACTGCAAAAAAATAAATTCAAACTTAGCGTTTAAAGATGATCAATTAAAACTCTGGAACAAAACTGCTCATCAGCCTGCAGTTACATTCAACATGCAATAAAATTATATATACTTTTGTAAACAAAACTAAGATCTTTTGAATTCAAAGTTCATCCTCAATCAATTATAAAGCTTTAAATAATGAGAAAATAGAATATAAGGAATTATTGATATAAAAATAATAAAGTACTACTGATGATATTTTGTTGAATTACCTTGCTGATTTCTAGAGTAGAAAACATAATATAAATTTTACTTAAAGCAGAATTTTTTAGATAATTTCTATATTATCATATACATTTTACCATCATTATCATTAGTTATTTGTTAAAATGACAATCCTGTGCATGATCTAATTAATCACTTTCTTCCATACTTTTCATTTCTTCAAAAGCTCTAACATTAAGCACATATTAGTTTTCTATTTTTCTTCTTCTCAAATATCCCATATACTGTCCTTTATTATCTTCATAATTTCAATAAATAATCTCTCCAATTTTTCTTTTTTAAACACCTATTCACTAACAAATTCATATAAATTGCCTCCAAAAACTTCATTTTCACAATTTCACAAAATCTATACCATTTCCTAATCACTAATTCAGTCAATTCCATTTAACATTTAGTTAAGTTTAGCTCAAAATAAATGATATAAAATTATTTTTCTATAAGCTTATTTTTGCTTATCTCATCAGAAAATTAATAATTAGTATAGAGAAATGAAATTAACAGTTTACCAATTTTACTTCTTTTACAAATTTTCAACAATATTTAATTATTATTTTTTCCTCATGTGTCATAGCATCAGCCGGGAAGCGAACCCGCTAACCCGGGGCAACTGCTTGTAAAGCAGCTGCTGCTGACCTCTCGACCACCAATGCTTGACAATAATATTTAATTATTAAACTCTCTTAATACAGTTCAGCATCTTTCTTCAGATTTATTTTTCTTTTTTTTTTCAGAAATGTATCTGATAAAAATTGCAACAATTTTATTTATCATGCATTAGACTAGAGATTATCCACTTAATGAATTTGTGCAATGTAATTTTCACTACATTACTCTCATACAAGATAGGGACTGATTTCTATCTGCTTTCAACACCTTGTAAAGGATGTTTCCCAAAATGTACATTTCATTCTGAACCAGCACTCATCAGTTTGCCCAGATGACAATCTCTTATACATATCTTTATCAGTGTTCAGTATATATAGACAGCCAATTACAACAGTTTAATTGATAAATGTCAAACTTACTACTCTCACAACTTTGACACAAACCACTTAATGAAAGCATATTAATAAGTTTTATTAGTTATTCATTAGACTAGAGATTATCCTCTCAATGAATAATATTTCTATAGTGTAATTTTCACTGTTGGGTGCTAGTTTAGCATAAAATGTGCATCATGTGGATCATATATCCTTTTCACACGTCTTTGGTCATATGTTTATGATTATACCCCCAAGATGTTAAACGTGAATAGAAACCAGTTCCTATCTTGAGTAACAGTGTTGTAGTGAAAATTACAGTACAAAAATATTATCCATAAGTCGATAATCTCTAGTCTAATGAATGACTAATAAAAATTATTAATATATATTTGCATTAGGTGCTTTGTGATCAATGTTGTGAGAACACTAAGTTTGACATATCAATTAAACTGAAGTAATTGGCTATCTATATATAGTGAATAATTTGAGATTGTGACCTGGGCCAACAGATGAGTTCTGGTTAAGTATAAAATCTGCATTTTGGTGATCATACATCTTTTTCACATGTTTCTGCCATATGTTTATGGTTGCACCCCTCCACAAGATGTTAAAAACAAATAGAATCAGTCCCTATCTTGTGTGAGAGGGGTGTAGTGAAAATTACATTACAGAAATATCTTGATATTTAGTTCACTATTCTCTTATGATATATATAATTTAATGATTTAACAAGCCCAAATGATGTGGACTGATTTATACAACAGGACCATTGTACTGTTAATATATGATATAGTGACCAACCAAAATGTAAATGGTACAGTGATTCTTAGGCCAATTTTTTATGGTGGTATTTAATGCTCTATTTGGTAAAGGGTACCATATTGTAGATATACACTGAACCAATAACTAATTTTCAAGCACAAACTCATCCATTTTTATGCATCTAAGAATCTGGTTCAGGTTTGACATAAAATCTTATAAATATCAAAATATTTAAATATGTACATAAACATTAAAAAAATGCAAAAGACATAAAATATGACTTTAATAAATGATTTAATAATATTTTTAGTAAATACATTGATAAAATATCATAACTGACTTGGAATTATAAATATTAAGCTAAAAAACGATAAAGAACTTTCATATTTAAAAGATTTGCTCTTAAATAAGCTAAACTAATTTAAAACAAATAATTACGTCATCACAATTACAAATACTTTCTGGACATAATATCCATAGTATAACCAGAAAGCAATCAGGCTTTTTTATCTTTTTATCTAAGCTAAAAGATAGATTGATATAACATCCCCCTAAGCTATAAAAATAATTGCAAAAGATATTTTATTAGTACTAAATATTCGGAGGTATAGACTTGAAGTGGATATAATACAAAAATAAAATTGTAGATAATTTGTTTAAATGAATTAAAACAAATTTTATTTTATTTAATGAACTAAAGTTAATTTTTTCTGCAATTAGATTTATATAAAAATGAGATTAAGGCTTTCTTTCTTTTTTTTTTTTTTAGAAAAGAGTTTTATATTATCCTCATTTAATTTCTTAGTTCTAAGACTATATATATATATAAAATTTGTAGAATTAATTTGAGGCTAAATTGTTTGTGTGAAAAAAAATGGTGCCAATTTTTAGATATATGGGGTGAATTCAATAATACTGATTTATTTAAAAGAGATGTGTTATATTTATTAGAAAAGGGGAAATAAAAAATAGGTGAATTAATTTATAGTAACTTTTATCATTCATTAAAATATGCAAGGGTGGAATATTTACAAATAAGAGTATGTTTAAGTTTAGGGATAAAAATAACATAAAAGATAATGTGAATGAAAATAGAATGATGAGTAATACTTGGAATTAGTTGCAAGAAAATAATATTTAAAAAAAGTGCCAATCAAGTTAATATAAAACTTGGTTTTATAAATATACAAGGTTATAGAGATAAAAGCCAGTGAAGAAAATTTGAGATTTTTATAAGAAAAGCATTAGATTTGTTTGTTGTGATAGAGGTACATCTGAGAGGTAAAGAATAACTACATTTTCAAAATATGAATGAAAGTGGCAAAATAAATATGATAAAGATAGAAAAGAAGTGAATATATGGATTATTGTTAAAAAGAACATTTTAGAAATAATTTAAAACCAACATATGTGAATGAGAGTGACATTGAGAAAAGAGAAATGGGTGTATGCTTAATTTTTGGAAAAGAGGAGAATATAAAATAATGAGAATGAGAGAATCTGCTAATATATAAAAAAAAATACAATTGAGTTTAGAAAAAAATAATTTGTAAAATATTGTTTGCAGTTTTATTAATGGTAATATAAATGAAACTGATGAAGCGGAAAATATGGCTATTATTAAAGAAGTGTAAAAAATTGAACTCAAAAATTAAATAAGAATAAAGTATAAGATGGTAAGTTTAAATGGTTGAGACAGAATTTGAAATATATTAATGATTATACACCAATATACATATAAAAATAGAATATTTTTACCGGTACAATACATATAAAAATATAATATTGAAAGAAAACTTTTGATATGAAATAAGAATATATGATAATTATATGTGACTAAAACTTAATACTGCAAATGTGTATATACTAAAATAAAGTGCCTGATAGTGTGTGGATAAATTTAGTCAAAGATAAGTGAGATTTAAATTGTACTCTAGAAAAAGTTAATATTCATAAAATTATGAAAAGATGGAATGAAACTAAATATGCTGATTTGTATAATTAACAATTATGCAAATTACACCTAAAATAAAGACTAATCTTAATTAGAACAGTACTAATTGTGTGATCAGTGTCTTAATAGATACTCAGAAATGCATACCCAGTTATATATGTGGGATAGAGTCTTATAGTGAAAGTTAACAAAGAAAGGTTAACACAGCAGAGACATAAGGGCAGTGAAAGAAAATGTAGAGATATAGTTCAATACTATAATGAGCAGTGTGTGTGAACTAATTCTGATAAATTGTACAAGCAGCACAACTAATGGAAAATAAAAGAAAATTATGTATAATTTATTAATAGTGTGCAACTAGCTAAGCTTCTAGTTGAACTACTAACAGTTATTAATCTCTTTCTCTCTCTCTCTCTCTATATATATATATATATATTGATTGTAACCAGTTGGGTTACAAAGCACACCATAATATAGTGTGTGTGCATATATATATATTGTAATGGAAACCCAATGATCGAATGGCTTAAACTTCCCTTTTATATAGATATAATGGGGAATTCTTATAATTCAAGATTGCCCACTTTCTGCTACCACAAGCAGAGAGAAAATACGGACATAAACGAATCTATATCAGCACTTGACCGAACCTGTATGCTATATGGGTATAGTCCCAGGTTATATTTCCCGGTCAACCTTCTCCCGACTGCTGTAAGATTTAACAGAGTTACAGTGCTTGGATAATTATAAATTTAATGGGATCAAATACTGCACCACTAGCTTCACGTGTTAATTAAGTACTCAAATGCATAATAATTATTCCCAACCCTAAGATTATATTATTTTTTGGAAGTGGCGAAGAAAGAGACGAAACAGATTTTACATAAATAAAAGATATTTAATACACTAAATTATAATAAAAGAAACACTCTAAATTATAAACACTCAATATAAAAAAACAGATTATGCTATAATACTACAACAAATAAATAAAATACAATAGAAGATTATATTATAAATGATTGCAATCTTTGAAAATAAAGTGTCCCTTTATAGTCATTCCAAATATTGAAAGGAGTCTAATTAACATCTATCTCATTATATGTGGGATTGGCAATTGCAAATAAATTTAAACGGTATGTGCACATAAGTTATATAAAATGTCTTGTTCATAATAACCTAGGTTGTAAAGTCTTCGAATAAACTTGGCGTCTTGCTGACCATCCTGTGGAATTTCCCCCACTTCTTTAGTAGGGAACGGTCGCTCTTCAGTTAGATTTGATTGTTGGAACTCTTCCATATTGTGGGCATCAAGGCAAGGTAAACATGAACTCTTCGGCAGGCACTATGTCGGCAGTTGTTACTTCGAGATGCGAACCATTATAGCATGGAAGTCTGGATCAACCGGCGATCGCGACTGGCCTATAGCCACACAGCTTCCCTTTGGTTATAGTTTGTTTTCATGTTTTCAAATTTAACCTTCATGTCTGCTTTCTATTATATTTCTCTGATTCTTATCAGAGCAGTGTCTTCACTGAAGTCTCAACCAATACTGTTTTCCAATTCATTAATTAATGTCCTTTATTTTCCAAATTCCTTCCTTATCTTGATCTCCTGCTGTATTTTTCTTTTGCACCTTTTACTTTAAAAAATGCTTTCAACAACTTATACAAAATTACTTTTAATTTAATATAATTTTATAATATAATATTTTACATTTATTTCTCAATCATTTTCTTTAATAAAATTATTTCATTTTGACATGAAATAAACCTTACTCTCTTTATTCATACATTCACACATGCATTTCACTTTCATCAAAATGTGTAATTTTAAGAACAGATCTTTATCTTCTCATTGCATTCTAAATTTTACTTATTTTTATTTAAACTTCCCAACTATCGCTTTTTTTTACATTATTAAGTTTCTATTTTATTTATATTTCCATTCTCATTTTTTTAAATCTTACTCTAAACACATGATATCGATATTTTTAACCTTAACATTTCTATTCTTTCTAAAATCTGAACTTTGAAGGGTAAAAGATAAGAATCGTTTCGATTCTAATTCCCTCTCTTTTTTACTTAAACATTTCTTTGTTTTGTAATTTTTTTTAAACTCATTTTTTTTATAACCCAAGCACAATATTTAACATTCTTTAAATGTTAAATATCTATATGTGTGACCACAGTATGTGCGATCATCACATTACACCATTCCCCTCCTTTAAAATTTTTTTCTTAAAAAAATTTTAATTTACTGCACTTCAAGCTAGATGCTCCTAACTACTGTTAGAACCATTTTATATCTATTTACTTCTAATATAACTTTAGTGATGAGATTATTCCTAGAGAGGCGACCAGGCAAATTATATCCCTACTCTGATGACCCAACCAGCATTACTAAACCAATTTAATCTTGCTATAACATTACATGAATTTATTTCTGCTTCCTACTGCCTCCTACTTGTATATACAGGTTTGAGTCCACAGGATAACTCTGTGACTCGATTAAACCTTTTCATACCTCACACTTTCACAAACAATAATTCTCTGAGTGACAACT
Source organism: Epiperipatus broadwayi (assembly GCA_028023455.1). NCBI lineage: Eukaryota > Metazoa > Onychophora > Udeonychophora > Euonychophora > Peripatidae > Epiperipatus > Epiperipatus broadwayi. The sequence continues at coordinate 7,323,496 of JAQFVV010000004.1, forward strand.
CTGGTCACTATTACCGAGGTGGGTTGGGAGGCTGGCATCTTTTCATCCAGCTTATCCATGAGCTCAGAATATTTTACTGATAACTCATATTTTTTATAAAGGGGTTCTTTCCCCATAGATTGGTTTTTAAACCATTGACTCACGATATTTGTCAAATATCTAACTGAAAATCTTAATCCAGTGAGTCATTATGAGAAGGGGATCTCTGTCCCTGTCTTCTCTATATAATAAGATTTGGTGACCGCAAAACATACATGAATGCATAACAGAGAAGGCTCACCATATACTGCTAAGATCCATCTACAAATATCTAAACCTACACACCTTCAGCCTCTATCTACGCTCTCACACTACTATCTATCATCTGATGCTTTGTCTTCATTTGGATCCTTTTGTACTGTCTGGCCATTTAGACTCATCATTTCTTTATATTATCATGATCAATGTTCAAGTCCATTCTCCATTTCTCGTGATCCAATTCCATTTTCAATCTGGTATCAGTGAATCCTTCCTTTATTGGTGATTACAATTAGGTTTTATCTGGTGGTTGTCTTTCTCTATTGAATATCCTTAGCGATCGAGCATTGTATACTCCTTTTCCCTCTGTTCCCTGGGCTATGACAAAGGCATTATTCCCATACAGCTTTTGGATCGTGTACGGTCCTTCATAAATGGGCTGGAACTTCTTAAATATATTTTGCGCTGGGTGACTTACAGGGTGCACCCTCACCATGACCTCATCACCTATCATGAATTGATTTTCCACCCCCTTAAACCTTTGTCTTCTTATTTCACCCATCCTTTCCATCTGGATACATGCTTGCTCCATGTCCCTTCTCCTATTTATTGCTTTGGTTCCTACAGGTAATCGACCATTAAATGGGCATGGGATATGTTTCCCAAAATGTAGCCGAATGGGTTCGAAACCTGTGGACTCATTCTTTGCCCAATTGATCATGTTTACTATACGTGGGGTTTCCTTCACCCACATTCGATGGTCATCATATATATATACATGAAACAGATGCCTGAGCTCTCTCATGACCCATTCGCATGGGTTTGACTGAGGATTATGGATCGATGTCAATGTGTGCCTTATTCTGTGTTTAGTGATCCATTTCTTCCACTCGCATGACGTAAATGGTGTGCCGTGATCCGATAAGATCCTAGTAGGAATTCCCACTGTCTTAAAATGTTGTTGCTCAAGGGCCTTAATGGTTTGCTTAGCATTGGCTTGTGTGACTGGATATGCAGCCACCAACTTTGAGAATAGGTCATATGTGACCAGTAGGTACCTCCTCTTATTAAACGCTGGCAACGGACCATAAAAGTCGATGGCTAATATACGGTTTGGCTGATTGGTGTATATGGGCTGTAATGATCCTGCTCCTGATATATTAGGGGGTTTAGTTCAAGCGCAAGTGGCATATGCTCTAATAACACTGGCAATGTCATCATGCATTCCTGGCCAGTAGAACCAATGTCTAGGGCAACTCTCCACTTTGTTTCCCCCATAATGCCCATATGTTTCATGGACATACTGAATGGTCTGTTTTCTCAAGGCCAGGGGCAGGACAATGCATGTCTGCTTCTTTTGCTTGAGCATCCATTGCAAGAATCCTCCCTTCATGCAGCCATGGTTTCAGTCCTTCCATAGGGTGTTTCCCATTATCTCTGATACAGATTGATGCCGTAAATGTTCTATCAATTGTCTGCACTCCAGATCCTTCCTTTGGTGTTCTTTTAAATTATGCATTTCACTTGCCATCTTGGGTTCTCCATCCATCTCAGTAACCACGATGTATGCCCCATCACATTTCATGTGTTGACTTGTTGCTATTGGGTATCGACTAAGCATATCGGCCACAATGTTCTCTGTTCCACGGCAATACACTACTTTGTAGTTAAACTCTTGTAGGAACAAGCTCCATCTCAACAACCTATTGTTAGCCAGAAAACTGTGATTTAGGAACTCAACGCTGCAGTGATCGGTCAATACCACAATGTCTGACCCAACCAAGTATTGTTGGAATTTTTTGAACACCCATATTACCACGAGAGCCTCTTTCTCTGTAACAGTATAATTAAGTTCTGGGCCTTTCAGCAACTGGCTAATAAAACAAAGGACTCTGTGTTGACCTCCCTCCTGTATTTGGAACATTGTGGCTCCTAATCCGAACCCGCTACTATCGGTTTGTACGAAAAAGGTCTTGCTGAAGTCCGGATATGCCAACGTAACTGTTTCCAAGAAGCCTGCCTTTACTCTCTGAAAGCTCTGTTCTTGTTGTTCCTCCCATGTCCATGGTGTTTCCTTTTTCAGAAAATGTAATAGTGTCCCCATGTCCAATGAGAACCCTCTGTAAAACTGACTATAGAAGTTACATAAACCCAGAAACAATTTAATGTGTTTTCTGTTCCGAGGAGTTGGAAATTCCTGGATGGCTTCGATCTTCTCCGGGTTTGGCACTATCCCTTTCTCACTAATGATATGGCCCAGGAACTTGACTTCCGCTGTCATTATGTGACTTTTGTTCTGGGCCTTTCAGCAACCAGCTAATAAAACAAAGGACTCTGTTTTGACCTCCCTCCTGTATTTGGAACATTCTGGCTCCTAATCCAAACCCGCTACTATCGGTTTGTATGAAAAAGGTCTTGCTGAAGTCCGGATATGCCAACGTAACTGTTTCCAAGAAGCCTGCCTTTACTCTCTGAAAGCTCTGTTCTTGTTGTTCCTCTTATGTCCATGGTGTTTCCTTTTTCAGCAAATGTAATAATGGCTCCATGTCCAATGAGAACCCTCTGTAAAACCGATTATAGAAGTTACATAAACCCAGAAATGATTTAATGTGTTTTCTGTTCCGAGGAGTTGGAAATTCCTGGATGGCTTCAATCTTCTCCGGGTTTGGCACTATCCCTTTCTCACTAATGATATGGCCCAGGAACTTGACTTCCGTTGTCATTATGTGACTTTTGTTTAAGTTAATCCTGATGCCTTTCCCTTTACATTCCTCCAAGAACCCTTCCACATGTTTGAAATGTTCCTCAATATTCTCAGATGCGATGACAATGTCGTCCACATATAACACGATAAAACTCTTTATCTTATCATCTAATACCTGATCCAAACATCGGACAAGCCCTGCTCCACTATTTCTCAATCCGAATGGAATCCTATTAAAGTTGTAGGCATGTCCATCATATCTAAATGTCATGTATTTCCGATCTTTAGGATGTAGCTTGATTTGCCAGTAGCTGGCCGTCAAATCAAACGTCGAGAATACCCTTTTCCCTTTAAATCTTGTGAGTACATCACTTATAGGGAGTGGAGCATTAATGTCTGGAATAGTTATCTTATTCAGGTGCTGTGCATCCAAACATAATCGGATGGATTCATCCCTTTTTTTCACTGTCACAATAGGATTATTAAATGGTGATGAACACTTTGAAATAACCCCCCATTTTAACATCATATCTATCTGTGCCTCAACTTCTTGCTTATATTGGTATGGTATCAGGTAAGCATGAGCCTGATATGGCTGGTCCTTCATGAGTCTTATTCGATGCTCATAACCTTGAATGATCCCCAGGACCTCTGAAAATACTACACTATTCCTCGTGAGAATCTTCCTCAGCCTATTCCTCTGGTCATTATTTATCAACATCAATTCACCCACTATATGTTCCCACTCTATCTCCATCAATGCATTCTGTGCAAGAATTTCTCCCTGATCAACTCCTCTATCATCTTGGGTTTTTTTCACAATGTTTAGCCGTGACATTTATCTCAGTATAGCCCTGTTTATAATTCAGTATGCATCCCACCTTGCGCATGAAATCAGAACCTAACACAACATCATGGATCAAACCATCCAAGATCACCAATACATGGTCAAACCTTTCTCCCGTAATATCTATCCTTATGTAGACCTGTTGAGACTCCAGCTTTACCCTTTTTCCATTCGCCATTAGTACCTGAACCGATTTTAATGGCAGCATTCTGAGTTCTATGCAGCCATCCTTTAACCTGCCAAACATTTCCTGAGACATAATAGAGATCTGACTCCCCGAATTGAATAGTGCATTGATAACAAGTCCTTCCATCTCAATCGTTACTTTTGGACATATCTGAAGAGCCATTTCCAATGTTTCTCTCTCTTCCCCATAACATAGGTTTGCTACTTGCACCCTGCTGATGTTTTCCACTCCCTTTGGCCTCCTGAAGCTCTACTTGGTCTCTACTGTGGTCCAATGCAGTCAACAGTTCCGCCATCTGTTCCACCGACTTCCTCTCTGTACTGATTAGAGTCTGTTCTATATCTTTTGGGAACCCATGTCTAGTTATCCGGATTATTTGCATCTCAGATAATGGGTTTGCTGTCATCATCCTTAACTTGGCTACTTGATGGTGGAAGAATGTTATAAATGATTCCTCTGGTCTCCATTTTTCCTGTGTTATCTGTTGCAGCATATCTTCTTGGAGTTCCTCACTCCAATAACTGGTCTTCAAAGCCTTATGATACCCTGCAAATTGGTAGGTTTCTGGAACAGTGAGTTCCACCAGACTTGAGATTCGCACTGCAAGTGACTGCAGGTGACTGCTATCTTGGCCTCCTCATTCATTCTACCAAACTTGAAATACCATTCCAGGCTGTTCAAGTGCTCCATAGGGCTTTCTCCAGGGTTTCCAGTGAAAACTGGTATCTTTAGAAATTGGTGGAAGCCAACAGGATAGTCCATGCAATTTCCAGAGCCCATATCTCTACATTCTCCAGTGATTCTTGGTCCTATGCCCTTTACTTCAGTATCGGCACTGTTATTGGCTGACCTACTTATCCTCTCTTCAAATTTTGTGTTCAACCTTTCCACTGCCTTCGCTATCTGAATTATATTTTCCTGTATGCTTGTCAGTACTTCCACTTCTTCATCTAACTTTCTTATTTCCCTTTCTGGCCACCCTATGTCTTCTCTCAGATAAAACTCAGCTGACTCTCTACCTATACTCTCGGCCCTTTCTAATTCCTCATATACACATGGCTCCATATTCTTTTGTTCATCCCACTTAATTTCTCTGTAAAATCCATTTCTTGTGTTCTTAGCCTCTGATTGCTGGATGACATCATTTCTAATTTTTTTCATGGCTTCAACAATTCTTTTCTGGTTGTCTATTTCTATCTTTACCCTCCATTCTTCCATCCTTCTCTCCTGTCTGTCCATGTATTCTTTCATGAATTGCTGTTGCTCAACCGTCATTTGCATTAGCATATTCATTACATCATTATAGTCTGTTTCATCTTTTACTTCCATCCTCGTATCTTCATTTCCTTCTCTTACTTCCTCTTCTTGAAAGTCCATTTTAGCTTGGGACCTTGTATGCATAAATATAATTTTTATTTAACCCTTCTTGATATCTGTATTTATTATTATTGGATTCTTCTGGATAGATTTATATAAAAAAATTCTTTGTACTGACTCTTTGCTTTTCACTTTGATTAACTTTTAATACATTTGTTATTTGTCAGTTAGCATTTAGATCACTAGCCAACCCAAATATCTGCACTCTGGTTCACCCTCTTGTTCACCTGCCTTAGATTCATCTGACTGCCTGCCTGACCCTGATGATTGTCCTATATTTTTTTCCAACTTATCCAACTCTGACTCACTATACTTCAATTAATGTCGCACTTATATATTTTTTTTAATCTAACTCAACTACTATACTTTATTCCTCTGTTAACGATATTTATAAATAAACTCATTTCTATTTGACTGTATTTCCAACAGTACGCACTTATGATATATATTTCTAATATTCTGTTTATAAATTTTCGATCACTTTAAGGTCGCGGTTGTTTTAAAACAAAATCATACACATATATATTTTTTTAACGGACTAACCTCCTTCATTACACACACTATGTTTGTAATTTATATTGTCTCTTTACTATTTTAAAATCATAGAGATATATTTCCTTCCATTTAACAGGTATACTTCATTGTACAAGCTATATCAGCAATTTATTGATCAAGTTATCCTCACGATTATTTTTAAAATCATACACATATATTTCCTCAACTTAATTAATATACTTCATTATACTTATTACATTTTGTAATTTATCGATTACTTTCTTTTCTCGAATCTTTAAAATCATACGTATATATTTTTCTTCAACCTAACAAATACACTCGAACATTTTTTATCATTTATCATTATAAATATTTTATTTTCAGCTTAACTGGGATATGTTATTATAAATTCACACATATATCTTTTCAACTTCGCTTACATACGCGATTATTCTAAAGTCCAACATATATATTTCTTGTTCAACTTAACTGAGATACGCGGATATTTTAGAATCTATCATTTATAATTAAGACCTTACTAAAACTGTTTTATTCTTTTTAACTTAACTACTTTATTTTCGTTACAACAAACATCTAGATAATCTATATTTGATCGCTATAATTATAGCTGAATACACTTTATTATTATGACTATGAATTCATACACACATTTATTTATTTTTAACTTAACTGGAATATGCGACCATTTTTATTATTTAGCATTTATAATATTTTACAAAACTTTGTTTTATTCTCTTTTTTTTTGTTACTTGACTGACACAATTTATATTTCATTCTCAGCAATTATTTGAGATAATCAATTCTTTGTTCGTGGCGATTATATTGGAATACTTCTGGTCTTTTATTAAATACGTCACAATGCATTTCAAAACTTTCTTAATAAAAAATTTCCCCCTCTTTTCTTTACACATCCCCCTCTTTTCTTTGTACACATTTGACGATGAAACACATATATGAAGTATTATAAAGCAAAAAATTTATCCCCTTCGTCTTCGCTTCTAACCACTCTGATTTACAACGTGAATTTTATATATTTTAAATACATATATTTTTTTTATTTTAAAAAATATTAACGTTATTTTATAAAATTATTCAACACGTGATCACTAATTGCACAGCAATAGAAATCCCGGACTCTGGCCCCCAAAATGTAACAGAAACCCGATGATCGAAAGGCTTAAACTTTCCTTTTATATAGATATAATGGGGAATTCTTATAATTCAAGATCGTCCACTTTCCGCTACCGCAAGAAGAGAAAAAATACGGACATAAATGAGTCTATATCCACACTTGACCGAACCTGTATGCTATACGGGTATAGTCTCAGGTTATATTTCCCAGTCAACCTTCTCCGGACTGCTGTAAGATTTAACAGAGTTACAGTGCTTGGATAATTATAAATTTAATGGGATCAAATACTGCACCACTAGCTTCACGTGTTAATTAAGTACTCAAATGCATAATAATTATTCCCAACCCTAAGATTATATTATTTTTTGGAAGTGGCGAAGAAAGAGACGAAACAGATTTTACATAAATAAAAGGTATTTAATACACTAAATTATAATAAAAGAAACACTCTAAATTATAAACACTCAATATAAAAAAACAGATTATGCTATAATACTACAAAAAATAAATAAAATACAATAGAAGATTATATTATAAATGATTGCAATCTTTGAAAATAAAGTGTCCCTTTATAGTCATTCCAAATATTGAAAGGAAGATTATATTATAAATGATTGCAATCTTTGAAAATAAAGTGTCCCTTTATAGTCATTCCAAATATTGAAAGGAGTCTAATTAACGTCTATCTTATTATATGTGGGATTGGCAATTGCAATTAAATTTAAACGATATGTGCACATAAGTTATATAAAATGTCTTGTTCATAATTACCTAGGTTGTAAAGTCTTCGAATAAACTTGGCGTCTTGCTGACCATCCCGTGGAATTTTTCCCACTTCTTTAGTAGGGAACGGTCGCTCTTCGTTTAGATTTGATTGTTGGAACTCCTCCATATTGTGGGCATCAAGGCAAGGCAAACACAAACTCTTCAGCAGGCGCTATGTCAGCAGTTGTTACATCAAGACGCGAACCATTATAGCACGGAAGTCATCCTTGAAGCTTCCCTTTGGTTATAGCACGGAAGTCATCCTTGAAGCTTCCCTTTGGTTATAGTTTGTTTTCATAATTTCAAATTTAACCTTTATGTCTGCTTTCTATTATATTTCTCTGCTTCTTATCAGAGCAGTGTCTTCATTGAAGTCTTGACCAATACTGTTTTCCAATTCATTAATTAATGTCCTTTATTTTCCAAATTCCTTCCTTATCTTGATCTCCCGCTGTATTTTTTTTCCACACCTTTTACTTTAAAAAATGCTTTCAACAACTTATACAAAATTACTTTTAATTTAATATAATTTTATAATATAATATTTTACATTTATTTCTCAATCATTTTCTTTAATAAAATTATTTCATTTTGACATGAAATAAACCTTACTCTCTTTATTCATACATTCACACATGCATTTCACTTTCGTCAAAATGTGTAATTTTAAGAACAGATCTTTATCTTTTCGTTGCATTCTAAATTTTACTTATTTTTATTTAAACTCCCCAACTATCGCTTTTTTTTTTTACATTATTAAGTTTCTATTTTATTTATATTTCCATTCTCATTTTTTTTAATCTTACTCTAAGCACATGATATTGATATTTTTAACCTTAACATTTCTATTCTTTCTAAAATCTGAACTTCGAAGGGTAAAAGATAAGAATCATTTCGATTCTAATTCCCTCTCTTTTTTACTTAAACATTTCTTTGTTTTGCAATTTTTTTTTAAACTCACTTTTTTTATAACCCAAGCATATTATTTAACATTCTTTAAATGTTAAATATCTATATGTATGACCGCAGTATGTGCGATCATCACAATATATATATATAAAGTAAAGAAAAAGTAGAAGTAAACACAGACAAAAATTGTAGTAGATATTTTCTTCATTCACTAAAATAAAAAAAGTAATAAATAATAACTCTGATTTAAAATAATATTTTATTATAAAATTAAATATTTAGAAAAGGTCTGATAAATAAAAATTAATATTTTTATTCTGATTTTGAAAATTTAAAAATAAGCATGTTTTCTGATAATTGTAAAAATTTCTAAATCTTTTAATTAATTTGTAAATTTCTATTATCTGAGTAAAAACATGTATTTAGATTCCAAAGAATTAAAATTAATTGAAATCAACTTTTTCCAATCACACTTTGATAAAAAAATTTTAAGCTTGTTTTCAAAAGGATTAGACAGATTGAAAACAGTCACTATGTTTTTATCACATGACCTAACCAAGTTTATAAAAAGACTGATAAAAAAATAGCAGTTAGTTTTGTTGGCAGTTTTGTAAGAGTTAGCCAGAAGAGTCTGGTTTTAATATTTTAAGCAGTGGCCAACTAAGCCAACTGCAAAGTTTTGCTTCAATATTTTTGAAAAGCGATTAGCAAAAAAGCTAACTGTAAAGTTGGCTAAAATATTTCGTGAAGAGTTGGTAACTGTAGCAGAGAATAACCATAGTAAATCTAGCTGTAGAGATGGCTGGCAGAATAGCTATCATGAACTGATGTAGCTGAAGGCGGGACAGTAGTTCCAGGAGCTGCTGCTGTTTTGATTTACTTGAAGCTGCATCACTTCTGAATCAGTAGCCCGAACAAATGAAGAGAAAATAGCTTGCTGACCTGAAGCTTATCAAATCCAAGTCTAGGAAACCAACAGCTGAAGGAAGAAAGCCAACCATACCTGAATTACATACTTTTACCTGATAACATTTGCCTGGATTGACAAAAAAAAACAGTTTGTCCAAGAGGAACACCAACTGAATCAGAAAGTATACAAAAGTGAGTTGTTTTTAAATAATTTATTTGGGAAGACATTTTAAATCTATGTTTTTAAATTTAAAGACATTTATAATTAATTAAGGAGTAACCTCATAAAAAGATTTCTAACCTCTCAAAAATTGAGTACTGCTTTTTTGAAGAATAAAAAAAAGCTGAATAGAATTTGATAAACTAATTTTTTTAAAAAATATTGATACATGTAAATTTTATGTATATTCAAAATGGAATTATTAATTATAAAAGTATTGTTATTTATTATTTGACAAAATTAAATTTGTCAATAATCTGTGCAATTCTATATATGTGTTTTAGTAAACCTAGCATAAGTATTTGTATTATTTAAAATATAATTTAAAGGCTTAATCATGTATTATCGTAAAACAAGTTAAATATGTTCAGAAATTTCATGCACATGTATGTGTGTGTATATCTGTCAAGATTATTGGAAATACCAATACTTGTCAAATAGGACATATGTGCAAATTTTAATAATTTTTTGTCATTATTAAATGTCAATTGAAATATTGTAAATCAATGTAAAACTTTAGTTGTATATATAATTTTGTATACTTTTCAAATTCAGAACCCTTAGACTATAAGACCTTAATTTCATTTTTTACTGTTATTAATAAACTTATTCAATTATTAAAAATTGTTTCCATAATCTCTTGGTCACTTACAGTAATAGAGATTATGTTCCCTGAACTAGATTTGGGCATGGGATAAATATACAAATGGTGATGTGTATTTAGTGCTTTTGGGCACCCACAGATGATCAATCATCATCCTGGTTGGTGAAAAAGAGAATATTCTTTAAAGCTGATGCACTATATTTTATTTTAGTTTAGTCTTATTAGAAGTCAAGTTTATAGATGGCCAGTACAAGTGGTGTGAGTATTGATAATGATCAGCATATTTTAATATCTCAGCATTATTGTTTAGATTTTTCTGATTATTATGTATTCTGATGAATGAGCACTTAGTTTGTGCCTCCAAATTAATGATTTTATAATTTTCCAAGCTGGCAAAGGCACATTAGTTAGTCTGGTTTACAGAAGATCCATTTCCGATGTAGTCACAAGATTAACTGTTGATTTATTGTACTGATTTTATTATATTTTATTATTGATCATTCATGATGATGAATGGTTTATTTTGAGTATTACTTTTATTTACTTTTATATTATAATGCTGGTTGATTTATAGTTAATCATAGTTGCTCTGAGGAGTGACTGGCTGATCTCTCAATCATCTCTCAGAGATTCTCTAATCTCATGCTTTTATATCTTTAAATATTATTTATATATACTTTTATAAATTATTAATAATTGATTTTCCATCACCCAGGTTCACTCCATCTTTTTGTTACCAACTCATCCCGCTACAATATATTCAGGGCAATACATTTTTTGTTAAGATTTAAATTTTGCTTGTGTATTATTTCTAAAATAATTTAATGAGTATACAAGTGGTTTAGAGAAATCTGGCTTTTGTACACATTAGTAGTGCTTATAATTTTATGATGGTTAATACTTTCTTGAAAATAATAATGAAAGTGATTTTAAAAGTTATAAATTTGAATGTAGTGAAGAAAATTTCATATGAGTGTTTATTTGGAACCAACAGAAAAATTATGTAAGAAAAGAAAATGTAAAAAAAAAAGAAAAGACAAGTATGTAAAGATTATAAAAAGGTTATTAAGAAGTAAATGAGAGAACAAAAAATAATGGTTAGGTAAAATAGCTACTCATAAAAAATAAAAAAATAGTGAAAATAAAATTAAGAGACAATGAAGTTATCCGAATAATATGTTAATGAAGAAAATTAACAAGTCAGAAAAGAAGAATTAAGAAAAAGTTTTGACACATATGAAAAATAAAACAAATGCAGAAGGAATAAATTGTAAGAATAGGGAAATACTTGAAAAAATACTTATTGCATTGGTAATAAAATCTGCAGGTAAAAAAAGTTGATAAATGAATGTGACTCATTAGAGTGCTTAATTTATAAGAATATGAAAAGAGTAACAGATGTGGAATTAAAAAGAGCATTCAGTAAATTAAAAGAAAGAAAAATGAAGAAGATTAGACAGTATGGAATCTATTGATTGTAAATACAGAAAAAATTGTCAAGGCTTAGTTTAAGAGACTTTTAATAAAATTGTTGACAATAACATTTCAGGTAAGTTGAAATATACAAGAATTAGATTATTAAACAATTAAAACATCACATGATCACATTTTCTCATGCTTACACAAGCTGTGAAAGCAGCAGTACCTTTCACCACATACTAGCACCACCTAATGCAAGCTATAAAAATCAATAGATTCTAGAAGATTGTACATTTTTATTCCCATCTAATGCTGAAGGGTTGAATTAGATCCAAAGATCTAGATGCATTGCTCTCAGATCCAAGGCTCTTCACTGATAAAAGCCATAATCTAGAAACTAGTCTGAGATATTGGATGAATAGGCACTTGATAGGTATTAAAATGCACAACTTTCTGGCATTTATTGATTACTGTAGTTGTATTAAAGAGCACCACAGTGTGGAAAAAGTTGAAACTGTTTTAATTAGATTATTATATAAAGGGAAGGGGGAAATTTTAGATTTTTAACTAGTAGCAATAATTTTCATAATTTACAAATTATTTATATCATACTGGACATGGTTAGAATTTGAATGAAAAAATATGAAATTATGGAGAGAAATTCAGAATGGATTTTGTCCAAGGATAATGACGGGAATAATTTATTTACTGTTCTCAATTGAAATATCATATAAAAACATTATTTATAGCATTTTTACATATAGAAAAGAAGTAGAGAGAAATAGATTGTGAAGAAGTCTTGAAATTATAAGAATAAATTTACGGTTGTTATAAATAATTAAAAATCTTTACTAGGTTAATTTTTATAATTATTAGTTAAGGAAATATAATCAGTGAAAGTTAAATGTAAAAATTGAATTGAATTGGGAATACTTGTTACGACTTATATTATCAATGTTGTTTTTAAAAAAATTGGGAGTTGAGATTTTAAAAAGTTAGGAATAAAAGTTGAAATCCCTATAAATGGAGTAAAAAGAAGGGTACTTGTAAGTTTTCATGGAAACCAAGATGGTGCCCATATTTTTGATAAATGTAGTTTCAGGGCCTATAATCTACCAAATATGTGTTAGTTGTTAAATTAAAACAAAATTAAAAAATCAATTGTTAAATTTAAACAAAAAGAATAGATTCTGGTAAATTTCCTTAAGAAGCTTTATTTATTTATTTTTCCTTATATTATAATATGAGAAGCAATGAGACACTCTTAACATTGTTGTATATTGATAATTTGGCTTGTTTCTTTTTGTCAGCAGTTTTTTTTGATAAACTGTCATAAAATTTGGGACCTTTCTGTTCCAGAATGTGATGCAGTGGACTATTTACAAAGGTATAGGAACCAGCCCTCCTGAAAAGTGTGTATTAATGATCATGATATGATTGCATGCTGCCAACATGAATAAAGTGTAAATATTGTATTTATATATTTTTTCATTTTTCTGTTAATAATTTAATCAAAAAAAAAAATTGTAAATATTATAATTAATTTCTCTAGAATGATTTCGTTTTTTAAAATAAAAATAAAGAAAGAAAATGCAATTATTAAATATGACATTTCTTATCAGGCATGTTTTTATGTAAATATTTTTGTGATTCTCCAAAACTGTACATATATTAAAAATATGGGATGCCATCTTGGTTTACTTGAAAACTCACAAGAACCAAATGGATACACAAAATGGTGACTTTTGTGATGTGACATTTAAATTGGAGCAAAACTGTAGATATATTAAAAATATGGGATGCCATCTTGGTTTACTTGAAAACTCACAAGAACCAAATGGATACACAAAATGGTGACTTTTGTTATGTGACATTTAAATTGGAGATTGAGATTTAAAAAATTAGAGATAAAAGTAGGAATACCTATAAATGGAGTAAAAAAGAATGTACAATATGGTGACTTTTTGTGGATGATGTAACATTTTGTACAAACAATGAAAAAAATATAATTATTATTAGTAAAGTATGAAAAAGTAGGAAGAAATATAAAAATTAAATTCAGTGAAGTAAATCTAGAACCCAAATATTTAACAGCAAGAGTAAAATTTAAAGGTGGCACATGGGGAATATTTGTCTTAAAAAAGAAGAGGAATATAAGTATTTAGATACTTTGTTAAATGGAGGAAAACTTATACATATAAACAAAAATTGAATGGATTTAGTTTAAAGGGTTATATAATACATATAAGGTATGTAGAATTATTTGGAAAGGAGTGATTGTGCCTATTTTAACATTTAAAAATGATGGAATTCCAAACAAAGAACTACAATTTTTTTAATACAATACACGAAAAAATAAGTAAATATGCATTGAATGGTGAGTTGTGGATAAGAAATAAAGCTATTTAAGTTGAAAATAGATTAGCAAAAATAAATATTTAATTGAAATATGTGAAGAAGACAACAAACTTGAGCAAGAAAAACTTTTTATATGCAAAATTAATAGATAGACAATTTATTTGGAGAGAATATATTTGAGGTTTATGGAGTGAGATAAGTCAAATAAAAACATTTAGTGTTATGGAAAATGAATATGAATAAAAAATAGTTTGAAATTATATAAAAATAAAAATTTAATAATAAATAATTATAAATCAGATTTTCCAGATTTTCCATTTCAGTTATATATAATGAGTTATAATTATTTATTATTATATTCAATAAATTGACTTTTCATTTTGTGTTTGGAAGTTGTTAAAACTAAAGCTCTATTTTGATTTCTAAATATTTAAATGAAGATTAGATATATGAGATATTCTGCAAAGCTTGTTAAGAGCTTATTTGCGAGTTCTATATATAACATATATGTAGATATATCGAATTCACACTCTCATTTAAATTTACATAAACAAACTGAAAATAAATCCCAGCAAATGCTAAATGACAACTGATATCACTTTGTTTTTTAATAATCTGTTTACATTACATTATGCAACATGTAAATTAAATGTAAATTAGCATAAGCAATATATATATCCTTGCTATATCTATAACTGACACCAGTCGAAAGTTATCTAAGCACATTAAGTTAAACTAGTCATTAAAGCTTTGATCCATACATTTTGCTTTGTGTATATTTATTTTGTTATATAGTATTTGAGATAAATTTCATATTACCTTCATTGCTTTACATAACTCATTGAAAGGTATAATTACTTCTGTTCCAATAAGAATAAAAAATAGGAAAAGCATGTATGATAATACTAAAGGAAGTTATTGCTATTTGGTGTAAGAGAAAGAGCTTTAGATACCAAGGGGAGAAAAGAAAAAAAATGAATAAAGATTTGAATGTACTTTATAATAACAGACATATAAAGAATGTATTGAAAAACGTTTTTATAAAATAAATTTTTAAACAGTATGTACTTAGCCGGCTTTTGACTATTACAAGTTATAGATGTAGCATAGGTTGTGAGGTAGAAATGCCCGTTAATTAAAACAAAATTGTAATTATAATAAAAATAATAAATTTAACGGTAACAAACTATTATAAACAATCCTTAAATCCACAGAAGTACTTTTGGTTAATTTCTTAAACCTGCCTCAACTGCAATTTAATGGCAGTTGAGGGTTTAAGAAATTAACCGAAAGTACTTCTGCAGATTTAAGGATTGTTTATAATAGTTTATTATATATGACAATAGATGGCGTTCTACCAAAAACACCATCAAGTGTAGTTTTTTGTTTACATAAACGTCAGAGCAAGCATTCACTATCTCTAACTTTAATTTCCACCTTCAGATCATGATTTCAAGCTATTTGCTATCGTCAGTGAAGGACAGGAATAAGAAAATAGATCTAAACACAAACTCTGAGCGTTTATGAAACAGTTTCTATTCAGCTTGCAAGCGTGAATCTTTTAGACACATAATGTCTTCAAACTCAGCATAGCAAGCCAGATAGCTATATGGGTCTGATCTCAGTTCAGCATCACCACATAGTAGAAGCCTCTGCAATATATATCATTGCAAGAAAGACCTCAAAGGTACATTTATGAAAAACAAAAAAACACAAGTTAAAACTTGCTAACGCTTGTATTTATGACAATAGATGGCGTTCTATCAAAAACACCATCAAGCATAGTTTATGTAAACAAAAAACTACGCTTGATGGTGTTTTTGGTAGAACACCATCTATTGTCATAAATACAGGCGTTAGCAAGTTTTAACTTGTGTTTTTTTATTTTTCATAAATGTACTTTTGAGGTCTTTCTTGCAATGATATATATTGCAAAGGCTTCTACTATGTGGTGATGCTGAACTGAGATCAGACCTATGTAGCTATCTGGCTTGCTATGCTGAGTTTGAAGACAGTATGTGTCTAAAAGATTCACGCTTGCAAGCTGAATAGAAACTGTTTCATAAACGCTCAGAGTTTGTGTTTAGATCTATTTTCTTATTCCTGTTCTTCACTGACGATAGCAAATAGCTTGAAATCATGATCTGAAGGTGGAAATTAAAGTTAGAGATAGTGAATGCTTGCTCTGACATTGATGTAAACAAAAAACTATGCTTGATGGTGTTTTTGGTAGAACACCATCTATTGACATAAATACAAGTGTTAGCAAGTTTTAACTTGTGTTTTTTTGTTTTTCATAAATGTACCTTTGAAGTCTTTTTTGCAATGATATATATTGCAGAGGCTTCTACTATGTGGTGATGCTGAACTGAGATCAGACCCATGTAGCTATCTGGCTTGCTATGCTGAGTTTGAAGACATTACATGTCTAAAAGATTCACACTTGCAAGCTGAATAGAAACTGTTTCATAAACGCTCAGAGTTTGTGTTTAGATTTATTTTCTTATTCCTGTCCTTCACTGATGATAGCAAATAACTTGAAATCATGATTTGAAGGTGGAAATTAAAGTTAGAGATAGTGAATGCTTGCTCTGATGTTTATGTAAACAAAAAACTACACTTGACGGTGTTTTTGGTAGAATGCCATCTATTGTCATAAATACAAGCGTTAACAAGTTTTAACTTGTGTTTTTTTGTTTTTCATATATATATATATATTAGTCTGAGGTAAAGCTTATAATTTTATAGTTAAATGTAATTTATGTGGAGATAGATGACAAAGTACTGAACATTTACTTTGGAGTCTAGGGTGTTAAAAGAGGATCAGAATATATTCCATGGGGGAAATTTAAAAGTTGAATGAAAGATGAAGACATTTTATGATTTTCTTTGTCTAGGTCTTTATAACAAAATTGGGGATTGCTATGATAAAATAGTAAATTATTCAGACAGATTTTTTTTAAAAATGAGATAAAAAAAAAGTGGGCCTGAAAAATAACTGGGTAATAAAGAATAAGAAGTTTATCATGGTAAATAAGTGTTTTAGAAAAATGTTCCACTTAATTAACAAGCTTTCTAGACATTATGGCCTATGCAAAGAATCTTCTGACTTGAATAATAGAAGACATTTTATATGACAATCCATATTATAGTTCTGTGTGATTTAATGCAATAATAAAATGATAGATTCTATAGAGTTTAATATCTATGGAATATAGCTCAAATCTCATTAGTTCATGAACTTTTTTAGGTCACCTCATTATAAATAAAAAAGTGGAATAACAACATTATACATATTCATTATATCAGACAGCATGTTAAGACTACTTATTCAAATTAATGGAAGATACTAAATTACAGATAATTCGGATTTAGGTCTCAACAAATTCTCATTGTGATGAAGATGTAGTGAATTTTAATACAAATGTGTATACAAAGTCCTTTTCATTGCATTCTAAAAACATCATGAAAAACATTAATGCTTGAACTGACAAATGACTGAAATATAAAAATGGTGTGGTTAAATTTAATTATGATGATAGAAATAAAAGAGGGCCCAGCCACGTATAATTCTAAAAAAAACAAAAAACTTTATATTAAGAATTGTTTCTTTGAAAAAAATGTTAAATATAGATGAACATGAAAACATTCAATTGAAGAACCAGCAGAATTGGATTATATTTTGTTTAATAAAAAATATATATTTCAAAACTGTAATTTTCTTAATTAATTCAGCACAGGAAGTGATAATCAATAAGTGAGATGTAAGATACACAGTAATGCAAAATTAAGGAAATAAAAACTATCAAGAAAAACAGTATTAACCGTTGATATTTCTAATCATGAGACTCCAATGAATTTAAATTAGAACTTGCAAATCATTTTAAAATATTAATAAATTTTGAAATGGTTCAAACTTGAATGAAATAAAGATGAAGATAGTTGATACTCTATAAAGAATTGCAAAAAGGATAGATGTTACAAACAAGTAGCAATTTGTCAATCAATTTTCTACTGAGAAAGAAAAATGTATGATGAAAAAAAGGAAGATAAATTTTTTTTTAAATGGTCTTTTAAAAAGGATTGAATATCTAGACTTTTGCAAAATGATACAAAAAAGAATTAATAATAATATAAAACATAAATGTGAATAGGCAAGGAAAGCTATAGAAAAGTATAAAAATCTTAAAAGTGTAAAACATCTTTGTATTAAAAGTTATTTCTGGAATAATAAGAAAAGATGACACTATTACTAAAAAGAAAGATGACATCACATAACATATAAAAGAGTTCTATAAATGATTATATAGTAATAAAGAACAAAAAAACAAAGTATCTTCTACAATTATTACATCTTATTAATTGCCAAGCATTTTAAACAAAGAAATGAAAAATGAAGAAAAGGCTCTAGAAAATAGTGAAATTAAAACATATCATAAAAAAAAAATAGATGGAAAAAAATGTTGATAAGGTTATATAATGTACCAGATGATTGGAAGAATGTAGTCCAATACTGATATTTAAGAAAGATGATAAAAAAGATATTAGAAATTAGAAACATATCAATCTTTTATCAATTCTACACAAAATCTTTACCGAGATAATTATAACTTGTCTCAACAAATTTTGAATTTTAACCAATCCAAAAACTAGCAGAATTTAAAAGTGGTTTCAGCATAGTGAATAACATTTAAATATTGAGGGAAGTTATAGAAAGGATCAACAAATATTGTTACCAGTATACTTTGGAATTACAGACTACGAAAAGGCATTTCATTCCATAAGCATTTCTATGGTGTTTAAAACATTGAACATCAAGAAATAGCCATGGAATATGTCATATTAAAAAGAATATTTATCAAAATGTAACAGCAATTATTGGAATACATGATAGTACTAAGAAGATTCAAGAATGTATGACATGGTGATTCCATATTTCCAAAACATTTAAATGAAAAACTAAAGGAATAAAGGAAGTGAAGCTTATTAGGTCATTTCGATTTTGCAGCTGGTGATGATATTTCTTTTTTATAATGTTGCAGAGTTTCAGGAAATGTGACTAACTTATCAAATAAAACAAAAGTAGGGCTAAAGATAAATAATAAGTAGACTAAGGCAATGATCAATGAATTTTCTCAGAATAAAGACTGATGATCAATAAGTTAACAACTATAAAAACTTTAATCAGATTATTAATACAGAGAGAAACATAATGAAGGAAATTAGTCATAGAATTAAAATTAAATGGAGTACCTTTGATAGAAATAACTTAATATTAAAAGTAAATGTGTTTATGTTTTTTGAAAAAAAATGTTTTAATAAATGTGTTTTAGCAGTTCTTATTTATGGATCTGAGACATGGACATAACAAAATAGCAATATAAAGACTTCAGACTACTGTACAAAGTATGGTGATATGTATGTTGGAGTAAAGAAATCAAAAGTGAAATAAATGAGTGAAAGAACAAACAGGGGATAAATGAGTGAAAGAACGAACAGGGGATAAATGAGTGAAAGAACGAACAGGGGATAAATGAGTGAAAGAACGATCAGGGGATAAATGAGTGAAAAAACAAACAGGGGATAAATGAGTGAAAGAACGAACCAGGGATAAATGAGTGAAAGAACGAACAGGGGATAAATGAGTGAAAGAACGAATAGAGGATAAATGAGTGAAAGAACGACCAGGTATCAGTGACATCATTGAAAAATTAAAATAATGAAAAAGAGATGATAACAGATTGGCAGTTAAAGTCTCAAACGGCATCCCAAAATATACAAAAGACCTAGAAAGAGGTCACATGTGAGACGAATGGATGAAATAAGAAAGTTTGCTGGCGTTATAAAGAAAAAAAAGCTACAGATGGAAAATATAGATTAAGACTACAGTGAAGTGCATTGGATCGATAATGAAGGAAAACATGAAGACAATTTAACAACAATATACAGATTATGCAACTTTTAATATATATATATTATAATTTATGTCTCTATTGACATAAGTTGCATTTTAAATAGTACGAAGGTAAAATAATAATAAAAAATCCTTTAGCTAAACAAAATAGTCATAAAAATAGAAATAGGTACTGACTCAAAAAAATGGGAACATTTCACACGATTAATAAAAATCCAGAACTTAATAAAACTATTTGATTTTTTTTTTTTATATGTCATAGGATCGGCCGGGAGGCGAACCCTCAACCGTCTGCAACCAATTACTTGCTTGCAAGGCTACTGCGATTTTGAATTTTATAAATACCTAAGAAACATTCTTAAAATAAATAAAAATGTAAAATGAGTGGCAAAAAAAAAAAAAACGTTCAATAAAATTATCTTGAAGAAGGTTTAGATTTTTTTTTTAAAAAAAGATCAACTCAAAAAGAAATTTATTTCATCAGTCTCTTGAGAAAACTGAAGATAACTAAACATACAGTAAGATGGAACAAAATATGAGCAAAGTAAAGACTTTTTTTGAATATGTATACAAGTGAAAAGAGAATGCATTATTTTTATTAGCAAGAGATATGATTAACTTATCCGGGTAAAAAGCAAAGTAAATATTATATTTAAATTACCAAAGATTAATCATAATAGCTAAATGTTGGATAAAAGCAACAAAAAGAGAAATATAATTGGCTATTAAAAAGTAAATAATAAGAGGTTATCAATGTAAGGTAATAACATTTTAAAATAATACTAATAAAAAAAAAAAACCGAAGACATGCAATGTATATATATGAATGAGTAAAAAAAACGATATATATATATTCATATTATTGTTTGCGAATTCAGCTATTTTTAAAATTATATTTTGTCTGAATTAATTCATTTGATATATTGGTATTTGAATTCCTTAAATTGAAGATAACAGAACATTATATAGGTAAAATAACCTTCAAATATATCTCTGCAAGGCAAAGGAAGTCTTAATTAAGAGGGGGGGAGGGTAAATTACCAAACTCTCCAAATGTTTAACAGTAAGCATATCAATATGTTACCATCTTTGTTTTATTTTGTAGCTAAGAATAAATAGATATTTACAAAGCAATTTTGGGTAGTTAGTTGGGATAGGTATATTTTGGCTATCTGAAAAAAATTTTAGGCCCACGTTTAAAGTTTTATAAAGCCTGGGTTGAAACCAGATCATGAGATTAGCAGCCAAATAGGCAATAATGTCCCAAAAAGTCATTTCTACAATCTAGGTAATTTTTATATGTTTGTTTCTCTGAATCACTTTAAATGCCATTTATTTGGGACAAAATAGATCTACGGTTCTTTTAACTTTGATAGAATTATTTTACATTAAGAATTCAAATGTGAAATTACATTCTTTCGCCATATAAGATATCACGTGATTATATAAGGTATTTATATGTAATACTGTTTTACATTAATGTATTATCATTTTATTGTTCTTTTATCGTTTTTCACTTTAATTTTCGTTATAAAATTTAAAGTTTCAATATATAACTACAAAAGATTAAAATTGATAAAAGTTTATATAATTAAATATTAAATTTACTTTTTGGTGGAAGCATACATCTGGGTATATATACAGATGACTATGTATATATTTGCGATTATAAATACGTATATGAATAGTATATAAGTTTATAAAAATAATTCATTAATCGTACATGAAGTATAAATACTCTTGTTAAAAATTGAAGTTTATAAGTTGCTGGCGAAAATAAGGGTTAAAATCTGGAAAAATTTATCAAAATAATTGAATCATATTTAAAAACCGTTTCTTCTTAAGGCAAAATTTAATCCATTACATATGTATTCTAAATGAAGAATATAAACGTGAATTTGAAGTCCAAATGTCTTTAAACAAAATATCAAACAAATTACATATTTTAAATACTTGCAATTTCATTAAAAAAAGTAAAATCAATATGAAATAATAAAAAAAAACTTAGACAAATATTTACTAGGTCATTTTATTAATTAAATATAAAAATGATATTTAGTCTGAATGAATTAAAATAATACAGGTCTTCATTGTTTTTTGTTATTTTTAATGACAATAAATATATTAATTAGTAATTTTATTTTTAGAATATTAATTATTTTATTAGCGTAGTTTAATTACAAACATTTCAATGATTTAGACAAATTTTTAAAATTTTTGAAATAATTCTCTTATTGAATTAACAAAATAAATTAATCATTTTATGATTAGAAATGCATAGATGGCGTTGGATATACTTTTAACATAAGGGTGGGTAAGATAACATCAAAAATAATGATGACAAATGCTGGAGAAAGAAAAGAGAAAGAATTTTTCTTAGTGGATATAAAATTAAATGTGGTGAATAGATATAACTATTTGGGAATCGTCTTAAGTAATCAGACAAATTGCTTGGTTGAATGGGAGAAAAAAAATTGAAAAATGAAGCAAAGAAAAGAAAGAGACTGATATAGAAATTAACAGTGTTTTCATTTAATAAATATGACATAGCAAAAATTATATTGAAGTGAGTGGCAGTAGCAGGATTAACTTATAATAATGATATGTTATGTGTTAGTAAAGAGATGTTAGATTACTTAGAAAAAGTACAAAGAGAAGTATGAAAACATGCATTAGATGCAGACGTGTAGACAACAAAGGAAGCAATTTAGGAGGAAATGGGATGGTCAAGTTTTTATATAAGAGATGCAAAAAGTAAAATGAAAATGTTCAGAAAATTGAAATTTATGGACAGTAAGAGAATAGTCAAAATAGTATTTAATTGAGTTATGAGTAAAGGACAGGCAACAAGATGGGTAAGAAAAATAGTATGGTATGCAGAAAATTTGGATAAAAACTTTATATCAGTATACTTATACAAAAGGTGGGATGATTGTGTTATGAGAATTGTTGAGTGTTATAGTGGCAAAGAATGGGATAGAAGAATAGATGCATTAATAAAACATAGGGAGTTGAAGAAATAAAGAACTAATATGGAGAGTAAAAAGAGTTTAAGTATATATAGAAATAAACAGAATATTGAGTGCCAGTTAATTTACAATAATAGCAAGGAAAGTAGTTTACTGTTTAAGGCTCAAACAGGATTATTAGTAACAAGGGAATATATACAGAAATGAAGAAATGTGAATGATTTAGTCTGAAAGTTATGTAAGGAAGGTATGAAAAATATTAGACATCTGCTAATTGAATGTAAATGTTTACAAGAAGAAAGGGTACAAATAATGAAGTTATGGGAGAATAAATATCAACAATGTGATTATACAGAAAGTGGGTTCTTAGTTTTTATACTGGGTTTGCAAAAAGATAAGGGGGATCTAGATATAAAAGCTACAGAGTGGACAAAAATGATATTGTGAAACTGGAATGGAGCAGGATAAAGAGGAATATGGGAAAAACTTAGAGTTAGGAAAAGAAAGAGACTAACAGGTTTCTATAAGCATATTGGCTAAGAGATTCCTGACTTTAATAAACAAGAAGTCATAGCACATCACATCACATATACAGAAAAGTAAAAAATATTAACATGGTTAAGATAAAGGATGAAAACAATTGCAAAACGATGATGAACACATAATTTTGTCATACTACTTTACTGTTTCTTCTGATTTTGGACTAAAAATATAACATACATATAAAATTTATTATGAAATGCTAATTAAATTTTGCATTATAAATAATATAAATTCATAAGCTTTTGATATGCCTAAACTTTTCATTTTTAAATATTCAGATAAAATAAATAAATTTTGTTTAATGCATACATTCTATAAAATATTTCTTTGTTCTTTTGTTAATTTCAATAAATTAAAAAAGATTTAAATGTAGATGCATACTATACTTTTTTATTACTAACCATATGGGACAAAAATTAATAATAAATTACTATCAATTGACATCATTGTTAAAAGCAGATTCTTTATTAGAAACTAATAGTAAAAGAGTATAGACATTATAATTATCCCACCTCCCTAATGTGCTTATGCATCTATAATAATACAAATACACCTGGGTCTCATTTTATGTGGTAGATAGGTTCCACAGAAAACCCTCATTAAAAAAAAATCGTACAAAAATAGATTTAATTTACCTTGAAAAATGGGGGATAGGGTCTGTAATTTTCAGAATTTGCATAAAAGCAAAGCAACAAAGAAAACTTAATTTAAAATTCGCATTAAAAAAATAAACAAATAAAGTATGACTAATAACAAATTTCAAATATTTGAAAAAATTAATACAAGACAATTTTTTTTTACTTTTTTTATTAACTACAGTATTTAATTTTACATTTTTAATACATATTTTAATCATTACTGCTAGCGTTCATTTGTAAACTGGAAAGAAATCAGATTCAATGTGATATATTGTAGCATCTCCTTAAACAAAGTCAAGAATCTCTCAGCAATTATGCCCAGAGAAACCTGTTAGCCACTTTATTTTTATTTGTAATGTGATGTACAACTAGCACCATTTTCAGTCTTGTGCTGTGTTAATGGTTTTCTGTTTCTATATTAAAAAAATGAGATCGTAATCAAAACAAAAAAAATTATACATTATCATTAGAAAGATTATTTTCAGTTTATAAAATCTTTGTTTTTTATTTTAAAAATCTAAAAGATTATTTATTTCTGTTATATATAACAAAATACGTTTTAAAAGTTTAATTTTTTTGAATATTTATTGCGATATTTTTATATGTAAGTATAAATCTATTATTATTATTTACTCATTAGTATAAATAGGTTGTTTACATAGAAACTAAAATTCTAAATACAGCTTCAGGCCATATTCACGTTAGCTGCCAATATAACGTTATATTTTTGAAGAAAAAAAAAAGTATTTCAAGTGAAAATAAGTTATTAATAATTTAAATTTCTTGATATATAATAAATATAGTGAAATATGAAAGATATTAAGAAGAAACATGAATTGCATAACTTCAAAATTACATTAAAATAATCCGCATAAAACGAGATCCAGGTGTATTTGTTTATTTGAAGTTTTCAAAGCTGAGTATTAATATTTTCTGCAGCAAACATTTTTTATCTACAAGATCTTACTTAATAATATCTCTTGATTGAATTTTAATTATAGCAATCAATATCATACCTCTTTAAAGTGTTTTAACAAGAATGATATTTTTTATAACAATAATATTTATAGTACTATTAGTACTTGTAATATTTATAACATAAATGAATTTTGTCTTTTCTATAAAATCTATGATGAAATTTACCATAAAATACTTTATAGAATGACTGATATTTTTGATACATTTTATGTATCCAATTCAAGAAAGATGAATCCTTAAGATTCAATATTATTTCAAACATTATGAAGTCTATTTACATAAAATTCTACCATCACTTTTATTACTGTGGTATTCATATTTAACTTCTATATAATAAATATGAATGAGTAGCAATTCTATAATTGAAGTAGTTACTTTATTTTGATAAAATATCTTACCCTTTAACTTATATCAGCAACATATTAGAATCATCTAATTCAAAATTCTACATAAAAGGATTTCAGAATACTTAAACTGATTTATATTCTAAAATTGAAAACTACAGAATGAAAAGATGTTGAATATTTTTCACTATCTAAATATCTAGAACATGTCAAGAATTGTTAGCCAAGAGATCAGCGCAGCTGCTTTGCAAGCAAGCAGTTGGTTACAGATGGTTGTTCCGTGTTCGCCTCCCGGCCAATGCTATGACATATGAAAAAAAATATCTAGAACATTAATTATCAAACAAAATCTTATAGACTGCATCCAAAAGCATTAACAATATTCTACATATTATTATAGAAATGGCAATAATTTAATGATTTTGCTTTGAATTCTAGTAAAAATTTTGTTTTAAATCTAATTTGCATGTTGATAACTGTTTCATGAAACTGCCTATAAATTATTTCAAAGATTACTGTGTAAAAATAGAAAACAAAGTTGGAGTCATTATACATAACTGTTCAATACCAATTTTCAATTCAAGAGCATCAGATTTATTGTTAAAAAGTTGCCTTGACAACAATTTGAAATTCTAGATTGTCATTGATATTGGGAGTATATAATTGACTGGTTTTTAAAGAACTATATATAGTATAACAATTTTTATTACTAGAAATACATAAATAAACAAAATTGGTTATGGTTTTAAATAGTAAATACACCTGGGTCTCATTTTATGCAGTAGATAGGTTTCTCAGAAAATGCGCACAAAAATAGACTTAACTTACCTTGAAAAATGGGGGATAGGTTACTGTAATTTTTAAAAATTGCATAAAAGGAAAGCAACAATGTAAAATTACTTTAAAATTTGCACAAAAAAAAATAAGGAAATAAAATATGACTAATAAAAAATTTCAAATTTGAAAAAATTTGATACAAGATGAACTTTTTTTACTTATTTATTAACTACAGTATTTAATTTTATTCAAAACAATATATTTTTATGCATACTTTACAGTATTTTTCATTTTTTCATACATGTACAGTATTTTAATCATTATCAGTATTTGACAATGAGTAAGTTCATTAGTAAACTAAGAGGAAATACAACTAGCACCAACTTCATTTTTTTAATTGCTCTTATCGTGGACTCGCCGAAACTAAATGTTTTCCAATCGCTGTTGATCCTTCCAATTTTGCTAAGCGATCTAAAATTGAAATTTTTGTTTCCAAAGAAATTAATTTTCTTGGGTGTTTTTTTCTTCTCCATTAGAGTAAACTAAAAGTTTAAAATAAAAATAAGAACTTAGACTTACGATAATAAAAAGACACTGACCCACCACTGTTGGACAAAATTTAATTAAAACTAACAATTAAAAATTAAATTCTTATTTTTGTCTTTAATTTTTTAATTTTCAATTTCGTTTAAAAATCAAATTTCATTATTTCGCGTCACATTAATTTCAGATCACATTAAGTAATTTTTAAATTGTTAATCATAATTAAAAATCAGATTTTAATTATCAAATTTAATTATGCCCACTGCTATAACTCATCTTTTAAAAATAAACTTGGAGACACTAAATCATTAATTGATTACATACCCTTTTTTTAAAAAGCAAAAATAGAATGTGATTTAAAATGCAAAAACAACAACATGCATAGAATAGGCATCTATAATGTTTGAACAGATTTACATTATAATCTTGTAAAATTTAATGTGTGTATATAAAATGGGGAAATCCTGATTTTAAGTGAATTATGAATTTCTTTATTGTATAAAATCTATTATAGTACTATTATAAAGTGCTGAAAATATTGAAATTATTAGAGAGAAGTCGAACTCCGATAATGCACTATTACTTTAAATATGACATGTGAGTGCATGAAATTTATAATATTTAAAGTAATAGCGCATTGTCAGAGCTCAACTTCTAATCTAATAATTTTTATCGCATAAAAGAAAGCTGCATACAAAGATATTAAGAAGAAACATGAACTGCATAACTTCAAAACTGCATTAAATAAATCCGCATAAAACGAGAACTAGGTGTACATCACTATTATGCATTTATGGTGTTCATCATAATATAAGGGAAAAAATATTATTCTATGAGTTATATATTCTAAAAGCTTACATTTGAACAGTTCTGAAAAGTGTATAATTTATATATTTATAAAATGCTATATTAAATGCAAAATTGACAATATTTGAATTCAATAAATAAATTGATACATTCTAATTCCACAATATTCTATTTATCATCTCTAGACTTTTAATACCCAGTATATTTCTCTTATAGCTACATATTTATTCTTCCTTGTATGATCTTAGGAATATAAATATCTAAATAGTTAGATTCCTAATATTTATCCAATCTGTTGCTCATTTTCCAATACTATATTCTGATATATTGTTTCAATATATATATATATTTGTTGATTTTATTATATTTATCTCCAAGCTCATTTTTTATATTCTTCTATCAATTTTTAAACCATATAGCTCAAACCATTATGATTCTGAGCCAAAATTATTTGATCATCTGCATAGAACTATGTATAAAGTATCATTACTATGTAGAGAAAATTGGTTTTAATGTAGACCATAGAAAATCTCTATGTTTGAGTCTCTAATATCTTTATATTAGCCAACATCAAATTTTCAGGATTTTATTTTTTTGTGTATAAATTAATATATAATTTTTTAACTGCCTTAATTACTAGTAAATTTATAAATACTAAAATTATATTAAATTCGTTATTAATAACTGCTTTGCGAGAGTATAATCGATATTGCAATAAATTGTAGTTTTAAAAGCACTGTTAAACTTGTACTATATCAGCGAAAGAATTGAATTTAGATAAAGTGAACTTGAAAACTCTTAGATTGTCGTTCAGTTTAAGGAAATAGACAAAGTGAAAACTTGTAACTGAATGGATATTTTGAAAAAAGTAAAAGATTACAAATTGGATTAAAGTTTTCTTTAATAAAATTGCTCCAAAAATGAATAAATAAAAATGCTGAATAATTACAAAAATTTATTGATTTGTTTATATTCAGCTTTTATATTTTCTCCTATCCTTTTTCAATTTTTTTTCCTTTTTGTTTTGAATGTAATTGTTTTATTAGTGAACTGATGTATATGAATATATATATTCATCAATTTTATCACAAAATATGACCTCAACACCTGTACATACATGATAGTTTCTTCTTTTTACTTTTGTCTACTCTTTCCAATAATGTCGAAAAAATTATTATCATCTGTTCCTATTTTTGATGTCATTTTTATTTATTTATCTCTTGCATATTATCAAAATTAATTTTAAATTTCTAATTATCATTTATTTAACACATATATTTTCTTCATAATATATACGTAAGTTTTCATGCAAATCTTTTTTCCCCCCTACCAGTTGATTTAGTATAAAGAGCCACTTTCTGGTAAGCAAATGTTCCTCATTCAATAGCAAGAGCAAACAAACCTCGATTTGTTTTTGTCTAATACAGCTGCTATACTCTGATGTCATTAAATGTAATACGATTTCATTTTATTTAATAGATGAATTAGCTAATACATATAGTCTAATTTAGATCTATTTTATATATGGTTCAGATCCTTATAAAAAAAATAGTGGATATATATATACATCAAATAAAGTTTTTGAAAAGAAGTGTTTTAATTATAGAATTATATGGCTATATGTAATGTATATTTTGAAAAGAAAAAAAAGGATTGAGTCGTGATTAGAAACAGAAGTAAATGGATTTGTTTCAACTTTTAATGTGAATATTTTTGTACCTTTTTTAAAAAAAAAATAGAATCTGAAAACTACTTATTTGTTTGGTCTAGTAATATATTAAAACGGGCATAATAATTAATTAATACCATAATTAATCGATTAATCAATCACATTTTTATAATTAAATTATTCAAATTAAATGTCATTTATCACAAGAGAATCATTTCTTTGTTATTTATTAGGTTTTAAAGCAAAAACAAAATCAGAAGTAAATGTATTTTTCTTATTTCACCAAGCAATAAAATTAGAAAGAAGAGATATATTATTTATAAATGTTGGACAACAAAACATCGGCGTTACAAAAGTCAGAAATAAAAAGGAAAAAATAAATAAATATAATGAGATACAAAAAATTACAAAAGTAAGACTTTTAATGTTATGTTTAAAAACTCTTGTCACGTAGCTTGAAAATTACGTGATCTTTACTTTCTTATTGCAATAATACTAACAATTTTAAAACAAAGGTTTAAAATGAATAAGCTCCTTAAATATTCTTAAACTTTATAATCATTAATCTTAAATAAAATCTTTTACATTTTAAAATTGACATAGTTTTCTAGAATTTATGTAATTACAAATTTAGGTTACATATACGTAAATATTTGAAGTTCAGGCACTCTTCACATACCTGAAGCCTAGTTGTAAATATAGAGGATTTGAACTCAGACTTTCAAGCACACTTGAACTATCCATACTATCTTATACCACTGATACACAAGTCCAAATACATGTAGAAAAGATAGATAATCACCAATATATGTATTTCGTGCTAAACCAGCACTCATCAATTGGTCCAGATTATCATCTCCCCCACACATATATAATCAGTGCTCAGTTTATATTAAGATAGCAAATCTTCATACTTTAATGGACAGGCTTCAATCCACTCCAATCTCCAACTCTTCAGTCATTCATACCACTGAAAATCTGATGATGGAAAGCCCAAATCTCATGCTAATGTCAATATTATTGCCATGCCCATGTTAACCTCAAGTCACTCTGAACGATTCTTCATGGATATTCTAAAAATAAGTACAAATTTTAACTATTGGGTTGACTTAAATTCTACATTGCAATTCTGACCAATTTATTAATTAATATACGCCTCACATCCCAGATTATAATATTCTTCCTTCACTTTTGTAATCATTAATGAAAAATAATATAGCGCGTGGAATTAAATTTCTTTCCTAATTGAATGTTCACTCCACTGTGCTTATGACTGGACCAACTGTAATATAAAATTATGTGTGTGAAATGTTGATTTATCCAGTAATAAAAATATAATAAACATGTATGGATTGTAAGATTTCAATGAAAACTTAAGATATTTTCAATAATTTTTAAAAACAATTACTGTACAGTTTTTACATTTTAAAGCACAGTATTACATTGAAAAAAATATTGATGTTTTCTAATATAAATTTCGACCAGCTGGGTCACTTCAGTTAGGCCAAGCCATTTAAGTTTTTTTAATAATTATATAAAATAGTTCTTGAAAAATGCATAAATGATAAACATTTTTATTAAGTTAAAAATACCTTTTTTACTTTAAATTTTAGAGAAAGTCAATTATATTTACTATTTTTTTCTAGACTGATACAAGAATTTCATGCTATTTATTTATTTTTTTTTTCAAATAAATGCTCACTCAAAATTATATACTTTTAAACACCAATTATTATTTTTACTTATCAAAAATAGTATGAAGTGATGAAATACCAATTGTTTTCATTAAAAAATATGACACAAAATAAAAAGCAGATAAAAAATAGTATTACAAGCTGACAAACAGACTAACGAACGGATGCACATATTTTATAGATATAACAAACACCTCCATACTTCCCCATTCTTTTTAAATTCATATAACTAAAGATATAATAAAAGACAAATGACTCCCAAGATGCATTTCGTGCTGAACCAGCATTCATCAGTTGACCCAGGTCACTATCTCTCATATATATCTTTATTATATGCAAAGTATTTATCTAGAGTAAATTGTTACATTTTCATTTACCATTGTCAAACTTCCTCCATTCATACCTTTGACGCCATCCATTTGAGATAAATACACTAATGATTATTGCTAATCATTTTCGAAACTAGAGATTACACATATTTTCATCTATAACTTATTTTTGTTGTTGTTGTTGAAGTTATTATCGCTATATTTATTTATAAGTGATTGTTAATAAATTAGTAAATATTTATTAAATACTGCATAAAGAGACAGTGTTATTTGATTGAAAAGAATAAATAATATCCCAATGCATTTTCAGCACCAAAAATGCATTAAAATCACAAAAATGGGAAGTGTTGCATATATTAAATATGATATACTTTGTAAAGCACATATACATATATATGCACAAATTTCTTAAATATAATTTAATAAAGTTTATCATAAATTTTATAAAAAGCTAATGTAAAAACTTGCAATCTAAACTTGACCAGATGTTAGCAAATATATTAAATTTAATTCATTAAACAGTATACTTTCAATTTTATTTGAGTGTTAATACATAATTATTGAGTCTAACATTTTTAAAGTAGATGAAAAGAAAAATATATATTCACACAGGAATATAATTTCTCATTATAAAGTTCTTAAAACTATTAAGTATAAAATTAATTTCTATTATACTGCTTCAGATAAAAAAGATTTTAAGTATTAATAACGGTCACTTATTATAGACTTAATGCATATATTATCAAATAAAAGAATATGAATATTATATTTGGTTGTGTCATTTTTTATAAGGGTATAAATTTGGTTACAATAAGTGTTTCTAAATATCTACAGAGGATAATCTCTAATTATTCTGACCAAAGCCCTGAGCATATTTAATAGTAAATGAATGGATCTTCAATTCATTGTCTTATCAGCTAAACAATGAAATATATGACCCTTGCTACTTACATTCAATATCTCCATTAGTAATAGTAATTTGTTCCATTATTTTATTCTAAAGCCATCTAATATATTGATGGATATTAAATGATATTATAAATTAAACATCAGGATATAATTTATATTTTTAATAATGATTCTAATTATAAGGAAAGTTAGAATACTAATTAATAACTCAAAAGTAGTTGGCATTACTATTTAGTGTTCTTTCATTTTTTTCAATAAATAACTTTGGAGCAGAGTAATAAAATTCATTATTGTTATGTTTTAGTTACTAAATTTAAAGTATAAAATAGACTTTTGCAATCCATTTCTTATGTTTGTTTGATAAATTATTATTTCACTTCATTGTGGATTGACTGGACCCAAATTTAGGATTCCTTTTTTTGAAAATAGATTATGTAAACCTTTTTGGATTTGTAATTTATCATCAAATGAAAATTATACACACATGTATATCTATATGTCATACAAAAAAATCAATAATATTTATCTGAGAGCATTTTTAATACTATGACCAGACTCATAATGAATAAACCAAACCAACCAATTAAAATTCCACTGCATGCTCAGTAGGACACTAGTACTTCCTAGATTGATAATGTTATTAGACTGGCAATAAATCAGGCCTCTTTTATCTTTCTCTTCTTATTATTAGGCTCATTATAGATGACATTATTTGAAAAAAAAATTATGGTCAGTATTTTATTATGATTACAGAAAACAGAATTAATTTGAGAAAATGCATTGACACACTGGATTTTGTCTCTCCATAATATAATAGTGGTCTACAGCTGGGACCTTGGTAATACTTTGATAATGCTATTAATGCATAAGTATTCATGACGTTCTGCATTAGCAGCATCAATGAACACTAAATAGTAGTAAAATCATATTGAAAATGTAATCTAACATGTAACTGAGATTTATTATACTGCTTAAAATTTTATAAAGATTATAATATTTATGTCATTCATTTTGATAATCTTTGGTTCTTCTAATAAATCACACACAGAGAAGCAACAATGATTATCTATAGTCCTATAGTATTTTGTCATTATTTATTATCTTAACATACATAAAATTTCAAAGCAATTTAAGAATCAAGACATTAAAAAATAGTTGTTAAACAATTATTTTACTGCAAACAATACAATTGGAATAATCATATTTTTATATGGAAAAGTAATTTAAAAAATATCTGTTATTTTAATCATAGTAATAATTTAAAAAGTATTTATTTTCTAAATACATGTAACTTTTTTTATGGTATAATAAAGATTAGATAGATGATCTATTCTTAAGATTACAAAATAAGCTTTGGTTTGCAAACCCTGTAGAAAATTCTGAGTGAGATGCAAATACAGAATTAATAGTTTGAACTTATAATCAATTAAACAAATGATGGAGACCAAATCTCATTTTTAATAATCAAATAAGCATTTGATTATGAATTGAAAGATTTTTTAAAGTATTAAAAGTAAGATTTATTCTCTAGCCTGTGTCTAAATACATTATTAATTCAAAATTATTAATATCAAACCTGTCTAAAATATAAATTTCATCCTGAATTTCCAACAGTTTGGCAAATGAAAGCTTATTTAATATGGTAAGCTTAAAAATAGGTAGACTGTTTTATTCTTTATTGTTTGTTAATGTAGTGAGAAGTTACTTTTTCAAAGATTGTGACACAGTAGTTTGCATTTATTTCGATGTCATATACGTTAAACTATTCTTATTAAATATTTAACCCAATTTCATTCTATAACTAGAAGTCATCATCATCATCAACCATTATCAATCCACTGCAGAATAAAGGTCTCTCTAAGTTCAAACCATCTTCTCTGACCTTTAGCTTCTCTTATCCACATCACCCCTGCAGACTTTCTTATTTCATCCATCCATCTCACATGTGGTCTCTTTCTGGATCTTTTACAATCTCTTAGAATCCAGTTTAAGATTTCAATTGTCCATATATTATCATCTCTTCTAGCAGTATGTACAGCCCAAACCATTTCAGTTTTTTAATTTTTTCAATGAGGTCAATAACACCTGTTTGTTCTCTTACTTATATATTGCATTTTCGATCTCTTCTTGTTACTCCTAACATGCATCTCTCCATACTTCTTTGAGTGGTCTGAAGTTTCTGTACTGCTCTTGTATTAAGTGTCCAAGTCTCAGAACCATAAGAAAGAACTGGTAAAACACATTTATTAAAAACCTTTCTTTTCAAACACATAGGCATATTTCCTTTTATTATTAAGTTATTTCTAACAAAAGCACTCCAACCAAGTTCAACTCTATGATGAACTTCATCCATTATGTTTCCATCTTTATTAATAATCTGGCCAAGATATTTGTAGCTGTTAACTTCTTCTAACTCATCATAATCAATCTTTATTTTTATATTTTGAGAAAATCCATTGAACATTACTTTAGTCTTTTTAACATCTGTCTTTAGTCCTACTTTCTTACTTTCATCTGACTACTCCTGCAACATTTTCTGCAGCTCTAAAGCATTATTTGCAAAAACAACTACATCATCTGCAAAATATAAATGACTTAAATAATCTCCATTTACTTTCACTCCTTTAGATTCCCATTTTAATACACAAAATACTTCTTGTAGCACTGCTGTAAAAAGTTGTGGAGATGTGGAGTTACCCTGTCTTACACCCTTTTCAATGTTAACTTTCCTAGTATCATTATGTAATGTAATTGTTGCTGTTGCATTTTTATAAATATTCTTTAAAATATGACAATATCCTGGATCTATACCTTGATGATCCAATGCTTTAATCACTGAAAAAAATATTTATAAAATCAAATGCCTTTTCATAATCTACAAATCCAAAGCATAATGGCAACTCATATTCATTTGTTCTTTCTATAACTTCTCCAATACCTAAATATGATCTACTGTACTAAAACCACTTTTAAAACCAGCTTGCTCTTTTGGTTGGTGGAAATCCAATGATCTCTGTAGATGAGCTGTAATTATCTTGGTAAAAATTTTGTATAAAATTGATAAAAGGCTGTTAAGCCTATAATTTCTAATATATTCTTTATCACCTTTTTTAAATATTAATATTAATACTGCATTTTTCCAATCATCTGGTACATCTTTATCATTTAGACATTTAGTATATAACTTTACTAAAAAAATTATATTTCTTCACCTGCTTCTTTTAATATATCAATTATAATTCCATCATTACCTGAACCTTTCTTTTCTTCATAAATTTAATTGCATGTCTCACTTCTTCATTTAAAATTCTGGGCAATTTGAAAGATATAATAGATATAGGAGATAGTTGTTCTTTATTACTATATAATTCTTGATAGATATCTTCTACCCATTTTATGATGTCATCTCTCTTTTTAGTAATAGTTCCATTTTTTTTCCTTATTGCAGATATAAATTTCCTACCAATACCAAAATGTTGTTTTACACTCTTGAGACTTTTATTCTCTTCAATAGCTTTCCTTGCTGGTTCACAGTTATACTTTCTTATATCATTTTCAACTTTTTTCTGCACCGTTTTACAGAATTTGAGGTATTCAATCTTTTTTAATGCATCATTTTTGTATATCTTCATATTCCTTTCTTTCTTCATAAATTTTCTAGTCTCAGTAGAAATTTTATTGGTCAATTGCTGCTTTTTTTCTACCAGTTATCTTTGTTGCAGTTTTTAAAAGTGTATCAATTATTTTCTTATTAATTTCATTCAAATCTGAATCATGTTCAAAATCTACTAATACTTGAAACCGATTTGTAAATTCTAATTTAAATTCATTAGAGTGTTTCTGAAAATTACGAATATCAACTGTAAATATTGTTTTTCTTAATAATTTTTGTCTCTCTAGTTTTGCATTAATACATATCTTACATCTTACTCATTGCAATCTTGAAATATGTATTTTAAAATATAATCCAATTCTGCTGTACCCTTCATTTGGATGCTTCCATGTCCATTTTCTTTTAACATTTTTTTCAAAAAAAGAATTTATAATATAAAATTTTTCTTTTTCTACAAACTCCTCAAGTCTATGATCTCTTTCATTTCTATTACCATAACCAAAATTGCCTACAGCATTACCGTCCTTCATTTGCTTACCAATTTTAGCATTAAAGTCTCCCATAACAATTTTAAAATGTTGTTTATTCTGATCAAAAGCCTTTTGTACTTTCATATAAAAATATTCCATTATTTCATCACTTTGACAACTTGTTGGGGCATAAACCTGGATCATCTGCATTTGATATCTGCTGTTAAGTTGTATAACTAATCTTGCCACTCTGTCCGATACACTATTAATTTCCACAATGTTGCTCTTACACTTTTTATTTATAATGAATCCTACTCCACTTGTATTTTTAATATTTGTGCCTTTATAGTAGAGTATATGTCCACTTTTCAAATAAATTGTATTTCACCTTTTCTTCTAACTTCACAAAATCCAATAATGTCCCATTTAATATAAGACAGTTCTTCTTCTAATTCTTGCAATCCTTCTTCACTTGAAAGTGATCTGCAGTTGTAAGTACCTAAATGAAAAGTCATCATCAAATGGCATCCTGGGTCCACAATCAGGGGATTCTTAGCACCCTCCAGGCCACCAACCCCTGCCTTGGTTGGTGACTTTACAGTCTCCTGGGAATAAGGCCGTGATTTAATTTTGTCTATCATGATTAAATATATATCTATTGAAAAAATATTTTCATCTACACATACATTCATTCTGCCTTATCAAACAACTGAGAAAAAAGACCATGGTGTTTTGTAATCTTAAACTCAGATGTAAAAAGCCAATAAAGTCATCACACTGGATAATACGTGTTGGTAAGTAGTCTATTCATGTCGTATACTATATGAATAATCACATAGTAAATACAGCTGCAATGACAAGAACGTATGGAGTGGACATTATGAATTTGCCCTGCTCAGTTCCTTTAAGGCCTCCAAGAGGAATCAAAGGGTTTTGTTTCAGTTAATAGCAAACTCTTTTCTGCAGCCAATTACCAGTAAGTTTGTATAAATCCAAAGGTATCAATATAGCTGGTCAAAAATGTAAATTTAATATCAAATTGATAATTCATTCATTTAAATCATTATTTAAAAGTAGAAAGTGATAGAGACATTATCATAACTATTGGTTACCCAAATTATGACCTCAATAAAATAATATATTTTCCTAACAATAGTCATTCTTATTTATTTCTCTGAACTGTCCTAACAAATAATATTAGCTATCACAAATCAGTTTTATTTATTTAAACAATAAGACATTTTCTACACCTGGGCCACCCCCTGATTCAGAATACTGTATTGTTTATCCGTATTATTTTTTTAATATTTGTTCTTTCCTTATATGTTACCATAATCTAGCAAAATTTTCGAAAAAACATTGAACTCTTTTTTATACCCTAGATAATCTATAATCACATTTATTGATAAGTGACTAAATAATATATGTAATTAATACTTTCTAATTTTAAATTAACAATTTAATAAAATAATTAATTATGGAAATGTAAAAAAAAATGTATATACAAAATCACTTTGCATTCCAGTGCAAATATATTAAATAATTTTTATATGTTTAGTACATCTATAAATATATTGATAATCTTTACTTAATGCTTATTTGCATATAACTCTATCTAGCTTCAAGGTCTAATTTAGACCCCATTCCCTCATAATCTCACACACCTATTGTTACAAAAACGTTTGTTAATTATATAAATCAATTTCTTAAAATAAAAATATTATGAAATCATACTAGAAAATATATATGTAATAAGGAAAAGTTTACAAATTAATTCTTCTATTATGAATAATATATTAGCTTATTAAAATATTCTAATTTATTAAAAATTCTGAAAATATTATATTTTATAATTTAAATTAATATGCATTTGTTTACTAATCATGACCTAATTTTAAGAAGCAAACTTTCAAAAGTAGACAAAATAAATCTTCTTTGCAAGGTCACTTTTTCTACTTTGAAGCTATTAATCTCCATCTGTAGCTTCACTGAATTTTATTACTTATAGGTTTAATTTTCTTTATGATATTTTTATATTAATCTGTTGTTGAATTTTAATTTTCCATGGCTTTTTTTGGTTGATAGAGTACTGACAAAGAAACAGATTTTATCTTGTAGAACAGACATTAAACAAATTATAAGATATTTTCAAATTCTTTATTCATTATTCTACCAAAGATTACATTTACCTGTAGCAGCAATAAATCAATGAAAGTTTGCAAATCATTTCATAATCCATATTAGTGTGGAACAATTTCCTGGTAGCTGCAATTGAAAAATTATAATTATCACATATAGTTTTCAATGCTAAATTGGTTGTTTCTTCAAAAAAAAACTCAATGCTAACTTCTTTTTTTCTTGAAATAAATTTTTCCAGATTTAAGGGAAGTGAGTTAATGTTTTCAAATATGGTTAACTGAATTTCACCTTCAATAGGTTCAATTCTAATTTCAGCAGACCAACAGTAAATGCAGTTTCCATGATTACTAACTGCAACTGACTAGAACTAAAAAAATGACTGTGATAATTTCTATAATTACTGTTCTTCCATATGATAATTTGTGTTTGTCTATTCATTATTTGAAACATATGTTTTTTTGTTTATTGGATGACATGGTTGTTTTTTGGTCAGCTTTTATTTAATGATTTATGTAGCTAGTAAATTGAATAGAGAAAAAAATAATTATAAATATATTTTCTTTTTTTAACTTAAAACAAAATTTTCAACTTGTAAAAATTAAAATTTATAAAACTGGCTCTTAAATTTTAAAAATTATTTGCACATAACAAAAAAAAAATTACTTCTTACAAATAAACAAAAATTCATTTTGTAATAGCCAACTTAATATCTGTAGATTAACTT
Organism: Epiperipatus broadwayi; assembly: GCA_028023455.1. Classification (NCBI taxonomy): domain Eukaryota; kingdom Metazoa; phylum Onychophora; class Udeonychophora; order Euonychophora; family Peripatidae; genus Epiperipatus; species Epiperipatus broadwayi. Next base: position 7,362,740 of record JAQFVV010000004.1, read on the forward strand.
CAATATTATTTAACTATAAAATATTTAACATATTTGTACATTTTATAAACAGTAAAATTTTATCAACACTGACAATGCATTCTCACAAAATCAATGTGTAATTATTGTTTTATATTGCAATAAAATATTTATTTTAATTATTAATACTCCATAATATTTATTATCTTTATACCATCTTAACTATAACAAAAATTGAATTTAAATTCTTAAATCTGTTTATATAATTCAAAATTTATTGAAAAGCTGTTTGAATATTAATCCTTTGTAAATGTTTTTATTTAAGTTAGAAAATCTGTTTGTTGGTTGGTATTTTTGTTTGTAAATTTTAAAATTACTTTTATTATTTAAATTGGAATAAAATTGTAAAATCAAGGTTTAATAGATTTAAATTCAATGGAGTAGGTTCAAATTTGGTACATAAGTAAGAAATATCTGGCTAAGTAATATGGAACTTTAATATTTTAGGTAAGTGAACTAGTTTCTTAGGTATGAAACAGTCAGCAAAAAAAATTCAATCTTTTGATATCAAATTTAAAAATAGTTCTTAGAACTTGAATATGTTTTAAGTAAGACTCATGAGAAGGTGGTATAGAGACTTTTTTCTTTCCTCTTAAATTAATAATAACATTTTAAAATCAATGTTTAAAAAATTTAAATTAAATATAATTTGTTGACATTTATACATATTTTGAAAATCTCTACTAAAGTAATAGAGCACAATAATATTTTAGGTAGGTGACCTAGCTTATTAGATATGAAAGAGTGGCATGAAAATATTGAATATTTTGCTATCAAATTTAAAAGTGTTCTTAGAATTTTAATATGTCTTAAATAATGCATGTAATTTTTTAATTTCAATTCTTAAGCATTTAAATTAGATTCAAAAAAGTTAGTTTACAATTTAGTTTTGTTAAGCATTTGTTTTTTTATTAATTTTTTTTTAAATAAAAAGAAAAATTATCAAACAATTTCAATAAAAAAGTAAGTTACTTAATGCTTTATTTGTATTTATATATTGGACTATTTTCATCACCTAATATTAAGTATTGAATGTCTTTAGAAAAATTTAACTATTTAAATATTCCAATTACATTTAACTGTTAGTAATAACACACATATTAGTATATACACAATGTTTCAAGAAGAATTATTCTCTCTTCTTCAGGTGTTGCTGGCCTGAACAGTCACAATACTAGCATAGAAATTAAACTTGAATCCTTAGATTCTTGAATGTTGAATTTTTAGATAATGCTCTAACCAACTATGCCATTCAATATTCAAGAAACTAATGATCCAGGTTTGATTCTCCATCTGGTACTGTCAATGGTTAGGCCAGCAACAACTGAAGAAGAGAGGAGAATAATACCTCTCAAAATGTTGTGCATATACTAATCTGTGTGCTATTACTAACAGTTAAATGTAATTAAAATATTTAATTAAAGTTAAACTTTTTAAAAAAACATTTAATACCTAATATTAGGTGATGGAAATAGTCCAATATCAATATAACTAAAATATCATTACAAACCTTAAGAAAAATACTTAATTCTTTATTGCCATATTATGCTGGTTTAGTTTTTTTAAGCAATTGTAATTGATATAAGCACTTTTAATATCTTAATTCCAATATCATACTCATAGTAATGACAGACATTGTTATGAGTATGATATTAGAATTAAGATATCAAAATTTTCTCAGTATTCTATAGTAAAACTTTTACTCTTAAGCTTTTCTTACTCAGCATTCCTCGGACTTATATTAATGTTTAATTTAATATATATATATATATATATACTCATACTAAATATGATATATAAAAAGTATACATATTAACTTATAGCAGAATATTTAAATTGATTTAGTAAAATTTTATAATTATGGTAAACATTTTTTTTTTAAAATAAAAATTTTCAATCAAAAGCAAAAATGTCAAACACTTATCACTTAAAATGATATTTCATATTTTTAATCACTTAATGCTTTATTATACATATATATTTTTATGTACACATATTAAATATGATATATACATATGGGGTATATTTATTAACTTATATATATATCACTATAAATGTGAAGTCAATTTAGAGTACAATATAGTTTTACATTTGTATTGACTGTGTTAATGTTAAAAAATTAAAAATAATAGAGGTATTTTTTTAAATATTAAATGCTTTTATTTACTGTGCATTAAAAAAAATATTTGTTTCTTCAACCACTATTGGTGCTTTGAGATTTAACTTGAAATAAAAACAAGGGGAGAGATCCAGACATTAATTAAGTCAATCCTTATTTTTTAAATGCTTTTATTTAAGTTGGAATATCTGTTTGTTGGTTGGTAGGTTTGTTTGTAAACTTCTGAGTCAATTTTATATTATTTAAGTTAGAATCAAATTCTAAAATTAAAATTTAATAGATTTAAATTCAATAGAATTGCTTCAAACATTGTACATAATTAAGAAATACCAGACAAATCAATATGGGACAATTATCTTTTAGGTAGGTGACCTCGTTTCTTATATATGAAACAGAGTTTAGGAAAATAAAAAATATTTTGATATCAGATTTTTTTAGAACTTTAATATGTTTTAAGTAAGACTTGCAAGAGTGTTGTTTGTAGGATTTTTTTGCTTTCAATTTAAAATTATAATAATATATCTGTAATAGAACAATATTCATTTTACAGCATCACATTTTATGACTTTTATTACTATATAAAAATTAGCAATAATTACTAATCTTGCCTACACATGTCTAATATTTTATTTTATTTTACTTATTTAATGTGATTTTTTTATTATTTCAATTTCCAAGCCTATTATCTTTTGACTCAAGAAAACAACTTTACTGTTCAAAAGTATACTAATTATTAACTCATATATATATATATATATATATATATATATATGAGTTATATATATATATATATATATATATATATATATGATTTCATTATAATTATTTTCAGGATATTCCATATAATGAAATAGCTAAATAGATGGCATTTCAGTACAATAACAAATACCTTCCTCAGAGCATCCTCTTTCTCAGATCATAGGAATGCATGTAAAATTTAAAATTGTTATTTTTATTATTTTTTTCTCTCCTCATGTTTAAATTCTATTGGTAATAAAAATTGAAGATCACAAATAGCTCAAATTTTCTTCACACACATTCTTTTATTTTAAAAATAATAATGATTTTAAATCTCATACATATTTCTATGATGTGAGAAAGAGAATGCTCTGAGGAAGATACTTGTTATTGTACTGAAATATGAGATATTTAACTATTTTACTACCATTTTTCCATGAATATATATATATATATATATATGTTGTAATAAATCCATGGGTGTGAATTTCATTTAAGTTATTGTCACACTTTTCTGGAAGGTGACGCTAGATAAAAAGCCCAGACTTCCTCATTTTAGGTTACCATACCCATAGGAAGAAAAGTTAATTTCATTAGCAAGATAACATTAATACCCAATTCCAATAACTATACAAAGTCGCTTCTTCTTTTAATAGCCACACAATAATGAAGAACAAAAACTCTCTTTATTATAAATATAGTATGGACAGCATACACTTTATAAAAATGTACTGGAGATCAATAAATATACCCATAATGATGTTTTTCAATATGACAATCCAAATCCAAATAGCATTGATCTGTAATTAGCATTAAGACAACTATTGCAATGAATTCTTAAAGAATAGAATGATGGTTAGTATACATTACAAATACAAAAGAAACTTATACATAAAAATATAATTTTAGCTAATGGTACTAATGCATTTAGTATCATTTCAAAGGGATATATATATTGTACCGAGTTCAGTCTGTTGAGCTCTCACTTAGTCTGTAAATGGTTTTAGCTGGTTTCAACCTTATTTCGAATACATTTATAATCTTATTTAATTATAAATATTACGTGAATGAACTGGCACATTCGAGCAAAGTAGAAAATATTATTGATAGCAAAGCTGTCAATACCACCCATAATCAGACCGAGTTATGCAACACATAACACAATCACCTCGGCTGCTAGATTCAAACCCCTACTATCCAAACACTTTATTTGTTTCGAAGTAAACCCCAGGAATCAGCTAATCTAAGACTAACATGTTCAGACAGTAGATCCATAATCCAGCACTTGAAAAATTCCTTAACTAGCTCAGTCTATTATTTTAATTCAATAATAAAATATAGTTTCAATTAGTGGTGAAAAGAATTGACCGACAAATAAAGTTTTAAGTTTAACGACAATTTATTTTAATTAATATTTATTAAACTAATTTTAAATATTTTATAAATCTTATTTACTAATATAACACATGCACGTTTTTAATTAATACACTATAATATCTTAGGAGAAAGCATTAAATAATATTTGAAATTTAAAATACAATGACATCAATATACTAATGCATGAACACACACAACATTTTAAACACACATATTAATAGTTCATCTATGGGTGCTATAGAGTTCTTAAACTTGACTCTTGAGGCTTTACGAATGCGATGGCTACTTTAGAAATGAGTATAAGAAAATGTTATTACCTAGGATTTTGAACATGGATACTTCTTGCTGTTTGCTGCTTCTAATGAAGTATTTCTAACTGGTTAGATTTGAAATTGTCTTGTGGAGATTTGATGCTGATTATTCCGAGGCATTTTCTTTAAGAAAATTAGATATTGAGCGGCTTCAGGTTGTTACACAGGCATCACTTTTATCGGGTAGATTTGCTGTTTTTATCAGACTTCAGGCTGGAGGAAGTCGTATGTTTTCCGACGTTTTAACACTGCATTCTTGATTCTGGATCCATAACAAACTGACTAATATAACTCTCTCAAACACAACCCAAACTCAACTTGAACTCAACTCAAACTCGACTCTAATGCAACTAACTGTCTGATAAAAAAATTGTCTATTTATACATGAGGTGTGTTTTCATTTTGATATCATCCAGCAATATCTGTTGTCAAAGTTCTTTTCATTAGTAGCTAATCCTTTGGAGATAAGCTTTTTAATCCTGTTGTTTTTTACATTTGTGATTAGTAGCCAATCACAGAACTTGTTGTTTTATATTTTTAATTAATAGCCATCACTGAGTGTTTTTTAATTTTTTTTAACTTTCATTTATTCTTAATATTTAATATGCATACATTTATTACATTTACAGATGCACGCACACATATAATTTGAGATCCATTCACTATTTAGTTTTAAGATGAACCTTTTTTCCTTTCTTTAACTTAATAAAAGAGATTTATGTTTTTAAACTTTTAACTTATATTTCAATTAATAATAATAAGAAAAAACTCTTTACTTCTTTTATAAAACTTTTAACTTGATGCTTCTAAACAAACCCCCTTCTAATTAATTAATTGTAACTTTTTATTTCAACAACATTTAGACTTTTAAGTTTACAAAAACAAACTGCAATAAAACTCTTAAACTTTCAATTTACGAAAGATTTTTATTTTAATAATTTTTTTAAATAAAATTATTATGTGCCAACACAATGTTGGTACAATATATATATATAAATACTAGCTAATACATATGCATAAAATTTATTATCAAGATAAACTCTATCTAATAACACATGAGGTGACTCACCCAAACCCTTATCAAAATACTTAATAAAGAGCAATTTAATAAAATACACCAGATTTTGTAATATTATACTTGACTTGATATCAATAATATAACATAAACTAAAATCCTCTAACTTTTTAATACTTTAAATTTGTCAATGCATACAACATCAATCGATTGCCATGAATAAAATTGAACAATCCTTTGTTATTGAATATCATTATGCATTATACAATTTACCCATATCAAATACAATCATATTAAATTATACACCATTTGTTTACCTCAAATTTTATTACCTTAGTTTGCAATGAAGAATGGTGTTAAAATGTTTAATATGTCTATCAGAATAAAAGTAAATCAATATTTTACAGTATTGTTCTACATTTCAAACATTCACAAATAAAACATAATTTTTTTATATTAATAAGAATTTTAACAAAGCATGCATATATATCAATAAACTCTAATTTTAATAACTATTATAGAACTATTGATGACTGTCGATAAATAAATAAATAATGATTACAGAGGAAGTTTTTATCACGAAAAGTTCATTTTAATATTTTAAAACTAGAATTGAAATGTCAAAATTATCTTTATTTTGTAAACTAAACCAAGCTTATGTCTTCATTTAATGATATGATAGGAAATATTGTGAAGAACAATAAATGATAGAAGTCTGTGGTGATATTCATTTTTAGGCTTGTAATAATTTGATGATAACAATAATAATAATAATAATAATAATAATAATAATAATAATAATATAATAATAATAACAATAACAACAACAACATGATCATATATGTCTTAATGGTGTATATTTACAGCAATAAATGATGGTTTTAAAAAATATTTATAGAGATCATTTGATCAATGGATTGGATAAATTAAAACTATCCATTTGATTTCTGTAACCCATTCTCCAGGGTAAAATAATGATGAAGTTAGCCATGCGTTGGAAAAATTTTATGAACCAACTTTTTTTAAAATTATACATAAATAAGAATAAGCTATGTATATTTATGTTCACAAATTTCCATGAAAGTTATCTTTGGTAGCATGTTAACACAACAGTAAATTATTTTTTAGTTTCTATATAATTAAAATATTTACTAACAAATAATTATAATCAATTCTATATAAATCAATATTTCTACTTATGATAACATCACAATAAATCAATTTGAACATTATACATATAGCAAAAATTGATTTTTAAGAAAACAAGACATCTTTATAAAATTATCAATAAATTAACTGTTAAAATACAACTTTATAAAATTAACTTTATTTAAACAAAAGATGCATACCATAAATAATTAAAAAATACTTTTAAATATACCCACTGATATCTTTTATGTATATAATTTTCTTTAAATAAAATTTCTTCTCCAAATATATAACTTAATGCACTTACGTACGAAATACATATTCATATGGAATATCATTTCATAACCCTTCCTCTTTTTTTCTAAAATGAAAATATTATGGAAACTGAGAATTCAAAAATAAAAATTCTCTAAAAATTCATCTATTATTAATCAAATGAATACTACACACAGGTTGTTCTTACAGGTGTTTATATTCTAATATAACTGGACATCTCATAAAAAAATCAGAATAATATTATGATGGTCTTGATAATATTGGAAAATACATTCAATTTCTTTATATTAAAAAAATATAGCTTCTTTACATAGAAATATGGCTATAGTCATTACTAGAAACTATAATTTCATAATTAGAACTATAATAATTTATACTTTTCATCTTAGTCATATCTCAGTAAGTGTTACAGCTATGTAAACATGCAATATGATCAAATTATGAAAAATTAAATGCAAATACACCTTACTATAGAAAGCTAAAGTTTCTATGTTATTATAATTATAGATTAGACAAGTAGCATTTGCTTGACAATCATTATCTATCAAATTATGTGAGCTGAATTTTTTATTGTGCCTGTTTGATCTTCAACTATTTTCCACCTATCATATCTTTTGGTATAGTGATCTCTTCCAGCTATAGTAAATTCATATTGCCTTATAGTATTAGCAAAAAACTGCATTGGACATGAGTTTATAAGATCTTTCTGCTCATAAAATAATTTCTTGTACAACTTGCATCTTTTCCAAAGTTCATTCACATTTGGGGAAATTATTCCCTGGACCTATTTATAAGCAGTTGTTTTATGTTGAGATAAACATTTAGTACTTTATACATTATAGCACATAAATAACTTACATGTGTCTGATCATCTTCTATACAATCTATAACCTAATAATCTCCTATATAAGGCTTAAACTTTCTTTCAAATATCTTACTTCTATGATTGCAAAATCATATCTCATTAGATTTGAATCACCAGAAACACCCAGAAATCTCATATTTACATACACATTCTGAAAATCATTCCATTTTATACATTAACTCTAAAAGTTCATCCTTGTAAAAACTTTTCTCAATTTGTAAGAACAAGATCTCTACATTCAGTCAGATAGTCATACTTATGATTTCATACTTCATGGTGACAAATCTATTTGGATTTCATAAGTTTCTTGTTCTTAGATTGTGGTTTAATTCCCCTAATATTAATAAGAAAATTTAAGAATAGTGTTTCCTTTACTGTTAATATATTCCTTTTAAATTTAACTGCTATCTCTTCCTAATCAAATTCCTTAAAAATAAATTCATGCTGATTTAGCATAAATTGCTGTGTTTATTAGTAAATTTGAATGATCTGTCCTTGTAATATCTCATCTTGGAAACTTGTTTAGAGAAAAATTGTGTGTTTCTTCAGGCTCTCAGTTACTGCTTTCACTAATTATTTTATTACAATTACTCTAATCTATGGATTCCAATAACTTTTCCACTTTAATATCTTTTATCACTTCATTCTCCAACATTTCACATCTTTAGGAAGTATAATAACTATATCTTTCTTATTGCATTGCCAAATTCATATAATATATTATATCATCTTTGCTTTTTATTATTGTCTTGGGTCTGAAAAATTTTTTGTTATAAAATAAAAAATAAAAAAGATTTAATTATATAAAAAGTAGAAAGAGAGAGAGCTGCTAAAAGTATAAATGTAAAATTTTAAAGAGGGAGCTACTAACTGTAAATTTTAATGTTTGGATTTAGCTGCTGAAATATGAAGATGTAAGTGAAAAGTGGATAAAAATATGTTTGAAATAATAATAATAATATCATAGATTAAAATAAAATTGTAAATATTGAATATTAATTAAAATGAATAGTAATAATATAAGGTATAAAAGATATAAAGTTAGACTTAAATATTTAAAAGATTAATAAGAGTAAAATAAAAATAGAATATATATGATTATAGGAGATATTAAAATAATGATTATAAGATATATATATATAAAGTGCACATTATATGTTTTAGTATATTTATATTCATATATTTGTATTATGTTATAGTCCTGAAAAAGATTGCTAGGGCAATCGAAACTGTTGATAGAGGGTTGTAAATAAAACATTGTAAAACAGTAATAAAAAGCATAGATGATTTAATATTATATTTCTACATTTGTATGTTGTTTTGTAGATCTATGAGGCTGAGTTTTACATATGGCATCCCTAAAAACTTTTTAACTCATCTAAAACATCTACTTGTGCACCATTAACCACAGTTATATTTTTACATTAAGTTCAGTCTTTTGGATGTTTGCAATATCAATGTCAGTGTTGATTGCAGTCTCTGTATATATTTTCTATTTCTCTGATATCTCTATACCAATATCTCAATCAGCCATAGTAACAGCACCAATTTTAGACTCTTCCACAGTGTTTTCACTAAATTTAAATTTATCATCAGAAGACACATTAAATTTAGATTCTTTAACAGTGTCCAGCCTTTGATTTTGGATGATATGCTGTATTCCTCTTTGTTTTTGCTGAAGACTCTCCATCATATTCTGCTGCTGGATTTCATTCATTTTCTAAAGATTTTCCATCCGTATTCTCTGGTTTTCAACTGTTTGCGGGAACAACTGATTGAATATTTTTATGCTAAATGTATAATTATTTTCGCTGTTGTTATCTGTTTTTATAGGCTTATTTTCTCTAATTACTATATGAGATTCTTTAAAGGTTATCACTGGACTATCCTGTTCTGTTAATTCCTTTCTAGTCTTAGACTTAGGCTACCAAATTCACTTTCTTGACTATTTTCTTCCTCATTCTCATTTTCCCTCTCTTGCTCCATTATTGTTACAAGTTTTTCAGAAAAATAATTGATTCCTTCTCAGATGAATACAAATTTTAAATATGGTCACTTTTATCCATTAACCCCAAAGTAATCACTACAAAATTTCCTTTCATCAAAATCATTCATTGGATTTACTCTACTACTTAGATAAGCATTTATTTTTATATAGCGCATGTTTACAATTGTATTACATTCAAATATCAGCCTTTCAAGCTAATTGTGCATACACTTTGTGAGTGTTAATAATAAATGAATACTTTCCTTTCCAATACAAGATATAGTATTTATGCAGGAATAAAATGAATCCACTTATTCCTACAACTCAAATGCTTATATATGAACAAATCTGAAGTACTGGCAAGGAAAGTGTGAGGACAGACCACTCACTTTAAATTAGTTACAGTGACATTTAGTAAATTCTAGACAATTTTACCAACATCATTCATTCAGACATCGTAGATAGTAATTTAAAGTGAGTGGTTTGTCCTCACGCTTTCCTTGCCAGTACTTCAGATTTGCTCATATATAAGCATTTGAGTTGTAGGAATAAGTGGATTCATTTTATTCCTGCATATATACTATATCTTGTATTGGAAAGGAAAGTATTCATTTATTATTAACACTTGCAAAGTGTATGCACACTTAGCTTAAAAGGCTGATATTTGAATCTACTACTTAGATTAATAATGAAATTTTAAAGTCAGATTCATACAAAACATACTTTATAACAGTTATAAACAGCATGTATAATTCTACAAAGATGCAATCTTGCTTATTTAAAATTAAAAACAAAGTCATTAAACTTTATTACTAATATTGATAACACCAAATTTAAAAAAAAGATTAAACCTTAGTTTCTCAGGATTGTTTCTTTCTATATTAAACTAACATGCTGGCTGTCAGAATTTATATTAAAAAATTCTTACCTATATTGTGTCAGATACATAAATTTTACTGATGAAAAAAAATATTGACTCAGGGTATATTATTTTTATGTCAGACCCTACACATTGATGCACCAGATTCTTAAAAAATATTTTATGTAATGAATACAGAGTTTGGTTATGTTGTTGTTGTACTTGATAAAAGATATCACTAGACAAAAAGCTTAAAACTTCCTCATTTTAGGCTACCATAAAATCCAAGGTTACTGGGGAAGAAGTTAATTTTACTTGTGAAGTAATACCAATACCTAATCCACTAACCATACAAAGTTACTTCTTCATTTAAAAGCCCATACTATTGCAGAAATGAAAAATTCTCTTTATTATAAATATAGGATAGACAGCATACCATTTATAAAAATGTACTATGCTTGTTCAATTTTAATTAACCTACTAAGTACTAATAAATGATAAATAGCAATCTGTGTTGAGTAAATTTAAAATAAATTTTTTATTGCTCAAAATAATAAGGTTGTTCAGACTGGCAATATTCAAGATTCATATATTAGAGATCAATGAATATACACATGATCAAAAGTTTATCATAAAGATAAGTCAAACCCAAATAACAGTAATGAGGTAATAATTGCAGTGAATGCTTAAATAATAAAACAGTGTGTGATATACATTATAAATACAAAAAAAAAACGTACTCATAAGAATATAAATTAAAGTAGCGACAGTAATGTATTTAATATCATTTCGTGGTACATACGTATAAATATTCAATAAATACATACACCCATAAGTCATTATCAAAATAAGCTATATCTAATAACACATGTTGACTCACTCATATCCTTAACAAAATACTTAATAATGGGAAAATTAATAAAATACACAGGATTCATGTAACTTTATCACAAACTAAAATCTCTAACTTCTCAATATTTCAAACTTGTCAATGCATGCAAACCAGTCAATTTTCATACCTAAAGTGAATAATCCGTCAAGCGTTGTCAGCCGAGAAGTCATCGCAGCCGCCTTGCAAGCAAGTAGTTGGTTGCAGATGGTTATGGGTTCGCGTCCTGGCCGATGCTATGATATATGGAAAAAGTGAATAATCCTTGGTCATTGAATATTATTATGCATTTTACAATTTTGCAATAACCATCAAATACATACGTATTAACTTATACACCATTTATACATCTCAAATTTTATTACCTTACGTTGTGATGAAGAATGGTGTTAAAATGTTTAATGTGTTTAACAGAATAAAAATAAATCAATATTTTACATCACTTCTTCTATATTTCAAACCTACATAAATAAAATATTTTAAAATTTTCCTTTATTAATAAGAATTTTAACAAAGCATGCACGTATCTCAATAAACTTCAGTTTTAATAATTATTACAGAACTAATAATGATTATGTATAAAAGAAAATAAATAATGATTATAGAAAAAAATTTATCACGAAAAGTTTATTTTAATAATTTAAAACTAGAATTGGAATGTAGAAATTGTCTTTATTTTGTTACCTAATCCAGCTAATGTCTTCATTTAACGATTTGTTAGAAAACTGTGGGAAAAACAATAAATAATAGCGGTCTGTGCTGATACCCATTTTCAAGCCTGTAATAATTTGATGATAATAATCTTCATTATATATATTTTCAACAGCAAATGATGATTTTGAAAAATATTCAATATTCGATCAAGAGATTGGATACGTTGAAACTATCCATTTAATGTCTGTCCATCCATCCTCTAGGATGGAACAACGATGAAGTTAACCATACATTAATTTTTTTTATAAACCAAAATTTGTTAATATAAGTAGATAGAGAATGAGCTTGAGTACATTCACACTCATTATTTACAATTAGCTCATGAATTTACAAGAAAGTGACTCTTGAAACAGTAATGTGATGTGATGTGATGTGACTTCACTTTAAGTGAAGTCAAGAATCTCTCAGCAACTATGCCCAGAGAAACCTGTTAGCCACTTTACCTTCCCTTTCCATTCCCCACCCTAAATTTTCCCATAACTGCTCCATCCTATTTCCACAACATAATCTTTGTCAAAATCCCCCTTTATCTTTTCACAAACCCAGCATAAAAACCAATAACCCACTTTCTGTATAATCACTTTGTTCATATTTATTCTTCCATAACTTCATTATTTGTACCCTTTCTGCTTTCAAGCATTTACATTCAATTAACAGATGCCTAATATTTTCTATGCCTTCCTTACACAATTTTCAGACTAAATCACCCATATTTTCCCAGTTAACAAACTCTCCATACAGTAGTGTCACCCAGTGCAAATCATAGTAATCAATGAATTCTAGAAGGTTTATGCATAAAATATTTATCATGCATATTTATCCAATATCCCCAACCTAGTTTCTAGCTTATCACTTTATCAGTGAGGAGCCTTGGATCTGAAAATACTGCATCTAGATCTTTTGGAACAAATTTAACTCTCCAGCAGTTATCTATTATCTATTTAGTTACCCATGAAGCTATAAACCCAAAATAAAAAACATAATAATATTTTCAATCCAAGATAATTTGATTGTATAGTCATGCAGATCTAAATTTTGATGTCATTGGTTTATTCATAATCATCATCATCATCATCTTAGGGCAGGGTTGATCTTAAACTACTAAAACATCACACAACCACTATATCTTATGCCTACAGCAGGTGTTAAAACAGTAGAAAACTCTCCATGCAGTAGTGCTACCCAGTTCAAACCATAGTCTGGGGATAGTGGACGAGTCGGCATTATATAGGAATTTTATGCACAAACCTTTAGCATCCACTGATTACTATTGCTTGCCCCGTGTGACACTACTGTTTGGAAAATTTGTTACTGTTTTAACAGCTTGTGTAAGCACAGAAAATGGTGGCAATCCTGTGATGTTTTAGTGGTTTAAAAGTTACTCTTGGTAACATGATAACACAACAATGGATTATTTTCCAGTTTCTAATTAAAATATTTACTAATGAATAATCACATCCAATTTTATACGAATCAATATTTTTACCTTGATAAAATCACAATAAATCGATTTGAACATTATACATATAGCAAAAATTGATTTTTAAGAGAATGAGATATATCTATAAAATTATCAATAAATTAAATATTAAATTACAACTTTATAAAAGTAATTTTATTTAAACAAAAGATTTATAAATAATTTAAATGTCACTATTGCAAAAAATAATTTGTAAAAAAATATCTTTAAATACACCCACTGATGTCTCTTATTTACATTATATAATTTCATTTAAGTATTTTTTTCTCTAAAATATATACAATGCACACATATATGAAATACATATTCATAGTGGATAGACTAGAATGATTAAATCGATAATATAAAAAATAGTTTTGCATATATTTGCATATAATAACGTTGACAATTACATGGCTATGATTATGGAGTAACGAAACTCCGAAAGTTTTCAGCCTTAATAAATTGTTATATGTAACAATGCATTAGCGCATTATTAATTATTAATACAGTTGAAGTATAGAATATCTTTTCAGAGCTCAGAAAGAATAGAAAATTGTTTTATTTACATTTGAACCAATATCCAATCTTATAAATAAATATTATGCCATGATTTGTTAAAACATTACTCAAATTTAAGCTGTAAATATAGTATACTATAAATTAATTTATTGTGATAATGTGGGTACAAGGGATGGTAGGACACAAATAATCATCAGCTATAGTTATCTTTTTTTTTTCATGTGTCAAAACATCGGTCGGGAAGCGAACCCCAAACCCGGGACAACTGCTTGTAAGGCGGCTGCGCTGACCACTCGGCCACCAACCTTGACTAGTTATCTTTTTTTAAATTGAATCAGAGCAAAAAAAAAAAACAGAAAATAAACCAAGTAACTATAATTATAAATAAATAAATAAATAAATAATACACAAAATTAAATGAATCAGACCGAAGACCAGAATATCAGCAAAGCAACCATAATTATAAATAAGTAATAAACATAATATCATCAACAATGATCACTATTTAATAGTCAATCATTTATGATTGGATTTAAAAGAAGTATATTCTAAAATTTTAGAGTAATCATGTTCAAGCTAATGGAAAACTTTGAGCATATTATATAAACAACCATTAATATTTGTTATATGATAAGTATTATAATAACTATAATAATACATCAAAAGTGCCGGATTTATTATATCAATTCTGATTATCATCATTGCTTTGAATCAATAGGTTATGGCAAATGTACTGGTCATCAATAAATTAATCATCATCATAAAACCTATAGTGTAAAGTGAGTAGACTTTACAGCTGATCTTTATTGTCTTAGAACCATCTAACTAAGCAGTCAAAACCCATATATCCCTTTATCATTAGTCTGGGAATTGGTATTTCAAAAATCTGGATTACTTGTGAGAGAATATATACAATACTTTATCTGGTCTAATAGTAACTAATAAATTTATTGATTAATTAAAATAATAATAATAATAAAAAGAATGTTCTGATGAAAACTCTATAATACAAATAGATCATTCTGATTTTGACTCCAAATATCAGTAAATATTTTCATAATTTGAAAAACAAAACTATATACATGATATTGTTTAAATTATACTTTACAACAATATATAAATTGTAAGTGGTCTAAATGATCATATAGACTAAAACAATTAATAATATACAATGAAAGATATTACACATATATGTATGTGCATAAAAGTACTTATAAACTATTTCAATTATTATTTAATACTTTTGTTAATTATTCACAGGCCAATATTATTTTAGCAAAGCACAAATAATTAATTGAGAAATGTGTAAATAATATTAACACATACAAACATGCATATTATAATATAAGAATAAAATATTATAATTATTAGCTTAAAATTACAAACCAAGTTATTATTTTTTGATCACTTTTAAATTATAAACAAATATTTTTAGGATAAAGGAACATTTATTTAATTTTTTTGAAAGTCTGTTTTTAAGATTTTTTTTTTTTTTAGCTTTTGATCTTTCCACTTACAAACTTTAAAAAAATTGTCCTAATTAAATTTCAACTTTTAACTACACAATGTTTTATTCGAAAATTGTTTACGTCCAATTATTATAAGAATTTTTTTTTCTTTTTTCTCAAAATATGATTTATTAACATAATATTAATATTTGAATGTACATGTTATATGTAGTGATATACAAGATTCAAACTATGATTTCCAATGCAGAACTTGATTTACCGAGTGAACAGAAAAACCTTGAATTGTATATGCATATATCTTGCCATTCATAGCTTCTCTCATTGTTTACTAAGTAACCTCTGGCCTTAATGGCAACTAGATAGATCACAGCTACCAAGAATCACATCATCTTCACCATCCGGAAGATGAGAAAGTGAAAACCCATACTAATCCCTGCAGCACCCATGTCCCAGCCCCCCCCCCTCTAAGGACTAGGAACCAGGTTTTTGGATATTTCCAAAGCTCAGACTCTCTCATCCAATGCCCTTACTAATCCCCACAGCATCCAGATTTCCTCCAAAACCCAGGCTTGTGAGATCTTCCAAGCACCAGAACCTGCCATCCAGATGGCAGAGATGAGTGATACAGCAGCCCCGATTTGAAGTTTAAACCATAGTAGAACTCTCTGGTCTGAGTCACCCAAGTATGAGATTCTCTCATCTTCACAGCCAAGACAAGCAATGCTGCAGCTCTAATCAGAAATGTAAGTCTCACATGCTTATATCATATGCCATCTACAGATTACCACATAGTCTAATAACCAACCTATGAATCATATAGAGAACAAAGAGACTAAAACCACAATGCATCATGTCATCTCCACTGTCCTGAAGATGAGAAAGATGAAACCCATACTAATCCCCATAGCATTTCACATCCCAGCCCCCCCTGTAAGAACCAGAGTTCAGGCCCTAGGAATCTTCCCAAGTTCCAGACTCTCTCATCTGAAGCCCATACTAGAAGCCAATACACCCACATCCCAGCCCCCCTCCAAGACCAAGAAGCCCTGGGAGCTCTCCAAGCAACAGACTCAGTCCTCAAGACCGCAAAGAAGAGTGACACAGTAGCCCCAATCCAATATTCAAATCACAGTTGAACTCTTTGGGAACTTGAATTTTGTCCATTATGTTTCAGCTTAAAGACAACTTATAAAAAACTAGAAGCCTTAATCCATGAGGTCCTTAACTATTGGTAAAAATCAAATGATGAAACTAGAAGCACAATCCATATGATGAGGTACAACTGTTAACAATCCAATGTCATAATAATTGCTAAATTTAAAATCACAGTGCAAATCTCCAGGATTTCCAATGCCTTGCATAAAAAATTCATCATTACTTTCCAAAACCAAAAACTTTAATGTATATGTAACCTATGAAAACCAGAAGCACTAATCCTTATAGCCAAATGTTAAAATTATCGATTTGCATAGTTCAGCTTTCAAGATAGAAAAAAAATGTTTAATATAGAATGTAAGGTTGAATAATTAAGCAACACTTGAAATCAAATGTTCAGATACAATCTAAAACAATTCACTATAGTAGAAACAAATCTTTTTCACAAGTCAAATTCAGATCTAAAATGCAAGCACAAAACTGCAATGAATAACGTCATTTTTAACAAATGAATGAGCCATCCAAATCTGGTAAAAATGTCAGTGATCGAGCATCAAATGCAAGGATAAAAGATAAAGCATCACTTGAAATAAATAATCAGGTACAATGAGAAACAATTTACTATTGTGGAAACATTCTTTAAAAGAAAAATATTAGGTTTAAAAAGCAAGCATTAAAGTCTATTGCTAACAAATAAGAGAGCTATCCAATTCTAGTAACGATCCCCACAGCACTTTTTCCCAGCTCTGCCCCATATAAAAACTAGGATTCAGGCCTTCAGGGGTCCTCCCAACAATCAGAAACTCTCACCCAGTCAGCAAAGCTGCCTTGAATCAAAATATTCCCTGAAAATTAAGTCTTTCAATAGAAATCTCTACAAAATTTACATGGCTGTCAATTATTTTTAACTGTGCTCCAAAGAAAAATTTTAATCATGCTTACTTGTTGTCTGATGGTACCACAATTCTTGTGTTCAAAGGAACCTAAAAGGTTACTCTGGTCAAATGGAAACATTTTACAGAAAAAAAATTCTCTAAAATATAATTTAGGTAACTAAAATGGGAACCAGTAACAGAGTAAACTGGAGATACTGTAGTTAGGTACCTTTTAATTTTTATTCTCAAAACTCAAAAATTCATCTCCAAAACTAAATGAAGAATCACTTCAACCTCTTCTTCAGAAACTGAAACTTTGTATAACAAATCATGCCATCAAGTGAATTATTAATTTCATATTTCTTAAATGATTTTACAATTGTCTCATGTTTCATAAGCATCCCATGAAGTTTTGATCCCTTCATAAATCTTCAAAATGCTAGACATCTTCAGTCATCCTGATAGTGCCATTTCAAAATCTATAGACTGCATCCAACTGTTCCACTTCACCTTCATGAATCCTTTAAATGGTTTATTAATGCAGACATCTAAAGGTTGAAGCTGGCTCATTGGTCCACCTTTTAATTTGATTGATTTTATTTTTCATTAGTTTTTTCTGTTACTCCAAAATTGATTCCATATTAGCAAGGCAGGTTTTTTTTAACAATCTATCAAAGAAGATTGATAATATTCTGGACAAATATAACAAGTTTAAATGTTACAGTACACTATTGAAGTGTGATCATTCATGCCCACATGGAATGAATTGTAACCTTGATATGTTTCTGAACAGTTTTACTGGAATGCTCCTTTTTTTGAATAATGAAGCATAAAATATGTCAAGCAACTTATTATATTTACTGAATATGAAAATTGTTTATTTGAAACCATGATTTCACAAAAGGACAAAATGCAATAGAATACTTATATATATATATATGTGTGTGTGTGTGTGTGTGTGTAATTTTATAATTGAATATTTATAAATACAGTAATCAGATATGTGTAAAGTATACTATATATTATGTATATTGATTTGAAGAAATACAGACATCGAATTATAATATATATATATATTGTACATATATGTATGTTCTCATTTCTCACATATATAGTCTTTAGTTAGAAAAAAAAAATTTTCTCCTTTTATATAGAAATTTATGTGTACGTATATTATATGTATAATTTATAGTTGATAAATTAATAAGTAATGAATGAATATAATGTCATAAGAAATGATATTTTAATATATTATTTTTCTTATTAAATAATTAATATATTCAGTTATTTAGTTTTATTTATGTAAAATAAAACATTAAGAAAGGAAGGTGTAAAAAAAAACAATTGTATAATTAGTAGATTAGGATGTGAAAATGTACACGTGTGAGTATAGATATTTTAAACATAAAACATTTTTACACAAATCTTTAATCACTAGGATTGCAAGCTTTGTTGTTTTTGTATTATCTAGATTGTAGATATCTAGAGAGGGAAGTGATGTTTGGATGTAATAAAAGTAACAATTAATCCTAAGTTTTTATTAATTGCGACAGACCGTCAAACTTGTGAAGCTTTGATCTTTATCTCAAGATAAGATTTCCAGGTGGTCCTTTTCTTTGATCAAAGATTCGCAATATAAATGAATGAAACAATATTTAGTGGTCAGTTTTTTTAATATTATTAGAGAAGAGATGTGGCTATCAATTTTTTTAATGTTATTAGGAAGAGATGTAACGATCAGTTTTCTTTGAATATTGTTAAAGAAAAGATGTAACGATCACTTTATTCATTATTATTAGACAGAGATGTAGTGATTGAGTTCATGAAAACCAAAGGAAATGGACAGTTTGCATATTTTTTCAAAAGAGAGTGAGCGATTGATTTTTTTTTCACTCTTTAAAAATTGAGGAAGGAAAAAAATGACTCTTGTTTTAAAGTTAGTATAGACGAAGATGTGCATATATATAAGTAATTCCCAGCAATATTAAGAAAGAGAAAGAAAAAAAATTGAATTTCTTGGAAGAAGTTATTTACAATTCTATAAAATGATATTAATATATTTTGTGTGTATATAAATGAATTGCATTTAAACACTTTTTGATCTGGAATTAGAATGGTAAATACTAATCTACATGGACTTATACGATAAGTAACAAAAGAATGGACAAATTTAAAACCAGCCACAAACATCATCTAATAATCATCTTTGACAAAAGAAGAAGAAAGAAAAGATGAATAAAAAACCATATATAGCCAAATTTGATTAGGCTATCAATCAAATTTTGTTCAAGTTTTCCTCATAGTCAACTAAAGTGTCTACAATGATTTTTTTTAAAATGGAAGAGACAAGAAAATCCACCAGTTCATACTTATCTAATAGTATTTGTAATAACTCTTTTTGAAATGGTAGAAGCAAGCCAGTCAATGAATTCAGCGTTATCAATAATTTTAAAATTGTGGAAATAAGCTAGTCAATGAATTCATGTTTATCTTAAAAGTATTTGCAAGAACTTTTCTTTTTTTTAAAATGGAGCAAATCAACTTATTGAAGCTATATGTGAGACAAGCAGTCTGAAAATTCAAACTTGAGACATTTATAAGAAGTGAAAATAATCGAGTAACTATGAACTTTCGTTAACAGATCTTTTATTCTTACTTATTAAAAGTAAACATTAATTTATTGATCAAAGCATTTTCTCTTTTGATACAGAAACATTAAAGGCTTGTTTATCAATAGTTATTCTCAATATCACATAACATAACACAAACACAGTTCAAATCTTTAAACTTAAATTTTCATTATTTTTTTATTATTTTCTTTTATTATATATATTGTAATATCGAAATGTTTTTTTTATTGTTTTTCATTTATTGTGATAATGAGCAACCTATAAATATATGCATTTATAATGTTTTTTTTAATCTTGTTGCATATTAAATTTGATATAATGTATTTTATATTCTTTTGCTCAAGGTTGCAAGAATATTTTTATATACCCTAATGTAAAGGGAACACATTTTAAAAATATATGTTGACATATCACAGGGTATGTGTGCATGTGTAACTGCTTATACAAACATGTCAAAGGAATAGGTTATGCATAATTAGTTTAAATATGGTAAATTATAAACAGGGATTCACATTTGAATGGAAGTGAAATAAAACACACAAGTTACATATGAAATTTATTTTTATGATATAATAAGTTAGGAAAGTCTTAAGTAAGCATTCACTGAAATATTTTTTTTTAAAATGTTATTTTAAGCCAGCTTATTTTAAAATATCCAAATGACAAACTTGTATATAAAATTTTTGTATTAATACTATATTTAATCAATGTAATAATAAGCCATTTATCTAATTAGTAAATTTGATTTAAAAAACAAAAAGAAAGAAGAATAGTATTAATAAATATAATTATATATATCTTAATTGGTTTCCAAGTTATTATTAAAAATATAATACAATTAAACACAGCCATTCAAGCTATTATGCAGGCACTTTTTTTTACATATGTTTAAGCTTCATTTGAGAGTGACGTTCAGTAAATTCTAGGTAATTTCATCGATGTCATTTACTCGGATATCATAGACAGTTGTTTAAAGTGAGTGATCTATTCTCACACTTTTGCTTCCAATACTTAAGATTTGCCCATATATATACATTTGGGTCAGATTGAATAAGTGGATTCATTTTATTCTTTCCTAAATACTATATCTTGTGTTGGGAGTGGAATTTATTCATTTATTATTGACACTCGGAAAAAGCGCCTGCATAATAGCTTGAATGGCTGTGTTTAATTGTATTAAAAATTATTAAGCAGAGTGCTATATAAATAAATGTTTATTAAAAATATAGTTATATTTTTCTTGTCTTGATTTTATTGTTTTAAATGATCATCATCGCTCACAGATATTAATAATCATCAGCACTCACAAATATTAAGCAAGTGCTCACAAAATATTAAGCAAGCTAGAATGTTGATTTACATTTGGGTATTTAAGGATTATGCTTGATAATAACCAAATTTTAATAATTATAGGTTAATAATAGAAAGCTAAAAAATTATGTTGTACCAATGAGTTTTGATCATCCTCATCAAAGAGGAATATCATGATCACCATCATCATTGATTTAATAACTAATAATCATTCAATCAAACCAAAGGTTAATAGTTAATATGTTTAGTAAATAGGGATTTCTAAAAAGTTGAATATCATGTGTAGAGATTCATGATGATTATTCATCATCACTAGTATTATTGAATCTTAGTTTTAACTATAAAAGTATTTTAGTAAATAACCATAAACTTATATAAATGCTAGTGAATGTAATATTTAAATCCCATTTTGACAAGGGATGATTTTTAAAAGTGCTTATGAATTTATAAAGATAAATTTATTGTTGTGAGTTCATTATAAAGCTATGGCTGATATCATCACGATCATCATCATTATTATCATCATCATTATTATCTTTATATTATGATAAATAATTCAGTAAATAACTAGTTTCATGGCCATCCACTTAAGTAATGGTCTTCAAGATGCTTGTTTGGAAGCCATTAACAAGATTATACTTGTCTGTTCATCAATATACGTAAAATGAGCTAGTAATAGCTATAAGAGTCTTGATCTATATAAATTTTGGTGATATAGGGATCTTATGATTTTATTGACATGAGTTAAATATAAGAGTGTCATTTTCTTTCATTAGTCATCCAAGTCATGTGTGATAAAAATGTACCGAATGAGTTTGAACTCAGTACACTCTAAACTGATATTTATCTAGATTTAAAACAATCTAGTGGCGCTCATGGGAAAACACATGTACTTAGCCAAACTGAATAAAGAGTGATTTAATCCTTTTCCAACCTAATGATATTAAGTTTATATGATAATTTTATACATTGTTATTAATAGCACCAGTGTGTGCGTGTGACCGTGAATGGTCGTATATACATGGAAAGAGGAATGAGAAGGATTCTTGGTTAAAAGAACCTAGTATTGGAGATAAGTGAAATGCACTCCAGGGATCTCACAGTGGGTAATTTTATTCAGTTGCTATATTTAATATTATTTTATTTGATGACAATGGCCAGTATGTTTTATTGTTCAAATGGCTTCCTCAATATCTAAATATTTTAAATCTTTAATGATGACAGTTTTAATTTTCATTTGGTTATTTTATATGGAAAAATGAGATAATTTATTTATTTCATTATTAGCATGACAGAATTAATGTTTAGGATAGTTGCAATTGGGCTATAATGTTATATTTAATTAATATAAATAGACACCCAGATAGAGTATGATATGCATATGTTCTGATTTATATGTTAGCATCATCCTTATTTAATTATAAATTGTATTTTAGCTAACACAGTGAATTCATTTCTCATTTAATTTTACTCAGTTACAAATGATGAACCACTGGAGCATATCATATATCCTGTTTAGTGTTTAGTTATTGAATTATAGCAACTATCATTTTATCACTCATCAATATATATATTATAATCAGTTATAAAGTAACAGCCTTTTAACAGCCTTTTTATCAGTTCATCTTTATTTATTCATACTGTTACAAATGACAGATTGTAAACATATTATAATAATTAATAATCTCTATCTACATTTTTTTCATATCTGTTACAATATATATATATATATATATATATATATATATATTGTAACAGATATGATATATATATATATATATATATAAAATCAAAACTACCTCAAATCCAAAATTAAACCAGACCAGCATAAAAATAATATTAAAACACAACCTAAGGTTTCACTGCTACAAGCAGACTTCTCAAGTGTAAAGAACTACAAAAATTACACAATATATATAATATTAAAAACTACCCACAAATCTATTCACTTCCCATCCACCCTTAATATTAAAAGAACTCTTAAATAAGTTAATTGCTTCAGAATAATAAATTTTCAATAATAAAGACTCTTTAATTCTTCTTTTGATTTCATTTCTCTCAAAGAAGACAACCTTAGCTTCATCAAAATCAGATAAAGATCCAGATAATTTGATTAAAAGAAAATTGATAGATATTATGAAGAAAATGGTTAATTTAAAATTTTTTAATAGAGTAGATTATTTAAAATGCTATCCTAATGATTTTACATCAGCTAAGATGTTTGTGAATATTAAAACTCATAAAGATGGTTTTCCTTTAAGATTTATTTTTGATTTTACAGGTAGTGTTGTAGAGGGTATTTCTAGATTCTTGAATAATTTTTTAAAACAATTTGTTGATTTTGGTCAGTACACAGTTTCTTCTTCTTTTGAGGCTTTTGATAAGATTAATAATTTTAAAATGGAAAGTAATTGGGTATTTGGAAGTTTAGATATTGAAAATATGTATCAGTCTGTTAATAGGTTAAGCAGTATTGATGTTCTTTTGTCTGTATTGATTAAGAAAAGTTTTTTATCAAAAAATAAAATTAAGGTAATTAAAGATTTGCTTTTGTTATTGGAAGATTATATGTATTTTACTTATAAAAATATTTTTTATAAGATTAAGGAAGGTTGGATAATAGGTTATATTATTTCTCCTTTAGTATGTTCAGTTTATATTAGTTTTATGGAAGAGGAAATTATTATTAAAAAGAATTGTTTACATGTAAAATTATTTGTCAGATATGTTGATGATTGTTTATTTGTAGTTGAGAATGATAAATTGAAGGAATTTGTAAATAAGTTTAATTGTTTTGATCCTTCTATAAAATTTGTGTTAGAAGGAGGGGGATTAGATTTTGGTAAGTTAAAATTTTTAGATCTTTTGGTGATTAGAAATGTAGAAACTAATTGTTTATTGTGCAGTCATTTAGTTAAAGTAAAGAATTGAGATCTATAATAAAACCTGATAGCTATCAGTCTGTATCTCATAAAGTAGCTGCTTTAAGGAATTATTGTCATAGAAATATTAAATTAAATAATTCTAGTGGGGTAGCTTTGTTTCAGAAATATCAATTTTATAAAGAATACTTGAGTGTTGGATACTCTGATAAATTTGTTAAAAGTATTTTATTTAATAGTAATATTTGTAAGGATGTAAAGGTTACAGAAAAATATGATTTTATTTCCTTGCCATTTAAATTGTCTTCTTATAAAATTGTGTGTAGAAATAGTATATTGTTTGGAAATAAGAAAATTGCTTGGAAAAGGGGTGTTACATTGAATAATTTATTAAATAATACAAAAGAAGTTTTTGATAGAAAGACTATTCCTAGTATAGTATATTTTATTCCTTGTTTATTTTGTAAAAAGGTTTACATAGGTCAGGGTAGTTTGAGTTTAAATGAAAGAATAAAGGTTCATAAAAGTAGAGTTAAAAATAGATATCTTAGTTCTGTTTTGTATGTCCATGAAAAAGATACAGGCCACACTATTGATTTTGATGAAGCTAAGGTTGTCTTCTTTGAGAGAAATGAAATTAAAAGAAGAATTAAAGAGTCTTTATTATTGAAAATTTATTACTTTGAAGCAATTAACTTATTTAAGAGTTCTTTTAATATTAAGGGTGGATGGTAAGTGAATGGATTTGTGGGTAGTTTTTAATATTATATATATTGTGTAGTTTTTGTAGTTCTTTACACTTGAGAAGTCTGCTTGTAGCAGTGAAGCCTTAGATTGTGTTTTAATATTATTTTTATGCTGGTCTGGTTTAATTTTGGATTTGGGGTAGTTTTGATTTTATATTGACTAGTTTAGCTTTATGCTTGTAATGTTTATATATATTGTGCCCTTTTCTATAGATCAATGATGGTTATAAATGGTCAATTGCTAAAAAATTTTAAAATTAATATTATATAGTATTTAAAATTATAAACTATAGTTAAGCAATAAAGGGTTAATATAATATATTTAAATAATAAGTATTGTGATGGTGGGGATTACATCTAGTTCTATATTTTTCTAAATTATTTTTCAAAATTTTATATAATCATTTTAAATGATATAAGTAGCAAATTTATTAATACAGATAAAACCAGACTAAACACCGGAAATGTATACGTGACTGTCTGGAATATTTTATGTATAAGCACCAGTTTAAATTAATAATGATAATTAAAATATTTAAAACAGTATATTATAGAGCTGGATGGAATTGTCACACATTAGAATAAAATATAAGATTATACATCTTTATTGGTTATTGTTTCAAAATTATTTTAAAAGTAATTAAATTGTAATAGATAATAATTAATTTAAAAATAATAATAGGTTAATATTTAAGTCTATTACGTCATCAGTTTATAACTTTAGAAAATGTTTACAAACCAAAGTAGGGAGTGACCAATAAAAAGATAGATTTTGGCAGACAAGAAAAATCGCGCCAATTAATTGTATAAACGAGGAGAACAAAAATGTGTTGACTCCAGAGCAGAGGTAAAATTTTAAGCTCTTTAAAATTTCTTTCTTTCTTCAATTATTAGTCAATTTTATTAGAATTTTTAATAAATATCTTTGAAAGAAATTAACTAACATTTTAAAATCTTTCAAAGCGAATCTAAGAATAAAATTTTAAAAAAAAGTTCTCATAATGATGTTTCACTAACTCCACAGTTACCTGCCAGTGGATTCTGTTAAAATATAATCTGAATTTTCAATAAAAATGGATGGATTTTTAAAACTAAGTTATAAATTTTGTAATATTTCAAAAATGTTAATGTTGTTCATTGATATAGTTTGTATAGCATATTACTATGAAAACTGCTTTAGTGCGTGTAAAATTGAGGGAAGGACATTGTGCGCAAAGTTAATGAATATAATGAAAAATAAAAATAAATATTATTCGTGTAAAAATAAATGGACAAAAAGAATTTTATGAATTACTTTCTTTAAGATGACCTGAGCAATTACCCTAGAAATAGTTAAAGATCAAAAATGTCGTATATAAAATAATAATGAATAAAAGTAAAATTACCAAGGAAATTACTTGCCTGAAGAAGAAGAAAAGAAAATAGTTTACAGAGAAATAAATATAAAATATTGGATCCATGGAAAAACGCAATTTGGTACCGTAATGATATAAATATTTGTAGTTCTGATAGAAATAAAGATGCATCAATGTGCCGAGGTAATATTCGCCCAACATTCAAAACTCCGTGGGATAACTAAATAAATATTTTTAATAATTTTGAATTAAACATTACAACTAAAGATCATCTAAACAGTTAACTAAAAGAACTAATTTATTTTAAAACTTTAATAATCAGAAAGGAGAACATTCGGATAAAAGAAGAAATAATAAATATTAGGGGACTAACCAAGATTTACCACCAGAAAAATATGTGATTATGGTTTAAATTATTTTCTTTATTAATCTAAGTTAAACATTGAGTTTAGATAGCAATAGGAAAACAAATACATTAATTTGCAATATAACATTATATAAAATAATATGTTTTTTTTTTTTTTTGATTTTGAATGTTCAAATAAAATTGTATGTGTGTGGAAACTTTGTATGTTTGCGATGCTCGAGGAGAAAGAAATCCACGATGAACTCTAATAGGAAGGTAAAAGATTATTTGGTACATTTTATGGTTATTAATGATATAATGTATGTTTTGTTTATTTAGATCAGCTGTGAACCGAATGAATGTAATGCAAAATTTTATTGTTATAATTATTGTAAAACGCATTTTGAAAAACAACATTCTAAACACTATGAGATGTAATTAGATTTTTTAAAAATATGCATACTATACTCATTTTATGTGTGGTTAATATAGTTCAATATAACCAATGGTTATGTCATATTTTCTGTTAATTTTCCGATTAGGATATTTAAGTGGTATTTTAATAAAACATAGATGTCGAACCTACAGTGCAATAAAGCAAGACAAATTGTTCTTATGGAATAGGGAAATGTTTTTATATTAGTGAATTTTGTTTATTGTTTTAAAAGGTAGTTAGTTTTATGATGTTGGATACAGTGAAAATCTTGAGAGATAGTTTGGATAGTGACTTGGTAGTACATGGAGATTCGGAAACCAAGATGATGTATTTAAAACTAGGATGCTACAGGGAATGGAATTATAAGTAGTTTTAAATGGTAATCAGCGTAGTTAACAAAGCCCTATGACTGTTACACATGTTGTCATGGACAATGTTATTTTATCTTTCTTATGAATCTTATTAGATGTTTGGTAATGCTGAATAAATAGCTGCCACATCGTGCTTATCGTCAGGGTTATCAGACAAGTAATGTCGGCCCTATCGACACTGTTCCATACATTTTGAAGTATATATTTTGATGAGTTATTTATCTATCTTCCCAATATCCTATACATCTTTCGCTATCTTTATCTGTATTTCTTGCAACTACATCGTTATTTGATAAGTCTATTGAAAAGAAACAATAGATATTTTAGAATGTAGGTTATGCAGTTATTTGAAATAAGAATAGTTAAGGATTAACAAAGAGTAGATTATAATTATGGAAAAAAGATGCATATATCCTAAGGAAGGAAGGAGTCAGAGAATTATTTTAATTTTAAGAAATGAACTATAATTTGCTAAAATATATCTAAGTAGAAATATACAAAAATATTAAAAAATGATTTAACGTGTTCTTATTGTTGATTATATTTAAAAATATAAGTATTGCATATTTAAAGAATATAATAACATTCGATGATTATAATATATGTTAAACTAAAACAGGTGATAATTAAGCTCGTGTTATGGCATTATACATGAGTATGGCTTATGAATAAATGTATTAGAGTTTACGAGCATTATATAACAAACATAATAGGTAGTAATAATATTTGCACAATATGCAAAGTGACTTATATAGAGTTACAAAAGAATGTAATTTTTTTTGAGAGGAAAAACCATATTGATTATAAATTTATAATGTTTATAAATGATGTTTACCCACATATATAACTTAGAATACTGTAATTTTTAATATTAAAAGGTAAAGAATAGTATTACCCATATAATAGTTAAACTAAGTAATATAATAAACCTAATTAGAAATAAATGAATAACTTATAAAATGTATAATAATTTTAATCAACCATAAAAGAAATCTAAAAATGTATAATTTAACTTTTGTAGTGTTAAAAGAAAGGAGGATATCCCTTGTAAATAAATGTAAATAGATTTGTTTGTTTTATCTTAATTTTGATTGTTGTTAATAAAATTCTAAAATTTGTTATTAAAACTTGTGTCTGAGTTTTGTTCTCTCTACATCATTGCATGGATTCATAGGGTATGTTTACAGTCATTAAACTAAGTATATAATTGTTTGCACAAAATATAAATAAAGAAGTATATCTAATCTTAAATGTTTGTTGGTATTTTGTAATTGAATAATTATGAAATTGCATTACATTATTGGTCATAAATCCATTATTATGGTAATTTGCTAAATTATATGCTATTAGTTGCCACTTACTTCATTTATCAGATTATCTAAACACTGCCACTTACTAATTATTTTATTACGTAAGGAAAAAGATAAACAAAGGGAGGATATTGAGTGATTAATTAATTTATTATGGTTATAAATTTGCGATAAAAGAGAAGCTATACTAGTGGGAGTAAACAATGAAGATTGTGATTATTATTCTTATTGTTTTATTATTAATCTAACTTCAGAGTAGTAAATTATGACACAAAATCCCTTATCATATTTTGCTACTTTATTTTAATTTAAGATTGAATAAATTTAAGAACCTGAGATTATTTTATCTGAGCTAGATAATTACTATTATTGTTATGATAGATAAAAGATTAATACTTTAATTGTTAAATGAGTTTAGTGATTGGAAGTTGCAGAAGTCATAAGAATACTATGTAGTTATTATATGTAATAGTAGTAAAAGGGGGGATAGTGTTCTTATGCCATTGAGGTGGTATTCTATGGAATATTATCTCAATGCAATCTACTTTGTCACCTTATTTCCACTTCTAATCTCATGAATTATAGAATAGTTATTTGAGTTAATCTAAAACAGAACCTAAGTTAATAAATTTAAGTAACCTGAGCTAGCAACACATTTAGTTGAATATCTCATTAATTGTTAGAGTATGCTGGAAAGTATGGTCTAATGTATAGCATTAGAGCCTCAAGACTAGACTTTTTCTTGAATATATTACTGGTATTATATATTATGATTAACATAAATTCTAGTGATATATCATCATTTCAGTTTTTAAAATTTCTTAACTTCAATGAGGCAAGTGACATCTAACCACATATTGAAAAATAAAATCATGAAGACACCAATTCACTTTACTTCTCTGAAAGTTCAAAGTTAACCAACATAGAATTAGCAGTGACTGCCTTTTCTTTGAAGCTACAACAACCTCAATTAAAATTGGATTCATTATTTATAGTAGATACAACAGGATTTATAAACACAATAATTAATAGTAATTTTTTCCTACTTCATTAGTAAAACCAAGATAATTTACTTTCATCAAAACCAAAAATTTGTTTTAATTAAAAAAATCTTTCTTAATCCTTTAAATAAAGCAGATTAGAATTTACTCTATAATTAATATGCATTATAAAAAAACATTCTTGTCTTGCACAAAATTTTTTTTCTTTTTTTATATTAAAAATTTCAATTTTTATTAAAATCAGAAATAAGTCAAATAAAATATTATATTAAAAAGACTTTTATATTTAACTTTAAATAATTTGTAATATTTCAAAAATATTAAGAATGATTATTATTTAATGACTATTTCAATTACTCCAGACTATATTTTAAATTATATATGAACATTTTGCCTTTGATTATTTCTGCTTTTTCTTCAAACATTAAATGTATATTTATAACCTTATGTTGTGTGCCATAAGACTAATCTGGCTGAATATTTATAAAAAATTATTAATTAAGCTCTCAGTTTAATGTATCACAAAAATCTTCATATCAACTCATCATCATCATCATCATCATTATTATTATTATTATTATTATTATTATTATTATTATTATTATTATTATTATTATTATTATTATTATTATTATTATTCAATGTCTGTATTTTTAAAGCAATACACCAGGGTCTCTTTTTACGTGAATTTATTTAATGTGATTTTGAAGTTATGCAATCCACATTTCTCCAGAAGTCGAACTTCGATAAAGCGCTATTACTTTAAATAATAAATTTTGTGCACTTACGTCATATTGAAAGTAATAGCAGATTATTGGAATTCGACTTTCATCTTAGTAATTTCAATATTTTCAGTGCTTTATAATAGTAAGATTTTATGCAATAATGAAATTAAAATCATGATTTCCACATTTTATGTATACACACATTAAATTTTACAAGATTATAATGTAAATTTATTCAAACATTGTGCATGTTAATTTTCCATTTTAAATCACATTCTGTTTTTGCTTTTTAAAAAAGAACGTAATCAATTATTAATAATTTAGTGTCAGCAAGTTTATTTTTAAAAGGTGAGTAATAGCAGTGGGCACAATTGAAATTGAAAATTAAAAAATTAAAGACAAAAATAAGAATTTAATTTTTAGTTGTTAGATTAATTACTAATTACATTGTCACCAGAAAATCATTAACACAACATGAAAGTGACGTTGGTGCTAGTTGTATTTTCTCTTGTGAAGAATCTGATTTTTTACCAGTTTGCAATGAACCTGTTTAGCGGCAAATAACAATAATAATTAAAACGTGCATAAAAAATGTAAATGACTGTAAATTATGCATAAAAATATATTGTTTTGAATAAAATTAAATATTATAGTTAAAAAAAGTTTGTCTTGTATCAATTTTTTTCAAATTTGAAATTTTTTATTAATCATATTTTATTTCCTTATTTTTTTTTTGCGCGAATTTTAAAGTAATTTTGCGTTGGTGCTTTGCTTTTACACGATTTTTGAAAAATCACAGTTCGTATCCCCCCTTTTTCAAGGTAAGTTACATCTATTTTTGCACGATTTTGTTTGCGTGTGTTTTCTGAGGAACCTATCTATCGTGTAAAATGAGACCCAGGTGTATACGTAATTATATAACTGAATATTTATAAATAGAGTAACTAAATAATTAAAATTTTATCCATAAAATCATATATATATATATGATCACTAGATGGAGCTTACCAATAGCTCTAATCAAGCTTTATTTTATAAGTGCCAAAAAAGAAAGAATTCAAAATCTCTATCAGAAAGTCTTCTATCTCCAGACCAATTGTTTTCGAGCTTGTGGCTCACCTCAGTGGAGCACTGGGACTCTAGAAACTAGATCTAAAATGCTAACTCAAAAGTCAGCACTTATAAAACATGTTACTATCAATTTGAAAGCCTGAACTTTTTAGATGCATAATGTCTTCAAATCCAGTCTTACAAACCAGATAGCTATATGGGTCTGAATTCAGCTCAGTGTCACCATATAGTAATAGCCTCTGCAATATAGCATCACAACAGCCTTAAAAGGTACACGTATAATAATTAAATGCAAGCTTAAAAGCAAGTTACAAAATTTATGACTTGTTATATATATATATATATATATATATTCCTTCACCTGCCATGCCTTTGATCTAGCATATAAATTAGTGCCAACTAAAAATATTTTCAAGAAATTTACAATTTCTCTCTTATGTAACTGGTTCCTTAGTTATTTCAGATTACCCTTTAATTTTGGGCAATAAAAGGGTATCTATTTATTCTTAGTACAGGGTAAAATGAGAATGGAAAATAGTTCCCTATCCAACAATTAGAAAACATGATGGGTATTTTATTTTCCTTCACTATTCTTCTTAAAACAGGCATTGCAGAGGCTTCAGCCTTGCAGTGGGCTATCCTTATCATATAGATTTAAATAAAAGTTTGATATGAATTATTGTTAATAAATTTTGTAATTATAACACTAGTCAACAGGAATTTGTGATAAAATAGAAAATTTCTTCATTTCACTTCTAGTTATGTTGCAAGTCTGTTTTTAGTACCTATAACTATAAGACAATTCTGAGAATTGTTCTCAGACATCTCTTTTTACAAGACTATTATATAACTTTAGTTGTGATTGTTTGTGTGCATTTGATTATTTAATGTGTATTGTAATTATATATTGTAGTTGACTTTTTTGCTTGATACATTTATATCAACCTCTCTCCAGATGTACAATAGGAAGAGAGTGATGGAAGTTTGGATGTAGATAAGAAGTCAGATACATCTCACAAATCACTTGTATAAACATAAGTGTTTTAGTTCCCAGATCTACTTATTAAGTTTAAAATTTTGGAGAGACATTTCCTTTCAAAATTTCCTATCAGTTGTGCCTAAGAACAAACCCAAAGAATTCACATTTTCTGCATCTTTTACTTTGATTTGTTTGCCTGTGTGCAAGTTATTGTGAATATAAAAACTATACTTTAATCATTATTCATGAAATTTTATTCTAAGTATTTTAAGAATATCATGGCTAGTGTTTTAGGGATGCATAGAAGACAGTTTTTCTTGTGTGTTATTCTTCTGAATTTGTAATTATGTCCTTAAAGTGTGAAACCTAAAGATAAAATTGGCAAATTTATGAAATAAAAAATTGACACCAAAAGACATAATTCATGCCTGTTGAAGCCCTTCCTGAAAACTCAGGTGTTTAATATTCTTGCTAAGGAGCACTTTGAAGCATATTCAGCCATGTTTCACCACAGATATGACAATTTCAGTACATTTTTGGATTTTTCATTTTTTGCTTTATTACAAAGTAGATTCCCCTGCATGTATTTATATTGTAACAGTATGAAAATAATGGTCCAACAAGTTGGATAACAAGTGTAATTGTACAGAAAATAGAGAGCAATACAAAAAATCTGAAGTTATAAGATCCCATAATTGGGTAACCATTTGTAACAGTACACCACATTAGGGATGAACTATGAGATGGGAAACCACCATCATCCCCAAACAAACAAAATATAAAATTAAATATAAGAAAAATGAGCATGAGAGATCAGTACAGAACTCACTACAAGTTCACTAGCATTATACAAAAGTAATAATGATTCATCACAATGAATGATCAACAATAAAAATAACTCAACAGTTAATCTTGTGACTGGATATAGACCAGACTATTTATTTAGCCACTGCCAAACCTAGAGCAAGAACCCAAACAATAATTATCTGGATGCACAAACATAGGTGCTTCTCCATTAAAATACAATCATTACTCTAATAATGCTGTGATACAAAAGACATCCTGACCATCATCATTGCTCTGGTCATTTAACACCATCTTCGTATATAATTGAACATGGCTTTAACTCACTCTAAAACTGGCAATTTTTATATTATCATAGCAAATTTATGTTAATTTTAAAGCTTATAAAGTACCATAAGATGCTGCCCTCTCTAGAATTATTTTACAAGTAAAAATCAATAATATTTAAATTTGAAGCTACAACAATCAAAGAAGGAAGACTTTCCTAGAAGCTGATTGGTTGGTTTGCATTTCAAACAAAAGGGAGTGCTTGTCAATAATTTTCACTGCTACAAGTTCTTTGTTTTGATTTTAAAAATGAAAATAAATGTTTTAGAGTATTTTTTAGTCTTTTTTTATATATTATAAATTATTTTGATAAAATATGCTGAAAATATAATTATTCTAGAAAAGTACTTAAGATTTTAGTACAAATTCTTTACTTTTACATGAATGTAAATTGAAAAAGAAATCAATGATGTACGATGCATTTTTTAATAGGTTATGAATGTTGTTTTTAGGTTCACCACTATAGAATATTTTTATAATTATAAATAAAAATTCATTTTTGAAAAAAACTTTTATTCACTTTCATCATCTGACAAATTATTAATTTACTTTTTACAAATGAAACTAAAATGAATCTAATATTAAAAGATGAATATATTTTTATTGCTGATTCTGTAATTGACCAATCAAAAGTTTAGAACTTTAATTCACTAGGCCAATAGGAAATTGTATGAGCAACTAACAGTTAAAAGGTTAATGAGCAGCTATAAATTTCTAAAAAAATAAATAAAATGAGATGTAATGCATGGACTTTAAAGGATATCCTTTTGTGCTAATTCAGGATTATAGAAGTCATAAAATCATCATCCACTGGATGTCCATAACACTAAGCATAAATCCCTACTCCATATAACTTATGCACAAATCTATCTTAGAAAGCAAGAATTCTATAAACTGTTACTATGAGCAATAAATAAATAAATAAAGCAGCTTATTATAAACAACTTCAAATAATTCTTAAGTTTACCCTATTATAAGTAAATAATTTTATTGGAGTTATTTAAAAAATCCTAGAACATTAAGCTGTGATGAAATAAAGTCATACACATTGCAATTTATGAAACAGGAATTGGATAGAATAAAGAAATTAAGAGTATAAATATTTTTTAAACAATTATTTAGTAACTTATTGATTAACAATAAAAATGACATGATAGTTTGAAATATATTTTTATAAAAATTATAAACAATCAGTTGATTTCTGTTCATAAACTAACTTTTAATTAATTAAATTATTTCTTTAAAATAACTAAGAGTTGGAAAACAACATTTTCAAAATCAAAGATAATCTTTGATTTAGCTTAGTTAACCTTTTGTTAAGTTTTTAAGAGGAAAAGATAAAGTTTAACCAAAAAAACTAAGTTTTAAAAAATTATGTTTCAGAATTCAAGAACAATAACTTAATAAAAATAATTAAAATTATCAATTCGTACAAAATAAATATTACTTTTATATAGGAAAAAAAAATCTGTTTTTTTTTTCTGTGTAGTTCTTAATTATTTATAATTTTCAGTTTTTCCAGTTATGTTTTCTTCTTAAAGGCTACTACACATGAAGGCTACTACACAAGAACGTGATTAATTTGTCCTTTTCCTGGTGTGCAGTATTTCATTTCCAGGTTAACAACAAAATTGTATCCATTTTCTTTTAAAAAATTTCTAAGTGTAGACTAACACTAATAGAGACTTATGCTCCTGGCTGCAGGCAAGGTTGCAGATTACTTTAGAAGTTAACTTCTCTACATTTTTATTTCAATAAAGGCAGGTTACATGCAGAGATTATATCTAGATTTTAACAGAATTTAACATATTATTTTCATTGTAGAAACTATTTTTATGACTAAATTCATAATATACTAAATGCTTGGTTAAATCTTCTGCTATTTTATGCAATAGTTTTGTAAAACCTTCAGCTTCTTTCTTCTTTATCAGCTGGATTAAGAAATGACTACTCTCTTTTCAACAGCTAACTTAAGAATATCTACTTTTTACAAGACACTTGGGTCTTCTGACTTACTCACACTTTCATTTCTTTCTAGAACAATTTTGCCTACAAGCCAATCACAATTTGTCTCCAACATGATAGTTTTTATAACAGCCAATTAGATACATTTTTATAAATATAATTGTTCAGCTATTTCCCTTCTTAATCATAGACATTGAAAAATAAGTCAACTAACATAATACAATTCCTTAACATTACTTTTTAATTAAAACATTTTCTTGCAAAAGGAAAACAAGATAATTAGTTAATTGCACTGATTTGATTTTATCTAAAATGTACAATTATTTATTTTAATTCTTATTACTTAAAATAAAAAGTTTTTTATTCAACTGACAAAAAAAAAAAGAGAGAGATAAAGAGAGAAAAAACAAACAACTCTGACTAATTAAAAATAAAATTTACCCAAATTATTACATCTTTTTTTTTATTTAAAAAAAATACTATTAAAAGTAAAACTTTATTTCTCTTTTATGGTTACAATTAATATCTATTAAATAATTTACAATATATATATATTTCTTAGTACACTTTCATAGTTTAAATTAAAACTACTAATTAATTATAATTACTCAAGAGAGAGAGAGAGTTAACAAACTTGTTTATATTCTTTTACAATTTTCTCTCCTTTCTACCATCATTTATAACTCTTATTAAAATATTTACATATTAAAATCATTATTATTTAACAAATTTAATGCTTGAGAACTCTCATAGTATCTTTTTGAGACTTTAAATACTTAATTAAAGATCTTTTATTATTATAAAAAGTATGCATGGGAAAATTAAATATTATTTTCCCCAATTAATTAAATAATTCTATACTTAGATCTGAGGAACATGTTGCCAAGTATTTAATTAGTTTTAGTGCAGCTATGTAGTCAACTAGTTGCAATATTTATATGCTACATACATCATTTTAACCTTAAATATTCTTGATTATATATTTAATAAAAGTATGTATGGATAATCCTGTATTTTTATTTCAAGCAGGAATACTAATTTAAATATATTACTGGTAGCACTAATTTAAAATGTGCATTGTCTGGTTCAATTTCACCATCCCATAAATAAAAGATACTTACAAACCATTTTATTATTTACAAAACATGTTGCATATTAACATTTATTTATGGTATATCCAATTCAATCCATAGTAATTTACCACAAATGTTAAATAATGACAAAATATCATTTTGCCAGACATGATATGGTAAAACAGATTGCATTTTAAAATTCAGCAGACTGAAATTAGTAAATCCCATCTATTTCAATTTTTACCACTGAAAAATACTTATTTGCAGTTAATGTAATTAATTAAATTATAAATTGGGATTTAAAATTTATGTGAAAAAGTTTTTATGTAATTTTTATATTTTTAATTTTATATTTAATAATGTATTTTTAATATTGATATTGTTTTGAATGCATATACGTATATTTTCTCTTGAAAAAGATGTATAGAACATAATCAAAATATTGGGAGTATATTTATATGTTGATATGATATTTTGTTATGTACTTATTACTATAATTTTGTATATAGATATGACAAAGATTAATGCTTAAATAGCAAATTCTTAACCTTTTAGTATGAAAAAATATTCCTTTTTATAAACAAGTTCTTTGAGAATATTGTATTTGGAGTTTATCTGATCACTAAGCCTTAATTTTTCTATTTCCTCAGTCAATAAAAACAAGGAAGGGGGAACTCATATGCACTCGTTCCACTGTTTAACATCAAATGCAGACTTTCATTTATTGTCAAAGAGTTGAAGCGCTGTAAGTGGATTTCCAGATTCAAAAAGATTTACAATATTATAGATTTGGCTTATTAAGATTTAAAAGCAAAGCAAAATTAAACTGACAAATTTAATTTCAACTAGCTGAGCATTACAGAAGTATTAGAATGAAACCATAAAATAATCTTTAATTTGAAATTAATATCCAGAGGAAAACAAGTAATATTTTGTCAGAAATATCAAATGGTCTAATAATTTAAACTACAAGAAAAATATTGCAAATAAATATCATAATGCCATTGTTAATAAATTATTGTAATAAACGTTAAATTACCATCATTATTATTATTACGGTTTATACATAAAATGACTTTTTAAGAATAATTTAGAAAAGGAATAATAAAGAGATTAAAACATGTATGCTGAGAAATATTTTCGATTAAGCAATTTCCTAATAATATTTAAATTTTGTGCTAAAAAACCGGGAAAAAAATAAATGAAAAACAAAAGGACTCCATATTTCTAAATATTAGTAATCTTAATTTTAATATATAACTTGCCTGCGCAGTTTAATGCAGCAACAGCATGCTGGACTCAAAAACTAAAGATCCTGAATCAAAGCTTGCTACTGACTTTGGTATTTGAATGCTACATGAACTTCTGAGAAACCATTTAATTTATACAAATATTTAGAACATGAAATAATCACATGTAATTTCAAAAATATTTAAATTATTGTTTTATTATTAACTGAAATACAGGCTTATTATATACCTATATCAATATATGTAATATATAAGGTATATGAGCACAGACTTTCACACCACCCACCACTCACCACTCTATCTCACATGACTGATACACTTGAACACATGTATGTCGAAAAGATAAATAATCACCAATATATGTATTTCATGCTAACCAGCAATCATCAGTTGGTTTTTAAAAAATTATAAGTGTGTAATATATATATATTTTATCATTCAATATATATATTTTTTTACCATCATTAATGTGAGGTGATTTAGTGCTGTCGTTGAGTGGCACATTTTGGAGCTCAATGTCATAGATCATAAAGCCACTTTATCATTTT
Organism: Epiperipatus broadwayi; assembly: GCA_028023455.1. Lineage (NCBI taxonomy): Eukaryota > Metazoa > Onychophora > Udeonychophora > Euonychophora > Peripatidae > Epiperipatus > Epiperipatus broadwayi. The sequence continues at coordinate 7,401,667 of JAQFVV010000004.1, forward strand.
CAATGATCAAACTATGCATGAATTCCTGAGTAACAAATCATTATATTATAATTGTTATCATCATCATTAAACTTGTGTTTATATCTATGCAATTAACTATCTATATATCCAATGCTTACATATCCGATTCCATTATATCTTCCTGCCCTAACCCATTTGTCTATGAATCTAACCTATCAATCCTTTTATTCATCTATCTATCTATCTATCTATCTATCTATCTATCTATCTATCTATCTATCTATCTATCTATCTATCTATCTATCTATCTGTCTGTCTGTCTGTCTGTCTGTCTGTCTGTCTGTCTGTCTGTCTGTCTGTCTGTCTGTCTGTCTGTCTGTCTGTCTGTCTGTCTGTCTGTCTGTCTGTCTGTCTGTCTGTCTGTCTGTCTGTCTGTCTGTCTGTCTGTCTGTCTGTCTGTCTGTCCGTCCGTCTGTCCGTCTGTCTGGCTGGCTGGCTGGCTGGCTGGCTGGCTGGCTGGCTGTCTGTCTGTCTGTTTTCTGTCTGTCTGTCTCTCTCTCTCTGTGTGTGTCTGTGTGTTTGTTTGTTTGTTTGTTTTTCTTTCTTTCTTTCTTTCTTTCTTTCTTTTTTTCTTTCTTTCTTTTCTCTCTCTCTCTTTTTTTTTTTTTTTTTTTTTTCTTTTTTCTATCTATCTATCTATCTATCTATCTATCTATCTATCTATATAATGAGCAATTGATCAATTTACATACCTATTTACCTATCTATTTTATCCATCTATTGATATTTTTCATTTTAACCCCTCTGCCTATTGATCTGTCTATATATCTTTTATCCAATTGTCCAATTATTCACCTATCTCTTCCAATCAAATAATTGATAGATCAGTCTATCTGTCTATTAATTCATCAAATGAGGAAGTCGACACACGATTAAATCTATGAAGGAGGTAAAAGCTCAAGAAAATGATGGAATTATAATCAATATCTCAAAAAAGTAGGTGAAAAATAGAAAAATTGTTGGCATAGATATATATCAAATGTCTAAATGATAAAAATGTATTAGATGATTGGAAGAATGCAATGATAATATTGATATTTAAGAAAAGTATTGAACAAAATATTAGTAATTATTAATCTGTCAGTCTTTTAACAGTTCTGTATAAAATTTTACAAAGATAATTATCACTTATGTACAGTGAACTTGGATTTTAACCAATCACAAGAATATGTTGGATTTAAAAGTATTTTTAACACACTGGATCATCTCCAAATATTAAGAGAAGTTGCAGAAAGAATCAATGAATATGTACTACCATTATATTTTGGATTTGTAGATGATGAAAGAACATTTGATTCTACAAGCATTTCTACAGTGATAAAACATTGGATCAAGGTATAAACTGAAATATTGTCATAGTCTGAAGAATATTAATCAAAATGCTACATGATTAAATTACATAGTAATACTAAAAAGAGTAACCTTGAGAAGTGTATCTAATAAAGGGATTCCATATCTCAAATTTTTTTACAGCTGTTTTATAATAAGTATTTCATGAATCAAAATGGGAAGCTAAGGAAGTAAAAGAAAATGGAGATTAATTGTCATTCAGATTTTTCAGTCATTATGGTTGTTTTTCCAAAAAAAAAAAATGCTTCAGGAAGTTTGCAAAAGTTATCAGATAAAAGTAAAAAAGTAGGAATAAAGATAAATGCTGAAAATATTAAAGTAGTGTTCAATGGATTTTTTCAGAAGAAAATAAAGATTGATAATGATGAATATTACAAACACATTGGGCAAATTATTAATATATAATGGATGAAATTAATCATGGACTTAAACTTGAATATAGTCTTTTAATATAGATAACAATATTAAAAGAAAATATGCTTATGTGTTTAAAAAAGATTTTGATTAATGTGTTTTATTAGTTCTTACTTATGGATCTAGAACTTCAACATTTAACAAAAGAACAATATACAGACTTCAGATCATTCAATAAAATATAGAAAGATGTATGTTAGGAATAGAAAGAAGGAATCAAAAGTGAAATATGTGGATGAGAGAAGAAACAAATATCAATAATACCATTGAAAAAATTAGGAGACTAAAATAAAACTGGATTGGACATATTTCTAGAAGAGATGATAATATATGGATGGTTGAAGTGTTAAATCAGATCCCTAGAGATTGTAAAAATCCTATGGAAAAAATCATGTGTAAGATGGATGAATGATAAAAGGAAGTTTGCTGATATGATGAGGAGATGAGAGGCTAGAGATTGGAGAAAGTGGATTAAATTGGAAAAAATTCTCCTGCAATGGATTGATAATGATTTGAAATAATGATGCTGATGATCAAAATTTATAATGTGAATGTTGATATTTACTTTATCACTTGAAAGAATAATATTTGTAATTTAATAGTTGAAATATAAATACTGAAATAATTTGTGTTTTCTTGAAGATTTGTGAGGATGGTGGTTTTAGTTGTATTTATATATTGGATTATTTCCATCACCTAATATGATTATTGAATGTTTTTAGAAAAATTTAACTTTATTTAAATATTCTAAATACATTTGACTGTTAGTAATAGCAAACAGGTTAGTATATGCTCAACATTTCAAGAGGTATTATTCTCCCCCCTTTTTCAGATGTTGCTCACCTGACCAGTGAAAGTACTACCATGAGAATCAAATCTGGATCATTAGATTCATGAGTATTGAATTTTAAGGTAATGCTCTAACCAACTGAGCCATCCTGCAAAAGGCAACAGTCAGCTATGAGATTCCTCCTGATTTCTCCATTTTTCTAAGAGCAAAGTTGATTTGTGGATTCCATACATTATGTATAATCATCCTAGGTTGATTTATGGGATTATTTGCCATTGTCATGTAAGCAGATTTTTAAAATTTTCTTCTTTGTATCTTTTCTTCTCCATCCAATATTTTTGTATTTTTCCAATTGAAGAGAGAAAACAGATGTCTAAAGTAGCAGACCATGTATGTACCAATGAATATATGTTCAATTGAGAAAATATAAAAATATTGGATGGAGAAGAAAAGGTACAAAGAAAAAAAATTCAAAAAGCTGCTCACATGACAATGGTAAACAATCCCATAAGTCAACCTAGTGTGACTATACATAAGTATGAAAACCACTAAACAACATTGCTCTTAGAAAAAAGTGGAGAAATTAGGAACCTCGTAAATAAATATATGAAATTTCTATTGATTATTGCTTTTGGCAGGATAGCTCAGTTGTTTAGAGTGTTACCTTAAAATTCAATGCTAAAAAATCTAAGGGTCCAGGTTCAATTCCCATGCTAATATTTTCACTGGTCAGGCCAGAAGTACCTGAAAAAGAGAGGAGAATAATATCTCTTGAAACTTTGTGCATATACTAACCTATGTTTAACAGTTAAAAGTATTTAGGATATTTAAATGTTAAATTTTTCTAAAGACATTCAATATTCATATTAGATGATGGAAATAGTCCAACATATAAATACAACTGGAATAATTTATTTGTTACTAATTCATGAAGATCCATTTTTGCAGAATATTTAAAAATGTCAGAAATACATACTATCCTGAAAGTTACTTTTTATTTTTTAATTGAGTTATAAATAAAGGTTGCAAAACAAATAAAAGTATAAAATTTATACTGCTACCAATTTTGCATTAAAACTGCATCAAACGAGACATATAAATGTATATTAATTATACATTGGACTATTTTCAGTATCTAATATTAATGACTTTAGAACAAATTTAAACTTTCCAATACATTCTAATTGTTAATAGTAGCACACAGGTTAGCAAGTAGTAGAAAGTTTCGAGAAGTGTTATTTTTTCTCTCTTCTCTCACACTCTAAACGTTGTTATATATACACTTGGGTGTTATTACTAACAGCTGAATGTACTTGAAAAATTTAAAGAAAATTTAAAATTATTAGCTGATGGAAATAGCCCAACTTATAATTAATACTAAAATTCCATCATATAAGTATATCGTTTTTCAAGTGATCAGAAGATAACTATTAGTTATATTTAAAAATATTAAATTTTTATTTGGAATATAAAAAGCTATATTATTATTACTGGGTTATTTAGATAGAAAAATATAGTTTTGGGGATCTATATTACATTTTTTTTTGTTAATATTTGCAGTTCATATATATATGTATAATAAAAACTTTTAATCATTCAAAAAGTAAATATATATAATTCTACATAAAAATAAATTTAAGAAAATGATGCACTTATATTTCTATGAATTTAAAAGTAAAAAAAAATTAAATTGTGATAATAATAAACCGGAAAAATTAGTGATTTGAAACAATAAATACTTCCAAACTATAGAAACAACAATGTTGAGTTTCCATATATATATATATATGTTTCTAAAAAAGATCGCGAGGCCATTTTTAAAAACGTAATTACCTTCTTTGAAAATTAGTTTTAGATTGTTTTTTAAAACAATACATATCATTAGCTTTATTTAAAATAAATATCTCTGTAAGACATATACATTTGCCTATGGAAATCAACAGTTTCGAAAGCAGATTTTATTTTACGATGAACTTCGGGTTAATATGTTATACAAATGTACATTAAAAAACATACAAGTAAAAATATTTAAAAATATAATATCTAGAAGTGAATGGTATTTAAATTAATTAAATTTATATATATACTGTGCATATATTTATGCTATGTTCGATCAATAGAATTGACTAGATAACTATAATATTGGGAAGGGGGAGGGGGATGGAGAGAAAAAGACAAAGTAATAATTTAATCAGCATGGGTGCATGTTATATTCAAATAATTTAATATTAGCAGTTTTATTATTTAAATAATTATATATACAAAAGTCAAATAACCAATTTTCTCTTTAAAAAATAGAAGAGAAAGTCGCAATTAAAAACTACAAATGAAGAAAAGAAAATGATTATTATTCCCCAAATACCATGTGATGTTGGTAAAGTGTGACAGAGAGCAATTTCTGGAATTCAAGATACATTGATTATGGTATAAGTTTGTCATTTTCAAACTTCTTATGAACTTCTGAGTAATAAATCAGTTGATTATTTTTGTAAATTTCTAATTATTATAGTGGAAATGTCATTTGATCATTTATTAATATAATATATAACTTTTCCAAATGGAGATGATCAGATGCAAAATGATATCTATATATCAGGGATGAAACGTTCATGTATTAAACAGATTAAGTGCTTCAGTAGAAAATTCAAGAAAATTTTCAAAACTTTAATTAAAATTCAATTTAAAAAATTCACTAAAATATGTACACATTCGACTTCATAAAATCGACCCAACAAGTTGCACATACAATAGTGTAGTTAGAACAATAAGTACATTTAATGTATATAAGCTATTTTGCAAAACATAAAAAAAGAAGAACAAAGTGTTCAAACTTTTTTTTTTATTGTATGGAATTTCTGTTGACTTTCAATTTTTTTTTACCAACAATTGAATTGTTTTTATATATGGCCAGGAATGAATTTGACCAACTCATTATTGGTTGATTATAAAAAGTTTCCACAATGCTAAAATCTAACTTACAATTAAAACTTAAGAATGTTACATGCATTTAGAAGATAAAAATATGTTGATAATGTATTATCTATATTTAAACTAATCACGGTCTGATTAACATAAAAAAGGAAGAATAATTCATACTCATTATTTTTTGATTGGAATTTTGTTGACTTTCAATTTTTTACCAACAGTTGAATTATTTTTATATATGACAAGGAATGTGTTTGACCAATGCATTATATGTTGATTATAAGAAGTTCACAATGCTAAAATCTAATTTATAATTAAAACTTAAGAATGTTAAAAGCATTTGGAAGATAAAAATATATTGATTATTATCTATATTGTAATGCTCAGATTTATACATTCACGTAAGGAAATCCAGAGTCCAGGTAAAATACACTAATGCCAATCAAAATGGGATGGTAAAATCCAAAGTCCAAAACAAGCTCCAACTTATTCACCAGCACTCTGTGATTTAACACCATATGAGTGACATTTTTAAGGTTATACATGGGCCTTAACTTTAATTGCAAGCAGGTTTCAAACAGGGAGAAGCAGGAGACCCTATGGCTAACTATACACACATCACATAAAATTGGTAATATAATTAATAAGTAAGTGGATTGAATTGGGATATGATAAAAGAATAATGAAGATGGGATAAAGTAAATACATTTATTAAAATTATTAGTAATGAAAAACTAAATAAATTAAATTACACTATTTAGGGATCACATTGAGATCAAATAGATGCTTGCAGGCATTATAAAATGGAATGTAATCAGTCCGGGGTAATACAGTATTCAGACTCATTTAAATGTATTAACTGACTTTCATGCTCAGCGAATAATCTATGCATATAAAAATTTAATATACCAACATAATATTAATTTAATATCATGGTTTGCCAAATGATAAATAATCATGCTAGCCAAAATATAATTTAATTACTACAGCGATAATATTGTGACTGTTTACTAAGTTTCTGTAATATTCAAGCCTAATAATATAGCTTGATAATGATGTGAATCATCATCCATCAAACTAAAGATTATCTTAGTTTCAGATAAATCCTGAATAACATATATTATAGAGAGAACTGGTCAAACTAGCCCTACATACATTCACTATAGGCACTTGAAATATGCTATAAAGAGAGATGGGTAACTTAAATATATTAATACCCTTGTTTAACAAACAATTAATTCATATCTCTAATCAGATTTAATAAAAAGGGAGGAAAAACATATTTAAGAGAATTGGAATTAATGAAAATAACTAAATATGCCTTATAATTAATGAAAATAACTAAATATGCCTTATTAATATCTCTCTGGCCAGAATTCTATTATTAAGTAAAACTATCTAAAATCATAATTTATCAGTATAACAAAGAAAACCATAACAATTATATAAGAAATCGAATTCAGAGTTGATTTAAATTACTGCAATAATCGCAAGGTGATCAGTTATTAATTAATGAATTTTAATTTCAAAACAATGATTCGTATATAATATAACAAAGCGTTATATCATAATTACTAAATTGAAGATAGAAATATTATCTTCAGAATAAAATTATTAAAATATATCGGCTTGTTGGTTCAAAATATATTTGGCATATCATCACATATCTAAATGAAATATTAAGAACTTAAATATATAAAAGAGCACAAATTTCACCGCAAATACGAGAGTAAAACAGAATTTAACTAACAAAATAATTATTAAGTTTAGCTCTTTAACAGATGTGAGATAATAGATTTTACAGAGCTATTTTACAACAAATCAGGTGAGTATTTATTATTGGTTTTACATGTTGAAGTGAAAGAAAGATTTGAACTATTAGACTTTAAACTGGGCATTTATTTAAATTTACTACAGCTATAGTTTTGAAAATTAATAATTAAAGTTCATCTGAAAGCTCTTGCGGTAGTCGTGAAGATTATTATCTAACTGCTGGGTAGCAGCTTGTCTCTTGACTTTGTTCTCGGGATAGGCAGCAGCTCTCTACTTGAAGTATTATTGCAGTAGATTTCTATCAGGAAGATTATCCATCGCTTGTACCATTTCAGGATGTAGGATGGAGATGAAGATCATCGTTCCTTGGGCATGAGGAACAGCACAATCTGCTTAACTACTCAGCAATCCTAAAATTCAAATGACCGTGGATTCGGCTTGCAGACTTTTCTAAAATTTGACAGAGTATATATGTAGTAAAAAACAGCCTATTTACACTTGTTCCTGATGAAATTACATTTTTAATAAACAAAATCTTCCCAGTGAAGTTAGCAATTAGCACTTGTAAAATATAATGATATTTTTTAGAGACCATTTGGCCATTTACTTTCCCACAAGATTTTAGCAATCAACATGGTTGGCTACATCTTGTTTACAGCTTAAAATATAATTCGACAAACATTTATTGTCTTTAATAAAATTTTGATTTCATCATTCTGCAATACTAAACACAGGTGTGGCATGATATAATTTTTACAGATTATTTTTAAATAATTTAAAAAAATAGAAAACGACCAAATAACAAGACAGTATATATATATATGACGATGGTATGTAGAATATATATATATATATATGCAATCTAAGTAAAATAAAGTATAAAATTGATTTATAATTTAAACTCAATCGCATATTAAATTATACACGATCTTTTAAATATGTGAAAATTGTTGTGGCAAGTAAAATAAAAACATTATTAAAAAAAATGTAGTGTGCTTCCATTCCTAAAAAAGTCACGCTTCGTCACTGCTATATATAATGTCTTAAATCAATCTTTGGAGTTAATTTTGCAATATTTAATATACATATATAATTATGAAAATCATCATTAATATAAATATAATAAATTTTGAACATACATATATAGATATGCTTTACGAGATATAAAATAAAGTACCAGTTTTATTCAACTTAATGCATTTTCAGTACCAACTATGATTATAACACGTTCAGTACTGAAAAGTAAAGCTATATGAAGCTGAAAGTATTTCTCCTTTTATATCTCATAAAGTATATCTATATGTGTATGCTTGAAGTTTATTATAATATATATATATATAGCTACAGTTATCTTAGTTTTTATTTATTTATTTAAATAATAAAATAAATAAAAGTAATTTATACTTCCATGTGCTATGAATGAACAACCGTCTACGACAATAATTTTTTAATAGAGACTAGACATTCCACTTATCCTTCAAACTTAGATGGTATTTTGACTAACATTCATTGATGTTGAAGGAGTCAGATTTTTAATATAGCTTAAGCCTTTTTGAAGTCAGATATATATATATATTATAGGGCCTATATGGTGTCTCATTTATAACAGCTTGAAATATTAACTCAAGTTAATTTTTATAAATGTTACTACTAAATATACATAGTAATGGATATATATATTAAATGAAAGTAACTATATTTCTGCATGGTATGAATAAAGAGCATTCTACTTTAATAAAATGTTAAAAAAAACAATCAATGAAAACGTCAACGAATGTTAGTTTAAATATTGTCTAAGGTTAGAGGTAGTGGACCATCTATTTTTTATTAACATTTATTAATTTACTGTGCTGTTTAGTCTTGTACATGGGTGAGTAGTTAATTCCATTTAATTTACACACACACACTTTAACTAATGTTACATGCATATAATTATATATATTTTTAGATATATTACACGTAAGGATTCTATGACAAGGGCTATATTATTAGATTTCTTGAAATGTTCACTGTTTTTTTTTCCATATGTCATAGCATCGTCTGGGAAGCAAACCCACAACAACTCTCTGCAAGCAACTGCTTGCTTGCAATGGTATTAATAAAGATAATTTTTAGTTTGCAGATTTATTTTCTGTTTTGTAGAAGTTTCATAAATATTAAAAAGCAAATAAAAAATTTAAACTCTCTATATTTTAGTGGACAAATTACGTGAAATTTTTTTAATTGTTGACTATATTGATGAATTAAGATAAAATAGATTATAATAGACAACTCCATGTTCTCAAGTTTATTTACAACAATAGCTACCGTGATTGAGAGTCTAGTATTAAATAACTTAAACATTTTTAAATTAAATCTAAAATACTTGTAATACAAAAAATAATTACACATATAAATAATAAATCAAATATAATTTAAAAGATGCTAAAGATTAAGTTGATTTTAATTATCTGTGTTCTGTAAATATGTAAGAAGTGATTTTCATTTATGTTTATATCTTAATCATTTGTAATATTCTAATTGTTCACTTGTTAATATGGCAGTTAAACTTTTATTATTACTCTTAACATTTTCCATTCTGATATTACTTTATTAATTAATTTTTAAAAATGACAACATTCTTTATTGATAAGGATGTGTATGTATACACATTTATATTAAATTTAACAAATATAAGGTTAGGTTTTGTTTATGTTTATACTATTTCAATATTATATTAGTTCTATAATTCAACGAATTTTAAATAAGAAGTTAAAATATATTAATTCTAATAGTCAGTTAATTAATTTTAGTAGAGAAGGAAATATTATGCAAAAATAAATCAGAATGCTATACATGAAAAAATTGAAACTGTAAACATTAGCAGACCTTAGTGAATCCAAATGTAACAAAAGAATTTAGGGATTTAGTATTACTGTTGTTTACAAGTAAGCAGACATTTTTTGATCCATAACAATTAATTTAAAGTAAATTTAAATATTTATCTAAAATATTATTCTAACAATTAATTTAAAGTAAATTTAAATATTTATCTAGAATCTTATTAATTAATCAAGAAAAAAATACTTAAAATTGATAAAGTTTTGAGTTAAAAACTGAAAAAATTACACAACAAAGTTTACAGAAAATAATAAAAAACAAGTAGCCAAATATTAACAATACTAAAAGAACATATATTTACAAGCATAGAAATATTTTTAATCTCCACATTTTTAGGAAAAAGATGACTTAAAGGCTAATATCTGAAGATTTTACACAATTTTATTATTGAAATACACTGTATATTTTACTTCTTAAAAACATATTTTGATTTTAACTGAAAGAAGCCCTTTGATTCCTCTTTGGGGCCTTAAAAAACTAAGCAGGATGAATTACTAATGTCAACTCCATACTTTCTTGTCATTGCAGCTGCTATAACCATATAATTATTCATATAGTATAAGAACATGAATGGGTTGCTCACTAACACACATTAGTTATCATAGTAAGTTTCTTGGCTTTTTGCCTCTGAGTTTAAGGTCAAGAAACATCATGATCTCTCTTATCAGTTGCCTGACAGGCTTTAACTGAAAGATTAATTGAGTTTTCTTGAAGGCAGAATGAATATGTATGTGAATGAACTTTATTTTTCTAATTAATACTTACAATTATCATAGACAAAATTAAGTGGTCGCCTTTAGTCCCAAGTAGTGTAAATTTGCCAATATAAGGCAGAAGTTATCAAAAGAAGGTGGAGGGTGATTGCATACTCGGTTACCAACTTTTTACTTAGGTACTTACAACTGCAGACTACTTTCAAGTAAAAGAAAATCACAGGAATTGGAATGAGCCGTTAAACATTAAATGAGATATTATTGGACTGTGTGAAGTTTAAAAAAGGTGAATTCACAATACATTTAAAAAGTGTACATGTAATGTACTACAAAGTCACACACATTGGAAGTACAAGTGGAGTAAGATTCATTTAAATAAAAAGGTGAAGAACAACTTTGTGGTGATTGATAGTGTATTAAAAAGAGTGGCAAGTTTAATTACACAACTTAATGGTAGATACTAAATGCAAATAATTCAGCTTTATACCCCAAAACATTCTCATTATGATGAAGAAGTAGAGGATTTTATATGGAAATACAAAAGGCTTTTGATCAAATAAAAAACATTTTAAAATTGTCAGGAGACATTTAATGCTAGAATTGGTAAACAGTTGAAATATGAAAGAGCTGTAGATAAATTTATCTATAGTTATAAAAATGAGAGAGGACATAGAGTTGTGTTTTCAGGAAACAAGTATTATATCATGAATTCTTTTTTTGAGAAAAATGCTAAACAGAAATGGACATGAAATCACCCAAACAATGATGCAGCAGAATTAGACTATATTTTGACTAAGAGAAAATATGTATTTCAAGATTGTAATGTTCTTAATAAATTCAACACAAGAAATGATTATTGATTAGTGAGATGTAAGACATATGTTAATACAAAATTGGAGAGACAAAAATTATCAAGAAAAATAGTATTCACAGTTGATATTCTTAATGTTCAGAAACATTCCAATGAATTTAAATTTGAACTTTAAAATCATTTTCAAATATTAACAGATTTTGAACATGATTCATATTTGAATGAAATTAACAGGAAGATAACTGATACCCTTTTAAAAATGGCATGAAAGATATCTGGTACAAAACCAGAAATTGACCTTTCTACTGAGATGACAATTTTTGAAAAAAAAAAATGAATATAAATATATATAAAAATGATGCATTAAGAAGGATGAAATATCTAGAATTTTGTAAAATGATGTAAAAAAGAGTTAATGATATAAGAAAGAGAGAATAAAAGTCTTAAAAATGTAAAACAACATCTTGGTATTAAAATTTATTTCTGCAATAAAAAAAAGGTAAAACTATTGCTAAAAAGATGGATAACATCATGAAATGTGTAGAAAAGTTCTATCAAGAATTATGTAACAATAAAGATAAAGAAAAATACCTCCTCCATCTTCTGAATTGTCCAGGATTTTATATGAAAAAGTGAGAAATGCAATTAAAGCTATAAAAATGGAAAAACACAATGTAATAATAGAATTATAATAGATATCTTAAAAGAAGCAGGTAAAGAAATATAATTTTTTTGGAAAAGTAAGATATCAAATGTCTAAATGATAAAGATGTGCCAGATGATTGAAAAAATGTAGTATTAATGTTTAAAAAGGTGATAAAAATGATATTAGAAATTACAGACCTAACAGTCTTTTATCAATTCTATAAAAAATCTTCACCAAGATAATTACAACTTGTCTATAGTGAACTTTGGATAGTGGATCATATCAAATATTAAGAAAAGTTATAGAAAGGATCAATGAATATAAGTTGCCATTGTGCTTTGGATTTGTAGATTTGAAAAGACAGCATTTGATTCTATAAACATTTCTTTGATTATTAAAGAATTGGATTATCAAGCTATAGATCCATATTTTAACTTTAATGTTAATGTGCTTAAGCATGGAATCAGAATTCTGCATTTAAATATAAATATATTATCACAAAACTTAAGCCAAATTCTGTTACCAGTCTAACAATGGTATACATTGGAATAGGCTAATATATGTTGCCACAGCCTGATGATGTTTATATTTTTACCTTCCATACACTCTGACCACAGATCAGCCAGCACATAAATTCAAATAACTCTCTGTCATTCCCCACATCAACCTGCACATCTGATTATAACCCTAACCCTGTCACAGCAACTTTTATAATATCTTGCAAAAAACTCTCCATATATTTCATACCACTATGCAACACTTCATAACACACACTTAGTGTCTCAGTAAGCACACATTAGTGTCTCAGTAAGAGAAATTAAACAATTTATTCATAACTTCAAAGGTTAGCATTGGCCAAAGAACTGCCTTCTTTCTGAGGCTAAGAATTATGTGAGGAACTAGTCTCTGCACATTTACTTTAAATAGGCATGCAAATTTTTTTATAGCTATACCAATAATTCCCTACTTAAATAATAAATACAAATGGAGCTGGGATCAAGTCCTCGATCTCCCAATACTTGCATACATAGAAATGAAATGATAAGATAGCTATTTTCTATATATCCCTTCAAGGTGGTAAAATATCTCTACCTCAGCAATAATAAACATTTACAGTTTCACACATACATGCACACAGGGTGATTATGGTATTGATGCAAAATTGTAAGTCTTAACCAATCATGAACTAAACCCATGAACTATATTAATTTTAAAAGTCAAGCAACATTCATCTAAGATCACATCTACATGTGCAGGCATAGCAATGACTATTCAAATACTTTTCACACATCTAACAATAGGCATATAATTTTGATAAAAAAAATCTTTCCTCTTTTTTTTTTTTTTCATATGACAAATATATAAGCATTTAGGCTTTCTCATCATTATACTTTTTTTTAAAAAAAAGTTCAATAGTTCCTTATAGGTCAAAATCATTTCTTTAATAAAAAAAAATTTCCTATGAGTATTAAATATCAATTAAACATATTAACGAACATATAAATAAAAGCAAAATACATTAATAAAGTATTAAGCATTGTTTTTTCGGTTTGGGTTCCCATGAAGCTAAGTCTGAATATTTTGTATGGTCAAGGCCAATTTGACAGAAAACACATATGTATTGTCCATAAACACCAATTACCATTTTTCAGTTCGCTCCCTTGGAAAACACTTTATATCTATCTTACTTTAATGATTATGGAAGCACATAAAATTCTTTTCATTCAGGATGTAGCTACATTGATATTTGATATTTTCATATCTAATCATGATAATTAAAACTGTTGAAAAATAGGTCTGCAGATTACTTTTGTTTTTTAAACACTTTTGTTCCTGGGTTCAAATCCAGATGTTTGGTTTCACATTTTAGTTCATAACTTTATTTTTCTTTAAGCTTCATTTTTTTTTCTTTTAGGAGAAAAAAATTCAAATGAAACCAGTGTTCTAAATGCTCTATTTCCATGTATATTTTTAGGTTGGATTTTATTAGTGATAAAAAAGAATTCAATTATTTCCTGTACATTTGACAAGTGTCCCTTGCATATTTGAGTGATTCAAATAAACTCTATTGGCACATTAACTCTTTCTCACTGGTGTCACAATCAAAAAAAAATTATAAGAGTGATAAGTATTTTAACTACATCTCCAATTATTATTAAAATCCAATTATTCCTAGAAGTTTTGAATTTAAGCTAGAGATTAAATATTGTTCCTGAGATCTCTTCTTTTAAACGAACTTTTAAAAGCCAAATACGAAGAATGAGGTATTGAGTACAAAACTTTTTGCTGCAAACTAATTTTGCTATCATTGATTTTGAAGGAGAGGTGCACACCCATTTATATATATGTTTAGCCTGCCATATTAATGTATAACTATATTTTCTTAAGTTTTGCCAACTGTTTTCTAAGACTAATGATCAGAGGAGAAGATCAGATATAGAACAAGCAAGAGAATCCCCCTTTACTTCATTTGCACTAGCCTTTATAAAAAAAAAAAAGCCACTTGCAAGTTTTTTTGCTTTGATTCTCCTTATCTATCGATTATCTCAGACAACCTTTGACAAGACTTGTTAAATGTTGGTTTAGGTTCATTGATTTCAGCACTGATTACATTTATTTTATCTTTCTTAACACATTTTACACCGCTTTGATCTATGAGAAATATTCAAAATATATATATAATTGCGGGTATTTTATAAAACTGATATTATATAAATAAATTTCTTCTTTAAAACTTAAATCAAATTTAGAACTGAAAACAATAATCAATTACTGTAAAACCCATACAAAATAAATTCCTTTTACATTATACTATCAAATAGTCTACAGTACTATATCCAAATTTTCACGATCAAAATAAAAATCTATATATTCATTATACATGTACATATGCATGCACATACTCACAATACTAAATAGTGACCTGCTTGTTCATTCATATTTTCATTAGTACAAAATATCTTTCATAATTTCCTAAAATTTTAAATCTACTCTCATGAAAAGAACTGTCAAATGAATGCCATTTATAACAAATTCAATTTTATTTGTACTATCATTTCCATTTATAAATATTATAATTAATATAAATCAACATTTTAAGATATTACAGTGCACATAATAGTCAATTCCCCTTTCCCTCTACACAATAATATGCTATAATTTTAAATAAAATACAAACATATGTTTATATATACATTAAATTCAAGCCACATGGTTATTGGTCCCTCTAAATAAAGCTTTTAATTTTTCTTGAATTAAAAAAAAAAAAATTATTTGGATATAGCCATCTACTAATTCTACTATTTATTTCCCAATCATTAGTTTCTTTATGAAAGAAACTAAGGGTTGCTACACACACACACACACACACACACACATATATATATATATATATGCAAGGATTATAATGATACCAAGGTCTGTAAGTTTCATATTAACCAATTAAGATTATTTTAAATAAATTGTTTTATTATATTAATAATTTAATTATCTGTTTCTTTTTAATTAACTCATTTGTCTTATTCCAAATATATACCTGAGCAAATCATTCCAGATCCTGACAAATTATGTTTTTATCTAAAGAAGTTCTTGGATGTTAATACAAATTGAAATGACATTGTTTAAGGTGAAATATATCCATAGGTATTCTTTCTAAACAGAATTGTCACTTGAAAAAGGTAAGGATGGGTACTTCAAATCCCATAAATGTAAAAAAATTCTTATGGACGAGACTTGGGTATAATCCTGCAAGGCTTGGTTTGATGTATATATGCTATTTAAAATAATTATATAAGTAATTCATGATTTGATCATCATCAACAACATCAGTCTGTTAAATCTGAATTTAAATTTTTATTGTATAGTTTCTTGTAATGATAAAGAAAATAGCATTGAAATGAATGACTTATTGTATTACATAAAGGACATTTATTTATAGACATGGATTTATTCATCTGCTTGTGTTTGGTGAATTATCTGAAAATATATCTTCTGGGTTACCAGTAAAATATACTTACATATATTCTGAAAATAATAAATGTAAAAAGTTTTAAATTATAAAATTTGATTTGTATTTTAAGATAAATTTCAGTGAATAATTATTAATTTATTCTTATCTGTAAATATTAATAGGTTTGTTTAACTCTATTTTTCTGCATCTGTCATTTATTTTTGCCAGATTGTTTTTAAAATGGGTTGAGGTTTCACTACATTTATATAGAGTACATTAATTCAAATTCATATAAAAATGTTAAATCATAATTTTGAATTAAATTGTTTTTTATTATTACTGTATTTATTATTAAAACCCTTTCTTTATATGTATTTAAATTCTCATTAAAAATCTTCAAGATAAATTGATTTTGATTATTTTTCTAAAAGTGTTTGTCAATATTATATATTTTTTATAGTTTGTTTATTTTATATAAGAATTACGTCTTAACTTTTTAATGAAATGAATTTCAGATTTATAAAATTTAAAAACAAATAAACAATTCATATTTACAATGTAAAAAATTGCTTCTTTTATTTTACAAATATTTTACAATATCTATATAAATATGTACTAAAAAGTTCATCTTTAAAAATAAAATTCATTTTATCCAGAACACATTTCATTTTTAAATTGAATAATTGAAAATAAATTATGTTAAAAGGTTAAGAAACTAATATTTTTACAATGGATTAAAATATACGTTTTGTAAAATGCTGATTTTGATGTAATTGAAAATTAATTTAAAAATGTATTGTACATTTAGAAAGAGAACTAATTTCACAAATGTTAATCATTACTAATAATTTCAGAAAATAAATAAGAAAAAAAAATCTTTCGATAATTTCTGTCTTCAATTTGTGATTTTTTAAAAATAATTCTTTAGTTTTTGCATGCCACATTTTTTTGTAGAATAAATCCAAATAAACTGTCACGTGACTTTTAAAGCCCCCCCCCCCCCAAAAAAAAAATTGCTACAAAAATTTTTCAAATAAAAATTTTGTAATTAAAATTTTATTAATATTATTTTACGTAAATATTTTCATAAATCTTTTTTTTAAGAATATATTTGTACATTTATTTTAAAAAAAGATTATGGATTAATTACTGTGTTTAACCGCTAATTTTATCATTGGTTGTATCAGATAAAAATCAAATCTTTTAATTGGCCAACTCACAAACTGAAGACAAAGCCTATTGTTAAAACATATTCGCCTATAATATTAAATTCAACTCAGATACGTTTATAAAAAGTATATAATTAATTTTTAAGGTTGTGAAGACAACGAAAGTTCTTTCAAAAATAAATTGCTATTTATTTATTCTAAGATATTCAATATCGGCAACATAAAAGTTATAATGTAAACAAAAAGATCGACTTTTACGTTATAGAAAAGTAAATATTTCTTTTTATTACAACTTCAATATTTGTACTAAAATCTTCAATATTTTTCGAAAATAATTTTGTTTTTTTATTATTCTCTCTGAAAATTATGTTTAATTTCCATAAATATTATTTAATAATAATTTAAATCGTATTCGAAATGAAAATCTCAGCGTTTTTCTTTATTTTCTTTGATCAGGCAGTTTCTTTGTTCTTTCCAGCCAATCAGAATGTCTTTTTTGGCTGAGAGCATGCTAAGAACCAATCACAAATAATGTTCCTTCTTTGTTTAGGTTTAAATGCGTTTTTTTCTATTTTTTACTTCTAAAATAAATCAGAAGATGTCACCATCGTACAGAACTTTTAAAAACGAATTCAATACGTATTTAACGAATTTTTTCGTATGAAAACGGGCTGAGTTAGAGTGATTTCAGATGTCGACGAGGAGCCTCATCGGACGCGGGAAAAGGGTTAAAATTGAAAGAAATGATTTTTGAAATACTTCCGTCCGTCAATTAGTCGTGAAATTCTGTATATATTTCCCTTATATATTTTTTTACTTAACAATAATATGCAGCACAAATAGTGACAAAAGTAATGTTCCTATTATTAAAAAAAAATACTTTCATAATATCCACACTAGTATATTGCAAATGCTGAACTTGAAGATATAATTGAAGTTTGAATACAGATTTTTAAGCTTATTTCAGCTATCCTCTCCATCTTATATAACTATACCCATGACCACACGCAAGTGAATAAGATAAATGATTTCCAATATACGTATTTTGTGCTGAGCCAGCACTCATCAGTTGGTCCAGATTATCTCTCTCACACACATATATAATGATTGTTCAGTTTATATTAAGATAGCAAATGTTCAAACTTTAATGGATAGACTTCAATCTTGGTATGGTCATGTGTATTGGTTATATAAGATGGAGAGGATAGCTGAAGAAAACTTAAAAGTCTGTCTTCAAATCCCTTTTAATTTAATAACATCCATAAAATATTGTAGTAATTGTGCCATAGACACTATATGTATATATTTGTGTGTGTGTGTGTGGAGGTTTAAAATGAAGATTTTAATTAACTAAACTATATGAATTGAGTTCTTTGAACCTTGCTTATATATGTTTAAAATATCTTGTATTCAAATTCACAATAGAGCTTGAAGATTTTTTCAAGTAGATAAGTATTTCTTAAGCAAATTCCAGACTTTTTTAGGTATCTGATCTATAGTCAATAATTTACATAACTAGTTAATATTGGTAAGTAAATGATAATTGTTGAGTCAGTCAAATTATTATTAGTGCAGTGTCTATAAAGAAAAAGTTGATGGCAATATGATGTCACTTTCACTGCTAGTGAAGTTTTTATAAGTTATTGTTTTATAAAGAGTATAATTTAATGTTAATAAAATTAGATTATATTCACTAGTAGAGCCATCGGTTTATTATATACATAGCTGTTTTTGTTTCATTTATATACGACATTTATGAATATCTTATATAAAATATATTTGTTTGAGTGATCATTTGATTAATATTTATAATAAAAACTCAAAGTCAATCTTTCATATGATTAGGGTTCTTAGTTTTAATTAATATTAAAATTAATACAGGGTGTTTCAAAAGTCGCCATCTTTGTGTTTAAGAAAGATTTCATTATGTTATTCTGCAGTACATTTAAATAAAGATCAGCAATAAAATTTCTATATGAAAAAAACAAGTCTAACAATTCCGGTACTCCATATTGTGCATCATATAATCATTTCCACAGCACCTTACATTTTTGAGAAACTCATGCTATATATGGTAATTTTTGAAACATTCTGTATATAAAATATTAAAAAAAAAAATCAATTATGTAGAGGTTAAATGAGGAAAATGAAGAACTTAATCTTTTTATAAGAAATACTTTTTAAAAGTATTAATATCAAATTTAATACAACTTTTTATAATTAAACAAGTGAATAAATAATGTATTTTTAAAATTCTATATTTAATCAAGAAAGTTGTCAGTGACAGCTGCTTTACAAGCAGTTGTCGCAGGTTAGCGGGTTCGCTTCCCAGCTGATGCTATGACACATGAGAAAAAACAACTTTTTTGAATAATGAGTCATAAATAATTGAACAGCTTTATTACTTTGGAATTTAGAAAAAGTTTGAATATCAGATGTGCTAGAACTGGAATTGATTTGGGAACTCTTCAGTCTCAAATTAAACCATGCATGACATGAATATTGAATTAGATTAATGAATTATTGAGTCATGAATATATAGTAATGTGAATTAATATTTTAATTATAGCAATTTTAAGATTATTTTTGGAATTTTAAAAGAATAAAAATAGCATGCACATTTATACCTATATAAACACAAATTAATGTTCATTAATAAAGCAATTTTCAATACCCAGATAAGAATCTTTATGAATTCCAATCTATAGCATTTGTTTTGTTTAAAAAAATATGAAATGATGCATTTTTTTATTTTTAGCATGCACATATATACACATAAATTAATGTACTCTCTTATTCTTCTCCTCCACTTTCTTTGCATATTTTCATATAATCATATATATTGCTTATAGTATTTCATTCATATACACTTTAACACAACTAATTTTCTTAAAAACTTCTTTATTTCTTACAGTTTCGATTGTCCAGCAGTCTTCATCAGAGCTCTATCTTCATCTATTCTTTACTGCTTTAAT
The DNA here is from genome assembly GCA_028023455.1 of Epiperipatus broadwayi. NCBI lineage: Eukaryota > Metazoa > Onychophora > Udeonychophora > Euonychophora > Peripatidae > Epiperipatus > Epiperipatus broadwayi. Next base: position 7,422,083 of record JAQFVV010000004.1, read on the forward strand.
TAAAAAAAAAACTCTGATGAAGACTTCTGGACAGTCGAAAGTGTAAGAAATAAAGAAGTTTTTAAGAAAATTAGTTGCATTAAAGTATGTATGAATGAAGTACTATAAGCAATATATAAATTAATGTAAATATAAGATATTTTTATTGATTAATGTTATGTAATACATTGAGATTAATATCCAAACTACTGGTTTATCAAGTAAATAAAATACTTTCAATCCAAAGCACAAGACAAACTTTTTTAGAAAAAAGAATGAACCATTTTCTCTCTTCAACACATTTTCTTATATAGAGGCTTATCTGAAGCACTTTGGAAAAAATGCATTAATTTTTAAATCAATCATATTACTTTTAAAACTATTAACATTCTGCTATAAAGATTATGGCAAATCATTCTCAATTGTAATCAGTATTGAATTCAAAAACTATTTCTCTTCCTCTTTCAGCAAAGTCAAATGAAGTTTAGTTTGTCTCAGATAAGATAGAAGAAAATCAGAAAGAAAAAAAAATAAAGGAAAAGAATAAAGAAATTTCAAATATATAATTGAACAAAATCTACTGGAATTAAATAATATCCTTCGGATAAAAAAAATTAATATTAATAAAATTAAGGCAAGATTAACTTCATAAGAAATATATGATTGATTTAAAAATTCATACTTTCTTTCCAAAGTGTTTCAGATATGCTATATAAGAAAATGAGATAAAGAGAGAAGACAGTTTGTTTTTTTTCTCTAAAAAAGTTTTGTCTTGTGCTTGGAATTGAGAGTATTTTATTTACTTAATAAACCAGTAGTTTGAATATTAATCTTGATATAAAGAAAGAGTTTTTCTAATTGCTCAACAAGCTTTGAGATAAATGCTTTCTCTTGCTAAGCATTTATCTCAAAGCTTGTTGAGCAATTAGCAAAGCTCTTTTTTTACAAGCTTAAAAAAGAAGTGAGGTCATGTGATATATAACTCTTTTATTTTTTATTGACTATTTATAGTTTTGCTTTAAGTCTTAAGTGATGTTATATTGCTAAGACTTCTAATATATGATTTGGCTGAAGATCTCTCAGCCCCATATAGCTATTTGAGTTTGAAGACATTTAGGTGTCTGAAATTTTTAGATTTTCTACTCAATGGTCAACTCTTAGATAAATGCTGGCTTTGGTGGTATTTTAGATCTAGTGTCTGAAGCTAACCTAGCACTTCTCTGAGGAGTTCCAAAAGCATAAAATCATTGGTCAGGGGATGGGGGGAGTGGTTTTTCAAATAGATATTTTAAATGCTTTCTCTTGCTAAGCATTTATCTCAAAGCTTGTTGAGCAATTAGCAAAGCTCTTTGTTTATTTTTTACAAGCTTAAAAAAAGAAGTGGGGTCATGTGATATATGGCTCTATTTTTTATTTTTGATTAATCTTGATATGTTACATAATATTAATCACTGGAAATATCTTATATTTACATATTTCATTCCTTGAGTAAGTGCTTCAGACAAGCCTCTATACAAGAAAATGAGATAAAGAAAGAAGATAATCTGTTCTTTTCTCTAAAAAAGTGGACTGAGAGTATTTCATTTACTTAATAAACCAGTAGTTTGTATTAACCTTTAGGTGTCACATAAATTAATGTTCATAATTAAAACAACTTTCAATGCTGAGGTAATCTTTGTGAATTCCAATGTATAACATTTGCTTTGTTTAAAAAATGAAATGATGTCATTTTCTTTACTTATTGTATTGTGCTCTCAGTTCTATACAAAATTTTTACCAAAATGTCTGCAGTGAACTTTGGAGTTTATGCAATCAAAAGAATGAGAAGGATTTTAAAGGGTTAATTTAGCACAGTGTAGCCCATCCAAACATTGAGAGAAGTTCCAGAAATTACCAATGAATATGAATTGCTATTATTTTTTTGTTGTGATTATGGCATTGTATCATCAAAATATATCCCCAGGATATTATTATATGTTAAAAAAATGTAACAAAATGTAACAGCATAACATTGAGAAGGGTGATTTCCTATTTCCAAAAGAAGCTTTACAATAAGCATTTTGTGCGGATGATGTGAATGTTTTTGTAAATAATACTTCAGACTGTTCCAGGAAATGTTACAAAAATATGTACATTAAAGTAAGAAAGTAGGACTAAAAATCTAAACTAATGTTCAATTGACTTTTTCAGATGAAAATAAAGATTGATAGTCATGAATTAGAAGAAGTTAATAACTATAAATATCTTGATCAGGTTATTAATACAGATGGAAACATAGCAGATGAAATTAATCATAGAAATAATACAGGATGAAGTGCTTTCAGCAGAAATAATTTACTATTAAAAGGAAATATGTCTTTATGTTTAAAAACAAAGTTTTAATTGAAGTATTTTACCAGTTCTTACTTATAGATATGAGACTTAATGTTTAACAAAAGAGCAATACACAGACTTCTGACCAGTCAACAAAGTATCATGAAATACAAGAGATCAAAAATGAAACGCCCTAGATTAAAGAACAAGCAGGTATCACTGACCATTAAAAAAAATTAAAAAATGAAATAGATATAGGATGCACTTATTGTTAGAAGACATAATAGATAAGCAAATGAGATTTTATTCTGGATTCCCATATACCTGGGTTTCTTTTTATGCAGTAGATATGATCCACAGAAAATCCACAAAAAAAAAAAAAAAATTGCACAAAAATAGACTTAACTTACCTTGAAAAACTTGGAATACATTATGAAATTTTCAAAAATTGTATAAAACCAAAGTAACAAGGTAAAATTACTTTAAAATTTGCATTAAAAAAATAAGGAAATAAAGTATGACTAAAAAAAAAATTTCAAATATTTAAAAAAAATTGATACAAGACAAAGTTTTTTTACTTTTTTATTAACTATTTAATTTTGTTCAAAACAATATGTTTTATGTATAATTTATTTTACATTTTTTCATATGTATTTTAATTATTATCACTGTTTGACATTATGCAGATTCGTTGCAAGAGGAAACAAACAGCAGAATTAGTGCCAACTTCAGTCTCATGCTGTGCTCATGGTTTTCTGGTAACAATGTAATCAGTGACTAAACTTTGAGATGATGATTTTACTAATTGTCTATGAAGCTTGTGATATCCAGACATACAACTATTTAGCTCTCATTGGCATTTAAGAGCTTGTTCATAATTAGTGTCATTAACAATAAAATGATTTTCCAATTGATTAGAAAGTTGAAGACTTTCTCGAATCATTTTTGCTGTGAAATGAACAGGTTCCACTTCTGTTCCATTATCTTTTTCTAAATCTTCTACAGTATCTAAATTTATTGCCAAACCTTATAAAACAGAGAAATCCCGATTTTAAGTGAAATATGAACTTCTTTATCGCATAAAAGAAAAGCGCATAAAAAATATTAAGAAAAAACATGAATTGCATAACTTGAAAATCACATTAAAAAATTCATACATAAAGAGACCCAGGTGTTCCCCTCTTTTCTTCCAAAGCATAAGCTCTACCTTCACATTTTCACAGCATATTCTTAAGGTTTACAGCCTTAATAAATATTATTGTAAAATATCAAGAAAGGAACTACATATGAGAACAATGGACAAAATAAGGAAATTTGCTTGTGTATTGTGGAGAAAAGGGACTAAGAATTGAAGAAACTTGACTAAACCTGGAGGTATCTTCATCCTGCCATGAATAAATATTAATTGAAAATAATATGTATGTATAAACGCATGCAAACTTATGTATGTTTTTAACTTTAAAAACATTCTATAATGGGAGACATTTTCAACTCCATTTATTATTAATATAATTAGTTTCAAATTAATAATCGATTGATAAATTTTATACTTATTTAAAAAATGAAAATAAAAACAAAAACTTATTTTATATATATCTTAATATGTTTAATAAAGTTTTTTTTTTTTTTTACTTATAACTCTGGAAAAATCAACATGATCATCGAATTATCCAAATATCTCCTAGGAAAAGTTATTTCATTTTTGTCTTGCAACCAAATCAACAAGATATCCATTTAAAAATTTGTATTAGATAATTGAATTATTAATAGGAACTCATCGTAAAAACTTGTGAACTGAAAGACTCAAAATGGACCAATGCACTGACCAGAAGTTCTTAACCCTTATATGAATAAATTTTGCAAATAAGAATTTTAAGATAATTTTTAAATTTTTTGCTTAATTTGGCTTTCTTTAAAACAATTTTTTATCATTTTTTGTTAACATTTGTTCAAAATTATTCTAAGTATTTATTAACTTCGATTAATGTCATAAAATAAATAGTTTTAATGAATTTAAGTGACAGTTGTTAACTAATGAACCATTTCTATGAGTTGTTTCCTTTGGATAAAGATATCATTTAAGAGCAATTGCTATTTATCCCAGTAAGACAGTTAGTTATTCAAATGGGTTGCTCTCATTTCCAATTGGCGATGTTATTTTTTTTCATTTGGAAAAAGTCAATTACTCTTCTGCAGTGGAAATCAAAGTGATGTCCAACACGTAAAGAATTGCAATAAAAGATTTATTTTAAAAGAAAAAAAAGCAATCTAATAAATAATTAATGATTTATATATATATATACACACACACCTCACTATAATTAACCATTAAGCAATCACTGTTGATTATATATCAACATTAATATTGTTTAATGAAAAATAAATGTTTGTTTATAAATTTTGATTGAGTTGATTGATAAAAGCTTACAGGAATAATTGTTAAAATATCCGCCTACCAAAAGCATGATTGGAATTCGAATCCAGGATGTGTGAAACTTTAAATTTTTTTCAAATCGTAAGTCCAATAATCCTTTCATAGCCAAACTAGTTCGTCATTCATCATTTATTAATAAATAGAAATCTAGTTATTAGAGCCACTCATGAGGATATACAGGTTGTACATTTCATCAATGGGGAGGTGTCAAATCGCTGTGATAATTAATAAAATTTATATGTAAATGAAAATTCTTAGATTTGCCAATCACTCCATTGTTAGAAACATCTAATTGCAAATATTTTTTATTTAAATATAAGCGGATTACAAAATTTTTATTTAGTTTTGTGACAATTTTTCAAAACATATTAAATATTATATATTCTTGTTAAATATTATATACTCTACCCTTGCAGTACATTGAATAGATGGGTGCCATTTCCCCATGATAAGTAATAAAATTTATATGTAAATGAAAATGTTTACATTTCTGAATCATTCCATTGTTAGAAACACATTCTGATTGCAAATATTTTTTGTTTAAATATACGAGGATTTGTCTTGCATTGGTGGTCGAGAGGTCAGCGCGACTGCCTTGCACTTGCAGGCAGTTGCCCGGGTTGCGGGTTCGCGTCCCGGCCAATGCTATGACATTTAAAAAAAAAAAATAAGAGGATTACTTTTTTCTCACAATTGTGATAGATGTTCGAAATATACTAAATGTTATATTGTCTAACATTACAATAAATAGAACAGACCAGTGCCATTTCGCTGTGATAATAAAATTTATATATAAATGAAAATATTTAGATTTCTTAATTATCTTTACTTAAACATCCTCATTTATATAAAAAATTGCGCATTACTATTCATAATTTATTTAAAAATAAACTCTTAAAATCATATTACCTCATAATAATTATGCTTAGTAGGTAATTAAATCTATTACTCATATTTTTAAGGTCTTTTATGTGTTTGGAATAGCTGTACGGTTAGAGGTTTGGGGATCATTTTGATGTAGTGCAATACTTTTATTTTAATATTGATATTTTTTTTCTTTTTAATTCTAATATTATATCTTTTAAATACCAATATATATTTCTTTTATATGTTTTACTAATCTGCTTTTCATTGGATTAGGATTGTCATGGAATTTTCTATTTAGCTAAAATTTGCAATTGATCCATAATATTCCCCAAATACATGATGGCCCACATCAAGGAAAACAGAACTAATAAGAAACAATTTTTAAAAAGTATTTACTGTGTTCATTTCATTAAAACAGTATTATCATTTAATGTCCTTCTGCTGTTTGTAACAACCATGCAACATCACTTGTAACCCTTCTATTGATAAAGTGCCTACAAAATTCTTTATCTATTCTACCGGAGGAAACTAATTCTTTGATTATTTTTTTAGTTATTATAACCTATCATTAAACAAAAGTATGTGGTATGATGGTTTTTAAAACTTAGTGCATAAACAATGTAAGTGTGAAAAGTTTTCCCCCTAAGTAAATATAATGTAAATATTTAAAACCATAGATTCATGATTATATACTGTGATTAAGTTTTTATACTGAAATAACAAGCATGCAAAAAATTAAATCATCAAGTAGTATAAATATTCTATTATTGAATGAATATTTGAAAAGCTAACTCTGTTAATAAAAAATGAAACAAATTATGTATGGGAGATTCAAAATGAAACAAAGTAAAAAATAAAAGTTATTTTTAATTAATTAATGTGTTAATTAGAGTGATGTGGTTAAAACTAATGATTATTTATCACATTGTGGTCAGCAAAGTCAAAAGAGTTAATATATAAATAAAAAGGTAAAAGAGTAAATAATTATAATTTTTTAATATTCTACTGTCTTTTGTTAAACAAAATTACATAGAATTCATTTTGTTTAATTATCCAATTTTATTTCATATGTATAGTGGGGGTGGGGGGTTTCCTCATGTTAAAAAACATTTAGATATTTAAAATGAAAAAATTATCTTACTTGCAAATATTGAAATTGCAAAAATTGATATTTGTAAAGTATAAATAATTACTTGTTATTATAAATATAATTTTGAATTAATATTTGGGAAACAAAATAATATATATATATTGTAACACGATTATGTATATGCGTAGTTTTAACATATATATTTTGTTCATGTTACATTATCTGCAGTATCAACCCATAAAAGAAAGCAGGAACAATCAGTTGTGGAGAGATAGAAAGCATTATTGCTTAAAGAGGGAGGGGTTACAATATAAAAATGAAGAAAGGAACAAACAAAGGCATATAGTTATTCCTGTCACTGTGAAGATGGATAGTGGATCATATTTTCAAAAGTATTTTCATTATGGAGCAAATAAAATTGAGGATTGGTTATACCATTGGTTTTACTAGCCATGAATGTATGCCAGAATTCTGGAAATCACAAACTAGTGTGAAGTATGCTTAAAAACAAAATCACTTAATGCATCTGGAATAGGTCCACTTATGCCTATTTACTTTCAACAACCTAATAGCTTAGTGGCTATAGATTATTATGGCCCATTTCTCCCATTTAACAAAATGAGATATCTGATAGTAGTCTATATCCTACATCACAGGTAAATGCCAAGTAAACTATGTGGGTGTTGGAACAATGACATTTTGAAATTATTGGAGTTCGTGATAAGATTATATTTGATCATGGAATGCCATTCATTTCTGATGAGTGGAAGAGATGGGCTGAGAGATATACAAAATAAAACACATACATCTATTCATAACCTGCAGTCCAATCCATGTGAGCAGGTCATGTGGTAATTAGGGCAATTATTCAGAGTATATATATACAACAATCATTGAAGGTGGGTTAAGGAAATTCTATGGATCATCAATATGATAAATTGGTCAAAAATGAATCTACCATGTTTGAACCTGTATGGCTTCAATTTAGAAAAAACATACCCTATCCATTTAAAACTAAACTGCCAGTGGAGACAGAAGAAAGGGATGCTAGACAAGCATGGTTTAAGCTAAGGAATATGGAAGAGTTAAGGCAGAAAAGGCAAGGGAAGTCAATGGATACATTTATGATAGAAGACAATGTGTTTGTCATGGCAAAGGGTGTGAAGAAAAAAGGAACTTATAACACTCAGTCATTGAGATTGATAAAAAATGGAGCCACCTGACCAAACATAAACAAATTAGAATAACTGAATAGACAAAAAAGGAAAAGGAAGATCCAGGCAATTTGGAAGTCATATTAAAAAAGGGGGGTGGTGTTAATAATAAATGAAATATCAGAGCTAAAATAGTCAATTTGACATGTTTTACCTGTTAAACTGCCTGGGGGGATGATATAACACAAATGAAATTAAACTACATATATATAGTTGTGTTATATATTTTCATTTTACTAACATCATAAAAAATTAGAAAAGAATAAATATCTTTGTGCTGTTCTTCCATGAAATAATAAACAGAAAACAAATTCTTTACAACAGCTATATAAATATCAATTTTTTTATATATTAAAAACCTTTTTCAGCATCTAATTAGAACAACAATCTAACAATCAAATTTATTAAAACCATTCAAACTATTTCATCAATAATAAAATGATGAGATAGTCAGATTAATCTTGCAATGAGATTAGATAGCTGAAAAGTACAAGAATTAATTAAACTTGATCTCAATCAAGATAAAAATAAAACAATGAGAGGGAGAAATATAAAAGTGAGAAGGAAATTAATACTAAAAAGCAGAAAGAGAAGCAGAAGCAGTCATACTATTATGTAACATCACAGCCTAAGTAATATTGCTATTACTATAAACACTCTCCTGTGATAGTACTACTATTGAAAATAAAGAAGAGAAGACAGTCAGAAAATGGTTGTTTGAAAATCTGTCCATGTTTCCAGTGCACTCATTCCTTAATCCATTCATCACTGAAGGCCGACTTATCAACATGCAGTGCTAAAGAACAATAGGAGTGTTTGACTAGCTTTTGAGCCCAAATCCTCAGTACTATCAGATGTTCTCAACTTGGAACCAATGCCTGACCTGTGATATGTGAGCTGCTAATAATCTCTTCCATTGTCAACTTAAAGAATGGAAAAGAAACAAGAACCCATCAATGGAAATCAAACAGCCAACAAGTAAAGGAAAAAAATAGAAAACTGAACACTGAAGATGTCATGTGCTAGTATAAAATCTGGGTAAATATATCTTTTTTCTCCATTGTAAATGTCTAGACATATATGTGCTAATGAATGAACTCTAATGGACTATCATAACTACTGATTAAAGTAAATCTTTAATAGTTCTTGTATAAACTTTATTATATTATACTTACATATGTGTGTGTATAAAATAAATATTGTTTTGCTTTATTGTTACTTGGTCAATTCTCTCTCTCTCTCTCTTATAACTGTGTCACCAGTAAATTAGTTTTTAAATAATTATATGTGTTGGTTAAACATGCCAAATATCACCCTTTACAACTGAGTATGAGCTAGTCATGGGATATTTAAAGTGCTGTATTGTGTGCCTCTTATCCAAAGCATGATGATTATATAACCTATGGTTAGTTGGTGCCTGAGGCTGATCCTCATGCTTTGGGTGGTAGGAACTTGAATCCAGCAGTGGTCACATGATTTGTAGAGCTTGATCTGATCTTGGGTATCATTGTTGGCTATGCTATCAATGGTATTCTCACCTCTTCTTGAAGGACCAGTCCATTCCTGTAGTATTAAAGTTATAAAATAATTACCAAGAATGTATATATTAAGCATTACAAATATTCGAAAGCTTAATAAAGTTTAGATTCCAAACATTATTATAATAATTAAAATGTATTTAAAACCGAATTAAATAATATCCATTTTCTTATTCGGACCCAGTTCACTATATATATATATATTATTTTCTTCAACTTTTATTGTGAATCCATGAATAACATCATCCTAATTTAATTTTTTTATATGTGAAATCAGATTCTATACATAACAATGCTAATGAAAGAAAGTGTTCTTCACCTACGCTGATTTATATTGTTATGATTAGAACATTGTGGAACATGTAGGTAAACATTGTAATTGAAAAATCTGCATTTCGGCATAATCAGTGCATCTACAATTATATTTCTTTACATATGATATTCATCATAGGGCCTGTAAATTACAGTTTTTGCAGAAAAAAGGTAAATGTAGTTTCATTTAGCATGTGATAAAAATGTTTTATTTTTTGATTTCACCAAAGATATAGATTATGCAGGTTCAGGGCCTTGATAAATGTAAGGTCTTGTGCATTCACATTGCCTTCAAGTCAGTTTGTTATGGTTCTAGGGGTACTAAAATTTAGCTTGCACAAAGACACCTCTTGCTCATGCAATAGCCCTGCTAATTGTTGTTATCTCAAATGTGCCATAATTTTTAGGATTAATCAGATGTGTGAGAGGATGTTTTTGTAACACAAAAGATTACAAATGAAGTATGATGCTGCTTTTATGCTGAAGTCATAATTTATCATCACATTTTTTGATTCTGTCATTTACAAATATTTTCATATGTTTATATGTGTGTGAGAATTTCTTTGCTTATCAGGGACACTTTTGTTCAGATCATTCACACACATCCACTCTTCATTCAACATTTTCTACATCATCTAGTTTTATTATATATAATTGGTACTATCAATTAGCATCTCAGTTTTTTCTACATGACTATGTCCACCATTCATTATATATAATTTGATGGTTCACATATAACACTGTCATTTTCTTTTGTGTGTGACTTGGTATTTAATGTGGGACTATATCAGCTGTCATTACATTACATCATCATCATCATCATTAACCATTATCAATACACTGCAGGATGAAGGTCTCTCCAATTTCAATCCATCTCCTCTGATCTTTAGCTTCTCTTCTCCACATCACCCCTGCACACTTTCTTATTTCATCCATCCATCTCACATGTGGTCTCTTTCTGGGTCTTTTACAATCTCTTGGAATACGGTTTAAGATTTCAGTTGTCCATCTATTATCATCTCTTCTAGCAATATGTCCAGCCCAACTCCACTTCAGTCTTTTAATTTTTTCAATGAGGTCAGTAACACCTGTTTGTTCTCTTACCCATATATTGCATTTTCGATCTCTTCTTGTTACTCCCAACATGCATCTCTCCATACTTCTTTGAGTGGTCTGAAGTCTCTGTATTGCTCTTCTATTAAGTGTCCAAGTCTCAGATCCATAAGTAAGAACTGGTAAAACACATTTATTAAAAACTTTCCTTTTCAAACACATAGGCATATTTCCTTTTAGTATCAAGTTATTTCTACCAAAAGCACTCCAACTAAGTTTAATTCTATGATTAATTTCATCCATTATGTTTCCATCTGTATTAATAATCTGACCAAGGTATTTGTAACTGTTAACTTCTTCTAACTCATCATAATCAATCTTTATTTTCATACTTTGAGAAAATCCATTAAACATTACTTTAGTCTTTTTAACATTTATCTTTAGTCCTACTTTCATCTGATAACTCCTGCAACATTTCCTGCAGCTCTAAAGCATTATTTGCAAAAACAACTACATCATCTGCAAAATCTAAATGACTTAAATAATCTCCATTTACTTTCACTCCTTTAGCTTCCCATTTTAATCCACAAAATACTTCTTGCAGCACTGCTGTAAAAAGTTTTGGAGATATAGAGTCACCCTGTCTTACACCCTTTTCAATGTTGACTTTCCCAGTATCATTATGTAATCTAATTGTTGCTGTTGCATTTTTATAAATATTCTTTAAAATATGACAATATCCTGGATCTATACCTTGATGATCCAATGCTTTAATCACTGAAGAAATGTTTATAGAATCAAATGCCTTTTCATAATCTACAAATCCAAAGCATAATGGCAACTCATATTCATTTGTCCTTTCTATAACTTCTCTCAATACCTGGATATGATCTACTGTACTAAAACCACTTTTAAATCCAGCTTGTTCTCTTGGTTGGTGGAAATCCAATGTTCTCTGTAGATGAGTTGTAATTATCTTGGTAAAAATTTTATATAAAACTGATAAAAGGCTGATGGGTCTATAATTTCTAATATCTTTTTATCATCTTTTTAAATATTAATATTAGTACTGCATTCTTCCAATCATCTGGTACATCTTTATCATTTAGACATTTGGTATATAACTTTGCTAAAAAAATTTCTATTTCTTCACCTGCCTTTTTTAATATATCAATTATAATTCCATCATTACCTGGAGCCTTTCTTTTCTTCATACATTTAATTGCATGTCTCACTTCTTCATTTAAAATTCTGGGCAATTCAGAAGATGTAATAGATATAGGAGGTATTTGTTCTTTATTACTATATAATTCTTGATAAAAGTCTTCTACCCATTTCATGATGTCATCTCTCTTTTTAATAATAATTCCATCTTTTTTTCTTATTGCAGATATAAATTTCCTACCAATACCAATATGTTGTTTTACATTCTTGAGACTTTTATTCTCTTCTACAGCTTTTCTTGCTAGTTAAACAGTTATACTTTCTTATATCATTTTCAACTCTTTTCTGCACCATTTTACAAAATTTGAGATATTCAATCCTTTTTATGCATCATTTTTATATATCTTCATATTCCTTCTTTTCTTCATAAATTCTCTAATCTCAGTAAAAATTTTATTCGTCAAATGCTGCTTTTTTTTTACCAGCTATCATTGTTGCCGTTTTTAAAAGTGTATCAGTTATTTTAATATTAATTTTATTTAAATCTGAATCATATTCAAAATCTACTAATGCTTGAAACCGATTTGTAAGTGCTAATTTTAATTCATTAGAATGTTTCTGAAGATTAGGAATATCAACTGTAAATATTGTTTTTCGTAATAATTTTTACCTCTCTAGCTTTGCATTAACATGTAACTTACTAATTGATGATAACTTCCTGTGTTAAATTTATTAAAACCAGTACAATCTTGAAATATGTATTTCCTGTTAGTCAAAATATAATCCAATTTTGATGTACCTTCATTTGGATGCTTCCATGTCCATTTCCTTTTAACATTTTTCTCAAAAAAAAAAAAGAATTCATAATATAAAGTTTTTCTTTTTCTGCAAAACTCCACAAATTACCTACAGCACTTTTATCTTTCATTTGTCTCCCATAACAATTTTAAAATGTTGTTTACTCTGATCAAAAGCCTTTTGTGCATCCATATAAAAATCTTCTACTACTTCATCACTATGAGAACTTGTTGGAGCATAAACCTGAATTATTTGCATTTGGTATCTGCTATTAAGTTGTATAACTAATCTTGCCACTCTGTCCGATACACCATCAATCTCAACAATGTTGTTCTTCCACTTTTTATTTATAATGAATCTTACTCCACTTATATTTTCAATATTTGTGCCTTTATAATAGAGTACATGTCCACTTTTATATATATATATAAAATACATATTTTGCGGGTTCATCTGTGTTAAAAACTTTTAATATCAATTTACTGACGTTTCGACTTGGTCACACAAGCCATCCACAGAGTTATAAAAAGGTAGAAAGATGTGGATGGCTTGTGTGACCAAGTCGAAACGTCAGTAAATTGATATTAAAAGTTTTTAACACGGATGAACCCGCAAAATATGTATTTTATATATTTAACCCGTGCAAATCTTCGTTTTAACATATATATATATCCCCAAATTATTCTTTCAAATAATAATTATTTGGTTTAAATGACATTACATACACAATTACTGGTTTATATTCATGATGATCCTTTCATCAACAAGTATTATTTCAAAATATCACAACTGAATGAATACTAGATTTATCTAGGATGATATAATGGGAAATTAAACTGATTCTTGTACACTGGCTGTCATTTGTATTCCATCTTTAAAATATAGGTAATATTCAAATATTCTGATGGTTTATAACATAAAGAAGTAATTTCAATGATTTTTCTTTTTATAATAAATTATCATTTCCCTATAAAATTTTCTTGGCATGCTGCCCAGTTCATGGGAAGATAATGTTACTTCTTACTCCTCCATGTTTTTCAGTCAACTATATACTTTTGAAATAAATTATTAAAGAAAATCATATGAAGAAATTTATAAGCCCTCCTGTTTAAAGCCAAAACAAGAGAAAATAAGTTTAAACTATTCAGTTCTATCTATAACATTTTTCATTCAAGTCAGTGTAACTATAGCAATCCTGTATATCCACTCTTTAAGCAATTTCAGGCTCTCTAATAAAAATTGTATTATACAATAAATAAAAACAAATGCTTTAGAATTATTATATAAAACAAAAATTTACGTTTCACAATACTATTTTTTATTCTAACAAAAATTTAACATTCTACACCACATTTTCAATATATTACACTGGGAATATATTTTTATACATATTTTCTTAGTATAATATCATACAAATAAAAAGGACAACTATGTTTAAAATATTAAACATTTAGTTGTATTTTTTATAATTTACCACTGTGAATGCAGTAACAAAAAACATACAATAATGAAAGAATATATATGTTTTATTACTCATATATTTATTTTCCTTTCTAAAATGAATAAAATCAATTTACAATCTTACAATACAATTAATAATAAACAATTTTATATCAATATTATTGTTGTCATAGCAACACAGTTCAATGTTTCATGAGAGAACATATCCACTATTAAAAAAAATATGATTGACATTTTATCACTTACTGAAACTCATCTCAAATTTCAGTAAGCACAATATATATATATACTGGAAGATTACATAGCACTAATTATTAAAATACAGATGATAATATCCTATCTATTTATAAATCCATTTCTAAATAACTATAATTAAAATATGAGTTATAATTCTTCCCACAGTATTAATAATTTAAAATAAACAATTTAAGATAATACAATAAAAATATTTTATTATAATAAAATCTTTTAATCACTGAGGCCTTTTATTTACAAATATAAAATTAAAAGGATGTATTGTGGCTTTTTCAAAAACTCTGTAATCTTATCATAGGTATATCAGTACATCACAGCCTATAACTCAGCATTTGTTCTATACCGTCATTGTCATCAGTCACAATAAAATAACATTCTTAGATGTTGGCTGTTCAGCATTTTGTCTTCCATATTAAATTTTATCTTTTTTTGTATCATTGTCTTCTACTTTATTGGTAAGTTAGTAGGTGTGGAAATGAGAAAATACTTCCATTCTGGGTAAGCCAGAGATACACTCTATAGCACAACCATTTTTAAACTTTCACAGATATTGTTTCATGATTTGATAGGCTGTATAGTTGTATTACATCTGATGTACTTCTGATGATCTTATCACATGACTTTGATAATTTTCATTGTACAAAAAAGTTATCAGTGTAGCTTAGCACTAAACAATTGTCTTTAACAGTTATTGTTTTGTAAGACAAATAACTGTCATTGAATCATTATAGTGAAAGACAACTGCTACAATTCAGAATCTTTCTGTGTATTGAATTTTTTAGATACATGATGCTCTTCATATGCACTTTGACACTCAGCCAATGTGTTTTTCTTCTCCTGTATATGTGGCTGCACCAAATACATAATGAGAACATATTTTTGCATCATCCCCAGTTTAAATTTCTTTTTGGTTGTTTTTTGTCTTTTGATTTACTTTAATCTGATAATTACCTTTAATCAGATGTTTTTTAATCAACATCTGGTTAGCACTTAATTTTTTTGGCAAAAAAAAAAAACTTTTGCAAGTACAAAAAATTGTTTCCAATTCTTGAAAACTTGTGAGTATTTTGTTCAACTTTGACTATTTATATTTATTAGTTATATAACCACATTCTCCTTTTCTTTCTCTACAGGAATGTATAAGTTGTTAATTTTAAATCTTCCTAAGTTAATATTAAAAAATCAAAGAATATAAATCTAACATTTATAACTTATTAAAATAACTAAGTGTATAACTTTTAAAATATGTACAGTTTTATAAATCTTTTATTTATTTATATAACGCTATGCTATATAAATAAATGCCTCATTTACATGTTTAGTTTCATTTAAGAGTGACGTTTCGTAAATTCTAGATAATTTCGTTGACGTCATTCATTCAGACATAGTAAACAGTAATTTAAAGTGATTGATTTATCCTCATGCTTTCATATCCAGTACTTAAGATTTGCCCATATATAAGCATTTGGGTTGAATGAATAAGTCGATTCATTTATTCGTTCCCAAAGACTTTATCTTGTGTTGGAAATGAAAGTATTCATTTATTATTATTAACATTCGTAGCATGTACGTTAGCTTGAAAGGCTAATCTTTGGTTTATAAATCTTTTATATAAATTAACATTTATTTTATATTTTTAAAAATTAACATTTTTTTAAAGTTTATTTAAATTATATACTCAGATTAAAACAAAACATAAATTATTAATTAAGAGAATATTTTAAGTATTTGATATTAAAATAATTTATAATATAGAATGATACCATGTGATGTGTGAGTAAGTTCATATAATTACAATGTATAGTTATAATTCAATATTATTTTAACTACATATATTTAAAAAATCAAGGTTATTATCAATACTGTTTATTTAAAAATTAAAAAAATACAATTTTATTTAACTTATAAACAACAACTAAAAAGAAAAATACAATGTTTTATTGATATTTGCTTCAATTCAAAATAGAGTTTTAGTGTTCTTGGTATTAATCCCAGATTTTGGCAATGTGGACACATTATTTTCCAGAATTTATTTCTCTTCATTAGTTTAAATTGTAACACTAGCTGATTTTAATTAAAAAGTGAAAAAATACTACTATGGTAAATAAAAAGTGCTTTTGGAAATTTTTATAAATATTCGTATACATTTTAATTATTATGTGATGTTTAGTGGTATAATTTATTCGTTATATAAAAATTAATTTACTGAAATATTATATATATATATATGTATACACATATATATTATAATTAATTTGCTTTAACCTACAAAAAATAAAAATCTGATTTGATTTTTTAAATAAATTTTATTTATTTTTAAGTTATCATCCCTTTTGTTTAATATTGATTAATATTTTAAATTTTATTAACATTATGGATAATTTTTAAGCTTGAAATTTTTCCATCTGCTTTGAAATGTGTGTATAACTATATATATATATACACACACACTCTCTCTCTCTCTCTCAATAATTGTATTTGTATGTCGTTAAAAAATACATGCAGTAAAATATTGCATCTGTATTATGACATGATGAAATGACAATTCAAAATGATGTGGTGCTTATTATTGATTAAATAAAAATCAAAAGGTTTATAATTTGTTCTTTATAAAAAGTTCAAACATTTGTTATCACAAATCTTGTCTTAATATAAGAACTTTAACTTTCAGAGTATGCTAATCTACCATACACAAATCACCACTTATGATAGGGATATCTTATATCTAAGGGTTAAACCCTAAATCCATAGTTAATAAATATCATAAATTCAATAGCTTACACTATTGATGATAATCATATACTTTTTGTGACATTATTAAATTTAAATTAGATTATTTTATTTTATTACCTTAAAATGAAAATATTAAAAAAAACTATATATAAACATTAATTAAAACATGATTCACAATACATTCATGAAAAACTACCGCTTTGCATTGTTTCTTTAATATCTTATATTTCATTTCTAATAATATTTTTAAAAATTCATAATCAAAAGGTTCAGTAATAATATATGTATACATATATATGACATTTTGACGTATTTAGATAAATTTAGACGTCAGTGAAAAGTTCATTTTTCTCATAATTTTTAATTACTTAAAATAAAAACATTCAAAGATATCACGTGATCACAGACAATCGTTTTGTAATAAGCCTGTTTACAAATGTCGTTTGAATAGCTTTATAGTATAATTATTATGTACTGTGTATACATCCATAATAATATAATTACATGCAATTTTTAAAATTAAGTATGCAGTATGTAACATGTTCCTTTTATTAAAATATCTTTAAAAAAATGTTAAATTCAAAATAAAAAAGACTGGCAGTGAAATGATACTGAAATAACTTAATTAGACTAAATGTCTACACGAATTCAGTAAATGTTGGCATATGTATTTTCAAGGCAGTGAAAAGATACTCAATTTTCTTTCTTCCAGATTTAAAGCAGCACATTTCAAATTATTAAATACTCTTTTTTAAATATAACATATAGTTAACTATTATTAGATGTAATTATTGCTTCTACTAATTAAAACTCGGAAAATTATAAAAAACAGGACTTTATTTAACTTTTAAAAATTAAGCTATATATAATATATGAATTAAATTTAATCGTATGATCTTCTGTCTGGAATTCATAAGAAATTCGAACACATGAAGTGACTGAACTACAGCCACAATCCACGATCTTAATTTCTAGAGCTCACCATTTTACCACTGTAACAAATCATATAGAAAAAAAATAATGAAATGATTTTATTACTTTGGAGTTCACAAGAAATTCTAACAACGAAAATAATAAAGTTGTCAAATGTTAGTGGCCTAGCGGTTAGCATAGCTGCCTTTTAAGCTGCTGACCTGGTTTCGCTTCCCGGTCAATGCATTTGACATATGAAAATAATAAAGTTATAACCGATTCATAGAAATTGAGATTCTATCACTGTATTACACCAAACTGATTTATATTAATAAGGATTCCTTAAATAAGCTATTGCAATAGATCTCACCCTTCTCTATAGGTGGCAGTAAAATAGCAAAACTATAGTATAACCTATGACCTTCTGATAAAAATGACGTAACCAATCATATTTAGTATAAAACAACTAATATTGTATTTCTTTTGAAAACTATATAGCAAAGCCATTTATTAAAAAGTGTAAGATGTCTTTAATACTTAATGTCAAATTTATATACTTCTGATTGAATTTAGAAACATACTTTTTTTTTCATGATATAATTGGGCCATCCTATTTGTAGTTTCAAAATACTATTTGAAAAAAAAAATATATTTATATAAAATTAAAAAATGAGCAATTCATAAATTTCACGTATTTGCTTCTATAGCAGACATTATTTTATGAAATAAATTCTTATTACTTTTTTATTATTATTTGATATTCTAATTTAAATAAAAATATGGACGAATATATATATACTAAAATATTAAAAATTATTAAATAAACTTTAAAAGTTTTAACTTCTGCATTACTATTAAATGCATTTCTGAAATAATTGCTGTAATAAAAAATATTTTGACTGATACATGAAAAGATATAACAACTTTAAAATATGGTATTTTTGGACTTTTCAGCAGTCTGTCACACAGGAATAGTGAAGAAGTTAGCTCCAGGATTGATACTTAGTGGGTAATGAGTATTATAAATATTTTTCCATATGATATATAATAGCAATATAACTTTCTGCTTTGCCTATAACTTAGGCTTAAATTTGAATAAGTTAAAAGTTGAAAAATGATAATTAGGGTTAATATTTTTGTTTCAGATAGATAACATATAGCCAACTCAACTATTCTTAACTATAGGGTAAAATAAAGATATAAAACTTCTCTAATAATAAATATGTATGTGTGAATATACATACATATGAAGATATATAAAATATATACATGTTATATGTAATATAAGGAGTGTAGCAATAGCTCTAACAAGCTTTCATAGATAAGTGCCACAAGAGAAAGCATTTAAAGATCTCTTTCTAGAATAAACCCTATCCTCAAACTCATTTCAAGTTTTTAGCTCACCTCAGTGAGGTGCTGGGATATTCAGACACTAGATCTAAAAATACCAACTCAAAGTCAGCATTTATCTAATACATAACTATTAAGTAGAAAATCTGAACTTTTCAGTCATGTAAATGCCTTTAAATCCAACTGTCTAATTTAAATAGCTAGATGGGTCTGAAAACACTTCAGCCTCATCATATATTAATAGCATCAGCAATATAACATCACCAAAGTCCCAAAAGCAAAATTATAATAATCAAAAAGCAAGTGATAAAAACAAAAAGGCAAATAGATTATTATAATTTTGCTCTTGGGATTTTGGTGATGTTATATTGCAGAGACTATTAATATATTGTGAGGCTGAAGTGTTTTCAGACCCATATAGCTATTTAAGTTAGATAGCTGGATTTAAAGACATTTATGTGTCTGAAAATTTCAGGTTTTCTACTTCATAGTTATGTATTAGATAAGTGCTGCCTTTGAGTTGATATTTTTAGATCTAGTGTATGAATGTCCTAGAACCTCACTGACATGAGCCAAAATCTCAAAACTGGTCTGAAGATAGGGATTATTCTAGATAGAGATTTTTAAATGCTTTCTCTTGTGACACTTAATCGATGATGAAAGCTTATTAGAGCTATTGGTATGCTCCCTATATTACATATCTGTAATACAAGCTTAAAACAAGTCACACAATATGACTTGCTTTTTTGTTTACATACATATTTCTATATATATCATGGTAAAAAGGTCTCCATGATTATTATTATAAAAGATTTAAAATTACTGTATATCATCAAAACTTATCAATCTGTTAAAATTAGATTTTGTGAAATATATCTGTATAATATGGATATTTGGTGCATGTACATAAATGCTAAAGAATAACTTCCCCTAATAGCCATATTTAAGTAATTATTTAAGGAAAAATTTAAAATAATTATACAGTTAGAAAATTAAATAAAATATTATTCTTGTTGGGAGAGCTATTTAAAGATGAAATGAAAAAAATTGAAAGAGATATTCTTCTTAACACTAAAATCATTTAAAAAATTTAAAATATCAGGAATATATAAAGATGAAATAATGTGATGCCTTTTCAGATGAAGGTTTGATAAATAAACTTTATCAAGTAAATATAAATTAAAATTATTTTTTATTTAAAATTTAAAAACTTATATTATAAAATGTTTAAATATATGCAGGTTTCATAAAGTAAGTTTAAATTGTAAAAATCAATTAAAGGAAAAATAATTGTTGTGTTTGCCAAAAAAATTTAATTACAAATATCAAATAATTATCAGATTATAGTTAATGTGAACATGTTTTTTGAATAATATTTATTGTGATTGATTTAGAATAAATAAGAATGTCAGCTAAGATCAGATTATTCCGTTCAGACATTAAATATCAGGTTATTCAAGTGATTCAAGGTGCAGAGATAATTTGGACAAGAAGAGAGTCTAATTTAGTAACATTTGCTAGCATAAAATCAAATTCATTCATAAAATAGATACTTATTTTAGTAAATTAAATTATAAATCATTTGTACTTCTAAATATGTTTTCTATAATCAACAAGGCATTTCCTTTTTGGATTGTTATTTTATCCCAGTCATTTAATCATTTAATCGGCATGATGTAAGGACATCCAGTAAAACCCTCAAATAATCTAAAATATCATCACCATCTAATAAATAATCCTGTTTTTGAAAAAAAAACAATTAATTTTCTGAAGTATACTGCCTATAATCAAATGCTCACTACCAAAAAACATATATAAAACTCTAGAATAAATAATAAAGAACCCTGCAGTAAAAGAATATTTAAATAGGACATCATCAAAAGGATAAACAAAAATATCAACAAAATTTTGAAAAATATCAATACCCTATGGAGACCATAAACAACAATAAAAAAAAAACTGTAGATAAAAATTTAAATTTTATAAACCATATATATATATATTAAAAAACTTTAAGTTTACTAATTTTGAATATTTTTTTTCTTTTAATTTTAATATTTATTTCTAAATATCTTTATAATAACTATTTATGTGAAATACATATTGATATATAAATCAAGTTTAACATATACACAACTTGCTACTTCTATTTGTGATAAATTTAAAAAAATCCAACAGATTTAATTTTTTTTAAAAATAATTTGTAGTCAAAGTGATGTGGCATGTAATTATTATGATTATCATTATTAATGTATACATATTGCACCTGCGAAGTTAATAATTATTATTTCTTATTTAATATGTATGCAAACTATACAATTAAATCCAAGTATAGCATATGTGTACTTCACTGCCATGTGATAAAGTAAATTCAATAGAAGATTTAGCAATTATTTTTCTAGTAATTTGAACAAAGTCATATATATTTAAATTGTTTGTGTTAATCAGAATTTGTCATATTAAGTATATATTATATATTAAGTTTTAATGAAACCAAATCCTTGGGTGTCAAATATAATCTTTATTTCTAAAAATACATCCTTTATATAAGTCAATATATCTGATCTCATAATCCAAAAGATATGCTTTAAAGTTTGCACAGACAAACAAAAAATGTAAGCAGTGGATTGATACTGGAAGATTATCAAGGCATGGTATAGTCAGTTTATCTAAGACAGGGGTCCCCAACCTTTTTGCACTTAAGAGCACATTCTATAATATCGCCAGGTGGCGGACACCATTTATTTTTTCAATCAGGTAGCGGGCACTATTTATTTTTTCAATGTAAATTTATAGTTGGATATTGTTAATAATACACATAATGTACAAAAAAATATTTATTTCAAAAATAAAATTTTAACATATAATTAACATTTATATTTTTACTCTGTAAGAGTATAGTATGCCCTACAATTTGATTACAATGTAATACACTAATTTATAAGAAATTTTAAAAATTAAATTTATTTGTATTAGATAAATAATTTTTTATCATGTTTTGATAGCGGCAGGCACATGTAAAATGGTCCGCGGGCACCATGGTGCCCGTGGGCATAGGGTTGGGCACCCCTGATCTAAGACATAAAGGGGCATTCATAAAAACATTAAAATTATCCTAGAAAGACAATAACAGCTAGTCTTAACTGAAGCTATTATTTTCAAACATAGAGTATTCAAATTGTGTCCCTTGAAAATGTAGAGAACTGGCTTTCACGCAAACATTTAGATAATTTTCATTTATTTTACACTACTTTTTAAAACATAAAAATTTTGCTAGATATTTAAAATTTGTATATTTTATATAAAAAATATTAGATAATGTAATAATCTTAATTAGATCAAAATATACAAGGAGAGAAGAGTTGCTAGCTATGAATTTAGTACATGCACAAATGTTATTACAGAATTATAATTGTAATTTTAAAAATATCATTCACATACTGGTAGTAATGACACATGCATTGCCTTCAATAGAACATAATAAGATAATAGCATATGCATTGACTTCCATATAAACATAACATTTTACTTTTATATTAAACAAGAAATTTCAATAAGTTTCAAATAAAAAAAATATTCATTAATTTTAAACAAATGGGATAAATATTTGCTATTTTGTAAGGATTGTTTTAAAATTTGTAATGGACACTGGATTTCATTTATTACTGAAATACTAGTGCAAATGTGTAGTTTGATAGTATAAAATAAAAATCTGTAATTCATGTTAGAACATTGAAAATAAAAAATATATATAAATTGTTTTTAAAATGATTTTGTTTTAGCAAATAAGTAAATAAACACTATTAATTATACCATGTAATATCTTTTAAATCCAGTGGCAACTCACAGTAATAGCTACCACCTAATCAAGACCATTTTTAAATTATGTATTCATATTATTCTGTGGTTTTACAGTACTACACAATTAATATCTAAATTAAAAAGTAGTAAAAACCATAAAAGTTACATTGAAAAATGAAGATAGTAAGTAAACTATATGAGAAAATTAATAAAATCATAATAATCAAGTGATTAGTTACACAAGATGTCATGTCATTTTTAAGCCTAAGAAATTGATCTTCATTTTAAGATTTTTGTACTGCTAAGTTAATAAATCTATAGTTAAGTAAACTGCATAGACATAAAAGTAAAAATAAAATAATTATGAATAAAATGTAGTTAAAAATC
Source organism: Epiperipatus broadwayi (assembly GCA_028023455.1). Taxonomy (NCBI): domain Eukaryota; kingdom Metazoa; phylum Onychophora; class Udeonychophora; order Euonychophora; family Peripatidae; genus Epiperipatus; species Epiperipatus broadwayi. The sequence goes on from JAQFVV010000004.1 coordinate 7,445,744, forward strand.
ACATGGAGTAACAAAAATATTAAAATAAATAATATAAAGATTCAATTTAATATAATTTTCATCTTCTTCCTTTTTCTGTGTATTGATTTCTACTTTAACATATCATACCATTTACACTTTCTTAAACACTTTATCAATACTCTTTATATATATCAAAACTACCAGTTTTGACTGTCCTGCAGCCATCTTCAAAGCACTTTACAATCCTATTTACACTCTTTATTTATATCAAGACTAACAGTTTCAACCGTCATGCAGTCATCACCAGAGAATTTTACAATCCTATTTATAAAGTACTCTGATGATGACTGCAGGACAGTTGAAACTGTTAGTTTTGATATAAATAAAGAGTATTGATAAAGTATTTAAGAAAGGTGTAAATGGTATATGTTAAAAATTCAATTTGTTGAGGAGAAAATGATTCCAAAAGAAAAAAAAAACATTTTTACATTATATTATGCTGATCAACATTGTCTTTTTAACCATCATTCTGTTTAGCTGTTTACAATATCATATATTTTACATATCTCTGAAAATTTTTTAAACTTTATAAAGTTATGATATTGGAGTGCTTATGATAAAATAGTCATAAACATTTCACATTAAGTGATTAAAATCTACATGAGCAATATTATATATACATTGACTTTAAGGTTTATATTTGCCACTACAAATAAATAAATGTATATTTTAAAAGTGAGCAATATTTATTTTGTTTTTTAATAAAATTAAATTATTGCTTCATCTCTACAATCATTTGTGAATATAAAAATGTTTTAATCCACTCAATAGCAAGCAGTATTTTCTTAATGACAAAAATTGGGTCTCTAATCTTCCATTATTAGAAAACTGTTACTATGTCAGCAATCTTGTTTGTAGTTTTTCATGTTTCAGCATAGTCATATTTGGTGAATATAATTTCAATTCAAATATAAATTTTAAATTTTAATAAGTCATATCTATGATATCTGTGGTAATATAAAATCTAACACTTCTAGATCAAGTTTATATTACTATTCATGTTCTGGTACTTTTTTGTTAATAAAAAGATAAACAAAAATATATATGACTATCATTTCTTATAACAGATTTATATTTATCAATCTTATAAGCCTTAGACTAAAATTTAGAAAGTAAAATCTCATTTCAAAACAACTAAATAAAAATTTTTACCAGTTTTTTTAATTGTAATAATTACTCTTTCTTATTGCCTTGCCAGATGTATAACATATAATACTAAATCATCCATGCACTTTACTACTGTTACACAATGCTTTATTTACCACCCTCTTTTACAGTTTACAGTTTCAATTGCCCCAGCAATCTTCTTCAGAACTTTTACATCTTAGTATAACAGTAAAATTTTTAAAATTTGAATTTAGCAGTTAGGTATATACAATCTGTGTGAAGATAGTAATCTAGACCAACTGATGATTGCTGGTTTAGTATGAAATACATATATTGGTGATTATTTATCTTTTCAACATGTGTATCATCAGGTGGGGCAGCAATATGAAATGGCACTGAGAATAATGGATCGTGTGAAAGTTTGAGTTCGAATCCTGCATATATTACATATATAAATACAGATTTAAGCCTGTACAATGTAGTATCATTACCATTTCTAATCTTTATAAATCCACATCAGGATGGCTTCTGAATTCAATTAAAATTTTTTCAAAATTTTTTCAACTCCATGCCTTTTCTGCTACACATCATTCCAGCATAGTTTTTTTTTTTATCTCATTCATCCATCTCATGTGTGGTTTCTTCCTGGATTTCTTACAATTTTTAAAGTTTTTTTTTAAAGATTTAAATTACCATCTATCTTTTCTCTTTGAGTGATATATTCAATCCAGTTCCATTTTAGATTCTTAATTCTTTCAATAATAATTGATTGGATTATTATACAGGAAGTCATGTAATATTTAAGTATCAGCTGTGACAAACTGAACTTTGAATCAGAAACCTTTAACTGTCAAATCCATCATGCTACTGCAGAAAACATTTTAAAAGATATTATTTGATTGTTGTATGCTATAGAATGTGAAATCAGATATATATTTGACACACACACATACTTTCCAATTTTATCTCTTTTTTATCATTTTTTTTTTTGCAATATAAAGATGAATAAACATTCATCTTTATGTTTAAAAGAAACAAAATGCATTTTAGTTTACTTAATAGAACATATTATAAATGATTTTTAGTAGACATTATTCAATAAATATACAGTGAAACTTCAATTCATCATTTTTCAGAGATAGAGAACAAAAATGATTTATGCAGGAAAACCATTATAGCAGGAAACAAAAAATTGTAGATTAGAACGATTTAAAATTTTATTCATTGAAATAATATATAAAGTTACAAGTTAATCATCTTTAACTACAACTTAAATATTATAATTCAAAACATTCTATAGCTATTATTTTCAATATATATATATAATAGTAATTACATATAATGTTTAAAAAATGAGAATTAATATTAAGTATAGGTGACTAGATACTTACAGATCATTTATATATGTGTTCATATCATTAACATAAAAGAGTATGCTGCATATAATTTCAAATTTAAAAAAATTATTGATGTAGAAAAAAATATTTCAAGGTCATGATTTGTCAGCAATAGTCACTGTAAAATGAGAGTTTGAGGAACAACAAAGTAAAAAAAAATGTTTATAAGAGTATAATTTCTGATCAAATAAAACTAAATAAAATATTGAAAAAATAGAAAAGCTGAGAATGGAGTAATGAAATTTCCATGTATATGCTTAGGATCTTCAGTTCAGTAAAAAAATACTTTCAGCATATATATTTTTAAAACTATTACTTCTGTTCAAAATTGGTTTAAATATAAAATTTCCAATTTGAACATTTTTATTATTATTATTATTATGAGACAAAAAAAAGAATCAATATTTAGATAAAAAAAATTATATGGAAATATAATTAGTATAATACTTATATCAATGTCATTATAATGTCTGAAACAAAGATTGAGTTAGATTACATAAGAATAAAAGTGTCATCAAATATCACAGGTATTAACATAATCAAAAAGTGTGATTTGAATATAAGCAAATAATGAAAATTATAATATTTATAAATAGTAAATATTATTACATATATACAAAATAATTAGCTAAATAGATAAAAAACATGTGGCATATGTAAAACCAAAGGTAGGGCTTAAAGATCACTGAGATATTAATATATTTTACTATCAATCTATATAGAAATGAAAAAGTACTAGACTATATTCATTAAGATATTCCTTTGCACAAAAACTATATAAAATAGATATTATTTTAACTTAATTATGAATGTGATTTTTAATTCTTAAATATAAAATCCACTTTAAATTGACCCATAATAAAAAATAAAATATCAAAAAGTAAAATCAGTTTATTTTTTAAAATAAATATTGAAAAATAATATTAAATTTAGCAGTTTTCTTTTGATATAGAAAATTGAAATGTTTTATTTTTTATGAATTTAAATTATCATCTACACATTTTTTCTTTTCAAAATAGTTCATAATTTTCCATATGTGTCAATGAATACATCATTCTTCTTTTTAAAACTTGATTATATATGACTATAACCAAAATAAAATATGTCCAATGTTTCAACTATTTTATATAGTCTTTTTCAAGGAACCCTAAAAAATAAAAATACAAATATATAATAATAAATATCACATATTCAAACAAATGCAAAAATATTAAAAAATACTAAAAATTCTCTTTACCACAACACCCTTTTTATTATAAACAATCCATTCAATTTTTTTACATTTATATACCCATCCAAAAATTCCTTAAAAACATTTAATTAACAAATCTATTATTTTCTTTTTTCTTCATCCTGTTTATTTTTTATTTATTTTATATAAAATCATATCTAAATTTAATAGTATTTTAATATTGTTGAAATAAATTGTTTTTTCTTAAGAAAAAAATTTCTTTAATATTAAAATTATGGAAAATTTATGTATTTTTATACATATATGTATGTCAAAATAATACCAATTTAATGTACGTTAATTTTTTTTTTTTACCTAAATTTTTGTTTCTCTTTATACTCTGTTTTTGGAATTTAATTTCCATCTAGTTCTATTTATATTGATGCTATTCTTTCTATATTTATGTTATACAAATATCAAATATGCATTTATTTCCATTACAACTAGTTAAAGTTCCTGAGTTTTTCTATTGAAAACTACTATACTTTAATTTTTATCAGTAGATGGAAGCTATTGTCAGATAAAACAATTGTGCTTGCATAGTATAAAGAAGTTTAGGTAAGAATCATTTATTTTGATTAGTTGCAAAGGACTTCATAATTCTAACATATTTAATAAAAAAGCGAGATCATTTTTATTGTATTTAAAATATTTATGTATTGTGTTTATAAATGTTATATTTTTACATTTAACTTTTATATGTGATTTGTGATAGGTTTGATGCAATTATAGCATTGCCTTTATTTCATGTATATACTTTTAATAATGATAACATTTAAAAAAATACCTTGCTAAAAGTATATAGATATATGTATGCTATGGTTTATCATATGTTTTTATTTACTCATTAAAAAATATATATGCAAGAAATAAATCACAAATAGAAATGAACTTTTTACTGTATAAATCATAGAAGATTATCATAAAATAATGACTTAAAAACAAAATAACATTAGTTTTTTTTATTTCTTAACATATATTTAATAAATATGTTAAAATAATTTTTGATAGAAAAAGTAAAAATTAACACTAGTCACAAAACAAACAATCCTGAATCTAATTTTACTAGATTAAATAAGGTATGTAAAATTGACAATAACATTTCTATTCCAGAATTTTAAAGATTAGTATTAATCCACAGCAGATACAACCAATATGTGAGTCAGCATTAAATTTTCAAATGACTTAATTTTATATCATTTTTTTAATTGAACAGATAACCATTTCAGTACCTTGCTAAATAAGTCTTTATTTTGTAAAAATAAAATATGTAAAATTAAGAGCGTGCTAATAGCTCTAAACAAGCTTTTTTTTTATTTTTATTTATGATAAATGCTACTACAAGAGAAGACATTCAAATCATTTTTATCTTGGATTGTCCCCATCCCCAGACCGGTTTTGACCTATGGGTCTCTTCAGTGAGGAGTTGGGACATTAGATTTAAAAAACCAACTCAAGCAAAGCATTTATCTAAAAGTTAATTGTTAGAAGAAGATCTGAAACTTTTAGACATCTACATGTCTTTAAAGTCAGCTCTCCAGCTGAAAAAATCATATGGGCCTGAACTTAATTCAGATACTCCATATATTAGTAGGTTTAGCCATTTAATTTAGCCAAAGCCACAACAGCAAAATAATAAAAGTAATAATTACAAGTCAGATGTCACATGACTTATATATAGCTTGCACTTACAAATATGTAAAATTAAGAGCGTGCTAATAGCTCTAAACAAGCTTTTTTTTTTTATTTATGATAAATGCTACTACAAGAGAAGATATTCAAATCATTTTTATCTGGGATTGTCCCCATCCCCAGACTGGTTTCGACCTATGGGTCTCTTCAGTGAGGAGTTGGGATATTAGATGTTCAGGCCCATATGATTTTTTCAGTTGGAGAGCTGACTTTAAAGATATGTAGATGTCTAAAAGTTTCAGATCTTCTTCTAACAATTAACTTTTAGATAAATGCTTTGCTTGAGTTGTTTTTTAAATCTAATGTCCCAACTCCTCACTGAAGAGACCCATAGGTCAAAACCGGTCTGGGGATGGGGACAATCCAAGATAAAAATGATTTGAATGTCTTCTCTTGTAGTAGCATTTATCATAAATAAAAAAAAAAGCTTGTTTAGAGCTATTAGCACGCTCTTAATTTTACATATTGTAAGTGCAAGCTATATATAAGTCATGTGACATCTGACTTGTAATTATTACTATTATTATTTTGCTGTTGTGGCTTTGGCTAAATTAAATGGCTAAGCCTACTAATATATGGAGTATCTGAATTAAGTTCAGGCCCATATGATTTTTTCAGTTGGAGAGCTGACTTTAAAGACATGTAGATGTCTAAAAGTTTCAGATCTTCTAACAATTAACTTTTAGATAAATGCTTTGCTTGAGTTGGTTTTTTAAATCTAATGTCCCAACTCCTCACTGAAGAGACCCATAGGTCGAAACCGGTCTGGGGATGGGGACAATCCAAGATAAAAATGATTTGAATGTCTTCTCTTGTAGTAGCATTTATCATAAATAAAAAAAAAAAGCTTGTTTAGAGCTATTAGCACGCTCTTAATTTTACATATTTGTAAGTGCAAGCTATAAGTCATGTGATATCTGACTTGTTATTATTACTATTAAAAATAAAATAGTTTGAATTTAGCTCATGTAGAATAAATTTTATGCCTCCCTTTCTAAATTTAACTATTATCTCATACTATTTGCATCCTATAGGTTATGAAAATTTTCTTCATGTTTTGCAAATTATCACTGTTTTATTTTTTATTTTTTAGTCAAATACTACAATATTTAATGTAATTAATGTTAAGATGATAAAAATCAGTTAGAAACAATTTAAACAAAAGTAATTTTACTTCTCCATTTTTATGATTTTATGGCTATATTCTACATTTTTTAAATTATTTATACAAATATTTTAATTTTTATTTTAAATAATGTTTATAATAAAAAAATCAAATATGGAATGATAATTATATAAACAAATATTTATCTTAGAAGTAGTCTGAGGTACCACTTGTAGTATTTACATGACAAAACAGCTCTGTAACCATTGCCAGTTAAAACAAGTTACAATTTAATTCAGAACTAAGAATGTAAAAGTATTTTATGATTGAAAAAAAGGATAGAGAGTGTATATATTATCATTTGTTAAAAATAAGTTTCAAATTTATAGAGCAAATACAAAATATTTTGATGTTAGTAACTAGAATTACAAGATACTTATTTTAATACAAGTAGAAAAAAAAACTATCTCTAGTAGCATAAAAAATTCCAGACTACTCAAAACAATTCATATATTGTATAATTTTAAATACTGAATTTTATTTGCTTTATATAATTCAGGAAAGACAACAATATGTAATTTCATTAACCATTTTCTTTGTTATTATTAACAATCTAAAATAATTTGAGTTTAAAATAATTTTTATTATTCCTTAAGTAGCAAGAATATAGTTCCAAAGAAAAATTAAACATTTTAGTGGTTCTTATAATCTATTTTATGATATCAAATTCGCTAATTGGAGATAATTATGCAAATCTAATGATGTGAATGTTGCAATTAATTTATTTGAAAAAAGTTGCAAAAAAATTGAATAAAAGAATATCTTTGTATAATGTAATTTCTGAAAAATATTCTCCTTGATGTTCTAAAAAAAAAACTATTTGTAATAATTAATGAAAAATTAGGCATCCATAAGTTATTTAAACAAGTTTAACAGACTAATAAGAATCAAGAACTTCCAAAAATATATTGGGTAATATTAAGTGTTTTCCTCAGATATCACTGGTGTAAAATATAAAATGATAGTTAGTGATAGACTTTTACAAATGACAACTTTGTTGATTATTTTTCATCACATACCAATAAAAATATATTAACCAGTCCTTATAGAGTTGTTGTTTCTAAAATAAATGATTTGATAGATACTGATCCAATAATTATTGATGATATTTTGTTGGCAATAAAACAGCTTTCAAAATGCAATGGACATAAATATACTAATATTTATTTTCAAAAAATGTGCTTAACTACCAGCTCCCGCTTTTAATTACATTTTAAATATCTTTTTACAGCAAGATATTATTCTTGATTCATGGAAAATCACTAAAGTTATTGCAATAAACTTATTTATTTGTTATGCATGAAAAAAAATCAAAAAAATATGTGTATAATAGAGTAATAAGTAATTTGCCTAAATACCTAATTGAAAAGACAATATGGATTTTCACCCATAGATCTATTAATACTAATTTAATACATATTTAAGATGTTTCAAATGCTATTACCACAGGCTGCAATTGAATATTCTTGTATTTTCATTGAGAAAAGCATTTGGTAATGTAGATAATTTTATTTTGGTATTGAAATTGCAGCTCATTGGTTTTTCTCACTAGTTGCTGTAGTAGTTCAAATTTTTTATTATTAATAAAACTAGTTTTGTTTCTTATAAGATCTTATAATATCACAATATGACTTGAGTGGCTCAATAAAATATTCTTAGACTACTCCTTTTTTTTTCAATTTATTGTTTGGATATGAAACAGTGTGATGATGGCGATAATACTCGTTATCTTTCTTATGATACTAAATTGCATAAAATTGCTATTAATTTTGATGATCATAAAATTTTAAAATTGGATATAAAAAAATTTCAGATTTGGTGTCAGCAAAACAATATAAAAATTAGTATTAAAAATTCTGTGTAAAAAATAAAAGTAATCAAATAGTAAACTCAGGATTTTATGAGAAATTTGAGATATTGGATGTGACAGAGTTATGCTGTGAACCATGGATCTTTGGTTCCAGAAGCTGCCACTGTAACGCTGCACCAAATCCCACAGGATATTATTGTTATTGTTATTATATAATAATTATATATTATTTATGTTTATAAATAAATTCAAAATTAATACTTGAAGGGAAATCATTTAAAATTACTCTACTGTAATACCTTATAGTTAATATCCTCGAAGAAATTATGTATTACAAATTATTTACTAATTGGTATTCAGTATTTTGCTTAGAACGTATTTTTATGTTTAATTTTATATTTAAAAAAATCATTATTTAATTTAAAATTTGGTAGCAACATACCTACATTAATACGTAATATAAATATAAATGTTTTGATGTTTTTATTTAAATTAGTTATTCATTACCAATTTTTATTGTGTAGAATTCGATTTTTTTTTTTAATGTTTATTTGTTTTTAATAGTGACCAGTTTAACAAAGTTGTTGATAAAAATTACAACAGAAATGGAGAGAAATTTAATTAAGCCAGGACTGATCAAAATATTGTTGCTGCAGAGAAAATCTGTGACATTCATTAGCATTATAAACACAAGAAACCTTCGTAATCAATAAAGTATATTTTGACAGTACGCATCATACGATATTACGAGCTGGTTTTATTGACAAATGACGAATTAATTCTTACAAAATATACTATGATTTAAAACTAATATATATATATTGAAAATAATGAAATTTACACAAATAGTAATTATTAAATACTTTTTTTTTACTTAGCAGTTATCCTTATCTTTTTTCCTATACTTTACAGAAAGATAAAGCAAACACATTACAGGTATGTGTAAGTATAATATACATATATATACACAGACACCGAGATATGCTTCTTGTATATAGACTCGGAAATATGCTTAATGATGTAATTAGCTCCATTATTTTATGAAGAAAGTATAAATACCAAGAAGTATTATATCCCACATTAAATTCCCAATTTATTCTTAAAAGCCCGACTATAAGAAGAACACAAACAGTAGAAAGAAAGGATTTAGTTTTGTTATAAAAAAAATAAGTCAACTAGACTAAGAAGATAATTCATAATTCAGGATATTAAAAATTTTGGTGTTTGGTGATAATCATTCTGTGAATTGGCTAAAACTTTGATAGAAGATGAAATTATGTTATCAATGACAAAAAATGGGAAGCAGCTAAAGTGATGAAATGGCTTAGACAGATAACATTCCCATTGTACTTCAAAAAGTAGTCCCTTTCTCACAGAAATACACAGTCAAAAAATTATAGTAAAATATAATAATTTATAGTCGTTTATATGATGTTTGATTAAAAATCAGCTAATGTGTTGTAGAATATGTTTCTGTCAATTAAACCTGATGTATTTAGTTGTCCAGGACAAACAAAATTATTATAGATTTGTATAGAAAGTGTAAACAAATCAATGGTAATTTATTATATATTTAACGATTGTAAAAAAAAATAATTTATTATATTGTAACGATATATAAATATGTCGTTACATTAATTTAAAATAAAAACTTAAAAGTTCGCAAATAAAAGGAAAAAACTAAACGCTAAAATTAAAATGTTTGTTAAACATATATATATATTCGCACAGATGCTAAACTTTAAAAATATTTTTTTCATAAACAAAAAAAAAAGTATTTGAACGTATTTTTTTTAATAAAAAAATACAAGATTGAAATATAAAAATATTTTAATAAAAAAATAACGTAAGTTAAAATAAAAACAGGTATTAATTAATTCCTGTAATCTGTAAATGGAAATGATTGTTTATTAATTATCTAAAAGCTGTGTAATTAAAAAGTCAGATGAAAAGTTAGATAAGAGAAGAAAGAGATTTTAGCTTGACCAGTGGAAGCAAATAAAGGCCCGGACCATAACGAAAAAACAGAACAGTGACGTTTTTGTTCATGGAATCCATAGGAGGACTATAAAAAGAAAAAATATTGAGTTCCAGTCAGTTTTCCAACTTGATTTTGGTGAGTTGAGCGACAAGACGCACTTGCCGTCCTCACTCATTTATTTTAAAAATGCAAAGACTGTGATACCAGAACAGAACCAGCTAATGCTACCTCCAAAATATCAGACCGGTCTTCCAGGAAAGTCTCCATGGGAATTGCCAACGGGAACATGGACTCTTCTACCATAAGCTATATGAAATGAACAATTATTGAAATCAATTAAGAACTTTTGTCAAGTTTTACAAATTAATAAACAAGCCAACTTAAATGTTAAAATGGACTCTTATCTGGCTTTTGTAAGTTTTTAAATCAAATTAATAATGTTTAATTTTATATGTTTTCCGATTGATAAAAATCATTTCCATTTTTTTTCTTTCTTATTGTATAAATTGTTTATTGTTTAAATTTTAAATGATGAAATTTAGGTTGGGTATAGACGTTGCATAGATTCGTTAGCGGTTGATAATGTTGTGGTTTTCACATTCGATTAGAATATATGTCAACGATATCACTGCAAGCATCTTACGATGAATGCTAATGGGATTTGTATATTCCCTATGCAAGTGACGTTTATCGATGACTTTGTATTTTGATCGGTTGTGTTTAATTTGGAATGTTTTTGACCGTGGAATCTGTGCAGCTGATCTGTACTCAACATTTTAAAACAAATTTTATAAAATGCATTTGTGCGAATGTATTTAAATGTTAAATTTAAGTCGGGCATGAATGGCTATATAGTTTTGTAAAGTTATATTAAGGGAGGGTAATCTTGGGTTATTCATTTCGTAGTTGAATTGGTTCAATGGATTGGATATATTTGTGTAATTAGTAGATGTAGTATGAGGTCCGCTATGGGCAGGATTATAGATATACGCCACACACCCTCTGTTTGCCTATGGATGGGTTTGTAAGTCGGCAGAAGACCGCAGTCCATTCCTATGGAGTTTTTTGTTTATTGTTCTACTTGCCAACAGATGTCACATTCCTGTTGGTGGAGAGTCAATGTCTTCTCTATTTCTACTTATTGTTCAGATGTACGTTTCCTGACAGTATAGTATTTTGTGTTGTCGTATCATGCTACATTGAATACATGAATGTATCAGATGGATTGGCGCCAGTTTGGTTGCGAAATTTGTTGCCTAAGGTTAAATCAGGGAAGAATATTTTCTTTTCAAATGCAGATCTATGTAGTCTATTCATACTTGACTATCTAAATAAAATATTAAACTCATTGAAACTTAGTTAAATGTAAAATTAAAAGTTAATATAAAAATCTAAAATGTTAAACTTATTCCTCAAAATTTAAATGTTATTTTATATGTGCGTAAATAAATATTTTTATGTGTTAATTTCTGGCAGTGGCTTTTATTCTTTTATATTTAAGATATAAAATTTATAGATTTTTATCTCTGCGTCTCCGCTGAGCTAGTGACTTGGGCTAACGATCGGAATATTTAAATAAAGTGGAATCTTAACAGCGTGTATCTGCATACTTTATAAATTTTTCTAGGCTCAAATGCCTAGATGGCGCCCTGGTAGTTGCAGATATTGTTTTTGCGGTTAGATTCGATCTCCACTTTCATTTTGACTGTTATAATATATTTAAGTAATATACAATTAAGTACTGTGTATATATTTAAATGTTTATTTAAAAGCAGGTTTATTTTAATATGAGTTTGATTATGAGCTCTCCCCTATCAATTAACATTAAGCTGATACAAAAGAAACTTTGTTCATTTGCTGCTATTGAAGATTGGAAGTCTAATTAAATAAAAATTGGGTTATTATATTTGATGTGATTCCAACAAGTCTCCTGAGTGACCTGATGTCTTCAGGTTTAATTGACAGACATATGGGTTCTTAAAGAGGTTAAATGATTTTATCAAACATTTTTTGTAAGACTATAAGCTATTATTATAGAAAGACACAGATAAAATAACATTTAATATATTACATATTCAAATAGCATTTAATTAATTACTTTATATATAAATATATATACACACACACAGGTAATCTGCAGAATCTGATTTCTATTACTAATATTTCAAGAAACAGTTACTCAGATACTCATATTATCAAGAAGAGGACAAGTGAAATTTAGTCAAAGCATCTATGCTATATTATTAATAATAAGTAAAGTAACAACCCACACTAAATAACCTTTACACTATAACCAAGCACTCATATATATATACACACATAGCTTATGGAAATATACGTAACATTAAGTTTGAAAATTTGAAATTCAGTTAAAGCTGACGAGAATTACCACGTAATCGAAAGCGCTACAAAAGAATTTAAACTATAATATTGTATTTACCGTTAAAATTTATTTATTTAGTTTTTATATACATAATATTTTATAACGGGCACTGTATTTTACATTTAATATATATATATATATTGAAACATACACATGTTACCATCTATAGTTTCATTTATAATTTATGATTAACTAAAGAAAGAAAACAATTAAAGGACTTTATTTAATAAATATGTTTATTAATTTAGGATATATATAGAGTGAATGGATACTTTATTTAATAAATTTAAAAATTGAAATAATTTTATTGTTATATTAGTACTAGTTGGTTAGCTGTATTGTGACACTAAGCAATGTTACAGTACCCATCAAGAAACCTCAAGAAGCATGGCAAGCAATAAATTTCTATCCGAAATTGCTGACATCAATGTAAAATTAAAATGCCTAAGGCAACACAAAGAAATCTCTGAAATCATTCTAAAATACAAATTATACTCCACAAGAGAACACTTATTGATTTACTATATTATATGCCAGATTTGCATTATGATCTGGAAGCTAATCTTCAGCTTATGCCCTTTTCTGACCATCCGGCTTTGGTGATATTGCTTCACTTGGATCTCACAGCCCCACCATCTAATCAACACACTCAAACTATCAGATTGTTAAACAAAGCAGATACACCTGAGGCCATCTTCTCAGAGGTCTACATTCTCTTCAAGAAGATTCGAATACTCTCTCTTCCCCTGCTCCAAGCTTGGTCTGCCTTTGTAGGAATCCTAAGCTCCGTAATCAATACCTACACAAGAAAGACCAAGGGCCCCAACCAACTTCTTAGGGAGCTCGATCATGTTGGTTGCAGTGTGTCAGAATTATCATCCACTAAAGCCAATATCACAGACATCATGGATCTTAAGAATCAATACCATCAAAAACGAAGAGTACTTGCTCAATATCTTGCTACAAAAAGGGCAAGAATTTTCCTTGCGACCAGCACAATTGGACTGTAGCTACATTAGATGGGCTATCGGTGCCTCCAAAGGCCTACACCATCCATGATAACAATAGTCACTGTGTTATGGGTCTGCTATACTAATGAAAATCAAGTTCTTCAAGCAAGTTATATAGTGTCAAATTTCAAATGCAACTGGAGCAACACAACTGAAACTGAAGTCGACTAACAACCTCCTTCAGAATTGCCTTTCAACTCCACTGGGTTACATGGTTCCTCACTTGTCCTTATCCATCTAAGCTATTTTACTGTGCCTATTTGGGTCTTAATGTACTAGCTGGGGACTTTCAGGCATACCAGTCTCTATCCCTGCACTAGTGCGTTTATGAAAAACATTCCCAGTTCCAATATAGTCCAATTTCTATGGCCTTTACTTATTAAAACTAGGCCTTATCAAGATAAAATACAGAATTATTTACACAATTTCATTTTCAATTTGAATACCTAAGCGTCCAACTTTCATTGTCTAGAAAGTCAGGCAGCTAGGAAGGCTATGCCAATAGCAGTCCATTGTTTGCTCAGTTTGATTCGTGTGCCATTACTGCTACAAACCCTCGTGTATAGTCCCACAAGTGTATATAGAATTATGGTATCTTATACACAATCAGTCATTTTTATTCCCTTGATGGATGTTGGCTCTGGATTCAGACTCCATCTATCCATTCCCCAAGGCTCACCACTCAGCACCCTTTGTTTTGTGAATATTGATCCATTACTAAAACAAATTGAACGCAGTTTACCTGGATCTTTGTGCCTGTTCTGAATCAGGAAGTTCACCACATCTCATATGTAGATTATGTCACTGTCTTCCTTCCCTCCAGCAGGCAATACCCTGCTTAGAGCAGATCCTTGAAAAGTATGCTTCTAATTTTAACCTTATTAATTACTCAAAGTCATCAATATGGAAAATAAATAAGGGATCTATCATACCGTCTGTTTTCACTTCCAAGCCTCAAACTTTCCTAGGCTTTCCAATTTCTCTGTCCAAAACAGCTATGAGAACACAAATACAGGAATCCATCCTAGATAAAACAAGACAAATAGTTAAATCTCTATCTTCAGTCTCTTTATCATTCCCAGGCAAAGTAAAACTCCTTAACATGCTGATATTTCCTAGAATAAATTATTTTCTACCAATAATAAAACCCACGAAAATTTTTCAATCAAAAATTAATTCTATTTGCTCCAAATTATTCTGGAAAGGCAGGGTTGTAGCTATCAGTATGGCTAAAATGCAGGGACACACAGAGCTAGGTGGTTTTGGCTTACACTCTATATCTACATTCTATGTGCAGAAATCAATTTGTCTGGACATACCAGGTAACAACATTGTCTTTCCAATTGATCCTACAAACTCCCCCACCTTCTAAAAGCAAATGGATTACTGGCATTAGCTGTTAACTGCCTCATTACCATCTCAAAGAAAACCTTTCAAAATAGAAAATCATACTGGGAGGTGTACAAAATGATATATCCAAACCAACTGATGTTACAGTCAGAATTAGATCTAAACACTAGACAATCATCAAAGGTCCAGAAATTGGATATTTGAGCCTAATATATAGACTCCTCATTAAGTTTACTCTGCTACCTACCAATCACTCTAGTGTGGAGAAGAAGCTTTACAAAACTGAGCCTCTATGCAAATTATGTCAAACAGTAATGAAACTTTACATCATCTGTTCTATAACTGTCCATGCTCAACTGCATCCCTAATTGTAAGCAAGTGTCTTCCAATATAAGGGATGCCTTATCAATCAAGAGATCCATCAAAAATGGCACTACCCATCATCAGATTGCAATTTCTACTGTTTCACTTTGTCATAGGTGTAAAATGTTTTCACCAATACCAACCACAATATTTCTCAGATCTACAGGAAATAATTACCAAGATTAGGGACAAGACAAGTTGCTAGCACCTCACTTTTGTTTACAAGAGGTCTAATTTCAGTGTACACAAGGAGTACTCTGTTGATCCAAGCCTCTGATTCAAGCTAGTTTTCTAAATAATGCAATCCTGTTGACATTCATATATCAATGTAAACAATAAGAAGTTCATGAATAAAACTATTTTAATAAAAAAAAAAAAGAAATACATAAAAAAGTACCTATATCAAATGTAAAATCTTATTATGATTAGAAAAAAATAATTACATGTTCATGAGCTAGTGTTTAAAAAATTGTAATGAAAACTAATAAATAATCTCAAAGAGTGAAAAAAAGGTATAGTATAAATAAATAAAAAGGTCTAATACAAAGCATTTTGACATAGTAATGAAACAATAAATTTTGCAAGCTATATAATAAAATTGCATCAAAAGGTAAGTGGAATGCACAAGTAATAAAAAACATTACTGTAGTGAAATGGTATCATAAATATAATAAAATTATAACAGGGGCTGTGAAAATCAATATTTGGTACAAGTATAAATAAAATATGAAATATCCATTAGTACATTTGGGCTAATATATATATTGATAAGTTGCTTTACACTAATTGAACTATAAATAATAGTTGTCGCATGTATTTGTGATCATTTAGACTTATATCTATAATGGATTTATAAAATTTGTAAGGCATCAGTAGATCCATAATAAATGTTTTTGCTTAGCAAAGAAAATAAAATTCAATAAATATTTTACTTACTAATGAGTTATAGTATGGGATATACACTTAAAATAATTTAATTAAAAAACAAATTATTTAATAAAATAGTTTTATGATTTATGTAATAATTAAATCAAAGTATTTAAGTTAACAATAATAATATAAATTTAATGAAATAAACATTAACTTACTAAGGTGGCTAAGACAAAGAAGAGAGTTCTACTTTACCAATTGCAATCTAATACCATAACTACAGAAACAAGTTGAGCAAGGTGAGCACACACATTTTTTTTGCTTAAAAATTTGTGTTTTATCTTAACTTATTTTTATAAATACATTCTGGACTTATAGCAAGCAAATATGTACTGTGAGTAGAAAAACACAAACTTTCCCTCATTTGATAACTGTATGATTAAAATGGAATGATGAACAACAAACACTGTACTTAACTGCCATGAAGTTATGAAGCTATCAAATATACCATGGATTGTAATATCAACAAAAGAAATGGTTGAATATCATTTGAGGATAAAAATACTCACAGAATCTTACATTTCTGTTTGTTATCATCAATGTGCCAAAGAAGACATTGTGGTATAATAGAATCTAAGCTGAAATTATGTATAAACTAAACTTGGTAACAGAAACTAAAAGAAAATTTTCTTTTAAAATTATCTACATGAAATAAATTTCACTTATTAATAATGGTTAAAAGTATAATAATAACTTAACAATAAAATATTTATCAAAGTCTCTTTTTTTTTTATTAATAATCTTAATTATAAGGCAGTTTTATCTTATCATTCAATATGAGCTTAAATAATAGATTGAAGTAATTAAGAGTTAAATCAATGTATTATTTTTTTTAAAACAAATTTAAAGTTAAACGTAAACATTATTCTAAATAATTTCTTTAAAATATTTAATAATTCCATTAAAACATCATACGATCACCATTTCATATGCTTATAAGACTATTAATAACAGTAATGTGACGTGATGTACTGTAGCTTCTCCTTAAACGAAGTCAAGAATCTCTCAGCAATTATGTCCAGAGAAACCTGTTAGCCACTTTATTTTTCATTCGCCACTCTAAGTTTTCCCATATTCTGCTCCATCCCATTTCCACAACACAATCTTTGTCAACTCTATGGCCTTTATATCTAAATCCCCCTTATCTTTTCTCAAACCCAGCATAAAAACCAATAATCCACTTTCTGTACAATCACTTGTTTCATATTTATTCTTCCATAACTTCATTATATGTACCCTTTCTGTTTTCAAGCATTTACATTCAATTAACAGATGCCTAATATTTTCAATTTCTTCCTTACATAATTTACAGACTAAATCACCCATATTTTTTCATTTACATGTATATTCTCTCCATACAGTAATGCCACCAAGTGCAAACCTTTGTAATCAATGAATGCAGAAAGGTTTGCACATAACATCCTTATCTAGTGCTTACTCATCCAATATACTAAAATAGTTTCTAGATTGTGACCTTCATCAGTGAGAAGGCTTGGATTTGAGAGCACTGCATCTAGATCTTTCAATCTAATATAACCCTCCAGTCACCATCTTTGATCTATTTGGTGAATTATAAAGCTAGGAATCCAAAATAGAAACCCAATAATGTTTTTAACCTAAGATCATTCACTTAGTATAATCATATAGATCTGAATTCAGTTCAGTATTTATACATTTTGATGTCTAGTTTTTCAAAAACCACAGTCACCATTATCTTCACCTTACCAAAATTTGTTAAGATTTCTTCTCAAAGTTCTCAGTCCTTTGGTATATAAGACTAAGCCCTTTGTCAGGGATTCTAGACACTTTATCGAATTAATCAAGAACATGAAAACAGAAAGAACTGACATTCTAGTAAGCTTTGATGTGGAAAGTATATGTGCCATGAGAAGAAGATTGACTATTGTAAAATAAAGATTAAATGGTGATAACAACTTACAAAGCAGAACAACTCTTGTTATTGATAGTATAATGGAACTACTAACATTCTACATAACAACCACTTACTTTCAACCCAACACAGAATTCTTCCAACAAATTAAAGGAATGACTATTGGCTCACCATTGTCACATCTGATTATCAATATTTACATGGAAGAACTTGAAACCACAGTCATAAAGACTACTCAATATCCACTTAGTTTGGCTTCACTATGTTGATGACATACTTATGCCATATGGTCGAGCACTACTAGAAATTTTCTAAAAACATATAAACAATATATTCCCTTCAATTAAATTCACAAAACAAAAAGTGACATTCTTAGATATTCTTGTGACAAGAATCCCTCATGGCAAAATCAAATCTACAGTTTACAGAAACCCACACATATTAGAAATACTTAGCATATACATCGAATTACACCAGAAAAACAAAACATGGAGTTATACTATCACAATGGAACAGAGCAAAATAAGTTTGCTCAAAACCAGTGATTTAAAAAAAAAAAGATCTGTAAAAAACGAACTCTTTTGGAAAATGGTTATCCATTAGCCGTTATTAAGAAAACTTTAATTAGACAACAAAAATAATCATAAAAACAATTATTGGTACAGAGGGTATCCATATATACCAAAAAGTAGCTGACAAATTAAGGAAAATCTGCAATCAGCATAACATCAGAACAGCTTTCCAGAGCCATACCATTCTAACAACTATAAAGCTCAAACATGAAATACTGAAAAGCAAAAACTGTATCTATGAAATATTATATGAAAGTGGAAGAATGTATATTAGTGAGATCAGTTACCCCATTGAAGAGCAATTACAACAACACAAACTGATCATAAGAAGAGAGAAAACAGATGTGTCTAAGGTAACAAATCATGTATGTATCAATGAATATATATTCAATTGGGAAAATACAAAAATACTGGACAGAGAAGAAAAGGTACAAAGAAGAAAATTTTAAAATGTGCTCCCATGACAATGATGAATAATCCTATAAGTCAAACTAGTATGATTATACATAACATATGGAAATCACTAATCAACTTTGCACTTAGAAAAAAGTGGAAAATCAGGAGAAAACTCATAGATAAGTATATGAAATTTCTACGGCTGTTGTCTTTAGGAAGATGACCAGTTAGTTAGGATGTTACACTGAAATTCAATATTCATGACTCTAAGGGTCCAGGTTCATCATTGGTCAGGCCAGAAACACCTGAAGAAGAAAGAAAAATAATACCTCTCAAAATGTTGTGCATATACTAACCTGTGTACTATTAAAATAACACTTTACAATGCAGTTTAAAATAATTGAGAGAGTGCAAATTTCTCAAGCTCTTGTGACTACAAGTGCTTGAGAAATTTGCACCCTCTCAATTATTTCAATATTGACTGTGCTTTAAATATTATTTACATATAATGCAGTTTAATATAAATCATATGTTAAACTGCATTGTAAAGTGTTATTTAAGGTGTATATGGTATATTATATATAATTCAGCAATGCAAATAAGAAGTGGAAAGAAATTTTAATATTTCTGTGTACTATTACTAACATATTCAAAGTTAAATTTTATATTAGATGATCAAAATAGTCCAATATATAAATACAACTCACAAACCTTCAGGAAAACATACTACAAGTATGCATGTAAATATATAAAATATTAATATTTTACATAAAAGTTAAAATAGTTTGTGATGTTCAACAATATACTAAAAGTGGATATTTTTATATGTAACAATAATTTGTTAAGTGGAGCAAACAATTGATTTATAGTCATGTATAACCATGGCATAGAAACAATTTTTACAAGACAATTCAAGGCATTGATCAACATGTTTTATTTAAATTACTTGCAGAAATTATTTGATAATTACAGACAGCATTCTGATACTGCTTGTTTAGTGCATAACACAATTTATTTAGCATCCTATATTCAGAAAGACATTATAATCTTTGATAATGTGCTGTGATATTTACAACATAAAGTTATATAATCATATTGACATTTAAAATTTTTTAAAAAAATTGAAATGAATATGTGGAAGAAACAGCTAGTAAAAATTTGAAAACATTCTTGGCTGAAATTCAAAAGACAAACGAATTTCCTTTAAAAAAACTAATATTTTTAACCCCCCTCCCCACACACACACACATACACACATTTAAGATATAAAGTTAATTTCAAATATGTTATTAGTATGATATACAAAATTGTTAAAACGGTATAAAATGTTTTAAAATAGAATTCACTGTTAACCGCAATACAAAATTGATTGCAAGACCGTGTGATAAGTTTTATAAAGATCAATTAAAAAAAAAAACACAATAGTGAAAAGGGGAAAGTAGCAATGAAAAAGAAAATCAGAATCACATAACCATTTCTTTTTAGATATAGGTCATAAAATGAATTGTAAAAGAAATATAAAAGTAATAAAATGTATTAAAAATGTTATGAAGCATTATATTTTCAAAAAAACATTGACAAATGTATTATGATATTGAAAAAGTTAGTACAATTGGAACAAAGTGGACATTATTAAATAAATGGAAATTATAGTAAGAAATAAATTTTGAACATTAAATATAAGAAGTACATATAATACTTGTACATACATGTGCATGTGTTGGTATGTATGTGTGAAGTAACAAAAATAGGGGGAGGGGAAAATGTATTAGAACAATGTAGAATAAAAGGAAATTTATTATTGAATATAAGTAGACAAATAACTATAGATGAGATATACTGCAAATTAATAAAGTGGGTAGAGGTAAGACATCTAGAAAAGTTTTATAAATAAAAACAAATTGCATATCTATCCTTACACTATATAGGTAAAACATAAACAGTCATTAAATTTCTCACTTCAGAACAAGATAACAACCTTTCACAAAGAAACAATAAATATATATAAAAAAACCTGTATCATATAATTCCCATTCTTCATTTTAATTACCACATTAAATAATTTTTAATTTTTTTTGGATAAGTTTTATTTTAAAAATTATATGCAATGTAAAAAAAACTTTATGCTTTCTGTTCTCTTCTTTGAACTAAATGAGGAATTGGCAACATTTTTGTCAAAAATCAAGCTTCAACACAGATAATTATGAATGCTAACTTTCAAGATAGTCATATCTGTAATCCTATTAGTTTATCATCATCATCAATAGTATTCTATCAAATGGACAGATCCAAAGAGTAGTCACATCATCAATTCATCAATTTTTCCATTCCATTCTCTTCAATGCCCAGCTCTTCAATTCCACATAACTTTTCCTATTTTTTATATCATCCGATAATGTCAATCTCTTCTGTCCTTTCTTCTTACTTCCACTCACCATTCCCTCCAAAACATCTTTCATTAAACTATAATTTTTTTCTTAATATATGTCCAATCCAGTTTCTCTTTCTCTTTCTCTCTCTAATTTCCTCAATCAATCTTTTTTTTTATTTACTCTTTTTGAAACTTTATTTGTTATTTTATTCAATCAACTGATTTTTTCAATTTTTCTCCATGTCCACATCTCAAAGGCTTCCAATCTGTTCCTAATTTTATTATTCCTTAAATGTTTTACCACCATACATTAGTACACTCCATACATTGCACTTAACTAATTTTTTATAGTGATGGTATTTTATTTGTAGTTATAAGGTGAACTATTTATCTTGTCTCAAAATATAAAAATAAAGATTGATTATGATGAATTAGAAGAAGTTAACAGTTACAAATACCTTTGTCAGATTATTAATACAGATGGAAACATAATGGAGGAAATTAATCATAGAATTAAACTTGGTTGGAGTGCTTTTGGTAGAAATAACTTGATACTAAAAGGAAATATGCCTATGTGTTTGAAAAGGAAGGTTTTTAACAAATGTGTTTTACCAGTTCTTACTTATGGATCTGAGACTTGGACACTTAATAGAAGAGCAATTCAGAGACTTCAGACCACTCAAAGAAGTATGGAGAGATGTATGTTGGGAGTAACAAGAAGAGATCATAAACACAATGTATGGGTAAGAGAACAAACAGGTGTTACTGACCTCATTGAAAAAATTAAAAGATTGAAGTGGAGTTGGGCTGGACATATTGTTAGAAGAGATGATAATAGATGGACAATTGAAATTTTAAACTGGATTCCAAGAGAATGTAAAAGACCCAGAAAGAGACCACATGTGAGATGGATGGATGAAATAAGAAAGTGTACAGGGGTGATGTGGAGAAGAGAAGCTAAAGATCGGAGAAGATGGATTAAACTTGGCGAGACCTTCATCCTGCAGTGGATTGATAATGGTTGATAATGATGATGATTTATCTTGTTGACTTGAATTATTAATTAATTTATTTATAATTTAATCTTCATATTTTTTAAGTACATTTAATTGGAAATAATAATATATAGATTAATATAGAACACAATATTCTGAGTAATATTATTCTCCTCTTGTTTTTACATGTTGCTAGTCTGACTAATAATAGTCTTGTATGGAAATTAGATTTATGAATACTTAATTTAAAAAGATGCTCTAATGAGTTTGACTATTTTTTTTTATATGTCAAAGCATTGACTGGAAAGTGAACCTGGGTCCACTGCTTGGAAGGCAGCTATGCTAATCACTAGGCCACCAACGCTTGACAGTTTGACTATTTTTCCACCAAAGTTTGTTAGAGACTACTTTAAATTCAGAAGTGTATACATGTAAAAATCACTTGTTTTAATTACAATGCTTAATTTTAATTGGTCAGATCAGCAACACTTGAAGAAGAAAAAGAATAATATCACTCAAAAAAGTATATTCTATATTAACCTGAGTGCTATTACTAATAATTGAATATATTTAACAAAGTACAAATTGATTTTGAATTTTTCTAACAATTTAATAAGATGCTAGAAAAACTGTAACACATAATTTCAAATCTATTAGTATAATTTAATATATTTTATTCTCGTTGAATCACAATATCTATTTTATTATTTAAATAAAACAAGAAAAAGAAAATTATGCTAAAATGTTAACAAAAGTAAAATATTTTATGTAGTAATTCTGTTTCATTGTGATATATCTTTTATGCAGACAGCATGAGAACCATAACAGTTCAAAAGTCATAATTTGCATTCCGATTAAAATTTAAGAAAATAAATGTCAATCAAATATTTTTTTTCAGCATAATGAAGCAATTAATCTTAGCTTAAGATTGAGCTTCATGGGTCTATATATTAACCTGTGTTTAAACCCTATATCCCATCCCGCTCCTTTTGTCATGTATATATATATATATTTGAGATGCGTGCCTAAAAGTTATAATTTTAACTTTCAATAACATTATTAGTATTAATTTTATGATTATTAATTCATTTTATTAAAATACATAGACATGGCTCAAATATATATATATAGGAGCAAAATACTAACAAAATATTGATTTTTTTGTAAATATTTTATTATACATCATTGTTAAACTTTTTATTTTTAAAGTACTTTTTTTCTATTAAAATGTATATTTTATAAAATCCAAGATGGAAGATGCAACCGTTAATTGTCCAAAAATAATTAAAGGGTTGGAAACACTATTGTTTTAATCTGGGGAAGGAATTTTAATTAAAGTTTTTACTTAAAATAAAATGGGGATTAAGATTAAAGATTTTCTTTTGTTATAAACATTTTTGTCAAATCTATTTCTAATCTGGAAATAGATTTGAATTTATTTTTGGACATTATCTTACAGTTGCATCTTCAAAAACAATCGATAAAGAAAAAGTAAGAATTTTTTTAAGATCAGAGATTAGATTTTAAGCTAAAACTAAGTAATTAAAAGCATTCCAGAAATACCTGGGCAGGAGTATAAAATGGATGGATTTTAAATCACCAACAGATTAGCTATTATTGAGAAAACTGATTGCTACTAGACATCATGCTGTTTTGAAATCTAAAAATGATGATCTAGTAAAAAGCTTTTCCCGACCTGTGAGAGTCATCTTCCACTGCCGTAATATCCTGCTGCCCTGAAATCAAGTAAAAGCCTGACTGGAGATTGTGGAATGCTAAATGGAAGCTTGCTGTCACATAAGAACTGCCATGCATGAGCTGGACTCTTAATATACACTCTTAAAGGGTGCAAGGTAAATTTTCAAGCCGCCACCTAAAAGTAAATCTAACCTAATTAATCTCATCAAGATTTCTTTCATAACTGATTTAACTTTATGTAAAATGTAATTTGATCTTAAATAATTTCTATAAATCTAATTTTCTCTCATATGCTCTAATTTTCTTTAATTTTGGTGTGATCATCTATTTATAGTTATTTATTACTTGATTTTATATGGCTACTTTAGTTATTAAGATGCCAATAGATAGAGGGGGGTTCCAAGAAGATTTACCATCATCAATATGAACTGGATAACAAGGATTTTTATGATGTGACTGTAAATAGGATTAATCAGACAGTTAGATTCTCATGGTTATGTAAATATTATGTATATATATGTCTTTGTAAATAACTGATGACAAGTGCATGAATTTCTACCATAGGTTGAGGGATAAGAATTTTTATTATTATCATTATTAGATGACAGTGTGGTAGAAACTCATGCTTGACATAGCAGATTATATACTTCAGTATTATTAAACATTTGGGTTTTTTTTGTTATCAATAAATGTTAAAAGAATTTATCTTAATCTGGTCTCTAGCTCATCATTATTCTTATACCCATCACCAAGCATTATTATCATCATTATTATTTTGCTTATCATCATCATTCTTATTATTAAAAGCATATATATATATATATATATATATATATATATATATATATATATATATATATATATATATATTGTAACCTAGTGTTATTGACACTTGGTTTACTTGGCATTATTTCTGCAGGAAAACAATGCTATTCTTTAAAGAAATAAAAAGATAAAAAAACCATAGTAATAATTGATTAATAAAGTATGCTATTCACTCACTTTGGCATGTTTTGTGTGAATAACTAATAGATTTAGTAATGCAATATCATTTTTAAAAAGAACATGAATAATTTAATTAAGATATTAATAATTAAAGCAAATTAATATAGTATAAAAAACAAATATCATAAACAGTAATTGATTTTGGATGGGTAGAGGGGAGAGTGGATGAATGTCTTATCATAAAGCACAATAACTTCTGGTAATTTCTTTTTGTAAAAAAAAGATAATGTTTAAAGAATTATACATCACTGATTGTTAATTTAATGTATTATTATTTTTTTTATATTGTCAAATCACTTTGTAATCTATTTAGATAATACTGAAAACTATATGATTGTAATAAGTTTTTCCTTTCTTTTGTTTATGTTATAATCAAATGATTATTTTTCTGTAAGAGGTCGCTAAAGTCAAGATCATTTTTTTTTGAAAAAAAAAAATATATATAGTCTGCTTTTAGTTTTCAAGGAAGGAACAGTGCTGAAATTTGGTAACTCAATTTTTTCATTTTATTTTGCAGAAATAAATGTAATCAAAGTAAAATTTTAATAATATAATGTGTGGCTAAAATTTTTTGATAAGATATCCTGATTTCCTGTGCCATCTACCTATTTAAAGACCTTTTATACTTAAAAATTTATTGTCTCACGCTAAAGTTAAAAAAAAAAAAAATGACAGAATTAACTAATGGAATCATGAACAGTGTTATTATGTCTAAATTAGGGAAGATAAATGATTTCCAAGTGAGAAAGAATTATTTAGTAACTTTGTATCACTTGTTAATATTTTCTTGGTATAGAAAAAAAAAAAAATAATTGAAAGAAATATTTTGAAACCAAGGAAAATCAACTAGAAACATTTTCGCGCTCTTTTTCAATATTGTCTGCCTTTACAAATAATGCAATAACATATGTTAAAAATGTTTTTATTCATCAAGAATTGTCTAAAAATAATAATAATCATCATAATATTAAACTATACATTTGTATATTTTTTAAAAAAACAAAAAAAAGAAAAAAATGAAAGACTTTCTTGAAGTAAATGTAAAAAAAAAAATTATGTATGGGCATTCTTACGGAGAAGTTACCGTTAAAAAATTTATAATTCCTAAAGTATGAACAAAACCAAATATCTTAGTGACTTAATGATAAAAATAAATGATATATCATATTACACATCAGT
This sequence comes from Epiperipatus broadwayi, assembly GCA_028023455.1. Taxonomy (NCBI): domain Eukaryota; kingdom Metazoa; phylum Onychophora; class Udeonychophora; order Euonychophora; family Peripatidae; genus Epiperipatus; species Epiperipatus broadwayi. The sequence goes on from JAQFVV010000004.1 coordinate 7,472,291, forward strand.
TGGAGTTATTAAAACTTCCTATACATGTAAATCAGCTGCAGTTATTATCAGAATAATCTCTCGGAAAAATTGCACAATTCCGTCCATAAGTAAGCTAGCTAATATGAATTGTACGTATCGTCAATAATAAAAAAAAGAAAAGAATTGTGTATGTTTATCTTCTATAGTCAAATATTCGTCTATGTTAGAAGTATATTTTATTTTCTTTGGATCCCAAAATTGTAGCAGTTTAATTTAAGTAAGAATTAATCTTCAATTCTGCTATATTTTTCTTTACCTCATTTATTAAACGCACAAAATACGAGAAAACTTTTATTTAAAGGAAATAATACCATGCGTTTATTGTTTTTAAACTTGCTTCGTGAAATATGACTGGATAAAGCTCTTCAATTGCTCAACAGAAAAACATTTTCTAATGAGAGAGTATGCACTTGTTAATTAATGATTGTTTAAAACTAAGTTATAAATGATATGTATTTTTTTTTTGTTATATCACATAGGTTAAAGTCTGTATGGTCAAGTGATATTTAATAGCCTTGTAATGATAAAGGTATGTTTTAATATAATTATTATAGGTTAAGTTGATATTTAACACGAAAAAAAAAATCTATAAAATATGTTTTAATTATTACATACAAATGTAGGTAGAAATTTTGTATGTTAGATACGTAAAAGAAAAATATTTAGATATTTAAGGGGTAAAATAAATATTGAAAATTATCAGAAGTAACTAAAAAAAAAAAAAAAAATGCAATAACAAAATATTTCTTGTTAAAGTTTTGAAACGAATTTATACTGTATTAATTGAGGAATTTATTCCTAATTATTCTTAAACAACACATCCACTTTATTTAGTTTAAGATATGATGCTACCAACTATTTTGAATGTTCCTTTATTAAAATTAAAATTATTATACTTTTATTCTATGATGTCCATTGATTTCAGATGTTGATCAAAGTATACACGGTAACATAAGTTTATTATAATCAGTGTATTTACTTATCCTGCCCAGATATAGCATTGGTATATGCTTAATATTCGCATAGGTAATAATTATAATGTATTTATTTTGTGAGATGAAAAATGATCTCCCCAAAAGCTTTGTTTTCCATGAGAGGAAGATTTTAAATATAATGTTCGGGTATGTTTATAGCCCAAGTGATCGATTCTCATAGATAGGACGATCAAGAATTTATCCAGCATTTAGTATGCTTCATTCGTTTAAATCCCAGGAGAGGATTGTATTTGGTGTGTGTTCGTTGTATGCCCAAGTATGAGGCAAGAAACCACCAAAATATTTTAATGTAGTAGATTACTTTACAGACCTTCGTGGTTATTCCATATTCCTCATGTGAAAATAAAGATAGCTCCACCATGGAAGGTGTTGATTATTGTGCTTAATTTGAAAGTTCGGGCAAAATAAAGGTTATATTGGAGGTGTTAGTTCCTCAAAATCCACTTTAGTATAAATAGTGCGTTAGTAACTAAGATCAATATCTGTATTGTGCTGCTAAATATTGCTAGTATTTGACAAGTAAATCAATGGAGAAAGTAATTAAAATTGCATAATTTAAAACACTTATTTACTGAAGGAATATTCAAATGCAATATTTAATTCTGGTTAGTAATTAAATAATACTCATATTTAAAATTAGACGTATGAATAAAATTTGTATCATAACTTAAGTTAGCATTAAGTTAAATGTAAGATGGTAAGTGTAACTTCTGATAACTGGCCTATAATTAGAATAGGTTATCCCATTAAAGACCATAAATAAAGTAAATGTATTAGAAATAAATTTAATATTTTGCATATTGCATATGATTGGATTAATCTTTTTTTTTTTTTAAAAAAAATAGTTAGTCAATAATTTTGAATAAAAGTTTCTACAAGGTTACCAAAATTTAATAAACAATGTATTGGTAATGAAATGTACTTTTAATTAATCAATCCATATGATTGCATACAGGAGTAGTAACCTCTAGTCCATAACCAAAAGAGTATACAGATTAATGTCAGTTATATTTTATATTTTGTATTACTATGGGATTATTGAATAAATGTTCATATATTATTTTTTGTGATAATAATAAATTATAGTCTTGTTAAAATTTGTTGTAGATTCGTTTTTTTGTTTTTATATGCTAAATATAAGTGTTTGCACAATATTTGCAAAACCTTTTCTTGAGTCCGAAATCATTCCAAATTTTTAAAAACTTAATATACCAGATAAATAAAGTTGAGCAGATCGGAATATGTCATTATATTTTAGTTTAATGATAATTATTTATGGAGTTGAAAACTTAAGAATAAACATTCACCTTTGTGTAAAGAAAAAAAAATGAATTTATTCCCAAACCATTAACTTTGGTTGCACATTATTCCATTCCCATTTAGTCAAATTGTCTAAGTAATAAATCTTAGTTATATTATTGTGTTGTCATGGATGATGGAAGGACACAAAAAGCACCCTTGTCTTTTTATTATTCTGACTGAGATTCTAAAAAAAAAGGCTGTGTTATTCAAAATTATACGTCATTATTGAATAGAATTATCATCTCTTTAAATAATATAGCAGTTGATATGAGAGATGAAGACACATTGAATTTAAGTAAAATAAATGTTTCCTATAGCCGACCAGAATGCCAGTCATATGCGACAACACAATACTGCTGAGCATTTCCTTACATGAAACAAAGAACCCTGAGATTAATATTATTATAATTATTCTTTAAATTAATAAGTGATCAATTATTGTTGTTATTACAATCGTGGCATGGCTTAAGAGAATTGAATGAACAATTGTATTATATGAAAAGTATTTTAGATCATATTGGCAAAATAATGGATATGTTGCTTTATTTTGGGTTGCCTTAACAACAACCTGAAAAAATTAGTGCAAACTAAACTAATAAATAATTAAGAATAAGGAAAGAGAATATTTATTAGGTTAGAAATGGCGCCCAACATGGGGCTATTGATGGCTATAGCTGGCCACAATGAATTTGGTAAACTTTTCTTGAAGTCAATATTAATATTGTTTGCACTTGAATGGATTAGTTATTCATTGATTAAAAATATTTGCCAATAATGAATTGTTTAGCCATAAGATATTATGTGAATATCTATTATATGATCTAATCTTTTGCCACTGAAAAATAAATAATTAAGTTGTTAGTTTATGATGTTGTAGTCTGTAGGCAATTCCATAAAACACTGTAATGATTTTATCATTTATGATGATCTGTTTGTCTGGTTTTGTGATTGGCACTTATGCTATATTACATAATATCTAATGAGATTTCTATGGACCAAGAAGCATATGAAAAAAAGAGCATATTTAGTAGTTAATGTTGGAGCTTTAGGGATATTAAATGTCAGAGCATAGTTTTTTGGTGTAGATTGTTTTTGGTAGGAGAGGCATGGAGGCAGGATGTCTTGTCAATAATTTCTTATCGATAAATTTATTAATAGTTCATTGCTAATATTTCAGTACTGTTAAATACTAAAAGAGTTAGAATTTTAATATGAGTGAAAACAAAGATAATCATAGTATTTCTGAGGATTTGGGAGGATCCCAAGAGTTACAATCCCCTGATACATAGACTCCATATTTTAGTGTACAATTAAAAGAGGAAGGGGAAGATTTGGATATAGCTAACCCAGAAGAAGCCACAATAATAAAGGGAAAACATGAAAATGAGCCAGATCAATTAATGAGAAATACATTGGAGGAATTCTTGAAAAAATTAGAAAAATCAAATAGTGAATTGAAAAGTCAGATACAAAACTCAAATAGTGAATTAAGAAGTGAATTAAAAAGTCAGATACAAAACTCAAATAGTGAATTAAAAAGTGAATTAAAAAGTCAGATACAAAATTTAAATATTAAATTAGAGAATAAAATGCAGGAGATCAAAGAGACATCTCAAAATCAAGTACAGGAGATAAAGGACTTAAGGGAAGATTTGAGAAATCATGTAGAAGAATCAAAATTGGCCTCTGAAAAGCTGGAAATAAGAATAAAGAAAGAGATCGAAACAAATTCTGAAAGGGCAGAAAATATGATTGAGGCTATCCAGCAGGACTTTAAAAGTCAATATATTGTATTAAACAATGAAGTACAGGAAATAAGAAATTATCAAAAGAAAACAGTAGTATTTCAAAGAGAAATTCAGGATAGAATTGAATCTATTAAGGGAGAATTAGACAGTGCTAGAAGTGAAGTTAGTAATTTGAAAGAGGAAGTTAAAAATATAACTCTAGCACCTGACAATGTAGTGAAAGGATGTCAGAGCCAGATTACCAGATTAATAGCTAAACTAGAAACTCAAGAGTTAACCCTATGTGAGATTAATCAAAATCTAGAAAGTGAGCTAAGTCAAGTTATGGGAAGAGTAGAAAATTTTAATGATATAATAAAGAGTAATGCACAGCTATTACATAATAATCTCCAAGATGAAATAGGGGAATTAATGACTCAGTGTGAGAGTAAAGTCTATCAAAGGTTAGAAGATAAATTTGGGATAGATAAAGATGAAACTATTAACCAATTGGAACAACAGATTAAACATTTAAATGTAGGCCTAAAAGATAGTTCAAAGAGAATAGACTATGAATGGCAGAACTATAAGTTAGAATTAGAGAGTCGAATGCAAGCTATAGACTATAATAGGGATAATTTTACAAAAAGTAAAAAAGTTGTTCAAAGTAAAGGTTTATCTGAAACTCAAGTAAAGGAAACAAATAATGGTCATAATAACCAAGTAATATCTGAGTTACATATGGTAATTAATCCAGTAGAATCAATATACGATCCATTAAATTAGGCTAGAAGTAAAGTCATGCTAGAGCCAGAAAGTAATAGCTCCATGGCCTTAAAATTCTTAAAAATAAAATTTTTTAGAGGTGAATATCTGGAGAATCCACATGAGTATCTCCAGAATCTGGAGGAGTTATTCACCTTATGTCATTTATCTGAGATAGAAAAGATTGCTATTGCCACTAACCATTTGGGTGCAGCATCTAAAGACTGGTGGCAATCATTATTTATTAAACCAGAAACATATGGAGACTTCAAATATCTTATGTTAGCCAGTTTTTGGGGGGAAGACCGCCAAGATAACCTGAGATATCAGATATCTCAGGAAAAAATATCATGTAAATAAGGGTAGTTATACTCAGTTTTTCAGGAGTCAGGCCATCAAATTGAAAACCTTGACAGCTTATCCTTTATCTGAGACACAAATTGTGTGAATAATTCGCCATAATCAGCCGAGGCATATAGAGCAGATCTTGATTGCTGCTGACAGACATATCATAGTAGAAATTTTAGATTCGTTAGAGACCAGCGATAGGAATATTGATAATAGAATTAGGGTAAATAGAGACACCCATCCGATGGTGAGTAATATCAATTTCGCAGATAGGTCACATATGGGAAGGAGGAAGTTAGTTAGAGAAAAAGGATATTATAGGATGAATCCCTATGATAGACAGAATAGCCACCTCAGTAGGCCAACAGTTAAGAGTAGAATTCTGAATGAGAATCAGCCTTCTACTAGTGGTATCCCAACAATACCAAAGAAAAAAGATAAAAGGTAGTAAAAGTAGCGGGGCATTAAATTAAAAAGGACCTCGCAGGAATGTTCCTCACTTCAGGGCCCTATTTTTAAACATATGGGGAAAAGCATAATGTGGAACATGACGAAGCACTGGCCAGAATTAACCTTAAAAAGATGGGTGATAAACGCATTCGTTATTCCAAAACCAGTCCACATCCTTTTAAAGTGCATGATTTTGTTTTAATTAGAACTCCCCATGTGAGTAATCTCCGGAAACATATGTTTAGAAAATTCATGTATCTTTATGAAGGCCCCTATGAAATTGTGAAACAAGTGGGTGAGAATGCCTTTTTGGTCTCAACCCCTGATGGAACAAGAGGTACCTATAATGCCCGAAGCTTACTACCATATCCCAAGCAAAATTAAATCCTTTAAACTGTATTTATTGACATAAGAAAGAAGTAGGATATAAACTTAGTATTACCATAAGAAGTGTTAAAAATGCATATATTATATTATTTTTTTATTTATTATAACGGTGTGAGAATTGTAACCTAGTGTTATTGACACTTGGTTTACTTGGCATTATTTCTGCAGGAAAACAATGCTATTCTTTAAAGAAATAAAAAGATAAAATAACCATAGTAATAATTGATTAATAAAGTATGCTATTCACTCACTTTGCCATGTTTTGGGTGAATAACTAATAGATTTAGTAATGCAATATCATTTTTAAAAAGAACATGAATAATTTAATTAAGATATTAATAATTAAAGCAAATTAATATAGTATAAAAAACAAATATCATAAACAGTAATTGATTTTGGATGGGTAGAGGGGAGAGTGGATGAATGTCTTATCATAAAGCACAATAACTTCTGGTAATTTCTTTTTGTAAAAAAAGATAATGTTTAAAGAATTATACATCACTGATTGTTAATTTAATGTATTATTATTTTTTTTATATTGTCAAATCACTTTGTAATCTATTTAGATAATACTGAAAACTATATGATTGTAATAAGTTTTTCCTTTCTTTTGTTTATGTTATAATCAAATGATTATTTTTCTGTAAGAGGTCGCTAAAGTCAAGATCATTTTTTTTAAAAAAAAAAAATATATAGTCTGCTTTTAGTTTTCAAGGAAGGAACAGTGCTGAAATTTGGTAACTGAATTTTTTCATTTTATTTTGCAGAAATAAATGTAATCAAAGTAAAATTTTAATAATATAATGTGTGGCTAAAATTTTTTGATAAGATATCCTGATTTCCTGTGCCATCTACCTATTTAAAGACCTTTTATACTTAAAAATTTATTGTCTCACGCTAAAGTTAAAAAAAAAAAAATGACAGAATTAACTAATGGAATCACGAACAGTGTTATTATGTCTAAATTAGGGAAGATAAATGATTTCCAAGTGAGAAAGAATTATTTAGTAACTTTGTATCACTTGTTAATATTTTCTTGGTATAGAAAAAAAAAAAAATAATTGAAAGAAATATTTTGAAACCAAGGAAAATCAACTAGAAACATTTTCGCGCTCTTTTTCAATATTGTCTGCCTTTACAAATAATGCAATAACATATGTTAAAAATGTTTTTATTCATCAAGAATTGTCTAAAAATAATAATAATCATCATAATATTAAACTATACATTTGTATATTTTTTAAATAAAAAAAAAAAGAAAAAAATGAAAGACTTTCTTGAAGTAAATGTAAAAAAAAAAATTATGTATGGGCATTCTTACGGAGAAGTTACCGTTAAAAAATTTATAATTCCTAAAGTATGAACAAAACCAAATATCTTAGTGACTTAATGATAAAAATAAATGATATATTATATTACACATCAGTTGGAGTTATTAAAACTTCCTATACATGTAAATCAGCTGCAGTTATTATCAGAATAATCTCTCGGAAAAATTGCGCAATTCCGTCCATAAGTAAGCTAGCTAATATGAATTGTACGTATCGTCAATAATAAAAAAAAGAAAAGAATTGTGTATGTTTATCGTCTATAGTCAAATATTCGTCTATGTTAGAAGTATATTTTATTTTCTTTGGATCCCAAAATTGTAGCAGTTTAATTTAAGTAAGAATTAATCTTCAATTCTGCTATATTTTTCTTTACCTCATTTATTAAACGCACAAAATAAGAGAAAACTTTTATTTAAAGGAAATAATACCATGCGTTTATTGTTTTTAAACTTGCTTCGTGAAATACGACTGGATAAAGCTCTTCAATTGCTCAACAGAAAAACATTTTCTAATGAGAGAGTATGCACTTGTTAATTAATGATTGTTTAAAACTAAGTTATAAATGATATGTATTTTTTTTGTTATATCACATAGGTTAAAGTCTGTATGGTCAAGTGATATTTAATAGCCTTGTAATGATAAAGGTATGTTTTAATATAATTATTATAGGTTAAGTTGATATTTAACACGAAAAAAAAAAAATCTATAAAATATGTTTTAATTATTACATACAATTGTAGGTAGAAATTTTGTATGTTAGATACGTAAAAGAAAAATATTTAGATATTTAAAAGGTAAAATAAATATTGAAAATTATCAGAAGTAACTAAAAAAAAAAAAATGCTATAACAAAATATTTCTTGTTAAAGTTTTGAAACGAATTTATACTGTATTAATTGAGGAATTTATTCCTAATTATTCTTAAACAACACATCCACTTTATTTAGTTTAAGATAGTATGCTACCAACTATTTTGAATGTTCCTTTATTAAAATTAAAATTATTATACTTTTATTCTATGATGTCCATTGATTTCAGATGTTGATCAAAGTATACACGGTAACATAAGTTTATTATAATCAGTGTATTTACTTATCCTGCCCAGATATAGCATTGGTATATGCTTAATATTCGCATAGGTAATAATTATAATGTATTTATTTTGTGGGATGAAAAATGATCTCCCCAAAAGCTTTGTTTTCCATGAGAGGAAGATTTTAAATATAATGTTCGGGTATGTTTATAGCCCAAGTGATCGATTCTCATAGATAGGACGATCAAGAATTTATCCAGCATTTAGTATGCTTCATTCGTTTAAATCCCAGGAGAGGATTGTATTTGGTGTGTGTTCGTTGTATGCCCAAGTAAGAGGCAAGAAACCACCAAAATATTTTAATGTAGTAGATTACTTTACAGACCTTCGTGGTTATTCCATATTCCTCATGTGAAAATAAAGATAGCTCCACCATGGAAGGTGTTGATTATTGTGCTTAATTTGAAAGTTCGGGCAAGATAAAGGTTATATTGGAGGTGTTAGTTCCTCAAGATCCACTTTAGTATAAATAGTGCGTTAGTAACTAAGATCAATATCTGTATTGTGCTGCTAAATATTGCTAGTATTTGACAAGTAAATCAATGGAGAAAGTAATTAAAATTGCGTAATTTAAAACGCTTATTTACTGATGGAATATTCAAATGCAATATTTAATTCTGGTTAATAATTAAATAATACTCATATTTAAAATTAGACGTATGAATAAAATTTGTATCATAACTTAAGTTAGCATTAAGTTAAATGTAAGATGGTAAGTGTAACTTCTGATAACTGGCCTATAATTAGAATAGGTTATCCCATTAAAGACCATAAATAAAGTAAATGTATTAGAAATAAATTTAATATTTTGCGTATTGCATATGATTGGATTAATCATTTTAAAAAACAAAAACAAAATAGTTAGTCAATAATTTTGAATAAAAGTTTCTACAAGGTTACCAAAATTTAATAAACAATGTATTGGTAATGAAATGTACTTTTAGTTAATCAATCCATATGATTGCATACAGGAGAAGTAGTAACCTCTAGTCCATAACCAAAAGAGTATACAGATTAATGTCAGTTATATTTTATATTTTGTATTACTAGGGGATTATTGAATAAATGTTCATATATTTTTTTTGTGATAATAATAAATTATAGTCTTGTTAAAATTTGTTGTAGATTCATTTTTTTGTTTTTATATGCTAAATATAAGTGTTTGCACAATATTTGCAAAACCTTTTCTTGAGTCCGAAATCATTCCAAATTCTTAAAAACTTAATATACCAGATAAATAAAGTTGAGCAGATCGGAATATGTCATTATATTTTAGTTTAATGATAATTATTTATGGAGTTGAAAACTTAAGACTAAACATTCACCTTTGTGTAAAGAAAAAAAAAATGAATTTATTCCCAAACCATTAACTTTGGTTGCACATTATTCCATTCCCATTTAGTCAAATTGTCTAAGTAATAAATCTTAGTTATATTATTGTGTTGTCATGGATGATGGAAGGACACAAAAAGCACTCTTGTCTTTTTATTATTCTGACTGAGATTCTAAAAAAAAAAAAGGCTGTGTTATTCAAAATTATACGTCATTATTGAATAGAATTATCATCTCTTTAAATAATATAGCAGTTGATATGAGAGATGAAGACACATTGAATTTAAGTAAAATAAATGTTTCCTATAGCCGACCAGAATGCCAGTCATATGCGACAACACAATACTGCCGAGCATTTCCTTACATGAAACAAAGAACCCTGAGATTAATATTATTATAATTATTCTTTAAATTAATAAGTGATCAATTATTGTTGTTATTACAATCGTGGCATGGCTTAAGAGAATTGAATGTACAATTGTATTATATGAAAAGTATTTTAGATCATATTGGCAAAATAATGGATATGTTGCTTTATTTTGGGTTGCCTTAACAACAACCTGAAAAAATTAGTGCAAACTAAACTAATAAATAATTAAGAATAAGGAAAGAAAATATTTATTAGGTTAGAATATATATATATATATATATGGTTTTTTAGATCTAATGTCCCAACTCCTCACTGAAGAGACCCATAGGTCGAAACCGGTCTGGGGATGGGGACAATCCAAGATAAAAATGATTTGAATGCCTTCTCTTGTAGTAGCATTTATCATAAATAAAAAAAAAAGCTTGTTTAGAGCTATTAGCACGCTCTTAATTTTACATATTTGTAAGTGCAAGCTATATATAAGTCATGTGACATCTGACTTGTTATTATTACTATTATTATTTTGCTGTTGTGGCTTTAGCTAAATTAAAGAGCTAAGCCTACTAATATATGGAGTATCTGAATTAAGTTCAGGCCCATATGATTTTTTCAGTTGGAGAGCTGACTTTAAAGACATGTAGATGTCTAAAAGTTTCAGATCTTCTTCTAACAATTATCTTTTAGATAAATGCTTTGCTTGAGTTGGTTTTTTAGATCTAATGTCCCAACTCCTCACTGAAGAGACCCATAGGTCGAAACCGGTCTGGGGATGGGGACAATCCAAGATAAAAATGATTTGAATGCCTTCTCTTGTAGTAGCATTTATCATAAATAAAAAAAAAAGCTTGTTTAGAGCTATTAGCACGCTCTTAATTTTATATATATATATATATATATATATATATATATATATATTCATGCCAATTGATGAAATAATCTTCAATATATGCATATGTGTGCACACCCACTTTATTCTATGTACAATGATATTAAAGGATATTTATAAAGTTTAGATAATCAATAATCATCTATGTAGAGATGTAACCATTGCTAAGAGTTGAAAACAATTACTCCCCAAGTTTGAATACTGTGGTATAACAGAGCCAGAAAGCATAAAAACTGGATGAACTGACCCAAATTGTATCTAGGTTAATAGAAACATATAGAGCTAGTCCATTGGAAGTAAATACAATTATAGGTTATGTATTTCATCAGATAATCATTTGTACCCTATCCAAAAACCCAAGGTCCAGCCATAGTAAGATGCCCTCCCCCTCTTTCCTGAGTAAATCCCTAGCCCTTACAGTACATAACATATATATGTTCTAATTATTTATTGAGTGCACAGACAGTATGTAATTAGAAAAACAAAAGACGTCAAACTTTTTCACAAGTGCTTTGAATGTTTATAAAGCTGAACAATATAATTTTTTGACTGTAGAGGAACTCTCAAACCTCAACACAACATAAGGATTTTATAAAGATAAAAATGGTCATCTCACTTTTAATCTAAATTCATATTTATATAGGCTAATCTGAAGCATCTTGATTTGAGAGTGTGAAAAAGTTACTGCTTTACATTTAAATCTACTAATTTTTTTTGACAAGTTAACATGTGAATTCTTGCGATTTACAATGAGTTAGGGTTATAATCTTTTTAATGGAAATATAATATCTAATGAAATGTTCTACTTATTTATTGAGTGCATAGGCAGTATGTAATTATAAAGAGAAAATGGTGTAATCTTTTTCATGGGTGTTTTAAACATTTATAATAACCAAACAATGCAATTGTGTTGAGCTTAGAGAATTCCCTTTATAGTCAAAAAACTACATCATTTGGCTATTATAAACATTTAAAGCATCTGTGAAAAACATTAAAACATTTTCTCTTTATAATAATTATATACTGCCTGCATGTTCAATAAATAGTTAGAACATTGCATTAATTTCTATTTTTCAATTAAAGAGATCATAACATTAACTCATTGTAAATTGCAAGTTCCGCATGCTAATTTGTAAAAAAAAAGGAAATAGTGGATTTAAATGTGAGGGGATTAACATCTTCACACTTTCAAGTCAAGATGTTTCAGATTGGCCTACATAAATGTGAATTTAAGTTAAAGATAAGATGGCCATTCTTATCTTTATAAAGTTTCTATCTTGTGTTGAGGTTTGAGAGTTCCCTCTATAATAAAAAATCTACATCATTTGACTATTATAAATGTTTAAAGCATCTCTTAAAGAGGTTAAAACCTTTTCTCATTATAATTACAAATTGCCTTGGTGATCAATAAATAATTGCAACATTACATTAGTTTGTATATTCCCATTAAAAAGTTTACAACATTAATTCATTATAAATTGCAAAATTTTGCATGTTAATTTGTCAAGAATGTAATAGTGAATTTAAATGTGAAGGGAGTAACATCTTCACACTCTGCTTCAGAATGGCTTATATAAATGTGAATTTAGGTTAAAAACAAGACAGCCATTTTTATCTTTATCAAGACTCTATATTGTGTTAAGGTTTGAAAGTTCCCTTTGTTGTGATTACTATAAATAAAGGTTAATGCCTTTTCTTTTTATAATATATATATATATATGAGGGACTTAATCTCAGACTTTCACATTCCCTAGTTATTCAATTCATCTTATACAACACATGCACATGACAATTTACATGTGAAAAAGATAAATGCTTTCAAATATATGTATATCATGATGAACCAGCACTCACCAGTTCTTCCAAATCACCATTTTCTGCACATATATAAATCAGTGCTCAGTTTATATTAAGATAGCAAATCTTCAAACCTTAATGGACAATCTTCAATCTTTTCCACTCTTCAACTCTTCAGTCATCCATATCTTTGAAAATCTGAGGATGGAATGCTCAAAATCCTTGTTGATGCCAATATTATTGTCATAACAATGTTGACCTTAAATCAACTGACCCCTCACACATAGGTCCTTAACATGTCCATTCAATTGTACAGAAATTGGATGGGGAAAATACAAGCTAAATGTATAATATTTAAATACAAGTATGTTGTCTGTACTAGCAGTGTAATTATAAGGGACTTGAACACATACTTTCAAACTCCCTACAATTATCCATCTTATACAAATGAAACACATGGCCACAGACATATTAAAAAGATAAATGATCTCCAATATACATATTTCATGCTGAACCAGCACTTATCTGTTGGTCCAGATCACCATCTCCCACTCATATATACAATCAGTGCTCAGTTTATATTAAGATAGCAAATCTTCAAACTTTAATGGACAAACTTCAATCTTCTTCACTCTCCAATTCTTCAGCCATCCATACCATTGAAAATCTGAGGATGGAATGCTCAAAGCCCATGTTGATGCCAATATTATTGCCATACCCATGTTGACCTTCAGTCAGTCTGCCCCTCACACATAGAACCTTAATATGTCCATCTAATTATACAAAAAATGGATGGGAAGAATAAGGCTAAATATGTAACATTTAAATACATGTATATTTCTATACTAAACAATGTAATTATAAGGAATTTGAACTCAGACACAGACAATATACATGTATTTTAATATTACATATTTAGCCTGTATTCTACCCAATTTCTCTTCTGTATAATTAAATGGTCATATTAAGGTCATATGTATGAGGGGTCAGATTGACTTAAGGTCAACATAGATATGACAATATTGGCATCAACAAGGACATTGAGCATTCCATCCTTGGATTTTCAATGATATGGATGGCTGAAGAGTTGGAGTAGATTGAAATTTGTCTGTTAAAGTTTGAAGATTTGTTGTCTTAATATAATGTGAGTAGTGATTCTATAAATATGTGTGTGGGAGATGGTGATCTAGACCAACTTATGAGTGCTGGTTCAGCACAAAATACATATATTGAAGGTCATTTATCTTTTTACATATATGTGGTCATGTGTTTTCCTGAAGATTTGTAATGATGATGTTCTAGTTGTACTTTTATATTGGATTATTTCCATTATCTAATATGAGCATTGAATGTCTTTAGAAAACTTTAACTTTTATTTAAATATTCCAAATACATTTAACTGTTAGTAGTAGCACATCAAATAGGTTAGTATATGCACAATGTTTTAAGAAGTATTATTATCCCCTCTTCTTCAGGTGTTGCTGGCCTGACCAGTGACAGTACTATCATGGGTTTCATTTGAACCTAGATTCTTAGATTCTTGAGTATTGAATTTTAAGGTAATTCTCTAACCAGTTGAGCCAAAGGCAACAGTCAATAGAAATTTCACAATTGTCTATGAGGTTTCTTCTGATTTCTTCATTTTTCCTAAGAGCAAAGTTGATTAGTGGTTTCCATACATTATATATAGAAACCTAGGTTAGCTTATGGGATTTTTTTGTCATTGTCATATGAGCAGTTTCTTTAAATTTTCTTTTTTTACTTTTTTTTCTCTATCCAATATATTTTCTCAATTGAACATATGTTCATTACACATACATGGTCTATTTAGACACATCTGTTTTCTCTCTTCTAGTCATCAGTTTGTGTTCTTGCAAGTGCTTTTCAATGGGACAAGGTCTCACCAATATATGTTCTCCCACATTCACATGGTGTTTCATAGATACAGTTTTTTCTTTTCAGCATTTCAAGTTTAGGCTTTGTAGATGTTTAAATTCCTCTTAGTGTGATATAGCTCTGAAAAGTTATTTTGATGTTATACTGATTGCAGATTTTCCTTAATTGGAGAAATCAGGAGGAACTTCATAGATAATTATGTGAAATTTCTAGTGACTATTGCCTTTGGCAGGATGGCTCAGTTGGTTAGAGCATTACCTTAAAATTTCAATACTCAAAAAATCTAAGGGTCCAGGTTTGAATATGCTAGTACTGTCACTCATCAGGCCAGAAACACCTGAAGAAGAGGGGTAAGTAATACCTGTTGAAACATTGGGCATATACTAATATGTTTGATGTGCTATTACTAACAGTTGAAGGTATTTGGAATATTTAAATAAAAATTAAATTTTTCTAAAGACATTCAATAGTCATATTAGATGATGGAAATAGTCCAATATAAATATACAATATAGTCATGTGTATTAATTATATAAGCTGTATTGGATAACTACAGGGAGTTTGAAAATCTGAGTTCAAGTCTCTTATAATTACATGGTTTTGTATAGACTATATATATATATATATATATATATATATATATATATATACTCTATACAATATATATATATATATATATATATATTGTAAGAGTAGCTTACAATCCAACTTTTGTTCACTCTCACCATTAAATCAAACTCATTTATAATGTAAATTTAGTTAATAGGTGGGGTTGGACATGTATTTTCATTTATGGAATAAATAAACCCATATATATATAGATGCAACAAACATTTATTTTTCATTATATTAAAGAAATATCATGATAGATTAGTTTCTCGTATCTGTTAGAAAGATTAAAAACTGATTAAAAAGAAATCATACTAATATGTATGTATACAAATAATGTCCCATGTCAAAGTATTATATGTCATTATACAAGACTATATTAAGTAAACATGGTAATGACCTAATGTCAAACCAGTCACTTGGTAACCAAATGTGAAGATGAAAGCATTACTTTCAATCAATATAATCCACACAACAATACGGTTCACATGGTGATGGAAAAGGAAATAAAATGTGAATATACTAAACAATGGAAGCTCCAGTATAAAAACAAACCCAGTTTATTTCCATCGTATTTTACTATTTGAAAAAGATGCAAAAATTGTATAACAACAACAGAAAATCAAATGTTCAAATCTAAGAGAACATGGATGGCTTATTCGATTACTTCAAATTATTCATTTGATCATTATAATGAAAATTACAAGAAACTGCAGTGAATATTTAAACAGAAAAAATTCTAATGGATTCATGCAGTCAGGTAAAATAATTGAACTGTTTTAAAAAGACATTTAAAATAAAAAGAAGTGCGCTATTCTTCAAATATGGATAAAATAAAATAGAACATCATCAGCATAGTTACATATAAATGATGGAATAATTCTGTTCTTATAAAAATTGTTAAATACCAAACAGTGAATTAAAAACTGCAAAACAATGTACTTCTGCTAATTTAATATTGTGGTGGGGCTAAAGTGTTGTCAGGTCTGACCATAGGAAGTATGAGGTTTAATATGGTATGAGGTTTAATATTCAATTATGAATGCCTGCTGAAGCATCAAATGTCCTTAAATATACAGATGGATACATAACTAAAACAATGACAGAAGATGGAAATAGCATCATTTTAAATACATCACTGAGGAATCCCAAGTAAGGTGTGGCTTGCTGAAGAAGGATAAGCATACCAGCAATGAACTGTATCTATCAGAGATACTAGTTGCCTAATTCATGAACATTATATGAGATAACTTGAAGAAAATCTTAATTTGTTATGTAATCTTTCTTATTATTTTATATAAGCATTAGTAGAATTCTGTATTTTTTATTATTTATTTTGCTTCCGCATTTGAAAACCTAAATCTCTATAACTTGGAAGAATCCATTGTAGTTGAAGTCAAGAAAGTGGAGGGAGGAATGTTGCTAAGTTAGACAATTTTTTTTATTGAATAAAATTTAGGTTAAATCTTCCTCCATATTAATATAATATTAAATATTATTATCCTTACTGCAAGCAATATGGAATAAGGTAAAATTTTATTTCATATTATTCCATATTAACAACATGCACTTGCTACAGGACAGAGTTTGTGTTGTTAATTTGTTTATTTTTTTGTTAATTAATGATTGATTATATTTACTTATTCAGTATGAATGACTAATATTCTGGCATGAATGTTCTTTTCTATCAACTACAGTAAACTGGTACATAGTCAATGAGAGCCCCCAAAGAAGGTAGAATCTTTATAGTTGGAATTAGACTATGAAGCTTTTACACACAGTTCATATAATCTTGTTAAATAGTTAGTTAGCTTCATGATCATTGTAACAATGAATTAATAATTTTTCTTTTTGTTACTCTTATCTATTTTGTAAATATGTAGGGTCTTTATGTATACCTACCAAGGGAAGAGTTGTAGTAATAAACATATTTAATCATTGATATGGTAAGGATATGTGCTTGACATACACACACGTATATACTTATTTTTTTTATGTTAAAAAAGTTGTTTTTTTATTTTGTTAGTCAATAAACATTGTTAACTTGATTTTCATTAAATGGTCTCTAGTTTGTCAAAGTTATTTATCCATTTGTTCATTAATTTATAACCAGATATACATACACATGTACACACACATACTTTTCTGTTATATCATAATATAATATGGTTAGATGAGTCTTCCCCTCAATAGGAACTTATATAGAGGTATTGTAATTGCTAAGGTGAATTTACCCCTGAAGAGAGCTGAGTGCAACATTCTCCCTGGGTTTGAATTCTGAAGCATGTGGAATCAAAGGAGGGGTGATGTATGGATGAACTAGCTTTAATTGTGTCCAAATTTAATGTGTTAACCTAGAACTATTCCATTGGAGGTAGACATGATCATTGGTTAGGTACTTCATCATGTAATTCATGGCATCCTACCGAAAGACTCTAGGTCTGATCATAGTTAGATGTGTTCTCCCCTTTCTGGTGAAAAACCCAGTCCATTACATTTTTGGCACAGACAACTGTGGGGTGATAGATCATAGATTTCATTAAAGTATATTGTAATGATATAATGAATAAGTGTATGATTAAGTGATCAAATAACCCATAACAATGCCATCAAAAAAAATCTGTAATGCTATAATGCTATTTAAAACATCTATTAATAAATAAATGGTTTAACACTTTAAGATACCAATTTTTTATTATGGGATAAAGATATATAGAAATGAAATAAATAATTTTATTTAAACTCAGTTGAGGTGCCAAATTATACTAGCGTAAAATGTCTATAAACTAACAATTAAATAAATATAACTTATGAAAGTGCAAATAACATTGAATGACAATTTATATTAGTTTAAATGAGAATTAATAAAGCACTTAACCAGTAAGTGTTTAATAGGACATTAGTTTAACTTTTAATAATTATTTTTTGATTGTAATCAATAAAATGTAAATGAGAAAATACTAATATAATATCATGAATGATTAAAATATGAAAATGTTTATTTAATATTTTGGCTAACTAAATGTTATGCAAATAAAAGATTAAAGACTTTTTAAATTAGTGTTAAAGTATAATATGATTAATAAACTATAAATAAGCATGATATTCAATTTTAATTAATAAAGATAAAATTTATTAATGTAAGAAACATAATAAATAAATAATAAAATATATAAGTTAATAAATGAATGAAATAATCTTGATTAGAATATTTAATTGTGAATTAAATATCAATAAATTTATTATTTATATATGTAGCAGATGCTGCTAAGAATGATACACTAATAAACCAGAAAAAAATATTATATTTACATAAACATTTATAAATAAACCCTTAAGGTATATTTAAAAAAAATTAAGTCTGTTTAATTTGTTTTCTGGTTACCAATTTAAGTACAAAATTGTACTATTATCAAGATATATAAAGTATACACCATTATAGATATAATTCATAAATAATTATATTTAAAATTTATTGCTTTTCAAATATATATAAATAATGAAAATATACAATCATACTTTAAAATTTTATATTAAATCAAAATTAGTATTAAGATTTTGTTTTAAAATAATCAAAATTTTTCTTTTGATTAGTTATATTTCATGTACTATAAACAAACACATTCATTCTACAATAAATAAATATATATTGAAAATATACAACCTGCTTAATATTTCCAAGAATCACTCGATAGTCCTTAACTAAAACTCCATTAAAAAAGCATATCAACAGAAAAATATTTGCAGAAACACTATAAAATTAAAGTTCATAAGTCCCGAGATCTCTGATTAATATCCATATTTTTTGTCATGTAAAGATATACTACTTAAGTATTGTATTTGAAGTTCAATCATAATCTAATCTCATCAAGCATTTGTGGTTCAGACATCAGCGGCAGCTGCTTTACAAGCAGTTGTTCCAGGTTAGCAGGTTCACTTCCCAGCTGATGCTATGACACATGAGAAAAAAAATCATAATCTAATCTCAATGCTCAAAACAGAATTTTTATCCACTTAAATGAAGCATACATTTTAAATAAAATAATCCATAGTAAAACATTGAAGCATTAATATTCCATTTTTATATGAATAATAGCATTATTTAATTTTTTGGTATTCCATAATAACATTTCTGTAGTATTGCAAGTTTAATCCATAATTAATTCTAAGTTGTATCCTTTGATTATTTAATGTCAGTAAATATTGTAGCACCAAGAGTATTCCACAAATTCCTATATTCCTTAGCAATGCATTGTATGTTGAGTTAATTTTATTCCAACATGAAAATAGATCTCTCAAAAGACAAGTCTTTTGGAGAAAATGTTTTTTTTTTGCTTAATTGTTCATTTTTTATAATAATATTTAATATTTAATAATATTTAATATTACATATAATACGCTGACTTTGCTTATTAAAGGGCAAATTAAGAGTGTGTCATCTTGCATTGGTGGTCGAGAGGTCAGCGCGACTGCCTTGCACTTGCAGGCAGTTGCCCGGGTTGCGGGTTCACATCCCGGCCAATGCTATGACACTTAAATAAAAAAAAAAGAGTGTGTCAATTTAAAATCAGGGGCTTTTTATATCTTTGTCCTAATGATGAAACTTAAATGATTATCTTAAATATGGTTCCTATGGTTTTGGTCAAACATAACCCAATGCTATCTTCTCTATTATAAAGAGTTAAATTTCACTCAAATACATTTGAAATAATAATTTATCATAGGTTTTCAGTATTATTCCTTAGAATGTAAATCAAAAATATAATTATTATATACTTATTCTGAAAAACCTATTAATTTCTTCTAAACTTATGATGAATTAATTCTATACATTCTATTCTTTTACAAAAAGTATCAAATTATTAAAATGTGTTTTTACAAAAAAAGTCATAAAAATATTATGAGACATTGTCAGGAATTGTGACAATTGTGGCTCGTGTATTCCCAGTTTTTTTTTTAAAAAGAAACTATATATTTGCTTACTCAATGATCAGTAACATATTTTTAGTCACGCTAATATATAACATATAATAACCACATTCCAATCTTTTTACACTTTAAAGCAAAATTATTTATTAATATTACAGTTTCGACTGTTCGTAGCAGTCTTATTCAGATGTTATTATCTAAGATCTGATGAAGACTGCTAGGAACAGTCGAAACTGTAATATTAATAAATAATTTTGCTTTAAAGTGTAAAAAGAGTGGAATGTGGTTATTATATGTTATATATTAGAAAAGCAAAAATAAAGAAGGAAAGGGGAAGATAAACTATTGAAGATCATGCTAATATACTTATCTTTGATATATATATATATATAATCTTTACATTCAGTTTCATATTTATTATATAAGTTATTAAAGTGACTAATATCGCGACTATAATCAATCATATTATCTATATTTGCCTTTTTATATGTTGTACACAAACTAGTATCCATCTTATATGCAATATTCATAAATCTAAAGATTTCTGGTGTGATTCCATCTAGTACTGTCACAGGTCAGTTCTAAAAACAGCTGAAAAAAAGAAGAGGATAATACCAGTCAAAATGTTATGGGATATTACTAACAGTTGAATTTATTAAAAAACTTGAAATAAAATTTGAATTTTTCTGAAGAAATTCTGCATTACATTAAATGATAGAAATAGACCAACATATAATTACAACTACAATACTATCATGACACACTTTTAGATAATAATTCATTAATCTGTTGGCTTATATATTGTAACTATTGGTGAATAATTTAAATGCAAATAAGAATGGTTAAAATTTTGTTTAGCTTATTTAGAAGTTAATAAATTGATATAAATTCTTACCTTAAAAAATAGTTTATGGTAGAAGTTTCATTATAAGCATTAGATATATCCATTTTGAACAAGTTTATTTTAAAGATATTGTATCAATATTTATTTTCTTCATTCGATAAATATCAATATTTTTTCTTGATAAATGGATGGACAGTTGAAGAGTTGGAGTGTGGAGTAGATTGGAGCCTGTCCATCAAAGTATGAAGATTGTCTATCTTAATATATATTTGAGCACTTATAGTATATATGTGTGGGAGATGATAATCTGGACCAACTGATGATTGCTGGTTTAGCATGAAATACGTATATTGGTGATTATTTATCTTTTCGACATATATGTGTTTAAGTGTATCAGTGTTATTAGTTAGAGTGGAGAGTGGTGGGTCGTGTGAAAGTCTGCGCTCATATACCCTATATATTTATTTGTTTAAATACATTCTATGCGATATACATGTGTACATGAGAAAATTATTGTATAAACAATTAATAATATGTTTACATACATATATTTTAAACTAGATTTAAAAAACAATCCATAAATTCATTAGTAATAACAAAATATTGTATGTTGATGTGTATTTGATTAACTAACTTAAAAAGATTTATTATTTAACTTGTAAGAAGAAAATATATATTTAAATATTTTAATACTGTACTTTTTTTTTTTAAAGATTAGTTTTAGCTTTCTCTCTCCCACATGTTTGAACAAGGGAATCAAACTAATATTCGTACATTAGTTATTATCATTATTGCTATTATTGGCACGTTTTCCACAAACACACATTTGATGAATATTTTAATATGTATGCATAAATGATACTTATTAAATTTGATTGTCTTGAATTTTATATTTTAGATAGTAATCATATTTGTTAATTTTAAAATTATTATATGTTTTAATTTATAAGTGTTAAAAATAATATAGGGTCTTTACATTTGTGGCACTTTATTTTAAAGGTATAGCATTATTAGAATAAATTTTCCATATTGTATTTTATTTATTAGTACATAAAATGTATTTAGAATTTGAACCACTTGTAAATAATGGATGCTACCATTATTTGAAGTTTCTTGAGGATATATAATCGTTAAACTAGTTGTTTATATATATATATAGTTCTGAATTATGTGCTTAATTATTTAATAAGACGTATTTAATTACTTTAATAAACTTGAAAAACATACTCCAACATATATATTATAGTTGAGTTATATGCTTAAGCAATTGTGTGCTTATAATAAAAATAAAGACAATCTTATTTATTGAATTTATAAAGTAAATCCATATTTGTTTTATATCATATTGTTGCATATAAATATATACACAGAAAATCTATACCTTATTTATGACAGCTTATTTTTTTAGGAAATGGAAACTAAAGAATATTTTATTTATTTAATTAAACCAATTTATTAATTGTAAATAAATAATAAAATTATTTCATTTTTTTAAATAGATGTAAACAAATTTAATTTAAATTTTATTCATTAAACTTAATTTTGTATTTTTTTTAGTCAGTTAAAATTATTAGTTATTTAACTGTATTTGGTCATGTGCATACACTTAGCCATATTTGGAACCCTAAGATATATTCAATTTAGATGTTGTTTATTTGTGGAGATCAAGTAGAGATATAATGAAGTGGAATATTTATTTAGCCACTGAACTCAAATAGAATTCATAATATACATTAAACATGCCCATGCATTAAAAAATATTTACATGAGTTGTAAGAGATATATAAGATTTACTTTATAGTATTATTATTTAGTTAAATTTAAATCCAATCATTGCAAATATAAACAAATACTTATTTAATTAAATGTAGTTTAGATGCAATAAAATGTACGTTAATGACTGCATTTGCCAAATACACACATACTCCATTATCTTGTACTCTCACAGTCACATTATTGACAGTTACAATATATATATATTGATTCACCAAATAAATTTAAAATTTTACAATAAATTGGTAGTTTGTGTTTACTTAAGGAACATTTACAGCTTCGATTAGAATACTGATATCAATATTTTTTTTTATTTTTGATGTATTTAATTTTTATTAATTTACTTGTGCACTATTATCTTTAATCATGAATTTTGTTTATCAATAATAATTATATTAACTAAACTTTCCAATTAGCAATTTTCAAAATAATTCAATAATAGTTAGTAACTTCTGATAGGGAGCATATTTATTTTGATATATTAACAAAGTAATACTACCTTAAGTCAGTGAATTTATTGAAAAGTAGGGCAACCACAATTTTTTCTTATAAACAAAAATTTTAAATTTATGTTTAATAGACCATATAAAAACTTATTTGTTTCAAACTTTGTAATCTGCATGTAAATATGACCAAGACTAATACTAACTCATTTTATTTCATTTTGATTATCATTTTGTTCAATAGCTGGATGGATTGATTATTATACTTAGTATTTTGGTT
The DNA here is from genome assembly GCA_028023455.1 of Epiperipatus broadwayi. Taxonomy (NCBI): domain Eukaryota; kingdom Metazoa; phylum Onychophora; class Udeonychophora; order Euonychophora; family Peripatidae; genus Epiperipatus; species Epiperipatus broadwayi. The sequence continues at coordinate 7,495,869 of JAQFVV010000004.1, forward strand.
CTCAATGCAGAAATTATATATGATTTTAAAACTTTGTGTTTAGGCTATCAATTGAGCTCAACTTTCTTTGAATATCACTCAAGCATTTGTGAGTAATCAGGTAAAATTGTGACATTTTTAATCAGATAAAATCATGGCATTTCTATTAAAATGAAAACACAATAGTTTATCTCTATTTAATATTATTATTATTACTTCATAAGATATGATTATATGGAGTATCCAATCTACCATTTTGTATTTAAAAATTTAAAAAGATTTTCTAGTGTTACATGGGATAATGTATGGAATGCTGAAATAAAATCCTTTTACTTCTTTATGATTTTGGAAACTTATTAAATTTCTTTTGTATAAGAATCTAATAATAATATATGAAATCATTTACTAATCAGTGGATTAACTTTTTTTGTAACATTAAAAAAACTCTCTTCTCTGGAATTGATTTCTCATGCTGTGCTTTGGAGGAATATTCTATTGAGATAGAAAAATGTGATTAAAAGATTGCAGTATATTAAACAGTGTCAAAAAATGTAATCTAAACTTTATCAAAGCTAAGTTTGGTTTTGAAAATGTGTCTGGACAAACACTCTCAGTAAGTTCTTCATTCTTACTGATGTGAAAGAGCTGTATTTAATATTTTTCTCCAATATTTAGCTACTGCTAGCGTATATGCTAGATGCACATAGGATAATCTCACTATGAATTAAAGTTTCTTTAACATCTTCTTTAATAAAAATTTTGAATTTAAAAGACTTACTTCTAGATATTAAAATATATTCATCTATTTTCATTTAAATTTCTTGATTTTTTGCTATTTAACTAATCATTTTTTACTTTAGAAATTAAAGCAGAATAATTATTCTTAATTTCAATTACACCGGCCAATTTCTTTTCTCTCTGTGATTTTAGATTTTTTTTAGATGTTAATACATAATTCTGATATTTGTTGATTTTGATATTAGTTTATCTTGAGGTCTCAATGGAGATAAAAGTCGGGTTGATAAATATTATAATATAGCTATTAATAATTGTTTATTTCAATCTTATTTTAATTGTTATTTACCTTTTTTCTTGAATATGAAAATTGTCAGATTTTGATTTTGACTCTTTTAAAGATGCTAATTGTGAAATGATATGCTCTGCATGATTTACTGACCTTTTCAGCCATCATATCTGTAGTATTTCATAGAACTAATACTGCAATTTTTAACAGCATTTATAATTGTTATTGCATGGGTAAACATACATAAGCACATATAAATACCATATATGCAATGATAATTAAAAAAGATAAAACAACCTATAAATAATCCATTTAAAGGGAAATGTCCTTTTAAACAGTTCTCAGATAAAAAAAATAGTAAAGGTATTAATTACAAGATTTATCAATTATTTAGCTGATGAACATGTCAATATTTTATACTTGTTTAATTTCTATTTTAGAACATCTATTTACTAATGAATAATAAGATAGGCAGATGAATAGCTATCTGAAAAGAAAAGCTTTTGAGGATCTAATTTTTTTTTTCAAATTCTATCTGAGCTAGATTAAAACCCGAATCATGCGAGTAGCAGATGGATGTTTACTGTTGCTTAACAAAACAGTTACAATGTTTATAAGTAAATGTATGTATATGAATTAATGGAATTATGCCTTTAAATAATAATAAAAAAAAGTAAGACAAATAAAATAAAATTTTGAAATTTTTATAAGAAATAAAATATAAAACTTACTCATTTAATATTAATACATATTAACTCGCACAGCATTAATTGGATATGAAAATAAAGCGGGGTGACTACGCTATATTTAAGCTGAAATAATTACACAAATCAACCCATTAGCAAAGTAAAGAATAAAATATTAGTCAAGCGTTGGTGGCCGAGTGGTTAGCATAGTTGCCGTACACGCAGTTGTCCCGGGGTTCGCTTCCCGGCCGACGCTTTGACACATAAAAAAAAAAAAAGAATAGAATATTCAACTGCTCCCATACAATTATATATATAAGATTTAAAGCTTATTTATGGAATCCATAAAGCTCCTTTTTAAGTGATTACATAAACATTTGCAAAAGTTTAATTATTAAAAGTTATTACAGATACTCTTATTATTTGTTTTAAAATACTCATGACAAATATTAAACACAAATCTCACCCACCTACCCTCCATTTTTTACGTTTTTTAGAATTGATAAATACTTTAGGAGATGTATAATTATACATAAATTAATAAGCATATTTAAAATGAAAACGGTTTTTAAAATGTCAATATTCTTTTTTTTTCATTGTAAACAAAAAAGAAAAAGTCCTACCTGTTTAATGTTAAAAGAAAAAAAAGTATATCAAGAATCCATTGATGCCATTTGATATTTCTCCATTAGAAATCTTACTTAAAACTATGGTTTATGATACATCAACTTGTTTCTCGTATTAATATTCTTCTTATTTGAAAGAGCTATTTATAGATTATAAATTATTCCTCAGAAACTCTCATTCTCCTATGCATAGAGAAAGAATGTTTACTACTGATAGAAAAACAAACTGTGATTGACCCAAGAACTAAAATGACAAATATCAAACTTTGTAAAAATAATATATTAGTCATAAAAAAATAATATATATCTAAATTGCCTTCATTTTTATTTTTAATGAATGACATTCTGATTTAAATGGTTGCGCCACATCAGTAGTAAAATCCAACAGTAGTAAACAAAATTTCCACTCGGGAAAAAAAAAAGAATCGCACAGATATAAATAGACCATTCAGTTAATTTTATCGTCAATTTCTCAAGCAAAATAATACAAAAAAAAAAAAAAACACCAGACACACACATTCACAAAATATAAAAATAAATTCATTGATTATATCAGATGTAGGAATACCTTTACAAAAAAATTGGATTTATTAAAATGAAGAAAAACGCGTATCATTTTTGTTTCATATTTAATACATATAAAATTATTTTTTAAAAGAAATTAAAGTATAGTACTAAATTAAAAAAGACTACTATCTAATTCAATGAAGTTGGGGACCATGAATTGAAAATAAAATTCTTAGATGTTGGTAGATATTTATTTTTAATAAACGGTCCCAACATGTTAATATATAACATTTATCATTAGAAAATAAAAATTAATAAAATGGATTCAGGCAATTAAAAATTTTTGGTAGCCATTTATTATTTTCTTTACGTCTTTAAGGACACCAGGGAGAGCCTCAAAGACATTAGTGACACAACAAGATGGGTGCGAAAGGTAATGCGTTATGCAGAAGATTTAGATAAAGAATTTATGTCAGTATACTTATACAAAAGGTGGGATGATTGGGTTAGGAGAATTGTTGAGTGTTTTAGTGTTAAGGAATGGGATAGAAGAATAGATGCATTAATAAAGAATAGGGAGTTGGAGAGATGGAGAGGTAGTATGGAGAGTAGAAAGAGTTTAAATATTTATAGAAGTAAATAGAATATTAGGTGCGAATTAATTTATGATAATAGCAAGAAAAGTAGTTTAATATTTAAGGCTCCAATGGGATCTTTAGCAACAAGGGAATATATACGTAAATGGAGAAATATGGGTAATTAGTCTGCAAGCTGTATAAGAAAGGTATAGAAAATATTAGGCATCTGTTAATTGAATGTAAATGCATGAAAGCAGAAAGGATACAAATAATGAAGTTGTGAAGAATAAATATGAACAAAGTGATTATATAGAAAGTGGCTTATTGGTTTTTATGCTAGGTTTGGGAAAAGATAAGGGGGTTTTAGATCTAAAGACTATAGAGTTGACAAAGATTATGTAATGGAAATGGGATGGAGCAGGGGAGAAAAGAATATGGAAAAACTTGGGGTAGGAAATGGAAAGAGGTTCAAAGTAGCTAACAGGTTTCTCTGGGCATAGTTGCTGAGAGATTCATAACTCCATATAAGGAGAAGTCACTGTGCATCACATCACATCACAGGTAAGTGATAAACAATCTTAGATAATATCTCCAAAAAGCAGTTTCTATATACAATCATCTTCTATAAAGCTTTGTCTCATCAAAAATTTATAACTATTTCCTTCTCAAAAGTTAATATCTTTACTCTCTATTAATTTTATTTGGACTACAGTTGCAGAAAATCTTTCAAAATTCCTCTACTCATTTTTTTCAATGCTTTATTATTGCTAATCATATTTTTTAGATTGCTTATTCTCAATTCACATTTTTTAAAGTCTCCATTCATTTTCTTTCATTTTTTTAACTGTCCCTTCCTTTATTTCAAAAAGTTACTTTACAAACAAACAAAAAAAGACTCGGCAAACTTTTTTCTCAGGTCTAATTTAATGAACCATAGAATGATATTTTGCTAGAGGACTTATAAAAGCTGAATAAAATTTATAAACCACTCCTCAGAGTACTAAAAAATAATCCACCATCATAAAATCAACTAAATTCAACCCAGCCCATTATTTTGGTAATGATTTAACAAAGAATTTATTATTAATTTATTAATCCAAATCAAAGAAATTTACAAGTAATAAAATAACTACAGAAATCTTTAACAAATTTTTTTTTTTACAGTTTAAGTAATGTCCGATTTGCATGCAAAATAATCAGTTTATTTATTAGTTGGTTGTCTATATAAAGACCATCACAGTAAACAATTTGTTAATTCCCTTGAGAGAATGAATTGAATTACTAAATCCTCTCATTATATCTCAGTAACAAACTTAGTAAAATACTATTAAATATCAGCTTCAATTATATCATAATAACTATACTATGTTTTCAAGTGTATTGATATATTTATTTATCATTTATATCTAGCATTACAGATATATTACTTAGGCATGATTTAAATAAAAATAACAGTCTGTATTTCAAAATATCTACAGAAAAAAGGCAAATAACTTCTAAAAAAATTTCTATTTTTCAGCCCCAAAAATGCACCATCTAATTTTAGACATAATTCAGATTGCATTGCAAACCTTGTTGCATTTAACTTCTATAGTAAAGCTTCTGGTTCATTTGGATAATATGTAAATTACATTAAAGTTGCTTTTCTGGTAAAACAATTCTACAGTGCTGATGAATAATGTGAACATGTATTTAGTTCTCCATTGAATAGGCTCAGTATGGCCAAGACACAGTTTGAGCTCATAAACTTATTTAAATTCTTATGTTATATATATGCCATATTTAAATTTGGAAAAAAATCCCATTCCAAAAATGTTCGATTTATCAATATTGTATATAAATTGGAATTTATGGTGATAAAGCCCCTCAATATTATATCAGAAAACCCCTTTAATTGTAAAATTGAATATATATATAATTGTTTCTCAACTCTACATAAAATAGGTAAAATTTAACATGAAATATATAAAACACATAAAACACTATTGCTTTAAATTATTACAACTAGCTATACCTGACTTTACTTTAGCATCAAAATTATTTATATTTCAATGAAAGATTCATTAAATGCAAAATTCTTGAATATTTGAATTATTAAGTTTTTTTCTTCCACAATTATCCTTTTAGAAAAAAACACATCAGTTTTGAACTATTAAGATCTAGTCTAAGATTATTCTTAAAAAAATAACTGAATGTATTAAAAGTACCAAAGCTTTTTTCTCATATCATTTTGTGGATGCAAAGAAATCTATAATTAAATAATGCCATTTTGATCTTAGTGACCATATGAATGTTCCAAATTAATTTCAAATCCATATTTGATACAATATATTTTCTTTGAAACCTTGCACCAACTTATCACTCTTAATGAATAATAGCCATTAAAAATTATCCCATTCAATCATACAATTATGCTAAAATTTCATGAGATTATTAATTTTATTTATATTAGAAAAGTATCTCTCAAATAGGAACTATTTCCATCATCTAGAGTTAATTGTTAAATGTCTTTAGAAATATTCAAACTTCATTTAAATTTTCAAATACATTCAACTGTTAGGAATAGACACAGCTTAATATATAAAACATTTCAAGTAGCATTCTTCTTCTTTCTTTTTAGGTGCTGCTGACCTGACTAATATCAGTATTAGCATAGAAATCAAAGTTGGAATCTTTAGATCCATGAATGTCTTAATAGAGTAGTCTAATTACTTATACAACCATCTTAAATTCAGTGTAAATGATCCCAAAGATATCAAATTTAGTACTTTGGCAGAATAGGCTAGTTAGAGTCTTACCATAAATTCAGAAATGATGAATCTAAAACTCCTATTGTCAATTACCATATCTATACTATCACTAGTCAGACTAGTGACATCTGAACAAAAGAGAACGGTACTACTTAAAACACTGAGTTATATATATATGTCATATTATTATTACTATTTGCGGGATATTCCGTGTAGTAAAAAAGCTAAATGCTGATGTTTCAGTACAATATCAAGTACCTTCATCAGAGCGTCCTCTTTCTCAAATCATAATGCACGTGAGATTTAAAACCATTTTTATCGTTTTCTTTCTCCTCATATTTAAATTCTATTGGTTGAGAAGTTTTAAAATTTATTTTCTCTTCCAATAGCTTCTTTCAAATGTTGTTAATATTCTTTAATTCACACCTTTCATTTATGCTCTTGGGCCTTTTAAAGAAGTTAACAACATTTGGAAGAAGCTATTGGAAGAGAAAATAAATTTTAAAACTTCTCAACTAATAGAATTTAAATATGAGGAGAAAGAAAATGATAAAAACGGTTTTAAATCTCACATGCATTTTTATGATTTGAGAAAGAGGATGCTCTGAGGAAGGTACTTGATATTGTACTGAAACATCAGCATTTAGCTTTTTCACTACACGGAATATCCCACAAATAGTAATAATAATATGACATCTTTTATCTGTGAAAATATTAGAATTAACATATATATATAATCCAAGGTATTTAAAAAATTGAAATAAAGTTTGCATTTTTCCAAAGATTATTTATTAATTAATTTTAGATAATGACAGGAGTTCATCATATAATGACAAGTAAAATAACACTCATCATAAATTTTCAGATGAATATATCATTAATTTTTAATATTTATGCCATAGGTTGCACTAATTATCTAGAATTTAAAGTCTATTTTTGAAGTATTTCCCAACATGTGGTTTTTTTTATGAAAATATTTTCTTCTATTTAAAAACAGCACCAAGACACAAGTTGCTGTAGACATTCTAAATAAATTTTAAATAGAAGCAGTCTCAAAATTTACCTCACTTTATTATTTTTGCTTACAAATTATTAGTATAAGAATTATACTTTTTTTCTAATCAGATCTAATATTCTTTTAGAATTATGTCAATATAGATAAAATCACATTATAAACTGAATGGACTTATGATAAAAAGTTTTTCCTAAATTAAATCTTTTTGCTTTATATATTTATATTATTCACTATCAATTGCACAAATTCTGAAGTTGATATGGACTAAAAAGATCAAACTACTGGAGAAGTTATATCTGCAAATAATAATGTTGCTATTACATTTCTCTAAAAAAGTTATTGAAGAAAAAGGATAGTATCCAGAATAAGTGTTTAATTTCAATATTAAAGCTTTTAATAGAAATTTTCATTTTATTATATTTTCTAAATACATTGACTTATTGGGTTTTGAATACATGTATTACCAAAGAAAATTCAATATTGAACTAAGAAAACCAGTATTTCAGTATTGATTATATTTTGAATAAAGAAATAGAGACATTGGATAATGGAATCTATATACTGCATTTGGGTGTCACAATAGGAGTCACTGCCTTTATTGATGACATTATAATAATAGTAGAAAATAGTTATAATATTAATGTAGTGATGAATGTCCTAAAAAAGTTTCAAGAAATTACAGGTTCAGTAGTTCAATCTAACAAATTAGCAGCATGGCAATTGGCAATGAATAAAAGAGTGCAATCTGAATTTATATATATATATATATATATATATGTCAATGACACATATAAATAGTTACTTAAATCAACTAATTACAAAAATCAAAGAGAGGATTAATAACTTCACATCGTTCAAGCTGTATGAAGTGACAAGAACCAAATTGTTCAATGCAATTGCAACAAGAGTCCTTAGTTATTACAGTCCATGGATCAAACTATATAACAAAACAATTAGTAGAATAAACCAGATGGCTAAAAAATTCATCTGAGGAAAGAAATCTAGATTACTATCAATGGCAATATTACAGTTATCCATTAATAAGGGAGGGCTTAACTTAATTGATCCAAAGGTATATGTAGATTTTATTACTGCAAGAACATATTTAAACATTATTAAGAACCAATACTTCAGTCCGCCAATAGGGGATATAAAAATATATAGTGAAATAGGGTTGGGGAGAAGATCTTATTTGGCAGATATGTTCATTGCATATATGGACATACAAGATGACCTAAATGTGCAAAATTTGGAAGGAATTAGATATAAAGACATAAGAAGGGGAGTAAAATCTCATGAAAATTTATAAATAAATTGTTCAATGAAAGGGGTCCTAGTTAAATTCCATTCAATTTCTATGCCACAGACATATATGAAATTCATATTCAAGTTGATCAATGGAATTTTACCAACCACAACTTACATTAATAAAAAATTGGGAATGAGCTTAGAGGAAACTTGTTCATTTTGTAAAAAATAAATGTGAAACATTTAAATACTTACTAGAAAAATGCAGTGCTTTTGGGAGGCTAAGATACAGAGTTTTTCACACCCCAATGATAAATCTTAAAATACTTCTGAAGCAAATTGTAATAAAATTCAAACTTCATAATGCAATGGTGATAATACATGCATTGAAAATTATATGGACAATCCAGGGTTCTTTAATCTTTGATAATAAAAAGTTTAATTGGTTGAAGAAACTTGACAATGATTGGGACAACTATTTTGCTAGGTGTTTGAAATACTGCCTGAAGAAGGTTATGGAAATAGTATGGGAAGGGACTGCTATGACTGTTTGTGAAATGTGGGAGTAAAAGTACACACACAAAGAGAAATATGACAGTAAAAGTATGTAGAGTGGTAAAATAAAGAATCTCTCAAGAGAGAAGAAAGGTTTCATGTTTTAAACTAGGAATACGATTTGTAAGACCCAACTCTAGGATTTAACAAGAAAACGATATTAACATTTCAACAATGAGAGTCTTATAGATTTGCATTGTGGTGCTTTGGGAACAGGATTGGTAAATTTGGTGTAAATGATAAAGTGAATCAAAACTAATTTGTAGATATTTCCTGTACATATTTAAATGTTTGTTTAATAAAGTTTATTACTTAAAATAAAAAAAATATTTTTAATCAGGTATAACATTTCAATAATTTTATAAATTATTAACAAAATTCTTGGAATTTTACATCAGATTCAAAACATTTTAAAAAACTCCTACCAGAGTAATTTAGTTTTATAAATAGTTTTATTATTCTGTTTATTTTCTTTTATTTTTTGTTTTGTTAAATTTCTTTTAATTTATGTCTTGTCAATTTTTTGAAAAATGAATTAAAGAATGTTTTGCTTTTTATTTATGTTTTTTTATTTTGTTTATGATTTTAAACTTTGTTAAAGTGAATACAATAAAACTTCTTTTAATTATGAAAATGCCGGCATTTCTGGTTTCGGTATTGATATCAGCACTGAAATACCAGTTTTAGAGAAACTCTTCAGTACTGTACACCCTATCCATTTAGTATATTTACAGATTGTATCAATAAAACAAATTTGTTTTACTTGAAATAGCTTCAAAAGCATTTGCTATTATTGAATATCTCTTATGCTTGCCAACAATATTCAAGTAACTTGGCTTGAAATTAGTTAAATCCAAATGTTTTACCACTTATATACAAAACTAATCTTTATGTTCATTTTCAATAACTCACATTTCAGAATTTTGCCAACATTTAGCATACTATCAACAAAGATCTTCTATTCTAGTGAACTTCTCTTTGTATTCATCTCTTACTTCATGCTGTTTTATAAACAACAATCTAAATATTTTGCAAATGTCTCATTTTTATCACATGAAAAGATAAGTTCTATAGCTAACAATGAAAAACTATATTATCTATCATTACAACTACTAATGCTTCCCACAAAATTTGTGTTCAAGTTTCTCTAAACTTGAAATTTTTTTTAATGTTCTTCTCTACTACAGTATTTTTATATGTTTTTTTAAAATTCTGATTCTAATTCAAACTAGGAATTATATATCAATTATGTAGTAAAAAAAGGACATTATTTGTTTCAAATCTGAAAATATTTCGGCAGTATTAAAGCAACATGTTTTTCACAAATTTAATGTATGCCTTGAATAGTATTTGAACAAAATAATTACGCTATTGCACCATAGTGGAATGCTATGGTGTTTTCTATTCATTAAAAATTATTTGATTTATTTAATGTACTTTTGTATACCCCCCCCCCTTTTATTAACTCAATATATGTAGCACCACAATATATTGCAGTTTTATAAATAACAATCTAAATATTTGGCTAATGTCTCATTTTTATCTCCTGAAAAGATAAATTCTACAGCTAACAATAAAAAACTGTGTTATCTATCATTACAGGTATTAATGCTTTCCACAAAATTTATGTTCAAGTTTGTAATTATAAATTTATTAAACGCACATTGATTATGTAAGTAATATTTACCGAGCTGTAACCTCGAGAATATGCGTGTAAAATGCGATAGTAGGGACCTCTACAGGTGTTTAACCACAAGCTTACGCTATGGAAGAAAAGAGGATTCCTCTCTATTATAGTATTTTTATATGTTTTTTTTTCATTCTGAAATTAATGATCAAAACTGCAATTTTCAATATATATATGACATATGTTGAATTTATTAAAATCTATTCATTGCAAACACTATATAACTCATGATTTCCAATTTCTTTATATTAAAAATCTTAATACTAAAAGTTCAAGAACTAAACAGCAATTGATAATAAACCACTAGATAAGATGTGTAGTTTTAGTAAAGTTTTTAATTTTGTCAGATGGATTCCATTTGGGATATATTAGATTTATTATCATAAAGACAATTAATACAAACTCTTAATACTAATTGAATAATTGTATTAGAACTCTTAAAAGTGGTTTTAACACAATAGATTTCATCCAATTATTGAGAGAAGTTTTAGAAAGACTCAGTGAATATGACTTGCCATTATGTTTTGGATTTGTGAACATTGAAAAGGCATTTGATGTATAAGCATTTATGTGGTGATTATAGCTTTGGATTATCAAAATATAGACACAGGATATTGTCAAATTCCAAAAAATAATCATCAAAAGATAATAGCAGTGTCAAGCATTGGTGGCCTAGTGGTTAGCAGAGCTGCCTTCCAAGCAGCTGGCCCGGGTTCGCTTCCCGGTCACGCATTTGATATATGAAAGAAAAAAAATGCTATTTTACCTTCTTTTTTTTCATATGTCAAAGCATCGACGCCTGACTATTTTATCTTTAAATGTATCTAACACGATAATAATAATAATGACGTTTTATTTTATATTTTACTTTCAATTGTTACTCTTTATATAATAATAAATAGGCTAAAAATAAACTTTACATTTGCAACTCGTTAAATGTATATTTAAAAGTATATTATTTGTTTGGATAATATCACTCATTATAATGTGATTTTTGACATCCTTATAAAAAGTATTTTTAAGTGGATAAATAAACATTAAGATCTGATAAGGAATGATATGTAATTTTGATAAAAATATTATCTTACTGCCTGATTAACTTCACTAAGCAAAAGTTTGTAAAGACAAAAATATTGTCAGTATTAAAACACAAATAAAAATAATATTTAATTGAAATTAAAAAGAAAAGGTTACATAAATTTATTATTAATATAAAAAATATATAATCACAACTATACACACACGCATATATATATATATGAAAGCAACATTAGAATTCATTAAATTAGAATATAGTTTTTAATGATTATTTGAAAGAATTACAATTAAAGTAAGAAATATAATAGAATATAAAAAAAAAAGATTTAAAAGATACAAAATGAACTTGAAAAACATGTAAGAGTACAGAATGTAACTTGAAGAAAGAAGTAAATGCAAAAGCAGGTAGCATTTAATGATATTTTAAGAGGAATTATATCAAATCAATCTACTGTTATCAAAAGCAATGATTTAAGATCGAGATAAAACATTAAAACTGTTAGGAAGAAAGTTTTAAAAAATAGTTTGATTTATAAACAAAATAATAAGACAGAAATGCTTTCTTAATTGGGCTTTTAATAAGAATAAAAAGTTTTTCTGTAAGTAGTTGAAGTTGGAATAAAGAAAAATCATGTTAAATGTTTTGACAGGCAAAACTCTCCATACAGTAGTGCCACTAAGTGCAAGCCAGAGTAATCAATGGATTCAAGAAGGTTTAGTGCATAAAATCCCTATCTAGTACATATTCATCCAATATCCCCAGACTAGTTTCTAGCTTGTGGATTTCAGCAGTGAGGATCCTTAGATCTGAGAGCACTGCATCTAGATCTTAGGATCTAATGTAATCCTCCAGCAGCCACCTTTTATCTCTACTTAACTACAAAACTATGAGTCTAAAATTGAAAACAATATTTTTAATCTAAGCTCATTTTCACATAGATCTAGGTGCAGTGCTCTCAGATCCAAGGCTCTTCACTGATGAAAGCCACAAGATAAAAACTAGTATGGGGATATTGGATGAGTAGGCATAAGATAGGGATTTTATGCACTAAACCTTCTTGCATCCATTGATTACTCTGGCTTGCACTAAGTGGTGCTATTTTATGGAAAGGTTTGCCTGTTTTAACATCCTGAGCAAGCATAAAAAATGGTGATCATGTGATGTTTAGTGGATTAAATGTTTTGTTTAAGGTTTAGCTAGAATGATTTGTATTAGAACATGACACAAAAAGGTTTGAAGCATTTTAGTTTTAAATTTAGAGAAGAATGAAAAATATAAGAAGAAAGGATAGGATTTGCAGAAAAAGAAATGCTCGGAAAAAAAAACCCAAATTATTTTATTAAACAAATTATAAATAGAAATTGAATTAAGCATATACTTAAAATCAAAAGACTATGAAGAATATTGTAGAAATTGATTGATAGTCTAAAAGAAAGACTAATAATGAGAATTTCAAGATTAACAAACGACAGACTTGAAGAGATGTTATTGGGTTGATTTATACGAACGACTGCCTTTTCCAACAGACATTAATGATGAAGTATATAAGTCATATATATATATAGCAGATATGCTAAAAATATAGTGCAAAATAATTAAAAATATTAATATTTTAAATTTAATTTAACATCAAAAATATTTTATTTAAACAAAAACTTGTATTTTGTGAGTTTAATATTTACCTTTAATTAATGTTTAATATTAGTATAAATAATTACACTTAAATTAAGCAACAACTACATTTAAATAACTTAGTAATAAAACATTAATAAAATTAAACGCCGCCAATTTTTTCTCTCTTCTGTCAGTACAAATAATATAACTAAAAATAATAAATAATGATAGAAAAAGTTTAAAAATAAATAAAACGTTTTAACTTCTCCCATATCATTAACGATAATAATGAATATATATATAAGACAAAGAATATTATACTAAAATTATAGTACACTTACCTCCATTGTTTATGATTTGAATCCAGACCAGGTAAAACATAAAACATTTTTGGTACTAATCAAAATTAAATAAACAGCACAAAGATTAATGATGAGATTTTAATTAGCAATATATTGTTTATACAAAACATCATATTGGTAGACAGACGAAGCAAACAATTTCACATGAATATAATTGGTTAAAATAATTGAATAAAACTGTCAGTATTAAAAATTTTAAGATTTTGCATTTCAGAGAAGTCATCTGTTAAAATAATTTTAGTCAATTGATTTGATATCGTTTTTTCTTTTTATTGATAGGTATATATTTAAATTCTCACCATAAACATCAAGTTTGGCTGCATTTTTGCCTTTAAAAAATTGTAAGGATGACATATTTATATAAATACCGAAAAAATGTGAGATTAATCTATTAAGATTGAAGAATAAAAGAAGTTTAAATTCTAATATAGTTAATCATTGGCTTCACAAGTTTAACAATGAAAAAAACTTGTAAAGTCTAGCTGTGATATCAGCTTCTCAATATAACATTTTAATTAATTTAATTGCAAAAGTTAATTTAAGATACTATTATGCTTCTGGTATCAACTATGTGAGTCGGTATTTGATGACAAAAATATTATTGACAGATAAAATCACTATATATGGATTTCTATATACATGTGCTTCATTCATCTAATGACATATTAATAAACCAATAAACATCACATGATCACCATTCTTATGCTTGTTTATAACTGTTATTAAAACAGGCAAAACTCTCTATACATATTGCCACTCAGTACAAGCCAGAGTAATCAATGAATGCCAGAAAGCTTGCACCCACTCTGCCTTGCACTGAATGGCAATATGTATAGAGAGTTTTGCCTGTTTTAATAACAGTTGTAATATAGTAAGCATAAGAAATGGTGATTATGTGATGTTTATTGGCTTAAAACCAATCCTGCCTAATAGAATAGTGTTAAACCAGCAAGCATCACATGATCACATCTCCAATACTAGCACATAATTGTTTATGAGTAGGCATTGGATAGGGATTTTATGCACAAGCCTTCTGGCATCCATTGATTACTCTGTTTAGCACAGGTGGCACTACTATATGGACTTTTGCTTTTCTTTGTTTAATAGGATAGTGGTGACTATGGTTATTAAAAAAACCAAAGTCACCAAAATGGATAGGTACTGAACTGAGTTCAGACCTATATGACTATATAACCTAATGAGCTTGAATTGAAAATATTATAATGTTTGTAGTTAAGTAGAGAGAAAAGGTGGCTGATGGAGTGTTGCATTAAATCGTAAAATCTAGGTGCAGTGCTCTCAGATCCAAGTCTCCTCACTGACGAAAGTCCATAAGCCAGAAACTAGTCTGGGGATATTAGATAAGTAGGCACTAGATGGGGACTTTATGCACAAGCCTTCTGGCATCCATTGATTACTCTGTTTAGCACAGGTGGCACTACTATATGGACTTTTGCTTTGCTTTGTTTAATAGGATAGTGGTGACTATGGTTATTAAAAAAACCCAAGTCACCAAAATGGATAGGTACTGAACTGAGTTCAGACCTATATGACTGTATAACCTAATGAGCTTGAATTGAAAATATTATAATGTTTGTAGTTAAGTAGAGAGAAAAGGTGGCTGATGGAGTGTTGCATTAAATCGTAAAATCTAGGTGCAGTGCTCTCAGATCCAAGTCTCCTCACTGACGAAAGTCCATAAGCCAGAAACTAGTCTGGGGATATTAGATAAGTAGGCACTAGATGGGGACTTTATGCACAAGCCTTCTGGCATCCATTGATTACTGTGGCTTGCACTGAGTGGCAATATGTATAATAAAGAGTTTTGCCTGTTTTAAGGGCATATTGATAAGTTGAAGATTTTGAAGATTTCACAAGATATATTACAACTGGTTTTGTTAGTTTGAAGAGATAAAGAAAATGATAGCAATAGATTGATTCTGGTGAAGATCATATTAAATATATATATATATATTCATATCACTAACATAAAATGGATGCAATTATAGCTGAAACTGATAAAGAATAATGTAATTAGAGTTTAAATCTCATGAAATTTATGCATGAAATTTAGAATATCTTTCATTTTGATAAAAAATTAAATATCAATAACATTCTAGAGTAAAAGACAAATAAGATTACTATTGAATTTATTGCTTAATTTTATTAATTTTGTATTTCTAATGTTAATCACACAGCAGCATCTCACAATAAATGACTTTTTTTTTTGAAGAGATAGCTATTATGACCACCAATTATCAAACAAGACAGATTTGTGTCTCTACAAAAATATAAATATTATCAGAGAACCATTTGCTTCCCTTCATTTTATAAACAATACACTAAAAAGTAATTTTTTTATGCACTGTGTTTTTACTTATTATACATTTGGTAACTAATATGATATTTTATTGCATATTTATCAGATTGTTTGATAGCTATTTATTCACACATTAAATTATCAAACCATGACATCAATTTTAATAAAACACATATCCTGCTAAAAATTGAACAATATAACCAGAGACTACATTAGAGATTTTTAGAAGCCCTAAAAGCATAAATGAAAAGTGTGAATTAAAAAAAAATTAACATATTTAGAAAAAGCTATTGGAGGATAAAATATTTTTTAAAATTTCTCAACCAATAGAATTTAATAATGAGGAGAAAATAACAAAAGAAAAAATAATGATTTTAGATCTCACCACACACATTCTTATGATTTGAGAAAGAAGCTCTGAGGAAAGTACTTCTTATTGTATTAAAACAGCAGCTATTTAACTATTATATTTTTATTACATGGAAATAATGCTATGAATTCATTTATTCATAAGAATATTAGAATTAATATATATATTCCATAACAGACATAAAATTGATATTGATGCAAGTTAACATTCAAATGGATAGTCTTGTAGACTTGGCTCAAAGGTGCTTTTCTATGTTTTGTTTGTTAAAAAACAACTCTTCTGATTTGTCAGATCACAGTCGACAAGTTCATCTATTAACACTAAGACAATAATTTTTCTCTACAGTTAACCTTAGAGAAACATTTAATTCTTCTTCAATAAGTTTGCAATAACTTTGAAGCCATATTTCTCCATCATTTAATTTGCAGTTCATAAAAATAATTCTCCCCTGAGCCAAAGGTCTATGTATAAAAGGTTCTTCAACAGATATAATTATCATATTGAGAGCTCAAACTAAGACTGTTTTCTTTCAGTTCCCAATAGAACTGTTTAGCAAATGAAATCCAACAGGAGACATGAAATTGGTGGAAGATAACAAACAAATGGATAATCTTGTAGTATTGACTCAAGGGTATTTGTCTAGATTTTGCATTGTTAAAAACAGACTCTCTCTTTATTGTTTATGTTACAATGGACAAATTCATCTATTAATACTAAGATTATATCTCTTCTCTATAAGTCTTCTCTACAGGTATCCTTAGAGAAACATTTAATTCTTCTTCATTAAGTTTGGAATGACTTTGAAGCCATTTTCTACATCATTTGTTTTCCAGTTTATATAAATAATAGTCCACTGAGCCAGAGGCCTACGTATAAGAGGTTCTTCAACAGATATAATTGTTAAGTCATATTGTCTTAGTGTTAATAAATGAACTAATCAAGAGAGGAGTTATATCTTTTAACAATACAAAACCTAAAAAAGTCCCCTTGAGCCAACAGTACAGACTATCCATTTGATTGTTAACTTGCAACAACTTCATGTCTGTTATTGGATGTCATTTGTTAAATAGCATAGTTGGAAATTTAAAGGAGTTTGTGATCTGAATATGACTTAACAATTATACCTGTTGAAGGATTTCATATATATATATATATATATTTAATATCATATTTTTATATTTATATAAACAATGTTGTCTTCATAAAAAGTGTTTTAATTTTAGAGCATTAGCTTGGATAATATAAAAACGTAAAGATAATTGCTAGATGTTTGAATGTGATCCATTATTTTTCAGTGATGAAATTCAATAGCCAGAAATTATTACAGAGATTATTTAAAATATTACTATCTATTATCCACTGATTACTTAAACTTATGGTAGATCAATTTACAGTAAATAAAGAAGACTAACTACTTTTAGGATATATGAGTAATTTATGATTGCTTTCTTCTAGCACTTTTATTAATTCCTTACATTTTCTATAAAATTCCTAATGCAATGCAATTTTTCCTCTGAATTATTTTTTTGCAATAATCTCAAAAATGTATAACTCTATTATTTATCTTTCCTTCTGACTTTTATTAATTCAAATAATATCTTCTAATTGATTTTTTAAAATAAATTCGTTTTGTTTTAATCTTTGCTTTAGTACTGCAAATCCTTGGAAAAACTGATATTGTTTCTAAATATATTTTTATTTTTATTAGCTTTGCAAATATTATCATATGTTATCTCTTATCTTCCTAACATTTTTTATTCATCTTTGGACCTGGTATTTATTTTTCTTAAAAATCTATCATTTTAAATTTATGTCTTATAATATCTAATTTTATTTTATTTTCTGTTTGTTTTATTTAGCCTAATTTTTTTAGATTCAATTTTAAATTATTTTTTAAAATTCTATCTGGTTCATTTTCAAGTACATCTACAATTCAAATTTAAATGTTATTCCAAAAGTCAATAGCATTTTCTTTAGGTTATATGTAGATGAGTAAATAAGCCTTAAGTTCTTGCTTGGTTTCCGTCTAAGTAAATACTTTCCTTATTAAAAATTTTCATTGTCAAATGTGAAATGGGTAATTTATTCAATTCCATAAAATCCCTCTGAAAATGTCAATGTTTAAACTCTTTATATTGGCAGCTTGAAAAATATATTAGAAATAAAATGAATTCACAAATATTTGTGAATCATTTTATTGCTTCTAAATTCATATTATTCAATGACATATTTTATTTTTCCATTTGTTAACCTTACTATTACAATCAATGATCATAATTAATACATCCACAGTTTTCCAATTCCCTCTTGACTGAAAATTTCCAACTTCTTTTTTATTTGTTTAAGTTGTGTTATTAATTGATTATTCACAAATTCCTGACAATAAAAGACATATTATTTTTTTTATTTGTAATAGTTTACATAGTTGTATACTTTACATTATCATAAACTAAAATCATCTTCATTTTACTTTGGTAACTCCTAACATATTGATGGATAAGCAACCCATTGCAATATTCACTTAATACATACTCTATTTTAGATTATAATGATAGTCTTTCAGATTTGGATTTTCTTTTCTTAAAAAGTGACAACAGCAACTTACTGTCCAAAGAATGAGCTTTAATATAGTTTCACCATAGAGAGTAGCAGTACTGATAAATACTTTTAGCTGTTCAGTAACATATAATGTTACCCTTACAGATTTTAATAAGTAACTACCACCATTTAAATAGAATAAAATAATAAAATATATAAATTGTTTTTACAAAAAATTATTAGGTGTAGATGATGAAAATGAAACATTAAAGATTTCAGCAAATGATATGAAGCATAATTGTTAAAAGAAAAATATTACACCAATCTAAGGCATCCCAGGTTTTTCAAATTCATCTTGTATCGATACTCAGTAGTTGTAAGCTCATGAATATATATGTATAAATAAATGAATAAACAATATATATATATATATTATTAAAAAAATGATTGAAATAAGTCAGCATATAATTACAACTTCAACACTATCATCACAAACGTTCAAACAAATACTAAAGTGTAAAATGCTTTTAAGACATTTAAATTTTTTGATTTGTGATTTTTTGAAATCTTGATACATGAAAGTTTAATTTATGACCCAAGCATTAAACAAAAATAGTTTTTGAACATAGTTCTTCTATTTTTCTTGCAAACATTACAATTGCACCAACATTGATTTGTGAAATTACTTTTCATTACCATTTTATTTTTTTTAAAAGTAAGAATGCACATTTAGTAAAACAAAAAATGATTTTGTATGGCTAATATCTACAAATTCTAGAAATTATCAATGAAATTTTTTTCTTGAAATAGTACCTAAATGTAGTTGATAACTGTAAAATATTATTACAGATAGTAATTTCATGATATGATATCACAAGATATAAAGCCCTTTTTATTTTAATGTGAATATAATTTTTAAAAAAATTTCCAATAGATATGATTAAATAATTCTATACTCAATTTAAAAGTTCCTTAAAAGATACTTGTAAATTTAAAATGGTATAAAAATATCTAATCATAATTACTTAACAATTACACAATACCAATACAGTTGTCACTGAAGCAAGAGTAGTTATCTTTATGACCCCAAAATTTTAATTCATGTATTCCTAAGTGACATGTTGTTGTAATTGAATATCCCCTACTTTTTTAAACTTTTCATTGTGAATTAAAATACTTAAAACTGTTTGATATTTATAGAAAAATCAAATAAACTGAGCAAACCTTTGAAATCAATGTTTTTAAATAAAACCATTATTACCAGAGAAATATGTTAACCACCTTTCCTTCCCATTCCCCACCCTAAGTTTTTTTTCATATTCTTCTCTATACTGCTCAATTCCATTTCGACATCATTTCTTTGTTCACTCTATGGCCTTTATATCTATATCTCCCTTATCTTTTTACAAACCCAGCATAAAAACCAAGAACCCAATTTCTGTATAATCACTTTGTTTACATTTATTCACTCACAACTTCATTATTTGCATCCTTTCTGCTTGTAAGAATTTACATAAAATTAATAGATGCCTAATATTTTCTATTCCTTTCTTAGATAACTTGTAGACTAAATCACCCACATTTTCCCATTTACATCTATATTCCCTTATTGTTAACAGTTCTTTGGTATTATCATAAATTAACTCTTGCCCAATATTCTGTTTACTTCTATATATATTTAAACTCTTTTACTCTCCATTCTAGCTTTCCATCTCTCCAACTCCCTATTTTTTAATAATGCATCTATTTTTCTATCCCATTCCTTGCCACTATAGCACTCACCAATTCTCCTAACACAATCATCCCACCTTTTGTATAAGTATACTGACTTCTTCTTCTTCACAGCCTGATTAATCCCACTTCAAGTGGGGTCACTGGTGTGGAGTCACTAGTGTGGATCATTCATCTCCAGATTTCTCAGTTTGAAGCCATTTCCTCCTTGAGTGACATCTTCTGCAGGTCTCTCTTCACTCAGTCAATCCATCTGGTCTTATGTTTCCAGCTAAATATCACAAAAAGTATACTGACATAAAGTCTTTGTCCAAATCTTCTGCATACTATACTACCTTCCTCACCATCATGTTTGCCTGTCCTTTATTCATAAGCTAATTAAATACTATTTTGGCTATTTTTTATTATCCATATATTGCAATCTATCAAAAATTTCCATTTTGCTTTTTGCATCTCTCATATAAAAACTTGTCCATCCCATTTCTTCTTGAATTTTCTCCTTTGCTGTCCACATATCTGCATCTAATGGCAAAACTTTTCATACAGTAGTGCTATCCAGTGCAAGCCAAAATAATCAATAGATTACTATTGTATGGAGAGTTTGCCTCTGTTTAGCAGCTTCTGTAAGCATTGGAAATAGTGATCATGTGATGCTTTTCGGCAATTTAATAATGTTTTGTTTTTTGATCTTTAAACAAATTATTTGTCATTAAAGCAAATTAAATCTCATATATATATTTTTTATTAGGAAAAAAAAAGACATGTCCAACTCAATAATTTGTTTGTTTTTTAGATTTTTTTATAAATATATTATGTTATCATACCTGATATTGAAATACTGAATAAAGGTTTTAATTTTTGTATTTAAATTTGTCAATTTTGATTTTGGTTTTCCAGTCTTTATTATCAATTCTTTATCAATAAATTAGAGATCCAAATGAACTTCTAAATAAAATTCAATTATGCAATGTTCAAGATTAGATTTTCTCATTTTGAAATTACAACACTTTTTTAAAAATTATTATTAAAATATATATAATATAAATCAAAGAGCAGATTAAAGTATTTGTTTTTATTTTATGATAATTTTAATAAAAATATTTTTAAAATACTTAAATGACATTAAATGTATGTAAATAAATCATTTTTTATAGCGCGATGTTTGTAAACTGTAATATTTAACACAACATTACGCTGTTACACATGTGCTTTGAAGATTTTAACTATAAATGAATGAATACATTAGTAAATTTAATATACTACATAATTCATTAGAGACAAAAACCAAAATATTACACAGGCTATAATTTATATCTTTGAACTAAAGTTAAACCACACTGAAAAACAACTTGTGTAACTTTTTATAACTTTGTAAATTTAATTCCATTTGTGTCAAAAGGAAACAAGACATCATTTCTAGAAATCATTATAAGAGCCCTTCATTCTGGAAATAATGAGCATGCTGTATTAAATTAACCAGCTAAAATAAATAAACATTTGATTTTGTAACTTTTTAAGCACAAACATCTAATAAAGCTTTTAAAAAATGATGAAATATGAAATTTATATAATAATCAAGAATTAACAATGTTTTCCTTACATCAAAAGGCCACACACTTATGTTCAAAACATATTTTTACTAATAGATTACAAATACAATTTAAAATAATAAAGGTCCTGTACTGCACAATTTTCTAATAATTCATTAGTAATTATAAGAATTCAGTTTTAATTGCATAAAAATATTTTTTTTCTTTATATGAAGAATATTTTATTCCCTTCTTATATCACTGAAATTGAATTCTTATTTAATTTGAATGACATGATGAACAGTTAAAAAAAGCTCAAACTATTTTTAATAAACCATTAAGACCATTGAACACCAATGCTTCAGTTTTGGAAGATGGAGAAATATCAAAAGCACAATTATATCAATACTTAAATTCCAAAGTTAAAAATATTTTTTTTGTCAAGCATTGGTGGTCGAGAGGTCCGCGATGGCTGAAGTGTAACATTAGATGAATCAGCAGTGTGATGGAATGACCGGAACTTAAATTGTAAGATGATGATTAAAGAATAATACCATATAATTTAAAAATAACAACAATGTTTTCATGTAAATATCAATAAAAATTAAAAGAAACAAAAATTACAGTAATATAATAATCATCGTATGATAGCAAATTTTGAAGAGGAATATTTACAGCTCCCTTAGAAATACATATGTGAATCAACTATAACCACATTTGGTATATAGAATCACAATATGTGTGTGGCAATACAACATACATGTTGGAGGAAATTGATTGCTTTGCCTTATCACACTTTTATTGTGGATATATAATCAGACAAAATGTTTCAAAATTATCAATTTAATTCTCAAGCGCTGGTCACTTTAAAAGCAAGCATTGAAATATAGATTAATATTTATATTTCAAATTTTAAAATAACGGTTAAGCATACATTCTCTCTTTCCAACACAGAAGATTTAAGATGTATTCACTCTCACTTATCTGTTGCACCTTATGTTTAAATATCAATACAAACTATACTGTCTGGGTTTCCACCGGAGCTATTCAGTCATATCTGGTATTATTGATTAATGTAACAATTTATTTAACACACTAATTAAAACACAAAATAAATGGCATGCTATTCATATAAAGTTTATAGTCACTTAAATATCGAATATTCCCAAACTAATAAAATAATGGAACTGTTATATAAAAACAAATTTAAATCTCTGTGGCATTACTATTCGAGTTTAATGAAAGTCAAGATCATTCTAATTAAATTAATTCATCAAGAAAATTTTATCTCCACTATAAAACACACATTTTGGAATTTCTGCACTCTTGTTTGTTCTCCTATCGGTTGCATATTAAAAAAAAATATTCAAGTGACAGTTTAATTATATATTTATTAAACGCACATTGATTACGTAAGTAATATTTACTGAGACTATAACCTCGATAATATGCGTGTAAAAATGCGATTGTAGGGACCTCTACAGGTGTTTTAACCACAAGCTTACGCTATGGAAGAAAAGAGGGGAAGCGTAAGCTTGTGGTTAAAACACCTGTAGAGGTCCCTACTATCGCATTTTTATACGCATATTATCGAAGTGACAGTTTAATTAATAAAAAAATACATTAATTATTTTACTGCCTTTGTTCCAATAGTAATTTAAAGAAGTTATTTTAGTTTTTTCTTTTAACTGGACGATATATTATTTATCTTCAGATATGAGGCATTTTCATAATCGTTCACCGAGTGCTTTATTTATTGGATAAAAATCCCGGGGTAATAACTACATTTTTTTAATGAAATAGATGTTAAAAAGACATTCTTTCAGAATTGAAGAGGCACGATTTAGCAATATAATCCTTTAGATAAATTTATTCAAAAGTACTAGAATTTTAATATTACAATTGATCATATATATCCACTGATGTTATGAGAACAGAATAGAAACCTGACCATATCTTGGACAGACTCCATGGTAATGTGTCATACTCAGTCATCCACATGTAGGTCAGTATAATATGGTGATTTAAAAAAAAAACATGACTGAACATTGACTGTACTGAAAATTGTAAAGATTTTTCTATATTTTAAATTTGCCGGTATTTGTTTTTTTGAGATGACATCAAATTTTCCCATCGTGCATCTTGATTTACACTAGATTTCCGGGGCGTTTCCATAGTACTATAAATAATCAGGCAAGATTTTATGGTTTTCTCCTAATTGGACAAAAATGTAATCATTTTTGAAAATACAAAAGATGGGTCTCTCCTTGCAAGCGTTCGCGCGTTTCTGCCGTTTCTAATACAACTTGTTTGTTGGCTACAGAATGGCCCTGTCCCCGTACGCTGTATGTCCTACAGCAATTACTTTTCCAAATTCCAGTTTATAAAATAATTCGCTTGTGGAGAGTTTGTTTTGAATTGTTTGAATGTTGTTTTCTTGGTTTTTTTATTTTAAACTATTGAAATGTTCAGATTTTTTAAAACAATAATTATAAGACTTTTACAACGTACTGTATTGAATTTATTTGGGTAAATGTTAAATATCTATTTTTATTGAGTTGCAATTAGGTAATGTGTCAAGTAAGGTACTGTTAGTACTTCCCGAGACAAAGAAGTTCTACCGTCTGTATATTTTTGAAGTAAAAAAGAGTGGTACAAAAAATATCCAGTAGAAAAGTCCAAATATACAGGTTTTTTTTGTAAATTTAATAAAAAGCAAATATTATAAACATTTTAATAAGTAAAGAAGCTTTGTATGTGTTTGTTGTTTTAAAAAGTTTGGTTTCTTTCTTCTGTCTGGTATGCTTCGATTTTGTTTTTTATTTTAGCATTACAAACAAACAGAACACTAACCTTAAAACTAACCCTAAACCTAACCCTAAACTAACACTACAACTAACCCTAATACTAACCCTAAACCTAACCCTAAAACTAACCGTAACAACTTTTACTTTTATTAGATTATTATTTTTTAGTTAACAGCAACAAAAAAGTTGTACAAGTAAAAAAATATCTAGAAAATTGATAAAAAAAAAACAAAAAGTAAAAAAATATCGATAGAAAATTAATAAAAAGAACGTAAACAATTTAAAAATATGAATATAAAAAACAGAATAAATTGTAATTTGTTGATTTTATTTTACATTTATTATTATCATTTAAATTGTATACATTAATAAAAAATAATATTTAAAAAAGACGATTTTGTTTTGTTTTTATTTTCGCATTACAAAAAAGCACAGAAAAATTATTAAAATCAACGGCCCATGAATGTTCATATTTTATAGTTTTAGCGTGAAAACGGCACCATCCAATGGCATCTTTAGCTATAATACAAGCACTGAATAAAGTAAAATACTTTACATCAACTTATTACCAAAGAAAATAATTTCAATTATTCCTTTTTTTTTTTTTTTAAAAAAAAATTATTAGAGTAATAAATTTTTGTCAATAAATAATATTAATAGACAATTTATTTGTTTTGAACTTGTTATAAATATTATCATTTAAATAGGTTTGACTACTTATGGCATTACTTACTGTTTATTCAAGACGCACCACTCTGTGCATACCTGAGTTTATAGCCATCTAAAACAATTCACTAATTGTTTTAAATTGTCATAAGGAAAATGCACATTTGTTTATCGGTGCTATCCGATTTAAATCTCATTACCTTTTACTTTTTTTAATAATATTTAAAGTCTTAATACTAAAAAAAAAGAAAAAGATTATCCCATGGTAGCTTAGCCTTGATTCCAAACCTATCACTTGATCTACCTATCTACTATAAAATATACGATCAATAATTTTTTTTTAACAATTCATACTTTTTTCTACGATAAAAATTGAACAACAATTCATACTTTGCAGAATAAGATAGCATTTGTACAGAAATATAATGCTATAATATATTTATATATGAAAGTAAGTTAATTTGATTAATAGTATTCTGGTTAACTTAAGTCAACAATGTTGTTCTTCAATAACTTAAAATCAAAAATATGTATTTATTTATTTTTTAAGCAAATTAATAACAGTGAATTATAAAACACCTTGTAAAATATGAATCTCTAATAATATAATTTATAATTAATTATTAGCAGAATATTATAAACACAGTATAACTAATTCTATGATTTTTATGTAGTCTTTTGCTCTTTCCAACTTCAATATATCATTTTTCTTTAAAAAAAATAGAATTTAGTTAAGAATTTAAAACAAACACACAAAAATAGAGTTCTAAAATAAAACAGGTGGGAAATCACCCATTATATGTTTATCTGAGGAAGAAGTATGAAACATATATAAAAAAAACAATAATAATGATCTAAAAACCATTCACTAACTATCACTAACAATGTATGCATTTTTTCAGTTTATATCACCTTCAGAATGAATAATATTTATTTCTTTTATTCTAAACAATATCAAAGAAAACATTTCAAATAAAAACTATTTTTCAGATCTGTTTTAAAAAATTCATTTTTTTTTTTTTAAATCACCAAGTATCTCTGTAATTTTTATTCCCCAAAATAATGTAGCAAATAAATAATCAGATAAAATATTTGTCTAATTGCTTATTTTATTTTAATGGCCATAGAAAGAAACAAATTGGCACTTAAATAGATTATATGGTTAGAAGAATATAAATTAATTGTAAGTAATGTTCAAGTAAAGTTCTATTACAATTTTTTATTTTTACATAACATGTAAAAATAAAAATAAATACCTTCAGTAATCTTTAAAGAAGTTTTTCCGACCAACATAAAATGAATTTTATAATTCGATTATGAATTGTGTGCTCTGTAAATATTACCAATACATGTACATGTGAAAATCAATGTAAGTTTTGAGTTTTCTATCATAAAAGATAATAAGATTTCATATCTAAGCAAGTAGATACTTATTTAATCTGGTGAGTCGATCAATCTTACAACTGATAAGGCAAAACTTGTTTTAATAAACTATATCAAAGTAAGTTCCAAACAGTATAAAATACTTCATGTCAAAACTTATTCAAATGATTCAAGATCGAATAAAGCTGTTTCTCCTCAGAACAATAAAAGCAATATTTGTATGTTCATATTTGAAAAGTAAAAATCACTTTTGAAAATATGTGTAGTTCACCTAATTTGTTCTCTTCTTTTACCTTTTCAATAATATTTATTACTTTTTTTTTTTATTAAAAGAGTAAAAGAAAAAAAATATTCATTTTAAAAGAGCAATTACCACATGTCATTTATTATTGCGAGAGCTTTGAGATGACAAGTGGAAATTATATTATTTATATCTGTAAAAAGTCTCTTTTCTTTTTTAACTCTAATGTTAAAATTTTTAAAATGAATTAAATATATTATTAGATGCATTTAAATGTGTATATAGAGATACCATATGTTTATATGTATATAAATAAACTAATCTGATAATACTTCATCATCATCAATCATAACTAGACTATTGCAATGCAACAATATCTTTTTAATATTTCAAAATCAAATTTCAATTTAAGCTATCTTTTAATAACAATAATCTATAACGATATCATTTTCCTGCGATTTCTCTCTCAATTTAATTCTCATTTAAGACATACAGTAATTTATCAACATTCACTTTTCTTATAATATTCAAAGCTCATCTGCATATTTAACTCGTT
Organism: Epiperipatus broadwayi; assembly: GCA_028023455.1. NCBI lineage: Eukaryota > Metazoa > Onychophora > Udeonychophora > Euonychophora > Peripatidae > Epiperipatus > Epiperipatus broadwayi. The sequence continues at coordinate 7,523,680 of JAQFVV010000004.1, forward strand.
TTTGATTATTACAATTATATAACAAATAATGTTACAACAAATCTGACGCTGAAACCTTTTCTATTATTTTGAACATTAGATTTGCACTACACATTAAAATAATAAAATTAAGTTTTGGTTTAAGTGATGTTAAGTGAAAAACGCAAGTTTTATTTTAATATTAAACCAAGAAATACATATTTCATAGTATATAAGATTAGTTAAAATTTAAATATTAATATTTACGATAAACTTAAATTAATTAAACTATAGTGTATGGATGTTTTCTCAAGTTAAAATAATAAATCAGGATTGTTATGAAGTTTGCACATCTTTTAATAGAAGTGAGAAATGGTACATTTATTTAAAAGGATTTGCAATTATATATGTAATATAATAAATATTATATTGATATCTGATGTTAAGTGAAAGTTATATGAAATTCAAATATTTAATCATGTTGATACATATATAGCATTAGCATTATGAATTGATTGCCAGAATAAATATTAAAAAAAATACATTTAAACATTTTTTTAACAGGATGTAGTTTCGATGTTTAATATTGATTACAAAACACCTTTCTCTTATTTTATAGCAAATTATTTATAGTAGCATACACATATATAGAAGTATATTATCATGACATCTAGTTTTAATAATAGTTAAAAAATCTAAGACAATCTCCATTTTGTTGAATGCATTATTGAAGCTGTTCATATCTAAGAAGTCATATATTTTGTTATTCCCGTTCTTAAAAATTTAGAAAAGAATATTTTAAATGTAGTCTTTTATCAATGTAAAAGTCATCTTAGAGAGACATTTCTTAAAATGTCAGTAGATGTAATGTTTTATGTTATATAATTGTCACTTCTGAGAAAAATGCTCAAGATAGATATATTACTAAAGTATCTCTATAAATATATGTTCAAACTTCATATTAAGATTTTGTGAAGAATTACATAAGAATTTATCTGGTACTACATATGTTATTTGTCAATTTGCAATATTTTGTTCTGTAAAGTGTTTTAATCATACTTAGTTTAATCAGTAATAGATCAAATAGAATATACAATCTATTTAAATTCAAATTAATTTCAAATTCTTTAGTAACATTTTTAATTCTTACTAAAACAAATAATATTTGTAAGTTGATTTTAATTTTCAATTAAATTTTATGCATAAATCTTAAATTGAGTTAGATAGAAAAAAACTATGACCCATTTAAAAACAGAAACAAATATAAATAAATACTTTCTAGCATTTTGTTATTTGTTGTTTATTTATTTTATTAATTTTTTAATAAAGTTATTTTATGCTTGTTTTTTTTGGGAGGTTTCATGTTTCCATCAGCTAATCAAATTAAAAAGAGATGCCTATAAAATAATAATAAAATGGGTTTGTTAAATGTAATAAATATAGGAATTATCCTAGAAATTATTCACTTATATAGACAAAATGTTACATTATTTAATTTTGTTTTATTTAATATTTAGTTTGTTAATATAAATATGCATTAATGTATCTATAATAACTTTACTCCAAGAGTGTATAAAATTTTATATATTAATAATGGATTGACAATACATATATGGGTATTAATGAATAGTTCTTATATTTATATAATCCCAAATTATACAAGTTTGTAGTGCTCAATAATATTCACCTACATTGTCCTATGTTTATAAACTTAAAAGTGTATATAGAGATAATATTAAATCATAGTCGTTTGAAGAATGTACTTATTTATTTGAAATGATTATTTAGCATATATAAGATGGTTATTTTTTGTCATTCCAGTATTACTGTTGTTAGTAATATTTACACAGCATTAAAGCTTTAAGCATGTGCGCTTGAAAATATGAAGGTAGGGACCTCTACAGGTCATAACCATAAGCTTACTCTTTTCTTCCAAAGAGTAAGCTTCTGGTTAATACCTGTAGAGGTCCCTACCTTCGTATTTTCAAGTGCACATGCTTAAAGCTTTAATGCTTTGTAAATATTACTTATGTAATCAATGTGCGTTAAATACATTTATTATTACTGTTGTTATAATGTAGTCTAATGATACTTTTGCACATCTTATCCTGCTAATATCCAGTTCAATTGCTGACCATATATATATATATATATATATATATATAGATATTTTGATACTTTATCATTTTTAATACTAATTTAACATGCCAACACAGAGTTTGTTTATGCTTTATTGGAATTGATCCAAGTATACTTTCAATGCTTATCAGAATAATCATCAATATGACACACAAGCATTGAAAGTATACTTGGCTCAATTAATTCCAATAAAATATATATAAATTCTGTTTTGGAACTTTATATATATATAGTAGTAAATCCCATTATAAATACAAACTATTAATAGTTATCCAACATAACTTTCATATTATAGATGTAATTTTAGTTAAATTTAATCTCATGAGATGTATGCAACTGCCAACCAAGTTGGAATAATGGATGTAGCTTTTCTTATAAGTATCTTTGATATAATTATATGATCAATTTGTGTTAAAAGTTTACTAATTGTTATGCAATTACACAAATGTCTAAATCAAAAACATAACATAAAATACTATATAATGGACTTAGTTTTATATATAAATATCCTTAATATCTGTTTGTGTTCAAGTGTATTATTACTGCACATGTACATTATGTTTAAATCAATAATATAACATAAAATACTCACCATGCTTGGATGAAATAATTATAACCTGTTGCACAAACAAGTAAATATTCTAAACCAATGAATGAATTTCATTCTCTTGCAAATATAAGCTTTCAAATCATTAATCATATAATGTGAAATAACATATCAGTTTTCAGATCCTATATGAGCATTTTAGTAAAACATATTTCACCATCTTTGTGATATTTACCTCTTCATAAAAGGCTGTAAATAATTCTATTACTATGCAGAAAGTAAAAATGATTTAATGATTTAAACATATCACATATATGATTATATATTTAAAAATTCACACATAAGAAACAAAAAGATAATACTGAAGATACATGCACAGACTAAGTCAGATATAATAGTATTATTAGCAGAAGTTTAAAATCTCTAACATACCTGATGAAGCTGTTGTTAACTAACATATATATTGTTAAAAGGAGGTTGCCTTGACAACAGGTTGAGATTGTTGATTGTTATTGATATTAGGATTGTCTAAATATTGTCCGATTTTAAATATATATATATGAAGAATTGATCTAATTATTTTCTCTTCACTAATGGTTAATAGTCTGGAATCTTATATTTTTAATAGGGTTCTCTAAAATCTGGTTAATTACATATACATGCATATATATGATATCAAGATTTATAGGCAAAGCTTTAATAAATTATACAAAAAATAATATTTTATTGCAATTTAAAAATATATATAGGATGCGTTTATATATACATTATTTATATTTAAATCATACAGTATCATTTTAGGTTATTAGAATTTTAATAATTTGACTATTTACAAAATATTGAATATTGTATTATTTATTTATTAAAATTATAGAGAGCAAGTGAATCATATTAATTTACCATATATAGAATGAATACATTTATATTTGCCACTAAAATGCACACAAAAAAAAGATATTTGCATTTAAGTACTAGCAATAAAGAAATGAATCAGTTATTTATCATCATCATTACTTGCACATCACATCATAGATTGTACACATCAATTCATCATTTATCATAATCTTTTCATGTAGACATAACTATTTTTTTCTAATTTAGGTCATCAATCAAATTTCTATTTTTTTCACCTATTAAATATTCTAAACCTATGTATATATATCATAATCTTCTACTTTTATCATTTCATAATGTCATTAACAACAGTCTGTTTGCATTAACTTTTAGCGTAACATGATTCTAATTTACACAATGCTTTTTAGGATTGAACTCTTGTCTATATTACTTCTGTATATTGTGCAAAAGATTCATTTGCATTAGTAACAAATCTAACATCCATATTAATAAAAATCACAAGACAGAAACTAGTATAGCAATGTGGATAAGATAAATCTGGATGTGGATTTAGAGCACTATAATTGTTCACCCAAGTCTGCATGAAAAAGGTGGAGTAACATTTCAATCAAAAATCTAGATTTCAGATGGTTCAGTCAGATGTCCCAGTTAATACTATATCTACTTTTAACAGAGTTATTAGTGAAGATGAACAATAATTATGAAGGCAAATGAAAACAAATCCTATGGTTATAAAGGCAAAATAATTAATCTTTTGGCTTGTGAAAGCAGAATTTCTCAGAATCAACATAAACAAATTTATTAGCAGTAAAATTACAATGTGAAAGAAAATGGAAAACATTCCTTGGTATTTCTTTTGCTGATGGATATTTTGAATGATTTATCAGTTATTGTAAACTCCAGTATCCATCTATAATTTTGTGATGCTTTGTCTGATGGGAGAAGGAATTAGAGCTTCACAGATCATCATGAAATCCCTATAATAAAATAGCAACACAGAAAGTGAGAATGATGTTGAGAGTGAACACATCAGAGAACTTAAAAGCGAAAGAGAATGGAAATAAAAAATATATTGTAGAGTATCTGGTATTGAATGTAACAATAATCAGTTTCTACCAAGTAATGCATTCAGTGGCTCATAATAATCAGAGAGATGCAATCATGATATGAATTGTTTTATTGTAAAAGTATATATAATAATGTAAAAGCTAAGTGAAAGATTGATTTATGCCCATTTTACAGCAACATCAGTAAACTTGGTGATGGTACTAATTTATATGTCCATAGTAAAGGATAATAATGATAGAGTTGAAATAATTTATGATTAGTTGAAAATGATTCTGAATAAATGCAAACCCAGTGAAAACATTGTCATGGGCATTTGAAAGTTAATGCAGGTACAGATCAAGAAAGGAATGATGTGGAAAGTTATTGCTAGGAAAATAGAGATATGCACGAGGAAAAGCTGATAATTTTATGTTGGGCTAATTCTACCATCTAGTATTACTTGTTAAATGTCTTTAGATAATTATATTTTTTCACATACATTCAACTATTAATAAGTATGTAACATAACATTTTAAGTAGTATTATTTTCATGTCATGTTCAGGTGTTGCTGGCCTTATTAGTGACAGTACCAGCATGCAAAATCAAACATGACACCTGTAGGTTATTGAATTACTGAACCTAGAGTTATACTATAGTCAACAGCACAAGCAACTTAAAGCTCATGAACCACATGTGAGTTTTTGATTCCAAATCTGTACAGCTCTTACTTATCATGATAATTATAAACATTTAATCTAAACATTTTTTTTTTTCATTAAAATATGTAATTTTAAATCACTCATTGAGTATAAGTTCAGATGAAAAGATATAAATAATAAACTAATTAATTGCACTGAGCCAGATTTCAGCAAACACTGCCAGAATCATACTGCTGGATAAAATTATGCAGTCATGATCTGCATACCTTTATTTAGCACAATGAGTTTGGCAGTGTTTTACTGAAAGCTGGCTCAGTGCAATTAATTAGTTTATGTTTATTAGTTATGCTTTTTCATCTGAATTTGAAATCAACAAATGCTTTAGAATTATATAATTAGTAAATAAATGTTTTTCCTGAAGTTAGGCCAATTTTACGCAACATTAGAATCTCAAAAAAAATCTCATTAATCTCAAAGTATTTTTTTTTTTGCTTGTTTTTAAAGAATTTCACTTTTTATTATATGAATCCTAATTCTCTTATGTTGATTGTATTTTTCAGTACATCTCTTGTGGCTCTTAATTTTTTTGGTCAGGATATTTAAATAAAATGGCTCTTCGTGTTAAAAATGTCACTGATTCATGAACTAAGGCATTCAGTCAAAGGCAACAGTAGATGCATATGCTCTATTGGAAAAAAGCAAGAATATTGTATGGACAGTAAAAAGTAGAATAATTTAAAAAACAGTCACATGTCAATGACGATAATGGTATTAGAAAATTATTCATAAAATTATTCTTAAAGAAAAAATGAAGATAGCTGAGCTCTCATAGATAAGTATATCAAATTTTGTCTGATTATTGCCGTTGATAAAATAGCCTAATTGGTTTGATTATTACCTTAAATACATACTCTCAACACCTGGAGAGGAAAATGATACCATTCAAAACATTGTTATTTACAAATATAATGTCTAGAAGGATTAAAATAATGTTTGCCTTTTTTAAAAATATTTAATAATTAATACTAAACAAGGAAAATAATCCACGATATAATTATATAGCAAAATGCAATCATCTCAAAATTTTTGAACATTTATTGAGTTTTGTATGCAAGAGCATTTGATCATGACTAATTTTTGGTTTAAATTGCCCTAAAATACAGATATGCTTCCAAAAGCCCTGAAAAATTGATTCTGTAATTGCATTCCAATTAAGGTCAGATATTAAAATTGATTTATTTCCAGAAGTAGACATTAATTTGGATCATAATATAGTTCTGGTAAAATTGAAATTGATACTTCAAAAAGATTACAGTTTAGAGGAGAATATCAATATGGAGTTAGAAGATCTTAAATTTTTAAATGGTTCAGTATAGAGAATACTTAGGAGTTTGTCAAATACAGAAGGGAGATTGACTCTTAATGGAGATATTTAAAATGATATTATTATTATTATTTAAGTGTCATAGCATTGGCTGGGACGCGAACCCGCAACCCGATCAACTGCCTGCAAGTGCAAGGCAGTCGCGCTGACCTCTTGACCACCAATGCAAGACAAAATGATATTATTATATACTGATAAGGACTCTTCAGGGAAAAACAATGAGTATTAAAAAACCATGGATAACAAAAATAAATCCTGAAGAAATTAAATAGAAAGGTAAAAAATATAAATAATGTAATAGATAGGGCCAAGCATAAACAACTCAAGAGATAGGAAATGCAAAACTGCTAAGATATGGTGACGGGAGGACAGATGTTTAAAAATAAAGAAGTAACACAAGAGAAATCAGTTCTGTGACTTTGGTGTAAATTAAAAAAGTTAAACAACTAAAAATAAATAAGACATTCTGGTATTTTAAAAAATGATAAGAATAAATCAGTCTAAGATCACTATACATTTAAATTAATGGTGGAAAAAATACATTAAAAAAAACTGTAGGAAGAGTCTGTCTCTGATGATTGCAAGACTCGGTATTCTGAGGGAAGAATTTGACAAAGGAAAATGAATATTTTAATCCAAGATCAGATCCATAACCATATTACTCATGCACAAGAACACAAAGTATATTCCTTACAATTACATTGATTAAAAACATAATGCAACATATTACAAGGACTATAAATGATAAATTGAAACTCATAGACTTCTATGATTTTGTTTCAGATAAATAAGAAGAGATTGGAACTTTGCATAAAGCAATTCTGGATGTATTAGAAAGATTTTCTATTAGAAGATATGACACCAGAATATTATAAGTTTTGGAAGAAAGAATTAAATTAATATGAAAATAAATGTCTTTTTGTTTGCTTTGTGAACTACAAAAAGATCGTTGAGTAAATGTCTTGGCATAGACTATTTACAATTCTGATGCAAATGGGCTTCCTAGTGGGTGTTCTTTATATCACTTTTAATCTTTATATAAGATAGATTGCTAGAACTACGTTAAAATATGACTTATTTCAAGCAATTCACATTAAAAAAAGGAAGTGAATCAAAATTGCCTATTATCTCCCTACTTAATCAATATTTTTGCTCAAAAAATAATGAATAAGACAATAAAAAAACAAGACTAAGTTTGAATGTGGTAATCATATATCATATCATCATCATCAACCATTATCAATCCACTTCAGGATGAATGTCTCTCCAAGTTTAATCCATCTTCTCCGATCTTTAGCTTCTCTTCTCCACATCACCCCTGCACACTTTCTTATTTCATCCATCCATCTCACATGTGGTCTCTTTCTGGGTCTTTTACAATCTCTTGGAAAACAGTTTAAGATTTTAATTGTCCATCTATTATCATCTCTTCTAGCAATATGTCCAGCCCAACTCCACTTCAATCTTTTAATTTTTCCAATGACATCAGTAACATCTGTTTGTTCTCTTACCCATACATTGCATTTTCGATCTCTTCTTGTATATATCATATATAATCAAAATTATCCCAAATTCAGAACACAACCAGACTAGCCAAGAAAATACTGCCAATGGTTTCATTGTTACAAGCAGACTTCTCAAGTGTAAAGAAGTACAAAATAACAACATATTTATACTAAGCATTACCCACAATTCTACTAACCTCCCATACAACCTTAATATTAAAATAATTTTTAAATAAGTTAATTGCTTCAGAATCATAAATTCTTAATAGGTTTTTTAATTCTTCTTTTTAATTTTATTTCAATCAAAGAAAACAATCTTAGCTTCATCAAAATTAATAGTGTGGCCTGTATCTTTTTCATAGACACATAAAGCAGAACTAAGATATTTATTTTTAACCCTACATTTATACATCTCTATTCTTTCATTTATGCTCAAACTACTCTGACATATATATGAATAATCAGATGATAAGTGCTGGTAACGTGGAGATGATGATGGAAAAAGTTGCTATTTAATTTAGTATGAATATATGAGAAAATGTCAAATAATGGTATATTTCAAACCATGATGATCATACTAATAAGTTACAAAATTTTGGAGATGGATCATTTTGAGGATTTTGATTAGTTGATTATGAAGAATATTTATTATAAATATGAAATATATAGAAGGATGGGGTTGAAATGCATCTTTTGTGAAAAGCAACATTTAATGAAATCCAAATGTCTGAATTTTCTGTTATAGAAAAGACTAATAAGTCATGTATTTTGTTAGTGGCTTCATATGATATTGAAGTATAGACTTATCTGCCAAAGGCAAAATATTATAGACATTTGAGATGTGGGATTGTAGAAAGATAAGAGCAAATGACTAAAACTAAACAGAAGAAAAGTTAGATGTTAAGATTGTGAAGAATATGAAAAAGTCTAGATAATTATTCCACCCAGTTGGGATGACAAAACTGGATGCAAATGGATGTTGAGACATGATAGTATAACAAAAAATATACTGGAAAAAAAAGTAAATAATAAATGCTTAAAGGACAGAACATTCTTCATTTTTCTTGGTCAGTTGTGTATTGAAAAAGTAGCAGAAGACTAATTTATATACATTCTTTGCATCAAAATGGTGTATCATTCCCTGAACTGAAGTACTGATTGAGTGACTAATGTCTATTGACTACTCAAGCATATAACAGAAGACATACTGGAGTGAAAGATAATTGTTTGCACCTAAATTTTCAACATTGCTAACTTATAAATTCAACTTATTTTTTCACTTTTATTTTTAAGAATGAGTACATCTCTGCTCTGTTTTCTATTCAACTTTTCTCTGATCAGTTTTATAATAATCTCTATAATAATTGTTTTAGAATTAAATGTGTTTATTTTATTTCAAACATTCGACAAATTTTATGAATTTTTCATAACATTTTCTTATGCTTAATTTCAGCATCTGCAAATACTGTTACATGGACAGCAAAACTATTGCAGTAATTTCTTTCTTTCACCATTCCCTCTTTTTCAAAATAACACTCATTCTAAAATTCATCAAAATAAATATTAAGCAAAATAAGAGACAAACAACAACTTTGAATTACACACTCTCTGTAACTATAATTTCTATAAAAAATAATTAATTTTACAAAAATACTTTAATTTAATGCAAATCTTAGTAGCTATATTTTCTTCCATATATCTTTCTTATTCAAAATATAAAAAAATAACAAAGATTAGAAAATATTAATTTGTATTACTTTTTTCACATCTCTCTTAAAATGGCACTCTACCCTTTATAAATTTAAACTGACTCTTCAGACATTAACATTTCCATTTAATATTTCTAACAGCATGTGATATTACACATAGTGCTCTATTAGACTGTTTGGATAAAACATATAGACAAAAAAGACTATTAAGAAATCTCATGAATTGTAAATTAAATAAGAAATATCATCTCATCTCCTTCACATTTTGCTTCCCTAACTATAATTTAAGTAAAAATTCATCAATTGTAAGCATTACATGGGACTTCATCTCAATTGTAATGTTTACAATCTCATTGTCCATTTTCTCTTAGCTATGTTGTCTTTATCTACATGCTAACACAGTAGACAGCTGACTATTTCTCTTTCAGTTTTTTTCCTGTAACTTTTAATAACTCAAATGTAATTTCATCAGTTCCCAGCATTATATCAGGCTTTATCTCAGCAGTAATTTTTGAAGCCATATTCTCCACCATTTCTTAGCTACTTTCTTTTAATGCTATTGCAAATGACAATTTATTAATTCTATAACACAAATAATTTACATAATCTTACCACTTTTAGACAGACAGGCTCTCTCAAATAATAACTTAAAATTGTTTGAATTATAAACTACTAAACATCACATGATCATCATTTGTTATGCTTACACAAGCTGTTTGCATAGAGGCTAAACTCTCCATACAGTAGTGCCACCTGTGCAAGCCAGAGTAATTAATGGATGCAAGATCCTAAGATCTAGGTGCAGTGCTCTCAGATGCAAGGGTCCTCACTGATGAAATCCAAAAGCTGGAAATTAGTCTGAGGATATTGGATGAGTAGGCACTAGATAGGAATTTTATGCGTAAACCTTCTTGCATCCATTGATTACTCTGGCTTGCACTAGTAGTGCTACTATATGGAGAGTTTAGTCTCTGTGTTTGAATTATATTAATTAAAAAAACAAAAATGTCCTAGTATTTTTAAAATTTAGTTGGTTTTTTTTTTAAAAAAGTTTTACTGTAATACTTTAATAAAAACAAAATTTAAAAATAATAATAATTAATATAAAATTAAATATTATTTTAAAAACGTTGACAAGATTTGTTATTTATACACATGCAAGCACACAACACATACTTTCAACTTACTTTTTTAAAAAGTCATAATTTATTACTCTCATTTTTTTATTAAAAGAAAATTGTGAGAAAAATGAAAAGATTTTAAAGTAACAGTATATAAAAGAAATATAATGAATATATATTTAAAATATTTTATCAAATTGTCTGCACTCATAATTTTGACATCAACCATTTTTTAGATAAATATGCTAATGATTATTACCAATAACTTATTAAGCCATATAAACATTGGATAAATAAGAGATAGAGATGTGAGCCAACTGATGAGTGCTATCAACATGAAATATATATTTTGAGATTTGTCTTTTTCAAATGTCTTTATTCGTGTTTCAAGAACGTGTTGAGAGTAGAGATTTTAAGTACATTTAAAAAAAAACAATTAAACTAACACCTTATTTAAAATAATTATTCTGAAGCAAGTTTATTAAGCTAGATAACACTGAATAAATGAGAAAATCATAGTGAGAGGTTGAGACCTGATCAAACTGATGAGTACTAGTTCAGTAGAAAGTCTTTTCCTGAAGGTTTGTGATAATGGTGTTCTAGTTGTATATTTATATTGGACTATTTCCACCATCTAATATGAGTATTGAATGTCTTTAGAAAATTTTAACTTTATTTAAATATTCCAAGTACATAGCACATCAAACAGGTTAGTTTATGCACAATGTTTTGAGAGGTATTTTTCTCTTCTCTTCTTCAGGTGTTGCTTGCCTGACCAGTGATAGTACTAGCATGGGATTTGAACCTGGATCCTTAGATGCTTAAGTATTGAATTTTAAGATAATGCTCTAACCAACTGAGCCATTCTGCCAAGATCATTTGTCTTTTATGGCCATCTTTCAAGAATGGTGGGATTGAAGTTGTAGATATATCTTAAAAAATAATTTAACTAATATCTTATTTAAAATAATGTATCTAAAAAACTACTCTGCATTATATCTGGACTAAATATTTTAAAGTTTTTAATTTCATCTATTTGAATAGATTGCTGCAAGATTTTTCTTGACCAATTAAAAAATGGCACAAAATGTTAAGAGCTATTTGGATAATTATATATTAATAATTTGTTTTTTTTTTTTTTGTGAAATACTATAAACATCTTTCACATAAACAAGTATTTTGTGTCAGTGGATCACAATGTCAACCAGTCTCTTTGTCTCTCTTTCTCTCTCTCTCTCTATATATATATATATGTGTGTGTGTGTGTGTGTCTTTAAAAGCCAGTCAATATTTAAACAATCCCAATATTAATAACAATCAACAATTTCAAACTATTGTCAAGGCAATCTTCTTTTAACAATCGAGGTGGAAACTCAACTTTATTAATGGTCCAATATAATTATGTAGACACTAAAAATTGCAACTTGACCACAGAGATTGAATTATTGATACAAAGAAATTTAAATAAATCTCTTTAAACAGATAAATGTAACTTATTCTGAATGCAGATTAATAATGTCAATTATAACATTACAAACTGGAATTGTAATTTTCAAATTGCACTCAAAGTATTACTTAAATAATAAGTGTAATAATGCTCAAGGCTAAATGGGTTTGTAAGTAATTATTAAAAGTCAGTCAACACTTAGACAATCCCAATATCAATAACAATCAACAATTTCAAACTATTGTCAAGTGTGTGCCCTTGTGGGATATTTGATAAGAACAAAAAGTGGCAAAATGTCAATCCTAATCATTATTGCGTCTATTGATAGACCCTAAAATTACTTGCCAACATTTCAATAACAGCTGTTATTTTCTTTAGATTAGCAATATTTGAATTCCAAACAATAAATTAACTTTATGATAAATATTTTAATAATATAAAGTTACACTAAATCATTATTGTAATTATAAATTTATTAAACGCACATTGATTAAGTAATATTTACTGGAAAGTAGGGTGAAGTAAAGAAGGGTTCCCCTCTTTTCTTCCATAGCGTAAGCTTGTGGTTAAAACACCTGTAGAGATCCCTACTATCGCATTTTATACGCATATTATCGAGGTTATAGCCTCAGTAAATATTACTAAATCATTCTGAAATTTATTCACAACTTCTTAAAGAAAATGACTGTGAAGCAGTAAGCACCAATTTTGGATATTATGCATGGTCCCAATAGTAACCTTTCACCATGTAAAACACAGAAGAATATTTGACAACTTTTACCCATAAAGATAATTCATATAGATCCAAAATAATGTTTTAACCTTTCTTTTTAGTTTTATATTAGCTGGCTGATCACGTATTTGGATTTGCTTTTCGAATATTCAGAATTGATATATATATATATTTCTCCGCAATCACAAATATCCTCATTTAAAAGAGTGATTGTTTAAAATATTATTTTGGCTTGGATATTTTAAATAATAATAATGATAACTAATGTGAAAAATAGTTAGAGTGTATTAAAACATCCAAAATTTAAAATCTATAATTCATATTAAAAGTAAATTTCAGAATTAATTTAATATACTTTTTAAAATAATAACTGTGCATTTTTACTATAACAAAAATACCATTGCGTATCAGCTAAAGGGTTAGTTTGATTTTTTTTAATAAGAATAAAAAAAAAAAATTGCAAATTTACTGACACATTAAATATTAAAAATTACTGTAACTAGTATCATCTCCGGTGAACTCATTTTCACTAATAAGCTAAAGTAATGACATCTACCCTCTCTTAATGTTTACTGTAAAAACTACTAATATTTTTATCACATAACCTTTTATGCTTACATTGAATTCAGCCATCTTTACATGTGGCCACATTTCATTATAGTTTTAATAAAATGGAAAATGCCAATTACGTTTACTATATGCTTCATTCTGTTTCTGATAGGTGTAATTGGAGACATTCTTAAAACTGACAAAAAAAAAAAGTAAACAGATTCATTAATCAATGTGAGGTTTTCTTTCGTCTCCTATACAACAAATGAGAGGAGGGGAACGCATCACACATTTCACTCTCCCAGTCAAATGACAGGTCTTAACTGAACAATTTAGAGTGATAGAATTGTTATCTTTGACATGTTTAATTTTCTTATCATGATGATATTACTTATATTAAAGTAAATAATATTTAAGTGAAAATATATAAACATCTTACTAAAATCATGCATGAAGGCTTAAGAAGAGGAAAAAGTAAAATTAACAGAAGCAAAAAAAAAAAAACGGATAAAAAAAATCGATCAGAAAATACTTCTATAAAAATGATCGAATATATAATTTATCATATTTTAATAATGGTATTGTATAATAAACTTGTAAATATTGTGTTACTATGCATACCTGCATTTAACCGCAACTGTTAAAATCACATGTTGAAGATATAGTCACATGGTTGGTCTACCATGGCAGCCTATAGACAGCCATATTGAAGCATTTGTATAACGACTTATTAAAAACAATGCCGACATAACACATTATTTTACGAATGCGTGTCTGAAAAACTGTGAATGCAATACTGCATTCATCTGATCAAAGCGCAGAAGAGAGGAAAGGAAAAAAGCTCTTTAAATTAATTCATGCTTAAATAATCAGCATAAAGCTATCAGTAATCCAATTACATTGACTAATTAATTTGGAATAATGCATTTGCCTAGATTTTATTGGAGTAGCTAACAAGTGTTTGTAAACAGAATACATTGGTACTGACCTGACGGTCCAGCGCTGCTACTCTTGCTCTTGCTGCGTACTTTATCCTTTAATCTCCGACTGCCTATTCTCTGAATCAATCCTGGCCGCTCTGGACTGCCATCCTACAAACATCAGAAGAGCAGAAATACATAAACTTAAACGTTCTTCACAAATGTTTCATAAAAAAAAAAAAACTACTAAATTACTAATTCTAAATTAAATAAATAGACGTTTAATTCAAATACTTATAAATTAATTTGAAAATCAGAAGTTTACATTTGCGCTTTTGAATATATATTTTCTTTAATAAGACTAATAGATTTTACTGTATAGTTATCACTATTATTATTTTTTTAAAGAAACGTTTATTAATTTGTAAACATATACGTATATTATACTTGCCTTTACTTTTAATAATAATAAGTTTTAAGTATTTACACTTGTTTTATTAAGATAAAAATATGATTATTATCTTGATATTCAAATAAATATTTCAAATTAATGAGAAGTGGAAAAAATAATAAAAATTATATATATATATATTCAAATATATACATGTAATAGTCTTTCATTGATATATTTAGTGGACAAAACTATATTAAAGTCAAGATAAAGATAAATCAAGTGTTCAACAGGTGTAAGTATTATCTGTACTCGATATAAATATTTATATATAAAATAATTATTCATTGATATATTTAAAGGGCAATATAAAAGGGAATAAATTATAATTAATCCAAGATCATCATATGATTATGATCCCAACTTCTACTAGAGGGCAACTTCGCATTGTATTACAGTCATATTTTTATTAAGACAAAGAGGGTAATTATAACTATCTAATCAATGTATATTAGAATAAGATCATTTAACCTCAGCTAGTAATAGTTGGATATCCATCCATTTACTAGTCAATACTTGATAGATAGTTATGTTGGCTTTGAGTTTATTACTGGAAAGAAATCCTAAGTATTCTTATTATGGAAAAACTTTTTACAGATTTCCCTTAACGAAAACCAAACTCTAGATCATAGCCATGGTAAAGACATGCAGTATCCACTATACAGTAGGCTTTTCCTACATTTAATTGACTTAAATAAAATATAAACAATTAATATAATAACTACACATTCCACAACAGCATGTATATATGATTTTTAAATCAAAGTTACAAATCCTTAAATTAAGAAGTGCATTTTGTGGCCACTTCTTTCCCAAAAAATAAATATGTAAATGAAAGTTCTTAATATAGAATTAATTTAATTAATATGTCAAATTATTAGTTTTTTTTCTCACCTTGGCAAAAGTAAAGTTAACAAATTTTTATTTTCTTAATGTATTGATTGATATGTTGTTTTGAAAGATAGCATGACTTTAAAGTACCAAAGTAACAGGTATAATGTGTGACTTCAATTCAGCTGGTTAAACTAAGATATAAAACATATATATATATATAAACTACGGTTTGTTTATGTAAAAAAATGTTTAAACATTATATTCAGGATTTACAAAATATTTTTTTGTTTTTCTCATATTTTAATTATTTAAAAATTTATGTCATACTACTTCTGAAATGTTTCAAAACAAAAGATTTTAAAATTGTTAATGCTTTCATTGCTTTTATTTATTTACTATTATTATTACCATTATCATCATCACCTTTCAAAGGACTTTATTATTCTAAACATGGTTCAGCAACTGATATGTTCACATATGAAAATTAGTAACAGAGAGTAAAAACAGTTGAACAAACAGTGAATATAGAGCTTTGCATGTGGTTCACAGGAATGTGCATTTCGATCAAATAATGTTAACTTAATTGAAAAAAAAAAGCATATCTATTCTGATGTTTTTTATAGGTTCATTGCCATGAGGGTTTATTGTATCATGTTAAAGGCTCAAACATTCTCCCATTCATGACCAGATGTCAATGACTAAATTATGGCCAGCAACTTTCTTATGTCTTTGACACATCTGTTCTAACTTATTTAAGAAAGTATTTTTGTTATGCATAAAAGAGCACCTGATATATCCAACCACAGTGCATAAACGATAAATGTGCTGTCTCAGATGTTGCTCCAGGTAAATAGTTCAAAAAGATGTCTGAAGTTTATCTTATTATTCTTGACTAGTGTGAGATCAATGCATAAATATTATTAAAAACATGCAAAAAATATAAAATTGTGGTTTTATCTCTTTATGAAAGACAATCAAAAAATGAACCAAAGAATCCATGAAGATAATGATAATGTAAGACAAATAAATGATGAAAATAGAATAGATATTAATGTTACTATTACAAATAAATATAGCATGGATGCTGAAGTCACTAGTAATGATAATAGTGACATTGATGTTATTGCTACAGATGATCACTTGGATAAAACACAAATAAAGAAAAAATGTGATAAACAAAAAGTGGAAATTGATACAAATGTGAAAAAAATTGAAAAATTCTTCAATAAAATAAATTATAATATAGATAGTGAAAACTATATAAATGAAGATCAAAGAATAAATGAACTAAAACAATTGAAGTTTAATAATCAAAAGGATATAGAAATAATAAATCAAATTAATAAAGAATGGATAGAAGGAACTGAGATGACAGTTCAAAAGGTACAACAAATAATAGGGAAAGGGCAGAATGAAGTTAGATACAAAATAGATATTAGAGACCAGTACTCACATGTTTCAAGGCAATGTATCTCACTTGAAAATTACTGATTGTAGATTCTAGGTTAAATGGTCCAATAATAAAAATGATTAGGTATAACTTATCACATAGGTTAGATCAAATGATTATGTTTATTGACAAAAGAAATATTAAGTAGATAGTAGAAATGCTAAAGCAATAAAACTATGCAGGATTACAAAAAAACAAATTTTGACTCTTCAAACATTCAATATAAAAGATTACCATAAATGAGATATAACATTAATTTAAGAATGACTGCTAAAAGAAGTAATAAACCAATCCACAAAAGGAGGCATGAATGAGAAGAAAGGTGAATAGTAGTTTTGAGAGTAGACAATCTGAGCAAATCCTCATATTACAGAGTGACTCAAGTGAAGATTACCAATTATGCACAGATTAGAATACTTACCAGAACATCCCTATAATTTTGAACAGACTGTCAAATAAAGTGACCATTAAAATATAAAGTTAAAATAATGAGAAATGAAATATGTTTCCCGATTTCATTGTCTTATTACTTTAAGGGTGGGATATTGCAATATTTTAGACAGAGACCATGAGAATATTACATGCTTGTACATAAGTAAAATTAAAATGAGGAATTAATAGGTTTAATTTGACCATATGTGTTTTTAATATTAAACATTAATTTATTTAAAAATTTACATTTTTAAAATTATATGATAGTTACCAAATATTATTTTTGAATAATAATGTGAATTTTGTTTTAGCATTGTAAATATTTGTAAAAATGAGAGAAATATATTAAATAAAACAAACAATTTGTTTTGTTCTCTTCAGTAATTGCACCAGTTTTAAATTTTTTTTATTTTGTTTAAAAAAATAGTAAGATAAGCATAAGAAGTTTACATTATAATTTTAAAAGATAATAATTAAAAAGATAATTATATAAAAGTTTTAAAAAGAAAGAAAAAAAAGATTTTAACATTTTTGTTAAATTTTTGTTTTAATTGATTAATTTGTTTTCTCTTTATTTCTCTTCAAAACAAAAACCAGTGTTTACCAAATCAAAGGTAATTAAAAGATTAACTTAAGTACAGATTAGTTTTCTGACTTGTTTTACAATAAAAAATGAGGAAAATAAGAACATTTGTTTTGTAAAAGTAGAACTTATGGGTCAGTGTTTAATTCAGTCATGTAGAAAACAAGTTTCTGATTTGTTGGATGCAGGTTTGTTTCAAAAAATAAGAAAGAAAATAAATCAGTAGTCTTGGGTGACTTGAAAGAAGCAGTCATTCTTAATCAAGCTTTTGAGGAGAGCAGTAACAGAAGTTTAGCTGTGATAAAAGTTTTCTAAAATGAAGTAAGCAAATATGAGCTATGTTTATCTAAAGCTAATCAATATCTACCTCCATGTAACCAGCTCACTAGAAAAATGTAAAGAAGAAAGAGAATATCCCTAACAGCAACATGCCTTGTTTTCATCCAAGAGCATGATTGTGATTATCTTTGTGTTAGCCTGACTTAGAAATTTATTAAGAAATTTGATAAACTCATTATGTATTAGCCTAATTTGAAAATAAAAAAATAAAAGAAAATGGAAAAATTCATTTTGTATAAAACCTGAAAATATTGTATAGCAGAATGGACAAATTAACCTGAATAAAGAAGCCTTCAAGAAAAAAATGTACATAGAAACTGAAAATAAGGGTCAAAGAACAACTCCAAAGAAAAGTAAGACCATGATAAAGGTATTTTTAATCTGCACATTATCTCTACATTTATAGATAAATTTTGTGTAGAAATAATACTTGGTCTTAATGAGTAATTTTTATTAATTTAACATTTTCTTGTGAAACATTTCTTTATTATTCATTTATTTTTTCTTCAAAATTAAAAAAAATATTTTTTTAGGTAATTTAATTTTTATTAATTTAACATTTTCTTTTAAAATATGTTTTCTTTAATTTTTTTTGATTTTCCCTCCAAAATTATATCAAAAGGTTGATTAGCAATTTTTGTTATTTAAAAGGGAATAACTTTATGAAAACAAGTCAATTAATGTAATGAATAAAATCAATTAGTTAATCAAAATTATATTTTTTGATAAAAATGACCAAGTTGGTATTATCATATTATTTTTTTAATTTTCTGAATTACTAATTAGTTAATTTATTAAATAAGTGTTCTTAAAAATATTAGTCTCAATGTCTTTTATTCCTCCAACTATCTATTCTATGAAGCTCTAGAAAGCATAATGGTTAGTTATATGCCTGTAATGGTTTATGTTAGTATTTGGATATCCAAATGACAACTGTGGGTGGTGTAAAGGTATCACCTTTAAAGTCCAGTGTAATTTTTTGTTAGAAAAAAATGTAGTTTATAGTTGATGTGAGCACTAATGGTACCATGTGGCCAGAGTATTAATGATGACCAGCATCATTTTTTATTATGTATGGTATACTTTGTCTAAAGTTTGACAGTGGTAAATAAATATTGTTTATAATGTATCTCTTTTAAATTCGATTACAAGATTGACTGTTTAATTATTGATATTCCAATTACTTTTAGTTACTGGTGGGTGATTTGCAGTTTGTAATATATTATTAAAAGTATGAGGTTTATACTTTGCTTCACTGAAAATAGTAAATTAAATTGTGTGCTGATACACAATTGAAAAGTTTTTTTCTTTCCAGTTAAAGTAACAAAATAATGCTGAGTGCTTTTGAAAGTTACAATACTCTCAGATTCATAGTTGGCGTAAATTGTGCAGTGATGGAGAGAGAATGTGTTTAAGTATATAGTTGTGGAAATTCAAATTTATGCAAAATCAACAAGTGTGAATGAGTATCAGAGAGTCTATTTTCTGGAGAAAGGGAAGAATAAATCTTGGTGATTAATATCATGAATGGAATTAGCTATGTAGCGTGCTTCCCTAATTTTTCATCTTGAGTCATCTCTCTCAATGTACTGAATAGTTGCTGAAGATAGGGAGAACAAATGCCTGGTTAAATTCTGATGCTTAACAAAACTTGAACTGCAATACAATTTGATAGCTGCCTTGTTATATATGTATTGGTGCTGTGGTTAATATGTTCTACCTCTCTGCTCAGCTTCATTTTATCCTTTTATATTTATTCAGTGTTCATAAATGATTATAACCATTCTATGGGAATGATGATGATTCCCTATCACCCCATGTTACCCTTATTTTTTACCATTACTATATATATGTAAATAAAATAAAATGTCCATTATGGAATAAATATTTTAATAAATAAAAAAACAATAAATGTAAAAGATAATATATTTATAAAAACTATAATGAATCACAGAAGTACTTTCAGTTAATCTCTTAACCTTCTTCAACTGTTATTTAAATTTAAATTGTAGCCAAAGTATGCAGCATCAAATCATATTCCAAGATCCCCAAATTATAATGTTAGTAGATTATTAATTTATTATAGATGTTCTATTTTTATTTATAAAAATTGCCTTCTTAATTTTTTTTTAATTTTGATTTCTTCCCTCAAAAAGAATCTTAACAATGTCAAGATCAAAATTGAAAGTAAAACATATTTTTTTATGATCAAAGAAAACAGAAACTTCTATTAAATCCTTATTATTCTTATTATTTATTTATTTATATAATAATGATGGACCTTTTAATTTTTTCTCAACACTATATCTTGATCCATCTATATATGAAGCTATGCACTTAACCTAAAATTTGATAAATAATATTACTTTTATATTTAAAGGATATCATTTTTATAATTATTTACCAATCTATTAACATTATGTGGAATACTAAATGGAACATTAAATACATTTTTATATATGTTACTATTTTAAAGAAATTGAAAGTTAATGATGAACAAATTGATTAAAATATATAAAGATGTATTTGTTTCATTTTGTGTTTTGCATAATGTTAATAGATTGGTAAATAATTCTAAAAAAAATATTATACTGTTTAAACAAAAAAGTAATATTATTTATCAAATTTTATTACAAATAATCAATTTAAAACAAAAAAACAGACAACTCATTATAAATAATAATAAAAATTTAATATATCAACCCAGTTTTCATTTCTTATTGGAATCTTTTCAAGATGTTTCTTTTTACACAGTCACATGACCAATCACTCTATAGCAACTACACCCAAATGAACTTTATTCACATTACATTACAATAAATATAATTAATAATATATATATATATATATGATAAACTTATTACAAACTTTTTTTTATAATATATATTTACAAAATAATCCAAAAAATAATAACAATAGTTTTTCTCCTTTATTTTAAAATTATGGCTCTAAAGATTCCAATAATCTAACAATGCCCTTTCCTCCTCTAATTGTGCTGGCACTTAAACCATGTTTACATATTTGTTTAAATTTTCTTGAATTTACGAAGTTTCATAACATTTTCTTTCCTTATAATTTTTAACATACTTTATTACCTGAATATTTTTTTCATAATTTATTCTATGTCCAGTGTCCAAAAAATGTATATGTGGCCCTGATCTTATATTCTTTCTGATAATTATTTTACCCTTCTTCTTACCTCTTTTAATGGCCATCTTTTTTGTCTGACCTATGCATGTGATATTACAAAGCTCACAATTAATTTTATAAGCCAATCCTACCCTATTTCTGGTATTACCCATCTTTTTTCAATTATAAAACCATTTCCCTACAGATTTTCTATTTTTCTATCCTATTTTAATTTTATCAGATAACTTTACTTTTATCAATGTCTTATATCAGGTGTGTCCAACATATTTATCATGATCGACTAGTCAATTACCAAGAAATTTTAAGTTGATCACGCAAGCAAAAATAAAGTTTTATATCGAAAAGATTTTATCTTTAAAAACGAAAATTTCAAAATTTTGTTTTGAAAAATAACCATTAAAATTTGAGATTTTCTTTTTTTGAATGCAAAATCCAATTTAAAACTAAAATTTTAAAAACTATAAACTGCTTTAATGATAATAACTTTTCTTGCATTTTGAATAACAAAATATATTCTATAACCAAAATAGACATGGCAAAATGGTATGATTGTGTGCCATTAATGAATTAATGAAACTGAACCTAATGTATCTATAATTTTTCATTTAATTAATAAAACAGTTTTGTGTCAAAAACACGAAACGAATCCCGCCATTTCAATTGTATAAATGTACATTTTTTTGACATTAAAAATTTTTGGAAACAAAAGTTTGTAAAAAAAACAATCAAATAATGAAAAATTAAATAAAATAATAGCTACTTTCTGGTAAGTTTAGTATTGTTTTATTTCATTTTGTCATGTCTATTTTGGTGGTTATAGAAATACAAAAAAAAAAACAGTTTATTTTTGAATTTTCGTTTAAGTAGGTTGACTACTTTTGACATTTTGATTTTTTGAAATAATTTTTAAAAAGTTTTTTCCAATTGTGAAAAGTGGTTGTGATAATTTAATTGTATTAATTTAATATTATACAAGTGTTTTTATTGATAAATCTTATTTTGTGGAAAAATTAAATTGATTTTTTTCCCTCATAATGAGCAATAAAAAAAACAAAAACATATAATTTCAATAATGATTGGGAAGAAGAATTTTTATTCATCATGTATAAAGAAAAGTGTTTTTATTGAGTAAATTCTACAGTAGCTTTATCGGAAAGAGGTAAGTAAACAGACATTTTACTACTATACATCCAAGTTTTGATTGAGATTTTCCTCCAAAATCTATAATAAGGAAATCTAAAATACAAGTATTAAAAAGATCTCTAAATTAACTACAATATTTGTTCAAAAAAGTTGTTGTAAGTTAACAAAGGCAACAATAGCATCTCTCCGAGTGTGTCAGATTTTTATAAAGCACGTAAAGTTTTTTACAGATGGTGAGATATTCAAATAAGCTTTTCTTGCTGCAGCAGTTAGCCTACTTCACAATTTTAAAACTAAAGTGGAGATTGTTGATGCTATCCAAGACTGTAACAAGATGAGTTGAAACCATGGCAATGGATTTAAGATCACAATTTAAACAGTATTTTGAAAATTGTTCAGTTTTACTTCTATTTGATGAGTCAGCTGTTTACTAAAATCTGTGCATTTAGTATTTACTGATTTGACTGTAAATGAAGAATTTTTCAGATTTAAACTTTAAAAGAGCAATCCAGAGGAGATGACATCTACAATGTTTTTAAAGCTTTTGTATTATCTGAAAATCTCTTATGGAGCTCATTTCCATGACTACAGATGATGCTCCTTCTATAACTGGTTGTGAAAATGCATTTTTAGAATTTTATAAGAGAAATATTGATTTTCCTAATTTTATTTCATAACATTGCATAATTCATCAACAATCATTATGTAGTAAAATGTTGGACCTCGATAATCTTATGAATAGAACTATTAAAATAATCAATTCGATTTGGATGAAAGCACTGCAAAGAAGATTGTTTCAGTCATTGTTAGATAGCATTGATGCAGATTATGGTGACTTTGTTTTCCATAATTCAGTTAGACAGTTGAGGAAAGCTAATGTTTTAGAATGATTCCACAAGCTGTTTCCACATATAAAAGACTTTCTGAATGAAAGAAAAGATCCTTGTGCTATTTTACTTCACAAGGTGTGACTGCAAAACTAGCATTTTGAATGGATCTTACAACTAAATTAAATGAATTAAATGTAGATTTGCAAGAACAAATCAAAATAGTTGCTGTCATGATTACCTCCATAAAATGAAACTGGAAATTTAGATTTCTCGAATTAATAATAAAAAAAATTGAAACATTTCATAAATTTAAGAGAAGAAATTGGGTAAAATATAGAAACAAGTGATTACCAAGAATTTAGAAATATTTTGCAAAACATTCTTCTGCAATTGCAACAAAGATTTTAAGACTTTGAAAAACTTTGGTCAATCACTTCATTTTTCATCTCACTATTCTCTAAAATAAATATAGAAAATCAATCTATTCTAATTGCAGAAGTATTGAATGTGGATGTAGATAGCTTGGAAATCCAATTAATTGAATTACAAAAATGACATTAGATTGAAATCACATGATCAATTTAATATATGGAAGTATATTACCATTGACAATTATCAGCGATTGGAAGATGCGTGTTAGACTTCCATGTTTTGCATCCACGTATTTATGTGAATCATCATTTTCTCATATGAATTATATAAAATCTAAATATCATACTCGTATATCTGAAAATCATCTTAATGATTGCTTATGCTTCCCTGTTTCTAATTACAAACCAAATTACTCAAAAATAGCTAATATTCAATGTCAATCATCACATTAAATAAATATATTTAAAATTTTAACTATATTTGATTATTTCATTTATAAGTTGATTCATTTTTCCATTTTTTCCCATTTAATCAAATCACCACTTATTTGGAAAATAAAAAGTATCTCTTAGGTTTTAAAAGGTTGGCTCACCTGTCTTGTATAAATGCTTTGAATATAAAATGAAAACTCATTTCCTATTTGCATGCACATGCCTGACACCATCTTTTGTATTATTAAGACTCTTATTTCTGAAAATATTTTTAATATCTTTTCTTTTATATCCCATACTAACATAAATATTCTTAACTTCCAATTTCCATTCAAATGCTTTCTTATTCAATGTTAGCATATCATTTTTTAACTTAAACACTTTCAAAGCTTCTATTTTCTGCAACTATGGTTGATGTGGATGAATTTATGTCAATTATTTTTAATTTTATATATAAAAGGCAACATTATGGATATATTTTAACATTGAATTTTGATCATTTAGAGTAGCAAATTTTATGTAAATGCATAGGTGAATTGAAATGTACTCATCAAAAAAGGTTAAAAGAGCAATTATTATATAAATGTATAAAAAAATAAGAATAATAATGATTTAATAACAGCCATTTTCTTTGATCTAGGAAAAGCAGGTAAATTTATATTCAATTTTGATCTTGATAATGCTAAGATTCTTCATAAATGAGAAAAATCATAATAAAAAAAAGAAGACAATTTTCATAAACATCTATAATCAATTAACACTGTGGTAATGTTAACATTCAGGAATCTTGAAATATAACTTGAGGATATTTACTTTTGCTATATTTGACTTTAAATGAAGATATAAGAGATTGACTGAAAGTACTTCTGTGGTTTGTATAGTTTTTATAAATATATTATTACCATTATATTCATTATTTTTTATTTATTACAGTATATAAACTATGATTATTAATTAAATAGCAGTGGAAATGTATATTCTTATTCATGGAATAACTAAGCCTGAGTGCACAAACTATAATAAAAATTCATAACTCAGATTTAGTCATTTTAATAAACTTGTAAATAATACTATCTTTCTTATATCAATGTTAATTTATCAGTTTAAAAAGTGATTTATTTCTATCAAATCACCAGTCTGTTGATGGTAAATAAATTAAATATTGACCTCCAGAAAAAGTGAAACTTTATATTAGTAATAATTGACAATAAACTTATATATATATATATATTGTAAGGGTAACTTCCAATCTTATTAAGCTCACTTGTTTATGTGCAATATCAAATCATAAACATAAAAATATAATTTTAATTAATAAACAGTAAATACATTATTCTTTTACGTTAAAACATCCATATGCACACATATATAACTTAAATG
Source organism: Epiperipatus broadwayi (assembly GCA_028023455.1). NCBI lineage: Eukaryota > Metazoa > Onychophora > Udeonychophora > Euonychophora > Peripatidae > Epiperipatus > Epiperipatus broadwayi. The sequence continues at coordinate 7,549,649 of JAQFVV010000004.1, forward strand.
TTATATTATAAAATGTAGATAATAAAAGTCAAGTCAAATAAATAGTTATTTTAATGAAATCAAATATTAAAATAATTAAATTTCAATCATTCATATATATATATATATACATATATGTATAAAATAATTATTTATTTTAATTAATATCACTAATCAAGACTGAAAATATAGAGATAGTCTAAGGTCAAGTTGTATCTTAGCAACTAAATGTGAAGAAAATAAAATTATAACTCAATTATGCAATTATTAATTATAATGCATTCAACAATAATCAAATACAAAATCATGAAATGAAATAGTAATTTAACACATGCTAATTACCAGAAGTAGATTCCACTATAAAAGCTAAATCAACTAATTTCCAAATCAGTTCTATCTTTTACAAATGAACTAGTCACTAAAAGCTAAATCAACTAATTTCCAAATCAGTTCTATCTTTTACAAATGAACTAGTCACTATAATGTTTATTTTGCTGTGTTTGAATACCAACCACATCAGAAAGATGGATCAATAGTTTGGACAAATTTTCCTTGTTTATAAAATCTTTGTTAGCAGTAAACTCTAATATCACTCAAGTAAAGAGTAAATAAATTACTCTTTAATATCATTAATAATAATTTCAAAACTGAAATTATCTTTAATATAATAATTAGAGAAATTCTTAATTATATCATTCTAAACTTGAATTTCAAGAAAGACAAATATCATCAAACATATTTATATATCTAAATAAATTTATTTTAAGATTTTAAGTTATAGAAAATACATCATGAGTACACACATTTTGCCATAGGATCAAATACTATTGTTTTAATCTAAAGCAGTGTAACTATTTATTCCTACTGAAATGCCTAATATATATATCTCATCTATATAATTCAATATCCAACTTCGATTTATAGTGATATAAATTTATGGAAAGGGATGTCAACATCATGCAAGAAGAAATTTTATGTGACAATGAAGTACATTGATTACCTCACCAATGATTGATGACTGGAAATAAAAGAACTTTATTAACATTGCTACTTAAAAATTTGGGAATAGGACAATACCATAAATTTTAAATACATTATATTATCCTTGTGTATCAATATCTATAAATATTTAATTTTACTTCCTTTGCCTTTAAAACCTGACTACTTTTAAATAATCCATTTTGGAAAATCATTAGATGAAAAATGGGAAAAGATCATTGGGTTAACTTCATTTTTTATTTAATAAAATTTAGGTCTTCCTTAAGCAGCAACTTGACCAGGTTAATAAGTAAACTTAATATGAAGGTAAGATTTTATTGTTCTTCATATTAAATTCATTCACCTATGACATGACAGAATTCTTGTTTATTATTAAGTTAATTAATTTATTAATATTTGTTTGTTTATTATTCAGCATAAATGACTAACATCTTTGGATGATTCTTTTCATTCAACAATAGTACATAGATTGGAGGTCAAGTAAAAATGGAATTCTCTCAAAAGGATTTGATATTACAAAAGTCTTCATTTATACTTATATTGTTTAATTTAAATTTAGTTAGCTAGTGTTATCATAATCGTTGGAATTATAAAATTTTGTTTATTTTTATAACCTATTAAATATTGTTTGTGTTATGATACATATCTACTATGGGATATAAAAAGGTATAATTTTAAAATTTATGTACTAATATGGTAGAAATGTATGCAAAACATTCATAATAAAAAAAAATGGCTATATAAAGATAGATTTAAATTGTTTTCAATTAATAAATATTGTTAAATTTATTTTAAATTTAAGGAGATCTCTGATTTATTTAAATTATTTATTTTATTTTCATAATAAAATAAAATTGAATATGTGTACCCACACACACACACACACACACACACACATATATATATATATATATCATCCTGATTTAACATCATAACTTGGTTGAAAGGAATTTTGAGAATCTATCAAACTTATATAAAAGTATTATTATTGCTACAGGATATCATTTGACCCCTGAAAAAAGTTAAATGTAAAATTAACCCTGAGTTTAAATACTGAGCATAATGGAATAGTAAAGAGAGGTGAAGATTGGATGATTTGGTCTAAGTTGTATCTATATTGAATGTTTAAATATTAAATTATCATATTTGAAATAGATGCAATCACGGATCACATTTTTATTATATCATTCATGGCATCTTGCATGAAGACCTAGGTCTGACTATAGTTAGATGCATTCACCCTCATTCCTTAAGAGAATGTGGACTATTACAATATATATGTGATATTGCTTATTAATATGTCAATAGAGACTGTGTAAATTATGTTTATTACAATTTATATTAGAAAAATGTCTAATTAGATAGTATGTAAAATGACGTTTTACAAATGAAAATAAATAAAAAGTTGCTCATTGTTTATATATTTAGCATATGGCTTTTTTGAAAAAAGACAATTATTATCTAATCAATTTTAAAAATCTGTTAAACTATAGAATTATAATAAATATTAGATAAAGTTTGTTAATAAAAATAAACCGCCTAATTACTATGGAAACAATAGCTCCTCTCTCAATACAGTGTGCTACTCAATGCAAACCATAGTAATCAATTGATGTTAGAAGATTTTTGCATAAAAAATGTGATGTTTTAAAGATATGATACTAATCAATACTGCTGAGTTTCTTCACTACTACTTCACAGTGGCCACATTGATATATAGGTAAAAATAATTATAATAATGAAATGTAATCAGAATTATGAATTAATAATAATATAAATGATACAATAGGTTAAACAACATATATTTCTTTTAATATTTTTTAAATTATCATATAATTAATAAATTATTATATTGCATTATATTTAAAGTGTGTATATTTATGATCAACTCATGAGTAGATTGGTGAAAAATTATTAATTAATAAACAAATATAAAATTTAATTTGACATACTAATTAATTAATTAATGATTAATATAATGCAAATAAAAGTTTTGTTTGCTGAATAATTTATGAACTAAATAATTAATATTGTGATGTGTTAGAACTAAAAATTAAAAATTTGTAATTATGAATCTTTACTTTTATGTATATAAATTTGACAATTGCAAAATAATATGATAATCACGTATAAATAGTACCCTTAATGTTGGTGCTTAAAGAAATTAAAATGCTACATATGCTGACAGACAAATGTTTTGAAAAAAATTATAAAATTTAATCAATAATTTTATTAAAATAAAAGTTAATAATTAATTTTTATTATATATATAAACATTAAAAACATAAAGCTAAACTAGTCATTAAATAATCAAAATTACCTCAAATCCAAAACTCAAACAGACTAGTCAAGAAAGTAAAATCTAAAACACAACCAATGGTTTCACTGCTACAAGCAGACTTCTCAAGTATAAAGAACTACAAAACAAAAGCATATTTATATTGACCATTACCCACAATTCTATTTACTTCCCATCCACCCTTAATATTAATATTAATATTGAGGAAGCTAAGAATGACTTTTTTGAGAGAAATGAAATAAAAAGAAGAATTAAAGAGATTTTATTATTAAAAATTTATGATTCTGAAGCAATTAACTTATTTTAAAGTTCTTTTAATATTAAGAGTAGATGGGAAGTAAATGGAATTGTGGGTAATGTTTAATATAAATATGATGTTGTTTTGGAGTTCTTTACACTTGAGAAATCTGCTTGTAGTAGTGAAACCATTGGTTATGTTTTAGATTTTACTTTTTTGCTAGTCTGGGTGAGTGTTGGAGTTGGTGTATTTTTGATATATATATATATTGAGATATTTGGATCACATGTTGTTTTGATAAAACACATATGCATACATATATAGCAAACTCTTACATTTTGTATTACTGTTTCATTCTTGTTTTTTTTTTTTGTTTCATTAGTTTAGCTTGTTTCTTTATCCCTATAATCAAACTAATGCAATTCCACTGAGCTTAATGCAAATATATGTAAATATGTTTTTTTCAAATGAAAGATGGTGATCTAAAATATTTATTTTTATCAAATTATCTAATTATTGTTATAGATATACATACATTCTTAGACATTAGATAATGTGTTGCCATACATATTACAGCTCAATTTAGGGTATAAATTAAAGTAAGATTCAATTTCAATAATGTCTTTGCATATTTACTTCCATATATTCTGTTACATTATAAAAAATGGTACTTATGTATTAGGCCTGCTATGATGAAAGTTAATGATACAAACAAGTATCTAAATAAAGACAAATCAAATACATTTACAATGTTATAATAAAGAAAATAATTATTTTTTTATGTGAATATTAGATAATATTCCAATTAGAAGAAAGTTATTACTTAAAATGTTTCTTTTGCTGCTAATTTTATAATTTAAAGTATGCTGTGATATCATTAAAGAATGCTGGCATGATTAATCTATCATCTGGAAAAAGTAAGGTGCACATGTGATTTACTGTCCAGCTTCAGTTCCTGATGAGTGACCTTTTTGCACAACTTTTTTTATCCAATGAAATGATTACAATTTGCAAACAATCCATCACTGAGGACAATGCAGTTCACTATTTTCAAAAGACAGTTACAGACTGGAATAACTATCTGTGAGAATTTATGCATAAAGCATGTTATCATTGGAAAAATACAAAATCCTACAGAAATGATGACTTGTGAGCTGCTAAAATACCAACAGTTTTGCATAAATCATAGCTACACTTTCATTTGCATTTTGCATGAAAAATTTTAATCCACCCCATTGATTATAAGAAACAAACATTTGCTCTTCTTTTTTATTAAAATAAATGTATATTGCTAAAAGTTTAGTTGTTGCAACATAATTTCTTGCATAAAAATGTAAATGCATGTTTGTTTTCAATAAATAAAGTTATAGGTCACCATTTTATACTAAATAAAGTTACTTGGCATCATTTATAAAAATTGATGGATCAAATTGGTCAGAAGATCCCAGGCAGACATTATTTTACAAGATCACAAGGTTAGATAGTTATTGCAGAATTAATACATATATATTTTACAGCAGGTCTAATATGTAAGTACCAAAAATATATCACAAGTCTTATATTATGATTAAATTATTCGATATATTTTTGTTTTTTAGCAGTGCATTCTCATGATAGCTCTGCCATATATATATATAATTTGGATTCATCTGTGTATAATTTATTGTATATGCCAATTTTGGCTGAGTCACACAAGCCATAGACTTGGTAATAAATATTATAAAAATGGTTGTAGTTGCAATGTAAGCACTGACGTATAATAAGATTAAGAGTTTCACTAATAGAAAAACAGGTATAGAAAATTTTAAAAACTGAAGTAATAGAAATCAGAAATTATTCAGATTAATGTGTTTTTTTTTAAAAGAAATTTCCAAATAGAAGGTAATTTACATACTCCATCAAGTTTGTTGTTACAATTTGACCTCTTATTTAGAAAAGACAATTAAGATATTATTAACAAATCAAAATAAAAAAACATGACAAATGAATTTATTCCTCATAAATAATATTGTGTTCATCTCAAATTCTATGGCAAAAATACACAAAACCCATACCCTCCTTCATCCAATACTAAACACCATAGAATCCTCCACTCAGCTAAATATTTATCTAATATAATAAAACCTACCTTCTATCTATTAAGTAATATATAATATAAATTCTAAACATTTTATTTCTCTATTAAGCATTGGTAGCCAAGAGGTCAGTGCAGCTATCTTGCAAGCAAGCAGACAGTTGTTGCGGGTTCGCTTCCTGGCTGATGCTTTGACATATGGAAAAAAAAAATAAAAAGTTGATACAAATGATATTCTCATCAGTTTCAATGTTATTTCTTTATTTACAAATATTCCAATTGATAAAACTTTAAATGTCACTTCTCAATATTTCAATTTATGAAACCATATTATTACATTCGCTAAACATTATCTTTCATAAAACTTACTTAGTTTACAGTGAACAAGATCATGAACAAATTTTCAGTACTCCAATGGATTTGCCTATCTTATGGGTATTAACTGATTTATTTATGGAATATATAGAAATTTGTGCTTTAGAGTCAGCAACTTTAAAACCTCTTATTTGACTCAGATAATATCTGGCAACATGATACAGATAAATTTACAATGGAAACAAAGACTGAAGGAACATTTATACTCAGCACCAAAAAATTAAATAATCTTTTATTTTTTTCATTTCTAGAAAACTACAAACACAAATAGATACCTACAATTTTCATCATGTTATAAACCAGCTCAGATCCTTTCTGTAGCCAAAAATCTTTTCATTAAAGTAGTTAATTTTTCTCATAAATCATATCTAGAAGAAGCAGTAATGTCAAGCTTTGATTTAAGCCTAAAACCTTCATAATAAGAAATCTAAAAAAAGAACAACTATTAAAATTTGTTTTCTTTATAAAAAAATGTAGCTGCAGAAAATATTGAACATATTCCAATACACTATAAAATAAAAACAGTACTATAATACTTATCAAATAATTAGTAACACATTATAGAAGCCTAAGGACTCAATTTCTTTTGGAGACCTTGAAGTTTATTAAAAATTATGTGGCATTTGTAAAGCTTTTTATTTAAGTATGGGCAATTGTCACATCAATACTAAAAGAGATAAACATGCTAACACACTTGAGCAACATTCAACATCAGCACTATTACAACATGCTATGGATATGGGTCATAATACTGATTTATCAACACCAGGATCCTATTCAGATGTAGCACTCTCCACTATGTAAGATCATGTAAGCCATTGAGAGCCTTAAAAGGCCAAGTTGTATCAACAAACATGATGATATATGTAAACTATCATCTATTTGAAATAATTTGTTTAAAAATACAATAATTTGAATAATTATCGATTTTTATTATTTTATTTTTAACATTTTCTATACTGTTTTTCTATTGGTGGTATGTTCATTCTTGTTATATGTCAATGCTTACAGTGTTCTACAATCATTTTTTAAATACTATTCACTATCCAAATGATGACCAATGCAATAGCAAAAATATCATTTCACATCATAATAGTGAGTGAGTCAGAAATAAAATAATATTGTCGGGAGTTTTCCCTCTTTTCTTCCATGGCATAAGCTTGTGGTTAAGACCTGTAGAGGTCCCTACCTTCGCATTTTCAAGCGTGCATTCTTGAGGTTTATTGCCTTAGTAAATATTACTAAATCTATTGAGAGAAATGAGAAAGAGCTAATAATTAAATAATAATTTTAAATAATTATTTAATGAATTTGAACTCAAACATAAGTAGAAACTATTTCCAATTATGTGATAATAAATGTGACCAAATACAATTTCAACACATATTCAAGTATATTAAATAACTTTAGTTTAGTTTAAATAAACGTATTTCTTTAAAAAAGCATTTAACATTTTTAGAAAGATTAAACTATGGTTACATATATATATAATTTTTGAGATAACCTTTTGTTAAAAAAAGTAGGCAAAATTTTATGTTAACATTCTTTGGATAATGGAAACAAAAATCGGATTCATTTGTTTATTTATTTCCATATGACTAAGATTTAATTTAGTGCACTTTTATTTGATTTATTCATATAGCATAACTGTTCAAAAAAAAAAAAAAAACTTATCTGGTTGTAACTTAATTTTAATTGGATAAGATTTTATAAAACCCTATAAAAAGAGAAAAGTTTTTTTGTTTAAAAGCAGATTAAAATAAGATGAAATAAAAAGAAAATCATATAGAAGTAAAAGGTAAAGAGAATCAGAAAGTAAAAAGTGTCATTATCTAGTCAAAAAGTTAACCAAACAAGTAAAAAGAGAAAATTAATGTCTATCCATTTCAAAAACATATTGAGAATCAATGGTAATTTTATAGAACACCTGATGTCTGAATAATTAATCTAAAAATCTTCCAGCTATGATTGTCATCTTATTCAACCATGTAACCAATATGCTTTATATTCCTGCAGTAATCTACTTTTTATAATTAATCTACATAATAACCTCATTTTATTAAATAGTTAAAATATTATATCCTGGAATAATTTTATTAAACAACCAAAGTAATATTTACTAAGGCAATAAACCTAAAGCATGTGCTGTTGAAAATGTGAAGGTAGGTACCTCTACAGGTCTTAACCACAAGCTTACGCATTGGAAGAAAAGAGGGGAACGTCTTTACTTCAACCTACTTTCTATATATATATAAGCTTGTGGTTACGACCTGTAGAGGTCCCTACCATCGCATTTTCAACAGCACCTACTTTAGGTTTATTGCCTTAGTAAATATTACTTACGTAATCAATGTGCGTTAAAACAAAATTTATAATTAAACAACCAAAGAAAATTTCTTCACATGAAAAATAACTCTCTCAGTCATCTATAAAGTTAGAAAAATGTTCCTTATATTTTTGATGTTAAACAAGGTGTCACAAATCATTAACACAGTCCCAAACATCATTGACAAGATACCATAGTTTCAGTACTTTAATTTGCACAAAGTTTAAAGAATTTTGAAAATGTAAATCTCTAGCGTGGCAGTCCTAATTAGGGGGAGGGATAATATGCATAAGTATGTTCTTCATTATTTTATATCATTTTTTTCAACATAAAGTTGTTTTCCTTATCTCTTAATGGCAGTTTAAAATATTTATTTATTTTATGCATATTTAAATGTTCTTTCTATTTAAATTTATATTTTATGTATTATTAAAAAAATTGTTTCATTATAAGAAAATAAATAGAGATAATTGATTTATTTAAATGCTAAATATATATATTTAAAAAATATATGCAATCACATAATATTAAGTAAACAAGATTTTAAATCAAATTTATCTTTTTGTCAGAAAATTTAAAATACCCGAAGCTCTTAAAAGTAAATTAGCCTATTAAATTAATGATTTAAATGATAAAGAATATAAAAATATTATCAGATTTGTAAATCAGATTATTTAATTAAATGGCTTAACTAAAGTAATATTTAGCTCCAAAGATCGTAATAAATAGAAATTAATCTGGCGTTTATTTTAAAAATAAACAAACATATTAATAATGTTTAAATTCAATTATAATTGCATTCCTTTATAATATATATATGTTTTGAAATAATTTTTTACTAGTAATGTAAAAACAATCTCAAAATAAATGAGTGCCTTTTTAGCATAAAGCATTTAAAGATAAATTAAACATTTATATAGCAACATAGTAGGGCTACGTGCATACAAATTAAGTGTATTAGTGTATGGAATTAATGAAAATAGAATATTGGGAATGTTTATGACAGAATGATCTCATGATTGCAAATATATATATATTAATTTTGTTCCTTATTTTATCAAACCATTTACGTAATGTAAAAATATAATTGTTTAAAATCTTTATCATTTTAAAAAAGTATTTATTTATTAAAGTTTTAATATGCACTTTAATTATGTTATTATTAAAAACCTGTGGGAGATTTGTGTATTAGGGTAATTTATTAAGATAACCGCAAAGTTGTAGTTATATTTGAAAATAAAATCTTTCTTATATTTGTTCTTTCCTGTGACTGAAGTTTTGTTTATAATATTTTTTTTTTATAAGTTAGCTGCACTCAGAATAGTTGTGTGAAGCATATTTAAAGAGAAACAGGAAGTTGATAATGTCCAAATTTATAAATATTTTATATATTGCTATGGAAACACACAAAATAGCTCTGCGAGAATGAAAACTCTTTTGTGAAATAAATTTAAGATTTTATCATATTTAGTTATTTAGATGTTATGATAGTATTTCCACCAAGATATTTCTGCATTCAGTATTTAAGTCTAGCTGAATGTGTGTGTACATATCAAGGATTCTGATTATTCTGAAAAATTGATGGATACTTATTTTTATATGTTTATGCAATCTATTTTTATCTCCAAGATGTTCATATATTTACTTATATGCTACTCATTTATTAGTTGTATGCAATAGTTGCATAATGTGTGTGTTTGCATCTTTATTGATATATCATAAATATTTTTATATGAATCACACATATACATTATGTCAAAAAAAATAGATTTTATTTAAAATTAAATAAAAATTAATGATATTCACAAAAGTTAAGAAACAATAGTAAAAAGTAAAATTAATGATAATTAAGAATTTTATTAGCATATTAACAATAAATTATTTATTTGAGAAAGCTATTTAAAATTTAAATGTAGCTTGTAATTCTTTTAGAAATGAATAATAAATCTTTATAAATTCAATATTACGTGATGTAATACCTATTCTATGTGAAGATTAAATGAAACGATTAATTAAAACTTGCAATAGCCTTTAATAAAAATATCTTTGAATATTTCATAATATATTGATAGTTGATATATTATATATAACCATATTAAGATTTTATTTTTATTTTTATACAGAGGCTCATGTGATTTCTTATTTTTATACATAGAAGTCACAATTAGAAATGTTATGAAAAGCCTCTTTTCTCATTGATCTAGTCAGGGTATATATATTAGATAATGTGGGGCTGTTGAAGAACTGGAAAACTATTAAGTCAAAAAATATTTCCATTTTTATTAGAAATAAGTTTATGATTTTTTTTAATAACTAGTGGAGATAGATATGTTAAAAATAAAATCTATTGGACCTAGATTTAGCTCCATCTAGTGATCATAAAATGCAAGTTAAAAGCAAGTTACGAAATTTATAACTTGTTTTGTTTATCATATATATATAATACAAATAAAATATCTGTTAATTAAAAACTATTATAATAACAATAAAAATAATAAATATAACATTAATTAACTATTATATATACTCTTTTAATCCACAGAAGTATTTCCAGTTACTATACATGAAAGTAGTCCACACCTTACAACATTGATATCAATAACAATGAGGAATCTCAATCTGCTATTAAGGTGACCTACTTTTTAAAATAAAGATAGATATCATCTTTATTTGTTGTCAAATCCAAGAGTCACCAACCTGATCTTTACTACCCACTATTGGGCATTTAAATTTTCAGATGGGTGAGAGTATTTCCAGATATTAAATGAAAACTATAGATTATTCTAGAAATGCAAGTTTAATGTTTTTTGCAAAACTGCTTATGCCTCTCATAAAATTTAAAAATTTGGTATAAACCTCTAAAGGTTTCATTTTCAATATTGATATTCATCTAGAGTTTGCAATTACTCTTTTGGTTAGCAATATTAGAAAACAACCAATGAGCTCTGTGGCTCTAGATGCATGACTTGTAACAATAGCCAAACAACTTGAAACAACTGCATCTATGGTAGTCCATGAGTATTTGAGTTTAGTTAAGTATGATCTTAAGCCCATTTGTAAAAACTTATAAATTTTTTAACCAACCTTAAACCATATCTCAAAAATATATATACATGTTTGCGACTATTTACTAGAATACTTGAAAATGGGTTTTATCATATCTGTAACAAATAAACAACTTACAATATGTTTATGGTCCCACAAAACATTATCAAATGAAATAGTGAATCCATGTCAGTTGCATGGACATCTTGTAGCAAAGTACCCTTATGAGAAAGATAAATCAATAGCATATTTTAAAGAGATCTACAAAATTTTCAAAATCAATTAACAAATTGCATCCATATTTCAAAAACTAAGTGCAAAGAATAACAAAGGATTACCTGTAAGTTATCAAATATCAAAAGCCATAATATTGGTGAAATTTTAATAACTCCCTGTATCAAGAACTGTAATGCATCAGGATATACCCCCCCCCCCCCTGATATTTTAAAAACCATGCTTAGTACAAAACTTATGAAGTGACACATTGATCAATGTTGAAAAGGAACTAATATCTACTCTTTAAAATACTATATTTTCACTAAAATTGTATGAGTCTATTATTGATGATAGTACTTCTGTGTTAATGACATACTTACATTACTTTAATGAATTGAATAGATTGCAGGAATAAATGCTGTTTACAGAAAATCTTGTCACAGATACAAAAGGAATAACAATATTTCAGACTGTAAAAACATATTTTGAAAAAATATATCTTTATACAATATTGTTGCATGTGTTACTGATAGTGTAACATCAATGGTAGGTTGCTATCATGTATTTGTTGCTTATTTGAAAGAAAAGGCATCCACTGTTTTATGTGTTTATTGCATAATATATAAACAACAACTTGTAGGAAAACATTTAAGTGAAAATCTGCATTCATATTTAAATACAATAATTAAAGCTTCAAATAAAGTCAAATCATATGTCAAAGATGATAGATTATTTTGTTAGCTTTTCCAGAATAATGAGCAATTTTTTATATTACTTTTGCACACAGAAATCTGATGGCTCTATTAGGGAACATAGTAACTTTTATTTGGTAGATATTTTCAAAAGATTCAATAAAATTAATGTGTAACTTCAAGGAGTTAATGCAATTTCTTTCAATTGCAAAAACATTACTTATTGAAAAACTTGATCTTCTCTGGCACAATCTATTGCAAAGAGAATTTTATTAATTTCCCAGATTGTTCTCTATAAAAGATGATGTGTCTCCAGATGACAATAAAAAATTTACTAGTTACCTCTATGAACTTAATTTGGACATGGAGAAATGCATTTCAAGATATTTTCAATGTGAAAGTACATAGTTTGATGACAGATCTTTTTATCACAAATTTTCTGAAGTTGATGTAACATTCCAAGAAGAAGTATTAGAGAGCAAAACAATTTTGATATAGGTGGATACCAGAAACTCTGGAAAAAAAATTGCATTATATTAAATTTGTGGGAAAAAATTTTAAGTTGTCAAGCGCTGTTAGCTGAGAGGTCAGTGCAGCAGCCTTGCACGCAAACAGTTGGTTGCACACGTTTGTTGCGGGTTCACCTCCGGTCGATGCTATGACATATGAAAAAAAAATTAATTTCAAGTTATTGTTACCTTTTCCTACTTCATACCTTGTTGAGTCAGGTTTAATGTCATTAACTAGATTATGAACAAATAAAGCAATGGCCTAAATATCACTGAAAGAGAAAAGATTTTGATTACTTCTAACAAAAGCCGAACAACAACATCAGCCTCAAGAATCCCATTAATTTCTTCGTGTGTTAAATAAATTAATTGATATTTTCAAGTTTAAAATAAGATAAATACATTTTATTTTTTCAAATGATTTCAATTTGTTACTCTCTTTGTATTATTATATATCAACTAATATACTATTATAAATCATTTTTTGTATAATTATTTTCATAAGCACTGAATTAAGTTATCTGGGCATCAGTGGGCGATAGAAAAGTTATACTGTTAACAAGAGGACAAATATGGACAGTAGGTAAAATAAGGTTAATGATCCCTGGACAAATATGTTTATATAAATATTAAAAATTGCAACTTGACTAAAGAGAGTGAGATTATTAATTCAAAAAAGTTGAAATAAACTTCATTAACCAGACAAGTATAACCTGTTCTAAAAGCAGACTAACAAATAGTCCAATTATAACTTTCAAACTGCACTGAAACTATGCATGTGTGTGTAAAATATATCTCTATTTTTTTATTATAAACAATCATAAAAATATAATTTTATATTAAATGTAAATAAAAATTAATGCAAGATCATTAAAAATACCATATACTTAGTACTTTCCTGAAGGTCTGTGGTGATGGTATTTTAGTATATTTATATATTGGACGATTTCCATCTTCTAGTATTAAGAATTAAATATCTTTTTTCCAATTACATTCTTTTGTTAATAATAGCACACAAGTTAGTATATGCACAATGTTTCAAGAAGTATTATTCTCTTCTTTTCTTCAGGTGTTGCTGGCCTGACCAGTGACAGTACTAACTTGGGAATCAAGCCGGTACTTTTGTTTATTGATGAGACAAGTAACACCATTGAAAAGCAATTGCAAGAGCATAAAACTTGACGATCAGAAGTGAGAAAAGAGATCGGTCCAAGGTAGCAGATCATGCATGTTCCAATGGAACATATAGGTTCACTTGGGAAAATCCAAAAATATTGATTAGCGAGGAAAAGATACAAAGAAGGAAATTCAAAAAAGCTGCTCATATGACAGTGGTGAATAACCCAATAAGTTAACCTAGTCTGACTATATCATAGAAACCACTAATCAACATTGTTCTTACGAAAAAATGGAGAAATCAGGAGGAACTTTATATATATAAAATTTTCTACTGACTGTTGCTTTTGACAGGATGGCTCTGTTGCAGTGTTACCTTAAAATTAAATATTTAAAAATCTAAAAGTCCAGGTTCAATTCCCAAGCTGGTACTGTTACTGGTCAAGCCAGCAGCATCTGAGGAAGATAGAAGAATAATGCCTCTTGAAACATTCATATACTAACCTGTGTGCTATTATTAACAGATTAATCTAATAGGAAAATTTAAATAAAGTTAAATTTTTCCAAAGATATTCAATACTTAATACTAGATGTTAAAAATTAGTCCAATATATAAATACAGACCCTATACCTGTCCCTGTCTTATGCCAATGTTTTGTTACATGTGATTTGTTTAAAGGCAATATAACATATCAGTTTTTATTCTTTGAAAATAAACTGTTACTATAAATTTAGTTGTAAATAAAACTTCTATACTAATAATAATGTAAAAATCATATAGTTGGAATCCAGCAAAATTTAGATAATTGGCAGTTTATTATTGCAAAAATATATCCTATGAAATTTGCGTTATTATCATAAAAATATATCCTATGAAATTTGAACTATTTCATATTATGATAGTCATTACGATTGGCAATGTTCAAATATATTACACTTTACATTTATTTCTACAAATAGTAATAAATATATTTCTATCACTTATTACACTTATTGCATTTACAAAAAATTTATATGTATATATTCTTTTCGTCACTAAATCATTAAAAATAATTACATTCCTGATCTTTCAACTATCTAAACATATAATGATTTCAAAGATTTGAAAAATACGTCTAAATTTCGCTTTGTAATGATAGATGTCTTTTAATAATTGACATAATCAGAAAATAAAATTTTGAATATTAAAAAATATACGTATATATACATCCTTAGAATTTTACATTTTATCAAATTAAATCAATTCTTTTCTCTATTTATTTAAATATTTCAAAAAGTATTTTCTAATGTT
Source organism: Epiperipatus broadwayi (assembly GCA_028023455.1). Lineage (NCBI taxonomy): Eukaryota > Metazoa > Onychophora > Udeonychophora > Euonychophora > Peripatidae > Epiperipatus > Epiperipatus broadwayi. The sequence goes on from JAQFVV010000004.1 coordinate 7,564,808, forward strand.
AAATTAGTTTTACTAAACAAGTCTTTATATATATATGGTATGTGAGCACAGACTTTCACACAACCCACCACTCTCCACACTATCTCATAACACTGATACACTTGAACACATATATGTTGAAAAAATAAATAATCACCAATATACGTATTTCATTCTAAACCAGCAATCATCAGTTGGTCCAGATTACCATCTCTACACATATATGCTATAAGTGCTCAGATATATATATATATTATGATAGCCAATCCTCATACTTTAATGGACAGGCTTCAACATATATGTATTCAAGTGTATCAGTGTTATGAGATAGTGTGGAGAGTGGTGGGTTGTGTGAAAGTCTGTGCTCATATACCCTATATATTACATATATAGACATAGGTATATAATAAGCCTGTGTGTTTCAGTTAAACAAGTCTTTATAAAAAAAAATTCCATTCTATAATTAATCCATCATTAATTATTTATCTTTTAGCTATTTTCAAAAAATTTATTATCCTCCCATTCTATAAATTATACAAATCTATGTATCTAATAATACATTACAAATATTATATCAATTTCTATTATTTAATTTTGTTCAGTGGTTTTTAAAAATTGTTTTCATGTATTTTATAAATCTTTGAGAATGGCTGTATGTTGTGTTTTTAATAATTCAGTGCTAAGAATAAATTAAATTTTGATAAATAAAAATGAGAGTAAACTTTTGATTTTTTAATTAAATTGTAATTCTAGATTATATTTAACAAGAAAGAAATTATCTGAATATGAAGATATTACTAATATATTGCAATAAGGCTTCAGTTAAAAAAAAATTATTTCAGAGACGATAATAGGTATAAATATTGCATATGACTAGGAACGAATATAAATTATGTTGTTGTTTTTTTAGATATGTAGAGTTTGAATAATCTTCTGTTTTAATTTTGTCTTTCCAGTTCATTGTCTTTGTATATTTGGAAACTATCAAATTTGCAAAAAAAAAACATGGAATTCTTAAAATATGATACAAATTGATTCCTTGGGTTCATTTTCATGATTATAAAAATTGATATCCTATTGAAAGTTATGATCAAACTATACTTTTAACAACATTTATTTTAAAAATATATTTATTGACATAATAAAATTTGTACAGATGAATACTAAATACACTTTACTAAAGTTAGCTCAAATCTATTGCTGGTATTGGCTTCTTCCACCAAGGCTGACTTGGTCATGTGGGTGTCCTAGGTCTGGTAGATGTATGGCAGAGCCATTAACTGCACTAACAGGTTGATGTATAAGTAAGTAGCATTCCATTTTTGGTATTTTCCACCCCTTTTAAGGTTGACCCTATAATGCTGACATACCAGTACTGTTATCCATGTGGTGTGGAATCATTGCCTCTCTAGCAGGATCCAGCATGTTGCATCATAGACTACTTCATTTACGATACACTATAATGCCAATAAATAAGGTCCAATATTCATGTAGAGTCTGTGGGCCATACTAGCAGATTCCATGTATTAGTAAATAAGAATCTAGAGGATAACATCTTTTTATTTATTTCCTTTTACATTTTTCTAAACTTCATTTCTACACTAACAACACAAATCTGTCCTATTTTAAATATCCCTTTTTCATAGCAATAAATCAATACATATTTTCTTTTTTAATACCTATACTAGATCAAAATTTACAAGAACCACTTTTTACTTCTCATGTCTTTAAAAAAAACTAAGAATATTAATATGAACTTAAGCACATTTTTACAATAACATTAATAAGTTCATTGGCAGTATATGAATTATTAATAATAGAATGAATACAATGATAAAAAAACTTAAACCACTATTTCAAATACAAAATATGAATATATAAAGTGTTTCCCTTGATGCTGTAGTTTATAATAAAAATTATTGGTGAAAAAATTAGACTCTATCAGATTCTAAGATCTCTGAATTTAAAATATTCTAACAAACAAAATTATTTTTCTATTAAATCAATGAATTTTTATCCTATTCATTTACCTATAATTTTTATAACTTAATTAATATATGTATCTATCTGCATAGTGTGGACTAAAATTGGTTATGTAAAATATTAACATTGTGGGTTGAAATTGGAATGATTTATAGAATTACATCTATGATTTAAATGTATATTTAGATACAAACATTAATTCAAGAAAAAAGGCAATACTACTTAGTATAACTTTTTATTTAACACAATAAATTAAAAGATTTTTTTTTTTATGTAATGCAGTAATTCATCCATTTAGCTTAAAAACATTTACAGAATACTGTGAAATAACTGAAACACGGGCTTAATATATACCATGTGTCTATATATGTAATACAGTGTTATTAGATAGAGTGGAGAGTGGTGGGTCATGTGAAACTCTGTGCTCATATAGCCTATATTACATATATAGACACATGGTATATATTAAGCCTGTGTTTCAGTTATTACATTGTAGAGATGTCTGCCCATCCTTGCATAGGTATTTAATGGATTATGTCCTGTACATGTGGGGTTCAGATTGACCTTGGGTCAACATGGGTGTGACAAGAATCTTGGCCTCAGGGGGACCTTCGAGCATTCCATCATCAGATTTTCAATTGGATGGACTGTTGGAGAGTTGGAGTGTGTAGTAGATTGGAGCCTGTCCATTAAAGTATGAAGATTGTCTATCTTAATATATATATCTGAGCACTTATAGTATATATGTGTGGGAGATGATAATCTGGACCAACTGATGATTGCTGGTTTAGCATGAAATATGTATATTGGTGATTATTTATTTTTTCAGCATGTATGTGCTTGAATGTATCAGTGTTATTAGATAGAGTGGAGAGTGGTGGGTCATGTGAGAATACTGTGAAGTAAATGCAGTTTCATTATTAAATTTCTTTACTAAATTATATAAAACACTAAACACACATTTAGATTAAGACATCCTTTCTCATAGTCAAAAAACACCATTTTAGATTATATATTTACAAATATGAGTATTTCATTCTTATTCTTTAAAATATAGCAAGCAATTTACTAAATTCTAACTTCAGGCATGTAACAAGAATGAAAATACATTTAACTGCTTTAAACCCAAAAGACTGATATTTCAACATTATGGACTTACAACAATATAATACTTGAAAAGACTTTAATAGGGTATTCAATTATTCTGGCCCACGGAGTGTTCTGATATATGACTACATTTTGTGCAATCATGATGCGAATGCAGAAAAAATATGTATTCAATGTTATAAATAAGATTTATTCACACTGATTTATAATATCTGTTAAATATATTGAAAAGCACATGAACTAAAATATATTTTATTATGATAAATAAAAACATCTTTCAGTACAATGCTTTTTCTTATTAGTTGGCTTATAGATTAATTTAAAAATAATTGAATCCATTTGAGTTTAATCCGTTTATTTATATAAACACACACACGTACATTCTCATATGTCAATAAATGAAAATATAAAAATATATTACCAAACTTTACTTTATTAATTTTGTTTTAAATTTTCATTACATTTCAAACATTCATTAAATATTGAAAATAATGGTTTCATTCCATTTGAATATTTTAACCTTAAGAATCCATAATTTTTTTTATTGCTAAATTTATTCTAATACCTAATTTATTAAGAATATTTTTTGAACTCACATTAACTACTTAATAAAATAAAAGAATAAAAATCTATCTATCTATCTATCTATCTATCTATCTATCTATCTATCTATCTATCTATCTATCTATCTATCTATCTATCTATCTATCTATCTATCTATCTATCTATCTATCTATCTATCTATCTATCTATCTATCTATCGAACTATCGGCCGACCGACTGACCGACCTATCTACCTACGTACCTACGCACCCACCCACCCACCTACCCATCTACGTACCTACCCGCCTACATACCTACCTACCTACCTACCTACCTGCCTGCCTGCCTGCCTGCCTGCCTACCTACCTACATACCTACCTACCTACCTACCTACCTACCTACCTACCTACCTACCTACCTACCTACCTACCTACCTACCTACCTACCTACCTACCTACCTACCTACCTACCTACCTACCTACCTACCTACCTACCTACCTACCTACCTACCTACCTACCTACCTATCTATCTATCTATCTATCTATCTATCTATCTATCTATCTATCTATCTATCTATCTATCTATCTATCTATCTAAAAAAAAATATTTATAATATTTTTTGATATTCAATACTGATTTTTAAAAAATTAACATTAAACATTCTTCTTTTCTGTCATATTATAACAATAATTTTATTGCAAAACAAACATTAAATATATGAAAAGAAAATGATTATAGAAAAACAAATATATTGGTATGACCTGAGATAAAAAATAAGATGGGGGGGGGGGGTCAGAAATATTCAAACATTAAAACAAATGAAGATTAAATGCTAAAAATTCCAAGCAAAAGAATGGGAAAAACAGGGGTAAAAAATGAAATATAGAAAAGAAAGTATAAAATAGATTGATTTATATTTGTACGAAAAGAGTAGCAATGAATACTGGAGAAAAATTAAGAATTTGAGATAAGAGAAAAGAAGATATATTATATGAATTATAATGAAGAAGTGGAAATAGTATTTTGGTAACAGAAAATAAGATAGAATTTCAAGATGATTAAAAACAAAATATACAAATGATGGATATCCTATAAAATTAAGATAAAGTGTTAATGATATGTAAATCACTAAAAAACTAAGGTTTTTGGCCCCAATAAAATTTTATGAGAATTAGTTAAAATGGAAATAAAAAGTCGTTTGAACATATGGAACATTGTTTCAAAATAATACAAATAGTGATGAGATTCCAAAATAACAGAAAAGTATCATACATTACAACAATTTATAAAAAAAAAACAGAAAGGACAGTCATAAAAATTATAGAGAAATAGTCATTACTAATGCATTGAGTCAAATATATGGAAAAATTAAGAAAAAATGTGGAAGCAGAGGAATAAGCAGGTTTCAGAAAAGCAAGATGACAATAGATGATCTGTTTTGTGTCACCCAAGTAATAAAAAAGAATGTTGCAAGAAATAAAAAAAAATACACCTTTTATACATAAACATTTAAAAGGCATATAATATGTGATTCAAAAAACCCTGGGAAGCATTGGACTTAATAAAAATAAGTGTAATTCTTATTAAAGCGGCTAAAAAATGACAAAATAATATATAAACAAAATTAAAAATAGAAAATATGATTTTGTTTAAGACAAAAATAACCAAAAAAAATTCAATAAGAATATTTCCTCTCACCTACAATATTTAAATTATATTTAAAATAAGCTTTAAAATATGGACAAAAAGATAGAAGGAAATGAGAATAAAAAATGATAAAATATCACAGAAACTTGCATGTCGAATTACCAATGATTAGAAGATTTTTTTGCACAATAGATTTAAACATTGAATGTATTTAATATAATAATCTGTGTATTTTTATTTTGTGTTCAGGTATGATATAATTAAGCACACACCCAGTTAAAAACTGAAGCATATGTGCAACACCGATTATTAATTGATCGTTAATATTAAATATCTTATTAAAATTTTTAAATATTTACATATATATAATATTTAACTATGCACTGATAAATAAATATATAATAAATTAATTAACTCAATTCATGTTATGCAATATTAAAATTGTATCTATAATTTGTCATTCAGATCAATCTATAATCAAAAGTTGAATTACCATTAGCTTTGATATAAAGAATAAGATTTTCAATTACTCTTCAGATCAGAAACATATTATGTTAATATATATATATATTATCAAAGCTTATCAAAGCATGTGACTGTTATTTAAACGCATATCTTGAAATGCTCTACACATGGGCACATAAATATCTATAAATAATGGATAATTAGAATGGTAATTGGTAAATTACTTGAATGCATTTGGAACTGAGATACCGAATGTAGATATTAATCTTTAATTTATCATATATATACATCCAATATTGTTTCAAAAAGTATGTTAAGACAGTAAGACTTAAATATTGAGGTAAAATGGCTATTCACTTGTGCATTTAAAACGAATATTATAAGTTATAACCTTCTAACATTTCATTGATTACTATGACTTGCATTGGGTAGCACTACTGGATGGAAAAAGCTGATACATTGTTAACAGTTTCTATAAGCATAAGAAATAGTGATCATGTGATGTTTTAATGATTGAATACCAATCCCGCCAAAAGATGATGGTAACTATTATTAAATAAAGTAAGATCTGTATGACTATGCGAGTGAATGAACTTGGATTGAAAACATTATTATTGTTTCATTTTGAACTCATACTTTATAATTAACTGAAAAGATAAAAAATGTCTGCTGGAGATTTGCATGTTATCCAAAGATCTAAGTGCAGTGCTTTCAGATCCAAGGCTGCACACTACAGCTAGAAACTACTCTGGGGTATTAGATAAATAGGCACTAGATAGAGATTCTGATGCACAAACCTGCTATCATTCACTGATTACATTGGCTAGCACTGGATGGAACTACTATATGGAGAGAGTTGCTATTGTTTATAAGTATATATCAATAAAAAAAAATCTTTAATTTATTTTAATCTTAAAATGTATATTTTAATAATCTTACTTAAGGAAGTATATATTATTAATAAACATTTAATATTATATTACATCTGGTGTTTAAAATGTAGTAATAAAATGTAAAAATAACACAAATGTTGCAACAATTAAAAAATATCATTGGTGGTCGACAGCTGCTTTACAAGCAGTTGTCTCGGTTAGCGGGTTTGCTTCCCGGCTGATGCTATTACACATGAGAAAAAATAAATAAAAAAATATCACTTTCTATTAATGAATATTTCAATATTTATTCCACACAGTGGGTAAACGAATAAAAAGTTAAATTTAATTCAAATCTTCCAACATATTAAACTTCTGACAAATATTTAATCGAACTGCAAATGAAAAATGAAATTTAATTTATCTCAGGTTAAGTTATTAAAAATAATTGTTGTAATAATTCCTTAATATTAAAAATGCTATTTAAAATTATATCTTTTGAACAATCTTGCCAAGAGACGGAAATTTTACCGGAAAAAAAAACCCATTCAGATACCGTTCAGACGAGGATAAAATTATTTAATGTATTGAAGAAAGAAAAGTGTTGCTTTTCGGGTAAATCAATTTACAATAAAAAATAAAGCAATATTATTATGTTTAGTTTTATTACATAATTAAACTTATAAATTGTACATGATTACACAAAACAATCATGTATAATAAAAAGTACAATGCGATTTACTTTTCTGTGCTTAAACTCTACCTATTTTAAATTAAACTATAGATGGCTCTGAAAACAACAACATAATATTAAAATATTGAAACTTAATATTTACTAAACAAAATCTTAATAAATTAATGTTTATTATCAGTCTTTTTTTTAGAATTTAAATGTATGAGGATAATATTAGATTTAATCATATAATAGCTATGCTACTTACTAAGAGATATTACTATATACTTTTAAAGTGACTATGAGACAGTTTTATTTCACTAATGAAGTAAAATAAAACAGCTTTAAAATGATCATCATAGCAGAAGAAGATACTACATACCAGGCTTTCCAACTGCTAACTAGCAAGCATTTGAACAATTTTCATCTGTATTATCTTCAAGCTAAGGCTAGCTAGATATTCTTTTACAGACAATCTTGGATGGATTAATAAAAAAAACAAGATACAAAATATCCCCTACAATTATTACATCTTCTGAATTGCCAGCATTTTAAATGAAAGAACTGAGTCATAATTAAATGTATAAAAAGAAGAAAAGTTTTAGGGATTGATGGAATTATAAGGATATCTTAAAAGACGCAGCAGAAGAAATAGAAAAATTGTTGGCAAGTTATATACCAAAGGTCTTAATAATAATATGTATCATATTACTGGTAGAGTGCAGTAGTAATATTAATATTTTAAAAAAGTGATAAAGTTGATATTACAAATTTTAGCGCTAACAATGTTTTATCAGTTTTATATACAATTTTAACGTAACAATTACAACTTATCTATGGTAAACTTTGGATTTTAACCAACCAATAGAAGGAGCTGCATTTAAAAATAGTTTTAGCACAATGGATTATTTGTGTATTGAGAGAAATTACAGAAAAAAAACAATGAATATGAGTTGCTATTATGCTTTGGATATGTAGATTATGAAAAAGCATTTGGTTCTATAGACATTTTTATAGTGATTAAAGCATTGGTCCAGAATTGTGTCCTATTCTAAAGAATATTTATCAAAATGTAACAGCAATGATTATATCATATAGTGATACTAAGAAGATTAACATTGAGAAGGATGTATGACAGGGCGATTCCATGTCTCTAAAACTTTTTTAGAAGTTTTACAAAAAGTATTTTGTGAATTAAATGGAAAGCTAAAAGAGTAAATGTAAATGGAGATTATTTAAGTCATTTGGATTTTGCAGACAGTGTAGTTATTTGGGGAAATAATGCTTCATAGCTTTAGAAAATATTGTAGGAGATATAAGCCAATGGTAATAAAGTAGGACTAAAAATAAATACTAAAAAAATCCAAGTGATGTTCAAAGGATTGTTGCAGAGAACAAAAATAAAGATTGATAAACATGAATTTGAAGAAGTTAATAACTACAAATACCTTGGTTATATTATAAATATAGATGGAAACATAATGGGTTAAATTAATCATAGAATTAAACTTAAATTTGAAAAGAGTGCTTTTGGTATAAATAATTAAAAAATGTACCTAGATGTTTTTGAAAACAATAGTTTTTAAGAGATAAGTTTTACCAGTTATCAGTTTTAGATTTGAGATTTGGCTACTCAACAGGAGAGCAGTACAAAGACTATAGACCACTCAAAATATGTTATGAATAATAATGTATTGAAAACAAAATATATGGGTAAGATAACAAATACATATAACTGTCATCATTTAAATAATTAAGAGATTGCAGTAGAATTGGTCTGGACATATTGCTACCAAAAGATGATATTTGTTTTCAGTGTGCTTAAACTGGATTCCAAAATATTGTAAAAGATCTACAAATGACTATATGAAATAGATGGATAAAATAAGAATGTTTGTTGGTGAGATTTGGAAAAGGAAAACTAGAAATCCAATAAATTGGATTAAACCTTAAAACATCACATGATCACTATCTTCCATGCTTGCTCATAACTGTTGTTATAATAGGACAAACTCTCTCCATACAGTAGTGCCACTCTAAGCAAGACAGTAATCAATGGATTCCAGAAGGCTTGTGCATAAAATCCCTATCTAGTGCCTACTCATCCAATATCTCCAAACTAGTTTCTGAATTATGGCCTTCATCAGTGAGGAGCCTTGGATCTGAGAGCACTGCACTTAGGATCTAGGTGCAGTGCTCTCAGATACAAGGTTCCTCACTGATGAAGGCCATAAGCAAGAAACTACTTTGGGGATATTGGATGAGTATCCTAAGTGCAGTGCTCTCAGATACAAGGCTCCTCACTGATGAAGGCCATAAGCAAGAAACTAGTTTGGAGATATTGGATGAGTAGGCACTAGATAGGGATTTTATGCACAAGCCTTCTGGCATCCATTGATTACTCTGTCTTGCTTAGAGTGGCACTACTGTATGGAGAGAGTTTTGCCTATTATAAATTGGATTAAACTTGGAGAAATCTTTGTTCTGTAATGAATAAATAATGTTTGGAAGTGATAATAATGATTGAATGGATATCTAGATTGGCTATGAACTAGTTAATTGAACAATTTTAATTCTGGTTAGGACCGGAAAAAATGTTTAACTTTTACCCATAAGTATTAATATGCTGCATAACTCTATTCTTAAAATCAATTTTCATCATAAACATCACTTTTACCAGTAATGATATTTTCTTACTGGAATATTTTATTTAAAGTTTAGATCATTTACCAATAATAATTGTGTACCAAAGTTTTATTAACAACCATGTAAAATAAATTTGGTTTAATGAACTATTTACAAGGCATAAACGAGTTAGTGAATATTAACTTCTGTAATGTTTCATTGGTTATAAAACAACTTTTGAAAATAGTAAATACAATTAAAGTTATTACTTTCCTAACATATACATGAATAGTATATATCATCAATAAAGTTATTGAAAATAGAAGATGGAAATATTATGTTTTCTGTATTTTAGAAGCATTAAAAGGGCTAAAGTGACAAAAAAATTGTATGATCTCTTAATACGAACATGACCGTATATGCCACTTTTATTTGAAACAACGTTTTTATAACAAAATATCCCTCAAATTACAGTTATAAAATAATTTAACAAAATTTAGACAAAAGAATAAAAGCTTTGAAAATCCTTTTTTGTGTGTATTTAATATTTAATACATTTATAGAAACTGGAAAGATTGTAATAAATGGAATTACAATTGAAAAAGTGGATGTGTGTATATATATATTTAATTAGAGCTATAACTATCAGCTAAAGTAATATTAATATTATGTTAAAATTAAGTATACTTTAAGTGTACGAAGTGGCGGTCATGTGATGTTTATTGGCTTATGTAAAATTAATATATTTTACTTGTTTTAATTAGTAGTTGTGATTTAATGACGAAATAAATGTTGTAGGCATAACAAAAAATATGACATAAACACACTAATAATAACAATTATATATATATAATCTTATAGTTAAATATTTATAAATACAGTAATCAGATATGTGTAAAGTATAACTTTATTATTGTATTTATAAATATTCAATTATAAGTTTACGCATATTGATTTGAAGAAATACAGAAAGAGAATTATCATATTATTACGCACACACACGTGCGCGCGCACACACGCACACACACACACACATATATATATACCATTGAAACCAAGATAATAATAATGTTATGTGAAAATTAAATAAGTTAAATAAAACTGGTCTATGTATATAGGAACTATTGACTAAATAATATAAAAAATATCCTAGGAAAAAAATATGATGGGAGTAAAAACAAAACATTGCTAAATCATTATGAAAAAAAAGTCCAGCATTATTTATTTGAACACAAGTATTGAAAAGTATTACCTTGACTATGATAACATACCCATAATCAAAATTTTATTCTCAAGTCAAGAGAAAATTTAAAATGAATTAAAAACAAAAAACAAAACTGTAATTTAAAATAATCAAAAACGTTTCTGTTTCTCTCCCATATCGATAAGACAATTCCAAGTTTTAAAAATTTACTGTGGTTTTTAAATTTATTTTTGAGCTATAGTAAATACTTATTGCAAGTCATTAAATAGCTTAATTTAGACTAATGAAATGTATATAACAGGAAACTAAGCAGATTCATTGCATTATATTTAATTGGCATCAATATATAACAAAAAACCTCAAAAATATTAATAAATTTTATAAAACTTTTGCTTAAAAATTACACAGTGAATAAAATAATTAAAACTCAAATCATAAAAGAAAATGAGTATTCATCAAAAAAAAAAAGTTAAAAATTATACTAATAAATATTTGCACACACACAAAAAGTTGAACATTAGTCTATTTAAGATACACTTATAAATAAAAAATTCAAAATACAGCAAAACTCTCCATATAGTAGTGCCATCTTGTGCTAATAAGAGCAATCAATGGATGCCAGAAGGCTTGTGCATAAAATCCCTATCTAGTGCCTACTCATCCAATATCCCCAGACTAGTTTCTGGCTTGTGGCCTTCATCAGTGAGGAGCCTTGGATCTGAGAGCACTGCACCTAGATCTTAGGATCTAATGCAACCCTCCAGCACCCACCTTTTAACTCTATTTAACTACAAAACTATGAGAATGAAATTGAAAACACTATTAATATTTTCAATCCAAGCTCAATAGCTTATATAGTCATATGGGTCTGAACTCAATTCAGTACCCATACATTTTGGTGTCTTTGGCTCTTTAACAACCATAGCCACCACTATCCTATTAGGCAGGATTGGTGTTAAACCACTAAACATCACATGATCACTATCTCATACTAGCACAATAATTGTTATAAACAATTCAAAATACAGCAAAACTCTCCATATAGTAGTGCCATCTTGTGCTGAATTGTTTATAACAATTATTGTGCTAGTATGAGATAGTGATCATGTGATATAAATAAAAATATTGTTATTTTATAAAGAACAACCTGTTTTTTTTTAAAAGCAAAGGTGAATAGTAATAAATATAAAATAAAAAAAGGGACAATTTATTGCTTATTTGCAGAGATTTTTTCTTTTTTAGCTATACAGTATACAATATAAAATTTTAGGAAAAATTTTAGAATAAATAATATATGTGTGTTTATATATTGTGACCTTATGAATGGGCACATGTAATTAACGTATACTGTGTCAGTGGTGAAAACTGCATGTATCAAAAAAAAAAAAGGTGAAATAGTGCTAAAATTTTAAAACTTTTTTATTAATGGTCTAAAACCTTACGTGAGAGTTGCTTATGAATGTTAGTTGGGAATTTTTATAAGCATTTTTTTTTTATTTTTTTTATTATTATTATTATTATTATTATTATTATTATTATTATTATTATTATTATTATTATTATTATTATTATTATTATTATTATTATTATTATTATTATTATTATTATTATTATTATATATTATTATTATTATTATTATTATTATTATTATTATTATTATTATTATTATTATTATTATTATTATTATTATTATTTATTATTATTATTATTATTATTATTATTTAATAATAATATTTGATGAATTCTTTAATGCAAGAAAGGAGGGGGTGGATTATTACAGGAATTGTTGATATGCAAGTTAAGTTGATATAGATTTGTTTTATTTATTTATAGAATAGTGGTTGATGTTTGTTTAGAAGATGGTTTTCTGATCTGTTTATTCATTGGCACATCCATCCATAACTCATAACCATAACAGTCATATATTAGTCAGGATAACTTAGTATTGATATAGCAGCATATGTGTATGGATGTATGTCGGTATCATCTTTTATTTTCATTTTCATATTTAATTACAATATAAAATTTTACATTCTACAATAAAACATTTAAAATTACAATAAATATTTCTAATAACAGATGTAAATATATTTTGAGTAATTAATGGATATCTGGATTAGTGAATTATTTGACAAGTTAAATTGTGTTATCAACTATTTTATTTTACTGATTAATTAATATTCATTTATTTCAATAGTGTAAAAAATTATTTTTTTATTTGGTTTGATTTAATTTAAAAAATCAAAATGATTTTTTTTTCAAGAAAAGATTTCTTGAATATTTATTCCCTGATTAAATAAGTTCAAAGGATGGAGCTAACCTTTGGAGGATAAGATGATCTCTTGATTGATGGAAAAGAAATGTATTTAAGTAATAGTTAATAATAAAAATTCAGTGATTATTCATTCATTTGTTCATTATTTGCCACTTCTTCTTTGTGCATTTTTTTTCTCTTCCAGAAATCAAGTCAAACTCCAAAGTGTGAATTTTTAAACATTATTTTTTTATTGAATTCAGTGAGGGAATTCTAGCTACCAGACAGCTTTAAGCAAAGATGTCAGGCTAAGTTATAAGAAGAGTATATTTTCTTCATTTCCTTCTACTCAGTTAAACATTAAATTAACTCTATCATCTTTAAAATGTATGTATATGCTGATAATTTTAATCTACTTTGTTTGCTTATATCTATTATTATTATTAAGAATAAAATGAAAGTGAGTAAACTTTATAATCTTTTAATAAAATTGTATGAACTTTATAATATCTTAAGGAAATCTATGCAGGACTATTTAACAAAACTTTCTATAGATTCTCAGCTCAAATTATATTCTGCTTATATAAAAGTCAAGTTAAAACAAGAGGATGCGTGTCTACTTTTATATGCTATATTTTGGATTACTACATAATGATAACTTTTGTTTATTATTCATGCTTATAAAAATGTTTTTTTTATTAAAGAAGTGAATGTGTGGCTTACAAATAATTAACTGATTACTGATATTTATTTAATGTTTATATGACTTAAGTCGAGTGGAAGGACATTAAAATTGTATATTTCTTGTTCTCTTCAATGTGTGGATTTATTATAAAAACAAAATATTACTGCTCAAGGAACTTCAGATTTTATGTGCACAATTAATTAGCAATGGACCAAAATTAATTATGTGTGTGCTAATTTATAAATTATGGGAGCTAATGTTTTTTTCTTTAGGAAACTTGCTAAAGTTACTGTTGAGTTAAAAATTTCTAGAATTAATTAATGATGAATACTAAACAAATATGTAGCTGAAGTGTCTATCTGTTCTCTGTTATCATAAAAGTTTATTACTTATGCATCATATAAGCAAGCTCAATTAGCTATTGCTAAGAACATTGGAGATTGTCAAATTAAATTTAAATTGTAAATGTTCATCATATAGGAATTTGTTTTTATGTTTTATGTTTTTACTAACCATACTCATCTGGAATCATCTTCATTTGGAATCACGTCATTCAGGAAACTTTATGTTTAAAAGAAACTTTGCAAGAGACTTTTTTTTTTACTTAAAGAAGAATGATTTTCTTTTTGTTTATTGCTATTAATATGCTATAGATAGAAAGGTATTATTTTATTTATTTGCTTATTTTAATTTATATTTCCTTGACTTCTAGATCATCTTGGATGAATAGTGTATCGCAAGTTGCAATATGCTGGTAAATTATTCTTATTTAAATATGATTTCTTATGTAAGTTATATATATATGTTTTGGGTATTTTCTTGAAGAGAGGTATATTTTTTTAATGTCTCGAAGTGAGCATTTTGGCTTTCAGAGTAGGACAAGTATGAAAAAAAATATTGTGTCAGAAATGGTAAAGCCTCATTAATAATAATTATTGCCATTAAAAATTTAAAACAGCTAATAGTCTGTTATAACTAAAAGTTTTATTTTCAGTTTACCATTTACTTTACCATAATATTTGCATATTATATAATTTGAAATTATTTTCACACTCTTATTTATTCATATGTGTGTCTGTCTTAAGCAATTATTTTATATAATTAGTAAATATTCAGTTTTATTACTGTTTCTCTCTATTAATTTCGGATAATGTCATATTCTAAAAATATTGAAGGAATTAGTGACTTATCTATATGTATATTTATTTTCCAATGTATAGAATGAAAGGTATTAAACAGCTATGAGAAAGAAAGTTATTCTTGATATGTTCTATGTTTATTGGGATTGAGGACTCTCTCCCTTATTATCTCTAAGTATTTGCCATGAGTGGAAGTAGATTCCTAGATTGCCTATGTATGTGTTATAAAATGATATTTTATGAAGTAAAGTGTTATTTCCCCCTTTATTCTGGTGGTGAGACAGGGTTCCACACCAATAATATATCTCAAAGTTAGGTAGGGAAGCCAATATTTGTTGTTATATTTATTAGCCAAAGAGCTTATTTATTCCTCATGTGCTTAAATTTTCCTTGAATGTTTATTTTTCATGTCATCATAGAATCATAGCTATGTATAATTTAGTTGGTGGTTAGATAAATAGTCAGATTCAATTCTTTATTGAATATTAAAGTAGAAATAGTGTTATATTTGAAGGTTGGTCTATGACATTATCCATAGTAAAACACTTATATAATAATTCATAAATAAATTGACAATATGTAAATATATTGATTTTGTTTCAAATTATAGCGTAAGATGTGACACACATGTAGTGCAAATAATCTTGGAGACACACCAGTATAATATTATTAAACTTATATATCAGGAAATATTTTGAATTCTATCATGCTTTAAATCATCAAATCATCAGAATGATTTTTTTTTATTTTGAATGCATGAAAAGTATAGATATTTAAAGAGATTATTTAATTGAGCTATTTAAGTTATTTTCTTCACAGCCAAGTTTATTGATTTGTTTTATCTTAACAATTGATAGTGATCTTTCCAACTTATATGTTTGTGCCCATAATATATTTACTTATTCGGTGTTGGTTGCTAATAAAAAAATGTTAGATAGCCTAAATATATTCAAAGTCAGAATATTAGGGCATTATTTTATTTGTTAATTTATGTTCATAAATGTATAATCAATAAATGACAAAATATGTAATAAAAGTGATTTCAAACCCAGGTTACCAAACTTATTTGTGAGTTTAGAAATTAAGACAAACAGTCCCACTGTAAATTAGCTATATCTATTTGGATTTCAAATGTAAATAAATGCTTTGTTATTTATTCAAAACTTTGTCTCGAGTTGTTCTTATATGCATTCGTATTCTAGTTTCCACATTCCACATATCAATTATTACATAAATACATTGCTTTGTAAATTTGATAATAAAAATACTGAAATCTGATAATATTGTTCTTTTGATCCAGACATTATATGAAATACTTTACCATTTGGTAAACTCATAAAAGGGTTGCATACTTAGTTTATTATTTAGACAATGATGTGAGATTAAAAGATACCCTATTTGCTTCATTATCTAATTTCTAGTCCAGTAAAGCATTATGCAATTTATTCCATTATATTTTATTTATTTATTTATAGTTATAAATTATTGGATTAATCAAACTGTATTACAGATTCCCTGAGATCTGATTTTATATTTTTAAATTCACATTAATTTATCTATTTAGATTGAGATGTGCTAAGTAGTGAAGTTATTTAGTATTCTGTTTTTTTTTGGTTAAAGTTATATTGAGCTAATATAGAGTATATTTAGATGATGGAAGAGATCAAATTGAAATTATATTTTATTAGTTGAACAAATGAAACTCTGCTGGCCTCCATCATTTGGTTCATTAATAAATGAGACATATATTTTATTTTAATGGTTTGTAGTATTTCTTCCTTCATTTATTTATATTCTATATGTTATTGACTTCCTATAACCCTCCACTGAGCTAAGCTATAAGTTAGGCACAAATAGAAAAAACTCAGTATTAGTTCTAATTCAAATAAAGTGTTAATTTATTCTATTCCTTAATAGAATTGGCACCCTGGGAATTTGCTCATATAATGTGTAGGATCGGTGATGAGTGAGTTATAATATATATATATATATATATATATATATGTATTTGTGTGTATATATATAATGTGTAAATATGTATATGTAGAAATTTGTGGTTGTATAATGAAGCAATGGATCTGAAGTCCGATCCATGCTTCACAGCCTCCTATAAACTTAATTAGTATTGTAGGCCTGAATTAAGTTTATAGCCCAATATCAGCAGGGTTTTGCATTACAGCTACAATTAATTATGTTTATTAAATTTGTATTTGCATTTAACTATTTCATTTTAAATAAATTCCATTCTAAGATTAGATTTCTGTTAATAAAAATTACTTGCAAAACCTATTAGTCAAACATATATATACGTCAAGCGTATATATATATATTGTGCCCTTATCTATAGGTCATAATAAGATAGAATGGTCAATTACTAAAAAATTTTAAATTTTAAAATACGTTTGTGTAGTATATTGATAATTGTATGATCGATTAGATCTTATAGTACAATTTAAGGCTGAAAATTACCTGGTATATAAAAGTGTAATGGATTATTTTAAAAGAAAACAGTTAAATAAAGCTTAATTATATCCTTGCTTATGGTTGTAAAAGCTGGCCATATAAAATAACACAGCTATAAATAGTTAAAAATATATTAATAATTCGAGTATGATATTTTAAAACTAATAAATTAAATAAATGCTATATGTAGTGTTATAATTATATTTAATAGTCAAAATTAATAGAGTATATTTTAAAATAAACTTTAGGATGGTGAGAATTATATTTAGTTCTACAATTTTAAATTATTTTCCAAATTTTTTATAAAATATATCAGTTTTGGTAATTTAGACCGAGACGTAAATTAAAAAAAATCATCTGATAAAGTTAGTAATCATGTGACTGTATATTATATACCTTCACACACACGCTTGTTAGAATATAATAATAAAGTTTGTGAATTATGGAACTAAATGTAATTGCTGTCTATCGTTGAAATGAATGTTGAAATATTAAATAGTTATTTTAAATGTTTAAATGATGTGATATTTAAGTAGTGTTTAAAAGTTGAATACAGTTAATAAAAAATTAAATATTTTATTTAAATAAAAACAAGATAAATTAAATATTAATATTAAAATAGATATTAAATGTTATTTTAATAATTGTTTTAAAGTTTAAATGATTTTGATAAAATTATAATTGAGTTAAAAAATACATTCTAAATAATATTTAAGACATGACGTCATAAATTCTTTATTTTAAAAAGGTTTAATCTATTATAAAACTAAAATGTGTAAATTTGTTCGCGCTAAAAAAGTCATTAACCAATCAACGGAGGTATTTTAGCAGACAAAATATAAGAATTAGACGAAGCGGGAGAAAGTAATGTGTAAGTGAAGGAGGGAGTAACATATTTTTTTAGCTGTATAAGATCGTAAGCTAGAAAAGTAATATAATTTTAAAATTTTGTATTTGTTTTAAAAGTTTTTTTAAATATAATATTTTGAACTGCCTTTACATGGAGGGCTAATTTTTAAAAGTTTTCTTACCAGTGATTTTATTCAAGTTTAGCCAAAACCTTACAGTAAAAATGGAAATACTACAGAAAACAGTATATAGAAGTTATGAGAAAGGAAAAATATTTGTAAAGTGCCTTGATACAGCTTTATTTATGCTCAACCAGAAACTTATTATTGTAACTCAGAGGAATATAATTTGGACGCTATACGGAAAACTTAAAAGAGAAGTTATTTGCCGTCAGGAAAAATTATGACGCACAAATTTATAAGGCTACTCTGAAGTTATTTTATTCTTCTCTATGGAAAAATTAAGATACGTATATCATAAAGAAAAAATTATGTAAAAGTTATAACAGAGAAAGAATGTTTGTCCTTTTTAAAGGAAACATTACAAAGTATATAGTTACCAGAACTTTAAAAGAAAGGAAAAATTACCGAATAATGATAGGAAAGAGTCATTATTTTTTTTAAAAAAGGAAAGAAAAAACTTTATCTAAGAAGAATTAAAATATTATAAAGTGTTCATTATAAAAACGCTTAATAAAGATAGAGATTAGGAAAATGGAAATTTAAATTACTTAATGAAAATGGATCCATGGAGATAGAAAAATTTACTGAATATTTAAATCAAAGTACATAGAAGATGCATCATAAAAGTCGCACGGGAAAATATTAGCAGAAAATATTAGAAGAGAATATGTAGACGTTTTCTTTACGGGATTAATTGATATCATAATTAATAATTGTATTAAATATTATAAAAAACCAAGGATTGTCATCTATGAATATTTATTAAACAGAGCAATAATTGTTTTGCCTTAAAATTGAACAAGTAGGGAGAAGAACATTAAGTGACTGAAGAAGAAATAATAAACATTTTTTTTTTAGCTTTAATATGAACGGTTTTCAAGAAAATTTGATGAAGAAGTACAGTAAATATAGTTTGGAATATTTTTTACTAATTTATTTTAAAATATAAAATGTTATGTGAGATTAGGGAAAACATATAAACATAAATTTAGTAATATTAAAATTTAAATATAATAGCTTGATAAAATTATAGAAATAGTGTTTAAAAATAAAGTGTATGGATGTGAATCTTATATCTACAAGGATCAAATGGATGGTGAAGCCTACGGAACGCGATCGAGGAGATAAAGGTCGTTTGGTAATTTTAATAGTTGTTTATAATGCATAATGTATTTTTTTTAGATCATCTATTGACCTAAGAATGAAGTGTGAAAGTTTAAATTATATGTACACACTTTATACAACATTTTTAACATATTATGAGATAGGAGTAATTCGGAATATGCATGCAATAATTTATTTAAAGTATATTAATAATATAATTTAACAGAACAATTGTGTGATTCTTTTGAACTTTCATGTGATAAAGTATTCAGATATTCAAATAGTTTGTATATGATTAAATATACGGAGGAAAGTAGTAAGCAAGCTGTCTTATAGAACAGTGGAATAGTTTTAAAATAAATGAATTTTATTATTGTTAGTAATGCAGATATGTATTTGTCGATGTACAGTATAGAAAAAATCTTGAGAAATAAGATCGGATAGTGACTTGGAAGTACTAGTGGAGAGGAAACCAAGATGATGTTTTTTTTTAAGAAATAGGAAAAATAAAGGATTTGGATCATATTTAGTTTTGTGTGATTTCAGTATAGTTAACTAAGCCCTATGACTGAACACATATAGTTTGGACAGTGTTTTTGCATATCTTTAAACTTTGGATGTTATAATAAAGCTGAAGAAATAGCTTTAACATCGTTCCTATAATAGAGGTTGGTAGACAGGTAAAGGTCACTCCTCTATAGTGTCTTTTAATTCACTGTGCCATGATTGTCAAGGTATATGATGAGTAATATTCTAGTTGTATTTTGATCCTATGCATCTATCTTCGCTATCCTTATTTCGTGAATCTGCATCGGTCAGAAAGATATTTTCAAAGAAATAATGAATAAAATAGAACTGAAGATATGTTATCGTTTATGTAAGAATAGTTTATTTGCTGGAATGTATAGAATTGTGTAACTTTAAAATTGAAAGTCCAAAATATCATAAAGAGAGAAAGAATCATATAATACATTGTAAAATTAATTCAGAAATGAATATAAGATTTTGAAAAGAAATCTAAACCAAGTATTTTAAAAGTGATAATAAAATTTGAATGAATTTTTTTTTTAATAATATTTAGAAAATAAGTATTGCATATTTATTAAGAAAATAGTCCAATAATGTACAATAAACATATACTTGTGCATGGTATATTAATAGTTGTAATTATATCATCCGAAGTAAGGCTTGAATGAGAATATTAGGATTAATAAACATCGGATAATGAACAATAAAAAACCTAATACCGAATGTAGAACAATGTTTTGACTTTGTAAGATTCCATACAACCAATATAAAACTAAAATTTGTTATTTTGTAGAATTTTACTACGAATGTAAATTTTGTAAAAAAAAAAATGTAATTTTAATAATATTAGGGATGCAAAGTGTTTGTGATAATCATATAAGAAATGCATTTTGTAATAAGCTAACCATAATAATAAATCAAGTAATAATACTGTATTTTCTTAAGTGTTTTTAAAAAATAAGATTTAACTAGGAAAAGTAAATATTATTTTGATTTCATTTTATAAACTAATAAACTAAGTTGAGATATGAGAGTAAGGGATATCCAATGTATATAGTGTAAAAATATTGTTAATTTATTTATGTTGTTAATAAACTTTGTTTTAAATTTGTTCTAAAGTTTTTGTGTCCGAGTTGTTATTTCTCCACATGGATGCATGAAATCACGATACATTTATAATTGAAACAGACATATAAGTTTTGCACAAAAGGTAAACATAAAAGTGTTATAATAATTTTGAGAATTTATTGGTATGTTAAAATTAAAAGATCATAATTTTATATTATTTATTGGTCATAAGTCGGTTGCCACAATATTACATTAAATTATATGCTAATGTTGCCACACGTATTCTGTTGTCAGATTATTAAAATACTACCACGTACGTATTTATTTATTTTATTTAGGAAGAAATAAGATTATATTATATTATTATTGTTATTATTATTTTTATTATTGTTAGTTGCTGTGTAGTAGATTATGACATAAAATTCCCTTTTCATATTTTACTACCGTAATTTTAAATCAGTTAGAATACAATTTATGAACCTGAGATTTTATTTTATTTTACTTCATTTTATTTAATTAAGCTAGATTCTTGTTATAAAGAAGATTAAGATATGATTATTATTTTAATCGTAGTGAATAGAGCTTAGAAAGTCGTAAGAATACTATGAGTTAGTTATTTGGTATAGTAAAAAAGAGGGGATAGTGTTCTTATGCCATTGAGGTAGTATCGTGTGGATAATGTCTCAATGTAGTCTATCTCGTTCCCCGTATTGTCACTCCATGTCTCATGAAAATAGTAAATATTTGTTAATTCATTTTAAAATTGAACCGTATTTGTATTTTAAAATTAGAGCTAGTAATCATTTTAATTAATGCTGAATATTTCATTTATTTATTTGTTAACTGAGCTAGAACCCGTAATATTCGTAATAAACAGTATATTTTTGGGGTGAGGATTACTCAGGGGGAGGTTAGAATATATATATATATATGAGTTAATGCAAAATTCTGCTGAAATAAAATGCTTATTTTATTAAAAGAAATAAGAATGTATTTTTTTTTAAATCTTATTAAAATATTTAGTATAATTTGATTTTGAGATAAGCCCGCCAACATTTTCTAAAAGAATGTATATTTTTAATTAATTAGCCCATTCAAGGCAAATTAAAGATGGCCTTCTCTTTCTTTTTTAATTAATAAAATTCAAAGTTTAAAGTAAGAAATTTAAAGTAAAAAAGTAAAAGTTATTTTTAGAAAATGTTACCTTGAAACAAAGGAGCGTGGGGGGGGCTTATCAAGATCTAAGATCATACAAACAATAGAAGGTAGCTTACAAAAAAGTTATAAATAGGAGAGTGAACAAAAGACTTGGCATTCAGATTTCACTTTGGAGAACTCTTTCAGATTTTGCTTGTGGAGATTTTATTCCAAAAAGTTATACAACTGTCATCTTCAAAATCACAGAGAAGTTTGAACATGCTACAAGCTAAAGGTCATATGAATTTGATGGATTCTACTATGCTTGGCTAGGCAAATAGCTTTTCCTATTGTCGAGGTTCCTAAATACCATCAAAATGCCATAGTATCCACCCAATATAATCTGAACTCGGTGCCATGTCTGTAGGACTTTTCGTGAAACCATGCTAAGTATTTCCACTTTCCTTGTCTGGACAAATACCTATCGATGGACGGATCAAACCATGTACAGGACCAAGGAATCAGGAAATCAGGATGGTAATTGTATCTCTCCTCATGAACTATTTCTTATGCCACCCTTTTTGTTCATACCTTTTTTAATTGCTTCATTGAATTATATTTATGAAATGTTGTATTTAATTAGATTTGTAATGTAACCATTTTTATAGACTAGTCTTAGATATATATTGTGTGATCATCTATATATATATTTAACCCTTTTTTTTCGCTATTCTTCATTACTAACATGTATAAATATTTTGTATTCCATTGCGGTTAAGTTTAAAAGTTAATTTTTTCATTTAAAATCTCTTTCCAATTTCATTTATGTTTCTAAATTCCATAAGAGTAAGTTTCCTTTGTTTGCCAACTTGATCTCCTCGATAACGCCTCTTTTGTCCGCCATTAGCTTATTACGTATATCTGATTTAGCTATATACGACTTAAATAATTTTAAACTGCCTCTTTAGTGCAAAGCAATTAGAAAATGCTTTGTGAAAGATTTTTTTATTGTACTTTATCAAGGAGATTCGAGTTGACAATTTTATTAAAATTGGGAAGAAAAGACTTAGACCACAAAAATATTATATTGTTTAATCTGTTTTTATTATCTAATTAGTTTTTCATTAATTTAGGGGAATAGCAGAGGCCATTAAATCATTATTAATATTTCAAATGTCATTTATTAAAAATATTTATTTAACTAAAAAGTTTGAGTTTGCTAATTTTATTTCAATGCTTTATTTTACTTTTCAATGATCCAGGCATACAAAACACATAGTTCTTAGTACTTTTACACACTTTTAACTAGTTAGCTCCATAGGTGTTCCCGTCCATATCTCCCTCTGATGCTAAGCTTTGTGGCCGGATGAGAAAATAATTTATGCGTGTCTCAGATAATGTTGTTGGTTCATAGTTAGCCTCGAAAATAAGCGAATAGGGCAGAGGTCATAGTATTCTTGATTTAATATCTCACGTATGGGTGGCCTCGAGGTACTTTCGCCTAGTATTCAAACTGGGTTAAACCAACATACATCATCTGACTGTCACAATACATGTGGATTTATTATATTTTACATATGTGTAAGTATCAATTTGTCTATAGGTACATATATTTGTATTTAAATATATATATTTTATTTAATAGAGAGCAAGTCATAATCAAAGTAAAACAGATCAGTGAATTGTTTATGGAAGTTTGCCAATAATTACTTATCAATACTTTACCATAATATCAATGTAGCATCTTATTTTTAGAGTTTCCTGTGTATATACCAAAATATTATTAAAATTAGAACAACATTTTGAATTAAGCAAGTTGTTTACATTAATGAAATATTGATGTGTGTCTATGTGATGTTAAATTCTTTTCTGCTTTCTTTTTCTTTTTATACATATACACATATGCACTTAATATATTGTTATGGAGTAAAATGTAGGGGAAATAGCAAATTAATTTTCCACTTAATTAATACAATTTATCATAGAATGTTTAGGCCACATATTGAGGGAAAAGTGGATGAAGTTATCCACTGATGAACAATCAAAACATACACTGCAAGTTTTCATATGTCATAGCATCAGCCGGGAGGTGAACCCACAACTGTCTGCAAACAACTACTTGCTTGCAAGGCTGCAATGACCCCTCGGCTAACAATTATTCAAATAATAACCACAATTTGGTAATGGAATATATATGTGATAAAAGAATAACATATAATTGTATTAAAATGAAGATGGTACCTAAACTATAAATTTCAAAAGTACAGATTCCAATAATCAGAATGAAGTCAAAGAGGATGATGCATTAATTATCTAGGTAGATTAATATAATTAAATGACAAATATAAAAGCCTATAATTTATACATGTTATCTGTTGATTAAAGCATGTATGTGCTTCATTTGTTCTAGGAGAATGTTTAGGCTTTAAGTAAAAACATCTACATATAATAGCAAGGGTTTTAAATATAAATTATATGTTGATTATATTAAATATATTTAAAATACAAGAGGAAAAAACCTTTAAAACACTGTATAAAGTGATTCCATTAGTTTGAAAAAAATATTAAAAAATATTAAATTTTAAAATAATATTAAATAATATTTGTATGACTAGAGGAATCCAAGGCCTCCAGTTGATTCTGTTTCTGGCTCCCCATTTTAGTTCCTTTTTTTTTTAGTTTGGGGAATTAATTTTCTCTAAAACTATTCCTATTTAAAAGAGGAGTTTTTTGGCTCTGTTTTCATATATAAGTTATGTCAACATGTTATCACAAGTAAGAATAATTTCAACCTTTATAAAAATGCTGTGTAAATTATATGGCAGCCATTGAAATGTCAAAAGATTTCTACAGTAATTTTGCCTTTTAATAAAAATTCTTTATTTCACTCAGTTTTGCTGAGTGCATGAGAGAGTCTGATTGTTGGAAGGAGCCTCGGGAGTCTAAATCCTAGTTCTTTTGAGTATGGGAATTGGGATGAGGGTGCTATGAGGATTGTTTCTGACGCTGATGTTCTGATTTATAGGAAAAGAAAAATTACATTATATTTAGCATTTTTAGCATTATTCTTACAAATGATTCTATCTATGTATTATTGCAAAGTAATCTGCAGTTTGGCCTAATGGTTTTAATTTCAAGTGATTCATCTTATTTATTTCTATTACTTCCAATGTTGTTATTGATAGGGTTGGACCTTTGCTGGTCATGTGGTTTTTTGTGATCGATTAGAATGGTTTTCAGCAGAGATAATTTAAAGCTTAGTTTTTTTCCTTGTTCTCCATAAGTCTTCCAAAGTATATTGAATTGATCTCTTCTGGGGATATTCAAGACCATTTTGAAGAACTGAACAGTAGATTGACTTAGCCCATATTTTATATTATCTCAAGTGTTTTTCTATTCCTCAACTTATCCATAATAAATTGGATTTTTCAATATTGTACTCCTAAAACACTATTCATAATTGAACTCTAGGCTTAACAAATAATTCCCAATTGTAACTGAGGTTCACTTTTAATAATTAATCATCTCATAGACTAATGCTTTGAGTTTTCACAAGTTGATCAATTTTTGGAAATGCTATGGACAAAAAAATACAGTGTGCCATTTTAGATCTCCATATGTAAATCAATGTTAACTTTGTAAAACATTTTGTACCAATAAAGTTTAATCCTATTTAAAAAAATACTCAGTTTACATAAGCGATTACGTATGAAAATTATAGAAAAATTTAATTATATAAATGCAAATCGTAAAATAAATGTGTTGAATGTTTGACATATATAAATTTTTAGTATATAAACTTAGAAGAAAGTAAAGATTAAAAAAAGATAATAATACATAAAGCTTTGATAATTAGAAAATTAGATTTAATATCAAATAAGTAAGTAAGGAGATTTAACCTATTTATAAAACAAAAAAATTGACATATAATGCTAACATGATATAATATTTATGAAAGATATTTAAACAAATTCTCTAGAAACCAAAATTAGAATGTTAAATGATGAAGCTAGATAAATTCACATTAATTATAATAAAAAAAATAGGAATTGAGGTAAACCATCTTGTTATTAGGAAGAAAGAGACACATTAACTAAGACCAAAAAAGATACCAGAAAGCAGCTAGAAATTTATGGTAATAGTAGTATATGGTTTTTGTGCATAAAATGATTCCAATACATGAATTATCTCCCTTGAAGTGATCAACTTTTTAAAAATAAGATCTGATCACTGGTCAACATTAGGTCCTCATATGAAATTATATAGTCTCTATAGAGATCTTTCAATACAAATATCAGTCTATTGAAAACTGACTTTTGCTTGTATTTGAACCTTCAAAGATATATTACCAGAATATATAAAAATATAAAAGAAATATAGCAGAAGTTGCATAAATGTTAAGTTAATTAAGAAGAATCTACTCAAATTGCAACCAGACGAATGATCAAATCTCAGTTTAAAAGTAGGATCAACAACAAATTGCAGAAATTATAAAATTGATTATACATTTATATATACTTATCATTGATTAAGATCAAGATCTAACATTATTCAGTTATATAATAATTCCAACAAGTTTAAAGCCTAATTATTGTCGTTTTTATTTTAAAACACATTTTTGATTAAAAAGGTAATATTTGAACGTATTACCTTTTTAATGTATGTGTGTGCATATATATTGAAAAGAAAGTTATCGTTTTTCTGTTAGAGAGCATTTGCTTTAGAAGTCTATCTACTTTCCACTTAATATACAAGAATTAACTATATCAGTATAGTAGAAAAGACCAATTTAGAACTATTAAAATTATAAATGCTTATAATTTTTTAATTATATTGAAAATAAAAATGTTTGTATTGATGTGTAGGATTATTATGATTGAATATTATACTTTAAAAATATTTCAAGAAATGATATATTGAGAACTTGTGCATTTAATTCTCAATTAAATATCTAATAATTAATATTTGCTCCATTCTTTATATTCTCATACTTATATCTGTCTGTGATTATTTTTATGCAATTTATCTGTTTATTGGTATTTTAAAAACAATGTCCTGTATTGAAGATCATGGACTGTAAACAGAAGAGAGGGTATCATGGCAGTGTTTGTGAGATACCAGTTTGTCTGATAGTGGTAGAAAATGTTTCATTTCTTTTTTAATATTATTTTCACTTGTTTTTTTTAAATTTTATTATTATTTTTTCTTGTTTCTTTCACACTTCCAAGATTAATATTTATTTGTGATTGTTAAAATGTCAATGATAATAATAAATATAAAGTATACAAAAGAATTATATAAAAAATTACATTAGTAATAATGCTAATAACATGAAAGTTTAAAATTTATACAGGTGAATTTATTTAGTTATTTAAAAAAAGAAGAAAGAGATTTGTGATTTACATATATATATAAAACTGTTTATAT
Organism: Epiperipatus broadwayi; assembly: GCA_028023455.1. NCBI lineage: Eukaryota > Metazoa > Onychophora > Udeonychophora > Euonychophora > Peripatidae > Epiperipatus > Epiperipatus broadwayi. Next base: position 7,592,743 of record JAQFVV010000004.1, read on the forward strand.
TTCTTTTTAATTATTGTTATTATTTTTTTTATTAACAATACAATATAAAATGTTCCAAAAAAAAGTTAAAAACATTATTATCAACATACACACAAATCAACAGAGAGTTGAACTGAATATTTCTCGAGAGGATATAAATCTAAAACACTATGGAAATCAGTGATGTAATAACAAATACTATTATTACTTTTTCAGTATATGAACGGCTAACAAAATTTTACTCTTGCTAAGTTTTTCTTATTCATCTAAAAATAAAAGAATTCTATTTGAATTGAACATGGATCAAAAAATGCATGAGTAGAGAAAACCAACTGGTCAAGATCTTAATTCTTCTGACCTATATCTAAAAGTTTTCACCAAATGAAAGACTATTAACAAACATTCATCTGTTAAGAATTGTATTAAACAACTTTCTAGCTTTGTCTGGAGAAAAAAAAACACTGTGATGGAAGAAGCATTTCAAATAATTCTGATCAGCCAATAAAATTGTCAGTATGTCACAACATATTACAATAACCAATCAATCAGTTTGTCCAGAAGAATTATTTCACATCTTTCAAGTATAATTATTTCATATTTTACAACTCACTTCATTATCACCTAACTAGTTTTGAATTAAAAAATATGCACATATGGATTGTAAATTAGTGAATAAAATATTTAAAAATACTCTTTAAGATATTAGTAATTGACATTGTTTTTAATTCTGCATTAGGTTAATCATCATAATATTTAAATATTGAACATTCTAAGACGTTATTTCATTCCTTAAAAAGGCTGGTCTTATGTTTTTGGCATTTATATACAAATGGCTTTGTACATTAGTTGTGAGTTCACAGCCAGATGACAAATGATATTGGAAGCCTTAAAACAATTGTCCAGGATGAGATGATTATTTTATAATAATGTCCAAAGTTATTGGATTAATTGCTTAAATACTATTTGAATAATTAATTTATCAATATGTATATATATATCAAGCAATAAATTAAATGTTTAAATTTCAGACAATTTAATAATTATTATCAAATCATATGAACTTAAATGTTTTTGTTGTCTGTATCTCTTCTCAGAAATACAATTTTTTTTTAAAAATGTGAGGAAAATTATAGACAACAGAAAATTTAAATTCAAATAGTTTGATAATAATTATTAAATTGACTGAATTTAAACAATTGTCTTTTAAATAAATCTTGTGTTAAGATTTGTAGAGGTCCCTACTGTCGTTTTTCAGGCGCATGGTTTTAAGGTTATAGCCTTAATATATATTACTTTATTTGATATAAAGTAATTAGCCTAATGGAAAGTTTTTAATTAAAAACTATACCATAATTTGACCTATATATATATGTGCGTATAAATAAGTATCATTCATATTCAGGAAAAAACCCTAATGTTTATCGGTAAAAAATACAACAGTATATATATATAAAATAACTCATATAGACTTAATTTAGAAATCTGTTAAGTTACATATTTGGATTTCTCGACGAAATAAAACATATGCACGATTCGCATCAGATTTATTGAAATTAAAATTATTGATTTTATACAAATCTTTTATTTTCCAAGATTGCTTATTTAATGTGAATAAAAAATAATAATTAAAAAACTCATTAATGATTTGCTCTTTCTTTTTTTAAAATGTGTTGCTGTTAATGTGTACATTTTTATTAAGTGAAAAAAAAGTAAATAATTATTCTATTGCATAAATAAAATAGTTAATAAACTAAAAAAAAGAGAGAGAGAGAGCGAGAAACCAGTAATTGAATCATTAAAGTAATATCTAACTGAATTACTCAGATTTTATAATATCAATTTAAGTATAAAATAATAATAAATTATAATAATTTAATTTTTGAAAAAAAAAAGATTTAATGTAAGAACATCATTTTTCAATTAACTACATAATTATTTGAAAATTAATATTGATGACTTATAATAAAATAATTTACAATATAAGTAATTAAAATAGAGACTATCGAAATTTCATCTATTTTGATATATGTATATATACATGACGGGCTTCATGGCGCAATGATAGCGATCTGCCTGCCGTGATTATTATCAGGATTCAAATCCGAGCCATGTAAGCTTGAACATTTTTTAATAGGCAAGAGACTTTTTTTTGTCTGATAACTCTCCCATAGCTAAATCTTCATCATCAGGAAATGACAAGCCAGCTAAGCATTGTCTTTTTCATTATTATTCCTACTGATGATGTACTCCAGTTTTGAATATTTAAAAGTTGTTTTACTTATATTTTTCCTATATATTGAATCAAACCAGATCTTGTGGCTATTAGAGAACAGATATTATAGTAAGGTAGATTTGTTTCAAATGGGCTTTGAGAAAACAAAGTAAAAAAAGTAAACATCATGAAATTACAGATAATAAAACAGTTAAATGATATTTATATTGTTTAGTACAAAAAAACTGAATAAAAAAAAATTATTTAATCTTATCCAAATAATAGTATTTCTATATAGAATTATATTATTAGTCATTTAAGTGAGGAAAGCAGACAAGATAAAATAAATGAAATAATTTCATAACCTGAAAGTTAATCTTAATGTTCTAAATTTTGAAATATTGTAAAAACAGTACTAAAATAATAATCTTATTACTATTATTTGGATTCAGGATAACAACCTATAATCAAAAGAATACTTTTATTATAATAATAATAATAATAATAATAATAATAATAATAATAATAATAATAATAATAATGAGGATGATGATGATGATGATGATGTTTGTAATAATAATAAACATGATATTATAAAAGATCACCCATTGGATAAATTTATATTCATTATTGAATAAAAATTGTATAAGTTTAGAAAAATAATTTAATCAAGATAAAAAGAAAATCATTTGTTTTTTAATAAACTACATTAATTAAATGGACATGTTTTTTGTAGAATAACCAAGAACATGATACAATATGCTTCTTTCAAAATTAGACTGTGGTGCAAACAAACACCAGGTATTTAAAAAAAGTTTTAGACTGATGGTTTATGGAGATCCACCTTAACTGCTATGTTTTCCAGGTGCCATATTGAATTTTTAAAAAAACTGACCTGAGACACAATTTTCACAATGCCTTCAGTTTTAATAATGTTATAGCAAAACATTTACATTCATAAAAACTAGAAAAACTAAGGAAACCAATAAGCCTAAGACAAATAGTGATTACCATTTAAAAAATAAGGAAAAAAGAAATTTCAACAACTGACATAAATATTACTTTATTGTTTGTTCATAATTTCTAATTCTTCATTTACATCTTCAGTGATAATTTTTTTGTATTCCTCACAAAATTATCTTTCTAACCATATATAATATGTCTTATCTGAGATAATCCATAGCTTCAGAGTCTCCAAAAGTATTTGCATAAGAATTCTTTAATTTTGTCTTGTACCCCAAAAGTTACCAAAACTCAAAAGCATCTATAAGAAAAAGATCATCCTAATAAAAGATACAAAACAAATCATTTCCAGAAGATAGATATGCATTTGTCATCATAGCAATTGGCTTCTTGTCTATCTAAAACTAGAAATTGTAGGCTACTGTATATATCACTGATAAAATTGGTTCATCTCTTCATTTTATATTTTTTTATATACATCAGTGATGTTTATATTCTTTATGCACAGAAGTGATGCTATCTTGTTATGATTACTGTATCACATAGATATAATTTATTTGCATATAGTCTATTTGTTAGCTATAGATTTGAAAATAATGTGATGAAAGATATGGCAAAACTAGTGACTCCACAGCATGAGTATCAAGGCATAGGAAAAAATCAGAATTTGATTTTTGCATGCATATGCAATCTTTCTGTACATTTGATTATTAGTTTTGTAAATCATTACTTGTAAATACAAACACACCATATAAACACAATAATAAATAATAAATTATTAAATCTTTTGAGAATCGTTATTTTTATAAAAAGTGTATTAGAACACACAAAATTACTGTACATATGAATTCATATGAGCATAAATAAATATATAATTTATTTATACACACACCAATACAAACGCAAATTAATAAAAATTAAATCATTTTTCAAATAATAAATTATTAAACCTTTTGAGAATCATTAATTTATAAAATAAGCTTATTTTTATAAAATAAGTGGATTAGAACACACAAAATTACTGTACATATGAATTCATATGAGCATAATAAATAAATATAGAATTTATATGCACACACATACATCATTACAAATGCAAATTAATAAAAATTAAAGCATTTTTCAAATAATTAAAAAAAAATATATATATTATTCAAAAAATTAAAATTGTATATTTATGAACCTGATATTCTGCAATTACGTTTAGACTCCATGGAAGGCCTTGTTTGTGAATAATCAGTATATATTTAAACTATTTTGTCAAACTCATGAGACCTATAAAAGTTTTCTGTCTTTATTGCTTCCTGAAAATTAGAAAATTGATCAAAAAAAATAAATAAATGTGCCTGTTATGAGAAAAGTTAATAAAAAAATCCAAATTTTATTGGATTTTTTTAAAGACATCATTAGAAAACTACATTAGAGATGTATCAAATGCCCATATTTCTGTTGACATTATGCTTATAGTTTTTATGTCATTGAAAAAGGAAACAACATTTTGACCAATCAAATAAGACACATGGGCACCCACTTAATAAGCCAAAGCAGTAAATAAGCTTGAACACATTAAAGACTAAATTAGGTCATGTGACATCTTACTTGATTTATTTTTTTAAGATTAAAGACTGCTTGAATTGGTATTAGTGAAATGCTTTGTGAACATTAAAGGCTTAAGCTACCATTTTAATGATAAAACACACAAGTTGAAAAAACTATTTCCAATGAATATAATGTTTGTATCCATACTATGAATAGTTTGACTACTATGATTTATTTTAAAAACTTGTATTGGGTTAAATATTTACATCTAACCAGTGACTTTAAAAAATGGAAGGACATCTAACCAAAATTCAATAACTACCTGTCATTTGTGACTATAACTTGAAATTGTATTTATATCAAAAAAACTTGGGGAGGGGGGTTAAGATAACTTGACATAAGACAATGAAGCAGAAAGAAAAACTTTAAAAAAATGTGCACTGATTTTATTAATTATATTTAGGTGAGATTTTCATTCTATTTACATATATAAAAAAAGCATAAAATTTAATTTTTTCATAATTATAATATTGAAGCAATTCAATATTGATATATATATATATTCTTTCAAATTATTCATGCATGCTTTCTTTTAGTAATGATCATTATATGTTTACATGTAAGAGTAGCATGTATTCATTATGTACTTCAGAGCTATTTCTTATAAGTATTAAATATTAAAATATTCCTTTGCATAATAAAGCAATAGAAATAAATGTTGATAAAAAACTTCAGATGTTTAGGAGATACATATATCTATGTATTTATATAACATTTTTAATAATGTTCATAATAAAAATATCATGTTACTAAATTTCTTGGTATTTACTATTTTTGTGTCTGTCAGTATAATTTTTTGCTCTCATGCTTTATTCTAGTCTAAAATTATAAATATCTTTGATGTGATTGTGTGATCATCACATAACTAGTGACTCATTCTCAAAATTGTGCTAGTTAACCAGATACATAATAATGAAGAAATTCAGGGTTAAAAAATTAAAATTTCATGTACAAACATCTCATCATATTTAGGAGATGTAAATAGTATAAGTCTGTATTTTTAAAAACCAAAATTATCACATATTCTCAATATTTAACCCTTTGCACATTGCTAAAATTAATATACTAGTGTAATAGAAATTAAATGGTAAGTTGAGCATACCCAATGCTATCAAGTGATAATACAATTATGTATTTTTGGCATATCACATCAATGAGTGGTTTGCTAATCATTACCATCTCCTTTTATTATATTTAAATTTTAACAATAATTTACGTAAATTTGAAATACCATTACACAAGCAGAAGAGTTAATATGGTCAACATCTTTACATATTAACCACACTTGTGGACAGATTGAGATTGTCTATAAATACACAAACTGCAGCCATCTTTGAAGACTGTTGCACTTGCTCCATAACAGTTAGAATCAAAATATCTCTTCTGTGGATATTTTTTATTTATATTGAGGATAAAACCCTTGAGTGCCATCCAGAATTAACTGGCATATTCACAAAACAAGATTTTAAATGCTTCAAGTACTTGATTCCACAACAATCTCAAATGAACAAGAAACTTACTTAACTTAGGCTTATCAGGCAATGCATCTTTAAACACAAACAATATTGACAAATTGTATCTTAATCAAATGTTATATGGTGAGGTATGGAAAGAGAAAATTTAAGCCAAATTAATTTATAAAAACAACATAATTATTTGCAAAAAAAAACATTATAATAATAATAGGAATAAAAAATAAAATTAAATCAAACTAATTACAGAGTTATTTGATGTAGTTAAGTCTACTTTCACTAGGTAGTAAGAATTTATCACTTCTAATTTTATGAAAGTTTACTAAGAGAATGAAATCTTGCCCCTATATATCATTTTATGTCTAGACTTTGAATTATTTTTTTATATTGACCTAGGTTTTATGATAATTTTCTGGAGTGATCATTTCTGACTTTTTGATTGTTTATATAATCAATGGGTTACATTATTGAATAGGTTTCCTGAATTTTTTAATGGTTTGTTGTGTTTTTCTGAGGCAGCATATATCTGCAAGGCCTTTTTCTGTAATAGTCTTTGATAATAATGGGTATATGTCTCAGCAATGGCAGATCAAGGATATTTGTCACATTTAAGGCTATCAAATGCATAGAAACTGGGTGATGAAAACTGAATGAATACCCTGTTATAAGTTTAGCAATGCAATAAGATGTTAGGGCATCTGCATAAATAGCTATATATCATTGAAATATGAACTAGTTATTCTCAATAAAAAGTCTGCTAAATTAAGCAGGTGATAAGTCAGCAAAATTAATATAAACCACTAAACATCACATAATCACCATCTCATGCTAGCACATAACTGTTAGTAAACAGGCAAAAACTCTCCATATAATAGATGAGTAGGCACTAGATAGGGATTTTATGCACAAGCCTTCTGGCATCCATTGATTACTCTGGTTAGCACAAGGTGGCACTACTATATAGAGAGTTTTTGCAAAATGAATATAACTAACAACAACTGAATCCAATTAACAGGACCAGAATTAAAAATATCAGCTGAATAATTTTATTGGAAATTTAGTAGCTTTTACCCTTTCATAAAACCATTGTCTGAGGTGGCCCATATCATTAATCAGTTTTTTAACTTTTTCTAGTTAGCTAATCTCATTCAATATATATTTATTTAATTACAATATTTATTACAGTATTGATTATCTAATCAATTGAGTAGATTACTGGTTTCTAGTAAAACAATCTCTTCTTGTTTAGACAATTTACCAAATTATTTTGATGTTTGATGAGATCATAATTTTTTTCTAATTAAATAATTTTAGACAATAATTCTATATAATTATTTACATTACAATTCTTTTGTTTTTTTCTCTTTTTTTCTTTACAATTAATATTTTAGTTCAAATTATTTTATTAAGTAACTTTATAATCTTTAAGTTACCTTTACAATTGGGCTTCTTTTGTTTCCATTATACCTCATAACATTTTGGAATTTTTTCTTTTAGTTAAAAGAGAAGATAGCCATCCTTTCAAATAATAAATCTGATTAAAATTCTTACTTTATACTGTAATTACATTTCTCCCTCTTGTATTTTAAATTAAAATTAGGATACAGAGTTTTATTTTCCTTTTGTTTAATTGACTTTTGATTTATTCTAAACTCTCCTTATTCTATTTATTAAATTGACAATCTTTTTCATTAATTAAAAATATTAATACATTTTTTCTAAACATTCTTAATATAAAATATCTCATGTAACATATATTTACATATCCATTACAATATATATATATATATATTGTAACGTGATGTGCCGTTTTCCATATATATATATATCTTACGCATATATATAATCATTTGTAAGATTGCGTGTATGTATATAACGATACATGTATATGCGTATGTTTAAAAAAATATTTATAATATTATTCCATTTTATCACCCAGCATATTTATGAGCATCAATTTATGACCTCAAGCGCCAATCTTATATTTCTATAAGAATTATGCTGGGAGAGAACTGGAAGACCAATATGGAAATGCCCTGAGCTAGCTCTACTCACAGCGGGTGATTGACAAATCGACGGAAATCTACGAGGAAGGAGGTTACTAACTTTAATATGTTTAATATATTATTCTAAATTCTTTCTACTTTTATAAAAATTAGACCTAAATAAACAATACCAATAAACATACATTTCATTTTTAAAGTTTGTACATTTTTATTTTACCATGATTAAATATTTTGTGCTCTTTATTTTTTTTAAAATAAAACACATGCATACACACACAGCTTAGATATTTATAAAATCACATGAATAAAACATATATCAGTTCATACTAGTAAGAAAAATCATTTCTTTTTCTTTGATTCTTTTTTTAAAAAGTTTATGCATATCATTCATAATAATGAAGTTTGTAAAGAAAGTTTGTGAAAAATTATAAGAGACAGATGCTATCTGGAACACTAATTACATATTGTTGAATGGGTATGTACCTGCATTTCTTTTCTTTCCCGGGGAAAACAATGGATTATTAGAAGTGAAAAATTTCATTTGTTTTGAGTCCTTTTTATAGCACTCATGTACTGGTGATTAAATTTGATTAATTATTCCGGCTATCCTATATTCTTGCTTGTTGATTCCATTCCCTAAGTTTCTTTATTTAGACTTCAGATCAATTAGTTTCTATCTTCATTGGTTACTTTTCCTGCAGCCACCTTTGGACCTTCATGGGCAGGATTGCACTGCCTGGGACACTTATGCTTTCTTAAGCCAGCTTGCCCACCATTTTACCCTCCATTTCTCTCCACAAATCTCTCTTGCAGAACTCTCTACAAAAATCAGCAATAGAATGAATTCCTTTTAGCAAGTTCTCCTGCTCAAAATCCGGATTCTTTTTGAACAAAAACTTTTCACACCTCCGAATCTAATTTTGTTCTTCTTTTGTTTTCATTGAAATTCTTTTGAATCTAAACTTTAAGCTCACTAATCAAATTCCTTAGATATCGATCAAGTTATATTTGATTTTTTTTTTCATTTAACTTTTCCAAAATGAAATTGAAAAGTTTCCATCTTGAAAAATAAAGTATATTTCCATAACTGCATTTATACTTTATTATTATTATTATTATTATTCTATCTAGCAAATAAATACATGCATTTTTTCAAAAAAACAAATGAGCACACATACCCTCTCCCTTTCTTCTGTTTATTTTAACCTTTTTAAAATCCCTATTTAAAATTATAAATCTATATACAACAAAGGAAATATAAATATGAAAAAGAAATAAATTTAATTAATCGGGCTATATACCGACGCATACAGGAAATTTTACTTTTTGAAACAGGGATTGAACTCAGCCCTGTTTCAATATATATATATATATTGTGTGTTCATTCATGTATGATTTTGATAATAAATATACGAACATTTCAGTATATTTATAATTAATCAAAATCATACATAGCTGAACCTGCAAAATATATCATTTATATCTATAACCCATAAAAATCTTAATATCAACATGTGCATGTAATTAAAACTATATATATGTATATGATATATATAAATATTCTTACATGGATCAAAATTCTGAGGTTAAAAAATCTCAACTTTCATTAGAATAATGCAATAATAAGTATTTGTATATATAAATTTTTTTAGAAAGGAGAGAAATATGAGCATGGAATTGAAATGCTTAAAAAAGTAATCTGAACAGATGAATTTATAATATGTGAAAAGAGTTACTTTTAATATATATATATTGTAACATTTTCCCCATCTTGCTAGGTTGCAATAAACTGCGTGAGTTGATCAAGTTATGGAAAAAAAAATGTTTCATTTTTTTATTTCAAAAAACATAACTATATTTCCTGATCAACTCTACCTAGAAATTGTTATGAGTACAATTGTGAGCTGAATCAGTTTTTTATTTATAAATGAGGGTGCCAAAGTCGTTAGACTCACTGATTCTGCGTCAAACAAATCGTAACTTGTACAATAGTAATTATACTATCGGGATTAAAATTCCCATTAAGTAGTAAAAGATATTCCCTTTGACTTAATGAAGAAAATAAGTCTATTTGGCAAAGGTAATTTATACACTAATTTGAATCTAAATAATCAAATCTAAACCTTAAATATAATCACATTATTAATTTTATACACGTACAATGAAAGTTATATTAGTAATAAAGGTTTATTATAGCCCGTCAAACATTAATATTTATGATAACAAAAAAATTATAATATTGGAAAGGATTATGCATAACTAATTTAATAATTTGATTCAAATATTTCTTCTTGAAATAGTAACTAGTTTGTGTCTCTTTTATTTTTCTGTGATAACAGTTTCATTCAATACTCTGTTCATAAATCTTTAGATAAAAAATTATGAGATAAACATTTCATTTAAATTTCAGTTCATAAAGCTTTATATAAAAATTATGGCCATTAACTTACTGGTAAGTTTGAAATTACGTAGGTGATTGATCATCCAATGTCCAATTCTTTTAATGTGTAGTCCGCAATAGTTTTTTTTATTGTTTTATTCCTTCCAAGTCTCTGATCGATATTTAGGTAGAGCCAGACGATGACTTAGGTGACTTTTCACAAGAGAAAGTGTTGGCCAATGATAGAGTTCTACTCACTCATGTAGAGTGGTTTCAGTTCATATCTAAGTGGACACATTTTATTATTTTTTTTATTAAAAAAATATGAAGCACCTCAAAGTGCTCAACACTCTCTGGAAAAAAAAGACAAAGACCCTTTTCCAACCTGTCAGCTCCTTTTATATCCCCAGATCCTTTTTAGAAGTTCTGTGCATATTTCTTTTACTTTTTGTTTTATTTTATAAACTTCTACATTATTTCTCTTTTTTTTTTTATTACAAAGTCTCTTTTCTCTTTATGAATTCCTGCCATCTTTAATTACCATTAGAAAGTCGTTTCTGATAGTAATCTTTTACATTTGAAATTTCCTTTCACTATTTGAATCAATTATTTGGTATGCACTTTCCAATATCAAATTTATTTTAATTAAATTACAAAAAAAAGAAAAATTAAACTTTCATTGTACGTTTTTCTTAAAAAAAAAAATATTACAAAAAAAAATTAAAGATCGGGTTCTCTCTCTCTCTCTCTTTTTTTAAATGATATACAATATCAAATAGCAATTTGTACCATATATATAAATAAATGGTACAATATATATATATTGTAACCTCAACTTTGAGAACATCGATAGATAACAACTCTGGAACCGAGCAAGGAATGCTAGTGTGTTTACCTAATGATAGTAATAATAAGACTATGTATACTCGGGCACCACATTGTAACTATGAAATTGTAATGCCAACCAGAGATCATCATCCATGCTTATTACTATAGGATACAATGAAGAAAGTAATTAAGATGAATATTAATGTATCCAATTTAATTTATTGGGGTCTTAATTTTGAACTTAATCACAATTATGTAAATACTCTCATGATAAGTTATTACTGCTAACTATAATATAGACAACTTTCTTCCACAACTTTATATAGATATATGATCTCGAGTGGTAATCACAAGAATGTTATGTATATTTCTAATATATAAATGACTAAAAATAAATCAGTAATCGCTGCAGAAAACTTGGAACTTATGTTTATCATATATACTATTAGATTATTTAATTTAAAGTACAATAAAAGAAATGTTACAAATCCTTTTCATTTAACCCAATTACTATTATTTTCTTTCTCAGCATCTATTACTTTTAATAGTCACAATTATATAACACTAAATCTCTGTGCTATGTTCTCCTTTATATCTTCTTAACTGACAACTTTTACTCCTATTTCCCTAAACACCCCCATAAGTCTACCAGAATGGAATGTACTTTTTATTTCAATAAATTTCAGATTAATTATTATTATCAAAATAGTATTTCCCAATTTTTAGCATCTACACTATTTGACTTCCTAGCTAGCTCTATTAAATTTTATAACTGAATTACTCAAATTTCTTAAGGTCTTGATCTGCTAGTAAGGTGCAATTATTAATTATTACAATGCAATGTATAAGATTCCAAAACTTTCTAAATTAAAATTTAATGTGAGTTTACCAGTGGGAATCATAATAAATACCAAAAACAGAAAAGGGATTTTATGTCTACTCTTAATATCTACTACAGTGCAATGAATTAAATAACTAAATTTAATATATCTAAATTAACTATTTTCTTTTATTTTATTTTATTTCGTGTCATCTGTTTGCCAAAATTAACTATTACTTTATTAAATCAATGACATTTTCTGAGTTGGGTATATTCTTTATCCTCACGAAATAATCGTCCCTTCCACAAAACCTTTCTTGTTTGATATTTTACAAAAATGAATTATGGAAATCAATCATGAAAATCAATCAATATAAGATAATTTATAAATTTAAATGCGATCAAATGAACCATGGAAATTAACAAAGATAAGACAATCCATAAATCTAAATAAGATCTGGTATTAATATAAAATAGTTTATGATAGTATATAGAATATACCTTTTATAAGGCGGTGTAAGGTTCTAGATATACGAAATACCAAAAGACAAGACACGTAGGTAAATTTATAACAATAACAAATATTTATTATACTAAACAAGAAATAAACACACATATATAGTATTACCACAATTTTAGATATTATACTCATTGTAAAATAAAAATTGAATTTCTCTCTATAAGAAATTCACATTAACTACTATAAAAATAATAATAATAATAATAATAATAATAATAATAATAATAATAATAATAATAATAATAATAATAATAATAATAATAATAATAATAATAATAATAATAATAATAATAATAATATATTTTCATATTATTTAGATTTCAAAATTAATCATTGTTTTGACCCATATTTTAATTTTAATGTTAATGTGCTTAAGCATGGAATCAGAATTCTGCATTTAAATATAAATATATTATCACAAAACTTAAGCCAAATTCTGTTCCCAGTCTAACAATGGTATACCTTGGAATAGGCTAATATATGTTGCCACAGCCTGATGATGTTTATATTTTTACCTTCCATACACTCTGACCACAGATCAGCCAGCGTATAAATTCAAATAACTCTCTGTCATTCCCCACATCAACCTGCACATCTGATTATAACCCTAACCCTGTCACAGCAACTTTTATAATATCTTGCAAAAAACTCTCCATATATTTCATACCATTATGCAGCACTTCATAACACACACTTAGTGTCTCAGTAAGCACACATTAGTGTCTCAGTAAGAGAAATTAAACAATTTATTCATAACTTCAAATGTTAGCATTGGCCAAAGAACTGCCTTCTTTCTGAGGCTAAGAATTATGTGAGGAACTAGTCTCTGCACATTTACTTTAAATAGGCATGCAAATTTTTTTATAGCTATACCAATAATTCCCTACTTAAATAATAAATATAAATGGAGCTGGGATCAAGTCCTCGATCTCCCAATACTTGCATACATAGAAACGAAATGATAAGATAGCTATTTTCTATATATCCCTTCAAGGTGGTAAAATATCTCTACCTCAGCAATAATAAGCATTTACAGTTTCACACATACATGCACACAAGGTGATTATGGTATTGATGCAAAATTATAAGTCTTAACCAATCACGAACCAAACCCATGAACTATATTAATTTTAAAAGTCAAGCAACATTCATACAAGATTGCATCTACATGTGCAGGCATAGCAATGACTATTCAAATACTTTTCACACATCTAACAATAGGCATATAATTTTGATAAAAAAAATCTTTCCTCTTTTTTTTTTCATATGACAAATATATAAGCATTTAGGCTTTCTCATCATTATACTTTTTTTTTAAAAAAGTTCAATAGTTCCTTAAAGGTCAAAATCATTTCTTTAATAATAAAAAATTTCCTATGAGTATTAAATATCTATTAAACATATTAACGAACATATAAATAAAAGCAAAATACATTAATAAAGCATTAAGCATTGTTTCTTTGGTTTGGGTTCCCGTGAAGCTAAGTCTGAATATTTTGTATGGTCAAGGCCAATTTGACAGAAAACACATATGTATTGTCCATAAACACCAATTACCATTTTTCAGTTCACTCCCTTGGAAAACACTTTATATCTATCTTACTTTAATGATTATGGAAGCACATAAAATTCTTTTCATTCAGGATGTAGCTACATTGATTAATCATGATAATTAAAACTGTTGAAAAGTAGTCTTATAGATTACTTTCATTTTTTAAATACTTTTGTTCCTGGGTTTGAATCCAGATGCTTGGTTTTACATTTTAGTCCAAAACTTTATTTTTTAAGCTTCTTTTTTTTCAGGAGAGAGAAAAAAAAAATTCAAACAAAATAGTGTTCTAGATGCTCTTTTTCCATGTATATTCTTAGGTTGGATTTTATTAGTGATGCAGAAGAATTGCTATTTTTTTCAGCAATTATTTTTTCTATATTTGACAAGTGTCCATTGCATATTTGATTGATTCAAATAAGCTATATTGGCACATTAGTTTTACTTCTGGAGTCACAATAAAAAAAAATAATAATAAGAGTAATGAGTATTTAAATAACTTTCTCAAAGTTCAATCATTCCTTGGAGTTTTTAATTAATTAACCATGGATAAAAATATTATTCTTGAGGTGTCTTCTTTTAAATTAACTTTTAACAGCCAAATATGAAGATTGAGGTATTGAGTCCAGAACTTTTTGTTGTGAGCTAATTTTGCCATAATTGATTTTGAAGAGAGATTGCACATCCATTTATATATGTGTTTAGCCCATCATATTAATATATAACTATATTTTCTTAAGTTTTGCCAACTGCTTTCTGAGAATAATGATCAGAGATCAGATATAGAACCAGCAAGAGAATCCCCCCTTACAACATTTGCATTAGCTTTTATAAAAAAAAACCCACCTGCAAGTTTTTTGCTTTGATCCTCCTAATCTACCAATTATCTCAGACAATTTTTGACAAGACTTGTTAAATGTTGGTTTTGGTTCATTGATTTCAGCATCGATTACATTTATTTTATCTTTCTTAACACATTTTACATCGTTTTGATCTATGAGAAATATTCAAAATATATATATAATTGCAGGTATTTTATAAAACAGATATTATATAAATAAATTTCTTCTTTCAAACTTAAATCAAATTTAGAACTGAAAACAATAACCAATTCCTGTAAAACCCGTACAAAATAAATTCCATTTTACATTATACTATCAAATAATCTACAGTACTATTTGTAAATTTCCATGATCAAAAAGTCTATATATATGTTATACACATACCCATGCATGTACATATACTAAATAGTGCTCCACTTGTTCATATATATCCTCATTAGTACCAAATATCTTTCATAATTTCCCAAAATTTAAGTCTATTCTCCTGTAAAGAACTGTCAAATGAATGCTATTTATAACAAGTTCAATTTTATTTGTACTATCATTTTTATTTTTTTATTATTTATAAATATTATGATTAATATAAATCAACATTTTAAAACATTACAGTTCATGCAATAATCAACCCCCCCCTCTCTCTCTCTACATAATGATACACTATAATTTTAAATAAATACAAACATATTTTTCTCTATACATTAAATTCAAGCTACACAATTATTGGTCTTTCTAAATAAAGCTTTTAACTTTTCTTGAACTTAAAATTTTTTTTACTCGGATATAGTTAAGAAACTAATCCTACTATTTATTTCCCAATCATTAGTTTCTTTATAAAAGAAACCAAGGGTTACAATATATATATATAATATTATGTTATTTTTATCTAATAAGAAATTAGTTTTATTGCATCAAGAACATCATCAAATGGGTAAAAATTACAATACATAAAGCAGTTCATACAATTAACTTACCTTTCTTTATTTCAGTAATTCATTCTTCTACAATTGTTTATTTTAATACATATTAAATAAGACCAGTACTTCTTTAAACTTTTTAATCACTCCATATTCCATTTCAAAAGCATTATATTTTTATCTTATTGTATTATTAAGTTTCTTTACATAAGTTTTCTTTTTCATTCAATATTTACACTTTTTCTTTCTTTTTTTTTTTGTGTGTGTGTTTTTCCTCCTATCTGTTTCACAACTACAATCTATATCATAATTTTCTTAAATTTTTTTTTTTAATATTTCCTCATTTTTGATCAAATTTAATTTTGTATTATCCTTTCAAATACTGCAATCACCAATTTAAGATATGGAGGTGAGCATTAATTATAGTTTTAAAAATGCAAAATCAAGACAAATAGATAAAATATTATAAACATATTAGAACTTTATTATCATTAAAGTCTGTATCTGTTCCTAATGAGATGTAATAATTTCTAAATAAAAATGATTATATTCATTTAAATATTTAATGAAAAGTGGTTACATATGCAATAAAAGTATACATGTGAATAAAAGTTGAATGAAAGTTATCATCTTTTTAATTAACTCATTAATAATTATTGATATTTATAATTAAATTAATCATTGTTGTTTGTTTCTTATTTTCTCTCCATTTGATATGTTTTGATATTTCCCATTATTTAGATTAGTAAAGTTTTTATGAGTTTCTACTACCATTCTATATTCATCTCTCTGAAATACCTGTAATGTTAGGATTGTGTGTTTATTTTCATCATATTTCTGACTCACATCTGTTCATTATCTTTTTTTTAAAACTTTTTATTATTTCCCTTCTATTTTTTTCCTGCAGTTAGATATTATGAATAATTGCCAAATGACAACTGTATGTTTTCTAAATTTGCAATAAACACTTAAATATTAAAATCTAAATAATTTATAAGCTTCAATATCAGAGAAAAGAATAGTCCTCCCATTTTTTTGATAATTTAATACCTTTTCATACTAATTATCATCTTCAGATTTAATTCTTTTTATATTCCTAGGTATAAATGCTCATTATAAAGCAGAGAATAATGAATTTTTAGAAGAATACTCTAATAAATGCTTATTTTGATAATTATTAATTGATGCTGAAAATTTAGGGATGAGTTTTTTTTCTAGTAATATTTAAGTTACAGAATTTTTTGAGGTATATTGAGTACCAGTATATTTCAGTTTTCCTATTTAGAAATCGTCATATTTCTTATAACTGACAGATTTTTTTTCTAATAATAGACTTTTTTTTTCATTAAGTAAGAATTAATTTTGTTTTGCTGAAAAATATTATAGCACATTTTTAGAAACTAAAAGTAATGTCTGCTGTAGCTTGCAGAATGGCTAGTAGTGTTTACTAAGCATTCTATTTTTTAAAGTTTTAATGAGTTCATATTTAGTTTACATACTTCCATTTTATTTCCCAGATCTTTGGGCTGTTATACATTATATTAATCAACAAAAGATTTATTGAAATACATAGGAGTGGACCAGTTATGATTTCATATTATCCCCCCCCCCTCTAAACAAAAATTGTATAAATTTTTGCTTCAGTATATTTCTTTTTAATATACACCTGGGTCTCGTTTTACGCGATAGATAGGTTCCTCAGGAAGCACGCGAAAATGAAATCGTGCAAAAATAGACGTAACTTACATTGAAAAAGGGGGGATGCGGTCTGTGATTTTTCAAAATTCGCGTAAAAGCAAAGCACCAATGTAAAATTACTTTAAAATTCGCGCAAAAAAAAAAATAAGGAAATAAAATATGACTAATAAAAAATTTCAAATTTGAAAAAAATTGATACAAGACAAACTTTTTTTAACTATAATATTTAATTTTATTCAAAATAATATATTTTTATGCATAATTTACAAACACTTTCATTTGCAAACAACTAGCGCCAACTTCACACTCATGTTGTAACAGTGGTTTTCTGGTGACAACGTAATTAGTAATTAATCTTTGAGATGATGATTTTATTAATTGTTTATGAAACTAACAACTAAAAATTAAATTCTTATTTTTGTCTTTAATTTTCAATTTGGTTTAAAAATCAAATTTCACATTAATTTCAAGTCGCAGTAAGTAATTTTTAAATTGTTAATTATAATTAAAAATCAGATTTTAATTTTTAATTGTCAAATTTAATTATGCCCACTGCTATTACTGACCTTTTAAAAATAAACTTGTGGACACTAAATGATTAATAATTGATTACGTTCTTTTTTAAAAAGCAAAAACAATGTGATTTAAAATGCAAAATTAACACGTACAATGTTTGAACAAATTTACATTATAATCTTGTAAAATTTAATGTGTGTATACATAAAATGTAGAAATTATGATTTTAATTTCATTATTGCATAAAATCTTACTATTATAAAGCACTAAAAATATTGAAATTACTAAGATGAAAGTCGAATTCCAATAATGTGCTATTACTTTCAATATAACGTAAGTGCGCGAAATTTATTATTTAAAGTAATAGCGCATTATCGGAGTTCATACACCTGGGTCTCTTTTTACGTGGACTTATTTAACACACTTCCGGTGAAACACGAATTACGTAACTACAAAATCATGTTAAATAAGTCCGCGTAAAAAGAGACCCAGGTGTATTTATTTCATATTGCGAAGAGGATTTATTTTAAGCTCTCATAGTAGTTTTATTGAAAAGACAAATTTATAGTATTTATCTTTTCAAAATTTGCATAAAATGTAAGTCATTATTCATTCTGGGGGGGGGGTGTAAAAAAACATTCAGAAAAACTTGCTTTCATAATAGATAGAAATCAAAAAGCTTCAATACTATTTTGAGTTTTGGCTGCGTAAATATAATAATAATGGAATAACTTATTTTATTCACTTAAATTAAATCTGCAGTACCAATTACATGATACATATTATTTTCTTAAAATCCACAATATTCTCATATATGTCGTTTCAGTTTCCCTGGATTAAAAATAAATAAATACATAAAAATTAATAAAGCAAATTATTTTCTAAATATATATATATTTTTGAGTTCACAGGTGCAAATTTCTGAGTGCTGTAATTGCAAAATATTATTAAAAAAAGGCAACAATAGATACCTCTTACTCATTACATGATCACCATTTCTTATGTTTGCTGAAGCTGTTAAAACAGAGGCAAAACCCTCTATACAGTAGTGCTACTCCATGCAAGCAAGAGTAATCAATGGATGCAAGAAGATTTGTGTATAAAATACCTATCACTAGATAGGGATTTTATGCACAAACCTTCTTGCATCCATTGATTACTCTGGCTTGCACTGTATGGCACTACTGTAGAGAGAGTTTTCCCTCTCTTTTTCATTATTACAAACTTTATGATTTTATCCAGACACTGCTGAAAATTTATATAATCATTAATTTTACTATCTATTATTGAGAATATGTATATATTTTTTGTATACACTATATACACTTATTTTATTAATAATAATATAAACCTATAAAATACTGTAGATATATTTTTATATTGTAGTAATTAAAAGAATAATTTGAAGAATTTATTTACCCATTAATTCCCTTCCCTTTTTAATTCTTGTTTAAAATACAAATCTGCTTATTTAGTGATTTCTTTCTTTTATCTATTTAGAAATTCAATACAATTAAAAATAAGTGATGATAAACTGGACTTTTTTTCAGTAATTTCTTTCTCACTTTTCACTTAACAGTTAGATTAATCACAACATTGATTATGAATTAAATATGGTTATAAAACTAAGAAAAAATAAAATAGGCAGCTAATATTTACAGTAACAATCTCTCCATACAAAAGTGACTCTCAGAGAAAGATTTATAGTAATCAACAAATGATAGAAGGTTTGTGCATAAAATCTCTGTCTAATGTCCAATCATCTAATATCCTCTTCCCAAGACTAGCTTTCTAGCTTGGGTCTTTCAATAGAAAGACCCTTGGATTTGGGAGTACTGCACTTAAATCTTTTTTGTCAACTGCTTTACCTAAAAAAAATTTTTTTTTAGATCCTAAGATGTAGGTGCTGTGTTTTCAGATTCAAAGCTCTTCCCTGATGAAAGCAACAAGCTAAAAACTGGTCTGGGAATATTGGATGAGTAGGCATAAGATAGGAATTTTATGCACAAACCTTCTTACATCCATTGATTATTAAGGTTTTCAATGGGCGGCATGATTTTATAAAAAGATTGCTACCATTTTAGCAGCTTGTGTAAACATAGAAAATGATGATCATATGACAGCTAATATTTACTGAATATTTTTCTTTCATTTTATTTTTGAATGTGTAATATTAATTTATTCACTAATAAGAATGTATCATAAAGATGCATACTGTGTGCACATATTGAAAACATTTCTACTCTCTCTCTCTATATATATATATACTGATGAGAGCCAACAGCTTGAAACTGGTTTGGTAATAGGGATAATTCTAGATAGAGCTTTTTAAATACTTTCTCTTTTGGCATTTATTGAAAAAGCTTGTTTAGAGCTATTAGCACATTCATTATATATATATATATATATGTGTGTGCGTGTCAAAATAATTATATAATGTTTTGCTGCTATTAAGCATTTCAGTATTCTTGCCACAGCTTGGAACCAAATATCATAACTACTGGAGAACTACTGTAAACATGAAGATAAATCAACTACAAAATAATATGAAAATCATCATTAAATTTATTGTTTATAAAAATTTATAAATCCAAATATATTTTAACAACTTAACAAATTTATTTTCAATGATAAAGATACTTATCATATAAAGTATCTTTCAGGATATCTTGCTGCAATTATAACCACTAATGTATTTATTTCATTTTCAAAAATATTTATAGAAAATAAGTTAATAGATGGTATCAATCACAGGAAATAAGATTAAAAGAATTACCTAATCATTAGAAAACTAATTTTTATCCATTTTTTTTACTGATCATATTCATACATTAAAATAAATAATTTATTTAGTTATTGTTTTATTTATAAAAATAAATTCTTTTGTTTGCTGTATCTCAAACATGAAGAAGAATAATCTTTCATTATTATAACACGCATTTATTTTTTGTCAACTTTTTTTACCTGACAATATATTACTCCCTATTATAAATAATTCATTCATTTTTTTATCTTATTCAGGAAAAAAAATCATTATCCCTCGTTTGACAATTTTAAAATTCATTTTCCCTGGATCCGCCCTTGCTTTTAATGCAGTGTGATATATTTGTTTTACCACAAGGTTTATTTTTTTTATTATTAACTGAAATACAGACTTATTATATACCTGTATCAATATACAGTATGTAATATATAGGGTATATGAGTACAGATTTTCGCACAACCCACCACTTACCACTCTATCTCATATCACTGATACACTTGATCACATATATGTCAAAAAGATAAATAATCACCGATAAATGTATTTCATGCTTAACCAGCAATCATCAGTTGGTCCAGATTATCATTTTCCCACTTATATGCAATAAGCACTCAGATATATATTAAGATAGTCAATCTTCATACTTTCATGGACAGACTTCAATCCACTCCATACTCCAACTCTTAGGAAGAACAAATATAACAAGACAGTTATCAAATAATTTTGCCATAATAAAAATTAGTAAGTTATCTTGACTTATGCTCTCAAGTATTACCAAAAATTTTCATCATGTGATACATACAAAAACATTTTCCTTATGACTTTAAATAATTAATATAAATTGCCACAGAAGTTGAATTTATTTAAAAGATTTTTCCTTTAATGTGTTAAGTGAAAGCATTTTTTAAAATCAAAATATGCTGCCATATTCTTTTTTTATTATTTATTTTTTGCTATGACATATGGAAAAAAAAAATATGGCAGGCTATCACATTTATTTATGACACAAATTCTTTGTTGGCTAAGAAATTTATTTTAACCAAGCAAAAATTGCTTATTTAAATTTTGAAGAATTATTTATAAAATTATGATTAAAAAAAAATTATGCCACTTACTTTTGAAGGTGGAAAAAGTATAGAGATGAAATGATATTTTGTTCCACTCTGTTTCTTTTATGAAAATAAACCAAAGTTAATTTTGATCAACATTGTTAAAAGAATGTTATACAATTTTTTGATCATAATATTTATTATAATATTTGATATTATCTTTAATTAAATATTTTTTTTAATTTTATTTCATTTCTCTCACTTTATTGGATAGAAATGGAGATACATTTGAGACCTGTTCATTATTAATAAAAATTGTCCAATTCCTTATGTAAAACTGAAATAATATCAGAATAACTCAACTTTTAAATATGTCTCAACTAGTTCTGCTATTGCTCTGGAAGTTGTCTCATAAGTATATATTTTTATCTGAAATGCAGCTATTAAAAAAAACCCCAGATATCTCTACGTGGCGAATGAGGCTAAGAAGCCTCTGAAAAATTGCAACAGTCTAACAAATAAATATCTATGGGCCAATAAATTGTAGAAATCCTTCAACTAAATTCCTATTAAATTCTTTCTAGAAAAATTATGTAACTTGCTAAAGTTTATTCATGAAATAATTTGGAAAACTCAACTTTTCCATAAATCAGAGGTAAATGTGATAACATCGTAAATACTTTTGTGAAATCAGTGATAACTTAGGATTGTGCCCAAAGAAAGCAGAAACTGCAAATGACTTTTTAAGGACAGAAAGAGAGGATTTTTACATCATTTAAAAGTTAGAAAATATTTGTATCACCTTTTATTTTAGTATCATTTAAAAATAGTATTTTAAAATGTATTTTAATTATTGTTATAATACAAAGGATTTGAGTTTTTAAAAGTATTAAACATAAAAATAAAATATTTAAATAAAGGGACGTTTTATTATTTTTTAAAAAAGATTAACTTGATTGCTTCTTATTTATTCATTTCATTGGATAAAAAAAAAAAAAAACACGATTTAAAGATTTTCCTAGTAAATTAACTTTTCAAATTAATATGTAAATAAAATAAAAACTTGTGCATTCTTGAATTTATGATATTAATATTGAATCAAATCATTATTTAAATATTTAAAAAATGTTTGAAAATGAAAATATTATTTTGGTTTATTTTAAATAAGACATTTTTTAAAAAGAATTTATATGATAAAATTAGTTAATACATTTTTGTACGTTTTATTTACCGATATATGTGTGTATGTGTGTATTCATATGAATAATAGAAACAGAACACTTGGATAGAATTATTTTTAAATTATTTGTAAGCCAGACAATAAAAAAAATCATGTTTGGTGAGGATTGTTTTATTTATTATAATAAAGTATATTTTAATATAAGCAGTTTTAGTATATTTAAACAAATACGATATATCTGTTGAATAAATTTTGCATTATATAAAGTAAGGACATGTACCATTGACTACAGATTTTCTTCTTTATATATATATGTATTATTATAGTAAGAAATTTATGACCAGATACTCATATATCAAGTTAATTTTTGAACCAAGATGGAAGTCTTCTACAGTTACTGAAGCAATATATTCTTAAAAGTTAAGCTTGAGAATACAGTATTTTAAGCAGTTAAATTTACGATCCTGCATACTATCTTGCCCCGTATATATATAGTAACTAATGCTCCAAGCTGGCTCTTCAAATATTTCATGTATTTGGGTAGCAAAACTGTAACATATGTATAAAGATAAGGGGAAGTGCGGTTAGCTTTTCTTATTTAATATTTTCCTATGAACTGAATAAGCCAAAACTATAACTATAAATAATACATCAATAATAATAAATCTCTCACTTCTGGCTAGCTAAACTTATAGAAGATAAAATATATTTATATCTAAGACTCTTCCATTACATATGTGTGTATTTCAAATAAATATATATTGAAATCAAATAGGTATTATATTGATCCTGAAATATATTTAGAATAAGTAAACAAATAATTTTAAAGTTTATTTTAATGTAAATAGCAACAATTCATAATAAAATTATTATTAATAGAAATAATGTCTTGATTTCTTTTTTTTTTAATCTCAAGTCATAACTTCAAAGTTCATTTTGAATCTGACTTTCAGCAGGTTTGCTGAGTGATATTTATTGACAAAATAAACTAAGATTACTAAAGAAAGTTCATTTGGTTAAATTTTTAAAAGTTCTAGATAAAAAGTCTATTGTTCCCAGAACTTATTTAGATGATTACAGGTGGATGAAAAATTTAAGAAATTCTTGGAAATGTTGATAAATTTATTAATTGGTCCATGTAGTAACATTCTCCTACCAGATATCTTTAATATGTAACTTCTTCAATGCTTAGGTTTAGAAAAGATAATTTCATTTTTTTGTGTTAGATATGCTTTTATTTATTTTAGACTTCTGTTTTATTTTAACATTATTATATGGAGTCTTGGCAATAATGTAGAAAACTGGAACAGAAGCTTCACGAGCCCGATTAGCCTATCTTTATCTAGCCACCTATCATGGTTAATAACTTTACTATTATTATCATTGTTTAAAGCTATATTAAAAGAAGATGATCTAATTGGATAGAAAGTTTCTTATCAAGTACTTGGTTTTTTTTCATTAGGGGTTATCAATCTTTCTTACTATAGTTATCTCCTAGAAAACACACAGTAAAATTTTCCATGGTCCACTTTGCATAACACACACATACCTTGAACATTTGTTTTCAAATGTTTTGCATTCAACTATTTCTAAAATTAACGTTAATATTAAAAAATAATTATAACATAACTTAAATAATTAATGTTTATATAATTGTATTAAATTTAATTATTACATCTTCCTTGTTCTTTTAAATACATATCAACACATAAATATCATTTGACAAATATTAAAATTAAAATAATTGTCTATATTATTTCAATCATCCTTTTATTTTTTAATTCAAAATAAACTTTCATTTAAATGTGATTAAAAGATTTTGATCTTAACAACTTTCTAAAAAATAAACAGTTTAAAATGAAAACAACTTTATGCACGAAACATAAATAGACACAACAGTTCATTTTATTTTAAAATCAGATTTTTGATTGTGGCTATATACAATTAAAATAAAATAAAAATTCTTTTAAAGATCATGTATATCTCTCTCTTTTTTTAAATTTACAGTGAGGGTTAACTACTACAATATATATATATGAAGTAACAATTTATTGAATTAATTTCCATACTTTTAAGAAGTAAGATAATTTGTACGTGGGTCAATCAGATATATGGATTACACAATGTAAAGAAACTTTATACTAACCATGCAAAAACTCTGTAATCACTAACATAACAGTTCAAATTTTAATGTGTGTCCAATGTATATTTCAAAAACCTTGTGAATTAAGTTGTATTTGTTTCACAAAGTTCTGTAAATGTTTGAAAGCTAATGAAATAAAATGTTACTGCAATGCATACGGAAAATATCTTTCATTTAATGTATTAAAGGTCAAGTTTTATTGATTTGTGTTCACTATTTTTTTGAATTATTTTATTTATAGAAATAGACATGAATCTATAAATTCATTCCTAAAGTTAGCATTTTGCATTAGTAGCTTGTTTCATACAACACAAGCAGATGGATATGTTTATTAAGTTATAAAAAATAAACAAATGTCTATGAGCAAAATTAAATTCAGTGATCATGAAATATAATAGAACTTATCTATAGGCAATAACTTTTATTATAACTTAGTTTATCTTTGTTTAATTTTTGCTAATTGTATTCAATCTAGTGAAAGAACTGTATTTAATTAAGGTGGTGGTTTTAATTTAAATCTATTTATCATTGTATTCATTTTATTATTATTATTAATTTACATTATAATCTTTTTAATAATATTATATAAATACCTCTCAAATTCATATTAATTTTATTGTTTTTGTTTCTTTTAAAGTATGAAAGATAAAAAGAGATAATGTGAATCCTGATCTTGCATAAATATATTATGCAGTGCTTTATGCTATGAAAAAGGGATTAATAATGTAGGACAGGTATGAGTCATTGATACGAGAATTGAGTCATAATAGCAATATATATATAATCATAAAAAAGAAAACAAAGGAAGGGATTTAAATTTTATTTCCAAGTTCCAGATTCTCAAAAAGTGGAAACAAGTAATTATTCAAATTTTACAAACTTTAAAAATCTTAATTTATTGTAATTCCTTCCAACATACAATATTGTATTTGTATCCTCTTTGAAATAATTTTTCTTCAAATGAAGGTCGACCATATGACAGTATTACATTACTGCTATAAACAATTTTTTTAAAATAAACATCTTACTCTCAAAACGTCAACCCTTAATTTAAAGTAGGTAATTTATCTAATTTTTATAATCCCTCTTCATATCATCTGTTTCAATTACTACTATTTTATTATCGCTACAACTTTCTCAAATTCTCGTATTTCTAATATCCTCTCTGCTGAGAAAATATTTATCAGACATTCTGTATCACTCCTACAACAGATATCCCCTACTACTACAAATATCTGAAACTGACAATCCAGTATCAATAAAATTTTGATCCCTCATTTTATTTTTTTCCTCATTCTACCCACACTTTATTATTATTATTTGTAAATTACTTCATAATTTATATAGCATTTAATGTTCTATCTTCACCAGTTTTGCCTCTTTTTAATCTTCATTGTTAACAAACCTTTATTCAATTCCTCAATCTATTTTTCAAGTTCATTTCCAAATCTATTAACTGTTCTAACAATATACCTCTCATTTCCCTAACTTTATGAATTTATCCATACATTCTACATAACATTATACATTATCTATTCTTTTCTACCACAGCTTATCATCTCTATTTTTTTACAAATGCACACATACCCGCACAATATTTCTTTACCATAAAAATACAATACAATTCTTTTATTAATATATAATATTCTTAATTTATTTAGATGACTCACTGTAAATTTTGTTAAGTTTGCTATTAATAATTTTTAAATAGAACAGATTAAAAATGCTAAGTTAAATTTTGAAGAAAAGCAAAAGTAATATCTTAAAATTTATAATTTTGTTTAGGTTATAGATCACAACATAACAAATATTTAACAGTAATTAAAAATTTAAAATTTCTAATCATTCATAATATTATAAACTAGAGAAGGGATCTATAAAACATTTTTGGAAGGACATTATAGTTTTATTATCTAAATTTTTACTTCATGATTGTTAACAGTTTGAACAATATAAATAATATCTATGTTTAATGCATAATAAAAAGTTTAAGTAATGCAATGACTGTGCATTTTCATGGAAGTTCTATAGTTTGTGTTCAAATTTAGGCTGAATAAACTTAATTATTTTGCAGTACATTTTCATTTTTAAAAATAGTTATAAATAATACAATTAATGATTTGATATTACTTGGTAAGTGGATATCTATTTTTGGCTGGAGATTAATAGAAGAATAAAAAGTCCATTAAAACTCCTATGCTATAGTCACATATTGGAAAGGCTTTATCTTTTAGTCATCTATTTAAAAATACCAAAAGATAAATAGATGGATATACAATGAAAGCTTATTGCATCATTCTCTTCACTGTTTTCCTCATTTTTTAATCCGTTTTGATATAGAACTATTTTTATATTTCTCTTTCTAGTTTTATCATACAATGCAATCAATTAAATAGTAAGTGTGATGCTGAATATTATGTGAATGTGTATTATTTACTATAATAGCATTTATTATTTAAATAATTGCATTAAACATTATATATTCTAATTAGCTTTGTCAGTAAAGTTAAAGTCCCAGCCATCTAATTGTTTAAGTATGTTTTTAAAAAATCAATGTTAATTTCTACTGCAAACCAATTTATCAGGCTTGATAATTAAATATTAGTTCATATTTTAAGTCATTTTGAGAAATTTTACAAGTTGTAATTATTTTTAAAAGTCATTTTTAATATTTTGCTGTAGTAATTTAAACTCACCTGTGGATATAAATGATTTCCAATTTCGTAAATTATGTATATTTTACCCTATATAATAATAAGTTAATGTTAAAACTATTAAAAGCTAAAATTATTTTAATATACCTCATAGTATATTCAATTCAATGATCAAATTAAATTTTAAAAATAACTGAATTTAAATGTTTGATATGAAGTATTCGTATTTAATTGACTTTGTTATAATAAAAGGCATTTTTATTTAAGTCATTTGTTAATAAAATATTTTTCCTTAATGCTAATTGTAATAAGATTAAATCAGTGAAAATAGTTAAGCCATGTTAATTAAAAGAAGATAAAGAATTAATTTATTATTAAAAGTTATTAGTTTTTTAATAAAGAAAACATTAGAGAAGGTGTGTGAGTGTGCTTGCATTATTAATTTTAGCTTTTATTTCCTTGTTGGAATATTTAATTGTTTTTAAATTTCTTTAATTAAAAAATTGTGAAAAGTATTCTGGAAAACTTCACAAATGTTAAGTATGTATTACATTGTTGAAAAAAGTAATGTAAATTAATATTCTAATATAATTTATATAATATTTTATTGTAATAATTTTGTTTCATAAATAATTATCTTCCAGGATACCAAATCAATCTTTAAACTCTAATGAAGTAGGTTAAGTATCAGATGATCTAAAATGTCATCTTTAATCATCAAAATTAATCATATGACAAGCAATATAAAAGAGGAAGAACTTGTACAAGAACTTGTACACACTTGCTTACTATTATTATTATTATTATTATTATTATTATTATTATTATTATTATTATTATTATTATTATTATT
Source organism: Epiperipatus broadwayi (assembly GCA_028023455.1). Taxonomy (NCBI): domain Eukaryota; kingdom Metazoa; phylum Onychophora; class Udeonychophora; order Euonychophora; family Peripatidae; genus Epiperipatus; species Epiperipatus broadwayi. Next base: position 7,621,684 of record JAQFVV010000004.1, read on the forward strand.
ATTATTATTATTATTATTATTATTTCTCTTTAATTAATTATCTAGTTGCAGAATTAATTATTTTTAATCAATTTTATTTTGTTAAAATAATATGTATCATTAAATAAGTTTATTCCAGGTGCTAAAGTCTAAGGTAACATTTACTAAGAAGTCTGAAATCTATATCATTATTAAACATGATGGAAAGTTTGAATAATTATTAAATGGTTATTAAACAGTTATAGAATTCAATGGCTGATAAAATTTAAAATGATTTCTGGAGTTAGATATTTCTTATTTGAAGCACCAAAAGCAACATATAGACTTGAAAAACAGTATCACAATCCTATTAAATTCAACTAGAATAATCTCTTATGTATTGAAAATGAAATTTTGAACAGGTGGAAGGAGTATTTGGATCATTTTTTTAAGTAATAGTGCAATAACTCAGATAATGATTATTTTCTCATTTAGATTTGAACAAAGATATCCAGCTTAGGGAATCCAAAACAGTTCTTTGAAATCTTAAAAATGGAAAATCTGAAGATCATGAAGAAATACTAGAGAAGATTTTAAATATGGTGGTGAAACATTAGCCCCAAGAATATTATGAGTTTTTAAAAATATATGAACTCATGAAGTTGTGTTATCAGTTATTTAAAATGCTTCTATAAAACAAATAAACAAAATACAGAAATTATCATGTAATATCTTTATTATTCTCAATAACAAAGCCACTTTCAAGGATATTGTTGAATAGGTTGCTTCCAATCATGTACTATTAGTTACCAGGGACTCAATGTGGTTTTAGAAACACTAAAGCACTATAGACATAGTTTTTGTTGCCAGAGAAATGCAAGATAGATGTAAAAAAACAAAATAATTTATATATTCATTTTATTGTTCGGGGTATATAATTTGATTCAATTAATTGATTAAGTTCTATAGTAGTTTTTGAAATTAATTTATTGTTGATCAAAGTTTATTCATATTTACACAGCTTTCATATGATAGAATGAGAGGAAGTGTTATTATTAATAGTGAAAAATCTGATGGCATTTAAATAAAAACTGATATTAGACAAGGATGGGTCCTTGTTCCAATATTGTTTTCAATTTTTATGACATTGATCTTAGAAACTGTTTATAGGAAGCTTAATGAAACAGTTATAAATAAGTGAAATACACTCAATAGTAGAATTTTTAATTTGAATTGATTAAAAGTAAAAACAAAAATCTTTATCTTCTTGGATTTAGATTTGGTAGTATGCTGAAGATCATTGTATTTTTGCCAGTTTAAAAAATAATCTATAGAATATATTTAAGGTTTTAAATGTAACAAATAATGACTTCAGTTTAACAATTAATATTCAAAGACTTTAAACAGGAAAATTTTCCATACAGTAGTGCGACCCTGTGCCAACCAGATTAATCAATGGATGCCAGAAGGCTTGTACATAAAATCCCCATCTAGTGCCTACTCATCCAATATCCCCAGACTAGTTTCTGGCTTGTAGCCTTCATCAGTGAGGAGCCTTGGATCTGAGTGCACTGTGATGTTTAGTGATTCAAAGACTTTATCAGTCACCAGCAATAGAAGAAAAATCCTCAGAAATATTTAACTTAGGTAGTTGTCAACTCAAAAATGTAAAGCACTTTAAATAATCATGGTAGTTTTATAGGTAGAAAAGTGGTCTTAGCAGTACAAGTGCAGATTCCAATATGGGGTTGCTGCTTTTTAATAAGTTAAAAGATAGGATGTTTAATTGCAGGGAAATAACTACTACAATTAAATTACCTATATAGAGAACTGATATTTTATATAATTTATTACATGAAAGTGAGATTTGGACAAGCTATTAGCACAATATAATTAGAAAAGTTTTATTTAATCTTTTCTCCATAAACTTTTTTAGCTTTCTCTAATGGTTATTTATGTAAATTTTCAGTTTTTAATTTTAATGTATTAACCTTTTATTCTGAATATATTTTTACAATTTTTATATATGTTTACAAATGAAAAACATTCTTAAAAATAATATTTCAACTTCACAAATATGATAAAAAAAACAACCTGAAATACTAATCATAACAATGCCTTTTATTTTTTCACAATTGTCCATAAAATATTTAATAGAAAACAAAAATGTTTTAACTCCATTTCCAAAATCTGAATGAATTCTTGCTATGACATCATAAATCAATGAAATCTTGTTTTAGATTTAAAAGTCTACTTATAATTATAAAAAAGTTACAAAAAGTAACTGCTATAGAGTTTATGAAGACATTTCTTTTTTTTCTCATGTGTCATAGCATCAGCCAGGAAGTGAACCAACTAACCTGGGACAACTGCTTGTAAAGCAGCCATCACTGACCTCTCGACCACCAATGCTTAAAGGCATTTCTTTTTTAGCCCGTTTCAATTTCTGTTTTACAATGATTACATTTCTCTTGTCTTGTTTTCTTAAAAATATATATTTTTAAATAAAAAATGAATGTAATCATAAATATTTTGTCTTAACCTTTAGAGCAATGATTATTTTATTGGCTGAATGAGGTAAAAATCGAAACTTTTAATTGGTCAATTGACAAAGTCAAGTGGCAATTCACAAACTCAAACATCAAAATATATTCATCTTTTAATATTATATTCACTTTAGTTTTGTTTGAAAAAAGTATATTAATAATTTGTCAGGTTATGAAAATGAATGAAATTTTTTTCAAAAATAAATTGTTATTATATAATTATATAAATTTTCATTAGTGGAAAATGTAAAACAAAATCTTACTCACCAATCAAAACGTTTTGCTAACGACATGATTTTTTTTGCCAATTTTAGTTGCAGAAAAAAACAAATAATTTTTGTTAAAAGTCTTAACTATTTTTCCAAAATAATTTTATTTTTAGAATATTTTATCAAAATAATTTATAATTTGTCAAAAAATACTGTTAAAATGGTCTAAAACATTCGTTTATCATTTTTGAAATAAAACAAAAACAGATTGTAACTCTTTACTTTTTGGCAGCCATTTTCTTTGTTGTCAAAATTTAATAGCTAATAAGATTTAAGAAGGTGCATTACTTCTTTCTTTGTTTGATGTATAAGGTCATTTTTATTGATTTTTTTACTTGTAAAATAATTCAAGAGAGGGCAGCATCTTACAGAACTTTTTTTAGTCTTTAAAAAGAGCACAAAATCATAATCGTAGTACGAAAAGTGATTGATTTAGAGTGATGTCAAGCCACTTCATTTTTAAATGAATTGGGTATGCAAAGAGTTAAGACAAATAGTTTCATCAACATTTTGCAAAAATATATTGCATATAATTTAATGTTAATAAAGAATTTAATCAACACATACATGATTTTAAAGCTGATTAAATGTGATATTAGAAAGGTAAATCTATTTTATGGATTAAACATGTTTGAATACGTTGTTAGAATACATTACAAGCAATAATAAAGTTTCATTTTTTTAAAATAAACTTGTTAATAGGCTTACCTTTTGTAATATCAATGCCAATCTACTTTGTATTAATAATTAATTTATTTATAATATAGAAGAGATTTCCTTTTATCTGGAAAGATAGATTGACATTGATTTATTTTTTTTAAAAAAAAAGATTATTTAGAGTCTGCTTGTAATTTATTTAAGTAACACTTTTGGATGTGTTTGTTCCATGAAATAGATTAAAATGTACAACTTATAAACTTTGGAAAATATTCGGGTTTTTTTTCTAAAGTCAAACAAAAAAAAATAAGCAAGGATTCTCTGGACCTAAGAACAAAGAAACTACCAGTTATAAGCATTTGTGACTCATTGGTATTAGGTTCAGTATAACATTGACATCTGTGCTTTTGCAATGTGGTATAGGAGAACTTTGGTCATTTCAACTTAAATTCACTCTTGCACTTATCTTGCTGATTTTACATTCATTTAATGACAAAAACTAGAACTAAAATATACATTTATTAATTTTAAAAAAAATCTGAAAATGTCAATATCTTTAACATTTAGCTACCATGTGATACCATAGAATTATCAATTGTAATTTCACACTTTCGTTGGGTTGGGTATGTAACATAAATGAACAATACAACATTTCTTTGACGTGTTTTCTTTTTGGTGAACTTGAGCATATACTTTGTGGAGAGGTACATCCCAATCACATCTCAAAGATGTTTTCCAGAAGTACAATATTAGAAAAATATAACAGAAAATTGAACACCCAGGAGATATTTAAAATAAGTTAAAAAATCAGCATCACAAAATATCATATAAATAGAAAAATGAACCAACATGTTCTATTTGTGGACATATCTCACTGATTGATTTGTATAATCATTGCAAAATGCATCTTTGGAGTATTTTTCCTCTTGGAGTTGGAATGGTCATATTCATTTGTGAGTGATTACTGTGTGTCATGTAATATTAGAAGATAAGAAATAAGTTAAAAATAAAATTAATAAGACAAAATGGGGGTGGGTGAGAGAGGGAATATGGTTAACTCAAATTATAAAGAAAATGACTTCAAGATTAAAAGAAAAAGATAATTGAAATTTTAAAATTATATACAAATATAATAACATATAAAATAATTTATTAAAAAGTTACAAAATTGTTTACTAAATACACAAAGCTACCTATACTGCCACAGGAAAAAAAAAAAACTTAAAACTTCCAAGATAACCTTTAGTTTTACTCTTAAAGCTTAAATAATCACTTCCTTGAAGATTTTAATGCCTCATAAAAATCCACTGTGATGGAAGTAAATAAATCTCCAATCATAAATAATAGAGGATAATCAATCTTCAAGCACATTTAATAAATATGATATCTTATATAAAGAATTTTCATCAACTATATATATACCCAAATAACTTCACTCAAAAATATTCTACTGTTGATAAAAATGTTAACATTTTCCCTAATCTCTGAACGATTTCCTACATTAATAACAACAAACAGATAAAAACAAAAACATCTGCTTCCTCTCCTATAATGAATCTATTGAGAAAATAATAATTAAAAATAATAGCACACCCATTTTACTTTACTCTCAACTTATAAATAATACTTGTAATAAAAATTACTCGTGTGCTAAAGCATTAAAAGAAGATAATACAGAGCCTGAAGTCAACATAAACTGGTCATATGAAAACATTACTGATCTTTCAATATAGATTAAGTGCAATATAATTTATTCCCCTCTATCAATCAAACTAAAATTACTACAGAACAATATAATAAATATTCTGAGAAATTCAATCCCCCCGCCCACACTAGTTCTTAAACCTTTTAATTAAAAAAAATCACAATAACAAAACGTTAATTATTGCAATTTACCAGTGCTAATATTTCAATAACTAAATTTCCTAAAATGAATTTTATGATTTTTTAACAAAAAAAATAATAATGGAGTCTGATATACAAGATCCTTGACCATCCCAGTAGTAGATACATTTAACTGAATTTCACAATATTTTTCAAAAGAAATTTTTTTAAAAAAATATCACTTTAATCAATGGGAAAATCTTATGCTATAGTAATCTAGGTATATCTATATTATTACCAGGTCAAATAAAAAAATGTCATGTGGACTTTACTAATGCAGATCTTCAATTATTTCTAGGAAAATATAAAACATCTAATTCCTAATATCTGCTGGAGAAGAAAGCTGCTGTGCCTGTTCTAACAAATATGGGATTATTTAATATTATCCTCAATAAAAATATCTCCATAACAGATATTACAATACTCAATTCAACTGGCTCTTCACTTCTAATAATAGCATTTAAAGGCATATCATCACAATGTTTTTTCTGTGAAGCCAGAAACCATATCATTAAAGACTGTCCATGTTCTATAAACTCTGTAGATTAAAAATGCTCAAAAGGCATTATTGTGCTAAATCTACACTATTGCAAGCAAACCAAAGCAATGCCAACATATCTAAACCAACTGAAATCACAGTCATATAAATGTAATCACCCACAGATGAAAATCCAAACAACAAAACTGAAATAACATACAACACATTTAACCAAACAATTATATCCACAAATCAAGAACAGAAAAAAAACATCCTCACTGAATCAATGATAGTTGACTCAAACTGTGAACTGGATACTAAATCTAAGTCAAAACCACTCTCTACAGATTACAACCAGACTTCATCAGATAAAAACTTCTTTCAAACAAATACAAACCTAAAAAAAATTATAGGAAAAAAAGTGAAGACAACAAAACTATTATATGCAATCAAACCACTAAGTTAGAGACACAAATGCTTGCAATATCAATTAAAACTATATCTAGAACACATTCCTCTGCACTAGAAAAAAAAATTAAAAGTCTTAATTAGTACTTCAACAAACATAGACTCTAACACAACCAAGGATAAATAATTAACTAGACAAACATTAAATAGTATATCAATCCTATTTCCAGGGTAATTAAATATTTTCATGAATCTAAAGACCCATAAAAGTGACCATATTTCTCAAAAAAAAACAAAACAATTTCTACAAACTCAAACTCAGTATGGAACTCTCAAAAACAAAATTGAAGTCAAAACAATAAAACTAAATAACAAATGATTAAATTTACACTTCTTCACCAGTATTAGTACTAGATTTATAAAAATGGTCATTAACAAAACAAATTTAAACAATTATATTATTAGAATAAGTCCAATAGGTTACAATAATAAATCAAAGTCCACTTTAGTCATAATATACACATCCTAAAATAAGTATATAATAGACATCAAGCCATACACACTTTATCAAACTTTCTATATTTATAGCTAAATTTCTCCCCCTGCCTTCCCAAAAAATTGAAATGCTCCTCAACATCACATGAACTAATGTAAGAGGCATCAACTTTCCTCAATCCTCAATGCTTATTTGCAATTAATAACTGGATTACATAATATTCTCCTGACATTTTCTTCTTCTCTGAAACTAAATACTCAATCATCTTGGAAAATTTGGTTACCTACAACTCTCCATCTCCAACATATCCACTTCAGGAGGTAGGAATTATAATCCACTACACTACACCCTTTTTATCTTTTAAAATCATATCTTAACCAAAACATGATCATTTCCTTCCATCATTCTGCTCTGACCATAAACATTACCAACCTATATCTTTATACCCAATCCTTACTTATTCATCAAATAATCTCTCAAACAAATGCAACTCTATCCTCAACTTCCTACCTTAGTATACTTATGGGAGACTTCAACATGCCATACTGAATTTATCTCTATATATCTTTACCTCCTCAATAAAACTTATTGAATGCTGAAAGTTTATTCTCTAATAATACCTCTTCATTTCATATCCAAAACATGTAACTCTTATAGATCTACTCTTTTATTCAATGGATTTACATTTCATTAATAATCCTTCACTTTAATCTAAATATTAGCTTTAACAATCAGCCAATACTTCAACGCAACAATATGACTAGACTTATTCTAAAGACAACTACACCAGAAGCCATTATTTCTGAAATATATATCCTTTTCCAAAAAATTAATATTCTCTTAATACATTCACTGATGCTTAAGTTGCTTTCATTAATATTATTAACTCAGTTATTAGGCACTATGCAAACAAAAGCAAATTACTCACAGACTTAACGAAAGAACTTGAAGAGTTACACTTGCTGATTACATCCTAACTGAAAATGCAAGGTTTTAGCTCAACATCATAACTGGTCCAAAGAATATATATTTTGGGCTCTTTCATACAAGAAAAAAAAGTTACCCCTTCATCTATAGTAAAAAATAATCAAAGGATCATGGGCTAGTAGATGCTTCCCTTACTATTCTATCAATTCAAAGCCAAATTATAATCATCCTGCCTCTCTTCTATTGACACCTATCCTTTTGGATTTAGTAATTCTAATCACCAAATTACAAAAATGATATTATGCTCAAGCTCACCTCATTTCAATAATATACAATCTGTCCCACATGCAATCCCCAGATTTATACTCACTTACCTAAGCTTTTTTAACATCCTCATATTGTTAAACCTACTCAATCATCTCTCAAAGCAGTTCTATAAAATTGAAAAACTATATCATGTCATCTTAGTTCATTTCTAAAAAAAATGTTTCATCCCCTCTAAATAACTTATGCCTCATCTTCATGGCTCCAATTTGAGTCAAAACCCTAGAATCAATCATCCAAAATAAAATACAACTTATAATTCAGCCATCTATCTCAGATTTTCAATTCACACAAAAAAGGGCCATCAAGCACTGTAACTATTACTCTTTTTAAAACAATTATAGATCAAGATATTTGAGAAAAACAAGTCTACTTACTGCTCAATTAGATATTGCTTCTGCTTTTAACTGTGTCCCAATTGAAACTTTGATCCAGATTCTAATAACACATAATATACACATACTATATGTTCTTACCAAACTACTCATAAACACATTACACTCAATAGAAAAATTCTCCCTGGCTTCAACCCAAAAATTTCCATTCACCAAGGACCCCCCCCCCTTTTGTACATTACTATTTGAAAGTTATATTAATCCTTTATTATTAAAAATTGAAAAATAAAATGCAACACCTGGCATCTATATTCCAATCATAAATAATAATAAAAATAAAGCATATTTGCCATATGAATGACTTAGTAATCTATCTTCCTTCCAAAAATTCCTTCCTGCATTAACAACAATTCTTGAAAACTATACAAAATAATACAAACTCCAATTCAATCTCAATAAGTCATCCACATGGAACATTTTGAAATGGAAATAGTATTTTCTCTAATTTTACAGTACCTCCTCATAACATGTTAGGTCTTCCTATTTACAAGTCTATAAATGCCATGAAAACCTCCATCCCAGAAATACTACATATACCCATTGAAACCACAATTAATTCCATATCTAAAGCCTGCTTATCATTATATGCCAAAATCACTTTCATTAACATCATAATATTCCCCAAAACAATATATTACACACCAATAATCAATTACACCACAACTTTCAAAAAGAAAAAAACTTCCTACACATCAAATTAATATGGGGAAAAAAAAAGCTATGGCAATGCATATTAGTAAGTTGAAAAATATGCCACTAACAATGGATTATCACTCCATTTCATCTTCATAATCCACCTACAAAGAACAATCAATATAATAGTAAAAGTTCTCATCCATTTTTCTAACTCTTAGAAATTCATTTTCATCACCCCAACAGATACACCATCTCCAGCTAAAAATACCTTTTCCAAACACCTAAAAACCCTTGCCATATATTCCATACTCAATGAACATAATCTATTGACAAAAAAAAATTACTGGGAGGCATATAACCTTGCCCACAAAACAATCCAATTTCATTTTCACCACCCAAATAAACAGATCATCCAAAAATTTAAATTCTGGTTCTTCGTACTCAAATACCTTGATTTTCTTATTAAGATTTAATTTGAAAGCTTTACCAATTTCTAGCTTCTTAGCTAAAATAATGTTTTTCACCAATATAGACTCAACTTTCCCACTCTACCACAAAGAGGTAAAAAACTATTCAACATTTTCTCTTTATATGCCCATCACTTCAAATTTCTCAAACCCCCATTACATATATCACTAGGTTCCAATCAACCACACTAATAATACTTATCAACAGCATAGAGAGGACTTTTTCCAAGCATTAGAACAACTACTTTCATTTTATTTACTCTTTGACCTCTTAGGTACCATTTCTGCTTCAACCCAACCTCAAAAAAATAACATTCAATTTTTTACAAAAAAAATAAAATTAAAATAAGAGGACAAACCCTTGCACCCCCAGATTTATATGCAGCCACAGGGAACTTAATAATATTACCTAACCACTGTAACCCTGATCATTAAAAAGTAAGTTATGATCTTTGCTTTAATATCCAATAGTGTTCATTAAACATATAGGTTTCATTATTTTAAAATTCAGCTAGAATTAATCAATCACCCAATTCAACAATAACCCACAAAACTAGTTAAATTTAAAATCGCAGCTCATATCCTAGTCAACTCTCTTCTACTTATTATATAGAACTCTTTCTGAATCCGATGTAAATAATATATGTATACATATGCATGTAGATATGCAATACTAACTTCAATGCAAACTAAAATACATGTAGATAAGCGATAAGTATTATATATGTAAACTAATATAACCTATGTAATCTCTCATTTCAATAATAAAGTTCATGTTAAATGTAAGTGCTCAAAGTTAAAAAATAATATCAAAGTATTTAACAACATTCTTGAAGTTTTTTTTTAAAAAAAATGCTAAATTAAGAATATAAAAAAAAAACTAAAAAATTATTTGAACAAATATACAATTACAATTCATGGTTTGATGAAATAGTGGAGTTATAAACTCTATAGAAAAAGGTTCCTGGATCGAAGCTCAATCTGTCATTTCCGGATCTTAAACTTCACATGACCTGCTGAGCAATTAACCATTTGATTATATATCAATATTTGATCCTACTTCTTTATTCCTCAGTTAACGCAGTATTTTCGTTTAAAATTCAATTCATTTCAATTTATTTAAATGAATGTATTATATAGACATACATAAAAAGTCTAATTACAGAATACAATATTAATAATAACCAACAAAAAAATATATTAATAATAACCAAAAAAAAGGTAAAATAACAGTATTTTACATAAGAATGCAAAAATATGTTAATATTGTTAATATATAATACACTTTTTATTTCATTCATTAGTTGAATGATGATAGCAAAAAGCATTAAGTAATCTTGGAAAACCTAAATAAAGAAAAATCTTTTAAACGATTATTTCTAAATTTTGCTACATAAAAATTCTTACCATGTTTCAAATTCTTTAAATTATATTTTATACTGCTTTCTTTTTTCAAAAAGTTTATATTGTATATATTAATTTATTTTCATCTCTTATTTAAAATAAATAACTATTGTACGACTATATTTTATTAATGAATACAACGAACAGTTTTTTATCTTTTAAACTCGACAGAATTAAGACTTAAGGTAATAAACAAAACAAAAAAACTGTCAAATTTAACTACGGAGCAATTATAATTTTCTAAGTGATAAAGCTCACTAAAGAGGAGACAATTGTCTCTTTCCAATCAAAGCCAGATTAGCTAGGGCAGGAAGAGTCTCTGAGGTCTTTCAGACTGATAATTATAAACATTTGCAATCAATAGCTTCTCTAAAGATATTAACAGATAAAACATTAATCACTTCATTTTAAATGCTGTTAAAAAATTAACATGAATGATTCAATAACTTTTGTGTAATAATTATATCTTTCAAATTACTCTAAATGTATATTTATTTCTAAACATTAACATCAAAATAGCACGCATACACACTTTAATATAATTACTCCAAACTAGGTTGAAGTGGAAGACATGCCTGCCTACGATGATATACATGACAAAATATAGTTATAGTCGGAATTTCAATCCTAAAAAGTCGCGATGAGGCTGGAATCGAAACACATTCGAATCGTTCGACCTTTTCAAAAATTATATGAATGGCTATATGCTTCCACAGAAATTTTTACGATTTACACACTTCTGTCTTATAAAGTAATGACTTCAATTGCTAAGTCAATAGATTAGAAATTTTATATTTTATTTTAATGTGTGTGCATAAATAAAATTAAATAAGAAAAGATGGTGGTAATCTACTAACACACACACACACATATATATATAGAATAGTAGTTATATAAATATTTCTTATAAAAGCAAATATAATATACAATTAATTAGCTTTTTTTTTTTTTTTTTACAATTAAGTTTCTACATCTAATTTACTTTTAAATTTATTTTGTAGTAAATTGCTTTGAGAACATTTGTAATAAGCAACCAGGAATAATTTTGAAATATGCCTGAACTATCATATTACCAGAGAGGAATTTGCACATAAAAGAATGATTATAATATTCTAATGGGAACTTAGGTGGATCATTCAATATAAAAATATTTTAAACTTATATACTCTGGTAATAACTCATTATCAAACTGGTTGAAAAATCTTGATTTATCATAATCATCATTGATTTTCCTTGAAAACATGATTGAATACGTAGACAAACAAAAAACTGCAATAATATTAAAATTTTCTAATATATCCCGACACCCAAACCTGGCAGCCATTTATTTGAATTATACATTTTCAGGGTCCTTCAATAAATATTAAAAATGAAATGGCTGACCAGAAGTTGTCATACTTAATATTTACCTTTCTTTTTGTTGTTGTTGTTGTTGTTGTTATTATTATTATTATTATTATTATTATTATTATTATTATTATTATTATTATTATTATTATTATTATTCAACAATAGTATTATTATTATTATTATTATTATTATTATTATTATTATTATTATTATTATTATTATTATTATTATTATTATTATTATTATTATTATTATTATTATTATTATTATTATTATTATTAAGTTTCAACAATAGTAAACTTTATTGATCCTTTTAGTTACATAGTATTACAATGCCATAGCAAGATAAATGTTGAATCTTATTATTGTCAGTTCAATTTCAAGTGCTACAATATTCATTTTTTTAAAAGTACATATCTATACGGGTAATTTCACATGATTCTATCCACTTTAGCAATGTTAATTAATCACATTATTGTCCAATAGGAGCATAATCTGAACCATGCTTTCTTTAATTTTTTGTTCTTTATAGCTTTGCTGTTTAGTCTGAGCAGGGACCAAGTAGCTGCATAAATATCCAGGCTGGTGATCTGCTTGTCTCCAACTTGAATTTTATTCAACTTATTCTCAAATGTGGCTGGATGCCTTCTGGGGTTATTACCCAATACGAACACACACCTAGTGCACTTTATTATTATTATTATTATTATTATTATTATTATTATTATTATTATTATTATTATTATTATTATTATTATTATTATTATTATTATTATTATTATTATTATTATTATTATTATTATTATTATTATTATAAAAATAAAAGTAATTACACAAAAGTACAGCAATTAATTGTCAGATATTTGGTTGCAATAAGTTTTCAATTTGTATTGCCTTTGTAAACCTGACTGCAGTTAAAGTGTCATATCATAACCATTAACATAGATTTTTCAGAATGAAGGATGCTGTATCATTGGAAATATTCCACTGCATGGTCTTTTGTCAACGGAAGATCCCAAATTTTAATCATTCTGCAAAAATGCTATTAAAAAACCTCAAAGATTCTAAATTTAAAAGAATGATGATAATCTTATGCTGAATGTAAAAAATTGCAACAATGTTTGGAGCATATTAGCATTTATACATTATAATATATAAAAAAAAATAAACTTAACTTTGAGAATGGAATTTATAACAGATTTATTAATATATTTTAAAGTTAACAGGAATTTCTAATTAATTTATTAATATTTTTTAAATTTAACAAGTAACACATATTCAGTAAAATAAATTTCGAAATTGGAAATAAAACCATAAACAAATACTTCTATGCCCCTGAAAATATACAATTAAAAAATGGCTGCCAAGCTTGAGTGACAGAATAATACCCATTTTACTTATACAAATCTTTAAAATATCTCATGGTTTATTACTTGACAAGTTTCTTTTACTCATTAACTATGGAGTACATGGATAAGTCAGTTATATTGGAGAAACCCAATACCATCAGTACAATTATGATTCAGTTAAGATAGGCAAAACTCTCTCTATACAGTAGTGCCACTCTAAGCAAGACAGAGTAATCAATGGATGCCAGAAGGCTTGTGCATAAAATCTTCATCTTGTGCCTGCTCATCCAATATCCCCAAACTAGTTTCTGGTTAATGGCTTTTGTCAGTGAGGGGCCATGGATCTGAGAGCACTGCACCTAGATCTTAGGATCTAATGTAACCCTCCAGCAGCCACCTTTTATCTCTACATAACTACAAAACTATGAGAATAAAATTGAAAACACACAGATATTTTCAATCTAAGCTCAACAACAACAGTTATGAGCAAGTATGGAAGATAGTGATCATGTGATGATTCAGTTAAGACTTATAACACATAAAGATATATATATATATATATAATTGCCAGAATACTGTTAGATAAACTCCAACTTTTTTTAATAATTGTCCATTATTCTATATCTGGAAAACACATTCATTATGCAATATTAAAAAATCATGAAGTTGTAGCATGTTTGAAACAAAATAATAATGGTTGATTTAAAAATATTTTGACCGTGCTAACATTTTTTATCTAGCTAAACAGATATATGGTCTAATAAATTATATAAAAAATAGATTATCAGCCTTAAAAAACTAGTACTTCTTCCTTTCCCCCCTCACTTTATTTGCTAATATTGATTCACTCCTAAGACAGGTCAGTGGGTATTATTTCTGGAATGTTTGACCTACTCCTAGGAAGAGAAATAAATATATTAGCCTAGAAAGAGATGAAAATATATTGTCCTATGTCACTGATATTGTGACAACTACTAAAGAAATCTTGAAACCATATTTATTATTGACAAGTACTTAAAAATTTTTCCAAGAATAATAAGATCAATATTACCAAAAGCCAAATGTTCAATATCTTGGTATTAAAAAAATATTCCTTCAATGTTGATGCAGTACCCAACTAAATTCTTTAGTATTTCAGTATATATTTAATGACAAAAAACAATTAAATAATTAATAAATTGATCACCAGTCAATTTTTGACTAAATTATAAATTAAGTGCCGCATAAGAATACTAAATTAAAATGAATTAATTATATTTTCAAAGTTCTTTTTAGCATATTATGCACCTTGGAATTCTGTAATCAATAGCACCAAAGCACATTTTAATAAATATATTTGTTAGAGACCATGATTAAAACTTTCTTTAAGAATGCAACTATTTACAATAAAATTGCAGTTATGTTGTTTTGTCAATTCATAAAAGTTAAATCATTTGGCAGAATATGAAGTTACTCTCTTTTGACATCAACTTTCTTAACATGCCATTTAATAAAATTGGGAAAAAAGTATCAAATTTAGTATGATGAAGACTAGCCTTCTACATGCAAGCCATAAAATGAACATATCTATCAATGATAATAAATGCCAAAATTCAATCATGATGTCAATTTCAAATTCATTTATCAATCAAAGTATTAGGTAGTATGTTATTGGATGAATCATTGACTATCCCATTTACAACATTTCTCAATCTCAAATGGACTTTAACCCAATTTATAAATTATGTGGATCAGATGAAGAAACTTTTCTACATGTTATTTATTATTTATTGCCCTATTTTCACTAACTTAAGTTCAATTTAATAATCTTTAATAACCCATTAGGAAAAATTTTGATACCAAGTTTTTGATTAGTGATAAAAGAATTAAAAGTTGCATTATCACTTCTAAGATTTATACATATATGCCAATTTTGCAAAACAATCATTATTTACTATACAGCAAGTCCATATATACTGGTTGAAGCAGTATTATAACAATTTTCAATACACCCCCCCACCCCCCCAAAAAAAAGATTTATAATGTGACCAAAGGGATTATTTAATTCGGGGATCCATTATTATTTAAGTGAAACACAGATTCACAGCGGCACAATAACTATCAGGGAAGACTTGTTTCCTATGCAGTAATACATATTAGTATTTATATTGAAAATCATGCAAGAAAATAATTAACCACAACATAAATTAATGTGTTTATTCAGATTTTAAATATTAAAATGTATTGTTTTTGCCTGTTATATATAAATTTATTGTATATAGTAAATGTAAATATATTAAATTTAAGCGTAAACAGATAATATATAATAACGTGAAGGTGTTTAGCTTTCTCGTTATTGTATATAGTAAAATAAATTTGTTTTTAAAATAAATAATAGATGTATTAGTTTTGAAGTTAAGGAAAAAGAAAAGAGGGATTGCTTAATGAAATCTAATAAAAAGTGAGATAATGTTTTGAAACTAAACTATAGAGTCGAAATAGATAAAGATTTTGCATCAATTTTTGCTAAACAGCTTTTTTACCGACTGAAAATGAGAAGGTATGAAACGAAGATTATTATATTCATGCACTTTAAAATTTAGACATAAATTTTTTTAAATTATTATCAAAAGTATGCTTTTAACACAAGTAGATGAAATTCTAAATACGAACTTCTCGAACAAGCGATTATAATGAAAAACATTGCGAAGGTACAAATTTATTAAGTCTTAGATTCCTTTTGAATTATAAAAACATCTCATTGAAAATTAGTTACTCGAAAATTTTATACTAAAAATTAAAAAAGTAAATAATCTCTAATAAAATAACTGAAAGTAAAATTAAATAAAAGTTACCATACTTGGGAGGGATTTAAAAGTTTCTCTTCTTACCTCCTCCCCTCCATCTCGGCATATTGGGTCACCGCATATTGTTTAGATTGCTTATTCTATTTGTAATATTGCTCTCTCTCTATATATAAGATCTAACCCATAAGTTAGAAAATAGATTAATAAAGTATTAATAATAGATAATTTGTACACAGTTACTTCACCACTATCTAATAAGTAATGCCGTAAGTCAAATAAAATATTTTATGTAAATAAACTTATAAAGTGCGGTAATACTGTAACTTTAGATATATATAGAATTAAAAAGTAACTGTATTAATATTTGTAAAAGCTAATACGCAATTCATCTATAACTTGTAATAATTTATGAATTGCGAAAACTAAATAATATTTAATAAATTAGTTAAAATTAATATTATTTTTGTAAACTAGGCTGTATATAAATTATTTGATTTATAATTTAAAATGAAAAAATGTATTTTTTTAGCCAATAATAATCTAAAAAAAAACCTTGTTGATTTACTTGTGGGGGAGGGGGGCTGTTCTACGAATGGATAAGGTATTTAATCTGTTTAGAGTCACATGACCCAGATTATACATTTTGAATGTTTTTCTAGGCAGAGAATATAAAATTTTGCAAACAAAGGGAACAGGCAGTATCAGGGTTCTGGTAAGATAAAATACAATTAATTATAAAATGAATAAGTTTTAGTTTGACTCTTATATATATACCTTCTATCGATCTTTTTATATGTTTACAAAAATGAGGCTTACAAGTTATAAATGTAAGTGTTAATATTGTAACCTGCATGATTTAATAATGCATGTTAGCTTTTTATATAATTTAAATATCTATGCTTTTTATATGACAATAATACATGATGCTTTTTATATGTTAAAAATACATAGTTTTCTCTTGTAACCTGTGTTCATTAATGCATGTTAGTTTTTTATATTTTTAAAATAGTTTTTGCAATTTCAGATCTATGTGTTGATTTTAATTAATATTGTAATTACATAACCAGAGTTCTAAATTTTTCACGTTTTGGCCTTTTTTTTTTTATTATTATGCAATCTCATATATATTTTGTAAGGTTTTTGCTTGACCAGATTTCTAATTTTTTTACATTTTGGGTTTTTTTTTACTATGTGATCTATTTGGCTTTCTTTTTTATTACGTGATCTATTTGGCTTTTTTTAAATTATGCGATCTCATATCTGTTTTGTCAAATTTTCAGATTTATATGTGTTGCTTTTTATCGATATTATAGTCATGTGACCAGAGTTCTAAATTTTTCATGTTTTGGCTTTTTTATTTTTATACTGTGCGATGTTTTAGCAGATTTTTCAAGTCACGTAACCCAAGTTCTAAATTTTTTCCGTTTTTTCGCATACTTTTTTATTACTTAGATATATCAGATGATATTTTGGGTTGTTTTTGAAATTCAAAATGGCAGAGATCGCATTCTAAAAGAGCACCCAATTTTTAAAATGTCAGCATGGAATTTTTTCAAAAAAAAAAAAAAGATTATTTTGAAAAATACTTTTTTTAAAGTGTAATTAAATAAAAAAAGGATAATAGTTCAAAAACAATTGATTACATTTAATTAATGTTCTGCAGCTAAAAAGTTATCTTAATCTAGATACAGAATAAAAATAGATAAGAATTTTACAAAAATAAGTCTGTAGGATTTTGAGCTAGGTAACATGTTTTGTAAGTATTTCTAAATCATTTACATAGAAAATATGATTGATGATTAGTTTGATTAATAAAATATAATTTATATTTGAAAAGAAATAATATAATATAGGTGGTGAGAATTGGAAGGCTATATGTGAAATTTTGATATACAGAACTGTGTAAGTGAAAATCAAGTAGTGTTTTTCCATTACTTTATTTAAAGCAATTAAGTAGATAAAAGGAGAGGGTGTGTTGTATTTTTGGAGTATTTGTAACAGTTTTAGAACAGGAACAGTCAAAGGTAGTTGATATGTCTAATTGCAATGCAATGGGAGTGATTTTCCTATATAGTTTAATATGATCTACTATTCATTTAATTATTTTTTCAACATTATAAATATTCACAAAGTAAAGGTTTAATTAGTCAAATTTGTTAGTTGTAGCTGAGTGGACTTTCATCTAGTTAAGCCAGATTCATATCACTCAGAGACTGGGAATGTTGTACTGTTAATTGTAAAATGCTAATTTTTTTTAGAGTTAATGATTACATATTCCACTTAATTTTTTGAAAAGTTGTTCTTGGGTCAAAGATGTGGCCAGAAGTATTCATGCTCCACATAAAAATAGATTTATATTCTGTACTATTTTTGGCATGCTTGTACAAGTATTTGTGTTGGAAGACGTTGATGGCTATATTTATCTTAGACTCCCATAGTATACTGATTTGCAAGCAGCATTACTGAATTCAATATTGTACACTAGGCTGAGGAGTTTATATCATGAGAAATATTATCTTTCATCTTATTTAAGAGTCTGTTCAGATTGGGAAGAGGGGGAGACTCAGATTTATGTTACATATACTGATGCAAACCTTTTTTTAATTTTATGTGAAAACTTAGGTATATACAGAATACTTACTTATTCATGGTTTGTTATCTGTTGAAAGAAGTAGCTTTTAGTGATTGGAATTGAGATAATGAATGAAGAATGAGGGTTTGGATTTTATATGGATAAATAATAAAGTAGTTTAGAGAAGGGCTGAAATGGTAAAGTAAGAATTTAGCTACTGTATGAACTCCCAAGTGAGTATTATCAGGGATTCCATTTAGTTTAAGAGTAATTTCTGGTTTAGTAAATTAATGAATAAGGTGAAAAAATAAACTATCAATGAATTTCAAGTTTGAAATTAGAGTAATAGCATATATGCTTCAGAATATTTTTTTCTAATTATTAGTTATGAGTTTTTCATAATAGATGGTGTCATTTTCTTTAGCCTGTAACTGAGAACCTACTAAATGTACCTCTTTGATTACTTGTGGCATCTGTTAAATGAATTTTAGATTTTTAATTGACAGATAATTAGACAGCATTAGCTACATACATTTGTATTTATATTTAAATATCATAATCAGTTAAATGGCAGATATTATGGTGAAATTATTTTTTTAGTTTTATGAAGCAGGCGTCTAAATTTGCTATCAGTTTAATTTGGTGATTTATTTTTATCAGTGTACACATTTATAGTGACGTAATATATATATATATATATATATATATATATATATATATATATATATAAACTATGACTCTATTGGGTTTAATTTCATAATATATATTTTTCAAGTACATATAAATTTCTCACAGGGCTGCTTCAGAAATGATGGAATTTAAAAACACTCTAAAAATATTACTATATGTAAGCACAAGCTGATTCTCTAAATTTATTTTTATTTTTAATATCTTAGGGCTACAAGAAGCAGACCGATAGTGATAAAAAAATTAGAGAAATGAAAAAAAAGTTTAATGTGGAATAGTTTTAAAAGAAAAAGAATTAGTGGGAGAAAAAATCTTTTAGCACTTGCTAGTTTAGTGCTAATTTGATGAAGATGATTCTTGACGAAAACTGAATAGAACTTGCTAAAATCGCTAATTAAAATGATTATAGTAAGATTCATTGAAAATAATAGAATTTATCTGCCTAATTAGTCTTAAGATTAATTTAGCTCCATTACTTAGATATAGTGAAATTATATGAATTGTGTAAAAAGAATGGTAGAAATGTTCAGATTATAGTTTAGGTACAGAATTTAAAAGCATTTTAATGAGGAATTGTGGTTTATAACTATTAACACTGCAATGTCAGCAACATCTTCATGCTTCATGAGACAGTCTGAGAAAGCCATATTTGTTAAGATATCTTTGAAAATTAATTTTAGGATGTGATAAATATTTATTTCAATGAATAAGGAAGTGTGCCAGGTCGTTTCACATTGTACATTGTCCTGTATTATATTTTTATTCAATAAAAAATGGTGGGTGTAAGCCACCATTAATATAATATTATGTGTGTATACATATACATAATGGAAATAAATGTGTGTGTATCTCTTTTCAATTTTTAATCTAGAAATTATCAGAGAATAAACCACAGCATTTTAACTATTTTTAACCCTGTACAGTAAAAATAAAAAAGTTTGGTGAGTCAATTTTAGTCTTCATGTTAATAATAAACATAATTATGGAGTGCTATTATAATGCTTTGGGTGAGAGTTATTACATTTTGGAGTGGATGAAGTTAATAATGATTTTTTTATATTCTAAAAGTTTGTAGAATATTTCCCTTTTTAATATTTTTTATTCCTGCTCATTCTTAACAAGACTAATTTTGTCCAGGGTACTGCTTTTCTTTTAAGTGTAGTCTCTATTGATAAGTGCATTTTATTTTTGAAGGAGTACAATGAGATATGTATGTATATACTGTATATTAAAAAAGTCATTTTGCTCTGGATGACTTTTTTTTTTACTTTTCTCTAATTTAGTGTTATGCTGAAAGTAACAGATTTAAAAGCCGCCTTCTAAGCAGCTGGCCCGGGTTCGCTTTCCGGTCAACGCATTTGACATATGAAAAAAAGAAAAAGCTAAAGGCTTTCTGCTGAGGTATATAAACAAAAACTTTACTTCCTCAATTAAATGAAACTTCCATACTCAAATAACCAATTAATATGCAATAGTTTTATTATATTCAGAGTTCTTTGGTTTAAAATCTTCTTATAGATATTTAAAATTTTGAATAATACCACACACTATATATATTTTTTTAACATATATATATACACACACACAAACTTTCAATTTAATGTAATATTAAAATTTCTCATATTTAGGCACTGAAAAGATAATAGAATAATAAATCTAAAGAGAAAGAAAACTTACAACCACATGACAATACACACAACAATAAACTAGTATTAATTCATAATACATATGAGAATACATATGAAATTTAGGAATTTAATAGGCTTTTGAAGCATAAATGGACAAGTGAAATATTAGTTGGTAAGTTTGCAGATATGAAGGAACTATTGAAAGAGGGAAAAAATATTTTTTTATATTTTATAGATATTTATACATATTAATATAAATATTTATATAAATGATTGTCTTTTTATAAGATGTCAAGTATATATATATATTTTTATGTGTCAAAGCATCGGCCGGGAAGCGAACCCGTAAATCCGGAACAACTGCTTGTAAGGCAGCTGTGCTGACCACTCGGCCACCAACGCTTGACATGTTTATTATATTTAAAACAGAAATAACAATTTTACACAAATATAATTAACACGGTATTTGCACTATCGAAGGAGGTATAAAATATTTATATTAAACTGCTGTATTTTAGTAAAACAAATTACTTTAACAGTTTTTAATAAATATATACTCTATACATTATTTATTAATTAAAGTTTAATATTTTACTTTTAAACTAGATAAAAATACTTGTCATTTAGTTTTCACTAATTAATCAATTGTAATTGACTACTTCATTAATAATAGGTTTTTTTTTTTTTGTTACTGTTTTTCTTAGGGCAGTTTCATTTGCATGAATAATTGAACTATTAATAATAAATGCACCATCTATTATTGAAACATTAGTGAATTCAAAAGGTCATTTAATTCTGCAGCTTAAATAACCCAAAGTTTATTTAATTGAACAAGAAGAAATTTAAAATTAATTAAATATTTTCAGCTTTGGCCTGAAAGTGAATTTTCAATATACGTATTCATGTGAAATTTTTGAATTAATTCAGAATGTCGTTGGATTGGAAATAAAATTATTTTAATAATTAATCATTCATAATAGTAACTCTTGGATATCAAAATAATTTTCAAACGCAAGTAAAAGAAAAAGTGGATGTACATTTGCTGTGTTATAATATATGAACAATATAATAGTGGTATAGCCAGATACACAAAAGAATGTGATATTTCAATGCCTAAATGCCCACGATGGTACAACTGCTTCATTTAAGTTATTAAATTAGCAGCAGAAAAATATGTAAATAAAATTTTAAATAATGTAGATATTTTTAACATAAAGAATAACTATCTTTTATTTTTTAAAAAAAATCTAAAATCATTCAGTTTTCTAAACAATTTTTTTTTTTCACTCTTGAAATTTTCCTGAATATTCCTTTAAAAAAGCAAATGTAGTCTTGCATTGGTGGTCGAGAGGTCAGCGCGACTGCCTTGCACTTGCAGGCAGTTGCCCGGGTTGCGGTTTCGCGTCCCGGCCGATGCTATGACATTTTTTTTTTAAAAAAAGCAAATGTACATTAAAAGAAGGGATTTTACTCAACATGTAAATGATTTTACAGCTGAACAAAAAAAGGTAGGCATATTTACAAGTTTATTTTAAAAATGATTTATTAGAAACTGGCTTGTAAATGTATTTTAATAACACATTCAAACATTTTTGCTTTGTGAAATACATTAACAGAAATGTTAAGCAAAAATGTTCAGGGAATTTATTCATGTCTTAGCTATAAAATAACATATTCCTCATAGTGTGAATTTGACAAAACTCAAAAATAATAAAATTAACAATGATTCTAAAACATTATTAAAAGATAGAACTAAAAAATATTATTGCTGATGCACTGCTTAGCCATTTAATTTAGTGAAGCCCCCAATAGCATCATCATCATCATCATCATCATCATAATAATAATAATATATAAAGTCAGATGACACATGACTTATATATATATAGCTTGTATTTACAAATATATAAAATTAAGAGCATGCTAATAAGCCCTAAACAAGCTTTTTTATGATAAATGCTACTACAAGAGATGGAGGCAATCATAGATAAAATGATTTAAATGCCTTCTCTTGTAGTAGCATTTATCATAAAAATTTTAAAAAAAGTTTGTTTAGAGCTTATTAGCACCTCTTAATTTTACATATTTATAAATACAAGTTATATATATATAAGTTATGTGACATCTGACTTTATATATTACTATTGTTATTTTGCTGTTGGAGGCTTTGGCTAAATTAAATGGTTAAACCTATATTAATATGTGAAATATCTAAATTAAGTTCAGGCCCAAATGATTTTTTCAGTTGGAGAGGTGACTTTAAAGACATGTAGATGTCTAAAAGTTTCAGATCTTCTTGACAATTAACTATTAGATAAATGCTTAGTTTGAATTGATTTTTTGAATCTAGTATCCTAGCTCCTCACTGTAGAGAACCATAGCTCGAAACTGGTCTGGAGATGGGGACAATCATAGATAAAGATGATTTGAATGCTTTCTCTTGCAGTAGCAATTATCATAAAAATAATAAAAAATTAGCATGCTCTTAATTTTACATATTTATAAATACAAGTTATATATAAATCATGTGACATCTGACTTTATTTATTGCTATTATTATTTTGCTGTTGGGGACTTTGCCTAAATTAAATGGCTAAGCCTATTAATGTATGAAGTATCTGAATTAAGTTCAGGCCCATGTGATTTTTTTCAGTTGGAGAGCTGACTTTAAAGATATATAGATGTCTAAAAGTTTCAGATCTTTTTGACAGTTAACTATTAAATAAATGCTTAGTTTGAGCTGTTTTTTGAATCTGGCATCCTAGCTACTCACTAAATAGAGCCATAGCTTGAAGCTGGTCTGGGGATGGTGGCAATCATAGATAATGATGATTTGAATGCCTTCTCTTGTAGTAGCATTTATCATAAAAAAATTAAAAATGCTTGTTTAGAGCTTATTAGCAAGCTCTTAATTTTATATATATATAAGTGACTGAAAATATGAAATATTTTTTTAAGTAAAAAGTATTTGACATTTTTTTCTTTTGATTGAAATTTTTTAAAAAAAAATGCTTACCAAACTATATTATAAATGAATTTCACTTAATCCATATAATTTTACTTTAAATCAATTTTATATGTATAGTATATATATATATATCACTATATATTTCTGCAATAAGATATTGTATATATTTTACATATATATATATATCATATTTAGTATGTGTATATAATTATGTATGTATTATAAATCAATAAATAAGTTATTTTTCTGTTGAAAACTGTTTGACATTTTTTATTATGAATTTTCTTTAAAACGTTAACAAAACTATATTGTAAATTAACTTTTTTATTACCTAAATGAAACTTACAATTGAAATCAAGAAAATGAGCATTACTTAAAACATTAAAGTTCTAAGATTAAAATATTCAAAACTCCCTCCCTCTACTTTTCCATACAAGAAACTAAGTCATCTATCTAAAATATAATTGTGTCCTATCACTTTTATAGAGATTTAAAATAAATTATAAAATTCCAATAAATTATTTGAACTTAAATCTATTAAACCTCAATTATAAAATGTTGTTATAATTTTAAATTAAAAGCAAAAAAATCTCTATACTACCTACTTAAAACATATTAAAGTTCTAAACACAATTTTAACTTTGATGTCAAAATATTTAATGTTTTCCTGCCCTTCATTCCATATCAAAGAAACTACATCACCTACTTAAAAGATTAGTGTCCCATATGGATTTGGTTTGTATTTATTAATTTTATACCAAATATATTAAATCTCAATTTTAAAAATTCATTCTAACTTAAAAATGATTTAAAAGTTTACAAACAAACAACAGATTTACCAAATTAAATAAAAACATTTAAAAAATAAAGTAATTTTTTAGATCCAGTGGATGCATTTGCTAAGACAAAGGATTGTATGATGTTTTAAGTGTGTGAATATACATATTAACATAATGCTTACTATTGTAATTAATTAATGTAGCCAAAAAACTAAAAATTGTATTGGCTTTCTTTTCTAATTAAGCTAAGTAAATCCATCCTTATTATTGGTCAGATAGCAGGTAATATAGTCAAAAATGAAATTTAAAAGTCTCTCATAGTACTTCCTAAGAGAATAAATTTTGTAGCAAATATTTAAAGATGTCTTCTAATCACATTTTATTGATCAAAGTGTATCTAAAATGCATGCACCCATGTTATTATTTTTTGTTTACCGGTCTGAAAAATTCACGCTTGCAATCTGATAGAAACGTTTTGCATAAACACTTGAGAGTCAGTGTTTTAGATCTAGTTTCTATACTCTATCCCCCACTGAGGAGAGCAAACCAGCGTGAAATCAGCTGATCTGGGGGTGAGCAAATGAAAGAGGTAGTTAATTTCTGACTCTTTTTTCGTTTATGTAAAACAAATCTTACACTTGTTCGGCGGTTTTGGTATAGCGCCATCTTTTGAACATAAATAACAAGTGATAGCAGGTTACGTGATTAACTTGTTTTTGTTTTTTCATATATATATATAATATTTTACTGTATCCATAAAAAATAGAATATTTTATAGTTAATACTATTTCTTGCAAAAAATAATCTGTGACAGACAAACTATATGCTTTCAACAAAAGATTTTTTGCCATAAAAATATATAAGCAGAATAATGATAAGAATTAAAATCAGTATATATATATATATTTGTGTGGATGGATGTTCTATAAACAAATATCAACAAAGAGCCATCAGGCTTTCAGTAATTAAAACATCTAGAAAAAAAGTGTATTATTTTCAGCTTACATAGTAAACTTAATATTAGCATGACATCCATGAAGAAAAATAAGAAAAGAATTCAAGGCATCAATACTCTGAATCCATATAATAAATGAGTTGTCAATATATCTAAGTCAAATAAAATATCTCTTACTAGCTGCTTTCAATGCTTAATTCTTAAAATTATTTATGAAGAGATCACCAATTACAGTGGTAATGAAGAGACCATAGAAAGCCCTTTTAATTATTTATATTTTTGAAAACAATAAATTAAAAAATGTATTTTCAAGGCAATGATTTTTCAATGGAATAATAAAATTCGGAAAATTATTTTATTGAATTACTATAGATAAAGCCACATTAACAGGAATATTGGTAAACATAAAAGAGACCTAAAAATTGATTAATAAATCACGTTTAGCTAGGATTAAATTTTATATAATAATAATTAAATGAGCTGAATTTCCAATTCTAAATGTAATGTTATTTGCCAACTGCTGCAAGCGTTGAGCTAAAAATTGAGTCAGTGAATATGTGGAAAACCAAAACACACACAATAAATCAATGGTAGTTCAGGTCTCTGAATTGTAGCTAAACAATAAAATTTAGGGTATAATGAAGAACTTTCTCTAGGAAAAATTTTAATTTTTATATCCTCATCCTTGCTGAAATGTTTTATAAAAAAATTTTTTTTTCTATGTATGTCAGAGGATCTCTAACAAACTTTTTATAAATGCCACCCTTTAGTAAATTTAAAATTTTATAAAAAGTGCATCTCTTTTTAAATTATGAAAAGCAACAAATTGTCTTCTAGATAAAGTAGTTTTTAGAGGCTTTATATTTTTTAAAACATCACAAATCTCAAATCTAAGAAGATCAGCTATGAGTCTATATATTTTAAAGGGGATTCCATATATTACATTATAATTTTAAGTAATATTTACCGAGGCTGTAACCTCGAGAATATGTGTATAAAATGTGATAGTAGGGACCTCTACAGGTGATCAATGTGCATTTAATAAATTTATAATTATAATTTTAACTGAAATACATTTAGGAAGCAGTACATAATTTACATTTTTCTCCAATAGTGAAATGTCATCTGAAGAAAGTTGACATTTAGATACATTTTTGATAAAATGTAAACCAATCAAAATAGGTTTAATAAAATGTTTTTGCTATTTAGCTATCAATAAAGATAGTTTTTTTTTTTTTGTTTGTTTAAAAGTTTTAAATTGTGAATCTGTAGTAGTTATAAAATTTACAATATTGCCAAAACTAGTTAAGAGAACTGGATGAATAATATTAATCAATATTATATGCTGCCTTAACAAAAGCTATATGATATATATTTTTTTCTGATACCATAAATTAAAAAAAAAATCCATTTTTTTTGTCCTGCCATCTATAGGAAGTTAATATATAAAAAGGAATGAAATTGCAATGCATAGCATTTCAGAATTATGGTCTCTACAACTGATTACAAATAAAAATTACACAAAAATTTTGTTTTTTTAATATATCTTTCAAATGTTGTTAAATGATAAAACATTCATTCCCCACAGAGATTGATAATATTGTAATGAGGTTTTCATAGTTACATGATGATGAAATTAAAAGTTTTCTTGGAGTCATACCATGCATTAGTTTTTTGGTTAAGGTTAAGACAGTAATAAAGAATTGTTTGTTTTCAAATAATAAAGAGATTGTTATTGCACATGAATTAAAGAATGTTCATAAGCCTAAAGGTTGAGTACTTTTAGAATATCAAGATGTCTATGAAATTTAATGTTTGCAATGCCCAAGCAGCTATATGAGTCAACCCAATAGACATATTGGTGTCAGAGTTAGGGAGCATAAAAATGCCTCGAATCAAAAGTTGGTCATATCAACTTTTACATTACATATTTTAAAAATTGATCACAAGCCTCTAACTTTAATAATGTGAAGAAGCATTGTCTATTGTAAGGAAAAGATTAAACAGTGATAATAGTTTATAATATAATAATAATATAATGCAGCTATTAACATTCTGCATAAAAACAACCTACTTTTAATATAACACAGAATTCTTCCAACAAAATCAAAGAATGGCAATGGGCTCACCATTGTCTTCCCTCATTAACAATATTTACGTGGAAGAACTTGAAACCTTATCTATAATACTTACTTCATATTCAGCTACAGTTTGTCTTCACTATGTGGGTGATACATTTGTTGTATGGCCACATGGTGAAGCACTGTTACAAACTTTCTGGAAACATATCAACAACATATCCCCTTCAATTAAATCCACTATAGAATCAGAACAAGAACATAAATTGGCATTCTTAGATGTTCTGGTGACAAGATTCCCTCATGGCAAAATCAAAACTACAGTTTACCGAAACCCTACACATACAGGAAAATGCCTATACATCCAATTACACCAGAAAAACAAAACACAGAGTTATATTATGACTATGGTACAGAGCAAAAAACATTTGTTTGGAAACCAATGATTTGGAAAAAGAAAAGATTTATATAGAACAAATTCTTATGAAAAATGGTTATGCATCAGCTGTTGCTAAGAAAATGTTAAATAGACAACAAAAAGAATCATCAAGAGAAAAGACAATTATTGATACTGTAGTGTACCCATACATTCCAAAAATAGCAGACAAAATAAGGAAAATCTGCAATCAGTATAACATCAGAACAGTTTTCTAGAGTCATACCACACTATGAGGAATTCTAACATCTATAAAGCTTAAACTTGAAATGCTGAAAAAAAACTTCATCTATGAAATACTATGTGAATGTGGAAGAACATATATTGGTGAGACCAGTCATTCCATTGTAAAGTGCTTGCAAGAACACAAACTGATGATTAAAGGAGAGAAAACATGTGTCTAAGATAGCAGACCATGTATGTGCCAATCACATATGTTCAATTGGGAAATTACAAAAATATTGGATAGAGAAGAAAAGGTATAAAGAAGAAAATTTAAAGAAGCTGCTCACATGACAATGGCAAAAATTCCCATAAGCCAACCTAGTGTAACTATACATAATGTATGGAAACCACTAATCAACTTTGCTCTTAGAAAAAAGTGAAGAAATCAGAAGGAACCTCATATATAAATATATGAAATCTCTACAGACTGTTACCTTTGGCAGGATGGCTCAGTTGATTAGAGCATTACCTTAAAATTTAATACTCAAGAATCTAAGAGTCCAGGTTTGAATCCCATGCTAGTACTGTCACTGGTCAGACCAGCAACACCTGAAGAAAAGAGGAGAATCATACCTTTCAAAATATTGTGCATATACTAACCTGTTTGATGTGCTATTACTAATAGTTGAATGTATTTATAATATTTAAATAAAGTTAATTTTTTCTAAAGAGAATCAATACACAAATTAGATGATGGAAATAGTCAGTTATAAAAATACAATTGGAATACCATCGTCACAAACCTTCAGGAAAACACTAAAATACTAGCTACTTTGGAAAAATATGATTTAAGGACTATGACAAAGTCTATTGAAATTTTAAAAATGCCAAACAGTTGAAATAAATATAATAAAATACAGTGCACTGCAACCTTATAGAAGTCCATTATCTTATCTTTTTATTATTCTAAAATCAATTGTAATAAATTATCTGATTGTAAAATGGAAATAATTTTTTTATTAATCCACCTCATAATCTGAATTAACTAATATATTGTAATCAGTTGGCTACATAGCTGCATTAAAAATAATTAGATACTTGGAAGCATTTTCATCAGATTTAATTTAAGGTTATTTAATTAATGGAGGAAGTATTTAATTTCGCCATGTATATTTTTATAATAATAATGAGTCTTCAATTAACTACATATTTTAAGTCCCAAAGTGATAATATGAGAATTCTCAAAGATTAAATTTGTTAAATAATATGAATTTAATATGTGAATATTTTAATGAGTTATAAATGATTGTAGAAGGGAGAGAAATTTATAAAATAATGTAAACAAGTTTGTTTTTTCTTTGTCTCTCTCTCTTCAGAAATTATAATTAATTAATAGTTTTAATTTAAACTATAAAAATGTAGTAAAAGAAATTAATTTTCTCTTTTTTTTAAAATTATTTAATAGATAATAATTTATTCTTAAAAGAGAGATAAAGTTTTAATTTTATTAGTATTTTTTTAAAAAAATAAGATTTTAATCTTTTTATAAATTTTATTTTTAATTAGCTAGAGTTTTTGTTTCTTTTCTCTTTATCTCTCTTCAATGAAAAAAATCAAGTCACTGCAAATAACTGGTATTCTTGTTTTCTTTTGGCAAGAAAATTTTTTTAATTAGAAAGTAATCTCAAGAAGTTTATGATGTTAATTTAAGTTCTTGACTTAGTTTTCAATGTCAAAGTTTAAGGATAGAAATAGCTGAATAATTGTATTTATAAAAAATTATCTAATTGGTTGTTATAAAAATGATAATGTAAAAGACAGATTGTGATTGGTTTGTAGGAAAGATTGTTCTAGCAAAAAATAGGGATGTGAATAGGTCAGAAGACCCAAATGTTTTGTAAAAGATTTGTAACTTAGTTGTTGAAGAGAGGGCATTCATCTTAATCCAGCTGATAAAGAAAAAAGAAGCATAACCAAAATATTGCATAGAATAGCAGAAGTTTTAATTAAGCTTTTGGCATACTATAAGTTAAAACATAAAAATGGTTTCTACAATAAAAACCATGTGCTAAATTGAGCTAAAATCTGGACACCATCTTCTTCCATGCAACTTGCCTTTTTTGAAATAAAAATGTAGAAAAGTTATCCCCTAAAGTAATCTGAAACCTTGTCTTCAACCAAGAGCATAACCCTCTGTATGTGTTAGTCTTACATGGAAGATTTAATAAAAAAGGGGTAAAACTTTCTATTTTCAACCTGGAAATACTGCACATCTGGAAAAAGACAAATTAGTTATGTTTATGTATAAAAGCTTTAAAACAAATTCAACTGAAAATTATAATTAGAAAGAAGAACACCTCAGAAGAATCAAACAATGGGTAAATGAATTTTTTGTGTGCACACTATATTTTGATTAATAGTAAAAAAAAAAATTCTTATAGAAAAGTAATAATTTTTTGTTTTTGTAAGAATTGTTCATTTTAAATATTTTTATTAATGCTTTTAAATTGTGAAACATACTTTTTATATCCTTTCAGTTTTCTCTTAAGAACTATAAAAGTTTTGTTTTTTGGAATTTTTTTTTTTTTTAATTTAAATTTAATTTTTTGAAACATATTTTATCTTTTTTTTCACATTGGTGGTCGAGTGGTCAGCACAGCTGCCTTACAAGCAGTTGTCCCAGGTTTGCGGGTTTGCTTCCTAGCCAATGCTATGACATAAAAAAAATTAAATTTTGTTATCTTTGATTTTGAAAATGTTTTTCCAACTCTTAATTATTTTAAAGAAGTAACTTAATTAATTACAAGTTAATTTATGAATAGAAATCAACTGATTGACTATAATTTTTATGAGAATATATTTTTTTGATGAAATGAATGTTTAAAATGTCATACTATCATGTCATTTTTTGTTTATTCTTAATCAATTAGTTATTAAATAATTGTTTTTTGTCTTAACATCTTTATTCTATCCAATTCCTATTTTATAAATTGCAGTGTGTGACTTTATTTCATAACAGTTTAATGATCTGGGATTTTTTAAAAATGATTCCAATAAAACTATTCACTTATAATAGGATAAACTTAGGAATTATTTGAAGTTATTTATAGTAAGCTGCTTAATTTATTTATTTATCTCATGCTCACAGTAATAGTTTATAGAGTTCATGCTTTCTGAACTAGATTTATGCATAACAATTATATGGTGTTTATGTTTAGTGTTATGGATATACAGATGATGATGATCCTAGTTGGCACAAAAGGAATATTCTTTAAAGTCCATACACTACATATCATTTATTATTTCTTTAGAAATTTAGTTTATAGTTGGCCATTACATTAATAATACTAAATGGTCAGAACATTGATGATGGTCAGGATGTTTTTAATATCTCAGCATTATTTTACTTATTGTTAAATTTTGACAGAGTAGCACCTAAGCATGTTTTCCAACATATAATTAGTTTGTAATCCTTGCCTAGGTTTGCCAGTGGCTAAATGATTAGCCTGGTCTGTAGTCGAACACTTTTAAATACAGTCACAAGATTGACTGTTGATGTATTTCCATTATGGATCATTCATGCTGATGAATGATTATTACTTTTACATAATATTGGTGAATGTAAAGTTAGTTCTATGCTGATCTCTCATGCTCATTCTTTTTATATTTAATTTTATATTTTGTTTGTTTGGAGATAATGATGGTTTCCCATCTTTTCATAATTCAGCTCTAATGTGGTGTACTGTTAAACATATCTACCCAATTGTGCTTCATTGTAACTTCAGATTCTCTCTTATTACCCCCTATTTTCTGTACTTTTATAATATATATGAGTAAATGTACTTTACCTTATGTGCAATTATAATGTTATTATTTGAGGAAAAACAGTTCTTCAGTATAGTCTTAGCCTTGACAAGGATGAATGTGATTTCTTTAAAACATTGACAATTTAAACAAAAATAAATAAATGGTATAACCCCAAAAGACTTTACTTTCATCAAATAATCATAAATTCTTAATTATAATATATATTCTAAAGATCCAAAGCTCTTCACTGATGAAAACCCATAAACTTAAAACTAGTCTGGGGATATTGAATAGGATAGCACAAAATAAGGATTTATTAAATATTATAATCTGGCATTTACTATTACCTTCTTAAACTTACAATAAGTTGCATAGTGATGATGAAAAAGTATGTTGATATTTTTAGAAGTATTGCTACAGATTATACTTTAACCATGAAATATAAATGTTAGTTCAAATGTCATATAATTACATGCTCTATTTGGATAATTAGTAAATTGTTTGTAGTTTGGAATCTCTCATTTGTTAACATGGATTTATATATTTTACATTATAATTATGATAGTATTTTCAAGTAAATATTTTTTATTTACATGATTACCTTGAAATTAGGGAAGATGATGAAAGGAACAATAATGAGATTTTGCATTTTAAAAGAGAGTAATTGCTGAAGTGTAGTCTCTTGATATCTTACACAAAATCCATAATTTAAGAAAAGCTTATTTATTCGTTTAATATAATATTGATTTATATTTAAATATTTTGAAGTAAATTTAATATTGACAAAAGAAAACGCATGTAATGTAAAAAAAAATCATTTATTCGAATATATGAATGAGAAAAAGAAATCTTAAATATTCTTGGGCTTACAAGAAAGATGATACCATCATTTAATTAATAGCACAGGAGCTCTTACTTGAGTTCGAGATGTTTTTGATCATTAGTTCAATAAAATATTAATTTAATTTAATGGTACAAATAATGAATTTTATATTTTTCTTAAATATGTATATCTTTTGGTATTCAATGTATAATTTTGTTTTAAAAAATCATCTGTAATATTATTTCTAATACATGTCTATATTACTATTCAAGGTTAGATTATACTGCAAGGCATAAATGTAACAAAATAATATCAATATTCATTTATTTGTCTTGCATAAAATTGTTTGCCTAATCGCTTCAAACATAAAAGGTTCAATTCAGACAGTTAAATAAGTTAATCAAGAATTTAAATAGAAACTGGAATTCTTCATCAACATTCTATTTTTTTGTCTGATAGTTTTTTTTTCATGTGTCATAGCATCAGCCGGAAAGTGAACCTGCTAACCCAGGAGAACTGCCTGTAAGGCGGCTGTGCTGACCTCTCGACCACCAACGCTTGACTAGTTTCTTTGTAAATCTGCATTGTTTGAAAGAAATAATGCCATAATCATACCAGTTGTAATTTACATGAAAGTGTTATTCCAGTATATACATTATATGTCAATTACCAAATTTATTTATAAGAGTTCGACTATGTAATTGATATAATTAGTGAAGAAAACTTGTAATATTCTAATTATAGTCTTTTTAATTATTAATAAAATTAATATTTTTATATATTGCTGTTTGAGTTCCATATTATACTAGGAAGAGATTATGATCACCAAAGCTATAATAAACAATACTTGGTTGAAAAATAAAAGAAAATAAACAGAAATAGAAGATGTGATAAAAATAAATGATATTGTAAACTTTACATTATTTAAGATTTTTATTTTTTTATAATAGGATTAATCTTTATTGGTACAACATGTTTTACAAGGTAAACTTTGATTTACACAATGTAATATGGAGATTTAAAATAATACACTATATTTTTGTCCATAGCGTTTCTAAGAATTGATCAACTGGTGAATGTTCAAAGCATCAACCCACGAGCCGATTAATTATTAAAAGTAAACCTAGATTATAATTAGGAATTATTTGTAAAGTTTAGAGTTCAAATATGCATTTTAGGAATACAATATTGAAAAATCCAATTTGTAGTAGATAAATTGAGGAATAGGAAAACACTTGAGATAATATAAAATATTGACTAACTCAATCTACTGTTAGTTCTCTGAAATGGTTTCTAATATACCCAGAAGAGAGCAATCCACTATACTTTGGAAGAACTATGGAGAACAAGGCAAAAAACTGAGCTTTAAATTGTCTCTGCTGAAAACCATTCCAATCCTCCATGAAAACCATATGAACAGCAAAGGACCAATCTCATCAATACCCACATTGAAAATAATAGAAATAATTGAGACGAATAACTTGCAATTAAAACCATTAGACTAAACTGCAGTTTACTTTGCAATAATACATGGATAAAATCATTTATAAGAATAATGCTTAAAAAAATGCTGGAAATAATAATATTTTTTCTTTCCTATAAATGAGAAGTTCAACGTCGGAAACAATCCCCACAGCACCCTCATCCTAGCTCCCATACTCAACAGAGCTAGGATTTAGAATCACAGGGGCCCTCCTGACAACCAGACCCTCTCATCCATTCACAAAAACTGAGTGAAATGAATTTTCATTAAAAGAAAAAAATCTCTGTAGAAATCTTTTGAAATTTCAATGGCTGCCATATAATTTGCCCACCATTTTTATGAAGGTTGAAATTATTCTTACTTGTTATACCATGTTGGCATAACTTGTATATGAAAAGTGTGCCTAGAAACTCATTTTTTAAATAGAAATAATTTTAGAGAAAATTAATTCCCCAAACTAAGAAAAAATGAACTAAAACAGAGAGCCAGAAACAATCAACTGGAGTCCTTGGCTTTCTCTAGTGGAATATATTTTATTTACATATCAGTTATTATTATTATTTTATACAAGTATTATATTATTTTAATGAATATTTATGCTATTCAATCTGCATATGTAATAAAAATTATGGAATATTTGATTTACAATCTTAACAAATTCAAGTACAAGAGTAACTTGATGTTGCTTAATACGAAGATGGTCATATATAATGACCATATCAGGTTTCTCAAATATATCAATATTCAAGAGATTATGATAGAATTTAAAACTAATGAATAAAATCCAGGAATAATTATTATGAATCTTTAAGAAGCATTCCAGTATCTGAAATATTTTATTAATTTTATTATGTACTTCTTGCTACATATCCAAGACCTGGTTATTATAATAATATATATCTCTATATTGTAATCGGAAGATGATCAAGCTAATTAGATTCTTTTGTTATGTAATCACATTTATAATTTATATAGACATAATATTTTGAATACAAGTATAATTGTTTTTAATATACACTTGGAGTTTAGATTTAATAATAGAGAATTTGAATACAGACTTTCCTACTTCATTCAGCTATTCACTCTATCTCATTCAATTAATACTCATGACCACACACATGTGAAAAAGATAAATGATCTCCAATATACACATTTTATGCTGAACCAGAACTCATCAGTTAATCCAAATATCATCTCCCATATATATATATATAATCAGTGCTTGGTTTATATTAAAATAGCAAATCTTCAAACTTTAATGGAGAGGCCTCAGTTCACCTTCCAACTCTTCAGCCATCCACATCATTGAAAATATGATAATGGAATGCCCAAAATCTTTGTTGATGTCAATATTATTGTCATTCCCATTACTCTGACCCTCATGTATAGGACCTTGTTTATTTTAAATATATAGAAGATGGATGGGTAGTATACAAGCTAAATCTGTAATATTTTGAATACAAGTATTAATTTTGTATATATATATATATTGTGCCCTTTTGTATGGGTCTCCATAAATTGTTGTATCAATTTATTTAAAAAAATTTAAATTTAAGATATATTTAACTATATGATGTTAATTTTGTTTATAACAATCTTTTTAAAAGTGTAATTAAAGTAATTTATGAGTATTTGATATGTGAAGATTGTGCTGATGTATGAGAGAGACGTTTCAATGGGGATGATAATAGTATATGGTTGGGAAAACTGGCCATAATCAATACTGCATTAATAAATTTAATAAATAAATGTTTAAAGTTAAAAGTTAAAAAAAAGACAAGTTAAAATTAAATGCCTATATTTATTGTTGATAAAAATTAATATTTAATAAATGGATATAAATATTTTAATTATTAGTAGTACATGATAGAAGATTAATATTTGATTTTAATAATATCGAATTATTATTTTAAAAACTGTTATAATATATTATTTATTTTAAAAATATTTATTTTTAAAAAATGAATTGTTAGTTTATTTTTAGATTATTATAAGCGTCTGTAGCTCTGTTGTAAAACACTGTAGCTCTGTTGTAAAACAGATGTTAGTTAGATACATACACACATGCTTGGAAGTTTTTTAGTAAAGTTGCAAAACTATTTTAAAACTTTGTTATAAAATTTATAAATATTATATTGGCTATCATGAGATAAAAGTAAAAATAATTAATGTGAAATATTAAATTTGATTTTTAAAATACTGCTTAAAAACATAACGAATAAAAATAGACTTAATTTGTTTATAAAAATAATCTTATAAAAGTTAAAAGTAAAGTAAAAAAGTATATTTTAAAAAATGTTTAATGGATTTAAATAAACAATAAAGATTGATTTAAGAATTTAATAATGTGATA
Organism: Epiperipatus broadwayi; assembly: GCA_028023455.1. Lineage (NCBI taxonomy): Eukaryota > Metazoa > Onychophora > Udeonychophora > Euonychophora > Peripatidae > Epiperipatus > Epiperipatus broadwayi. The sequence goes on from JAQFVV010000004.1 coordinate 7,658,752, forward strand.
AATAATAAATATTAAATAAGTCATTATTTATTTTTAATTCTGTCTTGTTGGTAAAATATGTAAATAAGCTAGCAAGTCGATTGTTTAATTCACCAATCAAGTGGGAGTTTTCTTCTGGTATAAAACCAAGGTTCAATTGTTCGGAGGGGACTTGTGATTGAAATTCTTAAAGTATAGTGTGCTATTAGAAATAGCTAAGTAATTGTAGACGCTCTCAAAATCGTTTTAAAATTATAAGAGAGTAATTTTTAAAAAATAATTTATAAAAGTTTATCAATAAATATGCAGTGTTAATTTTAACTATAATTTCCTATTGATCGTTTCTTGAAGCTCAATTTACTATCAAATAATCATGAAGACATCGTATAAGGATAAAATATATTGGAGATTTTATACTGAAAATTTAACAAACGCTGGATTAACAAGGAGAGTTATTAGATGCATAAAAGTAATACGTTGGACTTTATATAATTTTAAAAGCTAATGGTAATGAATTTTATAAAATAGATATTTAAAAGAATGAGAAATACTTCTTTATAAAAAAAGTATTTGTGAATTGTAAATTTAAGTATATATCTTGATAAAGATATGATAATTAACAGTAATTATATAAATATTTGCCTTGTTAAGTCTTTATGGTTTAAAGACTACATTTTGACAGTTTTAAAAAGGCAAATAAATTGGAAATTTAATGGGTAAAGACGTACCTATAAATAAAAGTATTATATTAGTAAAAGTCTGAACGCTGGTCGTACAGAAGACTCTAAAAGTAATCTTACTTAAATATGGGTTAAGGAATGCGCAAATCAAATATACGTGGATATCCAAATCAATTAAAATAATTAAATAATAACTTTGTAAATTATAGACTAATTCTAAAAAAAATAATAACTTTTAAATAATATTTTTTCCTTTAAAAGAAATGAATCTGGATTCTATAAACTATTTTAATTTTATTTTGTTTTATGATGGAACTGACTTTTCTTTATTTTTAAAAAAAGAACGTTTTCATTTATTTCATAAAAACTTTTAAAACACGTGATGTACCGGAAAAGGAAGTAATGTTTGGTGAAAATTTGTGCCTAGGAAAAAGAACAATGTAGCTGAAAGAAGACACCATTGGATGTTATGTAATATGTTTTATTTATTAACTAACATAAATATTTAATTAATTATTAATTTATTGAAGGATAGGAAAGGTACATTTACATTTTTTTTAAAATAATAACTAAATATTAATATAATTTTTATTGCATAAAGTTTATTTTATAATTATACAACACGTAATATTTTAAAGAATAATTGTTGAGTGTAAATGTGAAATTATTTTGTAAAACTGAAATCTTGGAGGACATCGTGTGACGGACTGTACATTGAAGTATTATTTATGGTAAAAATTGTGTAATAATAATAATAATTTGATGTATTTACTATGTTTTCTTTAGATCAACCAAATGTTATATGATTATTGAATGAATGTATTAATATTTAAATAATATACACGCACAATGTTAATAATAGCAGTTTTATTTTAATATGCATACTTTAAATTGATGATGTAAATTTAGTACAACATAATATGAGAACCTAGAAATAATTATATGATTCTTTCGTGAATAAATTTTAATGTTTCTGTTACAATATTAGGAATTAGATTATGTTTAGTGTAAGTTATTTATTTTTTTCTTTTCAAGTTAGTAAGAGATATATAAAAATCTATATTTTATTTTTATTTTTTTATTAGATAAGTAAGTTAATTTTACATAGAAATTTATATTTTGATTGAAGGCTTATTGTATATAGAGGATGAGGTATAAGAGAGTTTGGATCGTTATTATTTTTGTTTTAAAATTGGTCATTTGTTTTTCTGAAATTAAATAAGGTTAAAATGATTTTGTAGATAGAAGTTTATTAGGAAGGAATAAGAATAACAAGTAAAAAAGAGTAATAATTTATATGAAAAGAATCATAGAATTTTATTTGATATAATACTTTATAAAAGTTGAAATTATTGAATAATTTAAAATATTATTTTTAAAAGTACATATACGTATTGCATATTTTGATAAGACATGTAATATAACATTATATCGGAATGAAATAAATGGTTATAATATAATAATTGTTGTTATATTACAAAGTTACATCAGTTTATACAGTAATTAATATTTGAGTAATACTGATGGTAAATGTAATACATCCTAATACATTATAATATAAATAACAGTAAGACTTAAGTGAAATAGCATTTTTAATTATTAAAGTTTGTTTATTTACATACATGCTACATGAATGATATCTCACATAAAACCTTTTCTTGTATTAATTGATGACAAATGATGTTTATTAAAATTAAAGTCATAAACTTAATTAAATGTTATTGATAGAACATTTTAAGAAATGTATAAATTATCTATTTATGATTATGGAAATAGTAACAGTGTAAAAATCTTGTATTATTATTTTTCTTATTTTTGTTTTATTTTCTTTAGTTCCATGTGTAATGTAAATAGTGTAAATAAGTTACTTGTTAAAGTTAATGTAAATAAATTTGTTAAGTTGTTTAAAAGATGTGTTGAATTCATTATTTTACACCACAGCATTTGACAACAGATAATTTGAATGTACATAATATTTGCACAATATGAATTTATTATTTTATTATTTGAGAAAGAAACACAATATTTTCTTAATATAATTTATAGAAATTGATTGACATTAACATATAATATTACAATGGTCATAAAGTAATTATAATGCACAATATAAGAGTATAAGATTATTTATTGCCACAGATTGTTAAATTATAAGATTTTAGTATATTTTAAAATTAAGATACTATATGGAAATGAAAGACATGTATATGATTTACTTATTTTCTTAATGATTAATAGTATAATCAAATAGATAAGATTAAGCTATACACTAAAGATTATTATTGTTAGTTATTGTTATTAGAATAAGTTAGGTGTATTTAGGTTTGATATTAAATCCCTTATCATTCCTATCTACATGAATTATTATTACTTTAAGATAATTAGAAGAACCTGAGATCATTTAATTATATTTCCTTAACAAAAGATTGAGATTTATTTATCTATTATTATTAAAGATAGTTCATTGATAAAAGTCATAAGAGTGCTGTAGAGTTAGTAATGAGATAATGAAGAGGTAATAGTATTCTTATGCCATTGAAACAGTGTCTTGGAAAGACATTGATTCAATGTAAATCTAATTACCAATTGTAACTTCACTTCACAGTCTCATGATTTTAGTAAATATTTATTTAATTAGTACATAATATTGAACTATATTAATTTTTGATAAGTTTGTAATAAATCTGATAAGTTATAATATTATAAAAATATATTAAAGATAGTTGTACATATTTTAGCCGAGCATAATAATTTAATTGAGCTAGTCATATTTTAAATTATATCATATATCGAGAAGTGAGGGTACAATATATACTTAAAGTTTAAATGTAATTATAGGGGCTTTGACCACTGACTTTCACGCTCATTTCAGCTATCCACTCTATCTCATACAAACAATGCACATTATCATACATGTGAAAAAGATAAATGATCTCCAATATATATTTTTAAACTAATAAATATCATATGATCACCATTCTTTATGCTTATACCAGCTTGCACAGAAGCTAAACTCTCCATACAGTAGCACCGTTTAGTTTAAGCCAGAGTAATCAATGAATGCAGGAAGGTTTGTGCATAAAATCCCTATCTAGTGCCTAAAGCCTCAAGCTAGAAACTAGTCTGGGAATATTGAATGAATAGGCATGCACAAACCTTCTTGCATCCATTGATTACTCTGGCTCACATGATTGGCACTATTGTATGGAGAGTTTTATGTCTGTATAAATATATGTATTGCATACTGAACCAGCACTCATCAGTAGGTTCAGATTACCATCTCCCACACACATATATATAACCAGTGCTTGGTTTATATTAAGATAGCAAATTTTCAAACTTTATATGTCAGGCTTCAATCTATTCCACCCTCCAACTCTTCAGCCATCCACACCATTGAAAATTTAATAATGGAACAGCCAAATTCCCTGTTAATATTTCAGTACTATTATGATGATCTGGACCAACTGATGATTTCAGTACAATATATATATATATATTGGAGATCATTAATTTTTTTTCACGTGTTTGATCATGTGTATTGGTAGTATGAGATAGAGTGGATAGATGAAGTGAGCATGAAAATCTGTGTTCAAATCACTTATTCTTATATAGACATATAAATATTTATTAATATACAGTATTACAAACATATACTAGAATAATAAACTATCTCTATTTTCAAATCTGTTTTGCAAATGGAAAGTGATTAAACCATAAGTGGTAAAAAGAAACGGTTTATTCTGTGAATATTATATCGTAACAACCCACATACTCAAATAACCCAATAAAATAACAGTAATCCATTGTCATGCCAAAACTACAGTCAATGTAGTAAATGTAATTTTCATGTATAGGTATCTAATAAGAATGTAAAAGCGTCATTAAATTTTTTTATATATATTTCTAAATACTGATAAAGAAAAATAAGTTAATAATAAATAATTATAACACCAACCAAGCCTAGCTCAATAGATGTGGTAATGAGTCAATTGTCGCAGATGCCCAATGATAACAGATAGATATTTTTATTAAATTAGTAATAGAAAAATGCTTAAATAAAGATTTAAGAACATTTTTTTCTTCTCATGTGTCACAGCACCAGCCGGGAAGCGAACCCGCCAACCCAGGTCAACTGTCTGCAAAGCAGCTGTCGCTGACCTCTCGACCACCAATGCCTGACAAGATTTAAGAACAATTTTTAATTGAAAAAAAGAATACTCGTCACACTCTCATTAATAAAAAAAATGTTCCAATCTGTAAACAAATTTTCCATTCACTTCAAAAAAATTTGTGAATAATTTATTAGTGAAACAAATAAATGTTGACTAAAATGTAAACAAAAGAATTCAAGGAATCTTATTTTATCGTAATTATCAAGTAAAGAATTGTATCTTTCTAATAGTTTTCCTCAATTGAAATTAAAATAAAAAAGTTTACAAATAATAGCAGTTGAAGATCAATTGCGTGATTTAGAGAATTTCTATAAAAAGGGCAATATATTATACAATGAATTATAGAAAAGCTATAAAGAGAAGGCGTTTCATGTTAATGAAAGAACAGATACAATATCTGTTTTGATGGGAGTAAAATCAATTTCATATGAAACATTATTACATGTTAAATATTTTTATGTTAATGAAGTTTCAACTTGTAATATATATATAACATTTCTTTTAATTCTAGATTAATCATACGCTAGTCTTCCTTTTAAAAATCTGATATCTATTACAATGTCCAATTCTGTCTTCAGTTCATCATCATTTTTCTATCAGTTCTTAAATATTTAAAGAATTCAAGTTACTCCAACTTTATCTTTATTGCTGCGTTATTTATTTTTAAATTTTCCAATCATAAATACATTGAAATATTAATGACTTGAAGTTGATAATGATGCAATACTTAATCATAAATAAATACTTTAAATAGGAGACGGATTTACACACTTTTTGAAATCATATCTTTAATGTTTATCTCCCTCAACTATTTATAGATTTTGCAATAAATCTTTTCTGTCGCTTAATATTTTGAAAAGAAAAAAAAACATCCGTCAAAGTAAAGTAATCCAATTTTCACTATCAAATATTTTTGCAGATTTATAAAACAAGCATTATCTTTCTTCTTTTTGTTATAAATACTTTTTAACTGCAGTATCCATCTTTTTAATAGTACCCTCCACAATTAGTCTTCTCAAACCAAATTATGTCTTAGATATCATTAGTTTGATATAAATGAATTAATTACAAGATTTAACAATTTCTTAGTTTCCTATAAAGCTAAATTATTTGTTTTTTTTTACATTTTAAAACATTTACCAATAACGTCATAAACAATTTATTTTGATCATATCTGATATTCGTAACTTTTAACTGAACTGTAATCTTATTTATATCTTTAAAATTTATGTGTTCGTTTTTTCAATTCACTGATAATTTAGATTTTTTTTTTTCATATGTCAAATGCGTTGACTGGGAAACGAACCCGGGCCAGCTGTTTGGAAGGCAGCTATGCTAACCACTAGGCCACCAACGCTTGGCAATTTAGATTTTGTTTTATTAACAAATAGGGTATTTTTTATTTTAGAATATGTGCCTATTAATAATAGATGACCCTTTTTTTTACTCTGTTATAAAAACGTTTTTAATTCTATTATAAATTACGCAATTTTTTAAAAATTTCCTAATCTTGCTATACCCCTTCTTTTAACTTAATGTATTATATTTTTCCATTTATTTGTAATTTTCCTGTATACATTTTATCCTCAATAGTACCTCTCGATTTTCTTTTTTTTTTTTTTTGTCATCTAAATCAAAGATGCTTTTGCTTTTTATGTTACTATTCCCAAATACCCTGTGTTTTTCATAAACTTTATAAAAATTATTTCAAATAATTTCTATTTAGACTCTATTTAATACCACATTTTTTGTTAATATATTATTATTATTCTAATTCATAATGTTAAAACATCTCCTTAGCATCTTCTTGTAGGACTATGTAAACGTACACAATTTTCAATTTCTGTTTTTTTTAAATTAATATATAATCTAATTTAAAGCTTTAAATGTATATCTATTATATGTTTCTTCAACCACAAATTATCAGCTTTTCTCTCATTGATAGAGCTGCACCAGGAAATCTTAATGTATGCAATTAATGTGGTATTCTTGAGTACTTTGTTTACTATATATATATATATAAAGACACAAGAGAAGATAAATTATTTCCAAGATTCATTTTGTGCTGAACCAGCATTCATCACTTGACCCAATCACTCACATGTGTCTTTATCATATAAACAATATTTATCAATAGTAAATTGTTAGATTTTGATTTACAAGTGTCAAACTTACACAACCTACAGCTTTAGTACAATTCACTCTGGATAAATATAGACAAATCATTTATTAAACAAGAAGTATTATTCTCATATATTCTCCTTTACTTTTTTTGTATTCCTTCATATGTGCATATAATTTATTATATAATTATTTTAATTTCCTAACAGTTTCGGCTGATCTGCAGTCTTAATCAGAGCACTTGCATATCTGAGAAAGGTTATGCAAGTGCTCTGATGAAGACTGCAGGACAGTCGAAACTGTTAGGAAATTAAAGAAATTATATAAAAAAAATTTGGATTAAAGTGTATATGTGGAGATTTATTATACGAAAAACATTTATTAAACTAGACATTATTTCATTTACTGAGTTGTATTAAAGCATGTTTTAAAAAAAATTATGATAAAACATATTTATCTAACAAAATTTAGAGTAATAGATGCCTTTTAACTTGTTAACTGTGATGTTTCGGAACATACTTGTGCGCCATTTTCATTCTTTTTTCATATTTATTCTTCAAATTTTTATCATTGAGTTAAATTTTGTTAAAGCCTAAGTTCAAATAATGAAATCAATTTTAAAAATAAAATATTGTATTGCAAATAAAATTAAAAATAATAACATTAACAAAAACACAGGACAAGATGATTCCATATTTTCAAAGTTTTTCAGATCAGTTTAACATTGAAACATTTTGTCAATTAAAATGAGAAGATAAAAAATTAAAATAAATAACAATTATTTAAGTTATGTAGATTTGCAGATAATATGATTATTTTTTGAAATTAATGCTTCAGAGTAGCCAATAGTAATGATCAGATGAAAGTAAAAAAGTAAGATTAAAGATAAATGCTAAAAGTACTGTTAAATGGTTTTTTATATAAAGAGATAGCAAATAAAAACTATGCATCAGTTAACCAACAAAAATTATGCATCATTAGCATAAAAAACCAATTACAATAAAATGATTTACCATCAATTTTACATAGAAATCTTTTTGTATAAACATTAAATTACATCTGAATAATCATTATAATGTTATCAACCACTAAACATCACATGATCACCATCTCTTATACTAGGACATAATTGTTATTAAACAAGGCAAAACTCTCCATACAGTAGTGCCACCCTGTGCCAACCAGAGTAATCAATGGATGCCAGAAGGCTTGTGCATAAAATCCCTATCTAGTGCCTACTCATCCAATATCCCCAGACTGATGAAGGCCACAAGCCAGAAACTAGTCTGGGGATATTAGATGAGTAGGCACTACATAGGGATTTTATGCACAAGCCTTGTGGCATCCATTGATTACTCTGGTTGGCACAGGGTGGCACTACTGTATGGAGAATTTTACCTTGTTTATAATGTTATCAATGCTTATTACAGAGTATTCAACATAGGCATAAAATTAACATGGTTAATGAACATAGTGCAAGTTATATCCTGTTGGCAGAGCAGCTGGCATAACACTGAGATAGACCTTCCCTTATAGATCTTTATCCTTAGTTAAATCCAATTGTAGCAAATCTTATACTGTATTATAAATTATAAATAGCAAACATGCAATATTAGACTTTCTGATTTTTGCAAACAAATGAACCTAAACTGTTGTGTACATAAATACTATTTTTATGCATAAATATATATATAATTAACATACTTATAGCATTGTGACATCAACTAACATGTCATTTATTACTTTTTTTTAATATGTCATAGTGTCGGCCGGAAAGCAAACCTCGGGACAACTGCTTGTAAGGCAGCTGTGCTAACCACTTGACCATCAAGCCTTGACACATCATTTATTACTTAATTACTAGAATTATAAAAATTTGTTCTACAAAATTTTATAGAAAGCACTACTTATTAGAAAATGATCTATTGGAAAGCAAATTATGAAATTTTCTAGTGATTAGGTCCATCAAAGATCAAACATTAAAGTTGAAATTGGTTTTACATATTTTTTAAATGATTATTATATTCAAATATCAACCTTTCAAGCCAATTGTGCATGCACTTTGCGAGTGTTAATAATAAATGAATACTTTCCTTTCCAACACAAGATATAGTATTTATGCAGGAATAAAATGAATCCACTTATTCCTACAACTCATATGCTTATATATGAGCAAATCTGAAGTACTGGCAAGGAAAGCGTGAGGATAGACTACTCACTTTAAATTACTATTTACGATGTCTGAATGAATGATGTCGGTGAAATTGTCTAGAAATTTATTAAACGTCACTCTAACTGAAACTTAATCACATGTAAACAAGCATTTATTTTTATATAGCACTATGACTACAATTGTATTACATTCAAATAGCCTTTCAAGCCAATTGTGCATTCGCTTTGCGAGTGTTAATAATAAATGAATACTTTCCTTTCCAACATGAGATATAGTATTTATGCAGGAATAAAATGAATCCACTTATTCCTACAACTCAAATGCTTATATATGAGCAAATCTGAAGTACTGGCAAGGAAAGCATGAGGATAGACTACTCACTTTAAATTACTATTTACGATGTCTGAATGAATGATGTTGGTGAAATTGTCTAGAATTTACTAAACGTAACTCTAACTGAAACTTAATCATATGTAAACAAGCATTTATTTTTATATAGCGCTATGTCTACAATTGTAAATTTATTAAATAAAAAAGAAAAATTAAGAAATATGTGATACAATCAGACATTGATATTTATGGTTGTATAATACTAAAACATTAGCGCTTATTTGTTTAAAAATTTGACCTATATTCTAGGAATACTTGCGATTAAAGTGGATCACAGAACAGTGCTATATTAATATATTAAATGTGATTCTTTCTGTAAATATGATAAAAATATAACATGGTAAATATTGTTTACTTTGGAATAACAAATATCATGTCAAAATCTGCACACAATTGTATGTAAAATGTAACTCTTGAAAATATATTTAAAATAAATGATGTATTCATTTATTAAAAAACAAAATCATGCCAATCAAGTTTTTTATGTAAATATCTCAAGTTCTCCATCTAAAGTAGAGATTGAGTAACTTTTTTTTATATATATATGTCAAAGTGTTGACTGGAAGTGAACACAGGCCGGCTGCTTGGAAGGCAGCTATGCTAACCACTAGGCCATGAAGGCTTGACAGATTGAGTAACTTAACAGTAGAATATTTAATCTTAACACATGACAATTTTCAGTCATAATTTTCTCTATTATAGACTATAAGGAATTATTACATCATTATCAATACATGATCAAATTTATTGTTTGAATTAAATAATTGAATTAATAAGACTTTTATCAATACAATGGCAAAGTTGTGTGCTATGAAATATACATTAATTTAATTTTTTAAAGGCATGAATTAATAAATGTATTATATTATATATGCAGTCTGGATATGACTATATAGATTAGTTAATGGCATGTTATATTATTATAGTAAACAAAAACATTTTTTCTATATTCTAATGCTATTCATTGTAATTTGAGTAATTAATGATTACTAGATGGTAGTGTGATCTTTTAAAATCACCAGTTTCAAACTGGTTTCTGATTTTTTTTCTTTATCAAAAAAATTAGAGCTTTAAAGCTGTAGAATAAAATTAAAAATGAATACTAAATGCATGTATGCATTGATTCCAGCTTTGAATGTCAAATCTTTATTGATAAAGACAAAAATCCAGAAAACCATCAGGGGTATATTAATAAATTTTATTTCCATCCAATAAAAATTGATTTCTTAAAGTTCCAATAGATGGAACTAGAATAAAAAAAGAGAAATATTCCTATTAATTAATTAATTAAAATAAAATAAAAATTAATAGAAGGCTTTAATTTGAATCTTTTCCTGAAAAAACAAAACAAAATACTAAATATTACTAAGGAAAAAAAGTTTAAAACAGACAAAACTCTCTATACAGTAGTGCCACTCAGTGAAAGCCAGAGCAATCAATGGATGCCAGAAGGCTTGTGCATAAAATCTCTATGTAGTGTCTACTCATCCAATAATCACAGACTAGTTTCTTGCTTGTGGCTTTTATCAGTGAGGAGCCTTGGATCTGAGAGTACTGCACCTAGATCTTAGGAACTAATGCAACCCTCCAACAGCCACCTTTTATCTCTACATAACTACAAAATTATGAGAATAAAATTAAAAACACAATAATATTTTAAATCCAAGCTCATTAGCTTATATAATCATATAGGTCTGAATTCAGATCAGTACCCATACATTTTGATGTCTTTGGTTCTTTAATAATCATAGCCACCACTATCCTATTAGGCAGGATTGGTATTAAACCACTAAACATCACATGATCACATTTCTTATGCTTGCTCATTATTATTTTTGATCCATCCTGTTATCTGAGATCTTTATTAATAGTTATGAGCAAGCATAAGAAATGGTGATCATGTAATGTTTAATGAAAAAAAAGTTCATCTTTTCTTAAACAAGCTTTACCATAGAATTTGGAATTATTCAATCATGATGTGCCAAAAATGGTATACAGTATTGATTAAGGACAGTTGATTAAAGTGTCCTCCATCAATATTGCACATTATTATTTTTGATCCATCCTCTTATATGAGATCTTTAATAATAATAATAACAACAACAACAGTTTCCACCATCTAATATTAAGAGCTGAATGTCGTCAGAAAAATTTTAAACTTTATAAATACATTCAATTGTTAGTAATAACCCACAGGTTAGTACTTAAAGCATTTTGAGTGACATTATTTTCGTCAGGTGTCGCTGTTTTAACCAGTGATAGTATTAGCATAGGAATTGAACCTGGACTTTCAGATACTTGAATATTAAAATTTTAAGGTAACCTTCTAATCAACTAAGCTAGTCTGACAAAGATGTTGAAACATAAGAATAATGATGATGATGATGATGATGTTGATAATGATGATAATAATAATTATAATAAAAATTAGAAAAAATATTAAAATTCTTATACATATAGTATATACCATAGACATGCATATTACTTTACAATCTTATAAAGTATTTATTTGAAAGTATTTATTTGAATAACGAACAGGGTTAACCAGAATTCATTACAACATATATCTTTCTCATTTATTCTAAACATTCTCCCTCTTAAGACATATATATATATAATATTAATAATTGTTTGATTTGTGTGTGTGTGTGTTTTATAATATTTTAGTAATATTTGTTTGGTTTGTTTGGAAATTTTTAAGTGCAGATATAAATCAAATCAAATCTTTATTTTAATTGCATAATCTTTGTTCATTATTTTTCAGTGAGTGTGTGTGTGTATATATATATATTGGATTTACGGTACACATTCTTTAATGCTATATTTTATAGAAGTTTTCTAAGCGATAAATGTCTGTGCGATAATAATAAACTTATGAAATTATACTTTAGAAAACATAGGTTGTCACAGGATCTTTAAAAAACTATTTCACTGCTTTCCCTGTATAAGGTTTTATGAAAATGTTGTGAGCGTAGAAACTATCATTGAAAAGGGTTCTTAAAAAATAAGAATTTATTTTAATATTCGGCATAAATCAAGGATATATTAATAAAAAATGTAAACTGTCTTCGAATAGCTTTTATAAGGCTAATAAGAAAAGGTCTCGTTATTTAAATTTACTTAAAAGTGACTTTTTCTGAAAAGTACATAGATTTATTTATCAACCAACTGAAACGCGATTGAACTATTTCAATTTCACAGCCATTACTACCAACATGGGAAAATGAGAGTTAAATTATTGATTGTTACATAATGCCAGTTGATTTTCTCTGAAAGAATCTCTTTGGAACAAATTACTGTTAGAATATTTCTCAGAGCATGTCATTATAAATAACTTCGTTTTCTTTTTTATTTCACTATATAATATGAGAACGAATAGAATGCAACAAAATATTTATCTCTATTAATTACAGTTTTGTAGCTTCAAGAATAGCAGAAATAATTAAGCAAATAATTTCATTTAAAACATAGATGAGTGAAAACGCGAATAACAAAACAATATTAATTAGTTCTTTTACATTTCCACCATTCTAATATTTTTAGAAAATTTACCCCCAACTTTTTTCCTTTTTCAAATTTTATATATACAAACCTATGTTTTAGATAGTAAAAAAAAAAAGTTTGTTCAAAGGATAAAATATAGATAATAAATTTTACCCCTCCCCCTTTCTTTTTTAAGAGATGAGCTAATTAAGAAAAATTACCAGCTATAAAAAAAATTAAGAAGTTTTAAGTTGTTTCTCCAAAAGCTTCAACGATAATAAAAAGCAAAATGTGTGTGTGTGCATGTAAAATAAAGATATATATAAAAGGAGACAGAGAGAAAGCAATTATTACACTTAGCATTTATAGAATTCTAGAAAAAAGCCTGTTTTGATTTTAAAGAAAGAATGATAAAAAATTTTGATTTTAAAAAAAGAATGATAAAATTTTCATCGTTTGCATATTAGTAATCAATAAATAATAAAAATTAACTATCTTTCATTTATAAATAATAAAGACATCGTGTTAACAACAAAAACCTCTCTAAATGAATTTTTAAAAATGGTAGTTTAATCATAAAATTTATATCAATTATAGAATTTGTTGGTTAAATCATAATTAGTGGCAATCAGTATATACAAAAAAAAAACCTATAGAAATATCCCTTTCGAAAAAGCTTTAAAAATAGATGAAAGCTTCACAAAAATATTTGGCAGATAAACAAGATAGATTTAGAAAGAATAGAAATACTATGCAACAGACACCACAATTTCTTATTGCAGAGAAAACCAGAGAAAAAGAGGGGGAAAGCCCTTTAAATTTGTTTACGTCTATGTTTGGAAGGCTTTTGATTCCAGTGATCAAAGATAATATGGAATAGATCATAAACTATATTAACTGCATGAAGAATATTAATTGTAACTGTGGTAATGTATGGAATAATTTCAAGCTATTATAAAGTGGATAAAATGTAAAACAATAGAATCCAATTTTTCCATGCATATTGTCGAGAAAGAATAATAACTTGATAAAAAAATGCAATGAGTTGCCCTTGGAAAGGATAAGAATCATCATCTTAAAATATTTAGACAATCTAGCACTCAAAGAACAAGAGAAAATGAGTGAAAAAAAAGGCACTAAAATCAATGTTAGGGTTATTGATTAGGAAAGTATAGTCATGCAAAAACACTCGCGATTTAAGAAAAAAAATGATGAAAAGTTTATTATAATTAAAAGTAAAATGATTAATGATTGTAATTGTTAAAATAAAATAAAGAATAGTAAGAAATCATGATTTCAGACATGGATAAAATTTGGAAAATCAAAAAATTAGGTTTCAAATCAAATTGGAAATATTAATCATGAACATATAATTAATGACAAAAATTAAATAAAAAAAAAACTTGGTATTTAGAATGACATATTATTAAAAATATTGAGAATTTACTGGATTAAAAACATCAATCGTTGTTAGCCGAGAGGTCATCGCAGCCGCCTTGCAAGCAAGTAGTTGGTTGCAGACGGTTGTGGGTTCGCGTCCCAGCCGATGCTATGACATATGAAAAAAAATGTTTAATGGAAGAATTGTACAAAAAATGAATTAAACAGAAACTTTATTGAAAAACATTGTAGATGGAAAGTAAAAACTACTCATTTGATAGCAAATGAATAAATATTAGGAACTAAAAATTCAAATTTTCAATATTACCCACAAACAAAAAAAAATCTTATACAGCATCAACAGATGACATTCAAGTAGGATGTGAAGCTATCATGCATAGATTCAGCCTCTTAGAAAACATATACAAATCTGAAGAATTATAAAGCATTATGCACCCAATAGTGTTAAGCCTATAGTCTCAAAGGATGAAAATGCATATGATAAAGAGTTATTATATTAAACACTATATGTAATATTAAAGGTACAAAAATATTAACTATTCTAAACAATATACAGTTATAATGTTATAACTTTTTCTTTAGATATCTATTGTAGGCATATATATATATATGATCACTAGATGGAGCTTTACCAATAGCTCCTAACAAGCTTTGTTTATATAAACGCCGAGACAGCATTTATGTAAACAAAGCTTGTGATGAGCTATTGGTAAAGCTCCATCTAATGATCATAAAATGCAAACTAAAAGCAAGTTACAAAATTTATAACTTGTTTTGTTTATCATATATATATCATCATCATCATCATCATCAACCATTATCAATCCACTGCAGGATGAAGGTCTCTCCAAGTTTAATCCATCTTCTCCGATCTTTAGCTTCTCTTCTCCACAACACCCCTGCACATTTTCTTATTTCATCCATCCATCTCACATGTGGTCTCTTTCTGGGTCTTTTACAATCTCTTGGAATCCAGTTTAAAATTTCAATTGTCCATCTATTATCATCTCTTCTAGCAATATGTCCAGCCCAACTCCATTTCAATCTTTTAATTTTTTCAATAAGGTCAGTAACACCTGTTTGTTGTCTTACCCATACATTGCGTTTTCGATCTCTTCTTGTTACTCCCAACATACATCTCTCCATACTCCTTTGAGTGGTCTGAAGTCTCTGTATTGCTCTTCTATTAAGTGTCCAAGTCTCAGATCCATAAGTAAGAACTGGTAAAACACATTTGTTAAAAACCATCCTTTTCAAACACATAGGCATATTTCCTTTTAGTATCAAGTTATTTCTACCAAAAGCACTCCAACCAAGTTTAATTCTATGATTAATTTCCTCCATTATGTTTCCATCTGTATTAATAATCTGACCAAGGTATTTGTAACTGTTAACTTCTTCTAATTCTTCATAATCAATCTTTATTTTCATATTTTGAGCAAATCGATAATCAATAATTATTTTTCATTGTTATGACATTTTATTCTCATTCTTTATTTTTTTCAAGATGAAACTTCCTCATACTAAAATATATTAATGGATTTAAAATTTTGATAACTTCCAGTTAATCTGTATGTTACAGTTGAATTGAGTACTCGGTTAGTATTAATAATTATTGGTTAAATGGTCAGAGTGATTAATTTTAAGAAATTTATCACATGAACCAGTAGTTATTCATAATTCTCAACTGCCAATGGTAAATGTAATAAATTTCAATACCATTAGGTTAACTAGTAAATGTAATATATTTCGATACATTAGGTTAGAATCTTCACTGTATTCCAGAGGAAAAAAGGAGTCATATCATTGTTGTGTTCTGGATAACTGACTGCTTAATTCTGATTACTATGTTATTGGAAGAGTCTGTTTTTTATTTATGTCTATTGCTAATGTGGCTGACATATTGTTTTTATGTTTTCATTGCATAATGGAGGGTTTAGACATAACACAGAAACGATTTAATGATTAAATGATTAATTTAAAATTGTAAAAGAAACCAAAAACCATCAGTTATTTATGGGAGATGAATATTATTTATTTTTGCTAAAAGTTAAAGAAAACAAAGAGAAGTTCTCCAGCCAAATCAGCTGCAGAATATTAGTCAACGACGCAATATCGTAAGAATTGAACAGAGTTAAAAAACTCATCGTATCTGTTAAAAATGAAAATGAATCAATTATATATTTTACACCTTTTTGAAAGAGAATTTTCAATTATTTCATGACATCCACATAGCAATTGGACATGCTAGGGAAACAGGATGATGAAAGAGCTTAAGACAGGGATGGGCAAATAGTGGCTTGAGGGCCACATGTGGCCCGCTAAGAGTTTTTATGCAGCCCTCCAAGACAATCAGAAAAATCCATCTTGAACTGAGATTTCCTTCCCATGCCTGACTGAAGATTCGTCTCATATTTTCCACTAGAATGGCCATGTCAATACACATATGCAGTGTAGATATGATGTGCAGTGCTTTTCCAGTTGATCAGGTTAATTTCAATTTTGTCTCTGCATTAGCAAATATATACATTTCCAACTTTAGTGAAACCATGAACCCACCGAAAAAATGTAAAATCGATGATGAATGTCATGTGTTTAATGAAGAATGGACAAACAAATATTTCTTTGGTAATACATGAAATAAAGTACTGTGTTTATTGTGTCATGAAAAAATGTGTGGCCATTCGCTTCCACAAAGTGTCCCCTGATGTGGCCCTTCACCAACCTCTGCAGCCCCTGAGCCAAAACAATTGCCCACCCCTGGCTTAAGGTAAAGTGTAAGAATCATACCATAGAAAATGTTATACTGTATTTAAATTTTTATAAAAATGTACAGCTTTTACTTAATTAAAGTTTTCCTATTTGTTTCATATTTCTTATTTGTATAATTTCATCATAATTTGATAAATAATGCAACAATAAAAAAATCATTAAATATTAAAATTAATAAATAACAAATAATATTATACAATATATATTTTTTACATTTACCAGACTCTGACTGGCAATTACCCGATCAATGTGATTTATATGTATTATTTATCACATTAACCAATATGATTTTTTACTATTTTTTATCACTTTGAACAAAACACCTGGTAATTATTAATAATAACTGGATTTATTACTTTAACCATAACATATAAACAGATATGTATTTGTGATTATACCGATCTAGCCAATATGTCTGCAGAAATACTTTAATAATTTTGAGCTAGAATTTGCAACTAATTTTAAAATATTAAAAGATTTGAAAGATGGCTCAAACTTGAACATGATCAATAAAAAGAATCTGATATTCTATCTAAATATGGTTACACAGACAATTAATACAAAAAAGGTAACACTTCAATAAACATTCAAAAGAAACAAAGCAATGTATGAAGAAAAAAGAAATATGAAAATATTTAAAACAATTCTTGCAAAAAAAACTGGTTATTTTGATTTGTACAAAGTAATATGAAAAAGAGTTAATGACAAAATATAAGATATATCTATATAATTCTATATGAACTTCTTCCTTCTTCTTCTTCAGTAATTTTACTTAACAATATACAACTATATATCTTATTAAATAATCACCATCCTCTTAACACCTTTAAGCAAAGAATATTTATTATATAATAACAGTTTCAACTGTTCCTCACAGTCTTCTTCAGATATCAATCTATTTTTTTACCTTTCTCTTGCCACCATTTTATTTTACTATCTAAAAATAAAATAAATTAAAATAAAATGGTGGAAAAAGAACAGTAAAGGAATAGATTGAGATCTGAAGAAGACTGTGAGGAACAGTTGAAACTGTTATTATATAATAAACATTATTTGTTTAAAGGTGTAAAAAGATAGTGATTATTTAATAAGATATATAGTAAGATATATCTGTCAAATGGCAAGGAAACCTATAAAAAAATTCAAGTCTCATATATAATATAACATCATGGTATGGGAAGAAAAGTTGTTTTGGCATTAAAAAAAATAGAACTATGTCTAATGAGAGAAATGATATCAAGAAGTATATAGATGAGTTCTGCAAAAAAAAAAAAAAAATACAGTTAATAAGAATCACGAGAACTTCACTAGATACTTTTAAATGAAGAATTAATTTTGTAATTAAACAATTGAAGAATATTTAACAGAAACAGGTAAAAAAATAAAAAAATTATTGTTAAAGCTTTGTATTGTGTATCTAAAGAATAAAGATTAACCAGGGTTAGATTTAGGAATAAGCTAATCATGCTATAGTTTAGGGGCTTCTCATTTTAAGAAGCTCACTAACTCAAATTTTTTTAAAAAACAGTAAACTATAAAATATTTCTATTGATAAACATTTATAAAATTACATAACTATCAAATAATAGTCCTAATAATATATAAATTGGAATGTCAAATCTTCTGAGCAATAGAACATAGTAATGCAATGTCTCAGGTGTCAAAACAGATTTGACACTGAAGGGTGTTGCATTGATATAAGAAGCTCAAATATTTCACCATTCCAATTACTACAAATATTATATTTTTTTAAATGCCTTAATTATGTTTATATATAATTTCAATTTCATATTCATTTATTCAAATAGTAAAAAAAGATTCAGTTTTGTCAATAACATTGTTAAACCAAGAATGTAGATGCATTGTTTGTTGCAATACTGGGAGTACACTTTGTCAAATCAGTAAAATTTTATTTGCATATGCTTATATAAAAATGAAGATGGCTAAAAAAAATTTAATTTAGAGCAACAATATTTAATCCAAACCTGAGATAAACCAGAAGATATATGCAGTAGTAATATATATATAATTACTAATCTCCAACTTTTTTATAGTTATACACAAGATTTTTCTAAAACCATTATAATTTATTTATTTTGGATTCAAAATGGTTATTGGGTATTATAGAATGGAGAATATTTATTTTGACGACTTATAAAAAGAATCAATAAATAGGAGCTGCTCTTTTGTATTGGATTGGTATTTGATTCTGTAGCACTGCTATAGTCTTATAAGATTAAAAACATCAAGATATAAACTTACATTAATAAAAATGTGAACAAGATACTCCAAAAACTCAAAAACTTTTTTGCAATAGTTTTATACAGTCTTTTGTGAATTATAACAGAAGGATAAAGAAATAATACTAATAATAATAAAATGATTTTATTCAAATAAATGTACTAAAAAAAATAAATGTTTTTTTCCAGTTTTCACAGTATTCACGGTATTATGTAACCAAAAACAAAAGTATGGGACATTTATGTTTAGAAATTAATGTAAGAATATTTCTAAACATGTGTGCTCCAAACTTTTATTTTTGGTCATATAATATCAAAAATATTTAAATAAACATTTATTTTTAGCGCTGTTTCTAATTGTAATAAATTTAATCAGCCATTTAAGCTATTGTGCGCTTTTTTAACACTTGTACAATAGCTTAAATGGCTGATTAAATTTATCAAAAATATTGTGAAAGCTGAAAAAAAAAAATATTTTTTCTTTTAAGTGCAATTTTGTGAATAAAAATGTTTTTTATATTTTTTTTTTATATTTTTTTTTTCTACTTTTTAGTTTTATATATGGTAAGGCTGTTATTACAGTTTACTCATTTTTGTTTTCACAAACATAGAAGCTACACTGTGAAAATTAAGTTGATATTTATTTAGATAATGCACAAAATCAAATATAAAGATATGAATTTATTTAAATTATATTCTTCAGAAATATTATCAAAGTCAATCTTTTTTTTTATTTTGCTGTAATATCTTATATAAATACAATTTATCCAAACCACTTCAAACACTTTTTAGCAAAACCATTATTTGTACATATGTACATACACTTACATTTCGACTGTCTTGCAGTCTTCTTCAGAACCAGTTCACTTTATTTGTATATATATATATACCTACTTTTTGACTGTCCTGCAGTCTTTTTCAGAGCTGATAAAGTGAACTGGTGCTGAAGAAGATTGCAGGACAGTCGAAACATAGGTATATGTATATATGTACAAATAAAGGGTTTGGCTAAAAAGTGTTTGAAGTGTTTGGATAAATTGTATTTAAATTATATTTTTAAAATGTTGAACAAAATTGCACGTTTTCAATGAATCATTCAGTTTTTAATTACAAAGATGCTAGATTTTCTAATCATCAACATATAAATTTTTTAAAAAAATATTTTCTAAGTTTTTGCTAAAATTGTTTTCAAGCTTTTAAAAAAATGCATTATCATCAGCCATACATACGTATGGAAATTTTTCAAGTAAAATCAGCAATTGGTAAGTGGGTGAAAATTGAGGTACAAGTTTTATCTAATGTGACCTAAAAAACAGAGTAAATTAAATAAAAGCATATAAAAATAAATGTTTGCCTATGTCATCTAGATTTTGTGCAGCTTCAGGAGATACTACAAGCGCTATCAGATGAAAATAAAAGGATTAAAGCTAGATATACAAAGCCTAAAATAATCTCAAATGGCTTTTTAAGAAAGACAAAAATAAAGATTAATAGTAATGAATTAGAAAAAGTTAGTATTATAAA
Organism: Epiperipatus broadwayi; assembly: GCA_028023455.1. Taxonomy (NCBI): domain Eukaryota; kingdom Metazoa; phylum Onychophora; class Udeonychophora; order Euonychophora; family Peripatidae; genus Epiperipatus; species Epiperipatus broadwayi. Next base: position 7,679,687 of record JAQFVV010000004.1, read on the forward strand.
TAAACACCTTAGCTTGATTATGAGTACAGATAAAAACATAATAAACAAGACGAAACTCTCCATACAGTAGTGCCACCCTGTGCCAACAAGAGTAATTAATGGATGCCAGAAGGCTTGTGCATAAAATCCCTTTCTAGTGCATACTCTTCCAATATCCCCAGTCTAGTTCTGGCTTGTGGCCTTCATCAGTGAGGAGCCTTGGATTTGAGTTTTGCCTTGTTTAATAACAATTATGTGCTAGTATAAGAGATGGTGATCATGTGATGTTTAGTGGTTTAAAAACATAATAGTTGGAATCAATAATACTTGCATCAGATGCTTATATATTTAAAAAATCTGCTTATGAATAAAATACATGAACACTTAATAGAAGAGCAAAACAGAGACTTGACTTCAAAATACACAATAGAATATAGATATATACTGATCAACAGGAAAATATCAGAAGTCAAGTAATAAACCATTTGATTATTTGTTTTTATAATTATAAAATCATTTTTCAATCCAAGAGTTCTGGGGTAATATTATCAAGGAATTATTTATTAATTTTCTTGGCTGTTCTTTATATTTTTAAAAGTTTTCCCCAGTACCACAATTCAAAAGCACCAATATTTCCCCTAGCTTTAGTTCTTTGGTATTCAATTTATATATTTGTGCAGATATATAAAATACCATAGCTTGAACAATTTGGATATTTACTTCAAATGATTATTGATGTTTTTATCTGGCTATCTATAATTGATTCCATATTAATCTTCTTTCATTCCTCAATTGCATATTAAGAAAACAAATTGAATAGTATGTTGATAACATGCTACCTTGTGTAATTTTTTTGATAATATATCACCTGTCTGCTTTATTATAATTAATAATTTTTTCATCATTTATATACTTGAAAGGTTTAATACAATGGATACTCAAAAGCTAAAGATTTTAAGATCAATTCCCACCTGACAAAAAAAAATCTTTTTGATTAAGTGAGTAATACTATCTTGCACTCAAGCTATTTTGTAGTCAAGTGAATAATATTTTAAACAACTGACTATACAATTATACCGTTGGAGTTTATAATAAATATTTAAATTAATACACTGTACAGGCTTACACCTGCACATACAGATATATATATACGTAATATATAAAGAATTTGAACTCAGATTTTCACACAACTTCAACTCTCCAAGCCATCTCATATTGCTGACCCAGCTGATCACACACATGTTGAAAAGATAAATAATCACCAATATACATATTTCGTGCTAAACCAGCACTTATCAGTTGGTCCAGATTGCCATCTCCACACATATATACAATCAGTGTTCAGCTTTATATTAAGATAGCCAATCTTCATACTTTAATGGACAGGCTTCAAACTACTCCAAGTCATAAATAATTAATAATCATAGGCATGTAAAAATAAACTTTACATAACCCACTGCAAAGCCCTCTCCAACAGCACTTCATATGAGTATCTACTTGGCTTTCTACTTGACAGATATAGAGTTTGAATATTTTTCTTCCTTCTTTATTTTTTATGAAAGAATATCTAGATAATAATTTACCTAATTAGCTATACGTTTATTATCAATATTATATGGTTAACTGAATTGGCTATTATGAATATGCTACCAGGGATAAAAAAAATCCCAAATCTGTTGACAAATTTTTTTCAACCCATATTCAAATCTAGGACAGCAAATCCCCATAATGAATAGTGTTTCTGAATAATAATAAAAAAGTGATAGGTATATTAAATGAAACAAACCAATGCTTAACTCACCGATTTAGTATCGTACTCGTTTGGTGTTACGGTATATATACATACGAAAACATGACATAATCTATCAGATTTATTATTTTAAAAAAATGACATGATTATCAAATGTCACTGACTTCCATTAGGATATTTATGATAACATTTAAAATAATTAAATTGCTTTTCAAATTATTTTTATTATAATATTTTAAATTTCATTTTTTAGGTTAAATCTTTTAAATTTTCTATTAATTTAAAATTAATGCAAAGATATATGCATTTACATTCCTCGCTCTTTTTTAATTATAATTCTGTATAAAAAAATGGAAAAAAAATTAAAAAAGAAAAGTATAAATAAAAAATTATAAATTTAAAACAGTAAACTTCTTTTATTTTTAAGTCCTAGGTGGTGTGCTAACACTTGTGTTTCGTAAATGTATATCAATTTTTTATTAAGAAGATTTTCAGTAACCAAATCGTCCCTGCTATGGAAACTAAGGAGAGAATTAATGCCAAGACAATATTTATCAATTTTATGTTCGTTAGAGACACCTAGTGAATATATATTAAATTATTTTTTCAAAACCATTTACCTGCGAATAAAACAATCTCTTTATTGTACTAATTAATAAATTTAAAGAAGTATATTCATTGTCTTTTCAATTTAAATTATTGTTTCCCAAATTTAATAATATCAATTAAATAATTTTCTGATGTTTTAATAGCAATTTTAAAAATGGCATATTAAAATTTTGTTTATTAACCCAAATAAGAGCTAGTTGTTAAGTCGCAATTATACTTCATCAAATTTTTTGTTGATGTGTTTTTTTCTTAAACATTCTTACAGATTAAGCATATAAACTACGACGTTATGAATATTATTATTAATATTGATATTAATTAATAATAAAATCAAAATTTATTTTATCTATTTATGTAATTTAACATTCTGCTTATTTTGGCTCAACTATATCAATAAGATATGAATCTTAAAATGCATAATTTTTTCAAAATCATATTATGTAATAACTTTCACTTTGTTTTACCATTTTTTTAGAATAATAGCACAGAAATCTTTTCTTTATCTAAGTCATTTCTGCTTCTTACGAATATTTTTTGCCATAAACATACCTTTCTTTATAAATATTATTAGCAGAAAATTATTTTTGCCTATAACAACCACATCAGTTTCTGGTCTTCAACAAGATATTCTTTGAAAATAGTTGCATTTCATTTACTGAAAACATTCTATGGACATGTGCCTACACATAATCTTACCTAGATTATTATCATATATATAAACTTGCTATACATGTTTTATTTTAATATAATTACTGACTTCCATTTGAGTTTGAATAGAGCATTCTTGATTTATAACAGATTTAGTTTAAAACATGTACACAAATTACTGCATTGCACAGAATAAAGAAGCAAAAAAAATCAATAAAATTACAATATTAATTAATAAAAACAGTCACATTAAGTGCTAGGAATGATTAAATAAGAGAAGCTTAAAGTTTCAAAATTTGTTATAATATTATGCTAAGTCACTTTCAATATCTTGGTCTTGATATCATATTCGTAGCAATGAATGGTGAACAAGAGTGTAGGAGGTATAAATATGATATAAATTTGTGTAAATGTATATAAATGAGTTAAATTGGCCTCTTTTTAGAGAGGGGGAACAGGATTCCTTTTTATTTGTAGAGTTAGGGTTATTAGCAATGTGCCATGCATACTTTATCATGCACTTAGAATCATTTCTCTCGCTGCATATGATTGTGGCGGGTGTAGGTACAAATGTATGGCATGGCACATCACTAATAATCATAACTATAAATAAAAAGGAATTTTGCTGCCCCTCTCTAAAAAGTAGGGCAATTTCTCATTTGCATACATTTACATAAATTTACATCATATTTATAACTCCCATCCTTCCTGTCCATCAGTGATTGCTTTGAATGATATCAAGATCAAGATATAGTAAACTTTAAAACTTAAGCTTTTCTTATTTAAACATTCCTAATGCTTATAATTTAATTACAATTTGTCTGAAAAGTTACCAACAAAATAAATATTCTATTATTTATCTATAAACAATTTTTTATAAAACTTTTTATAGATGTGAAGATTTGATTATAATTAATAAATGATCTGTAACTATATATAATAAATGTATAGTGATTTGGAAGAAGAACATTTTATATATCATTTAGCCCATAGAGTCTTATGACAAATGATTATAGCATAACTGCCATGATCACGTCGTTAAAATTGAATCTGAATAAATTTTGAAAATATTCCAGATATAATAGCTTAGGTTTTTTTTTCATATAACCAGCTCTTAGTCAATGTAATCGGTGATCAAATTGCTAATCATAGATGAGTATTTAAAAAAATAACAGATATAAAGAATATTTATAATAAACATTTTTATTTACTATGGGAACTAAAAAGCAAAAAATAATTGTTTTTTTCAACCACACTTGGGTTTTTACATTTACCTTGGAATAAAAGCATGGGAGGAATGGGAGGTTTGTATTGAGCAATTAATTAAATCTATCTCTTGTAGAAAAAAATTCATATATCTCTTGTCATAAAAAATAGGGATTGATTTAATTAATTTCTGGAACCACCATATTTTTATTTCAAATAAAATATAAAAACTCCAACTACGGTTGAAGAAACAATTATTTTCTTGATTTTTAATTCCCATAATAAATAAAAGTATTTATTATGATGATTTTTATCTTCATTATTTTTAATTTCTTAGCATTCTTATATATTTTATAATTATTCAAAAGTCATCTTAATGCTTGAAATTAAAATCATGCATATTAAATATAGATTATGTACAAAATACATTTATATATTTTAATAAATGTTTTTTTAATATTTAAATACAGATATAATTTATATCTCTTGCGTTTAGATGTAATTATAGGGATTTGAACCCAGACTTTCAAGCTCCCTTCAGCTATCCAATCTATTTCATACAACTGATACACATAATCACAGACTTGTAAAAAATATAAATGATCTCCAATATATGTATTTGATGCTGAACCAGCTCTTATCAGTTGGTCCAAACCCATCTATCCTATATATATATATATAATCAGTACTCAGTTTATATAAAGATAGCAAATCTTCAAGCTTTAACAGACATGCTTCAATCTTCTCCACCCTCCAACTCTTCAGCCATCCATACCATTGGAAATATGATGATGGAGCAACCAAATCCTGGATGGTGCCAATATGAGATAGATTGGATAGCTAGAAAGAGCTAAAAGTCTGAGTTCAAATCTCTTATAGTTACAACTAAACTCCAGGAATATAAAGTATATATGTACTTAAATATTACAGATTCAGCCTGTCTTCTTCCCATCTCTCTTATGTGTATTTAAATCGACAAAGTCCCATATATGATGGGTCAGAATGACTTAAAGTCAACATGGGCATGACAATAATATTGACATCATCAAGGGATTTGAATACTACATCATCAGATTTTCAATGGTATGGATAGCTGAGGGTGGAGTAGATGGTAGCTTGTCCATTAAAGTTTTGAAGATTTGCTATGTTAATATAAATTGAGCATTGATTATATATGTGTGTGGGAGATGATGATCTGAACCAATTACATATTCTGGAAATTATTTATCTTTTTCACATGAGTGTGATTATGTGTATTGGTTACATGAGAAAGATTGGATAACTAAAACAAAAATGTCATTTTTTAAACAAGGGAACTTTTACAATTAAAGATTTGTTTTTGTTTGAATTTTAAATTATCACTAAAATATCTTATAATGTAATCTTTTTTAATATATATATCACTAATTCACATGCATCAATAAAAATATAGCAGTCTGTTTAATATTCGAAAGTAAAGTCACATGGAAATTGTTTTATTTAAAAAAACATTTTTTTTAAAAATCAACTTTTATAGTCAAAATAAAATATGTCATACTATTTTAAAAAAGAAACTTTTACAATCAAGATTTGTTTTATTTCAGTTTTAAAAGATTGTTAAAATACCTTTTAATGTTTTTAAAATATATATTATAATGGTTGGGGTGAATCAGAGTCTTACCGTATCTGCCATACAAGGGTGCCACCAGGCCATTCAAACCTGGAAAATTTATATAGTAGGCAGATACTTACTGTTAAGATCCAATTTCTATTTTATAAAAATACGACCGAAGTGCCCCAGTCACTAACTCATGGAGCAGCAGAGATAATATGTATTTTAATTTTAAAGAAATAAAGATAATAAAAAAATAAAAATAAGCCACTGCAAGATTAACAATACACAGAAACATTTATTTTGCACATATTGAAACGGTTACACCTGTTTCACCTATTATCTTTGATAATAGTATATATTTGTTGTACTCAGATGGCGTGTATTTCTTCAATTTTAAAAACTTTGTCCTTATAATATTGCGAGTATGGGCGTATATAATCGTCCTTACTAATTATAAATATTTATATACGAGCATATTCCATTAGATTTGTTAAAACTGAAATAAATATAACTGTATAATTAATTTATCTATATAGCAGCATAATAAGTTAAATTTATAATATTACTTATTTTTCAATATTCTTTCTAAATAATTATTTAAGTCAGTATTCATTTTGACTAATTCCAAGTTTTCAATTCTTTTGTTTGCTTAAAATTATATGCAGAAAGTTTTATCAGTTTTAACACTTCGTTCTAAAAATAAATCTTTGGCCAAAATTTGACCTATTTAAAAATTATAACCAAGACCAATTATAATATTCAGTCAGGCATAAATCTATACCAAATCTATACAAATTGCTTGTGAACATTCTCTTAAAAATATATCTTTTAAAACTGACGTCAATTAAAACAATAGAGTCTTACCAAGTCCAGATTTAGATATACTTAATATTTTTACTAACTGGATATTTGGTTAAAGGCTAGTTTGAACTAGTCATCTTGTGATGTGGCATGACTCAAAGTAGGAGGTTACTACTGTCAAAAATATACCATAAAAAGGGGCCCAAATAGCCACCAAAGCCTCTAATCTAACCTCTTCCATCCATCTATCATAATCCGTGTTAATTTTTGCTGTTGCTGTGACCAGAGCTGGAGTTAAATAAGAACTGTTCCTGCTGTTAAAAAAAAGCTAAATCTTAAAAAGCTACCATCAAAGCTGCTCCAAAGATGACAGTGGGCTAGAGACAAAGAGACAGCCGTTTGCTCTTCCACGAGCGGCTACCGATGACAGAAAACCTCCACCATGCCCATCACAGTAAGAAAGAAGCTGTACCTGAGAGACTAGAGAGTTCCTGACCAGAGAAATGGGGAAAGCTGCCTCAGAAATAAATTCGCGGAAGTTACATCCAGACTAAAACCTAAGAGAAGCCCAGCCTGACTGAATATAGTGAGAAGCACGTGGAAACAATGCCTTAAAAGAGACTTTGCCGGTAAATCCTTTCTGACATATTAAATCTCATAACTAAAACGTACCCTAAATGAAAGCTAGCTAACTAAATCACATAATCAATATTTTCTAAATGTTCAATTAAAATAGTTATCTTAAAATGTTTATCTTAAATTTGTTTAAATCTTAGAACACTCTCCAAATGCTTGCTTGATCATTATTAATTTTAAGTAGTCGTTGATCATTAATAATTTTAAATAATTCTAAACATCTAGTTTATATAAAACCATACAAGAAATTCATTTCTAAATTATAAATCTTATTGATTGTTTACGCAATTTATTCTTATGTCATCTATCTATAGTTTTAAGTTCATGTTAATTGATTTATGCTGTGTTTTTATCAGAACGGAGTCTGGTGTGTTAATAAATTATCGGGGGGAGGGAAGTGAGTAATCTCTTTTATCATATCAGAGTATTGCGATATAAAGAATATAGTCAAGACTCTTTTCTGAATTATATGTGATAGAGTGAATCGATATTTATAATGCCCGAACAAGTTATTTAAAATCTTTTGATAAACTTATTTAAAAATGTATATTTGCGTATATTATTTAAAACGCATCTTTTTCTCAAGTTAATTGAAAATGAAAATGTTTTGCTAAAGTTATTTAAAAGGTATATTTAGCGTCTATTATTTAAAACGCATCTTTTCTAAAGTTATATAAAATGAAAATGTTTACTAAAGTTAGTTAAAACGTATATATTGCGTATGCTATTTAAAACGCAGATTTTGCCCAAGTTATTTAAGAATTATATTTGCGTAAGTGATTTAAAATATGTATTTTGTCAGTTATTTGAAAAAGTATATTTCACGCAAGCTATTTAAAATATAGATTTGCATTCGTTAGTTAAAACCCATTTTTCATTATTAGTAAGGTCTATTTTGACGAATTATTTAAGATGTGTAATTTATTTAAAAATCAATAATTTGCGTGAGCTATTTTATAACTCATATTTTATTATTTAAAAATCAGTTGATATTAGATCTAGTTATACTACATATAACTAATGTTCCCAGTCCTATAAGTAGCTATGCAGAAAAACCTTAAATCCGATTCTCATTATCGCCATCATTTTATAATTTAATAATCTTGTTTATGAACTTGACCGGTGGTAGTAGCACTGAAGAAGCTAAGATTTTGGCGTAATTAATGTATAAAATATTAATCTAGCGTTGCGAATGTATTGCTAATTTGCATAAATATGCATTTCTACTTGCTATGTCTATAATGGCCCATCTCAAGATTGTTCCACGTCCAGTCACGCCTCGAAAGTTTAGGCAACGGTGACCTTTTCTTCGTATTTCATTAAGTCACGCCTCGAAAGTTTAGGCAAATGTGACAATTATTCATACTTAATAGAACCAAAGCGTTTCCAAAGGGCTCATAAGCCAATCTTCTGTTCATTGAATTAAAAGGCTCTTCCATTATAGCAAGCAGATCGGTTAGGGAACCGTTTCCTAAGTAATAAACCTCATTAAGAATGCATTCGAGTCGCACTTGTCCGATACTGTAGTTTCTAACGCCCTAGAATCTGACGTTCAACTGCCACCACATTTCAGTTCATTTTCCCTAGAAAGTAATTTCGGCGTTGATCCGAACTAGAATCAGAGTTAATGTGTTTATCTGTAAAACAATGATATATCACGCAAATGTTTCTATAATATGATTTGATATATTAATAATATAATCTTAAACTTAGTATTTATAATATCTTAGACCATAGAATCTCCATCATTTATCAATAAATCGATCACTCTAGCTAGCTAATTATAACCGATTTGAAATATATAAAACATGGCATGAATTAGAACATGAAAGATGACAAGCTTATTAAAAGTCATGCTTTGTAATATTATTTGATAACCCTGAGAATCCACTCATTGCTTTGTATTATTATTTGATAACCCTGAGAAGCCATTCATTGCTTTGTATTATTATTTGATAATCTAGAGAATCCACTCATGGTTTTGTAATATTGTCTTATAACCCTAGTGTTCACTCACCTGCGTGTGAGCTAACTATACACCAGTTACTATGCTTTAGTATTTATTAAATGTTATATTAAATTTATGAAATATAAATTTGTCTCAGTCTCATTACTTGCTCATTATCTTATGAATCACTAGTTAAGGTATATAATAGAATATGTAATAAGGGGGGAATGTCTCATGTTTTACTGCTTTGCTATTGCTGGAACGTGATCAAAGAGGTATCGAGTGTAACCTCAGGCATGTCATTCGCGATGGGTTGACTTGGAAGCACGAGTGAGAGAGTTAAGATATGATCAGACGTAGGGTATTTCTATCCCGACTTGGTCAGCTTTTGGTTCTCTGGCTTGGACTCTCAGTCTGTTGAGCAAATGTACAAACCTGACCGTTACAATATATACAATTCAGAATTATTTATTTTAGTATAATGTTTACTTTAGAATTTGATTTACTTTTTATTTTTATTTATAAGTTCGCACAGATGAATTAATTAATATTTTATTAGAGTGTCATGTATGGATAGACTACATAGATTGCACTCAAAAAAGAAAATATTCTATATCCCTTATTCAACCCCAGGCCAAAAGTTCACAATCAAACTAATGCCAATCTGTCTGATATATCAATGCATTCAATGCAACGTGAATATGACACACAATACCGAATTGTCAGAAATGTACATCTGAACAGCATGGTTATCTAGAAGAAATGTCTCTCATCCAGTTCAGGAATACTTCATCTGTCTGGCGAGAAGAACAATAAAAACCTCCATAGGAAAGGATTGCAGTCCTTTTTGCTGACTTATGATCCCATTCTATAGGCTAAAGGGGTGATCCAAGGAGCAGAGAATATCATCTGATTCCTATGGTCAGTAAGAAATGGGCCTATTTTGCCCAAGTGCGGTGTATAATGTGATCCTGCACATAGCGGATCTTCATGCTACATTTACTAATTACACCGATACATCCAACCCATTAACCCAATTTAACTGTGAAACAAATAACCTAAGATTAACCCTTCCTTTAATTAAATTAACATAACTTTATGATCTACATAGCCATCACCACCCAACTTAAATTTAACATGATTTAAAAATTTTATCTTAATAAAAATCATAATAAACACTCAAAAGATAAAAAAAATAAATTAATGGAAATGATTTAAAAATACATATAATAAAAATAATTATTAATAAGTGATTTAGTTTGGTCAGACAGGAATTCATATTTATATTTAAATACTGGAAAAGTTTTATAGTTAAAGTTCATTAGTAAAGAGTTCTTATGGTTTTTAAAAAAAAAGTCCATACTTTCTAGTTGCTTTTAATTTGGATCCAGTGTTGTTTCTAATTCCTATGATGTCCTGTGGAGACCAGTATGCTGTTAGCTGTTCTATTGGTATTCATCCGGAGATCCTTTGCTTTAGCTGATATAGTTCTTTGCAGGAACTTATCACTGGACCCCGGTGTCTGCAATATAAGAAAATGATACTTCATTTCCTTTTCTTTTGAAAAACTTAAGGGATTGAAAGTGTGTCTTTTCAATCTCTTCTTCCATTCTCCTGGAACTAACACATATAACACACCTCATATTTTATTTCCAATCTTTTCCTTTTTATATTAAAATTGCAGATTAACTGAACATGACCCCATGATGATGATTCTTTTGCTGTGGTCCATTTCCTGAGGGATTTTTTATTGGCTATTCTGTTCTTTTCTCTTTTATCTGACCTTTAATTATAAATTTTGAGATGCCCAAGGGTTAGTTTACTTAAGACTAATCAATAATAATCATTTCCATTTTTAGCCTTTACACAATAGAAGTAATTAAATTTTGTACATTATTAAAGATATATTTTTATCTTTAAATCTTTAAGTTTTTGTTGAAAATTTAGTTTTAAAATACTTTTTTTAAAATAAAGTTTTCTTTTAATAATTTTCCATCTGTGCGATTTTATACATATACAAGTTTAGATGACTTTTAATTTTTAATTCTTAAAAAAAGTTTTTATTTTATACTTTAACTTTTTTTTTTTTTTTTTTTAAAAATGGAATGGCATGTGTGCCTGTTACATATCAGTAACCTTCCTTTAAAAAAAAAAACAAACAAAAAAAATCTTTTACTTAGGGTTTGTAATTACGGTACACGATTAATGACACAAATTTACAAAAACTCATTTGGTTTATAATTTACAAAAAGAGACTAATACAATAAAAAATGTTGACTATCATTTTTCTTTGAACCACCTACACTTATGTCTTTTCCTCCCCAAGAATTCCCTTTTCTCTACATTTCCTTTCTAACACTCGGCCAACAAAAAAATTATTTATTTAGGAAGGTTGCATATATTTTAAGAAATAATGAGTTTATACATGTATGTTTGCAGCACAATTATATATACCACCAACTTATTTAAGTATTAATTGAAATGCTTAATAGGGTTACACTGAGGTAGATTCCCCAAAGACACTCATGGTGAGGTGCCACATTTACAATCATAAACTTACGTGATTGTGCACACCTATACACTTTAAAGCATAATATATATAAAAAAATTATACTAATTGCAACTTTTTGATTTTTTCTTTTTTTAAAAAAAAACTTACAATTTAATATTATTAATATATTTTCTTTCTCATGTTTAATATATGTGCTATTTCTTTCTGGCAATGTTTTTATAAGATTTAAAGTATAAGGCTTTATGTAATTAGATAAAATATTTCATTAAAAAAATTTAATCAAAGTACTCATGGTTTATTATACATCGTGCCACATTGGGAATCCAATTATAATGGTTGGGGTGTATTGAGTCTTATCATATCTGCTGTACAAGGGTGCCACCAGGCCATATGAACCTGGAAAATTTATACAATAGGCAGATACTTACAGTAAGATCGAAAATTTAAATAAATGCAACTGAAATGTGCCAGTCACTAGCTCGTGGAACAGCAGAGATTATATATAAGATTAAAAAAATAAAATTAGCCACTGCCAGATTAACAATACAGAGAAACATTTATTTTGCACATATATAAAATTCAAAATTATTTATTTTAGTATAATTTTACTTTAGAATTTGATTTACTTTTTAATATATTTTTATTTTATAAGTTCACACAGATGGATTAATTAATATTTTATTAGAATGTTGAGTATGGATAGACTTCATAGATTGCATTCGAAAAAGAAAATATTCTATATCCCTTATTCAACCTTAGGCCAAAAGTTCGCAGTCAAACTAATGCCAATCTGTCTGATATATCAATGTATTCAATGCAACATGAATACAATAGCACAATACTGAACTTTCAGAAATGTACATCTGAACAGCATGGTTGTCTAGAAGAAATGTCTCTCATCCTGTACAGGAATAGTTCATCTGTCTGGTGAGAAGAAGAATAAAAAACTCCATAGAAAGAGATTGTGGTCCTTTTTGCTGACTTACGATCCCATTCCATAGGCTAAAGGGGTGATCCAAGGAGCAGAGAATACCATCTGCTTCTGATGGTCAGTGTGAAATGGAACTATTTTGCCCAAGTGTGGTGTATAATGTGATCCTGTATGTAGTGGATCTTCATGCTACATTTACTAATTGCACTGATACATCCAATCCATTAACCCAAGATTAACCCTCCCTTTAATTAAATTAACGTAACTTTATGATCTATGTAGCCATCCCCACCCAACTTAAATTTAACATGATTTTAAAATTTTAGCTTAATAAAAAAAAAACCATAATAACACTCAAAAGACAAAAAAAAAATTAATAGGAATGATTTAAAAATACATATAATAAAAATAGTTATTAATAAATGATTTAGTTTGGTCAGATAGGAATTCATATTTATATTTAAATACTGGAAAAGTTTTATAGTTAAAGTTCATTAGTTACAGAGTTCTTACAGTTGTAATTTGGATCCAGTGATGTTTATAATTCCCATGACATCCTGCTGTTAGACATTCTATTGGTATTCATCCGGAGGTCCTTTGCTCTAGCTCATATAGCTCTTTGCAGGATCTTATCACAGAACCCCGGTGTCTGCAATATAGAAAAATGATACTTCATTTCCTTTTCTTTTGGAAAAACTTAAGAGATTGAAAGTGTGACTTTTCAATCCCTTCTCCTTCGGCTTTCCCGGAACTAACACATATAACATACCTCATATATTATTTCCAATCTTTTCCTTTTTATATTAAAATTGCAGATTAACTGAACATGACATCATACTGATGATGATTCTTTCACTGTGGTCCATTTCCAGGGGGATTTCTTTATTGGCTATTCTGTTCTTATTGTTTTTCTTTTCTATCTGACCTTTAATTATAAATTTTGTGATGCCCAATGGCAAGTTTACTTAAGACTAATTAAAAATAATCATTTCCATTTTTAGCCCTTTACACAATAGTAATTAAATTTTGTACATTCTTAAAGATATATTTTTATCTTTAAATCTGTATGTTTTATTGAAAATTTAGTTTTAAAATACTTTTTTTTAATAAAGTTTTCTTTTAATAATTTTCTATCTGTGTTATTTTATGCATATATGACTTTTAATTTTCAATATTTAATTCTTAAAAAAGAAGTTTTTATTTGTAAACTTTTATACTTTAACTTTTTTTTTAAAATAATGTAATGGCATGTTCCCATTACAATATATACAATCCTCTTGTGTGCATTACTGAAAATTTATTGAAATGATATGAATGTATTTTAAATTTGATATCAAAATATTTGAAAATTCAGTCACTAACTCAAAAAACTAGAGCATCTACCTAAAATATTTTAGTTCCATATTGCACTGCCAGTGATTTATAGCAAGTGTACAAAATTTGAACAAATTATATTAAATATAAATATATTAAAATTCAATTTTAAAATTTTATTTTAATTTAAAAAAATATATGTATACAAACAATCAAACAAAACAATAAACACTGATTGTCATTTAAATAAAAGCATTTAAAAATGGAAAACTTTAAACTCTTATAATGCAGTATTTAACTAACCTATTGTGTTATTATATCATTCTCTAGTTTTCTACAAAAGAATGCTGGAAAAAAAAATGTTGCTTTATGTTTTTATCTATCTGAAGGCACAAAATAAAGAATGGTAACTTTTCAAATAACTATTATTTTTAAAACATCCAGTTTTCTAACCAAATAAAACCAGTATAACTGGATATAAAGACTGCACTTGATTCTGTACTAATTAGCATACTCATAAAAACAATAGAAAAAAACCACAATACCAAAATCTATATTATATTTGCTCACAAACTTACTAATAAATAGAGAAATATACATAACTTTAAATGGAAAAATGTACCTTCCTTTTAATGCATATCAATCAATCCCACAAGAGTCCCCACTTAGTGCATTGCTATTCACCATATACATAAATCCATAACTTAATAACATTGAAAAATAGCTCTCAGGGATCTACATATTCTATATATGCACACTTGGTCATAATGTATCCTGAATAGCCTACATAGATGATATAATAGTTTTTAACAACTAAAAAACAAATGAATGATATATTACATGAATACATTTGCACCTATAAACTAGAATTTAACCTTGATAACCCATGTGTATGTTGTATATATACAGACAAAGTACGTACAAATGTATTTCAGGATAGACCTACAACCTATTTAGGATTCCCTTTCACTTGAGTTACATGGTTATGCAAAGGCAAATACAAAAAAACTAATTCAAACAATAGAATAGACCAAGGATATATTTCTCTATACTCAAAAGTATTACATATAAACATGATGATTATTACAAAAAATACTTATTATACAAGGATTATATTCTTCACCAAATCCTTTACATCAAAGGTTTATTCACTGTGTAGAAAGCATTTATGGGGGATAAAATTATTGGCCATCTCATTCGGGCAAATGCAGAATTATTGCAACGTAAATGGATTAGGATTACATTCTATTCATTTATTTACAATAAAAACTATTAATCTTATATCATTCATGACAAGAATACACCCACATTTAGAAGTCACTCTTAAAACAATACCTATAGATAAACCTCCTTCATACACAAAATATCTTCATACAATCTTAAAACTGGTTAAATCAATATCTAACCTATGTAACTTTTCCACAAGACAAATGGTGCTACTGGAATACCTATATACTTCTACACAGAAACACAAATTATAACTTAGACTTGCCAATGCTAGGCATTAATAATAAGCAGCTAATATGTAGATTTAAATATTGAACAATCAAGCCCAATTTTTTTTGATTTTCTACTGAAAATATAAAGTTAGTCATTACCAACATTATATTTCATGAAATATAAGAGAAATATACTTAACATTGACACTATATGTGAGTTGTGTGGCACAGATCAGAAAAGAACCAAAAACATGTATCCTTTGAGTGTAGTAGCCTACAGTATACTCGATTTTATATTACAAAATTTATCAGAAAAAGAATGCTACTGTAAGTTCAATTATAGAGTCTTTTCCAAGTGCCCGCTTTGCAGAAATAAGAAATACAACATTTATACTATATGCATTATGGTGTGCAAGGTGCTCTTAGCTTTATAATAATAATGCAAGAAATTTTAATACTTTAAAAAACAAATTAGAGACAATAAAACAAACAGATAAAAAGCACCCTATTAGACATTATTGCAGCTATTTGGTCATTTGTCCATCAGTACTCGAACTTCTAATAGATGTATTTTTTGCTTCCTATTTTATTGTAAATATTCTTAATAATAGTATAATTGACTGAATGCTATTGAAAATACTCTGTCCAATATTCTTTGATTAGTTTTGTATACATTTTCCCCCATATGTCATAGCATCAGCCAGGAGGCGAACCCGCAACAACCGTCTGCAACCAACTGCATGCTTGCAAAGCACCTGCGCTGACCTCTCGGCTAACAACGCTTGACAACATTTTTTTCTCTTTTAAACTGAAATATCTACAGATATATATTTCCTTGAATAAAGTTTCTTCTAAAATTAAATAAAGATAAAATCTTTTAATTTATTATTTTGACAAATAAATAATTAAAAAAACATTTTAAAAGATAAACTATTATTTATAAATAGGTAATTTATTACTATAGGTTATCTTCTCTATAATCATATTTTTTTTTTTTTTTAACAGTTTAAATATTTTTAAATAAAAAGGAAAGTTATAAAGAAACCTACTATTGGATATTCGAAACAATTGCATTGTTACATGAATATATAAATCAGATATTTTTTTATGTATTAATAATGTAGAATTCATAATTTTAATTTTTATCATAAATTTCATTTTTTGGAGCTAAACTTGTTGCAATGGAAATGTTTTTTTATTTCATTAATTACTAAACTGTTTAGTTTTTGTCAACAGGATAAACATTATTATGATAAAAAAAATTGTTAAATATTTTGGAAAAATGAAAGGAATTTATCATTTAATGAAACAAATAAACTAGAGAATTGTAAAAATTTATCTAGACCTACTAATATATAGGGTATATGAGCACAGACTTTCACACGACCCACCACTCTCCACACTATCTCATAACACTGATACACTTGAACACATATATGTTGAGAAGATAAATAATCACCAATGTGTTTCATGCTAAACCAGAAATCATCACTTGGTCCAGATTACCATCTCCACACATATATGCTATAAGTCTTCAGATATATATTAAGATAGCCAAACCTCATACTTTGATGAACAGGCTTCAATCCACTCCACACTACAACTCTTCAACCTTCCTTCCTATTGAAAATCTGATGGTAGAACGCTCAAAGACCACCTTGAGGCCGAGATTCTTGTCACACCTATGTTGACCTAAAGTCAATCTGAGCCTTTATGTAAAGGACATAATTCATTTAAAACATATACAAGGGATGGGCAGACATCTCTACTATGTAATAACTGAAATACAGGCTTATTATATACCTATATCAATATATGTGATATATAGGGTATATGAGGACAGACTTTCACATGACCCACCACTCTCCACACTATCTCATAACACTGATACCCTTGAACACATATATGTTGAGAAGATAAATAATCACCAATATGTGTATTTCATGCTAAACCAGCAATCATCACATGGTCCAGATTACCATCTCTACACATATATGCTATAAGTGTTCAGATATATATATATATATATAGCCAAACCTCATACTTTAATGGACAGGCTTCAATCCACTCCACACTCCAACTCTTCAACCATCCATTCAATTGAAAATCTGATGATGGAATGCTCAAAGGCCATCCTGAGACTAAGATTCTTGTCACACTCATGTTAAGCTAATGTCAATCTGACCCTTCATGTACAGGACTTTTCTAGACCTACTAAATAAATTATTAACTCCGTTTATTATAAAAAAAATACTATTGACATTCAGATACCTTTTATTGTGAACTGGTGTCAATACACTGACACTATTTTTGTGCATTATATTTATATATCTGAAACAAAACAAAAATAAGTGAGAGTTTATAAGTTATATACTTCACAATGTGAAGTTAAGGCACATACATAATTACTCCTTTATTTAATTAAAGTGCCCAGAGCAATCATTATATGAGATTTTTAAGTGTGATTATCATATTAATTTATTTAATCTAACACCAGATCTGAAATTATCTAAATAATATAAAGAGTTTATTAACAGCTCTACCATCTGGACTCAGTAGTTGAAACACTAAGCCACTAAAAATGGAGACATTCATTATTTCAGACTTCCAGTTAAAATACGAACACTGCAAGACTTCAGGAAAATTCTTCCTTATTGTTAGATCTTATCAAATCTCCATTGAAACTATGCTATATTTTTAATATTTCTTCAGTTTTCAGTAATAATAGTTTCATAGCTTTCTGTAGATGCACTCAGATAATTGAAAAATTAAAATTTATTGCCACAACTATCACTTCAGATCATTTAATAATTAACTTAACTACATTAGGTAAGAAAAAGATTTTGTAAGAAACTATCAGCATGAAATCATATATTTCATAATAAATTAGCATGGCTTTGCTGATCCATATAAATCAATAAGTTAAATACTACTACTATTAATTCACAGTTCTTTTATATGTGTCAGTTATTATCTATATTTTCATACTACTTATAACAATCAACCCCACCCCCCAATATATTTCACAAATTGATACAATGCCATCATATGATTAATGGATATCAAAATATGCCTGCAATACATCTTAGCCAGAAAATGTATAAAAGCCACAAAGTAATAAAAGTTAATAGTTTATATTATTCTAATAAAAATACATTTAAGCTGTATTTAATGTAAATATCTAAATAAATTCAAAAATGAATTTTAGCATAAAATAACTCTTCAGAATATTCTATAATGTCTACGATTTTTTTTATTAGTATTTTAATAATAATGGTGATGATGATAATAATAATGAGAATAATAATATATACATCTACTAAATAACAAACACAAACAATATTTAATTTATTTCATGCTGATTATAATATCTGGAAGGCATATGCAATAGTGATGTGATGTTGATGTGGTGTGGTATAGCTATTCCTTTATCCAATATACCCCAAAAAATCCATTAGCAACCTTACTTTCATTTGTCATTCCTATCCTATGTTTTTTCCATATTCTTCTCTATCTTGCTCTATCCCATTTCCACAAAATCATCTTTGTTCATTCCATGACTTTTATATTTAAATCCCCCTTATCTTTTTCCAAGTCCAGCAAAGAGAACAAAAACCCACTTTCTATATACACCCGATTCTCATTTTATGCGGATTTATTTAATGCGATTTTGAAGTTATGCAATTCATGTTTCTTCTTAATATTTTTGTATGCAGTTTTCTTTTATGCGATAAAAATTATTAGATCAGAAGTTGAGATCCCATAGTGCGCTATTACTTTAAATATTATAAATTTCGTGCACTCACGTCATATTTAAAGTAATAACACATTATTGGAATTTGACTTTCATCTAATAATTTCAATATTTTCAGCACTTTATAATAGAACTGTAATAGATTTTATGCAATAAAGAAGTTCATAATTCACTTAAAATCAGGATTTCCCCATTTTATATACACACATTAAATTTTAAGACTATAATGTAAATCTGTTCAAACATTATAGATGAAAAATAGTATGTATGTTGTTGTTTTTGCATTTTAAATCACATTCTATTTTTGCTTTTTATAAAAACAGTACATAATCAATTAATCATTTAGTGTCCACAAGTTTATTTTTAAAAGGTGAGTAACAGTGGTGGGCATGATTAAATTTGACAATTAAAATCTGATTTTTAATTGTAATTAACAATTTAAAAATTATGTAACGTAATCTAAAATTAAGATGATGTGAAACGATGAAATTTGATTTTTAAACGGAATTGAAAATTAAAAAATTAAAGACAAAAATAAGAATTTAATTTTTAATTGTTGGTTTTAATTAAATTTTGCCCAACAGTGATGAGTTGGTGTCTTTTAATAAGTCTAAGTTCTTATTTTTATTTTAAACTTTTAGTTTAGTCTAATGGAGAGAAAAAAAAATACCCAAGAAAATGAATTTTTTTGTAAACAAAAATTCAATTTTAGATCACTTAGCGAAATGGGAAGAATCAACAGCGATTGGAAAACATTTTAGTTGTATTTCCTCTTGACTTCGTTTAAGGAAAAGCTACAGTACATCACATCACATCATGATGAATCTGATGTCTCAAATAGTGATAATGATAAAATACCATACATGTATGAAAAAAATGTAAATTACACATAAAAATATATTGTTTTGAATAAAAATAAATACTGTAGTTAATAAAAAAAGTTAAAAAAGTTTGTTTTGTACAATTTTTTTCAAAGTTGAAATTTTTTATTAGTCATATTTTATTTTATTTTTTTTTATGCAAATTTTAAAGTAATTTTACATTGTTAAATAAGTGTTGCTTTGCTTTTATGCGATTTTTGGAAAATTACAATACATATCCCCCATTTTTCAAGGTAAGTTAAGTCTATTTTTGTGTGATTTCTTTTGTGCATGTTTTCTGAGGAACCTATCTACCACATAAAATGAGAGACCCAGGTGTAATCACTTATTTCATATTTATTCGCCAACAACTTTATTATTTATATTTTTCTGCTTGTAGGCATTCAATTAGCAGATGCCTAATATTTTCCATATTTTCATTACATAACTTACAGCCTAAATGACTTACATTTCTTCATTTTTGTGTGTATTCCCTTGCTACTAATGACCCTGTTCAAGCCTTAAACAGTAAACTACTTTTCTTGCTATTATAAATTAACTCACATGCAATATTCTGTTTACTTCTATATATATTTAGACTGTTTTTACTCTCCATACTAGTTCTCCACCCCTCCAGTTCCCTATTTTTTTATTAATGCATCTATTCTTCTCTACCATTCTTTGCTACTATAACACTCAATAATCCTCCTAACACTATCATCCCACCTTTTGTATAAATATACTAACATAAAATCTTTATTCAAATCTTCAGCATACTGTATATCTGGCTATTCTCTTACTATCCATAAATTGCCATCTACTGAACATTTTCATTGTGCTTTTTGTATCTTCACATAAAAACTTGATCCTTCCTTTTTTCAATGAATTGCCTCCTTTGCCATTCATACATCTGAATCTAATACATGCAGTATTCTTCTTCTCTTTATACTTTTTCTAAGTAATTTAACAACCTTTTATTAACACATCATTACCATAAGTTAACTCTGCTACTGCCACTCCCTTCCATACAATCCTTGCCACATCATATTTATTATATGAAAACACTTAATTTCTTTATCAGTCCATTTACTTTCTTTGCTTCATTTATCTTTTTTTTCTCCTATTCATCCAAGCATTTTCTCTGATTACTTAAAATGATTCCCAAATAGGTATAGTTATTCACTACCCCCCAAAAATTATTTCTCTTCTCTTATCCCAGTATTTATCATGATTACTTTTGATTTTTCTTCATTAAATTTGATTATCTCTTTATCTATTCTTGCACAAATCTTTAGCATAACTTCTATCTTCTTTACATTCTATGCATAAGAAAATAATATCGGCAAATAAAATACCTGGTAATATATGCACTCCCTTGCCATTCCTTCATGATATTTCTACTCTTTTTCATAGTCTTTATATTACCTTCTCCATTTCTCTCAAATTTAACAAAAACAAAATAGGTGACATAGGGCATCCTTGCCTTAATCCCACCCCATTTTTAACTCTACCTGATTTTGTATTTCCTAATTGATACATATAGTAATTATTTTCATACAGACTCTTAATACTATCCACTAAAGTTCCATTTATTCCAAATTTACTAAACTTACCCATAATCTATTTCTATTTACTCTATCATATGTCTTCTTCATATCCATAATAACCATAAATAACTACCTATCTGTATTTGTGCTCATATCTATAAGTTATGTGACTACAAATAAACTATCTCCTATACACCTATCTGTTCTACAACCTCCTTGTATTTCTCCCATTATATTATTTTCTTCCATCCATTTTGATACACTTCCAATCATCATATAAGCATAATCTTTAAACAACATTGATGTTACTGCTACCAATCTATAATTATTTATCTTTCTAGGGTCCTTACCATTTCCTTTAAATAATAGCATCACTCTTGTATTATTCCAACTATCTGTAAATTCTATTCTATCTTATTAAAACATGGTAATAGATTTAATTTTGCCCTATCTCCCAAATTCATCACTACCTCTGCTGCCCATTCATCTAAATTTCTTGTTATTCCACTTTTAAACTTCTTGCCTGCCTCAATATTTCAATTATTATGTATTTTTATGTTTATTATTACTCTGTCCTTAATCTTCTCCATACAATATTGTCATCTAGCACAAAAATAGTAATCAATGGATGCTGGAAGTGCGTAAAAATCCCTATCTAGTGTGTTACTCATACAATATCCCCAGACTAACAATATCTAGTTTATTATCATCAGTGTAGAATAGTATTATATGGAGAAAGTAGCTATTGTGTTAAAAATTATGTAAGCATAAGAAATGGGGATTATGTGATGTTATAGTGGTTTAATATCTGGAAGGCCAAAAATCAATGGTATCTTCTCATAACCTTCTGATTTATATGCACACCCATTAGTTATTCATAATATTCACTTAACAAATTAAAATAAATCAATATTATGAAATTCTGTTTTGATTTTTTTTCGATTTCGAAGTTTTTTTGCAACAAAAGAAATTGTGACATTAATAATATCCAAAAAGTTAATGTTAAACAAAAAGAAGGTTTATAAATATTTTTGTTTAGCTTGGAAACTATTTGTTTAGTATAAATTTTATAATCTAGTTTTAACATACTTTTATCAAATAGATTCTTCAAATTTTGTACATGTTAGAAATTGAAGCAGATGTAATATGTCAATGAAAAATTTCAGAGTTATCAAGTGGTTTTGGCAGACTAAATTTTAAACATGTTGATATCAAGTTCAGTAAGTTTTTAGCAATTTGCATAGAAGGGTGAAATTTTTTAAATGCTTTTATTTAAAAAAAAGTTTACATTAAAAGGTATTGATGATCAATTAAAATAGAAATAAAATGAAATGTATTTCAAATAATTGTAAAAGTTGTTTTTTAAAAATGGATGAAATTTCAATTTTCTCTTGATTGTAAATGGTATTTTTTTTTTAAAAAAGCTTCTTTCATAAACAAAATAATATTGGAATTGATTTTTAATGCACCACAAATTTTTTTTAAAGTGTTACATAGTCTGTTAGTTTCATTCACCACTTTAAATAGGAATAATAATAAAAAATATCTATATATATTAGAAATTAAAAATAATATCTATATATAATATTTTATAATTAACACTTTTATTTAATGGGCACCAAAAAGATGAAAAATAATTTTCTTTAACCACAATTGTGATTTTTATATTTATCTGAAAATAAAACTATGAGGTGTCTATAAATTAATTATTTAATTATTAATTTTTACAATAAATGATAAAATTAATTAATTCCTGGACACTCCAAACTTTTATTTTGAGTTAAATTCAACACCCTGATTGTGAATGAAGAAAACATTTATTTTTTGGCTTTTTACTGTATAATAAATGAAAGACATTTATAGCCTTAATAAATATTACTTTAAGTAACAAGTATGCACTTTGTAAATATAATTATTACAAATATTTTTATATATATCATTAATAAAACATTTTTTAACATTGTCTAATATTATAATTATATATATAACTATTAAAATTAGTTTTTACCTGCAAATATATTGTACCAATCGGAATGAAAGTGAAGATCGAATCTAACCGGAAAAACAATATCTGCACTACAAGGGCGCCATCTAGGCATTTGAGCCTAGAAAAATTTATAAAGTAGGCAGATACGCGCTGTTAAGATTCCACTTTATTTAAATATTCCGATCGTTAGCCCAAGTCACTAGCTCAGTGGAGACGCAGAGATAAAAATCTATATCTTAATTTATATCTTAAATATCAAAGAGTATAAGCCACTGCCAGAAATTAACATATAAAAATATTTATTTACGCACATATAAAATAATATTTAAATTTTGAGGAATAAGTTTAACATTTTAGATTTTTATATTAACTTTTAATTTTACATTTAACTAAGTTTCAATGAGTTTAATTATTATTTAGATAGTCAAGTATGAATAGACTACATAGATCTGCATTTGAAAAGAAAATATTCTTCCCTGATTTAACCTTAGGCAACAAATTTCGCAACCAAATTGGCGCCAATCCATCTGATACATTCATGTATTCAATGTAGCATGATACGACAACACAAAATACTATATTGTCAGGAATGTACATCTGAACAATAAGTAGAAATAGAGAAGACATTGACTCTCCACCAACAGGAATGTGACATCTGTGGGCAAGTAGAACAATAAACAAAAAACTCCATAGGAATGGACTGCGGTCTTCTGCCGACTTACAAACCCATCCATAGGCAAACAGAGGGTGTGTGGCGTATATCTATAATCCTGCCCATAGCGGACCTCATACTACATCTACTAATTACACAAATATATCCAATCCATTGAACCAATTCAACTATGAAATGAATAACTTAAGATTACCCTCCCTTAATACAACTTTACAAAACTATATAGCCATTCACGCCCGACTTAATTTTAACATTTAAATACGTTCGCACAGATTTGTTTAAAAATGTTGGGTATAGATCGATTACATAGATTCCACGGTCAAAAACATTTCAAAATAAACATAAACGATCAAAATACAAAATTATTGATACCGACAATCGCAGAGGGAAACTTATAAGTAACCCAATAGTATTCACCATAAGATACTTGCGTTGTCACCAATAACTTAAAAGACATCCGAATAAATACATTTTAGATACTCACCGTAAGGTATCATTATTTATCGAATGTCTATATATTTTGATCAAATATGAAAACCAAAATATAATTAACCACAAACGAATCCATGCAAGCGTCTATAAACAACTTAAATTTCATACATTTAAATAATCTTTACAATAAGGAAAAAAAAATGGAAATGATGTTTATCAATCGGAAAACATATAAAATTAAACATTATTAATTTGATTTAAAAACTTACAAAAGTCAGATAAGAGTCCGTTTTAACATTTCAGTTGGCTTGTTTATCAATTTGTAAAACTTGACGAAAGTTCTTAATTGATTTGAACAATTGTTCATTTCATATAGCTTATGGTAGGAGAGTCCAGGCCTCTGCTTTCAATTCCCGCGACGCCTCCGTTGGAAGGTAATGTTCTGGAGATGGCAATAGCTGGTTCAAGGTATCACAGTCTTTTCATTTTTTTTTTTTTTTTATAGAGAGTGTGGTATGTGCGTCATACCACATCTCTCAAACACACAACGCTGGAACTCCGAAAAAACTGTATTTCCCTTTTTATATTATCCACATGGATTCAATCAACAAAACGTCACTAATCCATCACTTTCGTTAGGGTCCGAGCCAAGGCCTAGTGCTTCCATTGGTCAAGCTAATTTCTCTTTCTTCTCTTATCTAACTTTTCATCTGACTTTTTAATTAAACAGCTTTTAGATAATTAATAAACAATCATTTCCATTTACAGATTACAGGAATTAATTAATACCTGTTTTTATTTTAACTTACGTTATTTTTTTATTAAAATATTTTTATATTTCAATCTTGTATTTTTTTATTCAAAAAAATACGTTCAAATACTTTTTTTTTGTTTATGAAAAAAATATTTTTAAAGTTTAGCATCTGTGCGAATATATACATGTTTAACAAACATTTTAATTTTAGCGTTTAGTTTTTTCCTTTTATTTGCGAACTTTTAAGTTTTTATTTTAAATAAATGTAACGACATATTTATATATCGTTACAATATATTTAGCAGTTCATAAAGAATAAAAAAAATCAATACATGATAAAAATAGTTATACTCTTCTATAGACATTAAAAACATTATAAATTAAGTAAATTCAATTTTTTATTACTGTAATAATACTTATTTTATTAAACCTCAACAGTTTTGATTAACCAGTAATCTTCTTCACAGTTCTTCTTATTAATCAGTGTATTAAACTGCTGTTACAAATAAATCAAGTCAGATGTCACATGACCTAATTTAAACTGCTGTTATAATTATCATTTTGTTATACCTCATTAACTTTAAAGTTTTGATTGACTGGCAGTTATTTTTCAGAGAATTTGCTTAATTTTACATGATAAAAAAATAAATGTTTGTTTTAAAATGATATTAGTGTAAAATGTCCTGCCCTATTTCATGCAGAAATGGAGGGATAAACCCTAGATTTCAAGGTCCATAGATCCCAGCTCTAATTCTATTTCTGGATTTTGTGAAACTCTTGTACAAAAGAGACAATTATTATTATTTATATAATCAAAGCATTAATAAAGATTCAGATTCTGGAACATTTGAAGATTTATGACTTTTATTCTCATTTGAAAAGAAAACTCAAAGAGACTTTTCCTAACTACTTTGGATTAACAAACTTATTTGTACAATTATCAACTTATCTAAAAGAATTGTAGATTCATGACTATATTTAAATTCATGTTATTATGCGTAATACTATTTAACATTAATTATGTAACATATGTAAAGTAATTTTAATTGACATAACAGGTTTAGTTGAATATATGAATATTCTTATTATCGTATAGCCAAATTCAAGAATTTTCAGAGTTTTTAAAATAGAATAGCTAATCTTTTAGTAATAAACTTTTTATTAAATCAGTATTATAAAAATAGATAAAAAGATAAAATAAGCTTTAATAAGCCTATTACAGAGACAGTAATTTGCCAGAAAGGAAAATTTGTGTTTTTCCTTCTTACTTTATTCTTTAACTAAGAGTCATTAGATGTCACTTATAGAACAATACTGGATAGTTATTTGCATTTCTAAGGAACTGGTTACTTATAAAAGATTTAATAATAATCTGGCAAAATTCATATTTTATTTGATCAGGATTTGAATCCAGGGCATTTTACATTTATAAGTTAAAAATACAATGACCTTTATGTTCAGAAAGCATGCTGACTTTTTTTTCATATGTCATAGCATCGGCTGGGAGGCGAACCCGCAACAACCATCTGCAAACAACTGCTTGCTTGCAAGGCAGCTGCACTGACCTCTCGGCTAACAATCCTTGACTAGCGATCTTTGAAATCAAAAGACTATTTATTGGTTTAGTAAATGAGAAGCTACCTTTTGTAGTCTGAAGTGTAAAGATACTGGGGTAAAAAGATTATTTAGGAGAAAAGCATTTTATAATATGAAGCAATATTCAACACTGTTGATAATGATACTGTCTATCTAGAACTCCTTAGAGTTATGGCACAATAGTTGTTACAGAATAAAGATTTAGATGAATAATAATAAAACTTTATTCTATGTTAAATATTAGTCGTTTTAATTAACTAAAGACATAAGTGCATTGTGGGGAACTATTAACATATATACAAAATTTAATATTTTTGAAAAATATGTAGATATTAATTCTAGAAAAGTTATTTTTAAATTTAATGAGATAACAAGAAATCAGCCCTATTTTAAACTTTTACTTAGTTTTGCTAACTTTATAAATATTTGTTAATAACTGAATGCCAAGTATATTACTTTTTATATCAGAAAACTAAAAATGGAAACAGCAGAATTAATTCAGAACGACTAACTGAATGATAATAATTGTGAATTCAAATTAGAAATGAGATCACAATCTTTGATTATAAAAACAAATTGCATTTTGCAGTGACAAGATTATCTTGACATTGTTAATCAAATGATAGGAGAAAGGGAGCAGTTTATCATTTACTGATGAGGAAGAAAAATAAAACAAGAGTTCAACTCATTTCTTTTACACATTGCTTGTATGTGTAGATACTTTAGTCAAGAGAAATTCTGGATTTAAAAAAATAGGATATTATTATTAGTGTTTGTATTGGTTAGTACGACCTCGTTCGAATTTATTTTAACACTTTTTAAAAATAAACTCTATAGGCCGTGTGGTTAGCATAGCTGCGTTCCAAGCAGCTGGCCCAGGTTCATTTCCCGGTCAACGCTTTGTCATATGAAAAAAACCCTCTAATGTTAAACATAATAGATAAACATTCAGTCAGAAGCACAGAGATCAAGTGGAAGTACAGAAGACAAGTGATGCTCAAGCACAAAAGTGATATGTCAAGCACAATGATTAAATTGAGAGTTTTCTTGTTACTTTCTCATTTAGAAATGAGTATTTTGGACTCTGTCAACTGAAACCATAGGCCAACTCTGCTATTTAATAGAATTGGTAAAATATACAATTCCTTATATCATTAAAATGGATTAAATTGGAAAAAAGGTCATTTTTATTATCATATTAATTAAAACTATGATTTAGTCAATTATACAGTTTACTGCAATCTTTTATTGTAAACATTATCCAGTTATCAAAAATTGTTTTTATAGTGGCAAATGTCATTTATTGCTTAGTTTTTATGGCTATTTGAGTTAGATAGCTAGATTTTTAGACATATGGATGTCTGAAAATTTCAGATTTTCTTTTCAATAGTTATACATTAGATAAATTGCTGAGCTTGTCCTAGTATTTTTAATCTAATGAATATCCTGGCACCTCACTGATGATGCCAGAAACAGAAACCGGTCTGGGGTTGAAGATATTCTCAAAGCTTGTTAAGAGCTTGTTTTGCAAGCTCTCTATATAACATTGCTTTGTTAAATGATTTTTAAAAATAAAACAATCTTATTTCATAAAATTCAAATACAAGTGTTTAAATGTGACATAAATAAAATATTTAATACGTACTGTATATATATATATATATTATACCCAAACAACATTAGTCTTCCAGCTTGCATATAGCGGGAAGACATTACATATTATTCTATTCTGAAGCTGCGTATATAAGCATGAGTAAATAATTAACACCGGACTGTAATGCCAATAATAGGTCTACAGAAGTGAAGACTACTAATGAAAGCCAAAAGCTAAAAAACTATTCTGGTTGGCTCTATTATCTAATGCCCTTTGATTACTCATGCTTACAAAAATACTAGAGATAAAAGTGATAAGAAGTGGATAACCTCATGATAATTTATTCTGTTGTAGTATACAAAATATGTTATTCAGAATTATTATTCTGCAGATTCTCTTTATTTATAACTCAATGTGTTATAGATTATCAGATGGAAGCTAAGCATTAAAGCAATCAACACTGCAGATGAAATCCTATACTTCCACACAAAAAGAACACATTAACAATATGACACAATTTTAATTGATAATTATAAAAATAAATATATGAAACTTAACAAGTTGCATTCAATTTAAATGCAGTATAATAATTGTTTCTTTTTTTATTAGTTTATTTATTTTTTATTTAACATATGATTTGTTTAATCAGCTAAGTATTTATAAATGTTATAAAGCAATCCAAAGAGATTCCAACTTAGAGAACAGATTCTCTGGTCGCTTGGTTAAGTTTTTCAATTCTTCCAATGCACATGCATACATTGGATAACACTATGCACTTTATGTTATGTGTGTATCACCATTATATAAATCATAATATTTTACATTTTATTTCTGAGGCATATAGGCATACAAACCATAAGTGGTCCCACATAAAATCTGTTGAGTATCCAGAAACTTCTAAAAAAATCTAATCCAGTTTGCTTTTTTTAAACCAGGAAAAATCAATTTGCTTGGGATCATATGAGAAGGTAATAGGTACAGCATAATTTTTTATTTGTAAAAAAAGGTTTTCAACTTAACACTTAGAATAAAGATTTGATTTAGACATGTTTCAGGTGGTGAAATTGTATCTTGAGTTATTAATAAATGCTATTGCAGATATATACTTGAGTATATACTTGAGTATGTCTGTAATATTTTATGACAGAATTTATCTGTATATATAAAATTTATTGTGATAATTTTTTTATCCAAATAAGAATACATTATTTGGAAATAAGATATGTTAATGCTAAGGAATTTATTCTTAAAATCTTTGCAATGACAGATAGTATTCCAAAAGGTTGCTTTTAAGAATTATTTTAAATCTAATCTTTGATAGATAGGGAATATAAGATGGAGTATAGTCCATAGTTAATCTTATAAACATGGGATGTTGTAATCTATTACTTCAGAAAGTTTCATTTGAGCTCATGGAATATTTCTCTTCTTGAAATATCTAAGAATGATACGAAATCTTGATCAAAATTGCCAAAACTATAAAAAATGATTTGCTTTTTAAAATTCGTGACATTATAAAAGCAATTGAATAAACATCTGTTTACATCAACATAGGGTCTGCTTTTATTAAAAATTTTAAACACAATAAGCAAATTTTCTGCACATTTATATTTTGCTTAATATAATTAATTAATTCTCAGATGTATATTAAAAAAAAAACAATATAAAATCTGTAACGGATATATTAGCAAGTGGTATTGTTTGAGAATCTTTTTTTTTTCATGTGAAGAAGAGTACTTCTGCCTCTCTAAAATTACTAATTTTAATACCAAAATTTGATATCAAAATCCAGTTTTTCCTAGAAGTTTTTCCTAGTGAATAATATAAACACATAACATCAAATATTTTGACTTTTATTTTCTGATATAAATAATTGGCACCCTAATGTTGAATACATCATTAAAATATAAAACAAAGCACACTATTACTATAGCTATCTGAGAAGAAATTCCATCAGTACATCCATCTGCCAAGCTAAAAACCTGGGTTTGAATCTAGTCTTAATAAATATTAAAATTTTTAAAGTTTGCACACAGGTTTAGGATATTCTTTTCCAGGTAATTGAGTTAGACATCCAATAATGGGAAAAAAATGATTATCTAACTTTTCTGTTATAGAGGATAAAGATCTGAGTTTAATCTGCATCTGATTTGTGGTACGCGTACCACTGGTGGTACACGAGTTGCTGGTTGGTGGTACATGAAAAATAATCAATAATGGCGGACATAAAAAATAAAAAAATCATAAAAATATCATAGAAACGTTTTTTCCTATAATTCATAAAAATTATTTTAATGAATAATATTATACAGTAAAGTTGTTAATATGTACAGTCGATGATCGAAAATCCAGCAATTGATATCGTTTTTTTTTTTTTTTTGGAGTGCACTTTTAAATTTAGCCGTTAGCCACCAGTAACTTGAGATGTCGCCGCCACTGTTGTGATAGTGCTGCACTCTCATTCACTTCACCGCATGACTTACAAGTGACAGGTTATTGTTTGTGATTGTATCGTCTTTGTTTATTAAAATTTATTGATCCCTATATAACCTGCTTATTCGAACTTAGACAAGAAGCACAGGTTTTTTTTTTTTAAAACAATCCTTTTGATCTCTCTTCGAAATTGTATGATTTTGATTGGCTTCAGGTGCTTGCATATTTATCTGATATTTTTTGCAAATAAATGAACTTAAATTTGACACTTCAGAATAACTCGAAAACGATCTCTAATGTTAATGATAAAATTGAAAGTATGATTAAGAAATTAGATTTTTGGAAACAGTGTATTGAAAACAATCAACCGGAAAAATTCGAAACTCTACATATTTTTTTGTTTGAAAATAAGGTTAGTCTGTCTCAAGATATACAGAAAATATAATAGCACATTTAACAGGATTAAAATTGTCTTTCATGGAATATTTTCCAAAACCCGAAAACACAAATGATAAGTGGATTTCAAACCCCTTCTATGAAGAAAATTTAGAAAAAGCTATATCATTATCAATAAAAGAGAAAGAAAATTTAATAGAATTATCGACACAATCTAATTAATTTTGGTTAAACATTAAAGAATATGAACAGTTTTCTGAGAAAGCTCTTAAATTATTATTACCATTTACTAGTATGGAATTAGTAGAAAGAGCTTTTTCTTCATATATATTTTTTTTAAAAAAGTATTGAAACAGATTGAATGCAGCTGTAGACTTAAGGGTATATCTTGCATCTTCTGAACCAAATTTCAAAAAATTATGTTCTTCGAAACAAGCACAAGGATCTCATTAAATTTATTTTATAAAAACATTTGATTATGATAAAAAAATATATTAATTGGGTTTTTATAATTTTGTGTTTTTATTAAAACCATTTATTAGTAAATGAAATATGACAAAATAGTAGATAAATATGATACTTTGAACAAACACATACATATATGTTACAGTGAGTTTACAGTGAGTTTATAATCCAGCATGACGTTTAGGCATGTTACAATGTAATTTGTCTCATTATGTGATGTGAATACATGGTCACCCTATAATATGTATAATGCAAATAAAATAACACACTCGCAATAACAAATTTCACAAAATACAATCATTTTTACGAAGTGGTACAATTTAGCATGATATACTACCAAGTGGTACGTGAGCCAAAAAAGGTTGGGAAACGCTGCGTTAAATAATTGTCTGAGCAATGATCAAAAAAATTTTAAATGTAATATGAATCAATCTTCCTTACTGGTGGTGCTGATTTTTTATTCCTAAGGAAACTAAATCCATAGTTATTTTATCATATTTTATATATGTTTTTTTTATATTATAAATGTTATTATCCAGGATTTTAATTTATTATTTTTCAAATGTTAGTTACTGGATAACAAATATAACCACAAGTAACTGATTTAAAATATCAATATAATACTTCTGAAAAGAATTATAGCTATTACTTTTTTAATAATTTATATGTTTATCCTTTATTATTTATAACATAATGAATACATACCACACTATAATTTATTTTTACATATTTATACTAGTTTATTTAAAATAAAAAGAAATTGAATATTTATTTAATAGTTAGCTATATTGATTTTGAAACAACTTTTTAAAATTAAAGCAAAAATTCTTTGAAGCTGAAGGCATTTTTTGAGATTTTATATTTATGAGATATTTAAAATAATTTTTTTTTCCTATGTCAAATGCATTGACCAGGAAGTGAACCCAGGCCAACTGCTTGGAATGCAGCCATGCTATCTGCTAGGCCACCAATGCTTTTTTATAGATCAAAAAATACAGAATATCAAAACACTACTAATTAGTGAAAACAGAATATGTATATATTCCCTATTTCTATGGAGTTTAATATATACAGTTCAAAGATTAGTTCTATCTTTTCCAGTCCTAATACTTCTTACAAACTTCCCCCAAATAAACCAACTGATTATTTTTAAAATGACTATTGAATAATGTTCTTAACCTCAGTCATAAATGAAATTTTATAAGACCAAGTGTAAAAAAAATATTTTTATTCTGAGAATGTTAAAGAACTTTTCAAAAAGCAGTTTGATTATGGTGAGATTTCCTTATCATCATTTGGTAATTTATTTTTGCTTTCTATATTATTATTGCATAATTAATAATGTATTAGGAATTGCTAAAATAATTTGCATAATATTAGATTTTGTCTTTTTTAAAACAAATCTGGAAAAGCATTGCACACTCTAAATGTTATTAAAATGAACATTTATTTGACATAAAAAAAGAAAATATTATTTAAAGTTTTAACTCTTTCCTCGCCTCTTACGAGGCTCCTCGTCGACATCTGACATCACTCTAACTCAGCCAGTTTTTATACGAAAATATTCGTTAAACACGTATTGAATTCGTTTTTAAAAGTTCTGTAAGATGGTGCCATCTTCCGATTTATTTTACAAGTAAAAAATAAAAAAAAACGCATTTAAACCTAAACAAAGAAGGAACATTATTTGTGATTGGTTCTTAGCATGCTCTCAGCCGAAAAAGACATTCTGATTGGCTGGAAAGAACAAAGAAACTGCCTGATCAAAGAAAATAAAGAAAAACGCTGAGATTTTCATTTCGAATACGATTTAAATTATTATAAAATTATATTTATGGAAATTAAAAATTATTTTCAGAGAGAATAATAAAAAAACAAAATTATTTTCGAAAAATATTGAAGATTTTAGTAAAAATATTGAAGATGTAGTAAAAAGAAATATTTACTTTTCTATAACGTAAAAGTCGATCTTTTTGTTTATATTATAGCTTTTATGTTGCCGATATTGAATATTTTAGAATAAATAAATAGCAATTTATTTTTGAAAGAACTTTCGTTCTCTTCATAACCTGAAAAATTAATAATATACTTTTTATAAACGTATCTGAGTTGAATTTAATATTATAGGCGAATATGTTTTAACAATAGGCTTTGTCTTCAGTTTGTGAGTTGGCCAATTAAAAGATTTGATTTTTATCTGATACAACCAATAATAAAATTAGCGGTTAAAAGGTTAAATCATATAACATACTGATTTAAAGAAATATATCACTTGAAGAATTTAAGTTACTAAATTTTGGTGTTCAGATCTTGAAAATTCCTATAATTATACATTTTGCTTCTACCAAATTTCATGCACTTTACAATTTATTTCAGTGGCAGAGTAATGATCTATGAATAATGTCACAGCACAAAATGAAGACCAGAATGACTTATGGACTCAAAAATGGAAAAGTAGAATAACTCAATCACAAAATGTAGACCAGACTGAATTACAGAATGAAGACCAGACCAAATAACAATAGACTGTTGCAACTTTATATACTTTTTCTCTCTCATTGTTTCGATTTCTTATCATAGTTTTTTAATTTTGATTGTAACAAATCTGTTTTTAATTTTTTACATTTTCTTAATCTAATTGATTTTTACATTGTACATTATCTAATTTTTTTTTTAGATTAATCTACTATATCTTCACATTTACAAAATAGATAGCTTACATTGTTTTTAATTATTACCATTATTGGTTTCAATTTTATTATCAGTCAACAATCTTTACTGGCATTCAAAAAGTTTTTTTTATATTGATTAATTAATTAATCCTTTTTACTTTAGATTTTCACTAAGATTTATTTTTGCACACTTATTCTTGTAACTTATTTTTTTAATTTCTTTAAAAAGGAGAGAGTGAGTTTTAAAATCTTTTTCTGTGTTAGATTTTCCCCCACCCACTTGCAATAAAAGTTTTAATCTGTTTTAAGAGAACAATATAACTCAATCTTTTTATTTTACAAAATTGCATTTTAAAAATCTACTTAACTAATTATTTCTTTCAAATAAATTTAATCATATATTTTTTAAAAAATATGAAATATGTAACACAGGTATATATAGGTTTTATAACATATATATCTCACTAGTGTTACAATACCAATTAATAGTGTTCAGTTTCACAGTTGATTAAAAATGAAAAATTTTCTATTCCCTGTGATATATAATTTGAACTTGTGCAAGTAATATGCTGATTTAAAATCAGACTAGTAATAAGATCAACTAACTTTAAGCACAGACAATTTGTTGGTTCAGTTAAAGAATAAGTTCTAAACATAAGTGGATCACTTGTCCTTTTAAAACTTTTATTGATGGGAGAGTGCAGTTTACTTTATAGTGCATGTGTGAAGATTAATTTTCTTATACAATATTTTATATGTGTATAAGAAGCTATAATATCAATTATTACATATACATATAAGAAAATATACATGTGCATATTGATAGCTGAAAATTCAAATACAAAATGTTTAAATCTTTTTTCTAAATGTTATGCTTTTTTAACAACACCCTCTGTGAATAAATATAAATTCACAAAGGGTATTGCTGAAAAAACATAATGTTTGGGTGGGTGATTTGGAACATTATATATATATATATATAAAAGCAAAACCATAAAACAATACAATACTAGATTAAATCCAAAATTTTACCAAAATCCTTACACAACCATGGTTTCATCTACCTTCTCAAGTGAAAATCAAACTAAAGGAAACAACAAATATATATACACAAAAACAAACCTTCCCATAATTCATTTCAAACTCCACCTTCCCTTAACATCAAAAGAAGTTTTCATAAGATTGATAGCCTCAGAATCAAGAAGATATATCATCAAAGTCTCCTTTATTCTTCTTTTTAACTCATTCTTTTCATAAAAAATAACCGAAGCATTGTTAAACAATATTTTATGACCTGTATTCAATTCATTATATATTGAAGCAGTCGGATCTGAGTTCGATCCTAGCTTCATGTTATTTATCCTAATACTAACCTTAAATTTCCGATGCAATGGGGCTTTATACGTTCAATCCACGCTAATTTCCATAATAAATAATTTATTTCAAATGCGTATTAAAATTAATTAGTTTAGCTTAAAATTGATCAATTCTCTAAATAAATTCATGAGAAAATATTCATGAATTTATATATATTAAATTGCGTGGATTGTGCGTATATACTTGTAAATATTAAAAATATATAATTGTTCGAAAGTTTCATTGCGTCGGGAATACTTGTTTTTTTTTAATTTTAAATAATTTGTTAAAGTGTTGTTGATTAAAAACTACA
This sequence comes from Epiperipatus broadwayi, assembly GCA_028023455.1. NCBI lineage: Eukaryota > Metazoa > Onychophora > Udeonychophora > Euonychophora > Peripatidae > Epiperipatus > Epiperipatus broadwayi. The sequence goes on from JAQFVV010000004.1 coordinate 7,715,886, forward strand.
TTCTTTCGATAAGCTCTCAAATTCTCAAAAACAACAGTAAAGTTTTATTAATTGGAAAAAGATAAGAATTCAATTTCTAATTAAAATCATTTCAGATTTTAAGAATTCATTTTCTAATTAGGGAAGGAATTCAAAATTAGTTTGAAAGCCTTATCGAGGGAATGTATTTGAAAACAACTAATTGATAATAAAATGAGCGCTAGCCTTAAGGCACTGGACAAATATATAGCCCTGAAAAGTCAGGAGAGGGGCTAGCTTTGTTGGTAGAGAGGCAGTGAACTCTGGCGATAAAAAATTAAATACATCATGATAGAGGGCTAGAACATCAGGAATCTGGCTACGGTTCCTAAAGTCCCGAGAAATCTTCACTGGAGCTGTTGAACCTTTTCCGGATCGATCATTCTGCTAAAATTATGGAGGCTACTAAAATGCGGTTCCAATAATCAATCAATGGTGCCTACATTTTTAACAACCTGGAGGTGTAACTTAAGGACCAGCACGGAAGGGGTAATATATGTTTCTATAATGGATGTTAAACTTTCTGGCCAGTTCGAACTTTATTTTACACTCCTCCTTATTAAGAGCTCTTTTATTCTTTAATGTAAAATCTTTGTAACACCTTTTATTTATAAAATGCTACTGTAAATCTATAGCGTAATTCTTTAAATCTCTAGTCTTTAAACTTTTCTTTTCTTCCCAGCGTGTTCGCTAATATATATATTAGTGTGCTTTATTAATGTCGTATTTAAAAATTATATCCAATAATCTTTCGACTCGATGAGCTCCTTGATTCCATTTGCCTCACGCAAATAATATAACATTAATTTCAAATAGTAATTCTCGCCCATTAGAACTAAATTGATAAGTTCTATTAATCATCAAGTCGAAAGAAAATATTACAGGTTTACTACTTTTACATTTAGCTAATAATAAATTATTAGCTCAATTTTTCACCTATGTCCCCCAGCTCCTATCTAAGTTATAAGTATTTATATATATTCACATAATGTTAAATGATTTTCTTGTTCCACTAATATTTATTTATGCAAATATAATCTTAAATGTCTTTATTGCAAAAGGGTCGATAAAGAGGTTAAATGTATTTTAATTCCACTTTTGGGTATTTTATATTAATATTCAGGAAGGGGCACGATATTAGGGCATAATTAAAATAGTTTAAAAGTTTTAAAATAGTTCGATAAAAGTTCGTTTGACTTTAATTAATTGGTCAAGTCATCACGTAGAGCATTTTACATGGGTTTGATTTTTCAAGATGACTATCAAGTCATCATCATCAAATGTTGCTGACGTGGGGCCATCTTCCGCTCCGTTAGGCTGGTCGGTGATCATATTCTCTTATTTAAATTTCTCGAGGAAGAAAGTACTCCTTTCCGATTCATTAGTCAAAGGGCGTAAGACTTGCCAAATGCACGCCCCATAGGACTTCGATCATCGACTAGCGATCATCTTTCAATTTTACTCTCTGCCTTGTAATTCATCAGTACCATTGCATCTTTGTTCCGGTAAACCCGCCCCGTGCTCTAATTCGGGATGAAGTGATTTAAATTAAAGTCGAACCAATTCTCAAATATATTTAGTTTAAATCAGTTTTCAAATCAAGATTAAAGTTATGCCTTAAAATACGTTTTGCTCTTCATGAATAGATTCCCGAATGTGGAAAATAAATCTCACATTCCACCGTAATAAAGTTAGAACAATCATTTCCGTTCTTAATGAATACCTTTATCTGCCTTTATATTTCTCGTTGGGGGCATAGACATAGAATCCCATGTTGTGTAATACTTGTTGGCATATGATAAGGACCGCCAATCTTATTATATTTATAAATTATTTTAAAGACTAGAGATAACTAATGCAATCTATATTTTATTGAACAAAACAAATTATTATTATTATTAAATATTTCTAACATACTTGGTTTCTTAGTTCATCATTCTTTTTATAATTATTTAAATGTTCATACCCGCTATCTGTGTTGGCAACCCGAACATACATATGATTTGATTTAAAAAGTATTCAAAGTAATTAATTATTAGATATTCGTGTCAGTGCAAGGGTCTCTAGTCCTCACCAACCGTTGAACTAGTTCTTGGCGCATAGCACTGTGCCGTCGATTTCTGCTATCTGAGCTGTTGAGTTGGGTTTGAATTCAGTTTTGTTGAGCTGAGTTTGAATTCGATTTGACTTGCGGTGGTGGTGGATTTCGACCGGTACAATATATAATGAATAAATTCATACAAAAATGCTGTAATTTAATTTTTTGATTATCATTTTCATATTCCATTCTATATTTAAGAATACATTTAATGTTCAATTTCTTACTTTCATAAAAGCATCTAACTTAGTCTATAATTCCAACTGAGGATTACATGAATATACCAAAAACAATATAATTTTGTACAATATTTGAGAGGCAAAGCATAGCAATAACATATAAGTGATATGACTATATTTGTAAAGTCATATTATATGTCAAGATTCTCGAAAAAAAAGTATACAAACATAAAAAGTCTTAAAGTAAGAGTTTTTCCCCAACGTTTATGAAATAATTTGTTTGGATTGAAAAATTGCATACATGTACATATTTAAAAAACTAATAATTAATATATAGAGAATCTACAAAACAATTTTTAAAAAAATCTAAATAAATAAAAAAAATCAATAAAATAAACATTAAAATAAAGCAAATTAGAGGAAGGATTCATGAACTCCTGTTTCGCGTTAAACTAATATTTACAATCTTTTGTAACTAAATGCCCAAAGCTATCTTTAGAAAAGTGAAGAAATAGGATTACAACTGATGAGGAAAAAGCTGTTTTATTTAAAATTTCTAAACATTTTTAATAAATTTTCTTCTTAACTCTATTTAAAATTTGATAAGCATATATATGAATAAGCATATACATTATTATTTACAAAACTGAACTATTATTCTCCTGTACATGAGGGGTCAGAATGATTAATATGTCAACATGGGTAGGATGACAACCTTGGCACTAACAAGGGCTTTGAACGTTCCATCATCAGATTTTCAATGAAATGGAAGGCTGAAGAGTTGTGAGTTGGAATAGTTTGAAGCCTGCCCATTAAAGTATGAGGATTGGCTATCTTAATATTGATTATATATATATGTGAGGATAGTAATCTGAACCAATTGATGATTTCTGGTTTAGCATAAAATCCATATATTGGTGATTATTTATTTTTTCAACATGTGTGTGATCAGGTGGGTCAGCAATATGAGATGGCACTGAGGGTAGTGGGTCATGTGAAAGTCTGGGTTCGAATCCCACCTATATTACATATATAAATGCAGGTTTTAGCCTGTGCAATGTATTAAAAGTGAACTATGTACAAGAACCTCATGTAGTATATACTATAAACCATAATTATTAAAGCATAAGGATTCAGAATTTATAATGGTTGTGAATTTAAAAAGAAGCAATCAAATACAGAAAATAATTTTATTTATACTTCAGATAATGTGGAGAAAATTATCATTGATGATGTTATCAACACAATATTATATATAAAAAGTGACAAGTTGATATTGAACATCCATATAATTAATATTTCTGCACTGTAATTTTCACTACATCAATGTCACATGAAATAAGGACTGTTTTCTGTCTACTGGGAGTGCAATCATAAACACATGACCAAAGATGTGTGAAACAGATGTATTATCCCCAGGATTTCTTGCTGAACTAGAACTCAACAATTAGCCCAGATCACATTCTCTTACACTTATCTTTATCATTGTTCAATATGTATAGATGTCCAATTACAACAGTTTAATTGATAAGTGTTAAACTTACTGCCCTCACAACTTTGAAACAAACTATATGCTGGAAGTATATTAATAATTTTTATTAGTCATTCATTAGACTAGAGATTATCCACTTAATGAGTAATATTTTTATAGTATAATTTTCACTACACTGGGCTTTCACAAGGTAGGGACTAGTTTTTATACACTTTTAATACTTTGTGGAGAGATGTAATCATAAACATAAACGGATAGAAATTAGTCCCTAATTTGCATGAGAGTGGTATAGTGAAAACTACAATACAGAAATATTATTCATTAAGTGGATAATCTCTAATCTAATGAATGACTAATAAAAATTATTAATATCCAGAAAACTATTTTTAAGTTCATAGATGAGAGCAATTATAAATCATACATATATAAACACACATAGTAAAGTGTAATATAATGAATTAATGGGCTCCGGAAGATTCAGTGGGGCTCAGATTGAAAAGCATGTATTAAAGAATTAATATATTCCAGTTCCATAGCCTAAATTAAACTAATTGTTCAAAACAATCCTTTAAATTATAAAAATCATACAAAAATCACAAATATAAATGAAAAATACATATAAAATTAAGGGTTGTACATATTTTGCAGTTAGACTTTAAGAAAAAAGTAAAATTCAACTTGTCAAATATAAAATAAATATGTAAGCAAACGTACATATACTAATAAAAATTGTCAGATAATGGATTGCAAAACTTCCATTTTTTTGTACAGTGTTTCTCCTTCTTTCCTTCTTTTTATTTTTTAAATTCTTTTAAACAATATTCAACAAGATGATACTATCTGTGCTAGCAACTTTACAATACCCTGTAACACTACGTAATCCAATTCTTTGCCCAAATCCACAAACCATATTTTGTTATCAATAAATTCCTTCATAAATCAGCACTGATATTAGAAGACTTAGCAAAAAAATCCTCAAACAGTTGCGGTGCATTTTCACAAATGATCATCTCAAAAATTTTATTACCTGATATATTTACTTTTAATTAAACCATTTTATCCAAAGAGTTTCATTTACTATGTGATGTTACATTGTAAATTGCACAATATGGATTTTTTTCCACTATTAGTCCACTTCTTAATTTCATATTTATTTTTTAAAATGGTCTGTCATTGATTTAACCATATTATACCCAGAACATAAATTATTAACCATTTTACCATTTCTTTTTTATAAATGGTCTTTTTTATATCATTTCAATACTAAGAAGTGATATTTCCTTAAATAAATTTAAAATTATGGATGCATTGTGATAATAATTTTAAACAGCCTCAGTATATTGAGTCAGTTTATTCAATATACTATCATCCACTTATAATTTTTAAACAAAATAGTACGTAGGCAAACTGGAAATTGAAAATAGTAATTAAAAATGTTTATCAATCAGAGTTTGCCAACAAAATATATCACAACTGTCAGTGTTTGGGTACACTAACTAAAATCTTTCACCATATATTTGTGCATGCAGGGATATATTAACTGCATATAAGGCTGATTAGTAAATTTTTAATGTTTAGACAAATCCCATTATGAGATAATTTAGTTTGGAAGCTGTATAACATATTAGAGCCCCAAATACATTATTGTTCTTTTTTTTTTCATGTATCATAGCATTGGCTGAGAAGCGAACCCACTAACCCGGGACAACTGCTTGTAAAACAGCTGTTGCTGACCTCTTGACCACCAATGCTTGACTATTGTTCTTAATAGCAGTTATTCCCATTTTGGGGTATCTCTAATCTTTTTGTGATATTCTTGACTTACTGGTTGAACAGTCATCAGGAATGCTTGCCTTGGACATAAAATCCAGATATTTCCAACATAAAAATATTTTCCATGATTAGTATATAAAATTCAAGTGAAATAACTAGGTGCGTTGTGATCATAGTTTTCACATTGGATATAAATGATTTTCAAACATAAATAGTAAAGATATGATAATAATAACTACAGCTTAATGATAGCACTTAATGGCTGATTTATTCTGAAACACTGCTTAAAATTAATGAAATCATTTTCACCCAATGTTTAATATAGATACGCACATATATTTAGGTCTATTTTTATCAATACAGTATAAATTTTGAATGGAGTTAATCTCATATTTTTATAAGAAACTATTTTATAATCTTTAGATCATTTCATTTAACAAAGTACGGAATGCATGTGTAAATTCGGATTTTTCTAGAATACTTATTTTAACTACAACATTTTATTAAATCTAATTAAAGTTAATTAGTTGCCATCAGAAATGAAATATACATTTTGAATTCCTGATTGTAATACATAAATGATTAGAGTTTTACTTCTCCACCAAAATTTTAATAAACAATAGGAGATATCCAGATTTAAAATTATAATGTGACAACAAATTTAACATCTAGTGTAAAAAAAGACAGATTTTCATTTCTAAAATTTTGATATTCTGTTTGACAAATATTCTTGCTACCTCTAAAATACTATATAACGGACTTTTTTAACTAGTAATTAATAACGAAGAAGATTTAATTAGACTAATTAAATAAAATAGTGAGTTTTGTTTTTTGATAATTTAATAAAATAGTGAGTTCATTATAGTTTCTCTTTTTTTTTGAATCTCTTAACTTTTCTTTTTTATTTAAAAAAAATGTTTTTTTGTTTTTTTTTAGTGAATTCTCACAAAGATGGCCATCATGGTGGCTTTGTTGATATCACGTGCACATCTAAGAGTAACTTCTACATTTAACCTAATTTCTGCATGAATGCTATTGAGATCTGTTGTAAACTGAGGACTACATGAATTTTTCTTGAGGCAATATTTATCTTGTTTTAATTTTTTTTTTTTTGATAGTTTCTAACTATGAGGTATATCATTTGTTTATTTAATGGTGCAACATCGAGCATGATAAGTAAAAGAAAACCAGTCAAATCATTATATGTTTATATCTAGTGTACAACTATATTTTTTAACACATTCATTTATTAGTAATTGTCTTTCAAACTATATCTATAAATACAATATAAACAATTAACTTAAATACCTACTATATATTTCTACTTCCAACATGAAAGGATTCTAATTTGGAATTTATCATTAACATGAAAGGATTCATATTTCAAGATGTTTCCTCTCTTAATAGAACAGTTAAATTTTTTCCATGATCATTCATTATTACTTTTGATTTTAATCGCTGTTCTAATTGGATATAAAATAGATTAATTTTGAAGAAAAATTGAATACGATTTTTATTAGAAGAACAGTGGATTGAAATGATTTGAACAATTTTACCTGTATTTATTATTTTTCAATCATCACTTATCAGTTGGTCCGGATCACTGTCTCCCACACACATATATAATCAGTGCTTGATTTATATTAAAATAGCAAATCTTTAAACTATAAGGGACAAGCTTCAATCTATTCCACCCTCTAACCTAACTCTTCAGCCATTTGTACCATTGAAAGTCTGATGATGGAATATCCAAATCCATTGTTGTTAAAAATATTATTGTCATACCCATGTTGGCTTTACATCTCTGACCCCACATGCATAAGCATTAATAAGGGATTTGGGCATTTCATCATCATATTTACAACGGTATGGATGATTGAAGAGTTGGAGAATGAAATAGATTAAAGCCTGTTCATTCATGTGTGAAAATTTACTATCATAATATAAACCGAATTATATATATATGTTTGGGAAATAATGAGATAGATCATTTGACGAGTGCTGATTTAACATGAAATGCATATATTCAAGATCATTTATCTATTTCACATAGGTGTATCAGTTGTATGAAATAGAATAGATAGCTGAAGGGAGCTTGAAAGACTGTGTTCAAATCCCCTATATTCTCATTATTAAAATTCTTGAATATTCTGCTATCCAGAAAGTATTAGTTTGTTGTTACAATTGATCTTCCTTCAAATACACATCTGCTTCCAAGAGTAATTGCAACAGGTGATGAAACTCGGTGCATCCAGTATGAACCAGAAAACAAAAAATCTCAGAACATGCAATGGAAATTATCAGATTCACCATGCCCTAAAAAGGCATGCATGCTGGTATGCTTCTTTGATCACAAGTGAATAGTCCACTAAGAATTATTAAACAGGGATAAACAATCAACCAACAATATTATTTAAAAGTACTTCAGAGATTATGAGGTTCTGCTCAAAGAAAAAGACCCACATTGTGGACTAACAAGTGGTTCATTCATAATGACAATGCAACAAGTCATAGTGTGCTAATTATGAGAGACTTTTTGGCTAAAAATCAATTATACAATTAGACCATCCTGCATATTCATCTGACTTAGCTCCCTGTGATTTTTGGTTATTTCCAAAATTGAAAACTGTACTGAAAGGACAAATATTTTCTAATATAACTAATATTCAAATGAATATAAAACAGCTGCTTAAGAATATTCCTGAAAATGAGTTCCAGAAGTGCTTCTAGAATTGAGAATGCCATTTTAATCAGAATATAAATGCACAAGGAGACTATTTTGAAAGCAACAGTAACCACTTGCTTACACTTACATATGGATATTTTATAAAGGTGCATTCTGGAAATTAAATTGACACACCTCGTATATTAATCTGGATATTATTACTAACAGTCGAAATTATTTAACAAGTATAAAGTTTGAAATTTTCTAAAACCATTTAACTTTTCAACTAGATAATTAAAATAGTGTAACATATAAGTACTAAAGATAAATGCAAATTTTATCTCAATTTTACTTAGAGACAATCGTTTGCTAAATTTATATTATGAATGTAACATCTTGATTATTGATTATTTCTATGTCATATATGTAGTTATTATGTTTTTATTGCTTATATTTGACCTGAATAATTTTTTAGAAGGAAACATTGTGAGTTTTTATTTTAAGCTGAAATTTAAATAAAAGACGTTAACAACTGTCATTGTTAAAATTTGCTTAAAAAATAAAATTTTAAATCACTGTGAAAAATATTTACACTTTTATTTTATAAGATTGTAAACAAATTTGAAAAAATTTCAAGAGCATTTTAAATATTATTTTGAAGTAAGAATTATTTTATTTTTGTTTAACTTAATGTTAATGAAGCATATATATATATATATGACATGATCACTATTTCATATGCTTACACATGGTGTTAATAAGAGTACCAAGCTCTCCATAAGGTAGTGCCACCAAGTGCAATCCTTCATAATCAATGGATTCAGAAAGGTTTGCACTAGATAGATATTTTTATGCATAAATCTTCCTGCATCCAATGATTATGAAGGCTTACACTTGGTGGAACTACTGTATGGGGAGTTTGGTATATATATAAGGTATAGAAGTTTTTCATGATTATAAGATAAATTAAAACATAGTTTGAGGAACACTATGAGGATGTAATATAACCTTGACTAGAATTTTTTATACACTATTTAGTTGAGAGAACTTTGAAGAAAAAAAGAGCTCTTAAATTTTTTTCAAATTATTAAAGAGCAAAGACACATCTTGAGTTTAAGCAGACTGCTGTATTATACTTACTTATCATGTTGGTGAAATGAATTTTTTTTATTGAAGTCTCACTCATTTTATTCAAAACATCCATACACAAAAATGCTGTGGAAATGGTTTTAAAATAGCTAAAGAATGATGTCAGATTTGAATTATGCTCAAGATTTTATTCAGCTACTTAACCCATACAAAACCTTATCTAATGATACTCCAATAATGTTCTGTAAATAGCTGAAGATAAAACAAAAAAAGAAATTAATCAATCTTTCATTGCTCATAAATAGGAAAGTTTGGAGAGTAATGCCTCCATCTTCATTGTTTCTATATGATAGTTTTGCCTAAAGTGGCTGTTTAATGGATTTTATACATATACACATATATAATGTATATATTGTAACCCAAGGTTCAGGTTGCAATCAGATAGGAGCAAAAGAGAATTGGTTGAGACTAGTGCATTTAATGTGGAATGTGTTTGAGATTTGTTGTACCTTTATAAAATGTGAATTAAAAATGAATGCATGTTTATTTTCCACATAAAATAAATAATAATTACTATTCGAGGATTTAAAATTCTTGGCAATTTGGAAGATGTAATAGATATAGGAGGTACTTGTTCTTTATTACTATATAATTCTTGATAAAAATCTTCTACCAATTTCATGATGTCATCTCTCCTTTTAGTAATAATTCCATCTTTTTTTCTTATTGCAGATATAAATTTCCTACCAATACCAAAATGTTATTTTACATTCTTAAGACTTTTATTTTCTTCTACAGCTTTCCTTGCTAGTTCACAGTTATACTTTCTTATATCATTTTCAACTCTTTTCTGCACCATTTTACAAAATTCAAGATATTCAATTCTTTTTAATGCATCATTTTTGTATATCTTCATATTTCTTCTTTTCTTCATAAATTCTCTAGTCTCAGTAGAAATTTTATTGGTCAATTGCTGTTTCTTTCTACCAGCTATCTTTGTTGCAGTTTTCAAAAGTGTATCAGTTATTTTCATATTAATTTCATTCAAATCTGAATCATATTCAACATCTACTAATACTTGAAACCGATTTGTAAGTTCTAATTCAAATTCATTAGAATGTTTCTGAAGATTAGGAATATCAACTGTAAATATTGTTTTTCTTAATAATTTTTGTCTCTCTAGTTTTACATTAACACGTATCTTACACCTTACTAATCGATGATCACTTCCTGTGTTAAATTTATTAAGAACATTACAATCTTGAAATATGTATTTCCTGTTAGTCAAAATATAATCCAATTCTGCTGTACCTTCATTTGGATGCTTCCATGTCCATTTCCTTTTAACATTTTTCTCAAAAAAAGAATTCATAATATAAAGTTTTTCTTTTTCTGCAAACTCCACAAGTCTATGTCCTCTCTCATTTCTATTACCATAACCAAAATTACCCACAGCACTTTCATCTTTCATTTTTTTTACCAATTCTAGCATTAAAGTCTCCCATAACAATTTTAAAATGGTGTTTACTCTGATCAAAAGCCTTTTGTACATCCATATAAAAATCTTCTACTACTTCATCACTATGAGAACTTGTTGGGGCATAAACCTGAATTATCTGCATTTGGTATCTATCTGCTATTAAGTTGTATAACTAATCTTGCCACTCTGTCCGATACACCATCAATCTCCACAATATTGTTCTTCCACTTTTTATTTATAATGAATCCTACTCCACTTGTATTTCCAATATTTGTGCCTTTATAATAGAGTATATGTCCGCTTTTTAAATCAATTGTCTCTTCACCTTTTCTTCTAACTTCACAAAGTCCAATAATGTCCCATTTAATATAAGAGAGTTCTTCTTCTAATTTTTGCAATCTTCCTTCACTTGAAAGTGATCTGCAGTTGTAAATACCTAAATAAAAAGTCATCAAATGGCAGCTTGGGTCCACAATCAGGGGATTCTTAGCACCCTCCACCTTCGTCCACCAACTGCTGCCTTGGTTGGTGACTTTACAGCCTCCTGGGAATAAGGGCCATGCTTTATTTTTGTCTATCATAATTGTATATATGTATTGGGAAAATATTTATCATTTACACAAACATTCATTCTGCCTTATCAGGCACTGAGAAGAAAGACCATGGTGTTTCTTGATCTTAAACTCAGAGGTAAAAAGCCAATAAACTCAACATGCTGGCTAATGCATGTTGGTGAGCAGCCCATCCATGTTCGTATACTATATGAATAATCACATAGTAATAACAGCTGCAATGACAAGAACATATGGAATTTTAAATGAAGAAGTGAGACATGCAATTAAATGTATGAAGAAAGGAAAGGCTCCAGGTAATGATGGAATTATAATTGATATATTAAAAGAAGCAGGTGAAGAAATAGAAATTTTTTTAGCAAAGTTATATACCAAATGTCTAAATGATAAAGATGTACCGGATGATTGGAAGAATGCAGTAATAATATTAATATTTAAAAAAGGTGATAAAGAAGATATTAGAAATTACAGACCTATCAGCCTTTTATCAGTTTTATATAAAAATTTTACCAAGATAATTACTACTCGTCTACAGAGAACATTGGATTTCCACCAACCAAGAGAACAATCTGGATTTAAAAGTGGTTTTAGTACAGTAGATCATATCCAGGTATTGAGAGAAGTTATAGAAAGGACAAATGAATATGAGTTGCCATTATGCTTAGGATTTGTAGATTATGAAAAGGCATTTGATTCTATAAATATTTCTTCAGTGATTAAAGCATTAGATCATCAAGGTATAGATCCAGGATATTGTCATATTTTAAAGAATATTTATAAAAATGCAACAGCAACAATTAGATTACATAATGACACTGGGAAAGTCAACATTGAGAAAGGTGTAAGACAAGGTGACTCCATATCTCCAAAACTTTTTACAGCAGTGCTGCATGAAGTATTTTGTGGATTAAAATGGGAAACTAAAGGAGTGAAAGTAAATGGTAATTATTTAAGTCATTTAGATTTCGCAGATGATGTAGTTGTTTTTGCAAATAATGCTTCAGATCTGCAGGAAATGTTGCAGGAATTATCAGATGAAAGTAGGAAAGTAGGACTAAAGATAAATGTTAAAAAGACTAAAGTAATGTTTAATCGATTTGCTCAAAATATGAAAATAAAGATTGATTATGATGAATTAGAAGAAGTTAACAGTAACAAATACCTTGGTCAGATTATTAATACAGATGGAAACATAATGGAGGAAATTAATCATAGAATTAAACTTGGTTGGAGTGCTTTTGGTAGAAATAACTTGATACTAAAAGGAAATATGCCTATGTGTTTGAAAAGGAAGGTTTTTAACAAATGTGTTTTACCAGTTCTTACTTATGGATCTGAGACTTGGACACTTAATAGAAGAGCAATTCAGAGACTTCAGACCACTCAAAGAAGTATGGAGAGATGTATGTTGGGAGTAACAAGAAGAGATCGTAAATGCAATGTATGGGTAAGAGAACAAACAGGTGTTACTGACCTCATTGAAAAAATTAAAAGATTGAAGTGGAGTTGGGCTGGACATATTGTTAGAAGAGATGATAATAGATGGACAATTGAAATTTTAAACTGGATTCCAAGAGATTGTAAAAGACCCAGAAAGAGACCACATGTGAGATGGATGGATGAAATAAGAAAGTGTACAGGGGTGATGTGGAGAAGAGAAGCTAAAGATCGGAGAAGATGGATTAAACTTGGAGAGACCTTCATCCTGCAGTGGATTGATAATGGTTGGTAATGATGATGATGATGATTCCAGGATTTAATAATACATTAAATATAAGAACAATATTTTTTTCAGGGTACTCTTATAGATGTACGGTAATAATCTTATTGCATTTTTAAATACATATACTCTGTTGCAATGTCAGTTGAGTAAAAAACTACTCTGATATAAAATAATAAATATGTCCTTTTAAATAAAGCTAGAAAATTAAATCTCTTTCATTCTTTAAATTAAATATAATGTTCAATTAATTATTTATCTCAAGGTTCTCAACTAAATTAATCTTAAGCATTCAATTATAAAACATACAGATTTAAAGTTTATGAAATTATTTTTGGTATAATGAATGTAAAAGCAATTTTATTAAACATCACCCTACCCTATTAATTTATATTTCAGTTAGCAATAGTAATAATAAATGGTGTAGGTAACTTAGCTTGGAAGTGTGACTTTTATTTCAACAATATCTAAGCATAATGATTTCAATAATGACGAACATATGTTTTTAAATATAACAATTGCTTTATTATAAATAACAAGTATATAAACAAAGTAACAAAATTATAAGTGAATAATAAATATACTTTATTAACAAAATTCTATAACAATATTAATAAATATTATTGTTTGTTCCCTGAAAATAAGTTAATCTTAAGTTATGATTATGTGTGCGATTCTTAAGTGTAGCAAAGATGAGACACTGTATTGGAGATGGTTGAACAATATTAAAGTCAAAATCTAAACGTACTTATAAAAAGATAAGGATGTTTTACAATATCCTTAATTATCTTAAAGCAATAATTAATAGTTTAACAACCACATTCTACAAGAGCAGGCTAGTTTTTCACTCTTTTGGAGCCAGAAAAATTATTTACTTAGTACTCCTAAAAATAATATACAAAATACATAGCTTTCCTAATTATGAAATTTGTATCTTTTACTAGAACAACTTGCTATGCTTCTTATATTATATTTAAAGTTTAAACAATTAGTTAGAAGAATACCTCAACTAACAAATATGATTTATTTTATTAATACTATAAGAATGCTTTCTTGCATAGTACAGTATTTATCAAATTATACAACTACTATAGATCACAATGCATGTAAATATTCTCTGATAATCTAATCACCACTAATGATGTTTAGCTATCTATAATCTAAGGCTAAATTCAAGGACTAATAAAACATAAACTAAGTTAAACATGACTGGGTTTACAGAAGTTTATAAATTAGTTTAACTAAATGTAACATGTCTCCAATACAAAATATAAATCACAGATATTATACTCATATATACTATCATTAATAATAATATAAGGTTATTACCTGTATCTTTTTATATCAACATTATCATGAGAACTTTATTATTTATTTATTACTACACTAATAATAACTATAAACCAAATAAATTAACTATTAAACAAAGTTTATTGAGTAATTTCTCCAACATGTAATCCTACTTTCATAAATAGGTTAAAATATCCCGTGGAAGTATTTACACTTTTGCAGAGAATTTCAACATTTATAACTTACTGGCAATAACTAAATATAAACACTAAACTTTAAATCAGAAGTGCAAGGTAATTCATTTCATAGGTTTAAACCTGTAGTAACACTTAATATAATGATTTTAAAATATTTAATAATGTAGATTTACTAATCTTACTCCAGATTGCATAGTTGTGACATCAATCCATTTAAGAATGTCTGCTTATTAATTTATGACATTGATTATATTTCATACTATGGCATCCATAATCATAAATCCATCATTATAGGGTTGATGTTAAATTGTAGTTTTATGCAAGGTGAGTGGTTTAATTTTTTAGAACCATTTGTAGACTAATATTAGCGTGGTTGCTACTTTTCACATAGTTCAGAGGAAGTAGATTATTAATCCTATGGTTTAAACATATTTAATTTATTTTGCTATAGTTCAGCCCATTTTAATAAAGTATAATACCCAGAAAATAAATAATAATCCATAGATTGAATTAACTCCATTGATTTTCATCAAGAATTAAGCACTTTCTCCAGAGCTGCCAACTTATATGTTAATTTAAAGTCATATTGAATTAAGTTTTAACTTTCATTATTCCATAGGGAAGTAATCAATATAGTTTCCAAACAAGTGATTTCAATTTTTTTATTATTTAAAAAAACCAGCGACAAATGATTTGATTGATGTTACAATGAGAATCCATAAGCAATTTTCCAAATTTCCATTAATGGTTGAAGACAGTAAAATGGATTTGCTTTAAAATAGTATTTTATGATAATCCTTGTTGTTGTAGTTTATACATTTAGTTCAAGGAGGAGATACATTTTGCTAGTGAGGCTAAATGGTCAGAGTAAATTTGTCTACCCTTCCATTATGAAGAAGGTGATCAAAATTTTAGAATTTAATTTGACAGGCCTCTGGATGCACTATGGTTTAACAAAGACTGATTGAAATTTGACATGAATTCATATTTATAACTTATGGTCAACTAGTATTTTAATTCATCAAAATTACCCAGTTTTTTTTAATGTTTTATGAGTAAAATCTGTTCCTATTGCTATGGTAATACTAAAGAGCAACCAATTATTACTGTCTGGGTTTATTCCAATGATATAATTTGAAAAAATGATCAAAAACTTAATTGTAATATTAAATAAAATAGTTTAATTAGTTTTACACTTATACATTTTTAAATTGGCTAAGTTTTAAACATACAGAAATTGCATGCATGCCCACATATACTTTTAAATGGAATGTTAGCTTTACTATTTCAACTAAATGTAATATCAATTGTATAATTATCATAATATAATTATTGTAGAACTGTTTCAAATATTATGTTTTATTATGATTGATTTATTTATTTTATATAGTGCAATGTTTTTGAATTGTAATAAACTAATAATCAGCATTAAGCTAATGCACATGCGCAAATGAGAGTATCCATTTATTATTAAAATCCACAAAGCGCATGTGCATTAGCTTAATGTTGATTATTAGTTTACGATTGATTTAGTGTATCCTATTTTGTATATTTTTTAATAATATCAATTTTACGTGTGTTTTTTCTATTTGTATATATATATAATTCAACTGCGCTTTTCAATAAAATAACAAAAATGCATGTATTTTAAAATACATTGTTCAATAAAATCTTCTCAAAAGACATTTTTAAGTACTTTCTACAAATATATATTCTCTTAGGTAGTAATGAAAGACTTAAATTTCATATTTGATCGCATTACCTGCCATCAGATCTAACGATAGTGATGGATTTACTTTGTTTAACTAGAAAAGAAAGCCAATAAAATTTATACAGTTTTTTATATTAATTACTTTGCTAAGTATTAGGTTATAATATATGTCGATAATGTTTGAAAATTATAATGATGATGTATGTATATATATGTGAGAAAGATTTTGACATGAAGATTTTCAAAGGAAAAGCTGTATTTTAATTAATTATATCTTTCATAAAATATTAAAATATATACAGTAATTACTAAGTTTTGGCAAAGTAACAGCTGCCTTCAATTGGGTAAAGGAGTTATGTTTTCTTTCTACAATTCTTAGTTGATTTTTTTGCAATTTTCTACTTATTTTGAAATGAATACATAATAAATCTTTACCCACATGAAGGCATATGTTATTTTGGGCAATGCTGTTAATTATATATTTTAATATTCTATATGATTTTACCTGAAAACTACTATAATATTATAATATATATATATTAAAAAAAAATTTTTCATCAGTAAAATATAAAAATATATACTTCAGATTTATCTATGCACACAGTTGCTTATTATTACAGTACACTTGTATCTTTATTAATAACACCTACCATTTCAGAATCGTTATCTCTATTAAGCCAGTATCACCTCTACTATCTAAACAATGACAGATAAGATTCAATTCAAATGTTGGTATTATATTGACGTTAATAACAAATTGCTACATACATGGACACAATTGAAGCTTACATTTACATATATGAATGTCACAATGAAATAAATTATCAAAGATAATAAACATTAATAAGTGTACTTTTATTAATATCTCACTACACTGAATAACAATTACTGTTTTAATTTCTAATTGAGATCAGAGACAAAACGTTAGGGAAGGATTCTTGGCCGTATCAAATAAAATATCACTTAAAGTTCTCGGACATCACTCTAAAAATAATATAAAACATTGTCCTGTGAGGTTTAGTGCAATAGTAGAGTTTCAAATTCTGAATATTAAAGCCCATTGTTTCACTCGGTTTGTTGCCTCTGGTGCTTAAACTTCTCATGAACTGTCAAGCATTGGTGGTCGAGCGGTCAGCAGTGGCTGCTTTACAAGCAGTTGTCCTGGGTTAGCGGGGTGCTATGACACATGAGAAAAAAAAAACTTCACATGAACTCCTAAGCAATAAATCATTCAATCATGTTTATGAAAATATTTATATAATAACAATCAATAATTAAATATAATCTTCTTGTAGACCAATCTTTTTATTTATTTTAACAAATTTTGTTTTAGTGGCTTTGTTAATAGTTATATTCCTCTTCATAATCTTTTTTTCATTATTTAAATAAAAAAGTCAGTTATGTAAATATTGTTCTTTCTTTCTATACTTTTGCACTATATTTTATTAAAAAAAAATAATACTAAGTTAGTAAATAGAGGGTTTGAACTTAGGATTTTCAGTTATTAATCCTCCACTTCATCTCAAAGAAACGATACACATAATGTATATTGGGGATCATTTATCTTCTTTACACACATATAATCATGTGTATCAGTTGTTTGAGATGGAATGGAGAATAAATATAGACTGAAAATCCTAAGTTCAAACCCCTCTATTTACTATAGTAAACATTCACTATGCTGAATGAGGTTTTTATTTCTTTCTGAACATTTTTTTTTTTTAGTATTTAAAAAATAAATGACAGTAGCTTAAATTAGTGTGCTGCAAGCACTAATCTTGAACTTATCTCCGGCTCATCTGGTGAACAGTGAGCCAACTTGATTTATAAATTTGAAGAAGCAGAGAGAAATAGATTTTAAAAAAATTTCCATTTTATAACTTAAATGTTTTTTTTTAATATTAACTTGATCAAACAGTCTAAAAAAATATTTTTGTGGTAGACAAATTGATTTGAAAAAAGTAGATGCGTAAAACAATTTTATATACAAATGACTTGCTTTACTGCTTGAAACAAGATTTTATTTCAGAAAAATATATTATTATATATTTTTGATATAAATTTAAACAATTGTATAATATAGATATGAGTAGAGTACAGAGAAGTCACATATAATGGGGATAATTGGTTCAAGGATCATTAACAATATATAGAAAAACATGTATTTAAGACTAA
Source organism: Epiperipatus broadwayi (assembly GCA_028023455.1). Taxonomy (NCBI): domain Eukaryota; kingdom Metazoa; phylum Onychophora; class Udeonychophora; order Euonychophora; family Peripatidae; genus Epiperipatus; species Epiperipatus broadwayi. The sequence continues at coordinate 7,734,345 of JAQFVV010000004.1, forward strand.
TTTATTCTAAACTCACAGTCTAGAATAAAATTACCATCTCAGACACTTATTTAAATGGCAAAAAATAATATAAAATCAAATGCTAAAATACATACAAAAAATAATTTATTGCATTCAACTCTTATATATTGCATTGACAATTAAAATTGAACATAAAAAAATGTTACATTGATAATCTACATTAGTGTTTTCCCCAAACAAATTTTATTTCAAGATTTAATCACAAAGCTATTTAGATTTAATCTTCCTAGTCATTATTGCAGTTACCTCAACAATTTCAGAACAATTCACGATGGTTGTGATTATTTGCTTTATAAATGGAATTCAGTAGTTGTGGCCAAATACAAACCATGAACTGCATAGGTAATAACTATCAAACATATGATACAGTGGGAGAAATGAAGCACCTTGTAAAGTAATTAGTGAAACTATCTTCTAGTTGTAATTTTATGAGTTCTTTTATGATATTATGTTAATAGTCGAATTATCTAAAAAATTTTATATAGCGGCTAAATAAATAAAAGTTTTCATCTGTTTCATGACATCACAATATGATCTTAATTTGAATTTTGTTTTGCTATTCTCCTTTTTATTTCATCCTTATTTTTAAAAAGACATTCCATAGTTTGAACTTGGATTTTTGATTATTTTACTGACCTCTACTCCAAAAGGTTTTTTTTTTCTAAAATATTCACACTAATTTTTTATATTCCATTTTCTATTTAATGACTAAAATTATGTGTTACATATGTAGAATATTTTTAAAAAAAAAAAACTACATTATTTTTACTTTTAAAAGTTCAAATAAACTGATAAGAGAACTAAATTGGTACAAAATCCTCATACCATATTAGAAATATAGTGAACAAACAATCAATAATAATTTTAAATGTTCTGCATGCATATTTTATGTCAGTCATTGGTGTTAATTGTAATATTTGAATTTTTGATATATCCATTTTAATTTTAATATTATAGCAGAAATTATTTCCATTATATAATTAAAATGCAAATTGCAATACTTTTAATAAGCTTGGGTGTTTTTAAAGTTTATAAAGCTTAAGTGTAAGGAAGTTTTTTTTTTGTTTCTCAAAATAATTTTGCTGTTTTAATATATTTTTATTATATGTAAAAATGCTTTAAAAAATAATTAAGCTAAAAATAATATTATTTTAACACAAATTCAATTTGTAGAGATCACTTATATTAAAAGTTAATTATACAGTTTTATTTTTTTTATATAATATATTTGAAAAAAAAATGTATTGAATGTGACGCATTTTTATACATAAATTATAAAATTATATAATATATTTCATCTTTAAATTTATTTTAAATATATATATAATTATATAACTAAAAATTTATAAATACAGTATAAATAATTAAAATTTTTATCCACTTAGGAGCGCTTTCGATTATCCCAGTAATCTTTGTCAACTAAAGCTTTGAAATGCTAACTTTCCCATAATTCCATGATCTTAACGTTTGCTGCTTGCCTGTTAATTAAGTCATGTTTATATTTTTATATTAGCATAGCTTCCTTTATTATTCTTTTATTGTTTTATTTTTCTTTTATTGTTAATTAACAGGCAAGCAGCAAATGTTAAGATCACAGAATTATGGGAAAGTCAGCATTTCAAAGCTTTAGTTGACAAAGATTACCGAGATAATCGAAAGTGCTCCTAAGTGGATAAAAATTTTAATTATTTGGTTACTGTATTTTCAAATATTCAGTTATATAATTACGTATATTGCTTTAAAAATACAGACATCGAATAATAATATTATATATATATATCATTAAAAATAAATGTAAATTGTTATGTTTGATTTATATTGTGCCGGTCAAAATCATGTATTCATTCAACAAGACCAATAATCCAAGCAAAAGTACCTTGAATCCAACCATGCACAAATACATATGTCAGGACAAGGATGAATCCTAACCTATTTTCCTAAACTATTACCTCTCTGACTAATGGATAATGTTTGTGATGACACTAGCAGTGCTTGGTTTTATTCCGTCCCAGCTGGAGGTCATGGTTCACATAGAGACTCAAAATAATAAAGGGTTTATATAAAAAATTAATGATTTAATGGATTCTGATGATTGCAGAATGGTACAGATATGATTTGATCGATTACTAATGGTTTGAACCGTAATAATGATAATTCTTTATGGCAACATTCCAAAGAAGTGAATTTAAATCAAAGAAATATTTAAATAAATAGAGTAATTAACCTTAGAGATTGGGAGTGATGACAAACTAAGCTTATTTAAGATAACCATATTATAGGAATTTATTAAGGAATTTAGTACAAAATAAGTAGTCTTTGTTTATACAACTTGGTTATTTTCTTTAATTCATTTTGATGTGGCTTTGACAAACAATGTAAAAGTTTGTTAATTGGTCAGCCAAAAACCAATCAGCAATAAAATAAGATATTACAAATAAATCTGTTATATATATATATATATATATATATTACAAAATATGAAAGATGGGCATTTAAAATACTATTACATTTAAAGTCATTTGTATATAATGAGTGTGGGAAGCAAAATAGTTCTTAAATAAATAATTGACAATTATACAGTCAGATTTAATTAATTATGAAATTTGTTTGTGAAGGATGTGCCATCATGGCAGAGAGCATTTCAGGTTTGCTAAATAAAGATATAAAATGATAAAGAAGGCAATATGCTATTATAGATTACAATAAAAATAAATGAGGTCTGTTATGAAACTCTGGGTGGCTTTGTAAAGGAAATTCCTGATATGTACAGGTAGATAAGAGAAATGTTGGCCCTCTAGCCAAAGCATGTCTCTGAATAATAATAAAATATTTTTGATGTGCTGGACTTCCATACACATTTAAAATGGCAATGCCCGAAAATGGATTCCTTGGTATAAACTACGTCTACTTTGAGGGAGCGCGAAAGATTGGACTGGTCATAGTTAAATTTCCGAAGGTCCTGAGGAGTAAGTAGCAAAGCAAAATAATAATAAATGAATGGTTGTAGCTATAAATACATAATGCCTTAGACATATAGGTAGATAATTTATCACTAACAAAATTATAACTTAAATCCTGATTAAAATAATCGGCTCCCTGACATCAATGAATGAATTCTAAATTATACTATAAAAAGAAAGGCAATAATTAGAACTAAAATATAAATTGTTTTCCACATTTTTATTAATAAGTTATTAAATAGTTTATCAAAGATTACAAAATAAGACTGTCTTTTAATTAACATAGACGGGGCATTAATATCAAACTCAATATAAAGCATAATAAATTGTAAATCATAATTTTAATATTTTCTGACAAATAAAATATGTGTATGAAATATATACTGATAAAATTCTATGATAAATGTGCTTTCAATGATTTTCTTTCAAGATATACGTTGTACAGAAATTGTAATAGGTTTAGATAATCGATTTAATTACGAGAGCAATTTTAAATTGGAGGTAATAATAAGATTTTTAAAATAATTTCAATCATAAATAAATTTAAAATGAATTTATAATATAAAAGGTATAAAACTAAACGAGCTTTTCTATTAATTAATTTACAGGAAGTTTAAGTCTCCTGTAATGATTTTAAATGAAGAAAATAAGAGGGAGAGGGTTGAAAGTTAGTTTCTCATTGAGTTTTATACTATTGTAAATAAACCAACAAAAATTGAAGATAAATTTGCCGCATCAAAATACTGTTAAGATTTTATAAGAATTGATATTTTAAATTTAATAAAATTAAAAGACGCATTTTAAACCAAGCTGTATAAACATCACACAGATATATAAACTATAAATTAGTATTGATTTGGAAAACAAGTAAAATGGAATCAATGGCTTGCGGCAAATTGGATGTTATCTCAGAATCAATCAGTAGGCATTCCATGGCTGGAAACAGACATTTATACAGTCAGATTATTTGCAGGCTTCCTCAACACAGACAGTCTCTGGTTAGATGTTTAAGCACTGGAAAGGCATGGATGAGTTAGTAGAACAGACCTCTGAGAAGCAAATGACCGATCTTTTCACCCCATCATTTCTTTAGGCATGATGTATTGTAACGTTTATTTATATACGTTACAAATATATTGGCATTGGGTAAAAAAAAAACTAAAAGATAAAAGTGGATTTAAAATTTTGTTGAGTAATTTTTTTTTTAAAAAAAAAAAAACGTACAATGAGGGTTGAATTATTCTTCTTATTTTTTTTTATTTGATTAGTAATAACAGTAATTGGAGAGAACAAAAGAATTCCAAAAGCAAGTAAAAAAAGATAAGCTGAAAGTAGAAATACTCAAATTAATTAAAGATGGCCGAAAACTTGAAGAAAATAAAGACTTTATTACATAAAATTTATAAAGACTGGATAAGATTAAAAAGGCATGGTACTAGCATGCGCAGAAGTCCTGAAAACTGGATATAAAAAGGAGGGATCCGGTTGAAGGAACGTCTTGTTCGTTTTGTTTCTCTAGTTGGTCTGGGATAACATTGATATATCCAAGATCGCTCTTCGCTGAAGGAATTCGGCATGTCACAGTGAACCGGAGCTTCTGAAGACATTGGACCTAATGATGTACACCAGGAAAAGCCTTCGTGACCGACTGGGGAAATGGACCACAAGATCAAGCAATAACCAAAAGGCCGAGCTCATTATAACCAAAAAACTATGCATAGTTATCTACTACTGAATTCATGAAACTTACCGGTAAGAATAATTATCCTGATTGTGACAAAGTTAACTATTTAAAACTACTCGTAAAAATATACGTATAAAAGAATCCCGATAGTGACTTTAATTTTTCTATATGAGAGACTCTTATTTAACCAAGAACTTTTTGTTTATTTTAACTGATATTTATATTTTCTGGATATTTCCCACCTGAATTAAATGTGTTCTCTCCAAGGTATTAATTAGCTACTTAACATGAAGTATTTTAGTTTGTCCAAATTAAAAATATTTCTAATATCAATTCTCATTTGTGCGTTATTAATAATAGTTATTATTTTTTATTATTAAATTTATTTTTAGTGTAATAAGATTTAAACGTAAGTTACCTTTGTCACTATGTTTCAATACGCCCAGGACTAATAATCGTAAAAATCATTAATTCTCATTACGGTAGAATTACCGCCCCTTAAAAAAAAATAATAATAAAAATCTTTTTATTTTTTTTTGTTTTACAACTTGCGAGAGGTGCTGGCGACATATTTCAGCGGATTCTTAGGAATTCTGGCACCCATAGTAAATAAAATTAAAAGTTGATTTTGTCAATAGCACAATTCGTAACAATTAATAGGCTGAAGTTGATCAGGAAAAATAGCTGTGTTTTTAGAATAGAAATACAACTTTCTTCTTTTTTGACATAGCTTGGTCAACTCATGCGCAGTTTATATTAGCGTGTAAAAGGCCTAGTAATACGGAAAACGTTACAATGGCGACCCAACTCGGGCTTCGATTTAACAACTACAACCTGAGATGAGTTGTAATGATAAAGAACATTACAATGATGACTCAAAGAAACTCACAGCCGGAAAATAAATTATGATTTTTTTGAAAAAAGAAAAAAATTATAAAAAAAAAAACTAATTAAACCCTGATTATTAAAATATGAAAGAAGATATTTTTTTAATATGACTTCCAGAAAGAAAAAATATATATGTATATTTTTTTATATATGTCTAAAAAAAACACGATAGTGGCTGATGTAGACGTAAGTCACAAGTATTTGACCAGGTAGGCGGTTACTGAAGAGGGGAGTAACATAGCCCCGAGTCCTTATCCACAGTATATGAACATAAGACCGTCTTTAAATGCTCGTCAGACTATTTCTAGCAGAGATCCCAATAAAGGGGAAGGCGGATCAAGTTGGACCAAGTTGCCATGAGCCTGTAAGACTCAGAACGATGAGCAACGCTCGTTTGTGCTTATAACTTGGACTTCTTATCGTTAATATTACACTAAAGCGGATAGGACACAGATGAATGTTGAAATATTTTCCATTCCCACCGTGTTAGACCTAAAAGTGGGCGTTAAAGCCAAACGTCACTTGTGAATGAGTCTACACAATATATCAGCACGCTACTACAGAAAAAAAAATACGAATATGAATTTAAAAACTTAAGAATAAAATTAGTGTAAACCCCTATTTTATTCTCATCTCCTGGCACTGGTGGTATTGTAATGTTTATTTATATACGTTACAAATATATTGGCATTGGGTAAAAAAAAACTAAAAGATAAAAGTGGATTTAAAATTTTGTTGAGTAATTTTTTTTTTAAAAAAAAAAAACGTACAATGAGGGTTGAATTATTCTTCTTATTTTTTTTTATGTGATTAGTAATAACAGTAATTGGAGAGAACAAAAGAATTCCAAAAGCAAGTAAAAAAAGATAAGCTGAAAGTAGAAATACTCAAATTAATTAAAGATGGCCGAAAACTTGAAGAAAATAAAGACTTTATTACATAAAATTTATAAAGACTGGATAAGATTAAAAAGGCATGGTACTAGCATGCGCAGAAGTCCTGAAAACTGGATGTAAAAAGGAGGGATCTGGTTGAAGGAACGTCTTGTTCGTTTTGTTTCTCTAGTTGGTCTTGGATAACATTGATATATCCAAGATCGCTCTTCACTGAAGGAATTCAGCATGTCGCAGTGAACCGGAGCTTCTGAAGACATCGGATCTAATGATGTACACCAGGAAAAGCCTTCGTGACCGACTGGGGAAATGGACCACAAGATCAAGCAATAACCAAAAGGCCGAGCTCATTATAACCAAAAAACTATGCATAGTTATCTACTACTGAATTCATGAAACTTACCGGTAAGAATAATTATCCTGATTGTGACAAAGTTAACTATTTAAAACTACTCGTAAAAATATACGTATAAAAGAATCCCGATAGTGACTTTAATTTTCTATATGAGAGACTCTTATTTAACCAAGAACTTTTTGTTTATTTTAACTGATATTTATATTTTCTGGATATTTCCCACCTGAATTAAATGTGTTCTCTCCAAGGTATTAATTAGCTACTTAACATGAAGTATTTTAGTTTGTCCAAATTAAAAATATTTCTAATATCAATTCTCATTTGTGCGTTATTAATAATAGTTATTATTTTTTTATTATTAAATTTATTTTTAGTGTAATAAGATTTAAACGTAAGTTACCTTTGTCAATATGTTTCAATACGCCCAGGACTAATAATCGTAAAAATCATTAATTCTCATTACGGTAGAATTACCGCCCCTTAAAAAAAAATATAATAAAAATCTTTTTATTTTTTTTTGTTTTACAACTTGCGAGAGGTGCTGGCGACATATTTCAGCAGATTCTTAGGAATTCTGGCACCCATAGTAAATAAAATTAAAAGTTGATTTTGTCAATAGCACAATTCGTAACAATTAATAGGCTGAAGTTGATCAGGAAAAATAGCTGTGTTTTTAGAATAGAAATACAACTTTCTTCTTTTTTGACATAGCTTGATCAACTCACGCGCAGTTTATATTAGCATGTAAAAGGCCTAGTAATATGGAAAACGTTACAGTATATATAGATTAATCACTTCTCTCCAGTAAACTCAATAATAATCCCTCTTATCAAAGATCCACTATTTATGTGATCTGGCTTTATCTAAAGGATTAAATCTACACTGATCTCCACCAATTGTAATCACTCTAAGCAGTTCTGTGAGGTTGGTGCCTGCTTTGGAGGGAAAATGTCTAACTCTGCATGAACATGCCCCAAGGGTTGATTTGCTAATTAAAAAAAACAACATCAACAAGCACATTAAGTTTATCAGTCATTGTACTAACAAAATCTATTTAATTAAGGTTTAGATTAACAAAAATGTAGATTTTATCCAGAAAAATTTTAGGAATTTGGTACAATGACTTTCAAACATATTAGACATAAACTTAAGCAGAAATTTACAAAATATTTCTTAAAAATATTACATTGTTTAAATAACTGATTCTCAAGTGTACATTGATTAAAAGATAAATATAAAATGTTACCCACTAATTAATAAGAGAAAATGAACTTTAATAAAGAATTTGAAACATTTGTAACATTTTATAGATATCTAGGATTCAATACAATTTAATAAAATAAACACAATATACATTTTTACAAATATAAAATAAATAAACTAATATAAAAGGTTAGTTTTAATTATAAAATAAGATTAATGAAATATAAAAGATTATAATATTGCTTAAAATATACTACCACCTAATATGAGATGGGTGTCAGTTAATAAGGATGGGATTCAAACCCAGATTAGTGCTGATGACATTGGCACTAGGTGAAGCAGAAATATGTACTATATTTCCAGCTTCAATATGTCACATTTACTTCATCCATAATTTTAAAATGATCATATCTAGATAAATACATTGATTATCACTAATCATTTATTAAAGTAGAAATTATTCCTATCCATATATAAACTTTAAACTTTAGTTAAAGATTAATATATCTGTTTTTAATTAAAACATACACGCATGGAGTAATTCAAGTTCATTTTTCTTTTTTCATGTTTATGTATTTTATACATGTAATTAATAACACCCACTATGCAATATCTCAAAGACTATTTAAGATATAATATTGGTAAGACAATTAGTTACAATGATATCTAGAAAGTGAAGGGTTGTAAAAACTGAAGGACAACTTGAATTGGGTAAATTCAATTAGTAATAGGATGTACTCATCATATGATTTACCTGTATTGTTTGAGCATTGTATATTTTATGAGACCCCACTATATATGTAATACAAACCAAATATATATTTTTAGAATGTTTGTTTATGATTGCAATTATGGTTATGGAGTAATATCAAAAATTATCTCTATCTTTGTTATAAGTAATCTATTATATTGTATTTTATAACATAATCTATATTTTAATTTCTATTAAAAAAAATTTAAATAAAAAGAAGTTCAGTATAATGTAATGGTCAGATTTGTACATTCATGTAACAGAATCCAGAGTCCAGGTAAAATACACCAAAGCCGATCGGAAAGGGATGGTGACATCCTGAGTCTGACCAAACTGTAACTCATTCACCAGTGCTCCATGAGTTAATGCCTTATGAATGGCATTTCTGAGTTATGTGCAGATCTCAATTTAATCTGCAAGCCGGCTCTGAAAAGGGAGAGACATGAGACTCCAGAACTAAATAGCTAATTAAAGAGTTGACTGAGCTAAATAACACATTAATTAACTAAATACAGAATTAACACTTAGAACTATAATGCATACCATATATATGTAAGATAATAAATGATTGAAAGATTACAAGCAAAAATGATATGAAATGAATTAAATTTAAAATGATTTACTAATAATTCAAATTCATCAATAAAATAAACAATAATGGTAGAGGTTTAATATGTGGGATCAAATGCATGCAGGTGTTATATAGCAGATGAGATTTAATAGAATTACAGTAATTCTCATCATATATCTAAATATAAATATGGGTATGTGGTTAATATATTATGCCTATAAGTTTAATATGCCAATATCCTACATAAATATCATGGTTTGCTATTTTATAAGTGGACATGTTAGCCCAGGACAGAACATCGATTACAGCACTAAAGTGACTGCTGTTATATATATATATATTGCCTCCGCCGTTCCTTAACAATCCAACATTTCTTAAAATTACTTAAATCCATTGTATTCAATATATGTAATACAAAAATAAAATGTCCTTAATTAAAACAAAATTGTAATTACAATAAAAAATTTTGAATTTTAATGGCAGTTGAGGCAGGTTCAAGAAATTAACTGAAAGTACTTCTGCCAATTTAAGGATTGTTTATAATAGTTTGTTACCGTTATTATTATTATTTTTATTGTAATTACAATTTTGTTTTAATTAATGGACATTTTATATATATATAAGATATGAGCAACAAATCAAGCTCAAGAATGATGCAGATTTAATCTTACAATCAAGATTTGGCTTCAGGCTAATGTTGAATAATCATTAAGTATAAGGGGAAAGAACTGGTTGCCTTAGGTCAACATATGTATGCTATGGCACAGACCAAAATTTTACTAAATAAGATTACAGTGTGGATGAGTAATTATTCACGGGCTTTCACATCGAATGCATAATATCTAGGGACTGAATGGTTTGCTATTAATAATGAACATTTATAGTTCTGGGAATTCAGATAGGCTACTCAGGAGTCCTGGACCCTCAGCCCAGGAATGTGCTTGGTGCACTTACCCAAAATAAATGTATGGGGCAGCCTCCACTGCGAGCCCATAAAAAGTGCAGCAAGACATTGTGTACAATGCGTACTTAGTAAAAACACATCCGCAACGCATAAAACAAATACAAATATGTATACATTAAAATTACGATACCTAAAACAGATAGCCTCTATCTGCATAACTAATAGAACCAAATTTTTAAATCAAGCAACATAATCGTGCTATATTAATGGACTGAAACTAAATTATTAATCTAGCTTAATATCCTCAATATGCATCTCGAATTAGTTTTCACTACTGAGAAAGTACATTTAACTGGCAATTAATGATATATCAATAAATATACTTTTATTTATCCTTTGGCTACTCTATCCCTTTTAATAAAACATATTTAAAGTCATAGGTTACAACTATGATTATGCAAATCACAACAGATATTTAATAGTATATTAAATTGAATCTATTGATAATAATGAACACGCAGTGATATGTTATTATTCAACATATAGAATTTTGTACCAGTGTGCTTGAAAACCAAATAAGTATTTTAAAATATATTAAAATTGAAGATATCAATCATCATATCTTCATTAAATCTATTCACATTTAAAGTGCTCACTGCTTCAAAAGATTTGGCATATTATGACATATATAAATTTTAGAGAAATAAAGTAGAACAAAATACATATATAGGCATAACCACAGTGAATAAGAAATGTAAATAAATTTAGTTACAATTGCTTAAATTCAGAATACTTAAATGAAAGTTTACAGATTTCCGGTAAGATTTATACAAAGTTTATATTTTACTTTAGATAATAGTTTAAAGAGTTAGGTCTGAACATTCAGTTTTACTTTAAGCTAGCTAGCTTTTAAGATGAAGGTTTAAACATTACGAAATTTATGTTAGGGCTCCGTGGTGCTTGAATGGTTACCTATCTTCTAGCAGCTTGTGTCTCAAGCACATCAGATGTTGGGTGTAGTGGCTCTTTCAATCTCTGGATAGGTGGTGTGGATCAGATGTTTTTATTCTTGCAGCTGACTGTTGGTTAGAATGTCTCCCATCCCCATGATGGTGATGATGCACCATTAGGCATGTAGGCCAGGACTAGAGATCACCATCCTCCCACAGGAAAATGGAAAATCTACATCCTCCTGCTCCACCATATAAAATAACAACTTGCATGGAGACTGGTGGTAATGCTTCTTTAAAATCATAAAGTATATCTCCCGATGTATAAAATATAGTCTATTTATATGATTTTGAGATCCAACTATATTACTACTATATTACTGTCGTCAAGCATCGGTGGTCGAGAGGCCAGCGACATCTGCTTTACAAGCAGTTGTCCTGGGTTAGCGGGTTCGCTTCCCGGCTGGTGCTATGACACATGAAAAAAAAAAACTATATTACTGTGAACAAGATTGTTTACTGCTATCAAATCCATTAGCACATTCAAATTTTTAAATTTTAATTTATAAAAATTATTTAAACTTTTGTTTTAACCTTTTACTAGGATATTTATGGCTATGTTTGATCACTACAGATCCCTAAGGACCTGGTAATAGTTTCAGTTCAGTAAATCTTGTTTATCAGAAATGATATTTTAGGAAAATGTTATTGGTAAAGATTAAGATTTTAGATTTTATCTTACATTATACTAACACAGGTGCACATGGTATGATTCTTGTTTACAACCCTTTAAAGTTAAATTTAAGAATCACAAGAAACTTATAGATAATATTGCACTATACATGTATCACAACAGTACATGGAATACACATATATACATGTGATTTCAACTTTAAAAATGGTAAATCAATTCTTTAAAGAACAAAATTTATAATTCAAAATGTATTATTTTTAAATCAAAATACTCACTGCAATATAACTGTATCTATGATATAATTAGCGATTGATCGCATATATTTATGCAGTGATACATATATAACTGTTAATGATCTTATATATCTACTCAGGGTGGGTTTAAAGATGGTAAAGGTAGAGTTATAGGAAGAAATAGGTGAAACAGATATGACATCAGGAATATAGTGTTTCAATAATAAGTATTCTACAAATATGTATGCATATTTAATTCCTGACCCATAAGTCATGTTATGTTAATTAGGTAATTGAATATTATGACCATCTCAATTTTAGAGCTACATAATGAATTTTAAAAAATGCCATATCAAACAGTTACAAAAAATATGAATTTGAAAAGTCAAGAAAAATTTATTAGCACTTTAAATTGCAAAATCAAAATGAATAAACTTTTATTTTCACTCTGCTCCAGAGACATCTATTGTAAGCTTAAGAAAATATTGGACACCAAAATGGTGTGCTGCTACATAAATGAGCTGCTCTTGGAAGTATATAAGTAAGAGTATGAATAAGAATTCATATGACATTATTTGTTGAGAATATTTTTACATTATTCATCTAGTTCTTCATACAGAATCCAGGAGATTACATAATTTAAAAAAAAAAAAATGAATATTGAATAAACAAATTTTATTTAAAAGTAATTTACAGTGAAAAAATAGGAAAAAAAATCTGACCTTAAATATTAACTTATGACATTTAAATGTATTATTTTATGTTCTGCACAGGTTTTACTCGAACAAAACCATAGCCAATTTTTTTGATCAAATCTTTATTATATTATAATATTTTTATAGGTATGATAAATTCATATAATTTTTTAAAATTATAAATAATTTTGTGATGCTGTTTACAAATTGTTTATGAAGCATATATATATTTTTCCATATGTCATAGCATTGTCCGGGAGGTGAACCCGCAACAACTATATGCAACCAACTGCTTTGCTTGCTTGAAAGGCGGCTGTGCTGACCTCTCAGCTAACAATGCTTAACTGAAGCATATTTTTGTGATTTGAAATTGCTTAATAATTGAGCTTCATAGTATTAAAAAAAAAGAGAAAATTATATATATATATTTCATTAGCGGTAAATTCAACTCTTTTAATTCGAAAAAATCTCTTTTGTAGTACTAATTATTCAAAACATTAGAAACAAAATATATTAATATTTTTTATTAGTCATTCATTAGACTATCCACTTAATAAATAATATTTCTGTAGTATAATTTCCATTAAATGTCTTATGCAAGGTAGCGACTGGTTTCTATCAATTTTAGTATTTGTTGGAGTTGTGTAATCATAAACATGTGATCAAAGATATGTAAAAAAGATATATGGTTCCCATAATTTTTTTTTACACATCTTTGGTTATCTTCTTATGATTATACTTCTCCCACAAGGTGTTAAAAGTGGATAAAACCCATTTTGAAGACCATACATCTTTATCACATGTCTTTGGTCCTATGTTTATGATTACACTCCTCCACAAGGTATTAAAAATGGATAATAGTCAAGCATTGGTGATCGAGTGATCAGCACAGCTGCCTTGCAAGCAGTTGTCCTGGGTTAGCGGGTTTGCTTCCTGGCCGATGCTATGACCCATGAACAAAAAAGGATTAGTAACCCATCCCTACTTTGCATGAGAGCAGTGTAATGGATATTACACTAAAAGAATATTACTATTAGAAATAACATGCTTCCAGAAATATATGCTTTATAAAAATACTTCAAAGAAGATAATTTAGATTAAGTTACCTTGCTTAAAAATGATATAGTGAAAATTACAAAATTTTTATTCATTATTGGATAATTTCTAGTCTATTGAATGACTAATAAAAATTATTAAGATTAAGTTGCTATGTTTTTTTAAAATAATATTTTTTATGAAAATAATTATAATATTATTGTTTGAATGTTTTATTTTGCTTAAATATTCATATTTTTATTTTTATTCATTTGGAATCAGTTCCCAACCTCAAGATGTCAACCTGGTCTGCAAAGAAAGGCACGATGTAAAAAGAAAAGTGAAGGAGGCCTTCTTCATTACGATGGATTGCAACGCCATCAACCTCAAGGACACATGCTTTACGATCTCAAAAAAAAATGGAGCAATTAACCTTTGAACTTTGCATAATTTGCATATAATTACTTCACTTAGAGCTATGAAGATGAGAGCATGTCTCTTGAAAGCGCTTGCAGAATAATATAATTTTATTTTATTTTGTTTTTTAAGTAAAAAGTAGCTTTGCGTTCAGGTGCAATAGCGCCTATATTATTTTACATTTATATAAAATTATAACTTCAAATAATGCTGATTCAAATATTACATTCATCTGCCAGGTTAAGAATAAATTATTCTTACTTGTATTTCCAATTTTCAACGTAAATAAATTATTAATTTACTTAAGCCAATAAACATCACATGGCTATACATATAGAGAGTTTTGCCTGTTTTAATTTACTTAATGAATTAGTGCTTGATATTTTAATGTAGATGGACTAGTGTTTACATAATTACATATATTTGAGTTGTCACAGTTTGCAGTTCAGAAATTGGCTAGTAGTCAATATCTTATTTCACCATGAACTCGATAGAAGACAATATTATACAAGTGCGAACATATATTTATATAAACATTAATTCAAACTATACATTACAATGCATTTAACAAGTTAAATGTTTTAATATGACATTTGACATTGTGATTTTGTTACAATTGCAAATATATTTAGTTTGTTATTCAAAATGTATTCGGTGAAGAAATGTAACATTTATGAGGTGAAGTCAATAATTAATTACAAGTAATTAGAGAAATGAAATAGAATTGAAAGTCTCTAGGGAAACTTTAATTGTTTTAGTCATTCTAGTTCATCAAGAATGTGGGATTAACACAAAGATTTTCCAAATATATCATTTCTTTTATTTTTTTAGCTTCCTTTTTTTAAACGTATCAAACATGTTCTGAAACATGGCAAAGTTGTTTTTATTAATCCCAAGACATTTCTAATAGATAATACTTTTTATTTAAAAGGTGTCTTATCAAAATAAAAGCAACAAAATTAATTCTGAAACATTTATCTTTCACACAATTTCCGTATGCACACACACATACTATGTGTATGTAAATTTAAGTGTCTTTTTATATATGCAGATAAATATTTTTATGTATTTCACACAAGTTCAATAATTTGGATTATGTGTGATTATAAATGTTTTGACTAACAGCACCATTAAAGAATATGGGTTAAGGATGTAAATACACGAGCGTGAGCGTGCGCGCGCGCACACACATACAACAGGAGAGAAATATAGAGACTTCAAACCATTGAACAAAGTATGGAAAGATGTGCATTAGGTATAACAAAAAGAGACTATAAACAAAATATATGAGTGAAAGAACAAACAGTTTCACTGACATTTATTGAAAGAATTAAGAGAGTGAAATAGAGCTGTGCTAGATATATTGCTACTGAAGATGATAATAGAAGAACAGTTGAAATCTTAAACTGAATCTCAATAGAATGTTAAAAAAAACCAAGAAATCACATTTGAGATGGATGAATGAAATAAATAAAATCTGCTGTAGAAATGTGAAGAGAAAGCTCATAAATCAAAGAAAATGGGTTAAATTTTATTCTGCAGCGAATTGAAAATGATTGAAAATAATAATGATATGATGCTCAAGGCTAAATGGGTTTGTAAGTAATCATTAAAAACCAGTCAACACTTAGGCAAAACCAAAATCAATAAAAATCAACATTTTCAAACTGTTGTCAAGATAACCTTTTAACAATAAAGTTGCCTTGAGAACAGTTTGAAATTGTTGATTGTTGTTGATAATTGGAATTGTCTAAGTGTTGACTGGTTTTTAATCATATATATAAATATGCAGATTAATATGCCTATTCTTTTAAGTATAAAAACACATATTTTCTCATTTAAGTAATTAACTTGAAATTTTAAAATGTTACTAATTATTTAGTTAATAATATTACATCTTTAAATTACATTAAAGATTCAAAAACAAGACAGTTGTGTAGATTATATGAAGAGACAATTCTCCATATTTTCTATATTTGTCCTGCTCTTAAGTCAATTAGGGACTTTATTGTTGCGAATGTCTCTCTGGATCTTAGGGATGCTCTTTCTGTTTCTAATACTCTCAAGAAGGGATCTTTTGCAGCAATAAGATTATCTATCTTTATAACATTTTCTTTATGGTTGACACATTGCAGGCTCATCTTTGGTCATTCTCAGGACTCAGCTCTAACCGTCTTTATCAAGTCAAGCAGCGAGACTCTCTGCTTTCGCCTGTGAGTCTACATGATGATACTTGGGTGAAAGTTTTATTTTCCTCTTAATCTTATTAAGATACCCTTTTCTCTGCATTGACTTTTTCAAGTTTCATTCTGAATGCTATGTAATTTTTTATAAAGTTTAACTGTATATTACTATGTTACTATGTTTAATAAATTTATTTTAAAACAATAACTTAAAAAATTATATGAATATTTATAAAACTTCAATAAATTTAGGTAATAAGTGGTTAACTAAAAATGAATAAAAAATTATGTAATAAAGCAGTATATATAAAGTTGTATAATGTCTGTTTTTATATATTCTAAATATTATGTTATATAATTAATTCTTTTAACTTTTATTGAATCTCTATCGTAATTTTATTCTGTTTATTCATGCTTTATTTTGTAATTGTTGTTATTTTACTTCCATTATAGTACACTAGATGGTGTTCTATCTGCAATAACTGGTTAATGTTAAAATAGATTCTTAACATTTGGTTAAAAGCACAGAATCATGTGCCAAAAGGTTTTTTTATGTATAATCATTAATGTATATATATATATATAATTGTTATATATGAGATTTTTTGTTATTTATTATAATTTATATGACCAAAAAAAAAAAGCATAATAAGGTTCATCAATTCTATTTTTGATGATAAGTGAGTAATTCAAAATTATTGTTTAAATAATTTTTATTAAATAAAGATTTTTTGTTCAATTTTTTGCATTAAATGCATAGTAAACAAAGGCAAAACTATCCATACAGTAGTGCCACCCTATGCCAAACAAAGTAATCAATGGATTCCAGAAGGCTTGTGCATAAAATCCCTATCTAGTGCCTACTCATCCAATATCCCCAGACTAGTTTCTGACTTGTGGCCATCATCAGTGAGGAGCCTTGGTTCTGAGAGCACTGTATGGAGAGTTTTGCCTTTGTTTACAACAATTATGTGCTAGTATAGAGATGGTGATCATGTGATGTTTAGTGGTTTAACACCAATCCTGCCTAATAGAATAGTGGTGGCTATGGTTGTTTACGAGCTAAAGACACCAAAATGTATGGGTGCTGAATTGAGTTCAGACCCATATGACTATATAAGCTATTGAGTTTAGATTGAAAATATTATTGCGTTTTCAATTTCATTCTCATAGTTTTGTAATAAAGTAGAGTTAAAAGGTGGCTGCTGGAGGGTTGCATTAGATCCTAAGATCTAGGTGCAGTGCTCTCAGATCCAAGGCTCCTCACTGATGATGGCCACAAGCCAGAAACTAGTCTGGGGATATTGGATGAGTAGGCACTAGATAGGGATTTTATGCACAAGCCTTCTGGCATCCATTGATTACTCTGTTTGGCACAGGGTGGCACTACTGTATGGAGAGTTTTGCCTTTGTTTACAACAATTATGTGCTAGTATAAAGATGGTGATCATGTGATGTTAAATGCATAGTAGTTACTGTTAGAAAGTATACATTATTTAATTTAAAAAAACCTATATAAAAATACTTTTTGCAGTTAGTTACCATAAAATGTATATACTACTAAAATGCATTATAGTAATAGTGCAATGAAATAGGTTGAATAATGTAAAATTATATACATTAAACTTAATTATTTAATTGTCCCTAAACTGTTCATTCCTTCAACATCTGGTAGAATTTTAAAAGTTTGCCTATTGAATTCTAGAATTTAAAAAAGGTTATGATTGAATAAACTTGTATACAACAACTCTACCACAGATAAGGCTCGCCAATCATTAGTAAGGTGCTTGAGTTATTTAACCAATATTTCTCATTATCTTACAATTTTTTGTGCTATTAACTAATTAGCTATCATTATTAATCAAAGCAATAATAAATAATTATTTTAGGTTTTCTAAGTATATGTGCTTTTCTTTTTAAATTTAATACTCAACAGACAACAAGTCAATACAACAAATGAATTGACTATCATGAATACTTTAAATTTAATTTAAAATTGTTGCAAGTAATTTGAATGCTTCTATCCTGAAAACATTGCTATTTAATGGATTACATCAAAGTTAGGAATAAGAATATAAAATAAGTTAATATCACATGAACTGCAAATAATTGAATATACATAAAAGTATGATCCATTCTAAATATGTTTAACAAAATAGCAAATAGAGATTTGAAACCTCTCAACAAAGTATGAAAAGACATAAATAGTCAAAATAAGAGTCATAGATCACATGACCCTATTCTTTTAAGCTTGTAAGTTATAAACAATGATGATTGCCAATTCCTCAACAAGCTTAGTGATAAATGATTAGCTAGAAAAAGCATTTAAAATATCTCTGTCAGGAACCCCACCCCCTGTTTTAGTTAAATGCGGCTTTGGGTTGGTATTTTTAGATCTAGTGTCTGAACCTACCCTGATACCTCTCTGAGGAGTGCCAAAGCATGAAAACATGGTCAGGGGGTTGGGGGGGGGTTCCTGACAGAGATATTTTAAATGCTTTCTCTGGCTAAGCATCAATCCTCATTGTTTATGAAAAGACTTGTGTTAGGAATAGCTAGAAAGAATAAAAAACAGAATATATTTGATAGGAAATTTGTTACACATTTTTTAGAATCATTTACTATTCATGCAAAAATTCAACAGCTGTTAAATATCAAAACTGCAAGCTTATTATATGATTAAGATATAGAATTCTTATTAAAAATATGATCCATAAATAAGTCTGTTCTTGGAATCATTAACAAGGAAATCCTTGTTTCTTATTAATATTTGATAAATGTTACAAGTACCATGTTTCAGATAGTAACAAATTATAGAAAAGTAATTGTCTTGTCCTCACTAGTGCCATTAAACAATGGTATTCAATCTGCAAGGATACTCTTGCCCCAGCCACAAGATAAAGACTTAAAGGTAATAAGAGTGGACATCTTATTTCTGCACTCAAATGTAATTATATGAGTCAATCTTAATTGTCTCAAAAAGAAAGTATTGAATTTATTACAATTGTTACATTGTGATGTAAGACGTTTCTTATTTTTTACTTCTATATTTCTTTAACAGTACCTCTTTCATTAGTTCCTCTATATTGTCTTTCCTTACAAGTTATTATTTTGATATTATGTATATGTTTGTTTTCATAATTCCAACTTTTGCATACATTTTGAAAATTATCAACCATTACTACATCATAAGAACATTATAAGTTCTGATAAGAAAAGTTCATCTATGCAACCAACTAATTTATCAGCAACGCCAATGTCTAAATTCCCTAAGAAATTTGTCTTGGCAAACATGTCTTACAAAACAAGATTATAATGGATAATATAAAAATAGTCAAGATTCATTTAAAGTCAAGTTCTATGGAGATGGTAGATAAGTTTATTAATATTATTTATTATAGATACTTTTAGATATATTAATAAATTTAATATAACTTAATATAAAATGTTCACCATATCTGTTAAGAAAATATTATATTTTATCCACAAATAATATAAGAAAGAGGCTTCTATCCCTTTATTGAAGAAGTGGATTATATAAATCAAATCATTTACATTTTTGTAGAGAGTATTTAAATATTACTCTGGTATATGTTAAAACAGGCAAAACTCACTATACGTATTGCCACACACAGCAAGCTAGAGTAATCAATGGATGCCAGAAGGCTTGTGCATAAAATCCCCATCTAGTGCAGTGCTCTCAGATCCAAGGCTCCTCACTGATGAAGGCCACAAGACAGAAACTAGTCTGGGGATATTGGATGAGTAGGCATAGATGGGGATTTTATGCATAAGCCTTCTGGCATCCCTTGATTATTCTAGCTTGCTGTGTGTGGCAATACGTATAGTGAGTTTTGCCTGTTTTAACAACAGGTATACACAAGCATAAGAGGTTGTGGTCATGTGATGTTCATTGATATAACATATGCCATTTACTATAATTTTATTTGCTATGAATATGATTATGTAATAGTTGAAAGCATGATAAGCATATTATTTGTGCATAAAATATAATTTTTTCTTCATAGAGATGATGAACATGTTTGCATTGAGTTACAATTGCTGAAGGAAAAAAAAATTAAATAAGCATTAAATTTAATATAATAATTTTTTGTGGGGTCATGTGATATTGGAACATTAAAATAATTAAATGGTTTATTGCTTGTAGTGAACCAGAAGTGACAAATCTGAGCTATGATTCATAGAGTGGTCTTTTTTTATATAACCCAAAGCCTGCATTCAATATACACATATACAAGATTATTTTTCAATTAATGGGTGGAGAAAACAATTTTTGAAATTTATTTTATGTTCTCATATTTCAATCCAAATCTTAAAGATACAAAATAATGATTGGTCCTTTGCATTTCTCCACCTGTAATAATGAAATTTATATGAGGATGGCTCCAAACCTGTTCAAGTCATTCTTGAATGCCAGTCATCAGTAGGTGAGACACATACATATATGCGATAATGGATTTCATGACTTAACGCAATATGCATTAATAAATCATATAATAGACATTAAGCCATTAACCTTAGGGTGTCAAATTTATAATTTCGAAATTAACAAAATAATTTACATATCTCTTATGAAAAAAAAATTATACAAAACTTAATAAAATATAATCGGAAAAGTCTCTTATATATATACCTAAATTATTATACTATTTTCTCTGGGATAAAGCATATATATAATTTTATTGGAAACTTTTTGAAACCCAATTTCCACCCAGGGTCATATAAATAATTACCAAACCCTATGCTGTGGTGTCGATCAGAAAAAAATTAATTCATGCATGTGTATACCTAACTTCATGCAATGTACCGTTAATTCAGGGTCATGGCAATAATTACTCAAAGCCCCATGATTTGGCATCCATAATTGGGAAAAAAAACTTAACTTATGTAACAGTCATATTTGTACATTCACCAACTAAATCCAGAGTTCCAGCAAATTACACCAAAGATGATCAAGATGAGAGGTTGAGACCTCGAATATGACTATATTTCAACTCATTTACCAGTGCTCCATGACTTAATACTCTGTGGATAACATTTATGAGGTTATACTTGGTCTCAATAAACATAAAATGAAGAATATGCAACCAAAAATGGCCAAGAGAGGGTGCAAAATATAAAACTAATCTTGTTTTAATAATTAGGCAACTGGTGATTGTTTTTATATTACTGCTTCTTTAATATAAATTTACTATGTTTCAATACTATGCCTTAAAGAAAGGGGAATCAGATATTTTATACATTATAGATTTACAAATCCTGAGTTGTAATTTTAAAATGTACAGTATATATAAAAATTATGAGAGTTTGAATTATTCTTAAAATAACTGAGAGGGTGATGAAAAGAATTTGCTATGTATATTGTAAAATCTAAATCTACTCAAAAACTAATACAAAGTATGACCCCAAAACATTTTATTCTCATATATATATGCTTGATTAATAGTAAATAAAAAAAAAGTGTTACCTTATAAATATTCACATTTAAAATTAAAAAGATTTTCTAATTTCTAAAATCGTTTAACATCATTGTATGAATAACGTGTGTGTTTAAATTCATGTGTATTTGTGCAGAAAGAATGTATTCATTTGTTACATATCTTTAAAAATGAATATCTATGAGTTACTACTTTTTAAAATTATAGATATTTAGAATATGTAAAACTGTTTGCAATAGTGTCTTAGCATAGTTAAGAAAATGAGAAGACAGAGTAGTGAGAATTTATTTTTAATTAATGACCCAAAGAAAAGAAATAATTTACATTATGACAGAAAAGTAGATGAGTTCTAGAAGAATGATTTAAAAAGTTAAATACAGCGTTGCATATATATATATTGTTAAAAGGCGTTACCATAGCAACATGTTAGGATTGTTGATTGTTATTGATATTGGTTCTGTCTAAGTATTAACTGGTTTTAATGAGTATATACGTATAAGTTTACATTATAAAATAATAATACTTGTAATGTAGCCGTTTATCATTTGATGTTTTGAATACATTTAGTGTTAGCCATGTTTATTTAAATTAACTGAGAAAAAAATTTACTAACGATTTATTTATATTTTTGCTATAGACAGTTACCATAGCCAAAGCAAGATATTTGAGATAATGAATTTATTACTGTAAAATTTAGAAAGTGTTTAATTAATGTTTTGCTATTTATGGCTACTGTATCCCTATTATATGTGCCCTTGAAAATACTTTTGAGATATTATTTTATATCAAGGCTGAATAATGAATGGAGACTGAGAACTTTCTTATGTATTTGGTTTTATTTAATGGATGTTGTTTGGTGACATGATCATACCTCTTTTTTAGAAATTTTATTAATTAATTCTATATAGGAAGCATCTCAACTATGGTATACTTAAATCTGGTCATACTGTGCGGAAAATATAGTCAAGATAATGAGCTAAGGGCTTGCTTATTATGATTAAGACAATTTGTGAAATTTTAAAAGAAAATTTATTTCCAAAAAAAAAAAAACATTCTATCCAAATGCAAAAATGAATCCATGCACATGTTTAAAATACTTTTAGTGTTACATTAGAGTCAAGGAAATAACTATTATTATAATGAATTAATAGTAAGGCGCTTATTGTAATTGGTTTAATTATTTATTCAGATACCTTTGAAGATAAAATAATTAGATTTATAAAGTGAATTATTTAAAGAAAAGAAGCAATATATATATAGGGCTATTAGAGTGATATTTGAGTGGCCATAAAATGCCTTATCTACTGACTATATTTGCATGTTTTCCTAGTAAATTATTTTATTCTAAATTAAGAGTTGACTATGTTTACTTATAATTTTAATATTATTGTTGTAATTAGGGATACATTATCTTAGGATAAGAGTATGACTCACTGCTTTGTTTCTAACCCCTCATTCTTTGCTTAATAATCCCTAATAATTAAAAGATCAGAAATTTTTTTATCATTATTAAATTTTACTCACTGAGATACCCATTTTATGTTACATACAATCCTATTAAAGAAATTATTTTACTTGCAAAACAAGTATTTTAAAAGAAGAAATTAATGCGGTAAAGACATAAGAAAACATGTTCCTATTTTATAAAACTCAATATTAAATCTCATCATGGGAATAAGATGCTTATTATGGTTGTAAGAGGTTGTGTAGGAGATGTGTTATATGTGGAGAATTTTAAAGTAACCTTACCTTTTAATGATGTATGCTTCCAATATTAAGAGGCATTGCATTTATAAGATTGAGTGTGAGAAGTCTCCTCCTCTTTAGTTATTAGTACTGCTGTTTATACTAATAGCATAATTATTTACCCCTTTTCTCTGGCTATTGTGGCATATGGCATTATTAGAAACCCTTCTGAGCTTAGCCTATATGTTATCCTGTTTTAGCCTATAATCTTATTATTTTGATGACTTTTGTGAAAGTATTGCACTCTATTTATTTATTTGTTGCAATATATATATATATATTGTAACGATATATAAATATGTCGTTACATTAATTTAAAATAAAAACTTAAAAGTTCGCAAATAAAAGTAAAAAACTAAACGCTAAAAGTAAAATGTTTTTGTTAAACGTATATATTCGCACAGATGCCAAACTTTAAAAATTTATTTTTTTTAAAAAACAAATAAATAAGTATTTGAACGTACTTTTTTATAAAAAAAAAGTACAAGATTTAAAAATAAAAACAGGTATTAATTAATTCTTGTAATCTGTAAATGGAAATGATTGTTTATAAATTGTTTGAAAAGCAAGCTAGCCTTGGGCTCTTGTATAATTAAAATGATGAGATGAAAATTGGATAAGAGAATAAAGAAAAATTAGTTTGACCAATGGAAGCACTAAGCCTTGGCTCGGACCCTAATGAAAGTTATGGATTAGTGACGTTTTGTTGATTGAATCCGTGTGGATAATATAAAAAGGGAAATACAGTTTTTCGGACAGTTCCAGCGTTGTGTGTTTGAGAGTTGTGGTAGGACGCACATACCACACTCTCTAGTTAAAAAAATTATAAAATGAAAAGACTGAGATACAAGAATGGAACCAGCTAATGCTACCTCCAGAACATTATCTTCCAATGGAGATGTCACGGGAATTAAAAAACAGGAACCTGGACTCTTCTACCGTAAGCTATATTGATCTGAACTCTAAATTGAAAAATAATTAAGAACTTTCGTTCAAGCTTCTGAACTTCTATCTGACTTTTTTAAGTTTAAAATCAAATTAATAATGTTTAATTTTATATGTTTTCCGATTGATAAAAATCATTTCCATTTTTTTTTTCTTATTGTATAAATTATTTATTGTTTAAATTTTAAATGATGAAATTTATGTTGGGTATAGACGTTGCATAGATTTGTTAGCGGTTGATAATATTGTGGTTTTCACATTCGATTAGAATATATGTCAACGATATCACTGCAAGCATCTTACGATGAATGCTAATGGGATTTGTATATTCCCTATGCAAGTGACGTTTATCGATGACTTTGTATTTTGATCGGTTGTGTTTAATTTGGAATGTTTTTGACCGTGGAATCTGTGCAGCTGATCTGTACTCAACATTTTAAAACAAATTTTATAAAATGCATTTGTGCGAACGTATCTAAATGTTAAATTTAAGTCGGGCGTGAATGGCTATATAGTTTTGTAAAGTTATATTAAGGGAGGGTAATCTTAGGTTATTCGTTTCGTGGTTGAATTGGCTCAATGGATTGGTTATATTTGTGTAATTAGTAGATGTAGTATGAGGTCCGCTACACACCCTCTGTTTGCCTATGGATGGGTTTGTAAGTCGGCAGAAGACCGCAGTCCATTCCTATGGAGTTTTTTGTTTATTGTTCTACTTGCCAACAGATGTAACATTCCTGTGGTGGAGAGTCAATGTCTTCTCTAATTCTACTTACTGTTCAGATGTCCATTCCCGACAGTATAGTATTTTGTGTTGTCGTATCATGCTACATTGAATACATGAATGTATCAGATGGATTGGCGCCAGTTGATTGCGAAATTTGTTGCCTAAGGTTAAATCAGGGAAGAATATTTTCTTTTCAAATGCAGATCTATGTAGTCTATTCATACTTGACTATCTAAATAAAATATTAAACTCATTGAAACTTAGTTAAATGTAAAATTAAAAGTTAATATAAAAATCTAAAATGTTAAACTTATTCCTCAAATTAGAATGATTTTATATGTGCGTAAATAAATATTTTTATGTGTTAATTTCTGGCAGTGGCTTTTATTTATTTATATTTAAGATATAAATTAAGATATAGATTTTTATCTCTGCTACTCCGCTGAGCTAGTGATTTGGGCTAATGATCAGAATATTTAAATAAAGTGGAATCTTAACAGTGCATATCGGCCTACTCTATAAATTTTTCTAGGCTCAAATGCCTAGATGGCGCCCTGGTAGTTGCAGATATTGTTTTTGCGGTTAGATTCGATCTTCACTTTCATTTCGATCGTTATAATATATATATAAGAAAACTAAATAGCATTAATTATCCAATGCCATGCATTTGTATTTTACTGATTGACTTGCCTTTAAAAAGAAATTGTATCCATTTGTCCATCTATTATAATAAACTCCGTTCCTCTGACAGATGAGTTCCACTAAGAGCAGCTATATCAATCTTGCTTCTTGACAGTTCTTCAACTACAAGAGCAATGCTCTGTTGTGGTGTTGAATAGTTTATATTAAGTAAAACTGATAGTTTGTATCACTGTATTTAAATCAGGTTATAACATATTTCACACTTATTACTTGTCAATAAATATATGACTAAATACCATTAAAGTAATAGATATATCATTTCTATTCTTTTCATTTATTGAGGGGTGATTACTTCATACATAGCTCATGGGAAATTGCAGTAATTCATATAAAGGTGTAATAGGTTGTAATAGGTTGCAGTTGTTTTACTTTCAATTTTATATGTAAACCATCACACATTTTTAAAAATGGTTTAACTTATAAAAATTAGTTTTATGATAAATAAGCAGTTAATATTCTACTAATATCATCATTGGGGCGATGTTATTACCAATATATGATAATCATAGGAATAATATTTATCCGAAATAACATCATTTCTTTTTAAAATCTTCAAGAAGATAATCATTACTACATCAATTAAAACTATTGATGTAATTGCTGGTCATTTTATACTTCTTTTATCCTCAATATTTTTGAACAGAACCCCCCCCCCCTAAAAGAACATATTTTTTGTTGAAAATGATACTTTAATCTTTCTAAAAGTTTGAATAAAATTTATGATCACTAAATATCAAAGATTGGTTTCAGACTCTACAGGAGGGCACTGGCTCTTACTACACCTACCTAAATTTGAAAATTTCAAGACTTAGCTTGGATAATTAATATGACAGAGGTCACATGTAATACTTTAAAAATAATTGTGACTTTATTTAAGCTGTAGTCTAATTTACAAGTATGAATCTTAAAAATAACAGGCATGCAAGAATTATTTCACTAAAATTTTATCACATAATTATTATCTGTATAACTAATAATAGTTATTATTATTATTATTTTTAACTTCAATCAATTAATAAATACAACAAGTGTCAATTTCCCCCCAAAATTCTTTCCTTTTCAGTCTATTTATCAGATAAGTGATATGCGCAAATAATAATTTAAATTAAAAACCCAGATAAAAAAAAATAAAACTACCCCCATTATTCCAATTCAAATAAAACAGTCCCCCACCTTCAAGCATTTCCGTAAAGAAATATTATTATGGCAAAAACGGGGGGAAAAAATCATACAAACAAGAATAGACCCTTTTATGTAAATAAATATAAAATTTGGGATATTTCTGATATTTTATACAATTAAAAAAAACCCACTATAATGGATCAATGACTATAATGTCATTAGATTAAATGACTGTTTGATAAATAGCTTAAAAAATTGCGGAAATCTTAAAAATTAAGATAAATCAATAACTAGTGTACTCTATTGAGAATTTTAAATACTAAAAGATAAACAATTTTTTTAAAATATCAATTTTTTTCTTAAAGGATATTCCTTTTATTTTTTAAAATTGTCATTTTTGTAATAAGTATGTTTTACTTATTAATATACAGTTAATATATATACAACCAAATATTTGAATTCTGTCCAGGTAAAATTTGCAAGCAGGTTTAAGACTTTTTCTTTATGAGGTAGCTAACCATTTAGCATTTAATATTTTAGCTGGAGGGTAAACAAGAATAAAAGCGAAACTCTGAAGATTCTGCCTGTATTTGGCTAGCTTGATGAATACTGCTTTTCCCCCCAATAGTTATCTTTTAAAAGAGAAGTTGCAGTGATCATATCGAAGCTAGCTGAGATGCTATTCAAATTGATTGCTTGACCTATATGCATGAGTGTTAAATTATTGGATAAAATATATAATGGTTCTGGCAAAAAAATAAACATTCTCCTCAACATACTCATGTCTAATAAACTATTTTATATAGACATAATAATTATTATATGTAATAAATTGTGTAAACGTATGTATTTATGCATTGATGAAGTAAAATTGCCACATTATTATAGACTAATGTAGTTTTGGGGTAGTGTTCCATACTCATGGCTTTTAATTATATATATAATCAGATGTCCAAATCATGGCCACCTGAAAGTTTCAAGTAGGCTTAAGATTTTTCTTAAAGCACTATAATTATTCAATAAAAAATTAGTATCATTGTATACTTTAGTTATAGAACCCAAATTAATTAAGTTATATTATCCAATAAATTACTAATGATCTATAGTAAGTTTATGTCTTTTAATTTGGAAAATAATTCTGCATACCTTGAATAAAAGCATGATGCTGCACATTACTGGAGGATTTAGAGTGTGTATATAATTTGTGTTCAATAAGGGTGAGTGCACAACCAGTATTATGGCACCTTTCAATGGCTTAACTATAAATTTAAAGAATTAAATATAGAAGATATTCAATAATCCCTGCTTATGGAGAAAAAGAAAACACAACACATGAAAGATGACACTTGAAAAAAAAAAACCCGAATGACCTCAAAATGTATTTATAAGTGAATCAAGTTATCACATGGAAAAAAAGAGAAAAAATAAATGAATTAATTGTTCCATATGGTTATAATAACAAGAATAAATACATTATTTTGTAATCAAATTTAAAATTTATATCTGAGCTAAAAATGATATGATAATCCCTAGCATAGTAAATGATTAGTAATAATCATTAAAGCATTTATCTAAAGGAGTCACTGGCAAATGTGGAAGTGTAAGAGCTTTGACATTTGGGTATTTAATTGTAGTGCATATAATCATTTTTCACTACATATATGCTTTGATAATAAAATTGTTTAATATTTATATTATGACTATAAAAATATTTCTAATAAATTTTTATTACAATTTTGTAATTTTTCTGGTTTTTAAATCATAAAGTTTAAATTCTATTAGTGAATTTAATTTGATTTTTTTCAGATTTAACTTTCTATGTTGATAAATTATATAATCTCTCTTGAAGTTCTTAAATGTACTTTTTACTTGTCTTCAATTTTGGAAAATTCATTTTGCAGTAGCTACTGTAACTAAAAAATAATAAAAATAATGCTTTTTTTTTCCATATGTCATAGCATCTGCCGGGAGGTGAACCCACAACCGTCTGCAACCAACTACTTGCTTGTAAGGCAGCTGCACTGATCTCTCAACTAACAACGCTTGACATATAAAAATAATGCTTTATATAGAAAATTGCTCCTTTTTTATTTCACCAATTAGAAGTGTCAAATAAGAACCTAAGACAATTGTAAATTTACCTTCAATTTGATGAGGATAAATACTGGACTAAAGTACTGAAAATGTAGAATCAATGTGTGCATAAACTAGATGTTTATAATAATGAAATAATTACTAATTACTGGTCCTATCATGCTATTATTATTCTATTATTATTAAAAAAAAGCAATTGTAATAAAATGGAGATTAAATCTATAATAAAACTTATTTTAATTAAATATACTTAACTATTTTGTGCACAAAAGCTATTAATTTCAACAGTATTATGAAGGACAGCCACACCAGGATTACGGAGATGAGGAATCTAAGTTCTCAAAATAAAAAATGATTACACTACTATGGTGGATAGCTGCATCAGGACTACAGAGATGAGAGTTCTTCAAAGTGAAAAATATTTACATGGTATTGCAATTATGGAATATCATACTCTCTACCGAATGATATTCTATTTGTCTAGGAACCTCCATAAAATTATTTTAATTTAACATTGAGAGTATGCCAAAATCAAAACTGGAGATTATCTACAAATTAATTGATTAACACAATATTATAATTGTATTTTAGAAAATCCATCATTCTTCTAATAATGCACATCATAAAACTAATGGATTATATTAATTATTAACAGATGATATGGATATTTTTGTTTCAAATTAGTAATATAAGGCAAATAGCTTCTATTGAAGATAGCTCAAATAATATTGCAAAAACCACTTGGATGGATAATTTTGATGTATTTACAGACTTTCTCACACAAATTGACCATATTCTTCTTCAATTCTCATAATAGTTTTTAATGCTTTTGTAAATGAAAATCAAACTTACCAACTTTTAGAATGGATAGCTTAATTAAACAACATGGACTTACTTTACAATGCCAAGCAATGAAAAACTTTCCATTTAGCAGAAAGAGAACAGAAACATCTGATTTATATATTGTTTTGCTAAAAAAGATTCATTATTTGCTGAACTATAAATATTGTATCACTTCCTTTATAACCAACCTATACCATGTCTAATAACTCTTGGAATCCACATTCCAATGGTGAAAGATATCCTGTTTCAAGATGGTATTTAAGGAAAGCTATCTGGAGTCAATATATTGGATATTAATAAGAATATTAATAGAATCTCTTCAATTCCTTTTTAGTACATGGTCAATAAAAGCATTAAATATAAAAAAATTATCTCTATTATTTTAAAATTTTTAATATTGGCACAGTGAATAAAAATTTAAAACTACATCATACTTTAGATTGATGGACACTTATAATTGATATATATATATATATTTCTGGTATAAGTTAAAATGTATTCCCCTCACATATATATTATATTTAGTATGTATGCATAATAATATATGTGTATATAAGTGATTAAAAATATAAAATATTTTAAATGAAAAGTGTTTAGCATTTTTACTTTGATAGGAAATTTTTAAAAAAATGCTTACCAAAGCTATATTGTAAATGAACTTCCCTTAATAAATATAATTTTACTTTAAATTAATTTCACATACATGGTGTATTTATATCATTAGATATTTCTTTAGTAAGTTAATATGTATACTCTTTATATATATATATATCATATTTAAACAGGCAAAAGCTTTCCTTATAGTAGTGCCACCTTGTGCTAACCAGAGTAATCAATGGATGCCAGAAGGCTTGTGCATAAAATCCCTATCTAGTGCCTACTCATCCAATATGCCCAGACTAGTATCTGGCTTGTGGCCTTCATCAGTGAGGAGCCTTGGATCTGAGAGCACTGCACCTAGATCTTAGGATCTAGTGCAACCCTCCAGCAGCCACCTTTTATCTCTACTTCACTACAAAACTATGAGAATAAAATTGAAAGCACAATATTTTCAATATAAGCTCAATAGCTTAACAGTTATGTGCTAGCATGAGATGGTGATCATGTGATATATCATATTTAGTATGTGCACATAATTATATATATATATATATATATAAGAAATCAGTAAATAACTTTTCTGTTTAAAATTGTTGACATTTTACCTTTTTATGTTTAAAAAAATGTTATTAAATTGAAAGAAAATAAATCTTTATACCGCTCTCTAGTGATTTAACAAATAAACAAACAAACAAAGAAAATTTTCAACTTCAATTAAAGCACATAAAACAATTTTAACTTAAAATAACATAAACTGTTTATTTAAGGTTAGGGATGTATCTGCATAGTCATAAACAATAAATCTATATAGTGCTTACATCTCTATAATTATTAAATAATCAATGAACATTTTCCAGTACAGCAAAAAGAATCTTATTTTTTATGTAATTAACTTTTCTACGAAAAAGAGGTTTGTATGATGTGGAATAAAGGTATATCAAAAAGCCAAAATATATATTGTTTGAATATATGTAGGTTGAATATTATGATTATAAACCCCTTGATTTGTGACATTTTTTAAATTAAAAACATTTATAAATTTGAACAAAGACCCTCAAATATAGTGGTAATTATATGTTGTATTATTTCTATCATCTAAAATTAATTGTTAAATGTTTTTAAAAAAATTTAAACTTTATTTAAACTTTTCAAATATATTCAACTGTTATAAATAACATATATGCTAGTAAACAACATATTGCATGTGGTATTATTCTCATCTCTTTACCCTTTTGGATTTATGAATATTGAATATAAAGTAATGCTCTAATCAACGAGGCTATTCTGTCAAAGGTAACAGTCAGTACAAATTCCATATACTTCTTTATAAGGGTCCTTCTGATTTCCAAGAACTCTCATAGATAAGTATATTAAATTTCTTCACAATTACCTTTGGCAAAATAGCTTAATTGATTACAGCATTGTTTTAAATTTAGTATTCACTAAAATAAAGGTCACAGGTTCGATTCCTTTGCTAGTACTATTACTAGTCAGACTAGCAATGTCTGGATGAAAGAGAATACTACTTGAAATGTTGCATTACATACTAATTTGTGGGTTATTTCTAATAGTTGAATATGTTTGAAAAGTTTAAATAACATTTGTATTTTCCTAAAAACACTTAAAGATTAATATTAGATGATAAAAATTGTCCAACATGTAATATCAACTACAATACCATCAACATACATTTTTTAGGTAAACCTTAAATATATGAGAGGGTATCCCCCCAAAACCCAGAATTATTCTATGGACAATGAGTATAGCACATGCTTCTGCTGCTGACTCTTGCAGAGAAGCCCTGCATCGGCCTGATACCTCTTGTCATTGAGTGAAGTTATGGTGACACATGATAAATATTTTGTTAAGTGTGTCTCAAATTTGTTTTTGTAATGTCTGATAATGAATAATTTACTTCACCAATTGATTGTAATACTTATAATATGCTTAAACGTATATAGGTGAAGTTAATAAAAATTTCCACAAATAACAACATCTAGCTTAGCGCTTTCAGAATATGTTTACTCCATATTCATAGCCATTATTATGTGTAAATTTAATGGATGCAAATCCATATCCTGTCCATTTTTTTTATATCCATCCAAGCACCATCAATCGAAGGGACATCTGTTTTACAATATCGAAAAAATGGACAGGATAATGATTTACATAAATTTGCATCCATTACGTTTACACATAATAATGGTTATGAATATAAAGTAAACATACTCTAAAAGCACTAAGCTAAATGTTGTTATTTGTGGAAATTTTTATTAATTTCACCTATATACGTTTAAGATATTATAAGTATTAATGTCTGATAAGTAGAAACAATATGAAACTGTTTTCTGTTAAGAAAAGCAGCAGGAAAATTAGTTGTATTTCTTGAAACAGTTTACAAGTAAGCTATTCGAAGGAAAATACAAGTTTGTGAGTGGTTTAATAGAAATGTGAAATTCACCACATCACCAAAAAGTGTGAAGTTCATTGTGAAGGTGATGCTGATTTTTTTTATGTAAACAATACTGCTCCCTCTGAATTCTTTTATAATAATCAGGCATTTAACCTAAAGGTTCTGAAACATTTTCATGGAGCAAAGTGAGGACTGCAAGCTTAATCATGACAACGTAATTGCCCAGAAATCCTTGAGTGTAAAATAATTTTTAAATAAAAACAACTTGACTCAGCTTACCCATCAGCCATATTCACTTGACCTCATTTCATACAACTTCTTTTTCTATTCCCTCAGATACAAAAAGTGCCTCAAATAAAATAGTTTTTGTTGACTTAGAAATGATGAGGAAAAAATGATGGATGCATTAAAAGATATCATTTTGCAAGAGTTTCAGGAGTATTTCAAAAAGTATAAAACATGTTTGGATCATTGCACTGCATTAAATAGAGAGTACTGTGACATCTAAAAATAAATATACAATTTTTTATTACAAAATTCCCATTTTTTTTGGGATCCCCCTCATAGTAGTAGAAGTATAATATTGGGAAATATATAAGTTTATACATCAAAATAATTACAATGAGGAGATCCCATCAATACTAGAAATAGGAAACAAATATCTGATCAAGCAATACAAAAAATGGCAACTAGAACCCAAGTTCCCAGATTTTATAATCAAGATGAATTTGAATGCTTTACCTACTAAATATTTTTTACATCACAGATGAATGTACAGGTCAGTTCATCCATTCTGTGGCCTTTGCCATATGGCTGAGGAGACTTTACAGCATATAATTTTCAACTGCAAGGCCTTGGAGCAGACTAGATGCATTCTGCTGGGGAAATACAGAAAACAAAATATTACAATGATGCAAATTATGTCAACTTACAAAGATAGGTCTGTACCAGCCATAAGAGTCTCAACATTTGTCTTATATCCACTTTGGTGCACTAGGTGTGTGTTCATATTGGGTAATAACCCCAGAAGGCATCCAGCCACATTTGAGAATAAGTTAATTAAAATTCAAGTTAGAGACAAGCAGATCACCAGCCTGGATATTTATGCAGCTACTTGGTCCCTGCTCAGACAAACAGCAAAGTTATAAGGAATGGACAATCCTGTATATTATATGTAGACAGGAACTATGTTTTAAGCTCATGTAAATCCAGAAAGAACTCTATCAAAATGACAATGTAAATGTTAAAATTTGTAATCAACTTGAAGCTGTTAATTTACTATGCAACCACTAATGTATTCTTTTGAGACAATAAAGGCCTTTTGAAACATCATTATCATCATCATCATCATCATCATAATAATAATAATAAGTAAATAAGCAATTATTTTATCTAGCACCATGTTTACAATTATATTACATTCAAATATCAGCCTTTCAAGCTAATTGAGCATGCCCCTTTTGAGAGTGTTAAATAAATGAATATTTTCTTCTTTAATCCAAGATATAGTATTTATGCAGGAATAAAAAGGATCCTCTTATTCCTACGACTCAAATTCTTTTATATGAGCAAATCTGAAGAACTGTTGAGGAGAGTGTGAGTAGAATTCTCACTTTAAATAATTGCTTATTTATTCATAATTAAGTTTCAGTAAAAATGACGTTTAGTAAATTGTAAGTAATTTCACCGACATCATTCAGTCAAAAAACATCATAAATAGTAATTTAAAGTGAGAATTCTACTCATGCTCTCCTCAACAGTTCTTCAGATTTGCTCATGTAAAAGAATTTGAGTCATAGGAGTAAGAGGATCCTTTTTATTCCTGCATAAATACTATATCTTGGATTGAAGAGGAAAGTATTCATTTATTTAACACTCTCAAAAGGTGCGTGCTCAATTAGGTTGAAAGGCTGATATTTGAATGTAATAATAATAATAATAATAATAATAAGAAGAAGAAGAAGAAGAAGAAGAAGAAGAAGAAGAAGAAGAAGAAGAAGAAGAAGAAAAAAGAAGAAGAGGAGGAGGAGGAAGAAGAAGAAGAAAAAGAAGAAGTAGTACACTTTTGCTCTGAATCGTAAATAACAAAAAAATATACATTATAATAAGCATTTATAATGATTCCCTGCTTTGAATATCTTACTAAAAATATTTTAAAATTCATAATCAGAGAATGCTAACCTATGTGTAAATATAATTTAGAAACTGTTAATAATATTCACAGATAACTGTATTTTTGTCTTTTTAGCAATAATTTAAACATTTTATTGACTTATTTATTTAGCATATGGATTTTTTAGACAGCATAGCTATTAATAAAATATAAAGAAATCTATAGAGAAATCAATTATGAGATACGACCACTAGTTTAACAAACATTAACTTTATGGTTCATAATTTGTGTTTATCCGCATTACAGAGATCAGTGATCATGGCTATAGATGAGACTCCAGAAACATTTAAAGAAGTGAAATCCAGCTGGATTAAAAAAAAGTTTGTAACCTCATAGGAAATCCATTTTTTATATTCTGATTCTTCAGTTGAGATTCTTAATAACTATACTAATGGCAGTAAAAATAAGTTTGACTTCTGATTTGTTAAATTCGAAATAATGCAAATTAAAAAAAAGAACATATATTTTCTAATTTAATTTTTATGCATTTTATGTATTAAAAAATCTTTTTTTAAAAAATATATTTAAATACTTAAATTTTTTTGTTTTAGTAAACTATTAACTGTGCAGCCTTTGGTGGCGCTGTTTCTAGTTAAAAACAGAGCGTTATAATATTACCGGGCCGCTAGATTTTTTTTTATCTAATAGATTGTATTTTGACATACGGCTCTAATTTTTTTTTTTTAATATTTAATATATTGTTGTTGTTTGTTTTGGACATAATTATTATTTTGGTTTTCATTTGATAAATTTCAAACTATAAAGGAGACTTGACCTTTTTTTTTTGAATCTCAAAAGTACATAATTTTTGACATACACCTTTATTTGAGGGGGGGGGGATTTCCATTCTAAATCTACTGTTTTTTTTTTACAGACGTCTTTTATTTTTTTGTTTTGGATTCGATACATTTCAAAGTAATAAGGGACAGTTTTAACTTTTTTTTGGAATATCTCGAATATACACAATTTGCTTTACATACGATTTTCTTTTTTTGTTGTTGTTGTTATTTAAAATTAGAATCAACACTTTATTTTTGAATTATGTTAAAAATGAGGGGGGTTGCTGTTGATTGATTTAGCAACAAAAAATTCAAACCTGTCCGACAAACTCCACCTCAGATGTCCGTATTTGCTTATAAACGAAAAGAATTGTTTGGTATTTTATCTTACATTTATAAATATGGGGGGTTTTTTTTGGTCAGCGTGTTTTGATTTTTTTGTTTTTTTTTTAATAATAACAAATAAAACGGGGGTTTTGATTTTTTTGTTTTTTTTTTAATAATAATAAATAAAACGGGACTTCTTTTTTCTCTTAGATTTATAAATACGGGGGTTTTTTTTTGTGTCAGCGGGTTTTGATTTTTTTGCTTTTTTTAATAATAACAAATAAAACGTCCAAAACAAAAACCACAAAGTCAATCGCGGTATTGTTTTTTTAACACAAAAAATATGTATGTTAACTGGTTTTGTTACATTCTGTAGGATTTATTTATTTATCTTTTTTAAGAGTCGTACAAGTTTGTTAAAGATTTTTTGTTTTCATAACAAATAAAATGTCCGGTATTTTTATTCTTTTTTAACAACAAAAATTAAGCTCAGGTTCATTTTTAAAATCTACTTAACGTGCTGTTTATTGATTTAAAACAACAACAACAAAAAACCTCTTTTTGCTTCTAAACGGAACGAATAAATATGTCAAAAGAAGAAGTATTTTTTGTTTTTTTTTTTAAAAAAATCAATCAATCAAGAGATGTCCAACAAACTATGCCACCCCTTTTTAATAGTCATTCTGGGTGTTAATTACATGATTTACAGATAAAAATAATTGCAAAAAAAACATAAATTCTTTCCAGAAAATAAATTTATTAACCACATATGACTGAACTAAATCAACTGTAACAAATGGCAGGATGTTTTGGTCTTGCAAAAATGCAACTGCCTCACTTTCTCTGTTTGGGATGTCCCACAAATATAATAACGTGGTAGACATTTTGTTCTTCTTTTTCAACTCTCCTCCAAGTCATGACAGAAATGGTATTTTTCCACAAACAACTCCAATCGTCTGCCAGAGAGCTTGAGAAATTGTATTTTGTTTTTTTTTTGACCCCCAAAAAAGCCAAAATTAGCCAAAAAAATAAAATTTTGACAAATATCAATAATACGCTGAAAATTACTAGTACGCAAAAATCTTTCAGTTGGAAAATACAGAAAATCATAAACATCAACAAATAAACACTTGAAAAAGATGACAATGCTCACACTCTCATCTTAAATTCTAGTGACAATACAAATTCTGTCAATATGCATAGGAATTCAACCTGCAATGAAATCAACGGCAAACTATACGATCATAGTATTGTTAGTAGACGTAGTGTTATTGAACATGGAAGAATTGGCCGTGTATTATAACCGCTACATACGATCTACTCGTATATTAGCAGTAGGTTCGGTCATGGAAGCGATATAATTCTGTGTTTTTACACAGAAACAGCACCACCAAAAGCTGCACAGTTAATAGTTTACTAGAACCAATTTTTTTTTACCGTTAAATTTTTATTAATTTATTTTGCTGCAGAACTGAAATTTCATCAAAATATTTAAATAGTTTCTATTGTTATTGCAAACATGCTTAAATAAAAACAAAGCAAATAAAAAATGTATTTTAAAGAACATAATGTATATTTTCTGATTGATATTTGTTTCCCTTTATTATATGTTCAATTTTTTTTAATGTACATAATAATAAAACTTTAATTATTATTATTACTATTGATTTTTGACAAAAAT
Organism: Epiperipatus broadwayi; assembly: GCA_028023455.1. Taxonomy (NCBI): domain Eukaryota; kingdom Metazoa; phylum Onychophora; class Udeonychophora; order Euonychophora; family Peripatidae; genus Epiperipatus; species Epiperipatus broadwayi. Next base: position 7,772,393 of record JAQFVV010000004.1, read on the forward strand.
ATTTTATTACAGGAATAATTATTGCTTTATAATTTTATTATATTACATCCATATGTGTTATTTTAAAAATATTAATTAAATCAAAAATAAAGTTACAAAGTATTAACTGAATAAATTAAACCTAATTTATTTTTCAAATATTGAATTTTAATGTTATGTTTATGTAAGTGCAATATATATATATTGAACCGGGTTCGAATATGTGTATTCGAATCACCGGCCTCTTAGGCAGAGAAGAACATACTCGGAGAGTATGTATGCCCAAACGATAGCTATAAAGTATATAACTAACGTTACATTTCCAGGACATAACTTCTTCTCGACTGTTGAGTTCAACACCAAGTTCAAAGCACTTTTTTTTTGTTTGTGTATAAACACGGGCGCCAGCTGCTTATTCTAAAAGAATAGACAACGCACTTTGAATAGTGGCAACTAACCCAACGCCTAAATCCATGACTAGCTCAGTTGTTTGTAATCACTAATAGATTATACTTAATTAGTGGTTAAAAGACTTAATAAAGAATTTGTTAAAAAGAATTTATAAAAAGAATTGTAAAAGAATTGATAAAAAGGAATTGATAAAAAGAATTGACCGACAAATAAAGTTTAATTTTAAAGATAATTTATTAACTAACATTTATTTACTAAATTTAAACATTTTATAATTCTAATAAAACACACGCATATTTTAAATTAACATTTCTAAATAGTCTAAATATTCCTATAGATTCAATAACAGAACACTCTAATTTCACTAATAAATATTGGTAGAATGATCATGCACATATTAACTCATGCACACACATAATAATGATAATAAAGGACTACATAGCATTTGAAATTTAATCACACACATATCAATAGTTCATTTATGTATGATATCGAGTTCATCTAATTAGACTCTTGGAGGATTCGCACGAATTAATGAAATGCAATGGCTATTACAGTATAAACGAAAATAAGCAAATGTTTTACCTAGGATTTTGAACGTAGATTTAACACTTTGTTTTCTTCTTGTTTGTTGTTTCTTCCAGTATGAATGGTTCCAGTATGAATGCTTCCAGCCGGCTGGGATGTTTCCTTGCTGAGTTTCCTGATTTTCACGATTATTACTATCGGAGACAAATAGATACTGACGGAGATTTTTCTAAGATGTTAAGCTGACATTATTTCACGGGCAGATCTGCTGTTTTCTCGGACATCTGGGCTGGAGGTGAACATGCGTTCCAAAATATTCTCAGCACTGCATTTTGTTTCTTAACTGACTCAATTAATTTCCGAACTGCACTCTCTCAATAACTTTGTGAACTGATTGTCTCAACTCAATAAATTTGTGGAATGAATTACTGTCCGATAAAATAGGTCTATTTATACCTGTGCCTTGTTGTCTTTCTGATATCTCCGGCAAAGATCTGTTGTCAAATTCCTTATCAATTAATCCTTTGATAAACATGTTTTGGAAGATTGCTTAATTAGTAATAGCCATGCAGAGATGTTGTTTTATATTTTAATTAATAGCCATTGCCGTGTTTTTAATGATAATCTTCTTTTATTTCGCATACATTTTATTTATTTACAAATCTCAAATATATACGCACATATATTTTTAATACAATTTACTATTTAGTTTTAACATTATTTTTTCTTTAATTAAACTTGAATGAAAAGAGATTTGTATATTTATATTTTTACGAATACTAATAAAAACTATTTAATTCCTATCTTTTTCTAAAACAAACTGAATAAACTCTTCAACATTTAATTTTATGTTTTTCTTTTATGAAAGATTACTTTAATAATAATTTTAGATAAAAATTATATGTGCCTATATCAATATAGGTACATTACACCGCCCTTCCTTTTGAGAGTAAAATGTGTCATTTTTGACCATTTTATCTCTGACAACATTAAATCTTAATTTATTATTCCTTCTAAGTTTGCCTTTTTTTAATATCTTTTCCTTTCCATACTAAGGGCAATCTCCAATTATGCTTTTCTTCTTTCTATGCTGGTAACATTGCTTACAATGTTCGTCCTGGATAATGACCATGAGGACAAACTAAATTTGTAGCACAGGGATCTTTTGTAAACGAAGCTTCGGCTGCCGATTCTCTTGATCGGACTTTGACTAAGAAAAGGTGGCTGCAAATGGCAGGAATTTCAACTGTCCATTTTCGATTTACACCCTGGAAAACAATTGCCGATTCTCTTGATCGGACTTTGACTAAGCAGCTGCAATGGCAGGAATTTTCAACTGTCCATTTCCGACTTACGCTTTGGAAAACGAGGTACGAGATATGGGGATTCTCCCCTGAAAAGTGACTTACGACTTACTCTGGTTGTTGCCAGTGCGCTTTTTAAAAGAGGAATGATCCCGGCCAATCCGTTGTGGGTACTAGACTTTATCCAGTCGAGAGCTTTAAACTTAATCCTTATCTAACTTATTTCAATACTACCCTCATCCCTTTAGATTCGAACCCTTATACGCTCCTAATACAACTTAGATTGACTTTCATTTATATTATTTTTAAATTCATTACGAACATTATTCATATTTATTTATGCTACAATATTATTTTGAAACTATCACGGTCACATATTTATTTATATTACAATATTACTTTAACCCATTACTTTAACTTATATATTATCGTGCGTATATTCAAAAACTTTTTTATTTTACTACGAATATTTTATTTATTTTCTACAGATATATTATACTTATTTATTTAACTTGTTTTTATTTTATGTATTTCCGTTATTTTATTCATTTATTTAATTCTAAAAATATTATTTCTAAATCCTTAATTTGACCCATTTATTTAACTTGATTTTATTGATTTTTATTTATTTGAACTGTTTATTTACGAACATTTCCTTAATTAATATGTGTGTGGAGAAAAAAAATCTTTTATTTTGTGAAGCCTCCGTTATTATTATCTGACAAAACAATCCATCATTTTAACTAGCGAAATTCTAATTCAGGCTTTTCACCTACGTCAAAATAATTATATTAGACTCATAGTCCATTTCCGGGCTTTTTTGTTTATTTCCTTTACTATTCCGCCCGATTATTAACTTTTAAGCTATGTCAGGCGGTTCCTTCTTTCTTTCTCCTAATTTTATAATATAAATCATACTCCATATTCTCACTTCTATTAGCAAAGCGGTAGAGCATAAGATCAGACTGATGATGATGATCGAGGTCGGAGTAGCCCAGTTATTACATTATCATAGTTATTTATTAATGCTAAGCTCTTAGCTAAAGAAAATAATTCTAAATATTAACTAGAAACTAATAATTCAACACAAACCAGGATTAATATGAAAATATATCTATTTAATAAATGCAGAAAACGCATATATATGTTACAAAATTGTTTCACGCTTGGAATGATTTTATACATTATGAAAACTTGGGATTTGTTTTATAAAATCCCCATTACATCAATTATTTATTAGATACCATTTTATAGAATGTGTTATAAGTTGTGCGGGGTTAATATGCCAAAATGTGGATGTACAAAATAATCTACAAGATCGGAACAGAGATTCGGATTACAGGAAGATACACGATAATTTAACGTTAATCATTTTGACAAATAAATATAAATTTACGGTCTCAATCATTTATTTACAATCTTAAAATCATTACATATGTTTGATAAGCATTGTTTGGATATAGCGTCTCTAGAATAAGTATGCATAAGAAACAACAATGTGCAATATTTACTAAAATAAATTATACAAATTGATTTGTGTCTCTGGGAATCGATAAAGCTTTTTAAAGAAAAACAGTTTTTAGATCAACATACTGAACGTATTTTACGAAATGAATCTTTATCTTTAACACATCATTGCGACTTACTAAGATTAGACAGACGGATGATCAAATTAAAGAGCACAGTAACAGTACTAGCATACAATAATGAAAATAAGGCCTCATGGCGATTATGGATATTTTATCATTTAAAAGAATACTTTGAAACGAACTTAGATTGGATATATCCATGCCTTCTGGCGGAGCAATATCAAGAAAGGGTCTGGGTTTGAGAGCCCAGAATCTGGATGTGCTGTCTTCTGCAGCACATAAATATCATAACCCTCGTAAACTTTACATTTCCACAGGAAGCATTGTACCTGATTGTGAACGATTCTGAGAAGTAGGATGGGAGCTTTAGACATTCCCAATGACTAAACAATCAAGAAATGGAGAAGATAAAATATCAGAATAATGGAAATGTATGCCAGCAACATTATTGGACATGAATATAAGTTTTATAATATAATTTTCAAACTTGGAAATTGTCTAACCTCTTGTGCAATAATCTGTTTTCAATTCTGAGTCATTTAACTAATCATAATGAATAATAACGCTTCTATTTATAATATTATTAAACTAACAACATTTATATTTAAAGAATCGATTCCCAAATACGTATTAACAGGTAGAGTTTGCCTTTCAGGCACCAGCAAAAAGGAATGGATTAATTATATGAAGGTTCATGATCTTTTTAAAATAGAAAATTAAAGCAAAATTCATCCACAGCAAAAGTTTTTAATTTACTTTAAGAATAATGAATTTAAAATGAAACCAAACTTGTGAGCAATTTCTATTTAATATAGACAAAACTTTATTGATAAGTTTTAAATAAAGCCCACCCTTTTCCCAAGTAAAACAATTATTTTCCCCTTACTCGCGAATTTAGCGATTTTGGCACATTAAAGAAAATAAATCATATCTATACATTAAACAAAATACATGAAATAATAATGGAATCGCACACATTTATATATAATTTAATTAAGCGTGAAAGGTAAGTTAAAATACATGATATTAATCAAAGATTACTGAGAGAGAGAGTTTAAAAGCAAAATTAGCAGAAGCTTATAAAACAATATATAAATTAAGATATGAAGGTTGAACTATAGATTACAAAAGTATTGTCGTATAAAGGCAGTTCTACGTTAAAAGGTTACCTAAGGAAAAGACAGCATAGCAGCGTCATTAGCAATCAGCAGTCGGAAGCAATCATGTTGTATGGTCGGCCGGATGGGACATGGCAATTGATAGGCAGACAGTTCTTTGAGAGAAGAAGAGATCGGTGCTAGATTCCACTACTCATGCTCCATCTACAGCACTTGTGTTGGCTTCTTAAAGGTAATTAACTCAACTGATTAAAAAACTCCTCTGCATTTAACTAACAACTGAAAGTAAAAAACTCCCCTTCCTCTGTTCTGTGGTTCCTTTTATAACCTTTCAATACTGCCCAGAATTCAATTTCATATACCACCCTTATCTCTGTAATCCTTTTAAAAACAACATTTAATTAGTAAAATATTTTCAATAGATAAGGCTTGAAATACCCCTTTTAGCTGTTTCGAAAGATTTGAAAACAACTGATAAATGATTTGTTTTTCGATTGTAATTAAGATTTATAAGTTTTAATTATAGACAACAATCTGACTAGTGATAAAGATAATTTCAATATTTCAAGCCTTCCCCATTTTTCTTTGTTGTTACATTGAATATACACAGATATAAAAATAATTACAAATATCTAAGCAAATGTATTTTTATAGCAATAAAACTATTGCTTTAGTCATAATATATATACGCATCATTCAAACTACTGTTTCATTTTTACTAAACAAAATTAATTTTACTCATCTTTAGAATGATTTGACATACAGTGTGTGAGTGAATAGCATATATTTATAACAGGGTCTGAATTGCGGGCCCCATAGGAGGTTAGTATAGATGGTTAAGCATGAAGCTCAATGATGATTAGACATTGACTGCTTCATTCTTCCCCACTTAAAGTGATAAAAAAAAATCAATAAAAAAATACCTTTGTTGGAGTCTAATATAATGTGGGTGAGAAAAAGAACCTTAATAAATGAGCATGAAAACTTTGCTCCTTGTGGACAAAAAAAACTGCCTTCTTATTTGAATCAAGTTTTTAGTTTGGAGAAGAAAGAATCTTTCATTCCTTTTTATATTTTTATTTCAACTTCTTGCTGTTTTTCAACTTCTTGCTGTTTTTTCCATTAACTGAAATATTTGGTATGAGGATCGGGTGGTGTGTATGGTTTCAATTGTCATGCATTATAGATGCCATTAAACCCATTTTCTCCTTCCAATAGAAAAGCATTTTCATGACATCTTCTCCGAACAAGGTATGGTCCACTATACAAGGGAAAAATTTTTTTAAACTCCTTTTTTACTACACTGCTAGTCTTGGGAGATCTCAACCATACTTGATCACCTTCCTGAAATTGGTGACATTGCATCTGTCCCCTCTTTATGTGATTTTCAGCTGCCTGGGCCAACCATCTTCTAGAAGCTTCTTGGTCATGAATAGGGTCAATAACTATTTCATCTAGTGGCACCAGGTTCGGAAATAAGTTGCAACATGGCTTCCCATAGTGAAGGCGTTCAGGCGTAAAACCGGTAGACTCATTTATCATCTGGTTTATACAGTTGACTATTTCTGGGGTTTTATTTACCCAATCCCGGTGGTTGGTTGATATGTAGGTGTGAAAGAGACGATTGAGTTCTCTCATGACTCTTTCGCATGGGTTAGATTGGGGATTCCTAATCGATGTCAACCGATGAGTGAGTTGTTGCTTCAAAAGCCAGCTTCTCCATTCCTTAGAGGTGAAGGCTGAACCATGATCTGATAGAATAGAATTAGGTTTTCCCACCTCAGGGAATTGTTTATCTTGGAGGGCTCGAATTGTATTCCTTGAGTCTGCAGCCCGGACAAGATATGCTCGTACATATTTGGAAAAAACATCATAGGTCACGAGTAGATATTGGAAATTTCTAAATTTGGGCAACGGGCCATAGTGGTCAATTGCAATTAGCTCATTGGGCCTTGATGCAGTTATGGGTTTCACAGTTCCAGCATTAGACTTGTTCGGAAACTTAGTCCGGGCACATGTTGTGCATTTCCGTAACACTGTGAGAATCTGTGTGTACATACCTGGCCAGTAAAATTGGCGTCTCAAGGCTTCCTCAGTTTTCCATGGCCCATAATGTCCCAAGGTTTTGTGGGCGTGTTCGACCAGTTGCATCCTAATCTTATTTGGCGTCATGATTTTCCATGGGTTCTCCATGTCTTTTGTTTTACATTGCAGGATCCCATCTTTTAAGCAGAATTGGGAGTATCGCTGCACATTTCTTTTGTTTGTACACATTAGGTGATTGGTTCCCAGGTTGGAAATAATGTTAGCATATTGGTCATTTTGCCAATATTGTAGATTTGTCAAATCAGTTTCCATAGGGGTCTTCGTGGTCGTGGCCATGATTCTGAGGGTCTGGTCACTCAGCTGGGGATTTTGGATACTGGCAGGTACAGGATGGCGGCTTAGAATATCTACCACAATGTTCTCACGCCCTGGGCAGTAAGCCACTTTGTATTGGAACTGTTGAAGGGCCAGGCTCCACCGGATCAATCGATCGTTAGTAAGGAAACTCTTATTCAAGAATTCCAAACATTTGTGATCGGTTACTATGACCACGTCAGACCCCAGGAGAAATTGCCGGAATTTCTGGCAGGCCCAAACGATTGCTAGGGTTTCTTGTTCTGTGGTGGTATAGTGTACTTCGGCTCCCTTTAAGGAGCGGCTACAAAAATAGAGCACCTGATGCTTTCCTTCTTCATTAATTTGGAATAACATAGCCCCCAATCCCTACTTGCTGCTATCAGTCTGGACGTAAAAGGTCCTTGTAAAATCAGGGTGACACAACATTACAGCTTTAAGGAAATGTTTTCAAAATCCTTGTCATGTGCTTCGGTCCATTCCCATTTATGATCTTTCTTTAGTAACTCTATCAGCTTTCCTGTCTCATGAGCAAAATTTGAGTAAAATCGGTGATAGAAGTTACAAAGCCCTAGGAAAGATCGGACCTGTTTCCGAGTTTTTGGTTTAGGGAAGTGCTCGATGGCTTCTACTTTCTCAGGGTGGACTTTGACCCCATACTCACTTACAACATGTCCAAGGAATGTAATTTCTTTTACCGCAAAGTGACTCTTTTCCAAGTTAATAGTTATGTTTTCTTGGGCACATTCACGGAAAAATTGTTCCAGGCATTTCAAATGTTCAGTGATGTTTTTCGATGCAATTACTATATCATCCACATAGCAGACCATATTTTTCTGTACCTCTTTGGATAGGACTTGTTTTAAACATCGCATCAGTCCTGCCCCACTATTAATGAGTCCAAAGGGGACTCGCTTAAACACATGGGTATGTCCTCCATACCGAAATGCGGTATACTTTTGGTCATGAGGGTCTAGGGCCATCTGCTAATAACTGGGCGCCATTGAACCAGGTTCGAATATGTGTATTCGAATCACCAGCCTCTTAGGCAGAGAAGAACATACTCGGAGAGTATGTATGCCTAAACAATAGCTATAAAGTATATAACTAACGTTACATTTCCAGGACATAACTTCTTCTCGACTGTTGAGTTCAACACCAAGTTCAAAGCACTTTTTTTTGTTTGTGTATAAACATGGGCACCAGCTGCTTATTCTAAAAGAATAGACAATGCACTTTGAATAGTGGCAACTAACCCAATGCCTAAATCCATGACTAGCTCAGTTGTTTGTAATCACTAATAGATTATACTTAATTAGTGGTTAAAAGACTTGATAAAGAATTTGTTAAAAAGAATTTATAAAAAGAATTGTAAAAGAATTGATAAAAAGGAATTGATAAAAAGAATTGACCGACAAATAAAGTTTAATTTTAAAGATAATTTATTAACTAACATTTATTTACTAAATTTAAACATTTTATAATTCTAATAAAACACACGCATTTTTAAATTAACATTTCTAAATAGTCTAAATATTCCTATAGATTCAATAACAGAACACTCTAATTTCACTAATAAATATTGGTAGAATGATCACGCACATATTAACTAATGCACACACATAATAATGATAATAAAGGACTACATAGCATTTGAAATTTAATCACACACATATCAATAGTTCATTTATGTATGATATCGAGTTCATCTAATTAGACTCTTGGAGGATTCGCACGAATTAATGAAATGCAATGGCTATTACAGTATAAACGAAAATAAGCAAATGTTTTACCTAGGATTTTGAACGTAGATTTAACACTTTGTTTTCTTCTTGTTTGTTGTTTCTCCCAGTATGAATGGTTCCAGTATGAATGCTTCCAGCCGGCTGGGATGTTTCCTTGCTGAGTTTCCTGATTTTCACGATTATTACTATCGGAGACAAATAGATACTGATGGAGATTTTTCTAAGATGTTAAGCTGACATTATTTCACGGGCAGATCTGCTGTTTTCTCGGACATCTGGGCTGGAGGTGAATGTGCGTTCCAAAATATTCTCAGCACTGCATTTTGTTTCTTAACTGACTCAATTAATTTCCGAACTGCACTCTCTCAATAACTTTGTGAACTGATTGTCTCAACTCAATAAATTTGTGGAATGAATTACTGTCCGATAAAATAGGTCTATTTATACCTGCGCCTTGTTGTCTTTCTGATATCTCCGGCAAAGATCTGTTATCAAATTCCTTATCAATTAATCCTTTGATAAACGTGTTTTGGAAGATTGCTTAATTAGTAATAGCCATGCAGAGATGTTGTTTTATATTTTAATTAATAGCCATTGCCGTGTTTTTAATGATAATCTTCTTTTATTTCGCATACATTTTATTTATTTACAAATCTCAAATATATACGCACATATATTTTTAATACAATTTACTATTTAGTTTTAACATTATTTTTTCTTTAATTAAACTTGAATGAAAAGAGATTTGTATATTTATATTTTTACGAATACTAATAAAAACTATTTAATTCCTATCTTTTTCTAAAACAAACCGAATAAACTCTTCAACATTTAATTTTATGTTTTTCTTTTACGAAAGATTACTTTAATAATAATTTTAGATAAAAATTATATGTGCCTATATCAATATAGGTACAATATATATGAAAATATCATAATACATAACGTAAGATGAAGTAGATAGAAAATTCAAATCACCACTCACGATGTTAAGATATTCATTACTTATCTGTGAGAATATATATATTATTCAAGCAGAAGTCAACCTCCAATAATGTGCTATTTCTTAAATATTATTAATTTCTGCACACTCACCTGCCAGTAAGAGTTTAAAAAACTTAAGTGTATCACTTAAGTTTAGCGCTTATTTGTATATACATCAACATTTGCTGACAATCCTTAGGTTAACTAAATTTGTACAATTCGATATTTTATTACAACATCAGACACACAATAGACTCAAGCCCTGATTTAAGCATGAATATCTTGACTATAAAAAGTACAATTGAAATACAATGTAGCATTCATAACATTTAAGAAGATATTAGAAATTACAGACCTATCAGTCTTTTATCAGTTTTATATAAAACTTTTTACCAAGAAAATTACTACTTGCCTACAGAAAACATTGAATTTCAACAAATCAAAAGGACAAGCTGAATTTAAAAGTGGTTTTAGTACAGTGGATCATATCAAAGTATTGAGAGAAGTTATAAAAAAGGACCAATGAATATGAGTTGCCACTATGCTTTGAATTTGTAGATTATGAAAAGGCATTTGATTCTATAAGCAATTCTTCAGTAATTAAAGCATTAAATCATCCAGGATATTTCATGTTCTAAAGAATATTTATAAAAACACAACAGCAACAATTAGATTACATAATGATACTAGGAAGGTTAACATTAAGAAGTGTGTAAAACAGAATGACTCCATGTCTCCAAAACTTTTTACAGCAGTGCTGCAAAAACCATTTTGAGGATTAAAATGGGAAGCTAAAGGAGTAAAAGTAAATGGAGATTATTTAAATCATTTAGATTTTGCAGATGATATAATTGTTTTTGCAAATAATGCTTTGAGCTTCAAAAAATGTTGCAAGAGTTATCAGATGAATAAAAGAAAGAAAGTAAGTAAGATTAAAAGTAAATGTTAAAAAGACTTAAATAATGTTCAATGGATTTTTTCAAAATATGGAAGTAAAGATAGATAATGATTAATTAGAAGTTAACAACTATATATCCCTTGATAAGATTATTACTACAAATGGAAACATAATGGATGAAATTAATTATATAATTAAACTTGATTGGAATGTTTTGGTAGAAATAACTTAATATTAAAAGAAAATATGCTGTGTTTGAAAAGGAAGTTTTTTAATAAATGTGTTTTATCAGTTTTTACTTATGGATCTGAGATTTGCAATACAAAGACTTCATACCAGTCAAAGAAGTATGGAGAAATATTGTTAGGCGTAACAAATGAGATCGAAAATGCAATACATGGTTAAGAGAACTAACAGGTGCCACTGACATCATTAAAGGAATTAGAAGATTGAAATGGAGTTGGGACTGGACATATTGCTAAAAAACATGATAATAGATGGACAATTGAAATCTTCAACTGGATTCCAAGATATTTTAAGAGACCCAAAAAGAGACTACATGTGAGATGAATGGATGAAATAAGAAAGTGTGCAGGGTTAGCGTGGAGAAGAGGGGTTAGAGATGGTAGATAAAATATGGAGAGACCTTCATCCTGCTGTGAATTGATAATGGCTGACAATGATGATGATGATTATTATTATTAATACTAAGAATATGAAAATAAAGAAAAATATATTTATTGCCAATTAAATGTATATAATTAAACCAGTTAAAATTTTAGTAGCCATTATAATCAATTAATATTTATGCCTTCCATGGTTTAATGCAATGGCAGCATGTTGCTCTCCAGGCTCAAGGTTCAGGGACAGTGGCACAGTTCAGTCACTTTTTATACTTAAACTTCATGTGAACCATTTGATTATATATTTTATTTCTATTCAGGTTGATGGTTTATTAAAAATGTCTTTTCTAGAAGCAAAGTATATTTAATAAAATATCTTAGAAATGTCATTTTAAAATTAAAAATGAGTTAGAAAATTGCAAATAAAATATCATCAAGTATTTAAATTTGTTATATATGTATTTGTATATTTATAAATAAACATGTTCACATACCAAATATATAGAAAATAAATATAACATATAATAACATTAATAAATGGTTATTCACATTTAATTCATTAATGCATAAGGATTTAATATTCAATCAGTAATGTATTGAAAATAATCTGCAGAATGTAATCAAAGTAGCCTGTATTCAACAGACAACAGAAGCCATTCTGGTTTAACTTGAGTTGAAATTAACAGTAAATTTAATCAAGTTTTTACTAAAGCTCTAAATGACCTTTGAAAAGGACAAACTATCTTTTTTACAAAGTTTAATAAATGAGCATAAAAGACTTGTAGTGCTTTAGAATTTAATTTTCTAACTAATAATTATTTTTGATTTTGCTAAACGCTTCTGTTCATGTTAACTTCTTTTTATTTTTTTCCAAACGAATAATTAAACCTAATAGTTTAGATTTTTAAAAAAAATATATATTTTCTATAGGTTCCCCTCTTTTCTTCCAATGCGTAAGAAAAAGTAGATTATGAAACAGTATTGATAAGAGCTTCACTAATTAGAGAATGTGGGGATATAATTGCAAGGGAAAATAGAAGTTGGTATGTAAGAGTATGTTTGCCTGGAGCTAGAATTAGAGATGTAGCAGATAAAGTTAAAAAACAAGGTAGTAGAGATGTGTATGTTATGGTGGGGACTAATAATTTATTAGAATCATCAGAGAGAATAATGGATGAGTATGTAGATTTGATTAGGAATTTGATTATGATTAAAGGAAGAATAGGAATAATTGGATTATTACCAAGGTTTGACAAGAGTTATTTGTTAGATAGGGCTGTTCTATAAATGAGAGATTGAAAAAATTGTGTGAAAGAAATAATGTTATGTTTGTGGATGTGTGGGATTGTTTTATTGGAAAGAGAGAGTTATATAGTAAAGATGGGTTGCATTTAGGAAAACAAGAAAGTGAAGTTTTAGGGAGTTTGATTTATAAAGAATTTTTTTCAGGAAACTTTTAAAGGGGGGTGGGTTTTTAAATTGTAATATTATTAAAAAGAATGGATGGAATATAAGAAGTAAGCAAAAGGAATTTGATTTTGATATAAATATAGATATGGAGAAGGAATGGGTTGTAAAATTAATGGTAAGAAAGTAATTTATAAATGTATGGAGAAGAAAGAATTAAAAGAATTTATAAAAGAGTAGTTAGGAAAGAAGAAATTGTTAAAATTGAGTTTTTGAATATGCAAGGTGGTAGGAAACCAGAAAAGTGGATGGAATTAAATAAAACAATTGAAAATGAAGGGCTTGAGGTATTATCAGTAGTGGAAACACATTTAAGACAAGAAGAAGAACCTATTTTGGAACAGTTGGTATGGCAGGGTATAAATAGAAAAGAAAAAGAAAAAAGGGGTGGTGGTATAGGTGTTATATCAAAAAAATATTTAAATATTGTTAAATGTCAAGAATATTTGTGGTTTGAAATAAGGTTGGGTAGACAAGAATGGATGTTGGCTATAGTTTATATAGCTACTGGAGATAGTCAAATTATATTAGAGTGGAATAGTAACATATACGAATGTCTAGTTAAGGATATACAAAGTTTTAAAGAAAAGGGAAAGAGAATAATGGTTATAGGGGATATGAATGGATATATTGAAGAAATTGATGATGTAGATAATAAAAATGGACAGCTTTTGAAAATTTTTTGTCAGAAAGTAAATTTGAGTATTGGAAATTTATTAAATATTTATGAGGGACAATACACATGGTCCAGAAATAATATATTTCACACAATAGATTATGTATTGGTAGAGAAAGAGGGAATAAATAAAATACGGAAAATTAAGGTGTTTGATAATGAAGAAAAAGTATGCACTAGTGATCATAACTTCATTGTAATTGAAATGGTTAGTAATATGATGGAGAATAGAAATAAAAGTAAAAATAATAATGAAAGATGTGGATGGAGAGTGAATGATAAGAATAAGTTGGAAGAGTATAAAATACAAGTTGAAGAAATAATGGAAGAGTGGGTTGGGGGTGAGTATAAGGACTGGTGTAAAGAAGTAGAAAAAGTGGCAAATAGGGTTTTAGGTGAGAATATTCAGAAGAATAAAAGTAATAAAAAATGAGAATTAGTAAAAGTGTAAAAGAAAAGAAAGAAGCAGGTAGAGAATAAAAGTGTGCTATTAAGAATAAGGAAAGTGAAAAAGATATTAATGCTAAATGGGAAAAGTACTTAGAAAAGAAGAAGTTGGCTAAAATAGATATTTATAGAGATAGAATGAAATGGAATAGTAAATTGTTGGAGGATATTAATAAAAGTGGAAGAGATGGGAGTAAAAAATTTTGGAATTATATTAAAAGGAGAAATGTAGGGGAGAGAGAGTTAGTATTACTAGATGATGAGGGAACAGAGTGTAGCTCTAGATAAGATTTAGAGAGAATTTTAAATAGTTATGTAATGAATATAGAAAAGATGTTAGATGTGAATGATAGAGTGTTAGAAAATATGAAAGAATATAGTAATGGGAATATTAGTTTTTCAGAAAATGAACTAAATGAGGTAGAGAAGAAATTGAAAAGTGGGAAGGCAAGAGGTTTAGATGGATGGGCAGCAGAGATGGTAATGAATTTAGGATATAGGGCAAAAGTAAAGTTATTATCCTGTTTTAATAAAATGGCACAGAATAGAGTTTTCCCAAGTAGTTGGAGTAATACAAGAGTAAGGTTATTATTTAAAGGAAAGGGTAAGGATCATAGAAAGTTGAATAATTATAGACCGGTAGCGGTAACATCAGTTTTATATAAAGTTTTCTCATATATGGTGGCTAGTAAAGTTGTAAAATGGATGGAAGGGAATAATGTAGTGGGGGAAATGCAAGGAGGTTTTAGATTAGATAGGCGTATAGGAGATAGTTTATTTGTAGTTACACAACTTATGGATATGAGTAGGAATGCATGTAAACAGTTATATATGAGTTTTATAGATATAGAGAAGGCATATGATAGAGTAAATAGAAATAGATTATGGATAAGTTTAACAAATTTGGGAATGGATGAAGCTTTAATAGATATTATTAAGAAATTGTATGAAAATAATTATTATATATATTAATTAGAGAATATAGAATCAATTAAAGTTAAAAATGGTGTGGGACTAAGGCAAGGATGCCCTATGTCACCTATTTTGTTTGTGTTGCATTTGAGTGAAATGGAAAGAGCAATAGAAAGATTAGGAAGAGGGATAGAGATACCGTTAATAGGTAGTAAGGGAGTATATATTTTGTCAGGTCTTTTTTTTGCAGATGATATATTTTTGTGTGCAGAAAAAAGAGAAGATATGGAAGTTATGTTGAGGACATGTGCAAAGGTGGGTAAAGAGATGGGGATTAAATTTAGTGAAGAAAAATCAAATATAATGATGATTAATACTGGGGAAAGAGAAGATGTGGAATTTTTATTGGGAGATATTAAGTGTGGTGAATAAATATAGTTATTTGGGGATTATTTTAAGTAATCAGAAGAATTATTTGGATGAATGGGAGAAAAAATTGATAAATGAAGCAAAGAAAAGAAAGGGATTGATAAAGAAATTAACAGTATTTTCATATAATAAATATGATGTAGCTAGAATTATATGGAAAGGAGTTGCAGTATCAGGGTTAACATATGCTAATGATGCATTATATGTTAGTAAAAAGATATTAGATTACTTAGAAAAAGCTCAAAGGGAAGTAGGAAGACATGCATTGGATGCAGAAGTATGGACAGCAAGGGAGGCAATTCAAGGAGAAATGGGATGGTCAAGTTTTCATATGAGAGATGCAAAAAGTAAAATGAAAATGTTTGGTAGATTCTAGTTTATGGATAATAAAAGAATAGCTAAAATAGTATTTAATTGGGTTATGAGTAAAGGGCAGGTAACAAGATGGGTGAGAAAGGTAATGTGGTATGCAAAAGATTTGAATAAAGAATTTATATCAATATATTTGTACAAAAGATGGGATGATTGTGTTAAGAGGATTATTGAGTGTTATAGTAGTAAGGAATGGGATAAAAAAATAAATTTATTAATAAAGACTAGGGAGTTAGAGAGATGGAGAAATAGTATGGAGAGTAAAAAGAGTTTAAATATATATAGAAATAAACAGAATATTAGGTGTGAGTTAATATATGATAATAGTAAGGAGAGTAGTTTATTGTTTAAGGCTCGAACGGGATCTTTAGCTACAAAAGAATATACATGTAAATGAAAAAATATGGGTGATTTATTTTGTAAATTATGTAAGGAAAGAATAGAAAATATTAAGCACTTGTTAATTGAATGTAAATGTTTGAAAACAGAAGGGTACATATAATGAAGTTGTGGGAAAATAAATATGAAAAGAGTGATTATACAGAAAGTGAATTATTGGTTTTTATGCTGGGTTTGGGAAAAGATAAGGGGGATTTAGATATAAAGGTTATAGAGTTGACAAAGATTATGTTGTGGAAATGGGATAGAGCAGATTATGGGTAAATTTAGAATGGGGAATGTAAAATAAAGTGGCTAACAGGTTTATCTGGGCATAATTGCTGAGATATTCTTGACTTCGTTTAAGAAGCCATAATACATCACATCACATAACAGCACATGCTTTAGGTTTATTGCCTTAGTAAATATTATTACTATTATGTTATATATATACACACATTTGGTGGTTTAACTTGTAATAAATTGAGGTACAATATGCTGAAAGATAAAATTATTCTAAAAGGATTAACTTCTTAAAGCTTTAAATTAAAATAAACAACTTCAGAGATCATCAATATTTTAAGATTTGTAAGTTGCATTTAGAGTTTATATTATAATGAAAATATTATTAAATTCACAAGAAAAGTGAAGATAAGTAAATGAAGCGGATCAAATCAAGTATGTAATACCCATAAAACAAGACTTACATTTACAAACAAACACAGTATGTTTCATAAATCTAACATTAAACAAAAAATATCATTCAATTTGACGAGCCGCTTTTTCATTTGTTTTTTTTTTCCATTCTTTTTATAAACGTGGATTGTATTAAAAGCAGTAGTAGATATTCTGTCAATTTATCTTATCATTTATATATATATATAAAGAAAACAATGTTATATCTAAACAAATACAGATGAAAATTTTGCTATTCAGAGCACACTATTATATAGCTTATTCATAAAATTCCATTCACTAGTCAAGAACAACTTTATTTTAAATTCTTTAGGAGTTGAAGTTTATGGAGAGAGCTTATGTGAGGCTTAAGAATGTGAGAAAGCTACTTTCTTTTTTTTTCATATGTCAAATGCGTTGACCGAGAAGCGAACCCGGGCCAGCTGCTTGGAAGGCAGCTATGATAACCACCAACATTACTGTTTCGATGGACAATCAATGAAAACATTTCAAGAGTTGTGTTGTAATAACTAAAAAATGACCAATAATAGCATTATCAGATTGATTTGTAACAAGTCCATTAATATATTTGTATATTATTGTTTAATTTTGTTTGGATGATAATTTGTTAAATTAAAAAAAATGTTTTAAATTTACTTTTTTCTGAGCAAATTATTTGAATTATTTTTTGCTAAGATGTATCATGTTTTGTAAAAATATACATTTACTATAAGTTGCAGGAATAATGGATCAACTTGAATAATCAGACACCCATATGCATATATACATCTTCTTGTCATAAGCAATGTTAACCTATTAAATTAATATAAATTGAGTTACCTGCTAAAAGCAATCTTTTCGAGTATAATATAATAAAATACAAACACATCCACAATTCCAAAAACAAAAAAATCTCACCTGCTCTTTAAATCGAAAAAGTTTTTATTTCTTTCAATTTAAAAAATGGAACTGAAAATAAAAAAAGTAGAAATATAATTTTTTATTTTACAATTGAAGGCCAAAGTGGTTTCAGCCATAAAAAATCAACTTATGGTCAAAAGTTTTATATCTTAAGAGCTAGTTGTTTTATGTATAGTTAAAAGAATCTCTTTTGAAATTTTGCACAGGAACTCAAAAATTTTAGATATGTTATTGCTTGAAACCTCTATTTTTAGCAAAGAAACCATTTAGTATTTACTAGTGATTTATTATAAATTTGAGCTATTATTGTTAATATATATATATTAAAAATAATTCAATAAAAATTATTTAATAAGACAACATTACGAACAAGTTTTGATTTAAAATTTGATCATTTTTTGATATATACATATATTGTTTTATTTAATTACTATTTGATCTTTTAGCATTTATATAATTATACAGAAAGAGAAGACAATAATAACTGAAAGAAATGATAAGCTACTAATTGGTGAAAAAAATTATACCCGGGTCTTGTTTTATGCGGATTTATTTAATGCAATTTTGAAGTTATGTGTTTCATGTTTCTTCTTAATATCTTTGTATGTGGTTTTCTTTTATGCAATAAAAATTATTAGATCAGAAGATGAACTCCGATAATGTTCTATTACTTTAAATATATAAATTTTGCACATTCACGTCATATTTAAAATAATAGCGCATTAACGGAGTTCGACTTCCATCTAATAATTTCAATATTTTCAACATTTTATAATAGTACTCTAATAGATTTTATGCAATAAAGAAGTTCATAATTCACTTAAAATCAGTATTTCCCCATTTTATATACTTAAATTTTACAAGATTATAATGTAAATCTGTTCAAATGTTATAGATGCCTATACTATGTATATGTTGTTGTTTTTACATTTTAAATCACGTTCTATTTTTGCTTTTTAAAAAAAGAGTATGTAATCAATTAATCATTTAGTGGCTAGTTTATTTTTAAAAGGTGAGTAACAGTGATGGGCACAATTAAATTTGACAATTAAATTCTGATTTTCAATTGTAATTAACAATTTAAAAATTACGTAACGTGATCTGAAACGATGAAATTTGATTTTTAAATGGAATTGAAAATTAAAAAATTAAAGACAAAAATAAGAATTTAATTTTTAATTGATAGTTTTAATTAAATTTTGCCCAACAGTGGTGAGTCGTGTCTTTTTATTATTGTAAGTCTAAGTTCTTATTTTTATTTTAAACTTTTAGTTTACTCTAATGGAGAGGAAAATACACCCAAGAAAATGAATTTCTTTGGAAACAAAAATTTCAATTTTAGATCGCTTAGTGATATGGGAAGGATCAACAGCAATTGAAAAATGTTTTAGTTGTATTTCCTCTTGACTTCATTTAAGGAGAAGCTACAGTACCTCATATCACATCACACCATGACGAATCTGATGTCTCAAATAGCAATAATTATTAAAATACCGTACATGTATAAAAAAATGTAAATTACGCATAAAAATATATTGTTTTGAATAAAATTAAGTATTGTAGTTAATAAAAAAAAGTAAAAAACTTTGTCTTGTATCAATTTTTTCCAAATTTGAAATTTTTTATTAATCATATTTTATTTTCTTATTTTTTCTTATGCGAATTTTAAAGTAATTTTACGTTGTTGCTTTCCTTTTATGCGATTTTTGGAAAATTACAGTACGTATCCCCCATTTTTCAAGGTAAGTTAAGTCTATTTTTGTGTGATTTCTTTTATGCATGTTTTCTGAGGGACCTATCTATCACATAAATCGAGACCCAGGTGTACATTCAAATGATAGCAATATTTACAGAGGCAAAACTCTCCATACAGTAGCGCCACCTAATGCAAGCTAGAATAACCAATGATATACTGAGTGGTGCTACTGCATGGTGAGTTTTGCCTCTGTGCAAACAGCTTGTGTAAGCATAAAGAATGGTGATCATGTGATGATTTCAATATTATATAAACATAACTACATGAGTGTGAGTCAAATAATTATCTGGATTCTAGTTATACTAAAACTTCTGTTAATGCTTTCTGTACAAAGTCATTATTTTCATAGGCATTACAGTTTGAACATGTTATATCAGTTTAAATGTGACTGCAGTGTGAGAAACAATGGCTGTTCCAATTGTGATGTGCATGGAAAAAGAGCAATGCATAGTGATTTGTTTTTTGTGGTCTTAGGATATTTCTGGTGCTGATGTTTTCAAAAACTTAGTGCACAGTACAGATAGCAAAGTTAAAGGAAGGTTGCACTAATGTCAGCCAGGAAGAAAGACAGATGCCAATCCATACCTCTGATTGATGACAAAATTGGATACACAAAGGAACTAATTCTGTTGGATAGATAATGACAGTGAATTATGTAGCAAATCATTTGCAAATTACCATGGCTTTGCCAAAGCAATAATCTAAGACAGACTTGGATTTTGAAAAGTTTGTGCAAGAGGGGTATCAAAACAACTCATGGAAGAGCACAAACTGGAGCATTTGGAGATCTGCAAACAAACTTTGGATCAGTACTCCAAGAAAGATGACAGTATCTTAAGAAAAATCATTATTGGTGATGAGATATGAATTATTCATTGAAAGAAGTTCTATGAGGATGAAGATTCACATCTGATGAAGAGGTTAAAGACAGGGGTGCATTTGTGGCTCATATCTCAATTAAAACATTTTAAATGAGCAAATACAAACGCTTATTGTCACATGGATAAAGTGTATAGAAAAGCAGAAAGATAATGTTGAAAAACGTATTTGTCTTTTCTGAAAGTTAGTTCACAGCTCAGCCTAAAATAATTTTTAATGAGGGAATACAAAAGTTTGTTGATAGCTGGACAAAAGTAGGGAGTTTATGCCAAAATAATGTATGTATCTTTTCTGAAATTTGTAAATATAATAGATATAAAAAAAAGGTATACATGATATAAATTAGATGAAGAATGGTAATGGGTTGCTTATTGAATCACTTAAGAATGTAGAAAAAACATTAAAAAAAGTAATAATAGTTGTAATTTCTTTAAAAATGTCCCAATGAAGTAAAGATAAAGATTAATCTCACTTACTACCAAAGACAAATTAAATTTTAAACAGATACATTTTAATAATTAAATCAATTTTTATCTGATAGTTTAAATTTAAAATTGATTAGCAACAAAAAAAAGTGATTAAAACTATTGAGAAAAATATATATATAAAAATGGATTATTTTTGTGAATATTTAAAAAACAAATAGTGATGAATGGAAGAAGAGATGATTATTAAAAAATATGAATGTGTCAGAAAAGAGTTACGATGGTTACGACTTCAAAAGTTTTTTTTACAGAAAATAAGTGGTAGTTCTTTCCCTCTATTTTTTTTTTACTTTCATATGACATTGCTATGTATTTACAAAATGTATCTTTTGTAATTTATACCCCATTTTATTAGTTTGTTCTTTTATGATATACTTTATAATATTTAATTAAATTGTAAATCATTTTTTCCAAATTTGTATACAACTTTTTCCCAATAAAGATCTTTTTTTTTTTTTGGTTAAAAAAAGAAAAGATAGTTATAAAAAAATATGTAAACAGGATTGCTATCTGTCTCTGGTGTTAATATTAAAAAAAGACATTTGTTGCAGAGTTTTCAGATAAATTGGTAAAATTAACAATGTAGAATTGATAAAACGTGTATCATACTTGAATGAAAATAAATAAATTAATTAAAATTTAATAGTGATAATCTTGTAGAAAAACATATGGCATATTAATTTCTTTAAATTCTTGGAAAGTTAGTCGATTATGGATGGATGTAATAGCAAAAAAAAAATTTAAATGTGAACGGTAGTGACTTTTCACAGTAATAAATGATTAGTACATTAATTAAAACAGGCAAAACTCTCTATACATACAGATGAGAGCAAGCATAAGAAATAGTGATCATGTGAAGTGATTAGTACATGATTCATTTGAACTTTAACTTAATATATTGTAATGGAAGATAAATTCCATTGAATTTATCTCAGGTCGTGGCTTATTTTTGTCAAAGTCCCGAGTTGGGAAACCAATTGTCATGAACTGGCTATATCATTTTAAGATTTTAAATAAATTTATTGGAACTTAATTAATCATAATGACACATTGTGGAGCAAATTGTAAAGGAAAACTTTATAACTAATAACCAATCAATCAAACTCACATGTTGTAATAACATACCTTGCAACCACAAATCAATTAATCAAGTCATACTTTGCAAGGCATCAATTGTAATGGAAATTGTATGTATAAAAGAAAATAACCTAGTCCAATCATTGGATGGTTTAATCATTGATTACAATTACAATATTGCTTATCTGATTATCTATACATAAAATATGCCTGGATTCCAAAGAGACATTAAATGATTTACTCTCAGGATTAACTCAATCAATGATTTAATTATTCACCAAAATATAAATTGGAAACAAAGGGAATTTTATTGAATCCAACCTATATTTTCAGATAGAGATTATATGTAAAACAATATAATGATTAGTGATGGCTTAGATAAATAATTATAAAATTGAATATTAGCAAAACATAAAATTATCATTTAAGTAATTGTAAGTCTCAAGCATTACCTATTGATCTTTGTAGTGAAAAGAGAAAATAAATAAATAAATACATTTCAAATAAATCACAAAGTCATTTCATATAAAACAAATGGTATATACTTTATTCTAATTGGGTTCGATTTTCTTTTCAAATTGCAATAATTATATTAAACACATATAATATTTGTTTACCTTTCAGTTTTCATTTTAATTCAGTATTATTTATTTTAACAATATTTGCTAGCAATACGCATGGATTGATGTTTGTATCTACATAAGAACCAAAAAGAAATAATGAAAATCACAATAGCTTCTTAAAATAATAATTTAGAATCATCAACATGTTTCTCAAGATTAGACCATTTAACTTAAAAAAATATGAATATTCTTTTCTTACTGTGTTAGATATTTATTTGCTTCATTTTTAATTAAAACTATACTTCTCTTTTGGACTATAAGTACCCAAATATTTAGATTTATTTTTTATAATAGGTCTTCTATTATGGCCCCTAAATTCAATATTTTCATTTATATCCTCATTAATTCTAAGACTTCAATAAACATTTATCATGGACTATATAACCCTTAGTATATAAAACTTCTATAAATAAAATATTGTAACGGAATAAATATATGCCGTTACATTTCTTTCAGATTGAAAAAATATATATATAAAATCAAAAGGAATTTAATAATTTGATTTGAATTAATATATATATAATGCACAGATGGCAAACTAATTATATAATTTAAAGTTAAAATCTAAAAACAAGATTCTTTTTAATATAAAAGATTTTTTTTAAAAATGCTCTTAATTAGTTATTTTTATTCTTAGAATGGAAATGATTTTCTATTTTGAGATAATTGCAAACAGGCCCTTGGGCATATAGTCAGATAAGAGGTAAATTAAAAAAATACTACTGATAAGAGTTGACAGAGGAAAAAAAATTGAAGGAAGAAGACTTTTTTGGATTGCTCCTGCTGATTGTGTATTATTAAGTATATTTAAAGGTGGATTGCGGTTCTCCAAAATGTAAGGGTCAGCAATAATTTACGTTTCCCATATTTGCAGCAGCTGAAGCAGTCTCCAGAATAGGACGGTTCCTGGAAAATACCCAGCCATGGACTTTTCTTCATCTAGAAGAATAGGAAATGGAAAGAACTTTGAATTCTACCATGCATCAAGGATTACAAAGATGGACTTTACCTATAGCATTGGAAACTATAAACTTTTCTTTTAAATGAAGTATGAACATTAATCATATAATGCAAACTTTTTCCTATATTTTAAGTGTCACTTAACTTTTAAAAGAAATCTCTTATCTGACTAAATTTTAAATTATTTATCTATTTTCTTTTTTTTTTAAATATGCTTAATATCATTTCCATTCTCATAATTTCTTTTAAATTAATTATTTAAAGTGAGCATGAATGGCTGCATAGATTCATAAGATTGTTAGTTTAAAGTGTGTTAATTTTGGGCTAATTATTTTGTAGTTGGATCGGTGCTAATGGATAGATGTACGGATGTTTTATGTCAATGTAACTTGAGTAGGTGCATTGGATACTCGTTCCCTTGTACCGCATTAGCATACAGGGCATAATTCCCACCTGAATGTATGACCCAAAAGGGTAGTCATCCCATTGTCAATGGTCGTAGATGTATTTCCTATGCCATTGATTTTCTTACGCTCTGACTGGGATAGTAAGCCGGCAAAGACCGCTATCACCATTTACAGAGCTTCTCGTATAATTTTGTTCTTGTATCATGGGGAAGATGCTCATTTCTTCTCACCATGATTTGTTATTTTTCTAACAATATCATGCTACAGATGTAAAATTCCTGTTAGCATGATTGTGTTATGCTAATAATCTCATTTTGCATTGGTCACATCGGTATATCGGTAAGATAGCATTGTTTTAAATGCTAGATTTTTGGCCGAAGATTAAAAGGAATTGGGTTGGTTATTGTGTAATCTATGTAGCATGTTCACACTTAATAAAATATTAAAATTGTATTTAAATCTATTAAACGCTTCCATCTGTGCATATAATCTAAATCAAGTATATTTAGTTGATTTAATTTTCAGAATCTTTTTAATGCGTGTGTGCGTTGTAATAAAATGTTTTGTTGAATTAATTTTGGCAGCAACTTATTTTATATACTTTTATTAATATTTAAAAGTAGGCATTAGAAATTTGAATATACAGTATGATATTTTAAGCTCTGTTTCTCCCAGAGCTAGCGACTGGTGCTTTCGGTTCGATAAAAAGGTAACCTCTCCCACACGTATTTGTCTACTATATAAATTTCCAGGTTCAAATGGCTTGGTGGCACCCTGGTATGGAAGATTAGGTAAGGGAATTTCGTCGACCATTATAATATAAAAACAACTATCCCACATGTGAAAAATATGCATGTATAACACAAATATAAAATATCCACAGCATAATCTACCTTTTTAAACACATCTAATGATGAAACTGTGAATCAAATTCTGAAAAGAAATATTAAATAATTATTAAATTGTAAACACAAATATAATACATTATGTGTATATTTATAAATGATTTCTACTAGAACAAAGGACAATCAATTTAATTTCCAGCCTACATTGTGTGCAACAGATATGAATAGTAGGTGTGTGTAATGCATTTAAATTAAAACAACAAGTGTTTTAATGACAAATAATATTTAATCATTTGTTAATAAACTGAAATTTGAAACCAGTTTATTTATAACGTACATATATAAGGCTTGAGAATTAAAGGACAACAGAAAATTTTTAATAATAAGTGATCTCTAGCGTCTTTACTATTAATATTGATAAATTAAAGATTTAAAACAATTTACTTATATTATATATAAATATATAATGTATGTGAATCAAAATAAACTAGAATATGTTAATACTAAAAGAAACTTAATATATTGTTAATTATAATGATTAAAACTTAAAATTAGTTTACACATATATATAAACAGTTAACTTTAAAATCAATCGTACAAAAAAGAAAAAAAAAAGACTAAATTAGTTACCATTTAATCTTCTTTATTCTCTCTTCATTTTAAAGTTCAATAACTATTTAATGCATTTTTGTCCATTCTGGTGTGGGTTAAGATAACATGTAAAATAGTCTAAAATGACAAATGTGTGAATTCATAAGCCCTTTTGTTTATATTATCCGGGTTAGATTATGATGCATCACTTAAAATGGGCCAACTTTGAATATTTAGCTAATGCTTATATTGACTTGCTGTATATGACTAAGCTATTCATCCGGTTTGTTTTATGCTCCAAATGTCTGCTCATCAATAGTTTGCTTATTTTTCACTAGATCTTGATCATGAAATAAGGCAAGACAGAGGGGTTCATACCCCTGGACCATAAATTTCTCATTTAGCCTGATGTCGATTCCAATAAATATTGTAATTACACAAAGAAAATTGTATAGGAAACAGTAACAAAGTTTTGCTTTCTTTCCTCAATGCTATTGTCAATCCTTGTTGCTATAGTATTTTTTTTTAATGTGTATTATTTAGCTCAGTCTTTCATGTGCTGCTAATTCAATATCTTTATTACAACAATTTTTGATTTCTAAATATTAAAATTAAAAATATATATATATAATTAGCTTCACAGTTTACAAAAACAAGATAGATAAATAAATAAATAACACTTGCATCACAAACAATTTCTAAAAACAAAAATACAATCTAAACACATTTAGTAATTTTATATGCCACTATTTTACTCATTGATATTACAAAAAGGCAAGTACTTTAAACACATACTAATATCTTGTTAAAATCTATATACACATACATATATATTTTTTATATCATCACTGCCATATGATAGAAACACGTTTCATAAATGCTGATTGTAGAGTTAGTATTTAGATCTAGTTTCTACTCTGCCTAGTCTCCACTGAAGTGAGCCAATTAGCTCAAAACCATGGTCTGGAGGTTGGAGATAATGAAAGAGATATTGAATTCTGTCTCTCTCAGCATTTATGTAAACAAAGCTTGTTAGTGAGCTATTGGTAAACCTCCATCTAGTGATCATAAAATGCAAGCTAAGAGTAAGTTACGAAAATTATAACTTGTTTTGTTTATCATATATATATAATTTGGTATTCTAAGTTTACATGAGAAGGAACTATTATTTAAAAAAAAGAAAATATGATGAAAAGGTTAAAAAAGGTTAACTGAAAGTATAAGATTATGAATTTGGAATTAAGTGAAAATAAGTTATTATTGGGAAAAAAATTAAAAGATTTTAATAGTAATCAGTACGATTTTTAAAAGAGAAAAACAATTACAAAGAATATATTGAAAAGACTGGGAAAAGATAACAAGAAATTTAATAGATGATCTTACAAAAAAAAAGGTTATCAATATTTAAAACAAAAACAGATAAATAAGGATGGAGGAAAGTTATTTGGGATGATATACACAATTTAGTTTTGGGGAAATTTTGTTAAAGACACATTTGATTGTTATTTAAAATATGACTTGTGTTTTTATTTCTAATTATCATTTAATAACTGAAATACAAGTTTATCATATACCTGTATCAATATATGTAATATATAATGTATACGAGCACAGACTTTTACATGACCCACCACTCTCCACTCTACGTCATAACACAAATATGTCAAAAAGATGAATAATCACCAATATTGGTATTTCATGCTTAACCAGCAATCATTGCTTGGTCCAGATTATCATCTCTACACATATATGCAATAAGTGCTCAGATATATATTAAGATAGCCAAACTTCATACTTTAAATTGTACACATTTTAATAATGCAAAATGTTAACTATTTTATAAAGTTGTTTTAATTGTAAATTTGGTAAAATGGTGTAACAATGATCAAATGACATGTGATTGATAACTCAGGGGATCAAATGATTTACCAGTCCTGAAGTTTCAGATTCATTACAAGTTTCATTAAAGTGAATGAAGAAATTTTAAAATTTGTTCTCAACTACATAATAATTGAGTAACGTTTACTTCTTGAATCGGTTATCATTATTATGTTGCTACTCTACGCAGAACAAATTCTATGTATATTCACTATTAAAACCATATACTGTTCACACTGATATTAATTATTTTTACAAAATAATGCTCATTAATAATTATCAAATATTTAATAAATAATTTTCAGAAAATGTATTCTATTAAAGCAATGAAATTAAACTTTTAAAAATAAAATTAAGAATGCATGTAATATATTCATACTGTTTTAAAAAAGATTGTCACCAAAAAGTACTAACAACCTGTTTTGTTGTTAATAAGAAGTTAGCATGTTATAGATCAATATATATTGCTGACAATGTATTATATATTGCTGATTAACATTTTCTAACATGATTACATAATAATCAAGTTTCCTAACATTTTATTTGATGTAATTCTTTTTTCTTAATGATTTAAGCAATCAATTTTTTAGAAAAAATGTGGATGCATTTTTGAAACAGATTTAAATACTTAAGATAGATTAAAAAGTAAAGATAAAATAGAGTTCCAGGATATATAGAAGGATGTCACCTTTCTAATCAGAAGCAAAGGTTACATCAATATTACAATTGTATTTTTGCTTTTATAATGAAATATCAATATTAAGTTGATGAGATGATATTAATATAAATCTTTACACTCTAGATTAATGGGTTTCAACATCTTTTTCATTTCCATACTTCTTCTTAGCTCATTTCTATTTATTGCCATTTAAATTTAGATTTGGGGTAGTTTTGACTTTTAGAATAGAAACATGTTTGTAATTATCATAGTTATTTTAATTTCAAATTTATATGTTAGAACTGTAAATCAAATAACTTAGTAATAAGATTAAACCATGGTAGACAGTGCATAAATAGTTGCATTCAAATTCCAAAAAATCTGATGAATTAGATTAAATGCATAAAACATTGCAATAAATTAATTAAATGATTATACTTTGGATAAACTTTTGATATAGTGACAGTATGGCAAACTCTTTTTCTGTGCATAAATTTCTTATGAACTCTAAAGCAATATGCCATTCAGTTTTTTGATATATGTGACTTTTCCTGGAAAAGGCATATAATCCTAAATTTTTGATTCATTTCCATGAATATATGCAAATTGCAAGTTAAGAATCACTACTCTGGCTAATTGCTGAAATGGGTAATTGTTGATTGTCGTAAAAAATATCAAATTTTCTGATGATCTGGAAATTTTTTAAGTATTACCTGATTCAAAATCAAATTCAATGACACAGACATGATACTTGCATGTGTTAACTGCTTTACTATTAGGCTTTTTAGGGTATCTTGATCAAACAAAAATATAATATTGTAGATGATAGTTTATCATTGATTTCTGCAATTTTAATTCCATTTACATTAATAGTAAATTTTAAACTTAGAATTATACCAAAACTTGTATATTTTAAATCTCAAGGATAATTGACTAATTGTTCATTATGTAATATTTAAATACAAGAATACTGTCTATAAAGAATTTAATGTAACTTAGAAGAGGGTTGAACTCAGACTTTCAATTAGCTGTAGGGATTTTGAAAGTCTGAGTTCAAATTCCTTCTAAATGTTTATTATGTTATTTTAAGATAGCAAAAGAATTTAATTTTATAAAAGTATAAACAACAGCCATTTTTGGAATAATGAATGATATGAAGCAGTGAAACCATTGGTTGTGCTTTAGAGTTGATTTTTTTTGGCTAGTCTGGTTCAGTTATGAATTTGGGGTAATTATGATTATTTATTGACTAGTTTAGTTTTACGTTTTTAATGTTCATATATAGGCTTACAACCAAATGTTTATAACAATTAATTAATTAGTATATAGTTGCAAAACAATAGTTGTTGTATATCAAAAGTGAATAATATATCAAATACCATTATAAATAAGACTAAAAATTACTAATTTTCATTTTTATACAAAACAATTATTTTTCTTTGTATAAAGCATGACACAATTAATGAAAAAGCTAATGGAAATTCTCTAATAGTATGAAATTATATAAAAGTGACTTTAGAAAAATTGAAATGTAAGGAAAGATTTTAAAATAATAACACAGAGGCACTGTAATATTTAAATCAGGTGAACGGGAAGATTTTTAGAGATATATAATATAATCCTCATGGCTCATAAAATAATTTTGACTGCATAAATTGGTTATAAGATTACAAATATTAACAGCATGAAAAATAATCTGAACAACATAGATAAACCCTGTGTTCAAAGTTTAAACAGTCTAAAATTGAGGTGCATTCAAGCAGAATAAATAATTGAACCAATATCTTGATATGCTGACTAAAAATTGATAAGTTCATTGCTATTTTGCAATTGAAAAAAAGATCTGGTTTATAGACTTCTTTTGAAGATTTTCTGATGTAAATCAATTGATTAATAAAAATTATTCATCTAATTATATGATGTTCTTTCAATCATTCATTGGCCAGTTTTAATAAGAAACATAAATGTTCTATCTTTGAAGTTAACATTAATTTGTTTTGGTGGACTATGAAGAATAATTTGTGTTTGCACATTTGAACAATTTGTCCCACCAAGATCTCTCATTGATTTCCAAAAAGTTATCTTTTCTTTGCACTTTCCATAATTATTGCAAATATTGGTAAGCTTTGGTTTCTGGATACAATTAGTTTGATCGTATTTCAATATATCTTACTTAGAAGATGTATTTACAACCTCTAAGATTGTCAACTTTGATACATTAAACACAAATAATTTTTCAATTCAAACATAAGCACAAATTCTCACAATTGTGAAACTGATATCAATATTCTGTCAAAAATCTCTTCAAGGTTCTAGCTAAGAAAAAATTATATACTGATAAATAGATATACTTCTATGCTACATGATGTTAAAAATATAATGTTAATATGACACATGTTATTGTTATTTTGTAGAATATGTTTACATTTCTCTTATTTATTTTTGTTTTGATTTCAAACTATTTTAAAAAAATACTTTTTTATAATGCTTTAAACTATATATATATATATAATTATAATTGAAATAATAAATTTAATGGTTTACAAACTATTATACACAATCCTTAAATCCGCAGTTGAGGCAGGTTCAAGAAATTAACCAAAAGTACTTCTGCGGATTTAAGGATTGTATATAATAGTTTGTAAACCGTTAAATTTATTATTTCAATTATAATTACAATTTTGTTTTAATTAACGGGCATTATATATATATATATAATTGTTCTTCTGTTTTTCATTTTTTAAAGACTAAACAACAATCACCCTATAAAAATGAAATTTCAAATTAAGAACATTACAATTTTTTTCTAAAGTCTGTGTGATTGTCTACAAAATGTATAGATGATTTTAATCTATCTTTGTAATAGAATCCAGCAGTACTGAAAATATTCTAAGTAACATGTTGAATGTCCGAATGTGAAGATTTGCTTATATCTTAAAATACTGCAACTTTATTTTGTCATATTATTTATTATTTTTATTTTAGTATACAATTGTGTGTCATTATTCCTTCCTTCTACATAGTTTGAAATGATATACTTAGGTGAAAACATGATTGTGACCAACTCCAATATATCCTACATTGACACTTCCTAGTTTTAAATATTAGTAATGTCACTTTAAGAAACACAAACAAAAAAGTATTAATAATCATTCCTTTTTTTACACTTTCTTCAATGCAAACATAATAATTTTCTACAAACAATTATATTTCTTTTCTTACAGTTTCGACTGCCCAGAAGTCTTCATCAGAGCTGTATTCTATTAGCTTTAATTGCATTGAAGAAAGTTTAAAAGAAAAGAATTATTAATTATATTTGTTAATAATCAATAAATTGAAAATAAAGGTGAACAAAATATAATAAAAATAATGTTTCAAAAACAAAAAATGAAGGGTGAATAATAAAATAAGTTTAAGATAACATAATAAAAAGAAAGTATAGAATAGGAATGTAGTAACCCTAACTCAATATTACTTGATTGTGCTGGTATTAAATATTCAGAGGAAGGAAGAAAGGTATTTATTTATAGTTAAAATAGAATGGAGGATACCAAAATATATTGTTACTGACTTAGTCATATTTTATAAAATTTTACCATCAAATTGGTTTGAGTTCAAAATCTTCAGATTTTTAAATTTATTTGCTTGATTATAAAAAAAGATAAGGTAGGTTTTTGCATTGAATAACAATTGGTAAAGGTGATAGTCAGAAACTTGGCCGAGAAGGAGATGACATTGTATTACTATCTATTAACCAATAAGTATTTAAGCTTACAATAGATGGCACTAAAGTAAAGAAGAAATGCTCTCAATAATATATAATTATGAATAATTAGTAAAAATGCAGCAAAATTAATAGGTTTATGAATAAATAGATATACATTAAAATAAAATAAAAAATAGGAGAAACATTTTTTTTAAAAATATTTAATAAAATATGATCCGTTTATAGACATACTTAATAATCTTCACTTCACTATATAATATCCTTGAAACATATGAATAAAGACACTAAAAAAGACAAATGAACACCAAAATGTATTTCGTGCTGAATCAGCATTCATCATTTGGCTCAGGTCACAATTTCTCATATATATCTTTATCATCCGTCCAGTATTTATCAGTAATAAATTATCATATTTTGATTTATAATTATCAAACTTATTCCAACCACTTTGTCAGATTCATCACATGATCACTATTTCTTATACCAGCACATAATTAATTACTCTGGTTGGCACAGGGTGGCACTACTGTCTGGAGTTTTGCCTTGTTTGTCAGATTCACTTCACAAAAGAAAAAAAATAGTTCATAGGAACACAGAATAATAATTATAAATGAATGTTTGGATAACGAATATAGATAAATGATTTGGCTATGAAAAAAAGGTATTAGTTGTAAGAATAGTTAAATCACCCGTCTAATAATACAATTTGTTAAATTAAAAAAAGTAAGTATATTAAAAATAAACTCTCCATTTTTCTTTTTAATCTTTAAATATTTTACGGAACATCATATAAAATTAATAATTTTTATCATATATATTGTTTAATAATCTCAAAATAGAACATCTTTAAGGATTGTAATTTAAAACTATTATGTAAGATTTCAAAAGAAAAGCGACTGAAAAGGATCAGCAATAATATCAAAAATAGACTTGGAACATATTAAAATAAATATTTAAAGACATGTTTAAAGGACAAATATCTGTATTAATAAACCTAAAACTAAAAATAAAAACTCTTTAAAAAAATCTACCCAAGAGATTTATAATAATAATAAAAAAATTCTTCTAAACAACTAATGCAAACCATGACCTTCAAAATATTGATATAATATTAAATTATAAAAAATATTTCTGCACACAATTACAAATGTTTATTATTAATCAATTCTTTATGTATATATAGGGAGCGTACCAATAGATTGTTTGAGCTATTGGTACGCTCCCTATATTACATATTTGTAAATACAAGCTTTTAAAATCATTGTCACGTTATATATGACTTGCTTTATTGATTATATATATAATCATTATATATATTTTTCTTTTTGACCTATTTGACATAATGAAGACCTAAAAGAATTAAATATTGATTTTTAAATCTAATCATTCATATATATATATATTGTAATTTGTAATTATTAATTAGAAAGTTATATAAAGCAAAGCATAATTCTGTAGATATTTTTAAAAATATATTCAATAAAATTATTTTTATTACAATCTCATCTATCAATATTTTGATAGAATAGAAAAATTGTTAGCACAGATTTTAGTACAGTGTAAGAGCTTTCTCTAATATTTTTTAATTAAAAAAAATGTTGATTATAATAGCTCATAATATTTTGAGAATTGAGTAGAAGTCCATATAATGCTACTTATAAAAAACTGGTCATTGAAATGCATTTAAATAAAGCTTATTGTTTTTATAAACCTGAAGAAAGTGGAAAACGATAATGATGGGGATTTGAAAATGAGATATATTCAGTTTGAGGAAAGTTCTATAGTTAAAGTTATGACTGAAGAGGATTTAACAATTATATTGGCAATTGAAGACTCTATCCAAGAGTTAGCTATTGAAACACAAAAAGTAGTACCAACTAAATCCCCAGAAGCTATTGACCATCTCCAGTAACTATGTCTTTAATAAAGCCTAATAGCCAGGAAATTAATACAAGAATTTATTAGTACCATCATCTGGTTTACATTGATTATTCAAATTTATAATAAATCGTTTTAAAGTAAAATAATAAAAAAAGGATTACTACCCTAGGATCCAAATACTAATATAAATTAGATTATTATATTGCATAAATTGAACCATTTTGGCTATAATTTAAGTAATTTTTTTCTTTTATTTAGATCAAAAATTCAATTAGAATCTTACCAGAAACATTTTCTTAAATTGAACCAACTTATCATCACACCACTTTTTTTAAACTGGTAGTTTTAACATTTTCAATGAATTATTAAATGTAGAATCTTGAAAAAAATGGAATGTTTGACATGAAAAGCTTAGACATATTTAAATATATTTAATTTTACTATAGACCCAAAATGCCCATTACTTTATTGACTGTAAAGTGTATGGCAAATCTTCATTTGCAATGTCAATTATCATTTCAACATATATATATGATTTAATTTTAATTTTACTTATAGTATAAAAATAACAAAAAAACCAGAGCTTTTTATTTGGGTGAATATGTGCATATATGGGCATATATGCTCTATGAAATATATAATGTTTAAAATAAATAATGCTTCCAATTTTGAGTTGAGATTAATGCATTTTCAGTGCTGGCACCATAATCATAACTGTTGTTATTGAGTCTGGAAAAAGCCATCTCCAGACTAAACAAATCTCTAGACTAAACAAGAATAGCTATGATTTTGGTACTTAGCTCTGAAAATGCATTGATCTCAACTAACAACTGGAAGCATTGTTTATTTCAAACATTACATATTTCATAAAGCATATATATATATATGCACAAATTTTTTGCATATAATTTAATGAGGTATATCAAAAGGATTTGCCTTGACAACAGTTGGAAAATGTTGGTTGTTATTGATATTGGGATTGTCTAAGTGTTGATTGGTTTTTAATGATATACATATTTGTAAGTAATAATTAATAGAAATGAGATCATATTTATTAAATGGAGAAAGAAACTTTAACTTTTGTTGTTACAAAGAATTTCTCAATTACTACTAATTGGCAATTTCTGAGGCTAAACAAATTTTGCTCATAAACCTATAATAGCTCTTTTATTGGGGGTCTTTTGTTGAAGTAAAAGGTACCCTTTTTTACTTCAAACACAAGTTCTTATATGGATTTAAACACAGAAAGCTATTTTTTATAGTGTGAGAATGTGAAAGAATGGCATCTTTCTTGACATTGTGCAAATAATATTATTTAAATTCTCAAGAGAATTGTATATGTTGAATTAAATGCTTTTATGAATTGTTGTTATAATAATTAATAGAAATGAGGAGATAATATCCATTAAATAGAGAGACATTAACCCTTGTTGTTGTCAAAAAGTTCTCAATTACTACTAATTGACAATTCTTGAGGCTAAACAAGTTTTACTCATTAACCTATATTATCTTTTGTTGAGAGTCCTTTGTTGAAATAAAAGAAGTCCTCTTTTACTTCAAACCCAGTTCTTATATGGATTTAAACCTAGATAACTCTTTTTATAGATGTGAAAATGTGAAAGAATAGAATCTTTCTTGTTATTCTGCAAATAATATATGAGATATTATATTAGATCCTAAGATCTAGGTGCAGTGCTCTCAGATCCAAGGCTCCTCACTGATGAAGGCCACAAGCCTGAAACTAGTCTGGGGATATTGGATGAATAGGCACTATATGCAGATTTTATGAACAAGCCTTCTGGCATCCATTGATTAATCTAGCTTGCAGTGTGGAAATATGTATAGTGAGTTTTTGCCCGTTTTAATTAGTATGCATATAAGAGTTTTTAGATTTAAATAGTAATAGTTTTAATATAAATTTTCTATATATTTTTAAATAACTAGGCAAAATATTAATTAAAAACTGGTATTGTCACTAAAATCATATCATTTAGTAATAGTATTTGTCACACTTTTAAATCAAAAGTAGAAATTATACCCTACCTTATATAAGGGAAATAGATAGTGTGGAAAATTGCAATTATCATAAATTCTTAAATATTTTTCAAATAAAACTCTCTTGCAAAAAGTTATAGACAATAATTAGAAGATAAGAATATTAATAATTTTAATAACAATTCATCAGATATTTTATATAAGTCAAACATTATATCATGTATAATATAATGAAACTGTAAGTAATCTCAAAATTTACTATAGCAAAGATGCAGTTAGCCATTTTAGCATTTTAGACAACCTAATTATTTAGTTCTATTTGCTCATTTTGTCATCATGGAGGTACTGTGATTGACTACCAAGTAAAATGTGCAGATAAATTCTGTATGCTCAATTGACAAAATTTCACATAAATTCAAATTGGTTGAATTAAATTTACATCAACAATATACAGCAGCCTTGCCTTTTCTCTTTCAATCAATCATATTCATAAACATTTATCTTCTGACAATCTCTATCACTGTTGCTCTAACTACACTAATACTAATTAAGTAGAAGGGTTTCCTCCACTATGTCTTGAGCAATGGATACACATGACTACCCAATCCAAAAAGGTACATGATCCCCAATATATGTATTTCATGCATAGTCAGCACTCACCAGATGGGCCAGATCATAATCTTCCACACATATATACAATCAGTGTTCAGTTTGTATTAAGATAGCAATTCTTCAAACTTTAATAGATAGGCTTCAATCTTCTCATCTTTCCAACTATTCAATCATTCATTTCATTGAAAAACCAATGATGGATTACTCAAATATAACCAAGCACTGATTATATATAGGTATGGGAGTTTATGATCTGGACAACTGATGAGTAATGGTTCTGTATGAAATACATATATTGGGGATCATGGATATCTTTTTCATGTGTGGGGTCATGTGTATCTTGTTGCTTGAGATGGAATGGAGGACAAATAGACTGAAAAATTCTGAGTTCAAATCTCTCTCTCTATATATATATATAAAACATTCAGTATAAACAAGTTATTTAGTGTCTTAGAATTACATATTGCTTAGAAAATAGATTACACCTTAGCATAAGTTCAACCCATCTCTTTTCTATCAATACATATGGATACATAATGATCCAATAATTTGAGGGAATAGATTGACATAATATCTATATGGGTATGACTATAATATTAAATCCAATAAAGATTTTGAATATTTCATTGTTGGTTTTATAATGAAATGAATGGTTGAATATTTGGAAGAGTGTTTGAGAAATTGATGTCTTAATATAAACCCAGTACTGATTGAATATAAGTGTGGGAGATTATGATTTGGCTTAACTAACTGATGAGTGCTGGTTCTGCATGAAATATGTATATTGGGAATTGTATCTTTTTTTGGAAGTGTGTGGTCATGTGTACTGGTTGTTTGAGATAGGGTGGAGAATAAATAGACCAAAAAATCCTGAATTCTTCCCTATTTTTTTTTTAGTATTTTATATTTCAAGATTATTAGAAATTTTTATGAGTTTTGATAACTTTATCTATAAAATAATTAAACTTTTAATCATTAAATTGCATATATATAGAAATTATATTTGGAAAAAAAAAGCAGATAACATATTTAATGAAAAAACATATTTTTTTTCCACTTATTTCTGTTGAATTCTTTAATGGATGGATGAAAGTCATACAGGCATCACCGATTCAATCCTGACAGGGACGAATGAGATTCACAACTAATATTGGACCACTTTATTACATGTGAATGAGAATTAAAATGCTAATGATGTAATTCAATGTTTATGTTTTTTGCATAAATGTATAAGCATGCATACAATTGTAGGTGTGTGTATATATGT
This sequence comes from Epiperipatus broadwayi, assembly GCA_028023455.1. NCBI lineage: Eukaryota > Metazoa > Onychophora > Udeonychophora > Euonychophora > Peripatidae > Epiperipatus > Epiperipatus broadwayi. The sequence goes on from JAQFVV010000004.1 coordinate 7,809,890, forward strand.
ATCACAATAAAATATATAGATATTTTAGATTTAAATTTAACATTAAGTTTTATATATATAAAATTTATTTTGTTTAATGTAGACCAGCAAGTCCCAATCTTTTTGTGATAAAATACCAGTGAATTTTAGGCGAGAGGATGGCGCACCGGTAGTTAAAAAAATTTCAAATTTATATAGGATGGAATGTAATAGAATTTAATACAGACTATGTATTTGTTTTTTTTTTATTTATCATAGTATTTTACAATATATATATATAACTACAAAATTTTAAAAAATGCTTATATAAAATTGAAGATTAATATCCTTTGCTATAGCCAGCTTACCTATAAACTGGCTGGTTTTAGAACATTTCTTTTTCGAAATGATGTTTTGTGCAAATTTCAGAGTGATAAAATGATTAATATTGAAAGATATGGGAATGATTTATTGGGTGTGGGATATAGTCGGAAAAATATTTTATGTGTACTATATAGATTTAGAAATAGATAGAGAGGAGATGATATGGAAAAGATGGATAACATTGCCTTATGTAAAGGATATTGTTTATATTAAGATTACATCATTGGTATCAGCTGATTTTAATGCTGCATTTAAAGTGGGTGCAAATGCTGGAGGATTGGTTATTAATGGTAAAGATTCTATTGATAAAAGCAACAAATGTAATATTATATATAAAGTGATATGTCATTGTAGATATAGTTATATTGGGGAGACTAAATGTGTATTGAAAAAAATGATTAGGGAGCATGAATTATTGTATAATAAGTTGCGTTGTTCTGCATATAGATATAAATCTGTTTTTGCAGAACATGCAGTGATTTGTATTGGAGAATTCTGTTTTGATATAGTTTTTATTTTGCATACGGAAAATGATTTGAAGGAAAGAAAAATTAAGGAGTCATATTTCATAAATAGTACGGATAATGTATTGAATAAACAGTGTAATTGTGTAAATATTCACAATTTATGGAAAGTAGGTAATTCACGTGGGAGCATTACTGGTGTGAGAGATTAATAATATTTAAATATTAATGTATTGCTACTTAAGATGGTGGAATATGCCGAAGCTGGCTATAGCAAAGGATATTAATCTTCAATTTTATGTAGGCATTTTTAAAAATTTTGTATATATATAAATATATAAATGCAAAACATAAAAGATTGCAACACATTTAGTGAGAAATATACTTTAAGTATAATTATATGATGTATAAATATAAAAAAAATTGAATATATATATATCACAAAAGAAAAATTATATGATATAAAAATATAGAAAATGAAAAAATATTTTTAAACATAAATATCACAAAAGTGTAATTGGTTAATAATCGTTAGTATAGTAACAAATTATTTTAATTTGTGTGAGATTTGCACTTATTTATTTTTAACACCACAACATTAGAAATATCTGGCTCAATTTTATTCAGCTTAAAGGGAAGATCTGATTCAATATTGAGAAAATATTTATATTTGTTTTTTATTGCAATCATAGCAAAAAATCCACTCTCACACAAGTATGTGGGACTGAATGGCATTAAAAGCTGTAATGCTTGTTGAGATTTCCTAATATTTTATTCGGATAGACAGCCAAAATGAAAATAAGCTGATAGTCTGAAATTTCAATCCACAGTCACTAGTAAGATTTATAAAAGACTCTTTTGCAATTACATTATCTGGAACCTCCTCTATAAATGCAAAGGAATTGTGAATCCAACTTTGAGCAATAAAATCTTCAGTGAAATATTTTTGAAAACAATCATACAAAGATTTAAATGGTCCTGCATGTCATTAATGACATAGTCTGATATTGATGAATTATTTTCTTCTGAAAACTTATATGGAAAGCACACTGAAATTCTTTTTCTCAATTTGTTTTTTAAGAAATGGTAATTTATTTTTAAATGCTGTTATTTTATTATTGAGGTCAAACGGAGAATTGTTAGCTCCCTGCAAACTCATATTTAGATCACTTAGCTGTGAGAAAATATTTGATAGGTATGCCAGTCTAAATAGCCATTCCTCATTAGTAAGATGACTTTTTTTATTGAATCTTCTGAATCCATAAGAAACATATTTACCTCAGAGTGTAACTCAAAAAATCAGCTAAGGACTTTGCCTCATGAGAACTACCAAACGTCATGAGAAACACCAAACTTCCATATGAAGTAATGGGATTTTAGGTTCACTCCCACCTCATTACATAGACTTGAAAATAAGTGGGAATTAAGTGCTTTTGATTTTATAAAATTAATTATTTTTATAGCTTCATTAAGAACAGATCTTAAATTTGCAGGGATATATTTTGTATCTAAAACTTCCCAATAATTTATATAGTGCATAGATTTACACTCTGGTGCTACTTCTTTAATTTTTTTTAAAACACCTGATAATTGTCCAATCATTGTGGAGCGCCATCTGTGAAAACTCCAACACATTTGTACCAACTTATATTATTGTTAATAAATTAATCATTGAATATTTTGAATATTTTGTCTGATAGAGTTCATACAGATAATGACTTAAAAATAATATTTTTTCTTGAATTTCATTGAGGAAATTAAATTCCTGACAGAGATATTTTAAATGCTTTTTCTGGCTAAAGCTTTTATCACAAAGCTTGTTGAGGAATTGACAATTCTCATTGTTTATAACTGGCAAGCTTAAGAGAATTGGGTCATGTGATCTATGACTCTTATTTTGACTATTTATAATCTCTGCCTTAAGTCTTATGTGATGTTACATTGCTAAGACTACTAATATATGGTATGGCTAAAGATCTATCAGCCCCATATAGCTATTTGAGTTGGATAGCTAGGTTTGAAGACATGGAGGTGTCTGAAAATTTTAGATTTTCCACTCAAGAGATAACTTTTAGATAAAATGCTGGCTTTGGGTTGGTATTTTTAGATCTAGTGTCTGAACTTACCCTGGCACCTCTCTGAGAAGTGCCAAAGCATGTCAGGGGTTTGGGGGGGGAGTTCCTGACAGATATTTTAAATGCTTTGTCTGGCTAAGCATTTACCACAAAACTTGTTGAGGAATTGGCAATCCTCATTGTTTATAACTGACAAACTTAAGAGAATTGGGTCATGTGATCTATGACTCTTATTTTGACTATCAGTACTCTTGTCTACTTACAAAGATTAAAACTGGCATTCTCTTAATCTCTTGATTAAAATATTTTCAACATTTGATGCCATATCATCTATTCACTTTTTTACTGTGTTGTTTGATAGTAACATTCTATCAATTTTATTGGCTGCTTTTTCTCCGATTGCAGATTTCACATTATCTTTAGTTACTGGTAGCAACAAAGTTTCTCCAGTTGGGTGTGCTTTACCACACATGTCTATATGCAAACTTGCTAAATATAATGCCAGAACACAATTGGTGTTAACACTAGTAAAAGAAGACACAATTGATTTTTAGTCACACAATTTGCAGTTTTCTTTTTAAAAAACCAATTGGTTTATTTTTAAATATTGAAGTTAGGATAAGAAATGACTTTTCAAAAGAGAAGGCTTCAAACATCCATTTGATACACATTTAAAATATATAACACACTGTGCAATAGCTTCAGTTTCTGTGCCAGATGTCATGGAGAATCCATACTTTATATAGTCCAGATCATATTGTCTAATACGACTATCTTTACATTTTGATGTCGATGGTTCATCTTTGTTCATATCTAGTGATTTATTTTCTTTTGATTTGGGATAACTATATCCAGCCTGCTCTAAAAATCTTTTCATGTCCTATTTTAAATAATTAAAATAGTAATAAAAATAATTAAATATGACTTTAAACTTATGTTTAATATTACTACATCAATTGTTAAATGTATAATGTTTTAAAATTTATTAGACTGCACTTCACTGAATTAATAAAAGTCACTATATAATTCACAAAACAAAGAACAACTTATAATTATTTTCAATACATTTGCATTGGATATAACACTATAAATAACCATTATAAACAGATTTTATGATGGTACATACCACCATATAGGAAAAAGTAAGGGCTAATAAAAACACTACATATTAGTATTTTTCATTAAACTTTTATTTTCTTTTACTTTTTACTTACACAATTTGTTGATATAGAAAATTAACCAATTATATTTTTGTAATATTTTTTTAAAAATAAAAATGTTTTAAAAAATATTTATGTTGTACATAATATATTTTATTGTTAATATTTTATTTGTCACATACAAATAACTTGGCATTTGAGTACCTACTAGTATGCATACCAGCAGTTGGGAACTGCTGATCTATACAGACTAAAATAGATTGGTAATACTTAATCTATTAATTAATCAAGTTCAAAATTTTCTTTAATTATACTTTGATACGTAAACAGTGGGGGGGGGGGGTAAATTTGTTCCATTAAAATGTTAAGCAAATAATTTTATTGATTTTGTTCTTTATAAATGAGTCATTGATTTCATTGCAAATTAAGGATCCAAGATCTTAAAAATCTAAGCCAAAAAGATAAGGAATTTTAAATAACAAAGGAGAAAATATTTCTGGAACATTTTTCTTTGTTACTGCTTTTAAAAATGAGACGAGGTCAAGCGTTGGTGGTCGAGTGGTCAACACAACCACCTTACAAGCAGTTGTCTGGGTTAGCGGGTTCGTTTCCCCGGCGGATGCTATGACACATGAAGAAAAAATAAAAAATAAAACGAAAGCATAAAAGGTGAAAAAGAAAATGTTAAGTGAAAAGATGGGAAGGGGGGAGACGAGGTCTGCAAAATCTATATAAATAAATTGATGATTATTCTGTGTATTTTTTATCTCAGAGAAGTTCCAATCTATGCTGGCTAATTAAAACCATTCCTCTTAGGAAATGCTTTTCCGACAATCATACCTTCAGTGGCTGAGTGGTGAAAGAAGCGTCATCGCACAAAGGATGAGAATCAATCGCTAGCTAGCTGAAGCACTCCAGTTGGGCAAATGAACAATTATCATCATACACATGTAAATAAGCTATGAATATTATATTACTATCAGTGGCAGTATCTCTCCCACCAATACTTCTAAGCTGGCCACTTCAAATTCTAATGTATTATAGACCAACACAAGAATTCTCCATGTAATAGTGCAATAAGTTTCAGAATGGATAATTATGAACTTTTTTGTAAATAAAATGCAATTAGACTCATTTATTTGCTAGTTCCATACTGGTAGAGAAATAACATAAAAAGCAATGGAGCATGAATTTAATATCATAATATGTAATAATTTAAATACATTTATGTTTAATTTTCATATTATCTTTCATGTGATCAAATGCATTTTGATTTGGTGAATCTCTGGACAAGGATTTTTAGGATAGTTAGTTAATAATTAAGAGGGTCAATGCTTTTATTGAGATGATATTTTAAGTTTAGGTTTTTGTTATGGGTAACTCAGATTATGAGAGATTTGGTTGAATCAAAGTTATTTGCCAATCTTCTTTATGCCTCTTTTCCAGGCCATCTCCTAGAATAAAATAAGAGATGGAGCACCTTGCATATTGGTGGTGGGTAATCTCTATGTTAGATTACTTACACATGGTAGCTTGAGTCCTGATGTTGTCTTTTATTGAGTGGTGGTTCAGGATGTCCCTGTGTAATCAATGTATCAATAGTAATAAGCATTTTCTTGCATATCTCTCATATAGTTACATTGTTATTTAGATTAAGATTTAGTTTGTCAATAAGGATATATATAAAAAGATTGGAAATCTTTTCCAAGACTGAGTTCTTATTCTTAGTCCAATAAAGGAATAAATTCAATATTTTGTCTAAATGACATGGAATCATTTCATAAACTTAATATAATCTTTTACAATAATGGCTTATAAGTTGGAACATAGCCTAACTTTTTGTCCTTTTTTATATAAGACTTAATTAAGGTGAATTTCTGGAAGAAATCTTGGAAAACTGGCAGGTACAACTTGCACTGTGATGCAAATACTTTTCGGATAGGTTTCTTAACACTATCACATTCTTTTGGTGAATATTGTCCCCCTATTTAGAAAAAGTTTTACACTAAACTTCTGAATCCTCATTTAAATATTATCATGAGAAATATTAGTCACTATTCCTTTTCAAAGATTCCCTGTTATTTCACACACACACACATATATATATATAAAGAAAGTTATTGTTAACACTAACTGAAATAATTATAGAAAATATACAAACCATTATACAATTACAAATATCCAGTAACGCCCTCTGTTTAAAGATCTAAAATCATTTTAAGGTTTGTTATTATTGAGATATAGATCTTTAAACAGAGGGCGTTACTGGATATTTGTAATTGTATAATGGTTTGTATATTATATATATATATTCCCACTAAGAAATGTTGCACCACAGAAAATATATAAAAATTTATTAAAAGCAGATTTGAATTTCCAATAACCTTAAGATATAGTTTCACTACATAAGATTTTATTCAGAAGATATTCTTTTTGGATTTTCAGTCAAGATTCTACAACTGAATTAGGGTATAAAAATGAAATTTTAATGTAGTTCCAAAAATTTTTATTTTTCTTGATCTAACAATAAAGCCATCTGATCTTTCTAAATGCAATTGGAGTCTCATCAACAAATTCAGGATGAACCAAGATTATTGTGATCAACTACTTCACAGATATAATTTAACAGTCAATGATCAATGTAGATGTAGATAAGCACAAACCAAGAACTGCATAATTAATGATTGTAGAATCTACAGCTATAGTGATAGAATTAAAGAACTTAATAAAGCCATGAGAGAATGTCTCCTAGGCGGAATCTCAACAAGTTCTTTTAGATATTTCATCAATAGTTAACACAGTTTTCTAGCATGCAAATCCAAAGCTACTGTCTTATAATTATGACATTCACTGAGTTTTCTTTCATTGGTATTGGCACAAATATTGATGCAATATTGCCTGCAGTCAATTATCCACTTTTCTACACAGCTAAGATTAATTTATGCAAAAAATGTAAACAAATGAATAATTAAAACATTAAAATTCATAAACTTATTAAATTTTATGAATCTTGATATGGCAACATTCTTTTTTTTTCTCTTATAACATTCTCAAATCTCAAACTTGAATTTACTTAACATGTTTTTTTCACAATGAAGTACACTTCAGTACTGTAATTATAGGCATGAGTAAATAAACAAATAAAAAACCCCATTAAAATTTAGCAGCAGCTATTTTTTCATTTTAGAGTCCCATATATGGTTATATTTGATGTTTCTTCAGCTTGTATTATACACTTTGTTATATCATTTTTTTTCAGAATTTTATTTATTGTATTTAATATAAAATCTTTTCTAAATATATTGCTAAAAGTTTTACAAAGTATAATAGTATTAGTAAAGCTGATATGAATCTTAAAACATCAAAACACCTCGAGAGGGTATACCCTAATAATGAATCTGCGGTTACGTTTCTAAAGAGATAAAACATCATTGAAGAAAACAAATACCCTTAATTGCAAGAAAGTCAGAATTCTATCATAGTTTTTTTTTAGTAAATGAAAATGAGTACTACACATAGTAAATACATGCATAAACATAACTCTCCAATTTATTATTTTTTAGTTATGTTTATATTATAATTTTATTTTATGTATGCATTGATACATATATGTATGTCTGTGTCATATATATATATATTCTTGCAATTCAATAAGCAATATGTATTCTACTGTAATCAAAGTGTTTCAGCAACATGTTAGCTATTATATGTGATGTGTGGGGTATGTGAGAGAGTTTGAAACAAAATATAGTAGATACTGTCATTCCATTGTGAAAACAAGTACTCACCATCAGATGTAATAGTACCTTGAGATAGATATTCAGAGGTAAACTTTTGTGAATTCTTGCTAAGCTTAAACCATGTCAAAAGATAAAAAGGCTTTAATATTATTTGGAATTTATAAAAAATGAATTCATATTAGATGAGAATAGTTCTTTGCATGGTTAGTGCAGTGATGGATTAATCGATTCTTAAACCCAAAATTTGTGGTCCATTGCTCCAACTCTATAATTTTCATTACTCAAATTTTTCATAAACTGCCAAACATAAACCATTCGATTTTTTTTTAATGACAATACTAATGAAACTTAATAATGCAAAGTATTAATTATTTTTTATAAGTGTCAATTATTAATTTTGTTGAATGAATATTACACAATAAAATTTTATGCTGATAAATTATATATTTAAATACTAATATACTTCTGATAAATATTAAAATATCAAAATATTTTTAATTTTAATGATGAAATTTTGTTAAAAAAAGAAGACATCAATATATATATTTTATCAAATAAACGTCAGGTTTAGATTTTAATTTACCTACTAAACACTAGATGGAATATTTTTCTAATGACATTTTATTTTGAACTCGAATGATTGAAATAAATTGGAATTGCTGATTGACAAAAAAAAAAAAAAAAAGATTGATTATATAACAAACGTTTTCCTTCACTAAAAGAAAAAAAAAACCTTTAATATTAATTTTAGCAAGTAAACCATAAAACACAATAAATTTTAACAGTTTTAATACTTTAAATAATAATAATAAACTTTTAGTATATGTAATGTTGCACGTATTCACGTATAGTATATATATGCATCTACGATTTTTTCTTTTTTTCGCTAAGAAAATTAAAATATTGATCTAAGTAATGCCTTGTGATCATCATAAAAATATTTTGTCAATTCTTACCTCTATCTTAACACAATTTGACAACAATTACAATATTAATTCTGGCAAAAATTGTCTGACCTGGACGTTACGAAATTTATATTTTAAATACTCATCTCATTGGATAATATAAAATCTATCATTTCTAATATTATATGTAATTTACATTTTTGATAACTTATCGTTGATTCTTTTTATAACTTTTACCAATACTTGGATCCATTTTAGTATTTTGATTGTTTGAGTCCAAAATGTGTTGCAAATAAGTTGAAGTTATCTTATCTTGATCAAGATTTTGTATTGAACAGATAGGAGACTGATAAGTCTATAATTTGTAATATCTTCTTTATTATCTTTCTCAAATACCAATATTATTGCATTCTTCCTGTAATATGGCACACCTTTATCATTTAGACAGTTGGTATATAATTTAAGAACAATTTTTCTATTTATTCACCTGCTTCTTTTAAAATATCATTAACAATTTAATCTTTTCCTGGAGCTTTCTCCTTCTTCATAGATTGAATTGCATATCTCACGTCTTCACTTAAAATACTTTACAATTTAGAAGATGGGGTAACTGTAGTAGTTACTTTGTTTTTTCTTTAGAAGTATACAATTATTTGTAAAACTCTTCTGTATAGTTTATAGTGTTATCCATGTTCTCAATCATATTTTCATCTTTGCCTCTTAATGCTAAACATTTTTTCTCTCAATACTAAGATCATGTTTTATCTGAGACTTTTATTCTCTTCTATAGGTTACTTTTTCTATTCACAATAAATTTTCTATAACATTATTAACTTTTTTCATATCACTTTATAGAACTTTATACCTTCAATTCTTTTTAAATAATAATTTTAAAATATGTTCATATTCCTTTCTTTTCTTCATATAGTACCTTGTCTTCATTGAAAATTTATTAATAAATTGTTTCTTTATTGTACCAGTTACCATTATTGCAGTTTTTAGTAGAATATTACTTATTTTTATTATTAATCTCAGTTAAGTTTGAACCACCTTCAAAATCTGACAATATTTGAAAACAAAGGGTTAGAAATAACCCAATATTGTCTTTTTTAAAATTCATTTTCATCTTACTACTTTTGCTTTAATACGTATTTTATATTTCACTGATTGATGTTTAATTTCTGTGATGAATATATGAGAAACATTACAATCTTGAAATACATATTTTTTATTAGTAAAATATAATTAACTATGCAGTATTTTAATTAGAATATTTACATATCCAGTAACTATTTTTTTGCAAATTCCACAAATCTATGTCTTTGTCGTTTTTAATGCCATATCCAAATTCAATCCCGGAACATTTATTTTTCATTAATTTTTCAATTTTAACATTAAAGTTTTTCACAACAATTTTAATTTTTTTTTTTTTGTAAATAAAAACATTTTGTATATTTATATAAAAATCCTCTTCATCATCATCACAAAAAGAATTTTTTAGGCATAAATGTGAATTATCTGCATTTAACATCTTCCATCAAGAAAAATAATTAATCTTACCACTCCATTTCATATACCATAATTCTCCACCATGTTGTTGTTCTATTTTTTTTTATTTATAATAAAGTCTTCTCCACTTATGCTTCCAATATTAATTTGTCAAATCAGTTATTTTTCCACCTTCTCCTCTACTTTTATAAAGTCTAACAATGTCTCATTTAATATTAGGCAGTTCTTCTTTCAATTCCTATATCTTCCTGACTTCTAAATGTAAGGGCAACAATGAATGGCAACCTGACTCTGCAATTAGAAAATTCTTAGAATTCACCAACTTTGGTCACCAATCACTACCTTGGCTAATGATTTTATCACTTTCTGAAGTAAGAGTCATATTTGTCGTGATTGTAAAGGCCTAAAAAGTTATCCAAATATGCATTTATCCTATTATCTAAAAGCTCAACTGAAAATAAAAATGATGGTGATTTTTTGACCTTAAACTCAGGGAGGAAGAAGTGAATAAACTTTTCATTGGAGCAGATGTGTATTGTTGGACAGCTTGTTCATATTCATTTACCACATGAATAATTACATAGTAACCACAGCTTCAGTGATGAGAGCATATGATATGAACATTAGGAATTTCTCTTGTTCAGTTCTTTTAAGACCCCAACAATTGGTGTCATTTAGTTAATAGCAAACTTGTCATCTTGCAGATAAGTCTTTATATATATATAAGCCATTCCCAAAATGCCCATAAAATCTTAGTTTTTCTATTTATTTATAAATTTTTGTGTAATAGCTACTTGTTGTTTTTTTTTTTAAATTATATATATATATAATCACAATAAATGTAAATACAGATATTTTAGAGTGACTTGATAGCTTCATTCAAAATAAATACAATATTAATAACTACATTTTTATATAATAATTTATATTATTCTGAATTGAAATATCCGACATTATTTCAAATTTATTTTCCAGAAACTAAAATTATTTTTTATTATAAAACTAAAATTAAACTTATTAATACTTTGTGAAAAAAGTTAGCTATATAAATAAATGTTTGAGCATATTCACAAGTTTAAAGTACTTAAATGTAGTTAGTAGTGTGCAATTACTTGTCCAAGTTATTATTTATCAATATTATTATTAAATAAATATTTGAAAACAAATTATTACACAATCTACTAGTTATTTTGTTAGAAAAGAAAGACCTCCCCCAACCCTAATTGTATATTTTCGCACATGAATGTCACATTTAAAATGAAATAGTACAAAAAATATGATTTTTAGAAAAGTAACTTCCAGAAATACAATCAGTAACTATTATTATATTAATCACCATTTTAAAGGAATTAATTTAAATCTGTTAACAAAATTTCTATTTTAAAACTTATATACTAAAATCAACAATTTATAAATAAGTTTAAAATTAACAACTTTAAAAAGTCTAAATACTTTATTATTATTTTATGATACTTATGTTTTCTCAACTTTATTAATCTTTATGGAAAATATAATGTTTTATCTTTAATATCAAAGTGAATTGAAGTTATTGTGAAAATTATATTTTCAGACAAATGCATAAATATTAAATATAGTAAACGTGGTGGTAGTGAAGAAATAGATAAATGCAATTTAAATAAAAACATAAATAAATAATTACTCAAAACAATATTAATATAATTTTTTTACCGCTATATATTTGAGCTAAAAAATAAATACAGATTTGACATTAAAGGTCTTATATTACTAACCAATTCAAGTTTATCGGTCATGCAGCATTAATAAATTTCGACAAAATTTTATTTTTTTTGCATTTTCATATTGCATTACTCAATGTAATTATGATACAGTTTCAACCATCTAGAAGTCTTCTTCAGAGATATACAATTGCATTATGTTATTTTTATACAAATATATAATAAATATAAATAGTCAAAATAAGAGTCATAGATCACATGACCCTATCTCTTAAGCTTGTAAGTTATAAACAATGAGGATTGCCAATTTCTCTACAAGCTTTGTGATAAATGCTTAGCCAGAGCCAGCACTTAAAATATCTCTGTCACAAAACTATGGTCAGGGGTTTGGGGAGGGGTTCCTGACAGAGATATTTTAAGTGCTGGCTCTGGTTAAGCATTTATCACAAAGCTTGTAGAGGAATTGGCAATCCTCATTGTTTAAATAATAAATATATTTTGATTGGTAAAATATTTATTTAATTAGCCATAACTTCTCTTTAAAAAAACAAACAAAAACAAATCTAATATCCCATCTGTACTCAGATATTGACAAAATAAAAATGAAATATACCTTTATATTATATTTAATTATTTAAATATTATATACAATATATATATATATATTATTTTTAAAAAAACTCAAAAACTCAAAATATTTTATATGTATGTCTATATATCCACATATACTTAAATTTATTATTTTATTATCAATTTATTCACTTTTTTAAAGTTGTTATTTCAATTTTAAATTATCAATATTGTTTTAAATACAAAACTATCATTCTTTTGAACTCCAATTTAAATACTAATATATATTTTTTAATTTTATTTTAAATTATTTCTACTATCCCCTCTATAGAACTTTTTAAAATAAGACATTTAAAAAATAAATTTGTTTTATAATTAAAATTATACAAATTCAATATAATATACTTTAATTTTTATAATTTATTCTGTCTTTAAAATATTTTACTTTAATTGCAGTTTTATATAAGATAGAAGCTTGGAAATTTAAAGACAAAAAGAAAAATTAAAACTTTTGAAATGAATTTGCAAAAAATTAAAAAGTATATAAATATAGGATTAGCAATAAAAAATAGTTAAAAAATAATATGAAAAATGAAATTATTTAATCAGAAACTATAAAATGGGTTAAAAAGTTAATTTGGAATATATTTAGAAGTTTTGGAAGTAGGGCATGCAATAAATATTATTAAAATCTGAACAAGATAAAGATGAAAATAACAGAAAAGGAGATTTAACTATGGGTCTTTATATAGTCTGATTTTTTGGTAGATTATTAATGGTATTACATTAATGAATTTTTAAATAAAGGTGAATATCAATTTTTTATTTTGTTATCTTTATATATATATATATTTAATCTTTTCTTGATTATATGATGTAAATAAAGTAATCTTTGTGTTAAACCACATGTTATTTTTGATTCCTTCCCAACATTTTGACTCAATACCATCGGCCATTGTCAAAGTTAACTTTTCAAAGAAAATAGTTTTTCTTTGAAAAGTTAACCTTGATAATGGCAGATGGTATTTCATTGAAATGTTGGGAAGTAATCAAAAATAACACACGGTTTAACCCCAAAACTACTTTATTTATATATATATTCTGTTCAAATGTCATCAAATATAGCAACACATTTTTGTTGCTAATAATATAACATTCTATCACTGCTCATCAAAGTCAAGCTTCTTTTCATTCGGAGATCCATTTTTTCCCTCATGCATTCAAACTATATTTCCCACAGTACTACAGTTCATATTAATAATACTAAAATAAATCAATAAGATCAATACCATGCAAATTCTCATTTCTTTCATTACATGTGGGTTCCACATTTCTCAAGCACAAAATTTCCTACAGAGTTTTCATTCAAAAATTGATAACTTATTTTATCTATGTTATTAGTATACTATTATCTAACTTATCGATTAAATATTTATCTCATGATAAGTCCCAAATAGACTAATTTTAACCAAGTCATTTGTATTTAAAATGAAAAGTCATATCAGATCTGAGATGATCAAGTATTCATTAATTTTCATTGCTATCCAAGGAATTTTCATCATTTTAAACTGTAAAAAGTAAATAATAAAACAACAACAATATTTTAAGAACGTTATATTTTAATCTGATTGAAGCTGTTGAACTTAAAATACGTTTAAATTACTATAATTGTATTAAGATCATATTATATACATTATTTAAATTCATACTGATTTTAAAATATAATAATTAAATAAATATGACCATCAGTTAATCTAATACGAAAAATAAGCATTGTAAAATATGAGTGAATTTGCTATTTATAAGCACAGACATATCAACTTCATTTTCTATTATTAATGAGTATATTAATTTAAAAATAAAAAATACTGCAAGTTAAAATTGAATTATAAAAATGAAAATAATTCCCTGAAGATTTAAAAACATTTCAAATTGTTTTAACATATAATTAAAATTATATTATAAAAAGCTAATGAGACTTTACCTAAGTGACAAGTTATTTTTAAAATAAATTACACAAACATTTCCTTTATTTTAATGCTTTTTTATTCTGATATAGTTATTATGATAATAATAGCACTGAAAAAGTATATATATATGTTTTAAAATAATTGTAGAAAATTATATGTATTCATTGCAGTATTATAATTTTTGTCTTTATAACATTTTTGTTGTAATTTCTTAAGACTACGTAAAAAATTGCTAACAAAAAAAATCTCACCAACAATTGCAATTTTACAAATAAGAATCAAATGCTATATTTTTCAACATTAAAACATTTAAATTTCATATTTAAGTGCAGACCCCATTGAATTCCAATCCGAATATTATAAAATGATTGATAAGTGCAATCAATGTTAAATTATTTAAATTATTATAGTCTAATTATACAAATTTACTTTGAAAGTAAAATATCTATATTTTTATCAAATATTTATTCAAAAAATTCTCTCCATCTTATTTCTGGTCACCTCTTTATATTTGCACACTACTTATAATTTTATATTTTTAAAAATAACAATCAATCTGTTTTCAACAAATAAATTTCATCTGTGTTCTTGCTTATAATGTTATCTTAAATCTATAATGAAGTAGGAATTTTTAATAATTTTAACAAGCATACACTACAAAATTTAACACTACCTAAAAACGAATTAGTAATTAAATAAAAATTACAAATAGCTACTAACATAAACTATTCAAATTTAATATAATATATGATAATATTTTCTTATAACTGTAACATTTTACAAAAAATAAACATACTTTCTAAAATTAATTTACAAGGTATTCATTATTAAAATCTAACCTCCACTTAACTTAAGTTTATTAATCATAGATATAATTTATTTAACATAAAAGATAGATGAAACATAGATTTTATTATGTTACAATTTCATAAATATATTTTCGGAAAGTGTATATATATTTTATCAAATAAGTAGATTTGAATTATAAATATTTTTATAAATATATTTACAATGTATATTGTTTGTATAATGGATAAATTTAGATTATAAATATTATTAGCTATATATTTAAGATAGATTTTTTTATTATTTACACTCAAGAGACATATGGTTATAATAAGTTATAATAGTTTATAATAATAGATCAATACTTACTCCAGGGTAAAGATAATTCTTGTTACACAACAATACCCATTTACCATACACAGTATTACTATATATATATATATTAATTTTTAATTTATTATTAACAGGAGGTTGCCTTGACAACAGTTTGAAATTGTTGATTGTTACTGATATTGAGATTGTCTAAGTGTTGACTGGCTTTTAATGACATATATATATATATGTGTGTAATGGTATGTAGCTGATATGTTGTATGTAAAAAGAACTACTTTACCTTGAAGTATGTATAAATGTTATTTCTTTATGTTATAGATGACTGCAATTTCAATTTTTAGAAAACCATTTTACAAAAATTGATAGCTTTATGATAAAATTTTATACATGTAAAGAAGTTAAAAACAAAATGAAAAATTATAAGAGAAAAATAATGCTTTTCCATTAAGTTGAAAACCTTAACCATCATCATTTAGCAAAGGTTTTATTTCAACACTCCACCTACATTAATATAGTATGTCATTATCAATAGTACAATTTTAAAATCTAGTCAAGCGTTGGTGGTCAAGAGGTCAGCACAACTTCCTTACAAGCAGTTGTCCCGGGTTAGCGGGTTTGCTTCCCGGCCGATGCTATGACACATGAAAAAAAAATCTACTTCAAATCATTGGAAGTATGAATTCTTCATAATTCATATTCTGCTTCATGTATATTTTGACAGTCTCATACGATGATAATTAAATATTTTACATAATAAAACTGTTAATGTAGAACAAAACATCACAACAAATAATAATTAAACAATTAATTAAAAAACTTATTGGCTTTACAAAAACATTGGAAAACAGTAATAAAAAGCATAGATGAATTAATATTATATGGATTTGGCAATGCAATAAGAAAGACAAAGTTATAATACTTCATAACATTTTTATAAAGTAAAAGAATTAATAATATCAAGTCAACTTCTGGTGCACTACCAAAATGAAAAAAAATAATTATAACTACAGATACTTTGAAATATGGAGTAGGTGCCATTATTTCTCATAAAGATGACTTTAATTTGAAATTTCAAATGAAATTATATTTATCAGCTAAATATTATAATTTTAGAGCAGTACAAATGAAACATTCTTTATTAATTGATAATGTTATATGAACATGTATTGGTTGTATGTTGGAATAATGATAAGGAGATAAGAACATTTCATTTGCACTATTCTGAATTTATAATAATTAGTTTGATCCTATAATAAATAAATATAACTTCATTTGAAATTTCAAATTAAATTCATTTAAATACTATCATTTTATCATAACTACATTTTAATGATAATTATAGCTTTTCAGAATTTATCCTTTAAAAAATATTCATGTATATAATGCATGAATTTATGTACTGTAACTATATCTCTATCTATAAGTTAAATGAAATATACTATTTTTGCATTTTGATGTGTGTTCACATATACACAAAAATTATAAATATGGACTGACTAAAGTAGAATTATTAATTCTGTCATACAATAATTTGATTTAATATATAAAGAGCCTGCTACTAGCTCTAAACAAGCTTAATTATTTTTTTTATATGACTGATTTTTAATAATTTGATTTGTAAACTGGTTTACATAAAGTAATAATACCTTTATATACTTCATTAGCAATTTTATGTCACAAATATTGCTAACTTATATAAATAAGAATATTGGTACTCACGTATTAGTCCTGCAACATATTAGATCTGCTACACCTTTTCACATTCATATCAATCCACTGATAACTTTGTGATCTGACCAAATAATGTGTACACTTGGATCTTGTACAAACTTAAATGATAAATTTGTCATAACAGTCAAGCATTGGTGGTCGAAAAATCAGCGACAGCTGCTTTACAAGCAGTTGTTGTGGGTTCACTTCCCGGCTGATGCTATGACACATGAGGAAAAAAAATTGACAAAACAGACCACATGTGCGTATTTTTTGCAAGATTTACAAAGTTATTGACAATCTGAATATGTATGTGAAAAAGCATAGTAATTCTAATATATGACAGAGATTGCATCAGACTCTAATAATATGAAAAATATGAATTTTGCACAAAAAATATAAAATATGACATAGAATATTAATTTCTAACAATACTAAATATATGAATTTCACCTAAAAATCAATCTTAAAAAGTACATTTTTAACAATAGTAAAAATATTGATTTGACATAAAAAATATAAAATATGACAAGCCATTATGCCATTCCCAAATGTAACTTTAAATATGAATAAAACAATCGCTAAATTTACAAAATATCCTAAAATACTACAAAAAAACTGTAAAATATACACTTATGGTCTTTATCATGTAAATATAACAGGAATTGTCATGATGAAACAATTTGTTACTTTAAGTGGATAATTTTTTTTCCCAAAATGAAAACTAAAAATAAAATTGTTATTTTTCTCAAAATGCACACTTACCTAACACATAATTGTATTTGTGATTCACATGAAAATGATTGTTTGTGATTCAGCACTTTTATAGGTCTTCCAACAGTCAGAATAAATCAGTGATCCTTCCACATTTTGTTTGACAGCTTCCATGAGAGTTGCCACTGTTCTATCATTAATTGTCATGATAAAACACTTGTCAGCCTCTCTGAAAAAACCATCAAATATTCACTGTCAAGAAGAATTTGTCCGCTTGGTTTTTCCGTATTGTGAAAAGGCTCTCATCAATTTGGATGATTTTGTTAGGGCCTACAATTTTATATTTTCTTGAAATTATAAAACGGCATTCATTTCAGTCATCATTTTGTAGTGTATTTTTTAAAAAGGAAATGGACTATTAATCAGGAAATTATGAGAATGAAAAGTACATGTACTTACTTAAAACTACAAATACAAATGGAAATAAAAAATGTTGAATCAAAACTATGAATACAAATGAAGTAAAAATAATTAAAAGATGCAATTGGCCACACTAAAGATCATGTCAGAATGAAATCTGGACAATAACTGAGAGCATTAAATTATCACAAAAACATGTTATTGAATGAAATTACAGGATTCATTTCATGTGATCGCAAAGTTATACATTTATCATAGATGTGAAAAAGCATATTATCTGCTCTACATTGCAGGACTAATATGTAAGTATTGGAATATTTTACATTTAGTTAACAATAACATTTATAACTTCATATCATGAGAAGTCATTTATTGAGGCAGCACATCATTGAGCTTATCACATGCTCAATCATCTTTATTAAACAAACTATATGTAGATATTAATAACTAGTAATTTCTTCATCTTATCTTTTTAGAGTGTCGCTAAGTTTACTTATTCTTTCTATTTCTCTTTTCTTTTTAAATGAAGATTTTTTTAATATTTTACATTTAGATTTAAATAGGTCAATACATTGATTTCTGTTTGGCATATATATAGAATAGAGGGATTTGAACTTAGGATTTTCAGTCTATATTTATTTTCTACTCCATCTCAAACAATTGATACACCTGATCACATGTAAAATATATGTAAGAGCTATTAAAGATTTAATGGAGAAAATTTATTTAGCCTCAGAGAGATTGTCAATTAGCAGTAATTGATAATTTTCTGGCAATAATAATAAGCAAAGGTTATCTCTGTTTACATGGATAAAATATCTTTTTTTTTATTAAAGTAACAATCCATAGAAAATATTTAATTCAATATATATATAGCAATACTATTTAAATTTATCATAGTTCTCATATATATTAAATACATATCCCCTTTAAAACATACAAATATTTACAAAAATAATTATTATTGGACATAATTATTGATGTTCAATAAATAAAGCACATTAACAAATATATGTTTGTAAAATTTTTCTGCTTGAAAGCTGTCTGACAATATTTAACAGCAGAGTAATACAAACTGTACTTAATCATCATTGTGGTATATAGTCATTCTTTGCCAACTTATTAATTAACATAGTTTATTTTACAATCTCAATTTAGAGATATATTGTAAACTTTAAAAAGTCTTTTATTTTACTATTTAATATATTTACTTGAACAATAAAACATTTAAATAAAATCAAACAGTTATATTTTAAACCAATGAAAAGTTGAAATAATTTTAAATACAGTTTTTATGAAATGGTGTATACTGATAAGATTTAATATTTAAATATTTTTTATGTCAGTTCATTAAATAATTGTTTTTTATTATTAAGACATTATTTACCAACTACAAAATTAATTTTAATTTGACATTCATTCCGCATAGCCACAATAATTTGTTTAATAAATTTTTGTTGACTTTTAAATACTATAAAAAATAGTAAAAAATAAAATTAAATTGTAAATAAAATGCATGTGAAATAAAAACAATAAAAAATTATTTTAATGCCAGAAAACTAAATATTTTTTCAGAGAAATAGAAACAATAATATGTTGGATTATTTCCTTCATTTTTCATTAAGCGTTGAATGTCTTTATTTAAACTTTTCAAATACACATAAAAGTAGTAATAACATAAATAGACAATACCGATTAGTAGATTATACAATGTTTTGAGTTGTATTATTCACTGCTCTTCTTCAGGTGTGTCTGGTCTAACCAATGACAATATTAGTATAAGAGTAATCTTACATTTATAGATTCGTGAACATTGAATATTAAAGCAATGCTCTAACTAACAACTGAACTATTCTATCAAAGGCTCAGATGGTTAGAGTATTTTAAAATTCGATATTCAAGAATCTAAAAGTGTAATGTCACTGGTCAGGTGAGCAATATCTGCAGAAGGGTGGAAAATAATATGACTCAAAATTTGTGTAATCTATTAACTTGTGTTGACTATTTGTATGTTATTACTAACAATTGTTTATATTTGAAAGGTTTAAATAAAGTTTAAACTTTTCTAGACATTCAACATTAAATGACAGATGGTGCAAATCGTCCAACATATTATCACATCTTAAATACCATCATCACAA
Source organism: Epiperipatus broadwayi (assembly GCA_028023455.1). NCBI lineage: Eukaryota > Metazoa > Onychophora > Udeonychophora > Euonychophora > Peripatidae > Epiperipatus > Epiperipatus broadwayi. Next base: position 7,830,426 of record JAQFVV010000004.1, read on the forward strand.
ACCTTTGGACAAATAATAAGGCAAAAATGTTTTATATTTCTATAGTTAAATTTACTTTTAGTTTTAAAAAAATGTATGCATTAGTTAATAAATATTTTTTTTGTAATTTACTTATTTTTAATTCTATATCACTTTAATTTACTCTTTAGTTAAGTGTGACTGTTTTAAAAATTATGCATGTAGAATAAATAAATAATTTATTTAGTCATCCAAAGTAAATAAAATTGCTTTACTTCTTGAACATACTTTGCATTCCAAAATATATTTCCTTATTAGTCTTATCACTAGTAGAGTGTACTACTTTTTTAAATAAAATTAATTTATATCAATTCAAAATTCCTAAAATATAAATCATTCATTCTATAAATAAATAAATTATATAAGTTGTTTATCATCACTATTTCAAAATTTTGCTTTCAAACAATTGACTTTTTGTTAATTAGTTTCTTCTTGTTAACTTTGTTTTTCAAGGAATATTTTCCTTATTTGTTTAACTATAAAACACATTAAGACTATATACAAGAGTTGCCTCATATATAACTAGTTTTGTTAATATAAATGCATGAAAAGTTATCATGTTCTATTATAGGTTCAACTGCATAAATGCATGATTTTTTTTATTGTTATAATTATGGGAATAACTTTTTTTTTTTTGCTAGATACTTAAATATGAAGTAAATTGAATAGATGTTTCTGTTTAAATATAAAAGTTTAATTATGAATTTGACTGCTAGAATAAAACTGAGATTTAGATTTAAACAATGTATAATTTAAATTGGCTTCTGAAAAGCAATTCATTTAAATATGTCTTGGCAATCAAGATGTTAAAAAAAGCTTTCTTTAACGGAATATAATAATAATTAGTTGAATCTTATATTTTTTAAATAAAAAATTATTCTAAATCATTTAGGTAAAATACATATACACATACATATAACATAATGAAATACTAATAAACAGATAAAAACTTGCTATATGCTAAATTCAATTTTCAACATAAATAGTTTCATCAACTAGATACCAGAACTTGACCTCTAGTTATTTTTTTTTTTAGTTTGACAGTTTTGAGATTGTTTTGTTTATTTAATAAAGCTTCGTTATTATAAATAACAATATATATATTTTATTACAATTTAATGTTGATAAATAATGAAAAATTGATAAGGACATGTGTAAGAGATTGGACTATGGCTTAAAATATATTTATCAATGTAGTGATTTATTCATATGAGAAATATGTGGAAGAAAACTACTTGACATGTGTTATAAAATTGATATGCACTTCCTATTAATAAATAAACCATCTATTGACCATGTTTGAACTTGGGGTTTGATCTTACTGATAACCTGTGATATATAATCTGTACTTGGGCAAATAATATGCTGATTTAAAAATGAGACAAGCAATAAGATCAAGTCCTAAATTCAAACTCAGTCAATAAATGTTGGTAATAAGTTCAAAGCAAAGGTAGATCAACTATGCATTTAAAACATTTATTGACAGAGGAGTGTGTTTTACGTGCATAGAGTAGCCACAACATTTCATATATATATATATGATAGCTCCAAATGTATTATCTTAAAAGTTAAATATGAAATATTATAATTTATATCTACCTATAATTGGTTCTAATTAATTATTGAAAATATACAAACATACAATAATGAAAATATATTAAAAATAATATTTATAATTTTAATACAATTTCATAATTTAATTAAACAAATAAATATATATGATTATTTTTTAAAATAAAATTGACATTTCAATATTTTTTAAAAGAAAAAATGTCACTTTAATAACATTATCAAATCAATTCATATATCTTTAAAATAATTGATTTAATAATAAAAGTTTAATATTAATACATTGTAATAAGTTATTCACTAAGAGGTCTCCTTATTCTCCAAATCTTTCTGGCTAATTTTAAATTTTCATAGATTTATTTTTTTATTCCATTAAGAGCATCAATCTATCTATTCCTTCTCTTAATTCTCTTTCTCGTGCATTTACAGTTTTCTCTTCAATTATTCAGTCTCTAAATAGATAATACATAGAGTTCCTTTTTTCTCTTTGTAATTTCCTCCAAACAATATTTTCTTACTCATTTGTTTTAACTCAACTAAATTTATCTTTTCAGTTTTCCCTTCTCCAAAACCCACATCTTTAAAATTACCCATTTTTTATTATCATTATATTTAATTGTCTATTCTTTGTTCAATATAAAGCTAAATTCCAAATAAAATATTTAACAAACACATTTCTCAAATTTAATTTTAATGATCCACATAGAAATCTCACACTCTTATTAAAATATTGTTTAATCATTTCTCTCAAATTTCTTCATCACTACATTAATTAGAGTTATTTAATTTTATAAATATTTAAAAGTACTAACTTTTTCTACAACTTCCTGTACCATATTTATTCATATTTCCTTTTTCTATCTATTTTTATTATTTTGATTTATAAAAATTTATTATTTTCATAAATTTTCTTAGACCCACATAAGATTCTATTAAACACATCTTTACAATCATCAAACTTTAATATCCTGGTGTCTAATTTAACTACTTAATCAAATAAATATTAAATGAAGACAAGCATTCTTACATCTGTTCTTATATCAATTTGTGTTGAAGAAAGATCATTTATCATTATATATAACTTTCTTATTCAAATACATACTTCTCTATAAACATCTCTTCTTTTTATCTATGTTTTTTGTTTTCAAAATGTCTACTAAAACAATCCAATTTAATAAAATGCTTTTTCAAGGTCAATAAAACACATTTTTACCTATTTTCTTTATCTAGACATCTTTACATCAGATAGAAACATGACAATGCATATAAAATGTACCTATTAATAACAACAATAGTTGCTTATCCTCATAAAGTTTAAGCTAATTGTTTTTAAAAAAATATTTCACTGAACCTTTTTTGATAAGTGGAATCATAATTGTTGAAAGAAAATCTGTAAGACATTTTTCTGAACCATAATAAATATCATAAACTTTTCTAAATACTTTTCTCTATAGTCTACAATAATTCAACTACTACCTCACTAATTGATGCATTTATAATTTTATCCTTCATGGCCTTCTTTACTTCACTTTTATTTTATTTTTCAATTAATGTAAAAGATTTTTATTTCTATTATAATATTTAAGAATATATTAGAGCAAATAATGAATAAATATAATTTCTACAGATTATAATGTATTTTTCAAATTATCTACTAAACAAGAAACATTATGGTTAAATTTATAGAATAAAAGTTTTTCAAAATTGTAAATCTTATTACTGAAGTTAGTTAATATATAATTTAAAAAGTGACATTAAGAAAAAAAATCTTCCTTTATGCCCAAAACAGATTATAGCACTCCTTATATTACAGATTATAACATCTATGATAGAATCGGTATGCTTTGATAATAATATAGAATATGTAAAAACCAAATTAGTAATATACTATTTTAAACCAGAAAAACACACAAAATTAAAGAGTCAATTTTTATTAAGAGAGAAAAAAAATCTTAAAAATAAATAATACATACTGCTTTATGATATATCGTAATGAGGAATAATACAAAAAATATATTAGAAGTCCATGCCACTATAGATGATTATTGACAAAAATTATTGCTGTAGTATTATCATCAATAATTGATTGTTAAATCACTTGTAATCAAAGCTACAATGTATGGGCATGCAGATTGTGTGGGTACTAAAGTGTTTTAATCAATGGGAGTACCTTATTAATAGACATGACAATTAGCAAAATTTATACATAAATGAAAATATTTAGATTTCTGAATTGCTCCTTTATTAAAAACAGATTCTGATTGTAAATATTTTTAAATTTAAATATAAAGGAATTATTTTTTTACTTAATTTTGTCACAATTGCTCAGAGTATACTACATATATACTTTGCATTGTGCTAAATTAAACTGATCAGTACCTAGTCATCAGGATAATTAAGAAAATTTCTATATAAATGAAAATATTTAGATATCCAAATCACTTTTACTCAAATATTCCAATTTATATAAAAATTAATACATTACTATTAATAATTTTAAAAGTAATATTATTTAAAACATACTGTTTCACAATAATTTTGATAATTCTGCAATGTGTTAGGTAAAAGTATTAGAGTTGCAAAGCATTGATGGCCTAGTGGTTAGCATAGCTGCCTTCCAAGCAGCTGGCCCAGGTTTGCTTCCTGGTCAATGCATTTGACATATGAAAAAAAAAAGTATTAGAGTTATTGTATTCTATATAATATGATGGTAGAGTGTTGGATTTTGAAATAAGGCTTTTTGTGATTGATTCCAGTGCTGTCTTGAGTTTGTTAGACAAAACCTTGTAATTGATCTATAATATTATCTAAATCCCCTCCCCCCTTCAAAAAATAGTAAAAACCATTTCTTTAAAAAGATATTATTGTCTGCATTTCATTCCTTAAGTAAAAGCAATGTAAATCTGTAACTCCTAGATATCAGACTGCATAATAGGTATATAATAATATGTAGTATGTATAATATGCCTGTTATTATATTGAAATAATGAACTTAAAATTAGATCAAAACGTGTTGTAAAATATTCTATTACTGTTTGTATATATTTGAGAAGCTAACTTTGGTAATAGAAATGTAAACCAGTTATTCATAAAAGATTCTAAATAAAACTACAAGTTGCAAACAATAATTATTTTTAACAAGCTGTTGGAGTCAAACTAGTTAAAGCTAATGTTATTTATTATATGGAAAATTTTGTGTTATTAAAGTTAAGAGTTAATAATATCAATAAAATGGTAAAAGTGTAAATAATTATAATTTTTTAACATTCTACTGTTTCTATATCTTTTGTTAAACAAAACTGTATAGAATTCATTTTGTTTTAATTTACAAATTTTATTTTATGGGACAGAAGGCCCTAAAATTTAACTTATACAAAGATGCCTCTTACCCATTCAGTGGTCTTGTTTGTAAAACCATTATATATATATAATACATTAAAAGCATAAATATAAATTAGTCAATAAATAATCAAAATTACCCCAAATTCACAACTCAACCAGACTAACCAAAAAATAAACTCTAAAACACAACCAATGGTTTCACTGCTTTAAAGAACTACAAAATAACTTTTAAACTAAACATTACCCACAATTCCACTTATTTCCCATATACCTTTAATATTAAAAGACCTTTTAATTAAGTGCTTCTGAAACATAAAATTTTAATAATCTTTATTATTATAAAAATCTTTATTATTAAAAATTTATGATTCTGAACTGATTTAAAAGTTCTTTTAATATTTACGGCATATGGGAAGTAAGAAGTATTGTGGGTGACGTTTAGTTCAAATATGTTATTTTGTAGTTCTTTACACTTGAAAAGTCTGCTTGAAGCAGGGAAATCACTGGTTTGTATTTTAGAGTTTATTTTTTGGCTAGTTTGGTTGAGTTGTGAATTTGGGGTAATTTTGATATATATATATTAAGTTGTTTAAATAGTTAATATTCATTTCTTATATTGATTATAATAATTATAGAGTTTTTTAATACTGAAATAAGAGTGCAGATAATTATTATTATTTGCTGATATAAATATAATGTTTAATATATATATATTAATACACAATCATTAAATGTGATATGTTGGACTATTTTCATCATATATTATTAAATGTCTAGAAAAATTTAAATTTTATTTAAACTTTTCAAATACAAACAACTTGTTAGTAATAACACACACACACACAACATTTTGAGTAATAATATTCTCCAAACTTTTTCCAGTATATCTGGCCTGACCAGTGACAATATTAGTGTAGAAGCCAAATTTACACCTTTAGATTCTTGAATATCAAATTTTCAAACAAAAGACTAACCAACTGAGCTATTCTGTCTTAGATAATAGTTAGTAGAAATTTCATATACTTATTTATGAGGTTTGGTTCAAATCCTCATGATTCCTCCAATTTGGTTTAATACTTTTTTCTAAGAGTAAGATTTCCTGACATTATTCATTACCACATTGATTTGACTTATAGAATACATATTGTCTGGAAACCTTTAATTACCCTCAGTCTTAAAAAAAGTATTGAAAAAATTGAAAACATCAGAAGGATTTAAACAAATTTTCATAGGTAAGTATATGAAATTTCTACTGATGGTTGCCTTTGATAGAATAGCTCAGTTGGTATAGCATTGTCATGAAAATTCAATATTCAAGAATTTAAAAGGCTAAGTATAACTCCTGTGCTAATATTGACACTGGTAAGACCAGCAACACTTGAACAAGAGTAAATAATAATAATAGTGTTGTGTAATTGCTAACCTGTATTATCAATTTATGTGTTAGTACTAATAAGTTGTTTGTATTTGAAAAGTTTAAATAAAGTTTAAAATTTTCTAGACATTCAACATTTATTAATCATCATCATCATCATCAACCATTATCAATCCACTGCAGGATGAAGGTCTCTCCAAGTTCAATCCATCTTTTCCGATCTTTAGCTTCTCTTCTCCACATCACCCTTGCACACTTTCTTATTTCATCCATCCATCTCACATGTGGTCTCTTTCTGGGTCTTTTACAATCTCTTGGAATCCAGTTTAAAATTTCAATTGTCCATCTATCATCATCTCTTCTAACAATATGTCCAGCCCAACTCCAGTCTTTTAATTTTTTCAATGAGGTCAGTAACACCTGTTTGTTCTCTTACCCATACATTGCGTTTTCGATCTCTTCTTGTTACATTTATTAATAGATGTTGGAAACAGTGCAACATATTATCTCAGCTAATATATCATCATCTTAAACCTTCAGACAAATACAATCATTAGATTTGACATTTCATTTTTACATTGTATATATAGAAATTCGGCTACAGTGATGATATATATATAAATATATGAAAGTATATTTATAACTTTAAGTATGTAACTTTGTGACTGTCAAAATTAAGATTTTACATAACTTTTTAGTACCAATGTTTTTGTTTACTTAAAAACCAGTCTAATAACTATTATTTGAGATTAGCATAATAAAGTTTTTTTCTTGCCTTCTACTTTTACTACTATTAAAATTATTCTTCAATGTTTTTTCGTTTACAATACTATATATATATAATTCCTTTTGACTTTGTGATTTGCAAATGATTGAAACATTTATATCTAATCCTCTGATGTTACTCTTGAATTTTTAAGTAACCCAACGATCATGTGAATCCTAAAAATAGTATGATAATTTGAAAGTAACAAGATTAAAGAATCTTTGAAAGTTAGAAGCAGACAGAAATAATCGTATAAGAAACAACATTTGAAGGAAACTTCGCCTTAATTCAAAATTACAACATTCTGAATATATATATGTTAAAAATTATAATAAATAAATCACCGACAAATACATATAAAAATTATTGTATCTCTTCTTTTTTGTTAAAAAAATAAATATTTCTAAATCAGAAAAAGTAGTTAGATTATGTGCACAGTATTATATGCATAATATACTCTCTGTATAAAGACACCTGAATTAGTAGAACAATAGAATATTACAAATAAGCCATATCATTTGATCATAAATAGAAGTTTGCCATTTATTGCCACCACCTTAACAGAGTTTGTTTTAGCAGGTCAATAATTATAATGTCATACATGCGCATGCAAATATATATATATACATGATAAACAAAACAAGTTATAAATTTCATAACATGCTCATAGCTTGCATTTTATGATTACTAGATGGAGCTTTACCAATAGCTCACTATCGAGCTTTGTTTACATAAACGCTGAGAGAGATAGAATTAAATCTCTCTTTCAAATTGTCTCCAACCTTTAAACCATGGTTTTGAGCAGTTGGCTCATGTCAGTAAAGGGTAGGAAGACTAGAAACTAGATCTAAACACCAACTCTGCAATACAGCATTTATGAAACACGTTTCTATCAGCTTGAAGGCATGAATTTTAAATGCTGTATTGCAGAGTTGGTGTTTAGATCTAGTTTCTAGTCTTCCTACCCTTTACTGACATGAGCCAACTAGCTCAAAACCATGGTTTAAAGGTTGGAGACAATTTGAAAGAGATATTGAATTCTATCTCTCTCAGCATTTATGTAAACAAAGTTTGATAGTGGGCTATTGGTAAAGCTCCATCAAGTGATTATATATATATCATCATCATCAACCATTATCAATCCACTGCAGGATGAAGGTCTCTCCAAGCTCAATCCATCTTTTCTGATCTTTAGCTTCTCTTCTCCACATCACCCCTGCACATTTTCTTATTTCATCCATCCATCTCACATGTGGTCTCTTTCTGGGTCTTTTACAATCTCTTGGAATCCAGTTTAAAATTTCAATTGTCCATCTATTATCATCTCTTCTAACAATATGTCCAGCCCAACTCCACTTCAGTCTTTTAATTTTTTCAATGAGGTCAGTAACACCTGTTTGCTCTTAAGCCCAAACATTGCATTTTTGATCTCTTCTTGTTATTCCCAACATGCATCTCTCCATACTTCTTTGAGTGGTTTGAAAGTCTCTGTATTGCTCTGCTATTAAGTGTCCAAGTCTCAGATCCATAAGTAAGAACTGGCAAAACACATTTATTAAAAACCTTCCTTTTCAAACACATAGGCATATTTCCTTTTAGTATCAAGTTATTTCTAAAAATATGTTCAGATCTTTTACACATGAAAATTCTTAATATATATATATATATTAAGAATTTTTATATGTAAAAAATCTGAACATATTTTTAGATTTATTCATTTACACCAAATTTGTTTGTTATTAATCTTGTCTTTTTAATGATGTAATGACTAGATTCTACCAATCAACTTCTGGGTAATAGAAATTCTTCAGAGATATGAAAAGATGCATAAAAATCTGAATACTGATTTTAGATATCTTTGCAATACATTGGATGTCCTTTATTACCCAGAAAATGTGATAAGGTATGGTTAAAACAATGATATACTACTAATGTTAACTATATAAACAAATCTGAAATATATCTACATTGCACAAATGTAAAGAAAACACTTTTAATATAACAATTTACTATTCATAAAACTAAATATGAAATAATCCTACAAGATTCAATCAAACATCCTCTACAAAATTAAATATGAATTAATCCTATAGATTACCACTTCCAAATGATATATTATCAGTATCTAAAACTTATATTGTTAAGCGTGTGTCCTTTACCAAATATACAACATAATCAATAATTAAAAGTTGATAAATGAAACAACTGATAACATCTCAGAGCTTTTAGTTAGTAATGTAGTAATATATCAGATGGAGAAAATAATATTCACAATGTTGATGATAAAATTGATCATAAGATAATCAGAATTCCCCAATATACCTGATGACAAGATAAACTGACAAAACAAATTATTCTTCCAACAGAGTATTGATCAGTAACTGAATCAGTGCTAGGACCCATCAGCCATAATTTACATAATTTGATTATGTAAGTAATATTTACTGAGGCTATAACCTTGATAATATGCGTATAAAATGCGATAGTAGGGACCTCTACGGATGTTTTAACCACAAGCTTACGTAAACTAAATAAGTTCATATTAATAAAATGGTTATATTTTCCTAATAATATTCATCCGAAATGTCCATAAGGAACAAGTCAACTAGTTATTTTAAGAAAAAAAAAAGCTTTTTTAAAGCACCACCTGGTGGTTGGAAAAACTGATTTGCCATTCCTATTATTTTTTAAATATTTGTTCTCTTCTAATAAGTTCCTATAGACTACAACAATTTAAAACCATATCAAACTTTTCTTTATGCATATTTTGATTTCAGTTGTATGAATATATATGTTGTAATCAGATTGAGAATTGAATGGAAAAAATGGTTGTAATTATAGTTCTTCAATTTTTAAATAATAATTTAATGAAATAAATTATGAAAATGAAAAAAAAAAATTGAAGCATATGCAAAATCAGTCACATTCCTATACAAATACACATGTCACCTTTATAAAGCATGCATATCTGTAAATACATAAATCACCGTAATACAAAGGGCATATCTACAAATATATAATATTGCTCTAATTACATACTGTGTCTATTTGCATTTAACTGTCTGGGTTTATTATTTTATTTAATTTGTACCTTTAACTTATTTACTTTATGAGTCATGTTTTTAAAGCAAAAATGTATGTCATATAGAAAAATATTATTTAACAAAAAATGAATGTATTATAAAATAATGATGAAAAGATAAATTAATTTTTCTATTATCAATTAAATACTAATATACTAAAATATTAAAAAAAGTTATAATCATTATAATTTTTAAACTATAATTTAAATCAAGCTCTCACCACTAATTTTATGATTAAGTAGCACCATATTGATTGTTAATATTTTTACTTTTGTCTCCAGGTATGCACAGGCTAATTTTAAGAAACACACTTGTTTAAATGAACCTTCCTTTCACTTCCTTTCACAGATGCATTTCTATATCAATAGCTTTGCTGAATTTATTTTTTTAAGCATTTAACCTTCTTCATGATACTTATTATATTAATACTTTTGCAAATTCCATTTTTCCATTGCTGCTTCATTGATAGATAGGCTACTGATTAATGAATATATTTCATCTTGTAGAACAGATAAAAGGCAAGCAGCAAGACATCTTTAGGGCATATATCTTTTACATAACCAGAAATTACACTTCTGATCCGAAAGATTAACCAGTTAAAAGCTTTAAATTAACACACTGCTGTATAAGAAAATATATGTAATGAATAAATTTTATAATGGCAATTACAAATGATAATGATAGCTTATAGTTTTCAATACCTGCTTAGATTTGTTTCCTGTTAACTTCTTTTTCTTGCAGTAATTTCTTCTAGTTTTTTGAGAAAATTATGTATATTCAATGTCTACAAATATCATCACTCTTTATCTTTCTAAATGATACTTCACTATTGACTAATAACTAATTTTCATCTTCAAGTTACTCAATTCAACTTCAATAAACTCCAAATCCAACCACAACTTAGTATTTTTAGACGTAATTTGCCTATTCAAAAAGTTAGTAGAATGAAATATTAGATATATGAATTTTATGTTATTAAAGGAAGATAAATTTAGGGCTAGCTATCATCAAAGAAAAAAAAAATTAAAAAGTTAGTATAGAATCATTTTTAAAAACAATCTATTAGTGACAGTTTTTGATTTAAAAATGTCTTTTACAAAATTATTGCATCATAACCTCTAATTTGTAATTAAATTACTGAAAATGACATTTTTTCTTTAGAAATCTAAATTATTCAGTTATTTGTCCTCAGGCTGAAACTCTTGTCCAAACAGAAATTCTCATTTCTACTGTCTTTTGGGCTGCCTTTCTCTTAGCATTATCATGCTAATAGAGAACTACCAATCATTCAAAATACTACATAATGCTGACATTCTCAGATTTTTTTCAATTAATACATTAAAATTAAGCTGTAGGAAAAAGAAGATGCACTTTTAAAGATAGGTTTAAAACAATATAGAAAAGTTATAGTGATTACAACATCATCATAATGCCCCAAAATAGCAAAATCTGCAGTGATTATAGCTACTGAGATTCAACCCATTAACTTAAAAAACAATCCTACCTTTTTTTTCAAAATATATTAATTTGTTTACCCAAAGATGATATGTTTTATTTTTTAATTATCTTTTGCTTAATGTCTTAATTCATAAATAGAACACAGGAAGTCACAAAAGAAAAATAACTTAATTACTATTATATTTTTTATTGAATTTGAACAATATTTACATTTATATTATTTTAGTTTTAAGCTTAAAACTACATAAATTAATTAGTAAAATGAAGTCAATAAATTATTTAGCAAGAGAATAAAAATTCATTTCATAAAACTAACTTTCCACTAATATATTAATTTTAATAATATTCAATTGCATATTTTTATTCACTAAAGACTAACTCTCTATTTAAAATGCCTTGTGACATTTTCATTGCTTTGAAACAATAAATATTACATTTTAATGGTACTTGGGTATTATTCCTGCAACCAAGGAAAGATAGAACTTTTCACATTTATATCAATACACTGCTAACTTTTTAATGTTATGATTTTGGCAACATCAAACATTACAAAGTTAGCAATGCTTTGATAGGAATGTGAAAAGTCCTCCTTTCTTTCCTTGGTTGCAGGAATAAAACCCAATAGTTTTAGAAAAATACACAAAAATTAATTTTATAGGAAATATACACGTACTTCTATGCAATGTAGATGGACGCAAACAATCAAATTTGACGACGCAAAGAACCAAATTTTGTAATTTTCTTCCATCACTTTAAAAAAAATTGTAGTAATGAAGGCATACCGGATCCATTTTTCTGTACGAAATTAATGCAACACAAATATATCTTTTTAAAAGTTAAAAAAAAAATCTACAAAAGAAACATAAGCAGACGATGAACGCTAAATTTAATCGAATAATTTTAAACCAAGAAAAATACCGAAATTTGTACAAATAGTTTTTAAAATCACATTAAAAAACATTCAACAAGAGGCTACTTACTGTCTGAAATAGAGTACAGTATTGTAGTTTCCAGGAATTCTTACATACAAAATGCAATTATCAGCCCCCTCCCCATCATTCCTACTTCTTACCCCAAAATGTTTATAGAGCACATGATTGTGCAGTACATGCTAAAAAATGGAATCTTACCAAGCAATGTAAACCAACTGCAATTTATTTTTTGAAACGAATGTTGTCCAAAAAATAATAACAAAGTCAATGTATTTATTCAATTAGTAAATGCAAAAAAAAAAACCCAGTAAATTCCCGCAGCTCTTTGAGTAAAAAAGTCAACGTATTAATTGAATACGAAAAATAGAATAAGAACTCTAAATTGCAACACTACAATCGTTAGTTTTTCGACTGGATAAATAACTGAAAATTGCAGCAGTTGGTGAGTTGTTTTATAAACAGAATTAAAAATGTTTTTGATCTCAAAGCAAGTAAAAGAAAAACACAGTAATATCAAAGTCTACATATTAATTCAATTAGTAATTAGAAAAATGAGTAATTGTAAATTGCAACACTTTGAGTATATGCTTTTTAGACTGGAAAAGTAACTGGAAATTGTAAAAACAGCAGCACTTTGAGTAAATCAAAAAGAAAAAACATCGTAATAATAATCTAGTCACAGCAATAAATATAAAGTGAACGTATTAATTCCATTAGTAATACGAGAAATAACTGTACATTGTAGCACTCTGATCAGATAGTTGGGTAATCCTGACTTTTAGCGTCCCGAACAATTCGCCCTCTATTTTTAAAAAAATGAATTAACTACTTTTTCACACCTAAAAAAAAAAGTGTATGTAACTATATCCAAGTGTAAATGCTAATAAAAAAAAATGTTAAAAAAAATACTTACATTTACATGCGTATTTTTCACTTATAGTGGTCTTTGCTGCATGTAGAACTGTAAACAAATGACGTATATTAACTCTAAATGTTTTTACATAAAGAACACTCAATAACAAAAAAACAAACTCATATTTAGGTTCCGTCCATTTTTTATAACGACATAATTCCACGCGGTCAAGCAAAAGTAGTTCAGAATTTGTCATGTGTCACAAATGACCAAAGTACAGTAGTTCATAATTTTTATAGCAACTTTGCGTGAGACTAAATAGAGCCTAAAAAATTAAGTTTTGTTACATCCATTTTATTTATTCATCTTCATGTAAAAAAGTCATTTATAGTTACATATACTCTGCAATTACATCCATTTGATTTATTGATGTTCGTGTAAAAAATAAATTTATAGTTACATATACTCTGAAATTACATATATAGAATGACAGAGTTCGACACCCGGATCCTAAATGCGAATTGGTTTTTTGACACGTGACAAATTCTGAACTACTTTTGCTTGACCGCGTGGAATTCTGCCTATGTCCACTCTGTCGCAAACCATAAGCTAAAATACCAATTTGGGATGAGCACACCTTTGTTCTCATCCTACCTGCAGGAATTTTCTTTCAGAAATCTGCACGCACGCGACGACCTTTTCGTGCATTTCCTCGCTTGTGTGGCTTCCAATTACTCCTAAAAATGTAAGTTTCTTTTCTTGTTATTTATTCTTCTTTACGGAAAAACATTTACAGTTAATATACGTCATTTATTTACAGTTCTATATACAGCAAAGACCGCTATACGTGAAAAATACGCATGTAAATGTAAGTATTTTTTTTAATCTTTTTTTATTAGCATTTACACTTGGATATAGTTACATACACTTTTTTTTTTAGGTGTGAAAAAGTAGTTAGTTAATTTTTTTAAAAATAGAGGGCGAATTGTTCGGGACGCTAAAAGTCAGGATTACCAGATAGTTGTTAGACTGGCGAAATAACTATAAATTAAAGCACTTTGAGCAGATCAAAGGAAACAACAGTATTAATAAAGTCAACGTTTTAATTCAGTTACTAAATAAAAAAATAAGTATTAATTTCATCACTTGGATCAGATGGTTTTTCGACAGGAGGAAAACGTTCCTTATGTCATTCAACATGGAGAAGGTGTCATCATGTCTGTGTAAGCAGGAGTAAAAATGTTTGTTATATGAAAGCAAATAAAAGGAAAAAATATATAAATAACAAACTCAACGCTTTACTTCAATTCGTAATTAAAAAACAAAACAAAACAATCAGGGAGATTGCATTAATATGATCAGATGGTTTTCAGATTTAAGAAATAATTATAAGTTGCAACATTTTGAACAGATAAAAGGAAGCAACAACATTATTAACAAAGTTAACGTATTAATTTAATTCTTAAATAAAGAAATATTTGTCAACGAATTATTTCAATTAGTACATCCAAAAATTATTTTAAAATGTAGCACTTTTAGCTGATAAAAGACAACAACGGAGTATTAACAAAATCAACATTTTAATTCAGTTACTAAATCAAAAAATAAGTGTTATTTTCAGTACTTTGATCAGATTGAATAAAAACTCAGAAGATGATATTAAAAATGATCAAACAAAATTACAATAACAACAAGGAGCAACTTTAAAATGTAAAAAAAAACAAAATTTTCAATCAGCAAATGCAATAATCCCCCCCCCCCAAAAAAAAATGACACTAAGAAGTTTTGAGACGTAAGAAATTGTGTTTTGTTGACACGTTTTAAAACACGTTTTGTGCACGTTTAAAAACACGTTTTTCGAGATGAAAGAAGCGCGTTTATTTCACGTTCGCAAGATTACACGTTTTATCGCATATGTGAATAGTCGTCCTATCTATCCTAGGTTGCAGGAATAATACCCAAGTACCCATTTAATCATTGTTGTTCAATATTTTAATCACATTGTATTTAATTTATTTATTGAAGACAATTTGATTTGCATTCTCAAACCTTTCCAAACCAATTATAATTTCTAAAGTAACTGTTTAAGCAGCAAAAGATTTATTAAGCTTGTAATTATAAACTTAAATAATGTACATGCTAATAGCTCTAACAAGCTTTATTGATAAATGCCATAAGAGAAACATTTAAAATATATATCGAGAAACTACCCCCATCCTCAAACTGGTTTCAAGCTATTGGCTATCCTCAGTGAGGCACTAAGCTATTTTAGGCATTAGATCTAAAATATTAATTCAAAGTCAACACTTATCTGATACTTAACTATTAAAGAGAAAATCTGAAATTTTCAGACACTTATATGTCTTCAAATCCAGCTATCTATTTTAAATAGCTATATGGATTTAAAAAATCTTCATCCACACCATATATCAATAGCCTTAGCAATATAACATTACTTAAGACATAAAAGCAAAACTATAGTAGTAAATAAAATCAAGATTTTTCAGCTATTTAAGTTAGATAGCTGGATTTGAAGAGATGTAAGTGTCTGAAAATTTCAGATTTTCTACTTAATTGTTAAGTATCAGATAAGGTCTGACGTTGTGTTGGTATTTTAGATCTAGTGTCTGAAATATCTTAGTGCCTCACTGAGAATAGCCAATATCTTGAAACTGATTTGAAAATAGGGATAGTTTCTTGACAAAGATTTTAAATGCTTCTCTTGTGGCATTTGTCAATAAAGCTTTTTAGAGCTATTAGCATGCTCATTATTGAAATATATATATATACAGTCTATATAATGAATTGTTAAATGCTCCTGATAAATATTTGTCTTGTCATACATTTCTCTAAGCATGTAACAAATCTTAAAAATATCACTCAGCCAAAAAACCGTTCCCTTTATATATATATTTTCGTGCACAATCTGAAATTGTCATATAGACTAGAGACTAGAAATCCCTGAACATCCATTCACAAACTAAAGTCATATTTTTTTGTTTATATGTTTTGTTACACTCAATTTGCTAATATATCTTAATTACAAAATTTGTTACATGCTTAACAGATTTGAAAGATATAATTAGTTAATATATATAATGGAATACCATATATGTATGACTTTTCAGTCAGCACCAATTTACAGTGTTAATGAACTAATGATTCATAATCAACTTGATATTTACTAAAGTCTTAAAAAGAAACTCTAATAGAAATAAGGATTATTTCACAGTAAATATAGAATGTTTGCTTAATCATTTTTCTTGGGAATTGAAGGTTACATTTATTAACCAATTTTATAAGCAAGATCTCTAGTTTTTTTTTTTTTTTTTATGATATTGCTAGATCAAATCTTAAAGAAGATTTTATAAAAAAAGATGATTGGTATAAATATTATATAGTTGGCAATATGAACAATTGAAGATAACCAATAAAATTTTAATTCTGAATATCATTTTCTAAACTTAAGTTGGTTATTATAAGACTAACAATTTTAGAATCTGGCATTATAAAAGAATAAGGAATTGTTTTAAAAATCAGTGGCATATATAGGACTTCTGAAATTGAATAAATTCAACACATTTCAAACCACAATTTCTGAAATTTATTCATCAACAGTCATTCTTACAGGAAACATTCCTAAAAGTTTTGTGAATCAAAAAAATGTTAAAAGTTAATTTACATTTAAGCTTCATATTTACAACAATACTAGATACAAATACTCTCCTCATAACCAAGATTAGAATATTAATTGCTTGTAAATAAAAGTCTTATACCTTAAAAATTAATATATATATATATAAAGAGATAGACAAGAGAAAGAGCGAACTTCAGTGTGTGTATTTATTTTTAAAAAATCTACGGAAGTCATTGCCATCTAGTACATTAAGTGTTTTACAAAAAATTTAACTCTCATTATCATAATAAATTGCATAAATTAAAATTAATGATGTGAATAAAAGTTTTAAGAGTTCTTTTGCATGTTATTAATTCCTGTCTTTTAGCAGATAAAATATTTGAAATTATCTTTCTTACATGGCATTATTTTTGAAAGAGTTATTAATATAGACACAAACTCATTAAAAATAACAGAAGTGATAAGGCAATTGCTTCTGCTACCCATTGAAAAAAGTGTAAAATTTATAAAAATTTAATGTTTTCATCAATTTCTAGCGATTGTTTCATAAGATTATTGATAAATGTGGTCCACATGCTTTACTTTCTTTGGATCTAAAACTAATTATTTGTTATCTGAAAGAAAAAAAACAATATTTGTTCAATACTAAAAAAATGTTTTCATTACCAATATTTTTAGCTGCCTCACTTTGTCTATAAAATAGTTTTAAACTGCAAGTATGAGTTAATCATACACTAGTTATCGGGATATATGAATTTATAAATTGTTTAATTGACATTTTTATTATTTTTCACAACTAAAGGCATTTAGAATATTAAGGGCTCTAATAATTTGTCAAAAATTTCTCATCACTTATTTGCAGAATGATTCATTTGAAAAACAAAACAAAATAAAACTTAATTGGTTTATTTCTAAAATTAAGCAATAAAAATATAAAAACAAACATGATAATATAAAATGAAAGCTTTCTTTATATATAAAAAAATAAATAGTTGTGGAACTGGATTAGTTATCAATTTACTTTTATAAATTTACAATCATAATTTTGTGTCATATATATAAAAAAGAAAAATATAAAAATTCTCTATAAACAAAAGTTGACCCCTGATGAGTAATGTCTTCTCTATTAATCCTCAATAGAGGAATGCTAGAGAGATATTTGCTCTGAATTAAACTATTTGAAACAGTTTCCTTTTATCATACTTTCTCTTCCTCTTTAAATATATATTAAACTGAGCCAATCCCAATGTAGTCCAGTTTATATCTACAATGATTAAAGATTCATTCTCATTATAAGTATCCAATTCTGTTATCTCCCATATAACCTTTTGGATTGAAGGCAGAGTGAACTCATAAATTCACTATGTCTGTTTGGCAATTAAGATTAGAATTTTTATATTATTTGTAAGCAACAGTTGAAGAGGACTTCATTATCATGTATTTATATTATGATTATTAATTGACAACTCCAATTAGGTGATGAAATCTATTTAGTATAGTCATAGCACTTAATTATTTATAGAAACAGACATTGAACTATTTTTGTATATATTTCTCCATTATGTATTTTGAACTCAACCAAAAGCTTTTTCTTCTAAATATATAATAGTAATCCCATCAAAATAATATAAATAGATGATATTTCAGTTTATTGCAAGTTTCTTCAGAACATCACATGATCACCATTTTTTATGCTTGCTCATAAACTTATTAAAACAGGCAAAACTCTCTATACGTATTGCCACTCAGTGCAAGCCAGAGTAATCAATGAATGCCAGAAGGCTTGTGCATAAAATCCCCACCTAGTGCATACTCATCCAATATCCCCAGACTAGTTTCTAGCTTATGGCCTTCATCAGTGAAAAGTTTAGTATGCTGTTGCTGCTGATAATGATGATGATTATTATTATTATTATTATTATTATTAATAAATAATTTATTGTATAAGAATTGGATTCAGTAGTCAATATTTGACTATTAGTAAATAATATTAAAAAATTTTATTTATAGAAAACTGGGTGGGAGTAAAAGGTGTTCTTTTTTGTAGATAATATTATAGTCCATCCAATTTTTAAAAAATTAAAGTCATAATAAAGCAACTTATTATATCTAGTAATCTCAGAAAACTTGACACATTTTGTACTAACAGTCTGCAGAAAAGTAATATCACATCATCTATATGTTCTCACATAAGAATTTCAAAAGTATTATTTAAATAAAATTTTAAAAAATTGAAGAATACTAGATTTTGTAAAATGCAATGCAACAAAATATACAATAAGCAAGTTCATTATGAATCCAGAAAAAAGATCTAGTACAATATTCGACATTGAGATAATGTTCCATATAAGTAGATCTAAGAAAACTATTTATATGAAAATTGAATAATCCATCATTAAAACTGATTGTGCCTATACTTGCCCAATATTATAATGCACAACTTCTATTAAACTAAATTCTAACCATATAAGCCCTAAACATCTCTAAGGTAACTAGCTGATAATAGGAGTTGGCAAAACTTATCTCAGAACCCACACTGCCAGAACTTTATTTTCTCAAAAGTAACCTTTCTTATTCAAAAAGATTACAAAAAAATTATCGGGTACACTTACCCGTGGAGGATTACAAAGTGTTCAATGTTACAAGGCGAAACAATTATTGACCAGGTTTACAAAGTACGTACGCTCGATAACAAATATATCCATAAAAGAGTTGTATAGTTTTTCTTAATGTGTATCTCTATACATGGACAAACAAAGATCTGCACTGCCCAAAAACAATCCTTCAAGGGGGCGCAGCAGCTCATTAGAGTAGGAAAGGTGCTGACAACTTTGACCCTGTACCTTCCCAATAGGTTTTCTGGGTAGCGGCAATAATTGTCACTAGCCTGCACCCACAAACCAGACCTCCAATGACTGCCATCATCAACCCCTGTGGAAGAGATGAGGAGTGCAGGCCCATGTCCGCAAACATTACAACAAAACTCTATTACTGTTACAAAGATAATATTTCTAGCTGGAGTGTCTATCATCCAGTGATATCATCCTGCACACTGAGGTCAATGGAGCTGAACGTCTGCCCTTAATCATTATCAAACTCCTGTGTCTGCAAATGTTCACAATAGCTGCTCAAGCCACCAACCAAAGTCCTTCAGGGTTCACAGTGATTTTTATTTGTTGATACTAATTGGATCCTGCTTCTTTTGATTGAATTTCAGGTCTTGATTAGTAATCAATGATTTAAGCATAATATGAAAGTTTGTTGTTAAACCTTGGAAAATTCTCAATAATTATTGCTTAAAAGAGTATCAATAATTTGCAGCTTCAATGTCTGTTTAGGTCTAAAACATCATTTGTACTCATTTTTGTCTTTAAATCATTATTTTTTAGCTCAGGAATCACTTGATTATAATTCTATGTTGGTTTGAAATTTATTTTATTTTTTTTGTTGTGGCCCCCAATCCACCAGAAGATGGGGAATAACTTCTGTTCTGATCATTGGAGAAATCTGATTTTTGTGCAGGGAGATATCTTAGATTATTTTCTATAATGTTCAATTCTAAAATTGAGATCGAATTAACATTATTGTCCCTATATTTTTGGTTTTTTTACATGACTAAATTTGTTTTTGTAAAATAATGTACTAATTATTGCATTTTTAAGTTTTGATTTACATTTTTTCCATTTTATCATTTTCTGATAAGATTTCTCAAATAAATAAATCTAAAGAATTGGATTCTCATTCCATCTACTTGAATTTTTTTTTTTTTTTTTATAAATTATTGATATTTTATTTTAAAAAATCCTTAAAAATTTTAAAAAAAGATGACAATTCCAGACAATATTCATTTCCTGAAATAAATACATTTTCTAAAACAAAACAAAATAAAGATAATTTATTATTGTTTTCCTGAATATTGCGATGATAGTACTTTAGTTGTATTATATATTGGACTATTTCCATAATCTAATATAAAGTATTAAATGTCTTTAGAAAAATTTAACTTAATTTAAATTTTCAACGTACACACAGGTTAACATATGTTCAACATTTTAGAGGTATTATTCTCATCTCTTCTTCAGGTGTTGCTGGCCCAACCAGTGACAGTACTAGCAATGGAATCAGACCGTACCCTTAGATTCTTGAATATTGAAGTTTAAGGTAATGCTCTAACCAAATGAGCCATTCTGCAACCCTTAAAAAAGATAGAATAATACCTCTTGAAATGCTATGCATATATTAGCTTGTGTGCTAATCCTAACAATTGATTGTACTTTGAAAATTTAAAAAGTTAAATCTTTCTAAAGACATTCAACATTCTATATTAAATGATGAAAATAGTCCAATATATAAACACAATCATTTATTATTATTCCAGTAATATTTTATCTCCTTCAAAATTTGTGTGGGTGTATATATATTTCTGCTAACAGTTGACCTTAGTGCCTATGTATATACAAATACTAAGTAAATTTCGAAATAATACTTTTTATTTGTTTGTTTAAAAGTTATATTAAGTATTAAATTCAGTGATTTATTTATTTTTCTTTTTTTTAACAACTTTCATACTGATATTTAATAAATATTCTATATTGAAAAAAATATCTCAATAAGAATATTTAAAAGAATCATACATCGTATTGTTTTCAGAGCATTTTTATTGTTTTTATATATATGTCAAAGCATTGAACAGGAAGCGAACCCCAGCCAGCTGCTTGGAAGGCAGCTATGCTAAACGCTAGGCCACCAACGCTTGACAGTATTTTTATTGTTTTACATTCTGTCTTAATATTTATGATTACTTTGCAAAAAATTTTAGAGCAGGATAGGTCTTAACCTTTTTGGAAAGGTCAGTATAGTGAACAGCAGACTGTCATAAATAAATTTTCTACAAAAATTCCTTTAAAGCACAAATTAGAATTTGGACTCAAAGCCCCCAAACAATTACGTAATTCATATTCATTTATTAATTATATACTCTTATTAGCCAAATCCAGAAAACTCTCAATATATTAAAAAAATGGATTTACTGATTTTGTAATATCAAGTTTAATATGGTAAATATCTTCAAGTATAAAAACATAAATTCTAATCCCCCAAAAATGATTGGATTATTAATTTTATATGTTTCAGTTTTGAAAAAGTTTTCTTCCATATGAAACATTCTGATTATTGCCTTTTTTTTCATATGTCATAGCATCAGCCAGGAGGCGAACCTACAACCGTCTGCAACCAACTACTTGCTTGCAAGGCTGTTGCAATGACCTCTCGACTAACAACGCTTAACATTCTGATTATTGCCTCTTTTTCATATGTCATAGCATCAGCCAGGAGACGAACCCACAACTGTCTGCAAACCAACTACTTGCTTGCAAGGCGGCTGAGATGACCTCTCGACTAACAATGCTTAACATTCTGATTATTGCCTTTATTATGAAGAATAATTGGGTTATAGCTTATGTTTTATACTATCTAAGCTAATAAATTGAAAATTTCAGATACTATATCGGTTTTGAACTCAAACTAAAGTACTGGTTTGCTATTTAAATATGACATTAAGATAATGAATACATGTTTGTGATATCAGCCATCTGTTACTTGTAAGTACATTTGACAAACAAGTTTACTTGGGCTCATTTGTGCAATAAAATCATTTAATTGTTAGAGGCTATTAGCAAAAAGTTCCTGGTTCATACTTATAATAAATAATTCTTAAATCATTTGAGGTGTTAAATATAAACGGGAAGAATTATGTAATGATTTTGCTTAATATTTTAGCTGCAGCAAAAAAAAACATATTTTAAAAACTTTCAAAGTCATATTTACATTTATTTTGCATAATTTTTAAATATATTTATTTAGTAAGATTCTAAAATCATTTTGGTTAGGATTGCAAATTTTCAAGCTGTTTTTAAAAGTGTGAATTATATTCCAGAACTGATTATATATGATTAATAGGTAAATGAATAAATAAATATTGGTAATACATATATATAGAAATATTTATCAGCATTATACTTAAATTTATGCATCTAATATAAATTTTTAAATCATCATTTATTTGTTCCAAATGTAAAAACACCTACCAAAAAAAAAAAAAAAAAAGTTCAAAATTTGACAGCAGTAATAAATTACTTTTATTAACCCTCTATTTTTCTAGGTTTTCATATTTTGAATTTTAAAATGTTTTTTTTTTAAATATCATAATTTTATTAAATATATATTCAGAAATTTAAAAAAAGTGATCTATTTGATCTAATAATTACAGACGTTTTATAAACATATATTAAAATGATCATTTCATCAGAATTCGCCCTTACTGATCATATCAGATAAAAGAGAAAAATATAGGCAAAGCAAAGGAAGAGAATAAACTAGTTAACTAAATAAGAGGGCACACATTTAATAAGCAAATAATTTTATAATATATATCATTATGTGTATGCATATGTGTGTAGATTATATTTCCCATCTCCTTATTTAAAAAAATCTTTAATTTACAGAAAGATTTTTCTAAAAAAAAAAAAAAGCAAGAAAAAGAAAAAAGATGTTGGAAAGAATAGATGCCAGACAAATTGCTTAGATAATTTCAAAATATTAAGAATTCCTGTGGGAAAAAGAACTTATCTGAGATAATTTTAATAGCTTTTCCCAGTAAATAATTTTTTAATAAAAATTTTACTTGTCTCTCCTCGGGAATAGATAAATAAAATGTTTATTAAAAAATTATTTATAGGGAAAAGGTATTGTATTTGTTTTTTTTCTGCTTCAATTAATTTTAAAATAAGGCAATTTATAAACAAAGTATAATTAATATATTTGGGAGTGCAATGTAAAAAAAAAAACAAATTACAACGGATTTTTATAAAAATTTATCAGTAATTAACATTATTTAAAAAACAGATACGGTATAAATAGGTTAGACTATTATTTTAACTAGTTAGTTGATATGTGCTTTGTTAGCTCTAAGATTACTTGTGTAGGATGAGAGCCAGTTCCATACAAAATGCCTTTAAAATACCATTGTTTCTCAACTGTGACCATGGAATGCTAAAGCTACAATGAAAATTTAATGTTATTGTGAATGCCACAAAATTTTCTGAAAAAGAAGAGCAGAGAATCTGCCATCAAAGTAACATGCAAACCTTCTATCACACTCTGAAAAGAAAACAACTAAAATGATTTGAAAAAAAAGTTTTATGTCTCTGTTTATAACCATGCTTCAACTTTAAAACTGTATCCAAAAGCTAGATCATTTCATTAGTACATAAATAAAGGTGGATTTCCACCTTTATTGTTAAAAGGTTGAATTGACAACAGACAGAGATTATTGATTGTTATTGATTTTGGTATTGTCTAAGTGTTGATTGCTTTCAATGAATTTACATTTATAAATCTATCTAGCCTTGAATATTATTAGCTTTATTATTTAAATAATGCACTGATGGAATGCAGCTTGAAAGTTATTATTGCATCATGAATGTTATAATTGACTCTTTATTAACATGAATTCAGCATAGGTTATTTTTATCTATTTGATGTTGTTTGTTTAAAATTCATTGCATCTATTATTTCATTTTCTATAGTTAAGTTGCAATCTTTAGTATCTATATAAATATATTAGACCATAAATAAAGGTAGATTCCAGCTTTATCATTAAAGAGAGGTTGCCATGGCAACAGATTGATATTGTTGATTGTTATTGATATTTTCTAAGTGTTGATTGTGTTCAATATATTTACATATATAATGTTGGGATGAACTGTATTAGGATTACAGAAGAAAAAAAATCCAATTTATCAATCTTTTGTATATATTCTGTTATTATTTTTCTACATGTTTATGATACGATTTAGTTCATTTATATATACTGTGGAAAATGAATACTGTTTTGTGTTTATATGTATTTAAGATATTTCAAATAACATTTTAAATACTATCAGATAATGAACTCTTTATATCAATATATATATATATCTTGATAATTAAAAGATATTGCAAATAAAAAAGTACATTATAGGTATGTTAGTAAAAGTGCAAGGAGATTAAGCCATAAAATGTACATCATCCTATTGAAAAGTATAACAATTTTTATAAATGTGTAATAGGACAAATAAATGAATGTGGAGAGTTGAGATTGTTTGATGTTAGGACTAATATAAGTTTGAAGATTATTTTAAGCTTATCCATATTCATGTAAAAGTGATAAAATGCTTTATTATAACTTTTATGCAATATATATATATATATATGCGAGAATTTATCTGCTGATAATTTGTTCAGAAGTTGAAGTTGAGATATGTGAATATATAATATTATCTTCATACATGATCAATTTTAAAGTCAGGCATAAATGCATTAAGCTATTAAAGGTTTAAAATAAACATTCTGTTAATGATTACACTATAAATTAGCACGTTAAGAATATATAGTCAGATGTAGTATACACATTCAGAGGATAAAAATCATTTGTCTTATTCATATATATCCCAAACATTTTAGAAGAAACTCAATATATAATGGTTTATTCATTTACAATTTCCCAGCATTAATTATTTATGCACATACATAAATAGGGGATATGAACCACTGTTATGTACTAGTCATCAGAGACCAAATCACATATGTCTCTTTACATTATTTTGTTGTTGAAGATTTATGTGGACATGTTTTCTCATCCATATATTATCTTTAACTCCTTGTAACTGAATTATTAATGAGTGCTGAGTTATAACATTGTAGACAAAGATAAAACTTGATATATTGTTATATACAATACAAATAATATTTTGATTTCGAAGTAATAAATTTACTCTCCCACAACTTTGACATGACTTACTTTAGATAAATACATTACTGATTGTCACTAATCATTTAATAAACTAGAGATTATATCCTTCCCAAATGTAAATGTTGAGCTTTAGTTGAAGATTTATATATCGCTTTTTTAATTATACACACGCACACAAAGTGATTCAATTTTATTTTTCTACTTCCATGTGTAATAGCTACTATATATATTTAATAATTTCCACTCCACCATACCATCTTGAAACACATAAATAAAAATACCATAAAAGACAAATTAATTCCAAGATGCATTTACTACTTAAACAGCACTCATCAATTAGCCTTGGTCACAATCCTTAATATATATCATTATCATATGTTCAGTATTTAATAATAGTAAATTATTTTGATTTACAAGTGTCAAATTTAATCTACCCACAACTTTGAGATGATCTACTTTAGACAATTGCATTAATGTTTGTCATTAATTATTTATTAAACTAGAGATTATCTCTAGCTTAGATATAAACTTTAAACTTTAAAGACTTATATACATGGTTTTAAATTAAACACAAACACATTAGAGTAATTTAACGTCATTTCTCTACTTCTATGTGTAATATCTATTATAGATGTATTTAATAATCTCTACTCCATCATATACTCTTGAAACATATGAATAAAGCTACCATAGAAGACAAATATCTAATGGATTCCATGCTGAACCAGCAGTCATCAGTGGTCTTAGATAGAAATTTATTATTGATAAATACTGAACATATAATAAAAGTATATATGAAAGATTTGATGTGGGACACTGATGAGGGCTACTTCAATATAAAATGCTTTTTGAAAATCATTTGTTTTTAGTGATACTTTTATCCATATGTTTCAAAAGTGGGTAGTGGAAGGAGGTTATTAAGTACATCTATGACATATATTTTAATATGCTTATAATATTTGATGTAAAATATATCAAATGATTTCCTTCATCTATTTTATAATTTTATTATTTATTCACAGAATCCATTTTTTGTTAAATGTTATAAATAAAATATGCTTTGTAATTTAGCTCCAAAAATATATTAATCTCCAAATTGATATGTTTAAATATAATGCTAATGTGTTTATTAAATTTTCTTTTGTAATCAATTAAATGATTTCAATATCAATTCACCAATCAGAATAATGCTACTTGCCAGATTACTATTGGTTGTCAGAAAATCTAACATAAAAGTTTAGGGCAACGATATTCAAGCAATTGAAAAACACTGAATACACATAACTTGAAACATCATTTAATAGTTATTAATTCCTGTTTACTTGGAAAATAGTATCCTTGGAATTATTTGGAATTCTTGAAGTTCTTGGAATTATGTAATTTTTTGATTTTTTGAAAAAATAAAACAAGAAAATGTGATATATATATATCATTCAGATATAGTGGTTGATAATTTTATTTAAAATAAAACTTCTTTACCAATTCCATTAAAATGTGAGATATAATAAAAATAATTTAGGAAATAAATATTAAGAATATTTATAATATATATATATTCACTTTTTATTTAATTTCTTCCTGTATTTTATATACATAATTTTTTTCATAAGAACCAAATGTTTGCAGTCTTGATAAAAACTTATAGACCACTATTTTGGATTTGACTTTACATAGTTAAGATGATGAATAATGATTAAAAAATAAAATTATTATTAAATAAAATAGTTAAAATTAGATTATTAAATTAAATTCAACAATTGTTGGCAATAAAAAATAAATAAAATCTTGTTATTGTCATGGAACATTTTCACTCTTATCACCATAAATTTTTATCTAAAAATATTTGGTTCAAGATATATGAAATATTAATAAATAAAATGACATCTTAAATTAGCTGCTACATAAAAGTTTCTATACATAAGGGGAAAAAATCCATGACATAGAAAAATGAAATAAGCAAAATTCATATTCATGGTAAAGAGTTAAAAAATTAAAAAAAAGGAGGTTTTGTTTACACTGTTTTTGAGTACTTAAATATTTGTTTTCCACTATTGTCTAAAAATTACAGTGGAAATATTTTTAATAAAATAGTCATGCTTTGATGATGTCCAAGATATATAAAACAAAACCAAAAACAAAAAAAATTAGTATTAAATCTTCAAAATAACATCAGTTCATAGGAAGATAAAACTTCCCATAAGTTTTGGGATAAACCCATGGTTACTAATGTGACTTTGCTTAAATTTATGATATAACATATGATTATAGCAAAAAAAGACATTAATGTAATGATGTACATAGAAAAATATAAGTCCTATACAGCAGTCAGAAAATGCCAAGTTGTTTTCAAGATTGTATTTTTTCTGTTACACAAAGATTTGTAATTTTTTCATCTCTAGTATGGGATAAAAATACAAAGTATATAATGTAGACCATATTTCCTTTGTTTAAAACCTTATAATCTTTTCTTACTTTCTACTATGAATGTGATACTAAATACTGTTTTGTAAACTTATAGTTCAATAAAGTTTTTGGAAAGTAAAATATTTAATGTGCAATTAGTAATGAAGGATAATCATTATATATTTAGATAATAATTCCAAACAAAACATATAGATAAAAAGGACAGTTGTATAATAGTATGTTTTATAAAATTATATTAATAGAATTTGAACCTTCTTCTTTGGAATACTTTGTACAAATATCTTGTCAAGAAAAAAACTTAGCTGCAGAATTGGCCATGAAATATATTAAAATAATCTTTAAAAAGTATTAAATTCCCAAACACTAGTTTTTGAAATTAGTAAATCATTCATTATTTAATAATAATATTACTTTTTACATATGTCTATTAACTGATACACATGACCACACACATGTAGAAAAGATAAATAATCACCAATATACATGTTTCGTGCTAAACCAGCACTCATCAGTTGGTTCAGATTATCATCTCCCACACATATATATAATCAGTGTTCACTTTATATTAAGATAGAAAATCTTTATAGTTTAATCTACATGCTTCAATGCACTCCAACCTCCAACTTTTCAGCCATCCATATTATTGAAAATCTGATGATGAAAACTCAAATCCCAGGCTGATTATTAGTAAAAAAATTCCAGATTGTTATATATAGTGAGAGAGAATCCATATGGTCATTGTTAAGATCAGACTGCTGTGAAAGTACAAATTTTTAGAAAAAGAAAAGAGTATACAACTTATGAAAAGAAATAACAGAAATATAGTGATTCAGAAACATTGAAATACTAATAAAAGGATTAAATATAACATTATTTAACAAATCAGGGGATACATGTGAGTAATATATGCAAACATAATTAGTACTTGACTGACAGAGTACAAATTTATGTTAAATAAACAATTAATTGATTTCTTCAGATTGATATCATATAAATAGGAATAACTTCACCATGAAAATGACTATGAATTTAATCATGTTTTTACAGTTAATTATAACTTTTAAGTTCTAAAAAATATTTTTTTATATTAAGGATTTGACAGAATTCGTTTTTTTATTTGCTGAAATAAAAATTCAATCATACATCATGAAAGGGAAGTTATATAAAATAAGTTATAGAAGATATGCTTCTAAATTTCACTGCATTTACAAATATGTGATAATATCTCATTTGTAAATTGTGGAACAGTTCCAAAATATATAAAAAAGCTATAGAACTACCAATTTTAATAGAAGGAATATAGGATTTTAGATTTTATTATAATGTGTTGACAATGCTGATTAAGTAATAATAATGAAAGTAAAAGTTGCTGGATTATCATAAATATCAAAGAGTAAAGATTGAATTAATGTTAAGAAATATGCCAAATGTATGATTAGTTTATGTTAACATCCTATGCAAATGATTTTATAGCATATATATATAAATAACATATTATAAATTTATTTAATGCACATTGATTACGTAAATAATATTTACTAAGGCAATAAACCTTTAAGCATGTGCGCTTGAAAATGCGAAGGTAGGGACCTCTACAGGTCTTAACCACAAGCTTACGCATTGGGAAAAAATGTGTCGATTGAAATTTATTTTGATCATATTATTAATTATCATAGATTTCCTTTTTTTTCATGTGTCATAGCATCGGCCGGGAAGCGAACCCACAACCTGGGCAACTGCTTATAAGGCAGTCATGCTGACCTCTCGACCACCAATGCTTGACTAGATTTCCATTTTGTTTATATAGCAAACGAAATAATACAAGTTCCACAATTTAAGAGTCTGATGCTCTACTAAATTAGACAAACTTGTCAAATAAATATTTTCTGCTAACTTAAATTTATATGTAAATCACTTAATTTTTATATTTTTTAAAAAATATAATTTTAAAGTTCTAAAGAAAAATGATTTGATTTGAAAAATAGCATTGGCAGTACTTGTTTTTCATAAAGCATTTGAGCCAAGGACCTGGAAAAAAATTATACAAACTAATTTTTTTTTCATGTGTCATAGCACCCGCTAACCCGGGACAACTGCTTATAAGGCGGCTGTGCTGACCTCTCGACCACCAAAGAAATAGTTTATTTGAATCAATTCTTAAACTGTTGGAACTATTTAGTTATTTTTTAAAAATATTTATCTTAGTAATAGCTTTCAAGCATAATTATTTAGAATTATATTTTTAAAAAGATCAAATTTAAGTGAATAGGAGTGACATACGATTATTTATTTCTAAAGTGTGATAATATAAAATTTCCATTTTAAAATGCTAATGTATAAAAATTATCAAAATTTTAAGTTATTATGTAATATTCAGATAACAAATATAAGCTAATTCACACAGAAGTATATATATATAGTATAAGAAATAAACAGAATATAATAATTTAATATGTGTGGAATTAAAATGATTTTTAAATAAAAGATGTTTGATCATAAACATTCTAAGATTCTTTTCAATTTCGATTTTTAAAAATAAAACCTTCAAATCAAACAAATTCAAATTTTAATAAGTTTAATAATATTTATTCTCAAAGTGTAGATAGATTTTGACTAGATGACAAATATATAACATTATAGAGAAATGATGTTAACATGTCATTTAAATCATAAACTGCTTAATTGATTATTTATGCAAAAAAAATATTACTGATCAAAAAAATGTCTCATTATTTTTCCAATCAAAAATAATGTTTTTTTTTCTATTACTTTTGACTGCTTGACTCGTCAAAAAACGAGAAGATTTGTTGTCACTCTAAATCGGCTACTTTTTATCCCACATATACATATTATACGTCATTTGAAAGAAAATCAAAAGTTCTGTAAGATGGTGCCCTCTTCAGAATTATTTTACAAGTAAAAAATCAATAAAAATGACCATATATGTCAAACAAAACCAAAGCACCGCCTCCTCACCACCTTTTCTTGAATCTTATTGGCTGTACAACTTCTGTCAAAAAGGGAAATGGCTGCCAAAAAGTAAAAAGTTACGTTCATTTTGATTTTTATTATGAAAATGATAAACGAATGTTTACAACATTTTAAACAATATTTGAATTGAATTACAAATTATTATTGATAAAATAATACTAAAAATCAAATTATTTTAGAAAAATAGTTAAGATATTACCAAGAATTATTTATTTATTGCTACATATTTATCATAACGTTAAAGTGAAAAAAAAAAGATTGCTGACGCAATCTTTTTTGGTTGGTTGAATAGCGGTTACTTTTATTTCACCGCAATTGAATATTTTTTAAATTATAAATCAAATTTTATTTTTGAAAAGACTTTCGTTTACTTTCGTAATCTGACAATTTAGTAATATACTTTTTACAAATGAAACTAACGTATTTATATTATTAAAAGTGAATCTATTTTAACAATAGATTTTGTTAAAGTTGTGAGTTGGCCAATTAAAAGTTTTGATTTTTAACTCATTTGGCCAATTAAATAATAATCGTTGAAAGGGTTAAAAACCTGTTAGCCATCAAATCAATATATTAAATTATTATTCATTATCATAATTTTTGTATTATATTCTAACACACAATACTCTGTAAGAATATTTGGATGATTCTGGAAAATAACTTTCTTACATCTCATCAATATTTTAAACAATATTTGTACATCAAAATGTTGTCATATTAAACTTCTGAAAACTGAAATTTTATTTATAAGTAGTATAAACTGACCAAAAGACACAAAAGTTTTGATTATTAAAAAAAAGTGATATGTCAAAATATTTTTCATAATTGTATGTTTTAAGACAAAAAAATTACTAGGCATCATGTTTTAAATAGTAATGATATATAATTGAAATACAATTGTATATAGAAATAGTCAAGATAGTTTATAAAAGTTTTAGCTTACATGTAATTAATATTTCCAATTATTTTTGTATAATAAATCATATTATGAGAGTATAACTTTTAAAATCTAAGCTTGTTTGGAAATAAATGATCATACCAAATGCAGAGAATTTAAAATCTTATAATTGATTGGCTATCATTAACATATGTGATTTGAAAATAAAACTGACAGGCCAATCTCTATTATAATTTTTGTTACTACTAATAAATTTTAAGTTAAAAATTATTAAATATAATCTATTTTGAATTTATATATATATGTCATATTATTATTATTATTATTATTATTATTATTATTTGTGGGATATTCCGTGTAGTGAAAAAGCTAAATGCTGATGTTTCAGTATAATATCAAGTACCTTCCTGTAGTGAAAAAGCTAAATGCTGACATTTCAGTACAATATCAAGTAGTTTTTTCTGAGGAAGGTACTTGATATTGTATTGAAATGTCAGCATTTAGTTTTTTCATTACATGGAGTATCCCACAAATAATAATAATAATATGACATCTTTTATCCGTGAACATATTAGAATTAACTTATATATATATATATATTAAATCAGAAGTGCCAAAAATCTAACTGATTATCATATGTAAACAGCATCACCACAGCCATCATTCTGACATAAAGCAATATAATATTAGCAACTTGCTGGTTTACTTAAGCATAAGACCTGTGATGATGTGATTGTATATATATATATAATTTAATAATTTTTAATGAATGTAATTTATGAAAATTTAAAATGTACTTAATATATATGATATACTTTGTGTGTTCATCCATATACGATTTTGATTGAGAATATATTCATAATCAAAACCATACATGGATGAACTAATAAAGTATATCATTTATATCTGTAACCTATAAATATCTTCATATTAACACATATACATAATTCCAAAGTTAAACTTATCAATATTATATCACCAAATTTTAGCTTACAAAACAAAAATTGATTATTATTGGGTTTTTTATCAAAGTCTTCTTAAGTGTAATAATTACATAAACAACATATAATTAGATTGTAATAAATTCAATAAATTTTTTTCTTCTTTTTATAAAATCACTAGGTTTCAAAAAAAGGGAAATACTATAATAATCTTTCACAATTGCAACCATTATTCCAAAACATAATAAAGTAATAGCTTTAGATATTCAAAATGTTTAATCAGAATAATTTTTTTCAACAGACATTTTAGACTGCTCAAACATGGCTTGTGTTTTTCTTATGAATATATAATATTGAATTATTTTTAATAATACATATATATATTGAATTAACTTTAAAATCAATTAATTATGAGATTTTTTTTTTTAATAATTGAAATGGTGGGAATATATTTAAATAGGTAAAAAGAAGAAATATCATAATTTTATTTCTTTGTCTTTTAAATTATCTATTTATAAGGTTTTTTTATATGAATTTATTAAATATTACATTTTCCTTGGAATTGTTTATGTTATTTAATAAATTTTTCAAAGTTACACTTTTTTTCCAGGCTATTTTTTATTTTTATTTTTTTATCAAACAATCAATCATATGAGGATATACCTAAAAATAACTGGAATTATTCTCTGATTTGCATACCTGTTGTAATACAAGCTTCTGCCATTATATATTTTTGCAGAAATCTTTCTGCATCATTCTGACAAATGATGTCACTGTGTGAAATCATGGTGCCATGTAGCCAATTTTGTTTGTAAATTGTATTTGACCTATTTGGCAATTTTTATAATGACTGAAAAGTGCAAACAATGTGAAATTCTGATTTTGTTTACAGAAAACAACAGGGAAGACAGCTTTAATGCTTAAAATAGATTACAAGTAGACTGATCTTCTAAAAACACAAGTTTATAAATGGTTTAATTGAAATGTTAAATTCACCACATTTATAAAAAGCATGGCAAGTGAAGTTCGAAGTCAAAAGAAAGCAGGTTTTTTTTACACAAACAGCATTTTTCTCTCAGATTTAGTTCACAATGATCAGATATTTTATTTGCAAGTTCTGAAACATTTACATGATGTAGTAAAATGTAAATGTCTCATCTTGTGGCAAAGAGAAGAATGCAAGCTTCACCCCAACAAAGTGTTATCACTCAAAGCATTGAGTGTAAAACACTTTTTAATTAAATTCAGCGTGACCCAGCTTATATCTCAGTCATATTTGTTTGACCTCAAAATTTGTGTGATTTTTTTTAAATCTCTCAAATGAAAAAATGTCTCATTTTTTTGTGGACTGAGACGTGGTGAAAAAAATACCCTTGGAATTAAAAAGGCACCATTTTGCAAGTGTTTCTGGACTATTTTGCAAAATACATTTAGATGGTGTATTGCATTAAATGGATAGTAATTTGAAAGATGTTAAATTAAAAACATTTAAAATTAAACAATTTTTTATTATAAAATCTCAGTTAATTTTGGGTACTCCCTCATAATTACATTTGTACTCAAAATCTTATAGGTAAACAATTTAAAAGACAAAGAAGTAAAAGCTTTATATTCTTTCTTCTTAAACACATTTAAATTATTTGTATCATTATCTTAATTTTAATCATTAATAAGAATATATCATCATAATTATTATGGTCATCTATATTAAAAAAATCATTATGAAATTCTATTCATTGAAGCAAAGCTGTACTTTTAGAACTATTTAATTTAACATTTCTCCAACAAAACCTCTCTAAAATTGTTACTCTTAATATAATGATTTTTTGTCAAGCATTGGTGATCAAGAGGTCAGTGCCAGCTGCTTTACAAGCAGTTGTCCCAGGTTAGCCAGTTCGCTTCCCGGCTGATGCTATGACACATGAGAATTTTTTTTTAATTCTTTTAGTATTAAAAAATTCAAAAAATGAATTTAACAAAATATGATCCCCTTCCTAAATTATATTTTACAGAAGAATTAAATTTAAATTAATTAAATAGCCCTTTCAACTTATTCTTATGTAACATGGATAAACAATCAACAATATTAGTAATGCCATTCATTATCAATAATTATTAATTCTAAATAATTAATATAAACAGAATGAATCAAAGGAGAAATAATATAACTACAATCAAACCTTGTTTAGTTTTATAACACATTATTATAAGTAAAATGCATCAAATCTTTTAATAACAAAAGCAAATCTAATATAAGCCTAATTTTATCAATAAACAAAGATTTTTTATTTAACCATGTTAAAATCATGTTAAAATAGGCAAATCAATCTTGTTTAATAATTTAGAGATTGATACATATTTTAATATCAAAACTATTATAGATATATTATACAACCTCCATACTTTCCTATTCTTTTTAAATTCATATAAATAAAGATACAATAAAAGACAAATGACTCCCAAGATGCATTTCATACTGAACCAGCACTCAGCAGTTGTCCCATCACAATCTTTCAGATACATCTCTATTATATGAAAAGTATTTATCTATAGCTCTAAAATTTATATCTGAACTAGAGATAATCTCTAGTTTAGTAAATGATTAGTAATAATGATTATTGTATTTATTTGAGATGAATGGTAACAATGTTGTGAATGGAGTGAGTTTGACAGTTGTAAACAAAATTATTATATATCCAGTTATATTGCATTAGAAGTTTATTAATCTTAGCTATAAGGTTTTAAATAAAACAAACTATTATACTTATCAAAATTAACAATTTTTTTAAAAAAATATTAAGAAGTCTTGAAGTTTTGCCAATTGCATTACCAATAAAGTCAAAAATAAATCTCAAAGAAAAACTCTTCCTTCTGAATTTTAATATTCACAAAAATGTTAGCTAATATAATTTGGACATCATTTTAAATAAACAAATATATTAAAAAAATTTAAATTTAGCATTTTTCTCATATTTAATTACATGTATAGTGTATATACTTTAAGATAGGTGTAATGAGAGGATTTGAACCCACATATTCAAACTTCTTTAGTCAATCACTTCATCCTTGTACAAGTGATACACATGACCACATACATAGGAAAAAGATAAATGATCTCCAATAAACATAGTTTGTGATGATCTGGACCAACTGATGAGTACTGGTTCAGCATGAAATATGTATATTGGATATCATTTATCTTCTTGCATGTATGTGGTCATATATATCAGTACTATAAGATAAAGTGAATGACGAAAAGGAGCTTGAAATGTCCTCTAATTACATTTTTCTCGTAATAATTAACTTTTTTAAATATTGTTTCCTGGATATTCATCCACACTAATAGCTGATTCTTCCTTTGGTTTATTTCTAAGAATATTCTGTTTCATAATGATAAATCAGACATTTCATTTTTCTATGATATAATTACATCATTAGCTATTAATTTAGTTTTAGTTGTCTAATTTTAGCAAAATTAATTAAAAATTCTTCTATACTTAGAATTTCAGTTAAAATCACCTGAATGCCAATTTTTCTTTCATCTTTTGAAATACTGCTGTCAATGAATAAATCAGTTTATATATATATATGTATCATACTCTTCCATATACATTAGTTTGAAACACACATTTTACCTCAGTGAAATAAATGACCATTTTCCTTTATAAAAGAAGGAAATTTTTTAAGTTATATTTTCAAATATATAATGAAAATATATGTGAAATTCTGTGTGCTATATTATTATTGTAATAACAATAAATAAGTTATTCAGGTTTATTGAACATCAGAATGGCAAAAAAAAAGTACACATTAATAGCTTTCTTTTTAAGTTATGACCCCCACCCCAGTTTTAGATTAAATTTCTCTTTTGTTAATTTGTGAATAAATAAGCATATCTAATTAATTTCAAATATATAAGAAGTTTAACTTGTTTATATATTTTTGTGAACAAAATATAATATTAGTCTTGCATTGGTGGTCGAGAGGTCAGCGTGATTGCCTTGCACTTGCAGGCAGTTGCCCGGGTTGCGGATTCGCGTCCCGGCCGATGCTATGACACTTAAAATATATATATAATATTAAGTAAAATAAAAAAGAATAAATTTTTTTTAAAAAAAAATGTTGTTGTTATATTATCTATCTAGATCTAATCACATCATGGATGGATGGATGGGACATAAATAGTGTCAATTTATTTTAATTGTTCTCTTTTCTCCTGTTGCTGATCTGAAGTTGATGACCAAACTATGTACCAGGCTATAATAAAAAAAAATCATTTTCTGTTTCAAGTTATTATTTAACCATTAATAATAAGCATTAGTAAAGGGAAAGCAAAGTTTCAATACCAGAAATGACAAATATTGTAATGGTTAAGATTGTGTAATCAGTCAACAAGACTGAAAGACCAAGCATGGCGTCGCAATCAGCAGACATAAGACTACCCCATGTTTCTAGTATAAACCCCTACCTAGGCTTCCTGGTCTACAGTGTGACATAGCTCAGAGTTCGAATACAGGCTCTCTTCTCAGGGTTCTTCATCAACTTGTGACATTACCATACACTGACACTCATTCATCTTATGGTTATTGATCTGATTTTGGTATTTGATTATTTGTTATTTGTATAATGCTACAAAGTGAAATACTATATCAGTCATGTACAAAACTATGGATGTGTTTGTTTTGGGGAACCATTCTTTTCTTGTGAAATTCTCTGTCTCAGTGTTTACAATCTGATTGGCTGTTGATAGTCATAAGCACTTGAGAAGTTTGCAGCCTCTCAGTTTAATATAATAATTACTTAATAGTTCCTACTCACAATGATGACACAAGTTTAATTAACAATCATAATATAAGTTTTATTATAGAAACTAAAACAATGGAGAGGGTAGCTTACAAATTTATTGGATTAAGATAAACTACTGGCTTTTACATAGTATTATGGAAGGTGGTGGGAGCTTACAGCAGTAATGTGTGCAGTATTTAATTTGTACTGGAGGTATAAGAAGCTATCAGTCCAATATAGGTTTGCTTCTAACAATCTATTACATATTTATTTTGTTTAATGGGACAATTGTGGGTGGGTTCAATTTAAGGCTATCCAGGGCTGCTGATGAGTGCAGGTGAAGGCTACACAGATAAACATTATTTAGACATTGTGATACTACCTATGTGAGTGCTGTCAATAGGTTATTTAAATCTCTTCTATAATTTAACTGTATATAAAAAAAAATACATTATAATTTTACAAAAAGTGCAAATGCTAATAGAAAGGAGGTTGTTTACATGAATGATTCAGAATAATAGAGAAGTTGGATTCAGTTGTTTTAAATAAGATTCCATTTGTATATTTTGCTGATGTGAATTATGAAATTTTTATTATAAAAAACAAAAAAAAACAAAATGTAATTTATTAAAGTTTTATAACATTTAAAAAGTTTAAACTACTAAGGGAAAGAACTGATAAAATACAAGACAATATTATTAATCTAAAATTAGCAATTCCCTATCTTTTCAGAAATATTTTTTTTATTCATTAGAAAAAAATATCACATGATCACCACTTCTTATGCAGTGCTTTCAGATCCAAGGTTCCTCACTGATGAAGGCTACATGCCAGAAACTAGTCTGAGAATATTGGATGAATAGGCTCTAGATGGGGATTTTATGTACAAGCCTTCTGGCATCCATTAATTACTGTGGCTTGCACTGAGTGGCAATAAGTATGGAAAGTTTTGCCTGTTTTAAAAAAATATATATAATATTAATTCACAAGACATCTTTATGTACATTGTCACAATGAATCTTTCCCTGTCTTTAAAGCACTCCTACCAGAAATTAAAAACATTAATTGAATATTAAATGAAACTATTAATTTAAGTCTTTATTAGATTAATGATTATAATATCTTATGTATTTTAGTCTTACTCACCAACTGATAACAAAATACAAAAATAAATGTATATACACATTATTATTTGGCTTCATGAAATATAAATAATAAATAATGACAATACTATTAATGTTAATATCTATGTAATATGCATTTATAATACACACTATTTACTTAGTATTTTTAAGTCTCACTTTTGTTTTTATAGTACAATTGTCAATAATACTTTTTTTAAAAAAAATAAAAAAATTTTGAATTGCTACTTTCTAGAAAAAAAAATACATATGAAGTAGGCAAAAAACAACCATATATTTCAACACTCAAGATTATTAGGCTTGTTAATTTATAGAAATTTTCTAAACTATTTATTTTAAAATGTGCATATAATAAAATATAAATATTTATTGTGTACTTATTCAAGATTTTTTTTTTTTTACATATTTATGATTATAAGTAGTTGAAAAGTTCCTTCATAATTTTATACAGATTAAAAAAGTTATCAAAATATTAACTACTGCATCAAAAATATTACATCTCTATTATGATTTTCCCTACATATTGTAAAAAATAATTTTGCATAAAGAATATCAATAAATATAAAATAACTATGTATAGTATTTGAGTAACTGTGCAGGTCTTGACCTAATTAAGAAATTCGTGTTTATGAAAATAGCCTAGACATCTGGAACATGATTATTATTTGTCTACAATTGAATGGTTGAAATATAAAAATGAAATAATTGTTGTAATTCCCCTGAGAATATATAGACAAGCTAGTCCTAGCTAGTCATCTACAGAACAAAGGACTCTCCAATAGGCCTCCAAAGAATAATGATAATGAAGAAAATATATATAAAATATCAAAATCACTAAATTCTAAATTATTTCAGCAACACTTCTGAGACAAACATGAAGTTGGAAACAAAAGAACATAGGTTAAAGGGTCTATGTTGCTTTATTTACTTTGTTTATCTTACAGGTAGTATTGCTGAAATAATTTAGCAATTGATAATATTGATATTTTATATTTGAATTTGAGCTAGTAATTGCAACTCATTCTATTATATATATCTTCACAATCCAAGGCTCCGCACTGATGAAGGCCATAAGACAGAAACTAGTTTGGGGATATTGGATGAGTAGGCACTAGACAGGGATTTTATGCACAAGCCTTCTGGCATCCATTGATTACTCTGTCTTGCTTAGAGTGGCACTACTGTATGGAGAGAGTTTTGCCTGTTTTATCTTCACAATATGTGTATAATTTAGAGAAGCTAATTTATTTCAAATTATTTAAACAGTTCAATTCTTTCTGTTAACATTAAATATTATTTAATAAATCATCTTTTTACATTTATTTTTTGAAATATTCACAGTTTATTAATTAATTTTATATTTCAATTGTTTAACAATCTTTTTCAAAGACATGAAACAATTGAATCATAAGAATAATTTATACACTTTAAACATTAAAAAAAAAACTATAAAAAAGATGACTTACTAAATATTATTTTTATTGTTTTTATTAACATTTGCTTAGTAAAAAAATAAGTCTGTCTTGATGCTATTATTTGTTATATATATATTTTTGTTGTCATGTTTTATCCTTGAAATATATAACTAATAAATTACAGAAATTATATAAAAAAATTATAATTTATTTACACTTTGATATTTTGTTTTAATATTTACTAAGGCTGTAAACCTCAGGAATATGTGCATGAAAATGCGAAGGTAGGGACCTCTACAGGTCTTAATCACAAGCTTACACCTTGGAAGAAAAGATAGTAATTTATCATAATAAAATGGATTAAAATTGATAATAATAATAATAATAATAATAGCTTTACATATGATTTATTTTGGTATATATAAAACATTATCGTTTTTAAGACCCTCTATTATCAGTTTAAATCATATGATAAGTTTAATTAAAATACACGTTTTATTTAAGAATATATTGTTTTTTTTTATTTTTAATATAAATTGTTTATAATATTTTTTTCTATCTGAATTTTAATAAATTTCACAATATTAATATTGCAGTTGTATTTCTCATATCCTTAGAGAATATTCTTTCTTTTATAAAACAACTTAAGTAACTGAATTTCTTCATAATAAAAATTAAGTTCAGATCTCTGTTTTTGTTTGTCTGTTTTTTATTATTAATATTTTATATATTATTAACTTGCTTCCAACACACTTTATTAAAATGATTTTTAAAGTGAGTTATTATTTATTTATTTGTTTTTATATAGATGTGGGTGTTTTTCTTTCTAAAGAGGATTTTAATTTAGACTATGTGGTATTCTATTAATTATACAAAATTCATAAATGGTACAAGTTGATTTATTAATATATATATTCAATTTTTTTTTTTATCAGTGCATCTCTCACTTTGGTTCTATCTTATCACAAACATCCCCCATTATGGAGGTCAGATTAATCACGGTCATATACTGGATGCACTTTTCAAATGTGTGAGATATAAACTCATGGTGTAATTTAAATTCATATATTTATTATAAATATATTTAAACTTAAATTCATATATATATTAGATATATTTCAAACTTTTATTCCATCACATATTTCTGAAATACATGAAGATATGTCACAGAGCCAAATGATTCCCAATAAGCACATTTCTGATTGAACCAGCACTCCTCAATAGTCCTAAAACACAATCTCTTATACATGTCTTCATAAATTGTTTAGCATTATATAGATAACAAACTACAATAGTTTGATTACAAGTGTTAAACTTTCTGCATTCACAACTTTGGCACAAACTACTTTATCTAACACATTAATAAATTTTTTATTTCTCTAGAGAATATTCTTTCTTTTATAAAGCAACTTACATAACTGAAATTCCTTGTAATAAAAATTAAAAATTAAAATCTTTTTTTTTTGTTTGTTTTTCATTATTAATATTTTACATGTGACCTCCAACACAATTTATTAAAATGATTTTTAAAGTGAGTCATAATTTGCTTTTCTATACATGTAGGAGTTCTTTTTCCTTTTAAAGAGAATTTTATATGTGGTAACATTTAATTGATTTATAAGTGTATATATATTCCATTTTTTGATTTTATCAGTGTATCTTTCACTTTAGCTCTTCCATATCATAACCATTCATCAGAAAAGAAATTAGACCAACCTCTATTGCTACGGATGCATTTTAAAACACCCACTTCAATTTTCAAATGAGTGAGATATAAACAAACGGAATAATTTAACATCATATATACATTTGTAATAATTGATGTGTAATAAATCATAACATAGCAATTTATATACATATGAACTATTGTGGAAGTAAATTACTCTTCACACATGCGCTATGACAAGAGACAGTGGGTCTATGTTATAGTGCATGTATGAAGAGAATTTATTTCCACAATATTTTATAGCCATTTTTAAATATATTTAAACTTAACTTTATATATACATTAGCCTGTAAGTAGTAGAATTTAGTTGATTTATTAATATATATATATTGTTTTTAAATTAACATTAATGTGTAGTACTTTTTTGGTTTTTATTACTGACATAAATATCTGAGTAAACTTTAAAATCTATAAGACTACCCTAATATAATGATTCTAATAACACTTTGAATTTATAAGTAATAAATAGATTTTAAAATACTACTGAATAGGTGGTTTAAAAATTGCTGGGAAAAAGTAAACAACATTCTATCTCAAAAGAAATGTTATTTATTTCCAAGTACTGGAGAATAGGTATTATTCATGCGAGAAAAGTGAAACGACCTTG
Organism: Epiperipatus broadwayi; assembly: GCA_028023455.1. Taxonomy (NCBI): domain Eukaryota; kingdom Metazoa; phylum Onychophora; class Udeonychophora; order Euonychophora; family Peripatidae; genus Epiperipatus; species Epiperipatus broadwayi. Next base: position 7,873,179 of record JAQFVV010000004.1, read on the forward strand.
GATAACTGAAGGTATGTCAGAAAAGATGGAAGTGCGGAGACAATGGAAGAATGTAAATACTGAGAAAGGGAAAAAGGCATATAGGAAATTTAACAATGAATTGAGAAGAGAAACAGATTTAGCAAAAGAAAAGTGGTTGGAGCAAGAATGTAAAGAGATAGAAATGCTTCAACAGATGAAAAGATATGATCTGGCATTTGATAGAATATGAAGTATCACTTGGGAGAAAAATACATGGGTAGTAAGTGAGATTGCAGATAAGAATGGAAGGAGGTTAATTGATAGTAATGATATATTAAAAAGATGGGAAGAATATATTCGGTATCTGTTTAGTAGAGGAAATAATTTAATTAGTTATGAACTTGAAAATGAAGAAGATGTTGCAATGGATGATAGAGGTATGGACATACTGCCAGATGAAGTAAGAAAGGCAATCACACAAATGAAGAATGGTAAGGCTATTGGATTTGATGCAGTACCTATAGAATTTTTGAGAGAAATGGGAGAATTTACTATGAAGGAAATAGTTGGACTTCGCAGTTTGATATATAATAGTGGAGTTTGGCCTGAAGATTTTTTAAGAACTATAGTGATTCAAATTGCTAAAAAGAAGAAAGCTGTTAAATGTGAAGTGTATTGTCTCTTGTTTCTAAGGTGTTATTGAGGATTTTAACTCAAAGGATTTATGGGAAGGTTGACTATTATATTGCTGAAGAACAGTTTGGTTTTCGGAAAGGGAAAAGCACAAGAGATGCTATTGGTATTGTTAGGATAATTGCAGAAAGATATATTGAAAGAGATAAAGGAATTGCTATATGTTTTATGGATTTAGAAAAGGCATTTGATAGAGTAAGCTAGAATAAACTGATGTCTATCTTAAGGAGTATTTTGGAAAGAAAGACAATTGATATGGACTATGTATAATGGTCAAAGGATAAGAGTTAGATTTGGGTGTAATGAGACTGTTGAAGTGAATATAGAAAGTGGAGTTAGGCAAGGGTGTAGTATGTCACCTGTTTTGTTTATTTATTTAGAAGATATGCTAAATAATTATTTGGACTGTGGAGGAGCAAATGTTGGAGGGAGAGTAATAAAGTGTATAAGATTTGCAGATGATATGGCTCTTATTGCTGAGGAGGAAAAGGATCTCCAAAATATGTTGAATAAATTGGAAGAAGGATGTATCGCATATGGAATGAAGATTAATATTGAAAAGACTAAGTGTTTATGGATAGGAAGAGATGCAAAAAGATTGCAAATTGGAATCCATGATGACATGGTTCAACAGGTGAAGGGATTTAGATATTTGGGTAGTTGGTTGAGTGAAGATGGAAGAAGTGAAGATGAAGTTAAAAGAAGAATAGCATTGGCAAAGGTGACATTTGTAAAGAGAAAGAAGATATTTTGTGGACCTGTGGAAAGAGAATTAAGGAAGAGATTAATTAAATGTTATGTGTGGAGTGTATTACTGTATGGTTGTGAGACATGGACATTGAGTAATAGAATTAAGAAACGTTTGGAAGCTTTTGAGATGTGGACATGGAGAAAAATGGAAAACATCAGTTGGATGAGTAGGGTAACAAATGAAGAAGTTTTGAAAAGAGTTAATGAGGAAAGAAGATTGATTGAAAATATCAGAGAGAGAAAGAGAAACTGGATTGGACATATATTAAGAAGAGATTATAGTTTAGTGAAAGATGTTTTGGAGGGAATGGTGAGTGGAATTAAAAAGAGGGGATGGAAGAGATTGACATTATTGGATGATATAAGAGATGGAAAGGTTTATGTGGAATTGAGGAGATGGGCAAGGAAGAGAAATGGAATGGAAGAATAGATGAACTGATGTAGTGACTACTCTTTGGACCTGTCTATTGGACAGACTAGTATTGATTGATTGACTGGAGAATAATATAACTAAATCTATTAGTATGGAGAAAACGTCAGAAAATGTAGCAAGCATATTGCAATAAAGAATAAGTAAGATAAAATAATGAATTTACTGTTAAAATGAAAATGGAAAAATCAGCTAGCATAGGATTTCATGAGACATGATGGGTAAATTAAAGAGGAAAATACTAAATAACTTAAAAGAGTTAAATTGTTTCAAACTCCCAAACAAAAACAGTGGTTTTCAATATTTTGTTTATTTATCTCTAGCCAATCCATTTCTAAAAAGTGTTTTTTTTTAATTATCAAAATATATCTAATTAATATAATTATTTTCATTTCAAATTGATAAAGTAGTATTTATAAATAGATGGTACAGTAAAAAAGATAAAAAAAACAATGGAATAATAAAGTAATTAAACAGTTTTATCTTAAAAACTCAAAATACAACAAATTAAATCAAATTTTTCACAAATTTCATTAAAAAATCTATATTACATTATTTAATTTTTTAGATACTCTTGGTGGAAAATTGTTATATATTACGGCTTATTGCTGTAAATAATATATTGTTGGCACTTAGAAGACTATTCAAGTTCTTGTTTCATTTAGATATATATATTAGTTAGTTAGTTTCTTTAATTATGGTAAAGTAGAAGGCATGCAAAAGAATATACAAATGGATGCATATGGAAATGGGCAGTTAGAATGGTAAGAAAATGATTAACAAACAAATTAAAATATTAAAGGTAAAAATAAAAGAGGTTAATAACTGATATATAATTGTAGGGAAAAACAGCTTGAAAATGATTATATCATTTAAACACTACAAAAATAATATTTATGTAGAAAAAGCTGAAAGTGGAAAAAATAACAACCAATAAGTAGAACTGCCCACTGATAAATTAAAAGAAAATATTAAGAAGTAAGTTAATAAAATTTTGGCAAAAGGTCAAAAACCAACTTAATTCAAATCATAAAAAAAAAAAAACTGTAAATAAAAGTTAAGCTACATAATAAAGAAGTTAAAAAAACAAAAAAAGGTTTGGATTAGCAAATGATATAATTAAAAATAATGAAAAAATAATAATTAAAACTGATACAGATACATAAAATTACAAAAAAATAATAATTTAATATATATATAGTAAAATAAAGTGGTTTGAATGGAAAAACAACGTTTCAGGAATAGAGCAGTAATCTTAAAGAAAATGCATAATAAATTATTAATGTAAAAAATAACATCGAAAATCATACTAACATTAAATGCTAGCAAAATAAGTTTATTCTAAAATTCTCTCATGACACATTATTTCGTCTATTTGTGAATAGACAAAACCATGTGTTATAAAAAAAATTTAGTATAAATTTGTTATTTTTCTAGTATTTAATGTTAGATGATTTTCTATTTTATTTATTAGTAGTAGCATTATAGCATTAGACAGTATTTAATAAAAATGTATTTAAAGTATGGAAATTATATATACAAAAGTCTTGTAAGATTTGTGTGATAAAAACAATAAATCATATATATATATTAGCAATTAAAGTTATATAAAGATAAAATTGATTGTTAATAATAAAAAAAACTGTAAGAAATGGATAATATGATATTTTAATATCTGTGGTAAAAAAAATTGAAAATTTATCTGATGTTTGTAATGTAATTTTTGATTCAGGAAAATAGAGAGTAAATTCTTTTTCAACATTTGTGGCAACATTAAATAAAAACTTAATGTAGTGAAATTTGAGGATTTTAGAAAAGTTACTTTAACTTGATTAGTAAGACTCAAGAGACTTAATATATATCTTTCTTTTTGAAGAAATTTTACATGAAAAGAAGTTTGTGTTTGAAAATAATAAGAATCAATATATGCAGCTAGATTATTCAGAAAAAATTACTCGATTATACACAGAAATAGAATATTAATATATATTTGTCTTTAATTCTAAATCTTTAGATCAATAAAGTGAATTATTGTGTTAGATATTCTTAAAAAATACAGGATAGTGTCAAATGAGAATGAATAAAAGTTCAAAAGTGATAGTTGACATAAAAGAATAAGAAAGGTAGGTTTTGCATGAATTAATGCCCAATTAACATGTGATGAAAAAAAGAAAAAAAAGCATTGCCAATTTCAAAGATAAGCAGCTTTTAATAAAATTAGGATTATTCTGATCTTTAAAAATGATGTAACTAATAAAAAGACTAAGAATTTCTTTTAGTGCATAAATAAATCAGTTTATTTTTTTAAAAAAAATTGTTTTATATTAGAAGCAATAAATAGAAAAATGTATAAGCTAATGGTGAATTACTTATATTTTTTAATATTTGTTTTAATGTATTACTAAAAAGTAAATTGCTAATAAAAATGGGATTAGCATTATGGCAATAAAAATTAATTCAATCCAAATTGCTGATGAAGGAAATGAGCCAACAGAAAGACTAATGAAATTTTAAGATAAAAATAAATGCAATTAAAATTAAGGCAGTATAAATAAATGATTACATTTAATTTGAAAAATGCATAATAAAAAATAAATATTATGCATTTAATAAGTTAATTTAATTAATGATGGGAGTACAAAAAGATCTGACATAAAACTAATTATAAACAGAAAAAAAACTATTAGAAACTTTAGAAACAGACATAAATGAAAATAAAAACTAAATTTTTAAAAAAAAAAAGGCAAAAAAAAAAAAACTAAAAAATGTTAGTATAAAAGATTATTTATTAAGAAACTTATATACCAGGTTGTTTAAAGCTATAAAACCTGAAAACAAATGTGAATATTGTTGAATTTATAATAAAATTATTAAGAGAAATTATTTCTTTGATAAAATTATTGAAAAATTAGAAATTATAGGAGCTACTTGTAAAGAAACTTAAATGGGAATTGTAATGGTTTTGAAGGTCTAGATTAAGAATTTTTAGTTTTCAAATTAACAGAGATTAAAGGTACCTTATTACATTTGTGGAACAAATTTTATTTTTGCAGTGTATAGTAATATTTAATCATACATTTATAACTTTTTATTTATCCAGAATGTAGCCAATCTTTAAAATGAATTTAAATAAAAGTAATATTTATAGTTAATTGAAGGTGTTTTTTTTTTTGGGTGAATATAAGTTTATTAATAAAAAGCATAGCAATGATTCTAATTTTAATTTAAAATTTAATAAAATGTCATTGAATCATTCCCATTATGTCTGTTTCCCTGCACATTTCATCTCTGTTTGATGCCATATCCAATTCTATGTAATTAACATTTGTTTTTACTAGGTTGATCATTGAAATATTACGATCTGGTTATACCATTTTCTTCAAAATTAGTTTCTTAATAAAAAAAATTTGAAAGAATGTATGGTAAGTAATTTTTGTTCTACAGTTTATTCTTTGATGTGAGTGAAATTTGAAACAATGCTGTTGAGAATAATGCTTTCATAGGAACTCACGTTTTGGTTTTTATTCATTGCAAATACTTCTGCACCTCTCATACATCAGTTTCAATCATTACTCTGGTTTACTACATTTGACTGTCTTTCTATTATTGTTTTGTTCCTATTTTTGTAGAATATTTATTTTATTAAATAAAACAATAAGAGAAGTAAGTATTGAAATTGAAATTATAGTGAATTATGCTGAGAGATGTAAAATATTGCTGAAAGTAAAAACTTACAGGACATAGCTAATTACAACACATTCCATTTTTATGTACACAGCATGAAGACAGCAATTATGAAAAATAAGATATTTTGAACTGAGGTATAAAATTATCATACAAGATATTTTTTAGCAACAGGTGACTTATTTACCAAGTCATATATACTGCTTATAACACTTCCTTCATATATACTTTAATGCAACAAATTTTCTTAAAAACTTCTTTATTTTCCTTACAGTTTCGATTGTCCAGCAATCTTCATCAGAGATTTATCTTCTTCTCTGTTTTAATTTTTAAAAAAAATCAAATCATCATATCTTGTGAAGAAAGATAAATCATTTTGAAAGATGTATATATTTTGAGAACTCCCCTTCCCATTATTTTTCCTTTAAAAAATGGACAAAATCGGAACACTCATAAATAATTATTCAAAATTTCTACTGAATATTGCTTTTGATAGAATAGCATTGCTGAATAGAATATTACCTAATTTTAATATTCATGAATATAAATGTACAATTTCAATTCATTTTCTAGTGATCATTTTTCATACTATAAGTGCCTAAAAAAGAGAAGAGAATATTGTTATTCAAAATATGTTCCATTCTAACCTGTGTGTTATTATTAATAGTTCAATGCACTTAGAAAAAAGTAAATAAATTTTGAAATGTAAATAAAAAGCCATTTAATGATTACATTAAATAATGGAAATAGTACATCAAATAATTACAAATTTTTATATTTGAATTACTAAAGATTTCAGATTTTTTACTATTTCAAGCATTGGTGGCCGAGTGGCCAGCACAGCTGCCTTGCGAGCAGTTGTCCCAGGTTTGCGAGTTCGCATCCTGGCCGATGCTTTGACACATTTAAAAAATGTTATTTATTTATGCCATTTATTTGCAAATATTGTTTATTTTTAATTATAAATCATTTATTTATTCACTTATAATAAATAAATAATTTTGTTGTTATATTTTTAGCATTTTTGAAATTATTCTTTTGGCTTAATTTAAGTGTTTACTTTTTAGTCAATATTTGATTATTTCAAAAATTACTTATTTTTTATTCATTTATAAATTAATTACATTAGTGTAAATACTGTTATAAAATTTTTATTCAGTCATTTTTGTTAACACCCTGATCACAAGATTTAATCAGTTTCTTTTATTAGCTTAATCTCACGAAGAATATCTTATTTTAAAATAAAACACATGAAATAATAATAGATAAAATAAATGTATAATTTAGAGACATACAATTTATATGTAAAATATTCTGTGAATTTGGACATGGAAAAGGTTAATAAGCAGTTTATTTATGTAAAAAAATTAAAATGAGCTCACTGTGGTCTTATAAAAAATGAAAATAGCTTGTATATATATTAAATCAAAATAAGTTTAATTATGAACTTGGAAGACAATGATATATTTTAAATTGCACTTTAGATAATGTAAAATGCTTAGTTTGATTAGCTTTTAAAGTTCGCATAAATTCACTGCTGTAGGCATAGTGTTTATATAGAAGTTATATTTTTCCACAAGCAATTAAATTAATGCGTGATTGCACACATGCATATATTACAATAAGGTATGTGATTTATAAAACTATTTATCATTTAATTACTAACTTTTTCATGACATTTGAAAATCAAATATTTGCATGCTTCTGAATTCAAAATAACCTAATAGTGTGGAAGGTATTTGATAAAACTAATATTTCTATTTTAATATGTGATCTTGTGTTGTTTTTTTAAAAAAGTCTTTCATCAATGTATAATTTTTTTAATATCTCATGATTGTGCAACAGTGATTCTAAATTCTCAAGTAAACACATATTTAATGTGACATGTTGGAAATATCATACAGATATGCAAAAAAAAGAAAAAATAATAATGTTTAATTACTAAAAAATATTGTTGATGTAATTGTAAAGTCTTAAAAAAACTTTAAAAAAAGTTGGATTATAAATATTACAAAAATCCCAGAAAACATGATAAACAAGCAACAAGGATAATTCTCAATTGAATAATAAGAAATTAAAGTTTTTATAGTAAATCTATTTTAAGGTTAAATGATAAATTGTTGGATTAATATTTAAAAGGTTTGTGACAAATCTTTGTTTAGAAGAATGTCATCAATGGCACAGAATGATGATAGCCTGAATACAAATATAAAATCTTATTGAAATAATATAAAGGTAAGACCATTAAAAACTAATATGAGTGTTCCGATATATATATATATTGTACCTAAGTGAAGTTTCACTTAGTTCCAATAGGTGCCTGAGGTTATCTTAGCTTAACCTTTTGTTTGAAATTTTCTGATTTTTAAAAAAATAATAATGATAAAAATGGAAGTTAACTTAGTTAATGAGTAAAATAGGATAATCTTATGTAGTTTTATAATAATTGTTAAATATTTATGGGATTATGTCTAAATATTTTAATAGTATATGTGATTTAGTTTGATAAGGGATGTCAGATAATAATTTGAATTAAAGGAAATATCAGAAATAGTTGTGAGTTGATAAATAATATTAAATGTATTTTAAAGTAACTATTGTGTAATTCATTTTAATGTCTAAATTATAATAATTAGATATTGTAAATAAATTGGAATAAGTTTAAAAATAATCTGTAAATTGTTATTAAAACACTATAATAATATTTATTAGATGTAATTTAGGTTAGCGTTTCACTTATAAAGTTATTTTGAATTAAAAATTCATTAATATTTTTATTTTTGTAGTTTTAAAAATAACTTTTAAACAATTAGTGTGAGGTCATGTTTATAGATTACCCATATGTAAGAATATGTATGTGCATGCAAGAAAGACACGTAAACATAATAAAAAAAAAATTAATTCCAATATTGATTTTAAAAAAATGAATGAATAAAGTTAAATATTTAAAAGTTTAATAATGAGGGATGGCTCTGAATTTTATATTTATTGTTATTGTGTTTTATAAAATATCATTAAGAATATTACATAATATTTGTTAATAATGATCTTTTGACTTTGCAGCTGTTGAGTAACATGGTTTGGTATAATTAGATCAATTAGGTCAGTAAATCAATTATACAGCTGAATTGTCAAGAATGGTAAAGTTTAATAAAAATAATTTCATTGGTTTTAAGCCAAGTGATATATAAAAAGTGGGAGTATTAAAGATTATCAGATATAAATACTAATCCAAGATTCATTCAAGGGCTTGTTTTATTTTGTTTGTACATGTGGTTGAATCCTAAAATTTTCTTTAATAAAAAGTTGTAATTTTCTTTAAAACTTTATATTTTATTTAAAAAAATAAAAGTATGTTTTTACAACAATTATTCTAAATTGTTATACAGCTATGAAGGGCTGAAGTTAAAAAGGTAATCGTTTTCTGATATTCAAATTTCAATTGGAACATAAAATTATAGTAAAAATGTTTGGAGGAAATTTAGCATCTCTTATCTCAAGTGCATTTTATCTATTCGTTTTTCTTTATTTAAAAGTGAAAGTAAAATTGAAGTATAAATTATTAATTATTTTTATGACTAAACAATCTTTTGCACTGAACTATTGTAACTGTAGGATACTTAGGCTTTATCCTATTAAATTAAAAATATACGTGAGGAAGAAATTAAAAGACATTGATAATTTTAAAAAAAAACCATTATAATGAAAAATGTGTCAGCTTCCTCATAAATTAGAATTGACTTTAAATTTGATACTATCTTATTCTGGAAAGTGTTGATAAAAATGTTTTAAGCTACATTTAATTAAGGATGAACTTACAAATAATGATTAACTAAAAGGTTATTATTTATACCTTGACCTGAAATGGAAATAATTCGTTTTAGCTAAATGTAAACAGAGGAAAATATGTATTTTAAAATAATAATTCTCATTTTATACCCAGCAGTAGAAAAAAGAAATTATTTAGAAAAAAAACTTCAAAATAATTTATAAATATTATTAATGAATTCATATCTGTCAAATACATAGTAAATTGTTATATTTACCATTATTTATAAGTAACTTTGTGACAGTTAGAGATGCTTCCGGTTGCCATATTGAAAAGACTTCGTTTTTTTAATGCTGCAGTTTAAGCAATCTTATATACTGTTCTAAATTATTAGATCATCTGGAAATTTTTTATTCAGGTTAGTAAACTTTGGTATAAGTATTTGTTAGAATTTAGTCAAAGAAAAAGCTAATTTAATATCTGACTACCGTCAGTTAATTATTTCTTACGTTAAACGCCTAATGGCGTCGGTAAAGAAAGCTCAGGCCTGCCGTGTCAATAAACACGATGTACATAATTTGGAAAAAACGAGTGAAAATGAGCTAATAACAAGCCACAAATACACAAATAAACAGGAAAACACTGTTAATGACAAATTATTATCAAAAGACAACGTAAAAAAAAAAAAGAGAAAAGTCCAATTTTACTGCAAACATTACCAGCAAAACGTCCGGAAAAACCACAAAAAGTAACGTGGACTTTGACGCGAAAAAATACAATTTTAGAGCAAGGCCAGAGGAGGCCTCTGAGAATATTCTGGTAGAGCCCGATTTCCCCTACAATCTGGAAAAAAAAACTAAGTAAATTGCCCACTGCAATCAAAAGTTACGAAAAAAATACTATCAAAACTGGTGTATCAGAGAAAAAAAAATGGAAATTTCACATTCGAGAAGTTGAAAAATGCGGAGAAACACTGCAGCAAAAAATTAAGGGCTTAGAAAACAATTCGAATTCAATACCAAAATCAAACAATATAGATTTTGATACCAGCTCCAATTCTATCCAAAAATCGGAATTTTCCGCCGTAAGGAAAAAAAGTTATGAAGAAAAAAATAACGCAGAGGTGGCGCCATTAAAAAATTCTAAAAAAGTTTACAATAGCGTAAATCATAACGAAAGTGACTTAAACATCAAAAACAATGATTTAAGTTCTGAAAACCATGGGATTGACCTTAGACTTTCTGAGGAAGCCAAATATGACAGTGATTATCACCCCAATCAAGAACAAAAAACAAATAATAGACCAGGCTTGATTAATCTCGCATCTCCCAACACTAATAACGATTCCCAAGCTAACAATGATTTCCTACTACCAATGGACAAACAATTAAGATGCCACAACTCCCGCACTATGGTTCCCAAGGGAGAAATAGACAATAGTAGAGGAGAAGAATTCCCCAAACTCAAGTCTAAAACCTCTTCTGTTAATGACATAGACAGAATAAACTTTAATTTTAATTGTTCTAGTCCAACACTTAATACAGCTGAAGAACACCCAAAAAAATGTCATATGCCGAGAAAGCTGCGATAAAAACAACAATGGTAAATAATTCAAGAACGCAATATCAGAATAGACCTGACTTCAATCTTCATACTACTTCAAACCTGATTGATAGAGCTATTGAAATAATGGACAACTCTGAATCAATTCAGAGAGAAGAAAATTATGACAATTTGTCGACTTCTGCCATTAATAATAGTTCATGTGATCCAGCACATCATGCAAGAATAAGCTCCAACTTTAACCAAACCATCCCTGCTCTCTTGATGAAATCATTCCAAAGTTATAAAGATGACAAAGTTATTATTTTGTCAACAACAGATGACAATAACCAATTATATAAATTCCCAGTAAACTCACTGTTTGATCTTTTTAAAACTGAAGTAATATGGGATTCAATCTACAAAGTATTGTTCCACCCTAATGACAGATACGTGGCGGTCCAATTTAACAATATCCTAGCCAAAGAAGCTTTCCATAATAACCACAGATGCCTCAATGGACTCTACTTGATCACAATAGATTTAAATAGGCCCAGTACATTACAAGGCTATGTTAGAAACTGTAATGTAAACTTTGGAAAAACAGAGCTGCAAAACATCCTTTCCCCGTATGGCAACCTTTCCAGTTTCAGATACAGAGCTATTAGTCACTTAGGGAAAGATATTCTCACCAACGTAGCTGACTTCAGCCTGGTACTAAGACAAGGGATTTCACCTTTAACAATACCAGGGGTGGTTGAATTATATGACCAACCACTCATCATAGTGCTACGTGGAGTGGCCCCACAATGCTTTCATTGCCAACAACGAGGTCATCTGATGAGGGACTGCAGTGAAAGAACATGCACCAATTGTGGAGCAATCATGAAAAAATTCCACAAATGTAATAGGAAAACTGAGAAGCCAACACCACTGCCTCAAGCGGAGACAAGTGGCTATAGGCCTACAACAGCCAACAGCCCTCACCTCCAGAAATATGACAAAAAAGAAACTCTCAAAAACTACCAGATATACTTCCCTGATGACAAGAAAATGATTGCAACCAACAGTATGAGCCAGAAATCTAGCTTAGCAATAACTGAAGTAGCTCAACAAATGGAGAAGATTCACAGAGAAGAGGTTCAATCAAGAAACCCAAACCTGAGTCACTATGAAGCAGAAAGCACCAGCCTCTTCCAGCCTGTCCCACCCAGACGCAAGAAGAGAGTCAGATCAAAGAAATCAAAGATAGGCACAGCAGGTTCATCTTCAAGTGGTGAATGCCCGACTGTAGATGACTTGCTAGACATGCAGTATCCACCAACCAGTAACTTCAGTCATAAAGAAAAAAAAGTGAGGCTAAGCTCTCTTCCTCTGACTAGGCCATCTGGAAAAGAGAAGACTGACTCAGACAAAGAAGAATGTGAACAGAAAAGCAATTTAGAAGATGATTTTTTGGAACAGGTCCTACAGTTTGAAGGCTTGGAATATTCCTCTACAATGGCTGAAAATGATACCCAGACTGACCAAGAAGTGAATTCATCAACCTCTGATGAAGAGAGCACTCTCAAGATCGACAAATCAGTCGATAACCAGTCTTACTAGTCTATCATCAACTGCCTATGTTAGCTTTAAACATATGTTCTGTTAATGTCAGGGGCCTAAATTCTCGTGACAGAGTTTATGCACTATCACACTGGTTTCATAGGCAGGCCCCAGACATCCTTTGCTTATCCGAGACTAAGTTACATGTCCGGACAGATGAGAGAATTATTAAAATAATAGAAGAATACGGCATATTTCACTACTCGTATTCTTCCTCAGCAGTCGGTGGAGTGGCCATTATAATAAATAAAAAATCACAGATATCACTATCTAAATTACTGCACATAGACGCTAGTTGCCTAATCGCAATTATCCAGTTCCAAGGATGGTATATAAATATTATAAACGTGTACCTGTCTAAGAACCCTGAAATGGTTACTAGAGTAATACATACTATAAATTCAGTATTACGAACAAGCCCATTTCCAATCATTTTGATTGGAGATTTCAACCACACCTACAATCAGTTTCAATCAAAATACATCAAATGTATAAATCTCCCAGTAACAAGTGGAAGAAGTTTATTCCCTGAAGATGCCTTCTCCTTTTATACAAAAAAGACGAAGTCTCTCATAGATCTGGTATACTTCTCAGCTTCTCTGACTTCGACAATAGAAGCCCACCTCTGGCCTACAGTTTTCTCTGACCATCTGGTGCTAGAAGTCAAGGTATATCATGGAGGAAAGATGCTTCCAATTACAAATTTACCTCGAACAAAAAGAATGCTGACTAGATACAACATCACAACCCAGCTAATATCAGAGGCCTACATAACATTTCATCATCTTCAGATACTAACTTTACCAGTGACTGATGCATGGATGAATTTTGTAAACTCACTTGGAGAATTGATCAATAACTGTACATACAAAACAAAAGGCCCGATAAGAATGATGGGAGAGTTGGACAAAATAGCCAGAGAATTAAAACAATTACCACCAGATGCGCAAAATATACCTAACATATTGTCACTGAAATCTAGACACAAGTTTGTCCAAAGTGCTATTGCTGAATACCTCTCAATCAAAAGAGCTCAACAATATCTTCACCATCAGCACTGCTGGACTAGAGGATACCTACGATGGGCCCTTGGTTCAAACAGGAAGTCCAAGGCCCCATGTTCAATAAAAGTGCAAGGATTTAACTACTCTGGAGTTTCCAAGCTAGACAAGATTCGGGAATTTTACTTCAAGAAATTCCAACCCCTGGGTATGTACAATCTGCGGAAAAAATTTGTGACAAAAGACACCCCCCTTCACAAAATTACCGAAACCAGAATTCTGCAGAGACTAGAAGCCTTACCGGATAGTACACACCCTGGCCTACCTGGAATCCCCAAATTCCTGCTACTTCATTTACAGGAATTCACACTTCCAATAATGAAGAGAATGGTGGACTATATTGCAGAAGACAGCAGAGAAATTACAGATATCTGTCCAATAGCCATTCCCCTAATAAAAAAAATGGGAAGCCCCACATGACTTTGGAAAACCTGCATCCTATATCAATGGTACCCCTGATGGTAAAGACCATAGAAGGACTTATAAAGGAAGATATTCAGGAATTAATCATTGGGCAACTCTCAGCTTATCAATTTGCAAAGAAAGGATGCTCGACTGCCGATGCTGTCAGTCGTTTTCGCCTCATTATAGATCAGGTTCGCAGGAAAAGAATGTCCCGGCCAGTCGCAGTACAACTGGACTTTGCCGGAGCCTTTGATTGCGTCAGGATAGATGTGCTGCTTAGTGTACTGAAGAATCTCCAAGTGCCCCCAGCTTACCTTCAGATGATTGAAAACCTCCTGCAAAACAGGGAGGTTTGTCTCTCATTGGATGGCAGAGTTGCCCCAGGATTTAGGCCCAGTGTTTCCATCCCTCAGGGCTCGCCACTAAGTGCACTTCTCTTTGGAGCCTATGTTAACCCATTATTGTTAAGCATCGAGGCTTCCTTTCCTGGAATTGCAATTCCATTGCTGGGAGAAAACATCAGACACATCACCTATATGGATGATGTGGTGGTGTTCCTCTCATCACAGAGTGAGTTTGCAAGGCTCAAAGAAATCCTAGATCAATTCGCAACGGACACCGGTCTGCGAATTAATGAAGGCAAATCAACCATGTGGTCAATCCTGACAGGGAAGCAAGTCCCGAGTAGACTGAGAGCATCCCCTCAGAAATTTCTGGGTTTTCAGTTGTTCGATCCGCCATGAGTCATGAGGAAAAATTTAGAGATCTCACTATTGAACAAAATTGAAAAAACGGTGTCATCATTATCCAAGATATATTTATCACTGTTGGGTAAAGTCACATTACTGAACTCAGTAGTCCTTCCCAAAATCATCTACTACCTAGCTGGATTTGCCCCCACAACAAGGTTCATAAAAAAAGTGGAGACGCTATGCAGAAGACTATGCTGGGGAGGGAAGGCTGCTGTTATTAGTCTAAAACGATTGCAGAAACCAAAACCATTGAATGGTCTGGCACTACACTCTATTAAGATATTTCTAATACAAAGAGCACACAACATAATTACCAAATTACTCCATGACAATCCAAAAATGAAATGCCCAATCCCTTTAATAAAGGTCGAACCAACAGACAGGCCACCCCCAAAACTTAAAAGACTATGGATTCAACAACAAACTACCTTAGTAGGGGAGAGCATTAAAACCTCAAGTACTCTATTTGATGCTAAACTCACATATTGGGAAGTCTACCAAGCAGTTTTTCAGGAGAGAAATAAAGCTGTCTGCTTACTCCCCATAGAAATTCCCAGATTTATAAAGCTGACAAAGTTTTGGAAGCTAGAACCAAAACATGTGGACTTCTTGATAAAAATAAACCTGGGTGCACTACCTACTGCGGCCTTTCTGTGCCACCAGAGAGGATACAATATTAACATGATCTGCCCCTTATGTAATAAAGATGAGGAGACAATGGACCACATCCTTACTCATTGTGAAGCATGGGAGAACTTCCAAAAAATAATTTTAAAAAGAATGGTCAAACCTGAACAGGCCCAAGTAGCACTAAAGCTGGCCCTGGAAAAGGGCATGTTCGGTACAATAAGACTGGCAACTTTTATAAACTTTGCCATCTGGACCATTAGGTGCAAAATAACTTTTCAAAAAGAACTGGACCAACTAGCAGAAGATGTCTTACTCAACCTTCTTAAAAAAACAAAAGAAAAAGACAAGAGATCATGTATATCCTGGTTGGCTGACGAAACCTGGAGTCAAGTGAATTTAGAACATTGATTAACATGAGTGAGAAAAAACAATTGCTAACAAATTATCGCAACTTCATCACTGATAGCCACTAGACCATTCCAATGCCAACAAAAAAAAAAAAGGCCAAAATGCAAAGACAGGGGAAAAAAAAAAAACTACAGCCTTTGTCTAGAAGTATGATTGTAATGTGAAACCAGAACAATCACAGGCCAACAAAGTATTAAAATCTTTGAAACTATTGTTATCCACAAATGAGAACTCAAATGATAACCTTTAATCATTGTAAATAACTTTCATTGTAAACAACTAATGATGAATAAAAGTTTGTTTGAAATGAACTTTGTGATAGTTAATCTTAGTTCATAAATTGAGGACCGTCTTTAATTATAAAAGAAGTCTACTCTTGTGTTTAAAATAGAAAGGAAAGTTGTTTAAAATAAAACACATCTTTAAATATTATATAAAAAATATTTTTAAAAAAGCTATTTTTAAAAAAAAAATGCATTTGCCTAAAAGAGAATAATGAAATTTAAATAAATCTATATATTATTATTATTCTGCGTTTGAACCCGGGATTTTACAAAAATATACTCAGCTGAAGAATTTATTTTCCAATGGCGGCCTATTTTCTTATTTTAATATTTAAAATTATTTTTGAAGAAAGAAAGTGAAAGTATTTATTTAAAGAACTATTGAACATTTTCGTTTTGGAAATCATTGCCATGTTTTATAAATGTTTTGACTGAAGCTTTGAATACGGATAGATAAATTAGCCTGAATGAATTATCTACATATTTTAAATAGAAAAACCATTACGGAGCTGAAATATGAACTTGAGTTACTGTATTTTTTTTTTATTGTTTGTTTTATTGATTTTTTTAAAAAAGGAAACCATAAAAATATTGATGCTATATATTTTGTGTAACACTTTTTGGCATAAATATACAGGTAAACTAGGGTTATAATTTTAAAACTTAATGGGTTTATTAGAATGAGCAAATATTTTGCCATTCTCAAGTAAATTTATTTTATTTATTAAGCATTACACAAGTTAGTTCTATTTGATAATTTCATTTACAGAGAATAAAATATCACAGTATTAGTTTGTTATATATGGGATGATTCACTTAGTTTTATTTTAAACCAGCCAAAGAAGTTTATCAGAGAGTATTCATTCATTTGTTTTATGAGTGCTATAACAATAATAACTGCAAATATTTTTATATGCATTGAGAATTAATATTCTTGCATCTAATTTGCAATTTTTTTTAAAAGTCCACTAGTAATTATATTTTAGTATTGAATATTTTATTATGTGTGCATTGTGCCTTGCCTAGAATTTTATATGCATTTAATTTTAAAGCATTTCTCATAGTAGTTGTTTGACACAGTTTGCTTTGTTGGTTCGAACATTGAATATATATTTGTATTTTAAACTTCTTAGGAAGAACTTAGTTAATTCAGGTGAAGTATATATCTTGCTATTAGTTAGTAATTGTTAGCCTCATAGAGTTAGGCTTAGTTAATGTTTTTGAGTATGCTTTATGGAGTAGACAAGCTCCTCCATCCTTATTGTATTGTATTTCCATGAATTGATAGTGCTTGTGCCCATAGAGGGTTATTGTATTGTATTTTTCAGTGATAATGATCACATTTATAAGCATTGGAAATCCCATGAGAGAGGATCGTGCTTTCCTGGTGCATCTTTCCTGTTCTTGGTGCACTGTAGACAAGGTCCAGGCATCTTAGTTTCTGCCTCAAAGTTAGGTATTTTTGAAAGCCACCACATTCTTTTCCAGCTCTGAGGAGCTTATTATTTTATCCTATCATTCATGATGACTTAATGCTAATTCCACCACAGTAGGTGATGTTGCATTTGTTTTAGATTAGTGATGACAAGATATGTGTGTTTGAGGAACTTTGTTTCTTCAGGTAGTAATAGCTATTTTTAATGCTTATAGGTATATCAATGTTTGAATTGTGTTGATATGATAGTTTTATCATCCACAAGCTAACCTACAATAAGTTCTATTTATTTTTAAGTATGTTAAATATATGCATATGGTATAAGTGGCAATTCACACATACTAATTTTAATATTTTCATCCAGAGTTTCGCTGCTGGATTTGTAAGTCTGTTAAATTTTTTTTAATTTTAAAACATCGAGGGTAATAGTTTTATGTAGACTAAATTTATTTAAAAATGTATAACTGATCTCTGATGAGTGAATGCCCCATACATCTAATTTAGTTTAATTTTAAAATTAGCTTAGTTTGATTTAAATATATCACTAGCTATAATATTAGTTATGTCAGTGTAACTAGTGATGTTATTTTTCAAAAATATGCTGAATATGCTTATTCCAGCTTAGCATTTGTTAAGCTCAGGATTATAAAGTTAAGCTTAAGGTTTCAAATACAAACCTAGTTGTGTATGTTATTTTGGTTACTAGATGCCATAGTGTTATAAATTATTTTAATTAAAAATCAGAAGTATGCTTATTAAATACAGACATTATAATTACAGTTCAAGATTTTAAAATCTCTAATTGTTTAAAAGAGATTAAAATTCAGTATTGAATAGCCTTTGCCTGCTATTATGTATAATTATATTAGTTTATTAGTTTATTTATTAGAATAAACAATGTAAAAGATTTTTAAGAGAGAAACTCAAAAACAGTAGCTAAAGAAGTTGTGTATTCTTGTAAACTAAGTAAAGTTTTTTTTTTAGTCAAAATGCTTGTAATAGGTTCCAGCATTATATTGGCAATGCTTGTATTCCATTTAAATTATAAACACTTTCTTACTGTTCTCAATAAATTAAATTATTATTATTTCAAAAAGTTTGTTTTTGTTTGTTTTACTTTTATATGAAAATATTATTGTCTTGGGTTTCCAGTTCACAAAATCTTAAGTTTCCAAAGTTTATTAAATCTTCAATTCAAAAGTTCACAAATATATCATAAAATTAATTAAATATGTTTGATATTGGTTTTAAAATTATAAAGCCATGCTAAAGTAAGTGAGTCTCAAATTGAATCGCAATAACAGATAATTGCATTGTATCAGATACTTAGTTAAATGCTTAATTAAAAGTTTATTTTTAAATTATCAGTATATCTTCTCAGATTAAAGATTATGCAATATGAGATTAAGAATATTAGTACATCAGAAGAATATTTTATTTACTATTATTTTGAAAGCTGCACATTATCTTATATTAACTGCACATTGTCTATCATTATCTTAAACCTTATATGTCTAAAGAATTTTAATCCATCTGCATTTGAGGTCTTGAGTAGGTTGTCTGTGAGTATGGAAAAGTCATAATAAGTATCCTTGCTCTTTTCTTTGCTCGAGTAATGTCTTGGATAATAGGCCAATATTAATTTAAATTTAAATTGATTCATTAAATCTTTGAATTAATATTTATTTTGTTTATTATTCTAAGATTGAACCATATGGTAATTATTTATGGTCAGCCAAGATATCACTCATTTGTTTTTTATTCACCCAGCAATTATTTTATAGGCAATTTAAACTTTAATTTTGCACAAGAGTTTTAGTTTTAGAATCCCTGAGGTTATTTACTCTTGTCACCTTATTAGATATAATTTAGAAAGATAATTTTTCACAATCAAGGTATCATTTATTTTTATTCAGAGTGTGTGTGATCTATTGGTAGGCCTATTCTAATAGCTATTAATTAATGATTTTAAATAATCTGTTGTATGGTTTAGTAGTAGATTATTAATATGCCATAATGGTTATAGTTGCATTGGTATTGGGTTTGGTATCTATCTGATTGTACATCTCTGAATCACCATCATCTCTTTTCTTAAATTTTATTGTAACCCCACTGAGCCGAGTCGTTAAGAGTCTCTCATTTCAGTTCTGTTCATATCATTTCTCATCTCTTTTTCACATCTCTTCTATCATCTCATCCATTTTAAATCATTTCATTTTTCTTCTCCTTCCATCACTCTCCACCACATATCATTTCTATTCCTTTCATTTCTTTTCGTCTTTTCCTCTCTCTTTCATTATCATCTTTCTCTCTATAATTCCATTTCTAATTTTTCTTTTCTTTTTCCTTCTTTCCTTTTCCTTTACCCCCCCTCTCTTCTCTCTCATTTTCATTCTCTCTTATTTTCCTTTTCTCTCTAATTCCATTTCTAATCTCTAATTTTTTCTTTTTCATTTTCTTTCTTTTCCTTCCACCATCCCCTCACCTCTCCTCTTTTCTTTTGGTTTCTATATATATATCTTTGACAAATAGAAAGTAATTTAGACCAGGTTGCTAGAATTTTTAAAGTAAAAGCTAATTTATTCCATTTTGATTTAAAAATCTAAAACTTACTCCACCTATAATTTTGACATCATCCATTCTAGATAAATACAGTAATGATTATTACTAATCATTTAAATAAAATAATAGTTTTTACTTCATCTTTGATTAGTAATTAATTGAGATTGTGCTTTACGCAAAAAAGTTAAAAGTAGGCTATGATTATGGAGACTCAAGGTCTCCGAAAGCGCTAAGCCATATAACTTTGTAAGATTTAGACAAGCTTCACTTTTTTGCGTAAAGTGCAATCTCAATTAATTACTAATCATTTATTAAATTAGAGATTATCTCTAGCTCAGATATAAACTTTAAGCCTCAGTTAAATATATTTAATTCTTTAATTAAACACACAAACAAGGAATTACTTATATTTCGCTTTCCCATGTGTAATGTTTTGGAGGTCATTTGTCTTTTATTGCATTTTTATTTATATGATATGAAAAGGAATGTTTGATGACATGGAAGTTCATTAATACATTTATATATATATATTACACATGGGGGAAAATGTGAATAATGTGTGTGTTTATTAATCTCTCTAATTTAATAAATGATGTCTAGAATGAATAGTGCCAAAATTGTGGGTAAGTAAATTTGATACTTGTTAATCAAAATATAACTTATTATTGACAAATACTGCACATATGCTATGTATAATATTATAATTCGTTGTCTGTATTTCTTCAAATCAATATACATAATCTTATAATTAGATATTTATAAATACAGTAATTAGATATATGTAAAGTATGACTTTAAAATTTTTATCCTTAGGAGTGCTTTCAACTATCCTCGTAGTCCTTGTCAACTAAGACTTTGAAAGGCTAACCTTCCCACAATTCCATGATTTTAACGTTTACTGCCTGTCTATTAATTTTTTGTTTAGGTCTTTGTAATAACACTGGGAAGTATAAGAAATAAATAATAGAACTATTGAAACAGATTTTATTAATGAGATAGAAAGAAAAAATAACTAGGGTTAGAGAAATAATTGGCTAATTAGAAAAATGTAGAGATCTTATTTGGGTACATAAGAAATTAGAGAGAAAGAATATTTATCTTGGCTAATAGGTTTTTGGGAAGCCATCTTATATCCTCTAAAGTACTATCTTTGAGTTTTTAATGTAATAATTGATACAACTGCCTATATTAAATACATATATAATAATTGTTTAATACCTTAATTAGAATAATAATAAAGTTGTGCTAACACACATATAACGTAAGGCTATATAAATTAACAAATTAATTGTAGTCAACCCAGAATGGACTTCAGTTGTTTTTGCACAACATCAAAAAGTATCCGGGCACGAGTTCGAACCCACTTCTGCAAAATTGGTTTGTACTGAGAGGCACGATATTAAACGAAAGGTAAAATAAGCTTACTTCATAGCAAAAGACTCCTTCGCAATTAATTGCAAAGAATCATGTTTTGCTATATCCAAAAGATGGGCTAATTGACTCATTTGCATAAAGTTTGCATATTGTACATATATAATGATTCCAATGAGTGAGTCCTAACAGGCTGTGATTATCAGAAATACACTTTCTCAAAAGCGCTTAGCTATTTTAATTTGTTGATTACAATTAATTTGTTAATTTATATAGCTTTAGGTTATATGTGTGTTAGCACAACTTTATTATTATTATAATTTTGAAAAGCATAAAAGCATAAATCTATGATTTATTAGTACCTTAATGTTTATTCAAATTATTTAAGTTTATTTTCACATAGCTACTATAGTAGCAAAAGTTTTCTATTAAATTCTTTTTTTTCTGCCTTATAAATTATATCATTGTACACATGACTGTTTAAGAAATGTATTGATTATTTTTTTTTAAATTACTACATCAAAACTTTTATTAATAGATAATTCAACTTTGAGACAATTATGATCAAATATGTACACATGTGGGATGTTAATAAAATGACAAAGTTCATTCTTGAATAAAATCAATAAGAAATTATTATCATATTAAAAATAAAGGTCAACTGGAAATATTGCTTTATAAAAACTATTTTAATACTAATCCAATATGCTTAATAATACTAAATTTAAAATTAATAATAAGAGCTAGAATTTCTTATACATTCATGATAATGAAAAGATTACAATAATAAGTTAATATATATATTTATTTATTTTTAAAATTCTATTTACAGAAACTTCATTATATAAATATATTTTGGTTATTTTTATAAATAGAGGGGGTTTAAACACAGACTTTCAAGGACCCTTCAACTATCCACACTATCCCATACCACTGATACATAAAACTACACACATGTAGAAAGATAAATAATCACCAATATACATATTTCATGCTGAACCAGCATTCATCAGTTGGTCCAGATTATCATCTTCTACACATATATATACTCAGTGCTCAGTTTTATATTAAGATAGCAAATCATCATTGATGGGCTTCAATATACAAAATACATATACTGGCTATTATTTATCTTTACTACATGTGTGTAATCAGGTATATCAGTGGTATGAGATAGTATGGATAGTTAAACAGTGCTTGAAAGTCTATGTTCAAATCTCCTATATTTAAAATTAAGCTCCAGGTATATGAAGAATGCACAAATTTCAAATATTATTTTTATAAAGAAAAAATAAAACTTCAAAATACAACTAATAATTTTAAATATTATACTAATGACTGTGCTAAAATAAATATATATATGTGTCTTAAATAATATTTTATTCTGATTATATTTTTTTGTAATAATATCCATACAAACAACAGAATTTTTTATCTCCTTCTTTGAAATTATTTACATTCTGTTTATTCTTTGTTTCATTCTTTTTTTCCATTTTCTTTTTTAATCTTTCTATATTCAGATCCTTTTGTTAGAGTAAGGCGCAATCATAATGGGCATCTCATGTTATTAATTATTTTTCCTGCACTAAATATGACAATAAATGTGTGTATTTGTCAAATACATTTCTATTCTTCAATTGCGTACACAGCAATTGTGACTAATATTTTTTTCTATTTTGTATTGTACGTAAGTTTACATGAAATTAGAAATATAACTGTTTTTTTTATTTTGGTCTTTCTCTTTTAAAACTTTCTTTTCTGGAATGTTTACATGTGTTTAATTCTAATAATTCAATTATATCAGTGATATACCCTGAATATTCCATCAATGACAGAAATATAAAAATAAATATAATTTTTTATTCAAAAATTTATGAAATTGTATTCTAAATTTCAAACTGGCATAAAAATTATAAACATTCATTCATATCTATGAAGTAATTGTTAAGTGGAGAAATGTTGTCATAAAATTTCTGAAAATATTTTTTGGAATGCATATCATGAATATATAAATATATAGTTGTCTTTTGAGTCAGTAATAGCTTGTACAAGTTTGCAATTGTTTTTTCTGCAACCTGCAGAACCAGTTTGATGGCTGCTGCACTTTAATAAACCTTGGCTGCAGAATTAACTTCATTTATATAGTGAATTTCCCAATTATTACATAATTTATATATATTAAGTGATTTACATTTGAGAATAATATAGTTTGTGCAAAAATCAGTCATATTATATAAATAATAAAGGAATAGCAATAGAGTAATTTTCATTATCCCACTCTTATGTAAGGTAGCAAGTGGTTTCTATCCATTTTTGACACTTTGTTTAGAGATGTAATCATAAATATATGACCAAAGACATGTAAAGAAATATATGATCCCTAAGATGAACATTTCATGCTAAACCAGAACTCATCAATTGGCCCAGATGACAATCTCTTACACATAACTTTATCGTTGTTCAGCATATATAGATAGATAATTACTACAGTTTAATTTATAAGGCTTAAATTTACTGCTCTCATAACTTTGCCCAAACCATTTAATGGAAATATATTAATCATTCATTAGACTAGAAATTATCCATCTAATGAATAATATTTTTGTAATATAATTAATAAAAAAAATTATTAATAGCAGTGGAGTTTGAAACTTTTAAAAATGATTATTATTAATCTAATTTTAAAAACATTAAATTTTACTATTTAATTTGATATATTTAAACTTTAGGAATTTAAAATCTTAATCTGTTATAGCACAAGTGTTAACTTCCTTGTCTATTTTAAGATCAAGAACTAGAGTAAAAGGTGGAAATCCACCTTTTGCTTATAAAGATTGCTTTAACAATGGATTGAAGATTTTCTGTGTAAATAAGCTTGGACTCTTAATTAAAAATTTCCTTTGGTCACAGGTTACTAAAACTAGAAAAGTTCATTAATAGTAAATTTACATATAATAAGGATTTTAGAAGTGATTTTGAACACAGACTTCCAATCTCTCTGTAGCTATCTACACCATTTTATACAATTGATACACATGACCACATATATGTAAAAATGATAAATGATCTACAATATACATATTTCATGCTGAACCAGCACTCATGAGTTGGTCAAGATCACTATCTCCAACACAGATATATAATCAATCAAATGACATCTAAATCACATTAAGTTCAATATAGACAATATACTTGTATTTAAATATTATACAGTAAGGATATAAAAATCATTAAATATATATTTAAAAAAAATAGAATTTAATTGGTACTGCATCTCAATACATACATAATTATATATGTATAATTATAAGTGTATTTTTAATTTTTTAAAACATAACTTTTTTGTCAGTATATAAAAAAGTAAACATTAAATTTTCCAACAAAATTAAATTTAAAAAATATAAACATTGCATTTAATTGATAATTAAGAGTTAAAAGTATATACAAACTTCAAATAATTTTATTTCGAGGTTATTCTGCAATTAAAAAAGAACTGTAATTTTTAAATTAAAAAGATAATAAAAAATTAATATTAAAAAAATGTACAAGAATTTTATTTTTAAATCTCTCTGCATTTAGATATGTCTTATTTTTTTAATCATAAATAATAAGCACTTCAACAAAAATTTTAAACTCTCAGGCCATATTCGAGTAATAATTTATCAATAAAATAAACTACATGAAGTCAGGGAAATTCTTACATATTTGACACAATTTAATTATTCTCTCACTTCCAAGAATGAATTATTTTAAATCTGGCAAAGCACAGAAAATTTGATTTATATTTCAGTTTTCATTTAAGTGTGAAAAGCTATTTAAAAGTAGTTCATCCATTTTTTTTAATGGAGATACTGACAGATACTCAGTCTATAAAGAAGTGATAAATGAAGTCAATTTATATATATCCATATATAACTGGTTAATTTGTACACACACACACACACACACAAATACAAAGAGAAACAGAAATAATATCTATTTTGTTTTCATTATATCTATCTGATTTTAAATATATTTTTTATCGTACTAACACTAGATGTAGTTTCTTATACTTTCATTTCAGTAATATATTTTAATATTAGTGTAATGATGGATTTATGAAGAATTTGTGAACTTGGTATAATTATGGCTGCATATGATATATTATTGAGTAATCTAAACATTTATAGATGAAATTAAATAAAAATTAAACAATGTTTTAAATATTTTATAGTAAATGTAAAACAAATAAGCTATTGTAATTTAATTTCATTGAATAAAATATTATACAGTATTTATTTGTATATAAACATATATACATTATTTATAATTATTCAATTTAATACTTTTTCTACAATGTAAAACAGAGTAATTATTAATTAATAAATAAAGTTTTACTTCAATGCTAAAATATAATTCTATAAGTGTTTTACATACAGACATAGAAGCTTAAAAATAAAATTTAATAAAATATTATCTGAACACTTTCGGGAAATATGTAATCCCATGTTCACAGATTTAAGTTTAATGAAAAAATATATATTATGCACATGCTATGCAAACCTATTTAAACCTACGTACGTCACTCACAAAGTCCATTTTCTTGAAATAAAAAAGCAAACTTCTCTTCGATTAATTGCTGTAAGATCGCTTGCTATGTAGCAAGCTTCTTTAACCTTTCTTTTTGTATCATTTCTCTCTGTACAAACAATACTTGCTGCTAATGATTGAAAAATGTGGCCATTAGTTTTCTCATGTTTTGCAAATATTGAATTATCCTGTGCTTTTGTTTTTGTCCTATTATATAAATATTTATGTTGAGATAATCTGGTTACAATATTTGCCTTGGTTTCACCATAATATGAGGCATGGCAATTATTGTAGGGGCATGTAATTTTATATACGACATGAGGAGTCAATTCTAGTGTTATTTTGTCTTTAGTATTATTTATTAATCTGTTAGTGGAGGGAGGTGAATGAAAGGCAATTCCAAATTCATTGGAAAGTTTATTAATTATTTGTTTGGATAGTGAGTGGATATATGGAATAAAGATACTAAAGAGAAAATAACACCTGAATTGACTCCTCATGTTGTATATAAAATTACATGCCCCTACAATAATTGCCACACTTCATATTATGGTGAAACCAAGGCAAATATTGTTACCAGATTATCTCAACATAAATATTTATATAATAGGACAAAAACAAAAGCACATGGTAATTCAATATTTGCAAAACATGAGAGAACTACTGGCCACATTTTCCAACTATTAGCAGCAAGTATTGTTTGTACAGAGAGAAATGATACAAAAAGAAAGGTTAAAGAAGCTTGTTACACATCAAGTGATCCTACAGCAATTAATCGAAGAGAAGCTGGCTTTTTCATTTCAAGAAAGTGGACTTTGTGAATGATGCATGTAGGTTTAAATATATTTGCATGTGCATAATATATATTTTTTCATTAAACTTAAATATGTGAACATGTGATTACATATTTCCCAAAAGTGCACAGATAATATTTTATTATTTTTTATTTTTAAGCTTCATTGTCCATGTGTAAAACACTTATAGAAATAATTATTAATATGAAATAATATATCATGTGATTTAATTGAATAAGCTTGTAATTATAAACTAAAATAAAGAGTGTGCTAACAGCTCTAACAAGTTTTATTGATAAATGCTGCAAGAAAAAGCATTTAAAATCTTTATCTAGAAATTATCCCCAGACCAGTGTCTAGCTATTGGCTTTCCTCAATGAGGAGCTAGGATCTAGTGTGTGAAATATCATAGTGAATCACTGAGGAAATACAATAGCTAGAAACCAGTATGGGGCTGGGAATAATTTATAGATAAAGGTTTTAAATGCTTTCTCTTGTGGCATTTAGAATTATTAAGATGTTTTTTATTTTAGTGAAATAATATTTGATTTAAATATTGTCAACATAAAAAAATGTTTGAAGAACAGATAACTTTTGAGAGGACCAAAACCAAAAATAGATTTTATAAAATAATAATCTTATAGTAATGATCAATTAACTATTTTAGAATTAAATTAAAACTAAATATGAGGGGATAAAAGTTTAAATAAAATCAACTATAAACATTCTTTCTTGAAAATAACTTTATAAGAGATATTGTTTGATGAAAATGTTTTTTAGGAAAGAAATAAAAAAAATCTAAATGATGGAAAAAAGAATTGATTTTCAAAAATTATTATTTATTTTTCATTTCTGTCAAAAATATTTATTTAAAAAAACTGAAGAAATAGATAAAGACATACAGAAAGGACTATAGATTTCAAACATGACAATTTAGTTACTTAAGGTTGTCCTATATAAAAAATAACATGAACAGAATAATAAATAAAATGATATATTCTTTATAATTTGCCATTAATAATTATTATTTTCTATGATATGTTTAGAATGAAACTTATAAAAATAAATTTCATAAATATAAAACAAATGAATCATTAACAAATTATTCTATGATTATATAACCAAAGTTATATAACAGTTTTAAATATTAATTTTAATTTAAGTAAAGAAAACTAACCAAAATGATTATTAAAAATAGTTTTACATGGCAAAAAGATATTGACTCATTATGTAGTATATTTAAATGTTGTAAAGAATCTACCAATTTACATATATTGGTGGCTAAGAATGGAATGTGTGTGCATATATACATAAAGTATATAAATAAATGATACTGTTTATAATATAAATAAAAAAAATAGATATGTTCTTTTAAAAGACAATTAAGAGTTACTTGATCATAAAAATACATATTATAGTAGAGGTCAGCACAGCTGCCTTGCAAGTAAGCAGTTACTTGCAGACAGTTATTGGGGTTCGCTTCCCGGCTGATGCTTTGACATATGGAAAAAAAAATAAAGCATATTGTGATATATAATAATTGTTATAAAGTACAACAATAAATATAAATTAAAATTTTTTATTGGCTTATTATAAAAATAATATTATTATTTAAAGTTTTATACCTTATAAAATGATTTTAACAATTCCAATATGTCATCCTGTATATTGTATATTTTAAAATCCTATATCCAATTTTAAAGTTACAGTAATTTAGCACTGATTTTAATGTAAAACATGCACACTAAATTAAGATTTAGTAAGAAGGCAATACATTATAAAAGCACATATTTTAAACATATGAATGAATAATATAGGTGGTGTTTAATATGCAATAATTATATTACTTTATGCCTAATGTTAAAATGAGCTATAATAATTAACATAACTTTAATTTAATGCTTGAATGTGTGATTGCATGTATATTTATTCACTTTATTCTACCTATTTTAAAATTTAAAAGAGTACTATCTATAAAGTCATCATTTTAATTTCAAAATAGAATATTACTTATTATGAGAATAAATAAATAACTAAACAAGGTAAAAATGAAGAATTTTAATATCTATAGTATAAATGTTTATTGAAATGCAATTTTTTTTATTTATTTAAATATTTGTTAAAATATCTGGTTTTAAAATAATTTTTATTGCAAGGAATGCTACTTCTTCAAGAACTTTATTCTTTTTCATATGTAGAATGCGTTGACTGGAAAGTGAACCCAGGCCGGCTGCTTGGAAGTCAGCTATGCTAACCACTAGGCCACCAATGCTTGACAAGAACTTTATTCTTGTATGCAAATATATGTGTGCTCATCTAAACTGGAAATGCTGATATCTATAAAAGAGTTTATAAATTTGAATAAAATTATGACTTTTTAATTACATTGTCATAGTGATGATGACCTAATTAGTCTCTCATTAATAGAAATTTATAAATAAAAATGCATTTTCAGAATCAATATTTTTTACCTGTTATCTATTTGCTTGATTAATCTTGATACTACATATATAAAATAATCATATTATATCATTATTATTCCATTATGAAGGGCTAGAAGAAAAATTTAGTAAGCATTTGTTTTTTGTTTTTTTTTGTTTGTTTTTATATGTCAGAGCATTGATCGGGAAGCGAACTTGGGCCGGCTGCTTAGAAGGCAGCTATGCTAGCCGCTAGGCTACCAATGCTTGACCACATGAATAAAAACACGTGAAGCTTCATAGTAAATAAAAATGCACAAACTAATGGAATTGAAATGTTTTTCTTAAAATTACAAATCTGTTAAACTATTTGAAGGAATACTATTCACTTTATAACTTCTTCATTAAAAGTAGAAAACAATTTCTTTTGGATAATCTATTGTGTAAATATTTATACACTTGATATATTTTAAAAATAAAGTTTGATTGAATTAAAATGTGTTGAAACTTCAAATCTATTTAATTACTTGAATGGATGCTGTTAATTTTTAAGCACAGCATTTATTTACTGAAAGAAGAATAACAACTTATTATGGATAATACTTATTGTACCAATGCTTGAACTAAGGGATTTATTTTAATAGATAAATTATTACATAATTTTGATTGATTTTAAAGATGTTATTACATCATATTTTGGGTTTCCACAAATAGAAGCACTGAAGAATTGAAATAAATTTTTGCATCATTACAGAATATTCAGATAAATAACAATATCTATAGTTTATCATCCCGAAGGTTAAAGACTTTTAAAAAACTTTACTTATAGAATTTTTTAATTATTATTTAGTATTAATTATCTTGTTGTTATTAATAAAATAAAATCCCCGTAATAATAACTAATAACATGATGGAAATAAAAAAACTTGGACATGCAGGCTTTTATTTAAATTTTATTATCATATTTAACATTGGAACATTATTTATATGTGAGCATGTTGAATTTAAGATTGTTTATTAAATTTGTAAAAGAAAAAACTAAAGACAAAGGGGCATGGATCTAAAATCGTAATATCCAGGATTGAGGAGATTGAGTAGGATAAAGTTTAAAATGTAGAATGTTTAGAAGAATGACGGAAATTAAGGTCGGAGGATGAAAGGAAGCTTTGAGAAAATCAAAAAAGGATATAAATAGCCAAATGAGAATAAAGTGACATCTTTTGTGGCCAATTTGGCTTTGATATTAAATAGAACTTTATGCTAACCTAAGATTGCAAGATAAATATATATGTTAGCCGACTTGAGCATGTTGGGGTGAAATCATAGATGGGCTGGGTTTTCACTTCCATGAGCCCATGAAGTAAATCAAAGATAATCCTTAGTCCCATGATGGTTCAAACTTCAGGAATCTGTTCCATACACCTTCACCACATCAATCATTTGAGCCCAGTACTATATATATATAAAAATGCAAGGAAGTATTTATAAAATATAATACAAGAAATTTTGCATGTTATTTATATTAAGAAGCAAATGTTAAAGTTAAACTACTTCACTATTATTTAATGCATTATTATTGATGTTCTATTTGTTTCTTGGTCGCTATTATGTACATTTTTGTAATATGAAGCTGTTTTTAGATAATAAAAATATTTGCTGCCAGACAATATAAATCTCTTGGGAATTGTATTATTATAAATCTGATACATGTTAGGGACAGATTACATAATTCATTTATTACTTCATGTGGTGAAGAAATATTCTTTTAGACATTACTGTAGTGTTTCAGTATTATATTTATATAAAATAGCAATCATTTATTTAATTTTAAATAATCATAATATATATATTGTCAATAAAAATTTATATTTTTTGATAGAAATATTTAAAAAAATATTTATATATGGAAATATCAATTTTCACTAAGTAATTTTTTTAAAAAAAAAACATAATAAAAAGTTTTAAGCATTTAAAAAAGTGAAAACTAATTAAAATCAAACGAATACAATGACTATCATATTACCTACTTTCTCCAAACTTTCTTATCTTTATTTATTAATTATTTGCAACACTTTTTCCCTCCAAATTATCTTTTATAATCTTTCTATCATTTTATATTTTGCAATTACTTCAAATTTCCAAAATAGAAACTTTGAAGCATATATATCAAATATGACAGGAAACTACTTTTAGATAAACGTAAAAAATAAATGTTTACTTAGTTGATTTAACAAATTGAAATTTATGTTAAAAGTACGTTTTTAAATAACAATTTTTAAAAATTCATTTTTCAAAACAAGTTTAATGTTTAATTTATCATCCGTAATTACAGCAATTTTCATAATATAAACTCTTTAATTTCATATTATGTAATCTGTTAAGTAATGTTTTTTATATTTTTTTCTTATGTAACAAAATTTTAAGTAATTTTAGGACTTAATATCTAACAATGCACGCACAATAATACATTCTAACATGCATATGTAAGATTATCTTTATAATTTTAGGTGCAAAATATTTTTGAATTTATCATAACTAAAAATATGTGGCAACTCAATACACCTATTGTTAATTTTTTAAGTAAATCTTTTTTCCCTTTCTCTTTTTAAAACTTTCTATAATACTATAATATTGTTTGTCTTCAAATCAAAATATCAATTTTTTTTCCACTCTATCTGTATCTAAATCCTGTTTCCACTATATAGAAATCTTTATTCAAAAACATTTAATAAAATTCTTCTGAACTCTATACTTATCTTCAGAATATTTTTTCTACTTTAAAAATTTATTTGAGTTTATGTGTTTTATTATAAATACTAATTTAATTTTTTTTGATAAAACTTCTAGAAGATAAGATTGAAAAAAAACAACAGCATTAAATCAAAAGTTATAAAAATAAGCTGACATAAAGTAAAAAAGACATTAATACCTCTAAATATATAAAAAACTTTAAGTAATAACAGAAAAAAATATTAATTATTTATAGAGGAGTTGATTCAACTCGTTTTTAAATAGTTACTTTATCTCTTTTTCAGTAAGACTTATTTATATATCTTACTTTTCTAATCTTTCATTAGTGGTATTAAAGTCAAAACAACCATAACCAATTTATTAATTTTTGTCAAAACTAATTCCAAAACTACTATCATATCTTTTTCTATTTCAAACACTTTCATTAAAGTAGCTGTCTCAGCACATTAAATAACCATAGAGCATAAATAAAAGTTATTTCATTTTATAATCTTTACATCTTTTTTGCAAATAAGAAATACACTAGTGTTTTCCTGAAGGTTTGTAATGATGGTGTTCTAGTTGTATTTTACATTGGACTATTTCTATCATCTAATATGTGTATTGAATGTCTTTAGAAAAATGTAACTTTTTTAAATATTCCAAATATATTCAACTGTTAATAATAACACATTAAATAGGTTAGTATATGCACAATGTTTTGAGAGGTACTATTCTTTCCTCTTCTTCAGCTGTTGCTGGCCTGATTGGTGACAGTACTGGATGTCTGATATTGAAATGGTATATTCCTATTCTCATATATGTTGACCTATTTTTCCCATAGCTCTATCTATGCTGGTTTCAAACCCTTCCAGAATGTATATATAAGCATGCTAACATAGCCATATATGTATCACCACATACATATTGAAACAGTCAGTTTTGATCACTTGCCTGTTTCACCTATTTTTTTCTCCCACCTATATCGGTGCCAGATTAAAACTCTTTTAGAGTACCTATATAAACAACTTTAAACAGTAAACAGCTATATATGTATGATCAGTCATATATATACAAACGTTAAATCTGTAATTAGATTGACGTGTATATATATATTTATTTTTAAAAGTCGCTTACTTTAAAAGGTGATTTAATTTAAATTATTAGTCCATTTTATATTTTATTTTGCTTAAGTCACACACACACGCATATATATATATTAGGTATATTCCAGGTACCATCATCCTCATATATAGTGAAAGAATTAATTTTTATCGATTATGAATTGTGTTTTGATTTAGACTAGTTATAAACAATTTTAATTAAGCCACCACACCTATGCTAGTATAAAATGAGACTAAATTTAAAATCTTAAATTTACAATAATATTTTTCTGAAAGTTAGCAAAGTTGTAAATAATGTGCACTCAACAAGCACTATTGAACAATAATAATAGAGATTTAAAATTGAAACAAAACTAAAGTTAAAATGTAAAAATTAAATATGTTAGATCTCACAGATAAGCTAATGGATTTTCCAGCAACCTATAATCTTGTAAACAACCAGATAGTCAAATATAAAATCGTATAAATAGTCCAATTTTTAATAACCAAAAAATACTGTTTTACTAACAATTAAGAGGTAAACAGAATCCACATCCATTTTAACTTTAACATGGCAGAGTAGAGGGCATAGAATTGCCACTTTTCCTCAGGGAGGTGGTGGTTTGTCACAGTTAATCATCACAGAATACTGTTCCAGCCATCAGCTGGCTGTAAGAAGATCCCAAAGGAAGCCAAGACATCCATCCAAGAAAAAATAGTGCCAACATTGCCATCCAGTGAGCCTGAAGCTGCAATGATGAAAATTGGTAACATTTCCAATTCTGCAGAGCTCAGTTTATAAACTGTTAATCTTTCAATTAGTATTTATCAAATCTAGCTATAAAATAAATGTTTAAAATCTGTTTTCTAAGTTCTAATTAATGTAAAACTCAATCTTGTCTAAAATTAAAACTTATAATTTTAAAATGATCTTTCTAAAATTGTAACATACTATAATAATCTAATTTAATCTATAAATTCCTGCAGTTATTTATGCCTATTTATTTTATTTCAATTTATCTTAATATTTTTATTTTATTATATGTACATTTTAATATGCCAAATAACTTGAAACCATGAGTATATATAATTTTAATCTATTTTTTGTGAAGATATCTTTCATATCTTCATTTCAATAAATATTAACTAATTGAATTTGTTACTCCCAACTCATTGTTTTGAGATCTTATTATTATTTTAACTGATTGATTTGCATTCATTAATGTAGATATAATCAGTTACATCCTAGATAATATTGTAGTCTGCTCAGCTATAGTTATAAATTATAACTTTATGTATATGTATTATGTTTATCATAGGGAATTAGCCATATAGATAACAATAAAGCATATTTATAATGTTTTATCACTAATTGCTTGTCAAATATGCTTTATCCTTCTTATATTATATGTTATACATGCAGGTCTCGTATTTTAAACTAGATTACTAATTTATTTAGTCTTTAAATGTAATATGATTAATATACTAGGCTTGAGAGCTGGGTTATATGGTTGTGCAGATAAATGCTATCTGTTTTTAAGGCATCCTAAGTTAGTTAAATGTATTTGTGTTTGTTATATGTATATGTTGCAAGTGTGTTCTTAAGAAGTATGCACTGTACATTAACTGCTTGCTGCATGTTTTTTGATGAGTTACTGGCAGAGGTCATGCTCATCCATTTAGTTCAGATAAAGCCATATTTTAGAACTGGAACAGACTTATCTGACTCCCTAAACTTTTAATGTTCTTATATTCATAGTAAGTTGTTCAGCCTTAGGGCATTGAGCATTCGATGCTGAAACCTGTGAATAATGATCCACTCACACCGTAATTATCTTCATTAATATTAAGTGCCATAGCATGAATAAGTAAACCCAGGATAAACTAGTTCTCTCACCCATATTAAATAAGTATTCAGCATAAGACAACCCTAATCTCGATTAACGTGCTAACCTGTGTATCTTTGAGCTTGATTATGTACTTATTCTTTAAACTTAAGATATAGACAGATGCTATAGAAGCACTGTATGTTTAGTAATACCTTTGGCTAATATGTTCTTCATAATTTAGCAAGCTGCAAGTCCATAAGGATTTGTCATATTAAATATAGACATAATTTAATCACCACAGATAATTTTATTAAATATATAAAATGAGAGAATATGTAACTGCTAATCTCATTAACTGTATAACACCCCTGAGTACAATATTCCACATGCTAATTATATAATTATTGTGTGTTTTATTTCATTATTTGTTTTATTATATCAATTAAATTATTTCTTAAATATAAATTCGTTTTCATTCTTTATTGTTCATAGACTAATTCACATCTAATTCCATATTGATATGTGCATCATATATATATTTTAGTATATTAGACTTAATTGTTGGTAAATAGACCATTAGTTTAATTGACACTTTAGTCAAGCTTATTGGGTCCATCCTCAGGTCTCTTGTTCCTCCTTGTGCTTTGCTGGCATGATTAAATTAAAACTCATGTCTAACCTAAGAAATGTCATTTATAAGGTGTTGAATCATGGAGTATGAGTTAATGAATTGATTGTTGGTCAAACTCTGGGCCTCATCATCTAGATTCAGTCAGCTTTAGTGTGTTTACCTATACTCTGGATTTTGTTATATAAATGTACAAATCTTACAATATATGCAAACGAATGCTGCAATATTAATGATATAAATATATTACAGTGAGTAGTTTTATTTAAGTTAAAATATGTTAGATTATAAATTTTGTTTCTTTAGAAAAAAGTCATTTTCTTATTTTTAACATTAAAATCACATGTGCATATGCGTAGTTCATGTACTACCATGATACATATATAACTCAATATTATTAAAAAAAAATAATTATTCTTAATTTTAAAGTGAAATTCTTATAAACAAAAATTATGCTACCACATCTGTGTTGGTATGGCATGGGATATCAGTTTAAAATCTTATTTTTGATCATAATATTTTTCTAAAATGTATAAAGTTGTAAACAATATTTACTGAGCTGGAACTATTTCCAGATCTTTAGGGAATTGAGATAGTCAACTTGAATTTAAAATATCATGTTAAAATTTAAAACAAAAGGTTTAAGTAAATTTGGTAAATTAAATTATAAGATAGCAAATAGGTGCTAATAGATTATTGACAGAAAATAACTTTCTTGACAAAATTATAACCTGATCTTGAAATATTATAAATAGGCTATATTTCATATTTCAAGGTTCTTAAGCTATATTTTTCAAGAAGTCTTACCACCAGTCTCCATGCCAGTTCAAACTTTACCATGCCAGAGTAGGAGGGCATGGAATTTCCATTTCCTGTGGGATGATGGTGATGTCTGGTTCTATCCTATGTGCTGAATGGTGCTGTAGTATCAGCATCATCATAGAAATGAGAAATGTTCTTGACAATGGCCTGCTGCAAGAAGATCATGAATGATTCAACTGCCTATCCAGATATTCAGTCATACGTCCCCTGCTATCTGATATGCCAAAAATAAAATCCACAACTAAGAAGCTCAGTAATATTCTTTCCAACACCACAGAGTTCTAAATTAACTTTAAATCTTTGTTATTTACCTAAATCTCTTTATTACTGTGGTTATGCCTATATATATATATATATATATATATATATTATGACTGTTAATATCTATTATTTAGAAGTAACAGACTAATCTTTAGAGCTGATCTTAAAGTATATTTTTTAATGTCTTATTAATCTCTATTATATATATTTTATCCTCTTTAAATTATGATTAAAGATGCAGATTTAATATTTTAAATGAGATTAATAATTAAGTTTAGTTTATTAAGATAGCATAATTATAATGTTAAATTTAAGAACTGGGTTCTTTTAGCTATACAGAAGACACTATCTGTTTTTAGGCACATTTAAGTTAGATATACATATTTGTATTTTACTTTATGCATTGTTGGCGTGTTTTTACATTTTGCTGCACCTTTTTAATGGGCTCACAGTGACAGGCCATCCACATATATTAGTTTGGATAAGGCTATATTTTTATTAGAACTGGAACACAGGGATCCAGACCATTTATATAAAACCTATCCGAGTTCTTGAACTTTTTACATCCATATATTGATTGTAGCAATCCATCTGGTTCTAGGCTACCATGTATTTTAATGCAAAACCCATACTGTGAACTTACTCTTAATATTTTAGTCAGAATTATAGCATATATATATATATTGTAACGAGCACAGACAGTTCGTTACATTGTTTTTTTTTTTTAAATTTATTAAACATGAAAGTAAATTAAAAAGTTCGCATTTAAAAATTTTCTTTAAGAATTAAAAATTGAAATTAAATATCATCTTAAACTCTTATATATTAAATCGCACAGATAATGAAAAATTATTAAAATAAAACTTTATTAAAGAAAAAGTATTTTAAAACTAAATTTTAAAAAGATTTGGAGATGAAATTATATCTTTAAATTTATCTTTAAATATATTTTTGATTTGGAAAACAGGTTAATTAATCAGAAATGGAAATGATTGTTAATTAGTTAAATGTAAACCAGCCTTGGCATTTAAATGTAAAAACACCGGTCAGATAAGAAAACAATAGAAACTTTCAGCAAATGAAATAAATCCATTTGGAAATCGGACCTCAACGAAAAGGATCATCTCATTGATGACGTAATGTTAAGTCAATCCTTCGAATACGTATAAAAGGAAAAATTTTGGAAATTATTAAGGAGTGACTGGAAATTGATTATTACGTGGACTATATGTAGTAGTAGGAGTTGGAGGAATTGAAGAAGGTCAATTCTTTCAGCTGTTAAAGAAAGGAGAAATGAACTATCGTTTCAATTGAGGACCCACTAACTAAAAATCTCGGATGGATAAATAAATCGGAACAGGATATCAATCTTCGGACGAGTGGAATTCATAAACAAGGAATATATGAAGATGAACTATTTAAATAACTAAGAACTTTAAAATTTATGAACAGTAAATTAAAAACTTTCCAGATTTAAATAATTGCAATATTATTCTATCTGACCAACATTATTTATTAATTAGTTATAATTTTATTTAATGTATTTATTTTGTAAAATCATTTCCATTTATTTATTTTTTGTTCTTTAAGTTTTATTATGATTTTTGTTTTGTTAAATTAATTATAAAAATGTTAAACTTAAGTCGGGTATGAATGGTGTATAGATTTGTAAAGTTATATTAGGGGAGGGTAATCTGGGTTATTTATGTCGTTGTTAGATTGGGTAATGGATTGGATATATTGATGTAGTTAGTAGATGTAATCGGAGATTGAGGAGAATCGTTTATATATATAGCGCACTCACCGTTTGCCTATGGAAGGAATTATAAGAGGAGAACGAGTTCCTTTCTATGGAGTTTTTTTTATTGTTCTTCTCGTTAGATAGATGTAATATTCCTATCTGATTGAGAGTCAATTCTTTTCTTAATTCTTTTGGTGTGCTATTTGTATACATTTGAATACATCGATGTATCAGATGGATTGATGAGTTGATGCAAATTTTAGCCTAAGGTTAAATAGGGATAGAATATTTTTAATTTCCATGCAAATCTATGTAGTATTCAGACTCGATTCTAAATAAAAATGATTAAATTTAAGTTGTTTATAGACGTTGATGGATTGTTTATCGGTTAACTATGTTTTTGGTTTTATATTTGATCAAAATATATAGAATTCGATAAAAATGATACCTCACGGTGAGTATCTAAAATGTATTTATTCGGATGTCTTTTAAGTTATTGGTGACAATGCAAGTATCTTATGGTGAATACTATTGGGTTAATATAAATTTCCCTCCGCAATTGTCAGTAATAATAATTTTATGTTTTGATCGTATGTTATTTGGAATGTTTTTAACCGTGTAATCTATGTAACGATCTATAGAACTTATTATAACAAGTTTTATAATCCCATCTGTGCGAACTTAATTAAAATGTAAAATTAGAATATAATAGTAATTAAAGGTAAATTAAAGTAAAAATCAAAGTTAAAAATAATGTTAAATGTTAAAATGTAAACTAATACTAAAATAATTTTAAATCTTATATATATGTGATAAATAAATGTTTGTATGTTAATTACTGGCAGTGGCTTATTTTATTTATTTTTTAATGTTGAAATCTAATTAGATAAGATCTTATATTATTTAATCTCTGCTATTCCACTGAGCTAGTGACATGGCTAAGACGATGGAAAAAAAAAAATTTTTTTTTGACTTACGATCTGCCTACTTTATAAATTTTTCTAGGTTCAAATTAGATGGGGATGGTTTAGGAAGTCTCCATTCCGGATCGTTACAATATATATATGTGGATCTAAGGTATCCAGTTCTTTCCCCATGTTTAATAATTGTTCAGCATTGGTCTGAAACCTGAAGCTTTAGATATTAGAAATCTGTATCTATTGAGAGCTTAATTAAATGCTCAATCTTAATATATATATATAAGCCACCTTAGTGCTGCATTTAGTAATATTTCTTGGACTAGCATATGCCCTTGTAAAATTGGCAAAATGTTAGAATAATATTGGCATATTAAATGAAATAGGCATAACTTTATTAACTGCACATACCCACAGCTATTAAAATACATTAGCTGAGATCACTATAACATTTAGTCACATCCACTGTTATGCCTGCATGCATTTAATTTCCCATATTCTTTATTATCACATTAATTGTTTTCGTTTTATTTTGATTTATTTTATTCATGAACCTATTTAAATTTAACCTCGTTTCATATTTTTTTTGTTGCTCACAATCCAAATTCCAATTCCATTAATATTGTGTATATGTTAAATATGCATTAGAGTTAAGTATTAGTAACTTTAGTTTAGTTAACTATTAGTATATTAATCTGTTGAAAATCTCTAGTTAGTTTTTGTATAATAATGTTTCAGAATCTCATGTCACTTTCTGTTTGGAGCCAGCTTGCAGAGGAAATTGAGATCCATTGAGACCCATGTGTAATTTCATAAATGTCATTCATAAGGTGTTAAGTCATGGCATACTGGTGAATGAGTTGAAGCTTGGTTGGATCTCATTTTGATCAGCTTTGGTGTATTTTATTTGGACTCTAGGTTTTGTTACATGAAAGTACAAATCTGACCTGTTACAATATGTTTAAGTTTCATTTGAGAATGATGTTTAGTAAATTCTAGATAATTTTGCTGACGTCATTCATTCAGACATTGTAAACAGTAATTTAAAGTGAGTGGTCTATCCTCACGCTTTCACTTCCAGTACTTAAGATTTGCCCATATATAAGCATTTGGGTTGGAAAGAATAGATGGATTCATTTTATTCTTTCCTAAATACTATATCTTGTGTTGGGAGTCAAAGTATTCATTTATTATTAACACTCGTAAAAAGCACATGCACAATAGCTTGACAGGCTGATCTTTAATGTATTACAATTTATAAACATGCGCTATATAAAATAAATGCTTATTTAAATATGAGTACGAGTAATGAGTAGATTACTTTGTTTATTATTGCATTTGTATTATATTTATCCAGTGCTGGATTTATCTGTAGGCTTAGAAGGCTGAAGCCTAAAGCCTCAAAGTCTAAAAGCTCCATCCAAGTGATACAATATTTTTGATATTCTCATAAGACCTTTTTATATATATTGTAATAGTACACTTGTATTTCTAAGCAAATCTTTAGAAATTTATTTTGCATTTTATTTTATTTCATTTTGGATTTTATTATCTTAAGCTGATAGCTTACTATAGCTTTAATTTCTGTATTGTTTTTGTCTTTCCAAAAAATAAAGAAATAGATAAGCTAAAAACACAACTGTTCACATATCAGTATAGGATGTTGGAATTTTCATTAGTCAGGTTAGCAATAATTCTATGATTATTTTTACCATCTTACTGATGATAGAAAAATATATGCTTGTTTTGTAAATAGCTTTCAGATGGATATTTAATTCAGATTTTGCAATGTAATTGACAACAAAGAACAGCCCTGTGAAAAAAAAAAGCTTCTACAGAAGAAGATTCTTTTCTTAATTTTATTTTCATTAAAATATTTTTCTTTACAATAAACTATTAAAGATTAAGTTTACTATTTAATTTCAGGTTAAAATCTGACTGGGAATAAAAGATTTGGAAGTCATGTTATTAAAGTACCAAAAAGTGACTTAAAAATGATAAGATATAAAAGTTTTCAGACCCTTTATTGCTTTTTTGCATCAGCCTTTGATGGAAACAATAAGTGCCAGTAGTAGAATAGATACAATAAAACTAATACTAGCAAATAAATATAGTGAAGCCAGTATCAGATTTATACATAAACTAAATAAGAATGTCACTGGATCAACGTTCTTTTTTTTAGAAATTAGTAAAAACATCAAACATTTTTATTGACAAAATTTATCAATTTATACATTTTATTATATTTTAAATATATTAATTACATTTATAATTATAAATTTATTAAACGCACAATGATTATGTAAGTAATATTTACTGAGGCTATAACCTCGATAATATGCGTATAAAATGCAATAGTAGGAACCTCTACAGGTGTTTTAACCACAAGCTTAACTCTTTTCTTCCATAGCATAAGCTTGTGATTAAAACACCTGTAGAGGTCCCTACTATCGCATTTTATACACATATTATCGAGGTTATAGCCTCAGTAAATATTAATTACATTTATATGAAATTACAATGTTGTATTAACTAATTCAAATAATGATTCATTTTTATCAACGGTACTATTAGGCTTAACACCATAAACATATTGAATGTTATTTAATTGTATTTCTAAGAAGTTCTTTATCAAATCGATAAAATGTTATTTGCACTACTCATATATATATATATGCATTGTGCTAGAAAGAAACTCATAAATGCTTAGGTTATGGCCTAGCCAATCTTAAATCCAGTTCTACATCCATTAGACATTTGCAATGAGTGCAATCATATCTATTACATAATTACAACTGCACAAGCTAATCTCATCATATGTCATTTTTTTAATAGCTGAGTTTCAATATTAAAATATAGCTACAAAGTTAAAGGTAATTTTTTTATTTAATTTAAAATATTGATTTATTTATTTAAAATTATAATAAAATTAAAATAAATCTTATGTATTATTTGATATAATGCACGTCATTCTCAAATCTCATTATCACTATTAGTTCATTATTTAAATAAATCACACATTATAATATAAAATAAAATATCACATGATCACCAGGGTGGCACTACTATATGGAGAGTTTTGCATTGTTTATAAAATAAAATAGTTTTATATAACAACAATAATTATATATATATATAATAAAAACACTATGGAATGCTTTTTTTTGGCAAATATTATTAACTCTTTTCATGGCAAATATTAGTAATTCTCTTCAATGTTATAAAACAATTTTATAGCTTCAATTCACATTGCATACATAGCAACATCTATCTTTTTTATTTATAAAAATAACTGGAAGCAAATTTAACAATAAAGCAATATATAGAAAGAAAAAATCCCTGGTACATTTTATATAATTTTTCCTTCATTTTTCATCAGCCAATTATTAATTAAATTAATTGATGTATTATGTATATTGTTACAGTAATGTTTATTGTAATTAACAATTTATTTTATATATTTTCCTTCTATTAGGTTCTTTAATATAGTTTAAAGACTTTATATATTTTACACAATCTATTTTTAAATAATAAATGTATAATGCAGATTTATCATCTCTATTAATTATATTATTATGTTCTTTTGCTCTATCATCTAATTGTTTTCCTGTATGTCCATAGTGTATCATATTGCAATTTCCACAACTAATTTTATATACAATTCCTTTTTTATATTTCATATTATTTTTTATTTTATAATTATTTACTAATTTTCCTAGATTTTTATTCTCTGGCTATCCTAAGTTATGTTTTTATTTATATATCATATTATTAAATCTCAACATTAATAAGGTGTTGTCCTTTATTAAAGTGTCTTATGTTAATAACCATCATTCAACTGAGTAAGATAATAATGAAATATATTTGGGAATAAAATCTATGAATAAATATGTATAGATGAGATTTATGTGATGTGTTTTTGCTAGTGCCCAAGTCTGTAGAGCAATAATGCATGTATCTTTTATGTAGTATTTATTCATTACCTGAATATATATAATTCTATTGTAAATCATTTAATTAATAGGCAATTTGAGATATGATGTGCAAAAAAGCTCCCTTTTTACCAATTCAGTCATTCATTTGCTGCATTTGTTAAAAATTAGTAAAAACATACGTTGTAAATGGCTACTATAATATCTATATTAGAGAATATGCTAATCTTATTTGAAAAGTTTTGTATGTCTAAGTATTATTATTGTAGAATACAGTGAAGTCACAAACTATGCCATATCAAGATACATAACTTTAATGCATGTTACCCCCCCCAATGTAAATAAACAAATAAAAATGTAAATAAGCAAATAAAAGTAAACATTAAAATTTGTAAATTTAATATATTTTGACACATAAGAAGACATTTTTCCATCTATGAACAATGTATATAATCACATTTAAAAACAAATTAAAATTGCAAATAAATTTTACACTATGCTAGCGGCCATTTTTCCAACTTGGGAGTGTTGTAAGTGATCATGGTTGTTAATAAAATTTCTTCACCTTATGTTGAAAGTACATACATTTTATTTTTCATTTATTTTAAGAATTTTATGTGCAGTATTTTGTGTAGTAGAATAATTTCTAAGCATGATGCTAACAATTTTATAAAATTTAAGAACTTACTTAAAGTTGATATTAACATAAAAATATCAAAACAATTAGTGTGTTTCTTGACAATGAGACTACTATTATATTTCTATAAGGAAAAAAAAGTTATTGAAAAACAAAAGAATATCACTCAGACTGCATTTAATTGCTATAAAAATCAACATTTTGCTATTCATTTTATTTAAAAATACAGTATACTAAGTAGGTTTCTTATTCTTATTTTTTCATTGAATGAGTGAGTGAACACATATTCAATAAAATCTGTGTAAATGTGTTGCATCTCTTTATTACTAATACAATTTTGTTAACACTATACTCTTTGAAATACAAGCATTCTTCACATAATTGGAGCTTAATTGTAAGTGTAGGGTATTTGAACACAAACTTTCAAGCACCTTTCAACTATACACACTATCTAATACCACTGATACACATGACCACACACATGTAGAAAAGATAAATTATCACCAACATAATATTT
This sequence comes from Epiperipatus broadwayi, assembly GCA_028023455.1. Classification (NCBI taxonomy): domain Eukaryota; kingdom Metazoa; phylum Onychophora; class Udeonychophora; order Euonychophora; family Peripatidae; genus Epiperipatus; species Epiperipatus broadwayi. The sequence continues at coordinate 7,917,421 of JAQFVV010000004.1, forward strand.
CATGCTAAACCAGCACTCATCAATTGGTCCAGATTATCATCTCTCACACATATATAATCAGTGCTCAATTTATATTAAGATAGCAAATCTTCATACATTAACCCTTTCAACGATTATTATTTAATTGGCCGAATGAGTTAAAAATCAAAACTTGTAATTGGCCAACTCACAACTTTAGCAAAATCTATTGTTAAAATAGATCACTTTTAATAATATAAATACGTTAGTTTCGTTTGTAAAAAGTATATTACTGAATTCTCAGATTACGAAAGCAAACGAAAATCTTTTCAAAAATAAAATTTGATTTATAATTTAAAAAATATTCAATTGCGGTGAAATAAAAGTAACCGCTATTCAACCAACCAAAAAAGATTGCGTCAGCAATCTTTTTTTTTTCACTTTAACGTTACGATCAATATGTAGCAATAAATAAATAATTCTTGGTAATATCTTAACTATTTTTCTAAAATAATTTGATTTTTTAGTATTATTTTATCAATAATAATTTGTAATTCAATTCAAATATTGTTTAAAATGTTGTAAACATTCGTTTATCATTTTCATAATAAAAATCAAAACGAACATAACTTTTTACTTTTTGGCAGCCATTTCCCTTTCTGACAGAAGTGGGACAGCCAATAAGATTCAAGAAAAGTTGGTGAGGAGGCGGTGCTTTGGTTTTGTTTGACATATATGGTCATTTTTATTGATTTTTTACTTGTAAAATAACTCTGAAGAGGGCACCATCTTACAGAACTTTTGATTTTCTTTCGAATGACATATAATATGTATACGTGCGATAAAAAGTAGCCGATTTAGAGTGATGTCAAATCTTCTCATTTTTAGACGAGTCATAAATTTTAAGCGTTAATGTATAGCCTTCAATCTACTCCAAATCTTCAACCATCCATACCAGTGAAAATTTGATAATGAAATACCCAAATCCCAAGCTAATGCCAATATTATTGCCATGCTCATGTTGACTTCAAGTCCTCTGACCCCTCATGTATAGGATCTTATCCATTTAAATATATAGAAGAGGGATGAGAATGATACACGCTTAATATGTAATATTTGAAATACAAGGACATATTATATATGTATGAGAGATAATAATCTGGACCAACTGATAAGTGCTGGTTTAGCATGAAATATGTACCTTGGTGATTTATTTTTTCTACATGTGTGTGGTCATGTGTATCAGTGATATGAGATCATGTGGATAGTTAAAGGGTGCTTGAAAGTCTGTGTTCAAATCCTCTACTTTTACAATTAAGCTAGCTCCAGGTATGTGAAGAATGCCTGTATGTCAAATATTACATATTAAGCCTGTATCCTGCCCATCCCTTTCTATGTATTTAAATGGATAAGATCCTATGTATGAGGGGTCAGAGTGACTTGAGGTCAACATGGGCATGGCCCATAATATTGGCATCAGCATGGGATTTGGGTATTCCATCATCAGATTTTCAATGGTATGGATGACTGAAGATTTGGAGGTTAGAGTAGATTGAAGCCTGTCCATTAATGTATGAAGAGTTGCTATCTTAATATAAACTGAGCACTGATTATATATGTGTGAAAGATGATAATCTGGACCAACTGATGAGTGCTGATTCAGTATGAAATATGTAAATTGGTGATTATTTATTTTTTCTACATGTATGTGGTCATGTGTATCAGTGGAATGAGATAGTGTGGATGATTGAAGAGTGTTTGAAAGTCTATGTTCAAATCCCCTACATTTACACTATAATCTTAATTTATACATATTATAAATATAAAAAAAGCATGTGTGTTATATATGTGTGTTGAAAAGTACATTACCCTTGAATTTCAATAAACAATATGTTTTCTATTCTAATCAAACTTTATTAATAAAAAGGAAATGATGTGTATAAGATGATCATGGGACAAATTATAGCAGTCGTCATGTGCCCATTGTTTACACACACACTTGTAGAAGTGTATTATATTTTTGTTTTTCTGCAGTAATGGAATTTAATTTTTGAATTTAAATTCTCATCACTTTAAGAAAATGTTTTACCATTTACTATACTAACATTTGATTCAATTTCATCGTAATAATTTTTTTGTGTTAAATTAAAAGAAAAAAGAAAGTTTTTTTTATTTTATGTATATATATAAAAAATTAATAAATGAAGAAAAATTTATAAATGTTTACCTGTGGAAAATTTTATCAGGTTTACATAAGAATGTCTGGCCTTAAAAATAATGATAAACGATCTAAAAATCAAATTGTACATATATAGCAAAAGTGAGACAAATACAATTTCCTAAAGCATAAAAAATAAATTTTAATTTCCTGACTAAAGAAAAGTATATTATTAAAAGAAAAAAAAAGACCAGAAAATAAAATAGGTATTTTATCAGCAAAAAACCAGTTCACAGCTATTATTTAAATGATAGCTATATATATAAAACACGCAAATAACTATAAAGTTAAACGAATGTTTCGAAAAAAAGTTAAACGAATGAGAATATAGTTAATTCAAGTTATAATATCGCATTTTCATTTTAGTATTTTAATTTCGAAAATAGATATGTAAATGATAGGTTTATCTATTATTGCAACTGATAACCAATCTCATTATTTCAAAAATTCAGCTGAATAAAGTATGAAATAAAAGAATATCATCAATAAGTTCATTTTTAATAAAACGAGTTTAATAATTTTTTTTAAGCAAATCGTTTATAAATATTTCAACTTATCTTCTATAAATAATAACGTAGCTTAAACCACGGCGCATGCGCTTTACAGATGAAACGCTATTTATATTCTATAAATCTTCTATATTTATCTTCTATAGTAAATGGAATATCCAACTATACTTAGGAAGTTAAATAAGAATAGGAAGTTGTTAAATTATCACTATTTTGCAATTGACCAAGCTGGTGATTTGCCTTTTTGTCATTATTCCTTTTTGAAGATCTATTTGATAAACTTTCGCTTGCAATAGACCATGCAAAAATAAATGATTTTAAAACGTAATAATTCGCATCAATTAAAAATAAATATTCATAATCTTATTTCAAGATGAAGTTCAAGAGTTTTTTTTTTGCACTTGTATAAGCAAAAAAAAAAAAACAAACATCAAATTGCAGAAATAGATTAAAACTAAAGTTTGTAAATGCTTTAGAATATACTAATAATATAAATTGATCATAAAATTTTTTATATTTAAACTCACAAATATCTATAAAATTAATTTTGAATCCTAAATATTATTTTTATTAAAGATTAGGTAAAAAGGCCTGTTAAATTGGACATTCTGTAAATATATAACACAGTTTGTGATCTTCCACATTAAAAGTTTAAAGAGTCTACACATCCCCACACATGCAACATATAGCAATATCTACCCTGGTCTGTTCTGATTCTGTTAATCTTCGACCAGAATTTTCTTGGAAAGAAAAAAACAGGCAATTGGAGAGCAGCGTCAGCTGTTAGAGTACTATTATTTATAGTGAAGTTATTTCGATCATGTGTCCACATTCTGTTGATATCCAAAGTGGGTGGCTGCTGAGAATTACCAGTGAGCCAAAAAGACTGCCTTGATTTTAGCCTGACATTTGGACAGTTCAGAATGAGATTGATTGGATAATTTGATAGCTCAGCAAGCTTGTTGAATTCATTGATAGTTTCCAACCTGCATCTGAGGTTAATTGAAGAGATATTTGAAAATACAGGTACCATTTGACTAGTGTTGATTTAAGAATGACAGAAATAATATGCAAAGTTTCGTTAATTTGAGTATCTAAAAACTTTTGCACCATACTGAAGAGCAGCACTCGGCCACTGAATAAACAAGTGCTAATCCTCAAGATCTAAGAATGTCAGCATTAGAGTCCCATGTATTGTTTGCAAGCTGGAGATGATATTCTTGGGGAAGGCTTCTTTTTTATACCAGTAAGATGAAGTTTAAAGGAAAGAGTTTGATCCAATTTAATTCCCAAGTATTTTGGGTGTGACTGATTTGTAACTTTTAAGTTACAGAAATTAACATGGCATTTTTGTCACTAGTTCATTATAGAGGTAAAAACAAGTGGAAACTGTTTCCCTGGACTAGGCTTGATATGCCAAAAATTAAAATAATCTTCAGGTACATTTATATCAGAGTTTAGATTACTTTTAATGTCATTGAAAGTGTATCCTCTGAAAGTAAGGCCAATGTCATCAGCATAGATGAACTTTTTTGAAGCTGTGCTAGGAAGATTGTAAATATACCAGTTGAAAAGGTTTAGATAGAAAATTGACCCCTGCAGTTTTGGTCAAAAACTACCCTAAATTTTATTTTTGAAAACACTTCCCATGAGTATAAAGGTAGATTTGCACTTGATGATCTTACTTACTTAGTAGATTATCCCCTTCCTTCAAACAGGATCAAAAGCAGAGCTAAGGTCAATGAATACAATACTTGTTTTGTAATGAAGTTGAAAAACTTCCTCAATAAATATGGTGAGCAAGAAAACCTGATCAAAGCAGTTTCAATTTGGTCTAAAATCAGACTATTCTATAGCAAAATCAGGCTCAAGAATTGATGATAGTCTTTCCAGAAGAATTCATTTAAAAAGTTTGTAAGTGCAGCTTAGGAGAGAAATAGAATCAAATTTCTTAACAGTATTCGATGACTTCCCTGGTTTAGAAATGACAATAATTTTGGCCAATTTCCAATTTTCAGGTATATAAAAACTTGACAAAATATTTGTATAAAGTGTGGCATGCCATTTAATTATTCTAACATCCATGTGTTTGAGAAAGGCAAGAAAGATGTAGGCACACATGTAACAGTTTTGGTCAACTTTAGGGTATTAGCCACATCTTCAGAGAAAACTTCTGCACTAAGTAAGGTTGATTTTGCAATAGCTGATTCCAGTTACCTGGAATAGAGATCTTAGAAAGATTAGATATAACTGGACTTGCCTGTTTAACGTGCTTTGCAATGTGATTAGGTGAAATTTCATATGTTGATAATGGATTTTCACTAACACCCATTTTTTTATTATCTTGATTAATGATTTTGTATTTATCTGATAAAAGACTGATATGCATGTGTAATTTCAAATACCTTTTTTACCATTTATCTTAAATATCTTATTTTGTCATTGCATTCTTTCAAGCATCTGATACATCTTAGCAATTAGATATGTGGGATTTTAATTTGAGAATAATTTTTCTATTTTCCCAACTGCTTCTTTTAAGATATTGATTATAATTACATAATTTCCTGGAGAGGGAGGTCCCTTCTTCATAAACTTAAATGCATATTTTACTTCTTTATTTAAACTACTGAGCTATTCATATTATATAGTAATTGTAGAAGATACTTTGTTTTCTTGTTCTTCATTATTGTATAATTTTTATTAAACTCTTCAGTAAATTTCATAATGTCTGCAGTTATAAGTACCTAAATCAAAGGTTGTCATAAAATGGCACCCTGGGTACACAATCAGTGGATTCTTAGGAACTATCATATCTTCAGATGCCAATTTCTGTCTTAGTGATTTTATACCCTTCTGAGAAATAAGTGCTATAATTTACTTTATCTGTCATGATTATAAATATCTATTTAAAAAAATCATTACACATGCACACATTCTTCTTGCCTTTAAAAAAAAGATATTTCAATTTAAAACTATCAGGGATTTAAATAACCCAATGATATAGGAATTGAATTCATAGAAACAGATTAAATAGATACTTTCAAGACAGTTATAGCAAGTATAACCTTCCTGAATAAATTAGCAAAAAATTCAGTTATAGAAAGCTTATAGTTTAAATACCAGAAAGACATATAAATTAATACTTGCATTGTAATGAAATAAAAAATAGACTTTCAATGTCGGTGTTGCATTTTTTGACTTAGAATTTTGTAACCTTCTGATATTATAGCAGTTAAAATGCTTCATGATAAGCATATGATTCAGTAAAAATAAAAGTTCCAGCACTTCTAATGTTTAAACTTTTTAAAAACTCCAAGCAATAAACAATTTGATATTTTTTTAATGAAAACATATGAAATATTAATATGAGTCAAGTGTGATTAATTCTAAAAGTGAGCAAAGATCTCAATAATTTTTTTAAGCAAAAGGGAGTATATCTGAATCATCTCCACAACATTCTTGGAAAATAAGTTTCTGACATTCACATACTATACAGAATAATGATTTTAACTCTTGAAGAGAAAATAAGAATAAATGTTCAAGACTATTAGAGTCAAAATTTCCATGTAAGTAATTAAAAAATAGAAATATGGTTGCACAAACAAGCAAACACTTGATCATAGTTAATTTAATTGGAATACAGCATTGTAAAATATATCTGCTGTATAGGGTCAATATGGTATTATTTATTACTGTATTCTTAGTCAAAATTTGTTCCAAGTTAAATAAAGAACCCTTGATATACAATATAGGCAGATGTAATTAGTAGAGTTTATTTATGTATGTATTTTATTTATGATCATTTAAAATTACTTTTATATATTGACGATTAATCAATATGTATATATTCATTCTCTACAATTGTTTTTTTTCCTAATTACTCAAATATCGATGCCTGTCTACTAATATTTAAAATTAATTTACACAGGTAAAAGACTTTACCTGGCACTTCATAGTGGCTTATGTTTTTAAGGGTAACTATTTTTTTAAATAAAAAAAAGTGTATATATATAATGATTACATTAACATTTTTAACCGGAGGGGGGGGGGGTGAACGGGTAGTGGTAATTATTTAATTTATGAAATATATTCAATTTATAATTATTTTCCTGAATTCAGATCATTAATCAATTTAAAAAATAGATAAATTGACAATTCGCTTGAAACAAATATGTTTATATTATATACAGTAATTTGTATTTTAAATATATATTGTTTTATTACACCATAGGTGGAAATCTATAAAATTACATAGAGAATTCTAAGTTAAATTTTTATAATTTAAATATAAATATTGGATTCATACAACAATAATGTGTATTATAAACTGAAGTGGATGTTGACTAATTTTTTTCTACCTATAAAAGTAAATTCCAATGGTATTATAGTTAGGTTGATAATAATGATGAAATTTATAAATGGAATTGATATTTAATCCAGATCTAAATAATATAATATTACTTATTAAATAATAATTAATTACTAGTTTGGTTTATAATAGAATTATTGCAGTGCAAATTTAATATTTATTTATTTAATTTGATTCGTGATAAATTAAATAAGACACTAATTATATAATTGATTATTTCATAAATAATATTGTATTATTTTGATCTGGATTAAGCATCAATTTTACTCCTAAATTTCAACATCATTAGAAAAAATAGGTTTAATACTACTAGATGTCAAATAATAGTCAGCTTCTCTATTCTTTGTATAATTTGAATGGTGTATTTGTTTATTATGTTCACAGTTACAGAGAGACTCCAGTTTGATTTATAATGTACATTAATGGTGGGAGTGTTTAATATTTATTTATTTACTTTGAATGATAAGGAATTAATAATGTAAAGGTTGTTTAAAATAATACAGTATGTATATCCTTTACATAATTAATTAGTACTTTATAAGTAATATTGCCTTATTTAAATCTGGCTTAGATATCAATTACACTTCTAAATTTCAGTATTACTAACAAACTAAATTTAATAACACTGGAATGCAAAGAATAAATGGGCACTCTATTCTTTTTATAGTTTACATAGAAGTGACAGAGAATAGTTAATTTGACTGGTAATAAATTATCAATATAAAAGTTTTTAAAATAAGATACTGTTTTTATTCTATATATCACTATGTAATAAATAATATTGCCTTATGCAGATTTTGTTTAAATACCAGTTCCAATCCTTAAATTTCAATATATTAGCAAACAAAGTTTAATTCCAACACAGTAGGCATTCTATTTTTTGTATACATTGTCAATATAGATGTTATTATGTTTGTTATTTTTGCTAAAAGAAGATGATAAATTCCAGTTAAGCTTATATATATTGTAGCTGCTGCGATGGGCACAACCAAGCCAATCAAGGCTAAATTGCAAGACAACAAAAAGTGTGAAAGCAATAATCAAATAATAATAATAGCAATGATAATATAACCACTGATCTCAATCTGCTAATAAATAAATACTTATTAATTAATAATTTCCCAGCTCAGAATAATAATAGCAATAATAATAAATTGACTCATGAGACTGTGTTCCTCTCATACCAAGATGTACCGACTGCCTTAAAGTCAAATAAGTATCAAAGACAGATACTCGACTGCATAGAAATACCATTGAATTCCAACCCTTTGAGAATTACAATCATATCTCTATCACTAACTATAATAATCCTATTCAATTAAATATTTAAGAATAATAATATTAAAATTTATTATAAGAATAAATCTATATTTTAATTTTAATTTGAAGTAAATCTTGATCTAAATCTTTATTGTACTTTAATCTTTATCTCAGGGATATCATATTACAGAAGGAACAAAGCATGGAGTATTCGATAATAAAGGGCAATTTTATGGAAATCCAATAATCCAGACAAAATTTAGAAAAATGTAAAATAATAATATTATTAAACAAACTATAATAACTTTATTACATCTCCTCTGCCATTGCCTTTCCCTTCAACCTTATAGAGACCTTATAGCCTCTATGCTAAAAAACAAAATGCCTAAATTATCAACACTTATTGACAACATACTACGTGGATCCATCCCAGAAATATGTTCATCAACATTCATATTATTTTCGCTATGTTTCACTCATTGCTGGCTCACCTTTAATCATGTCCTGGATCATCCACTTGATTTATATATAGAAAAAATTAAAAAAATTTGGAAGAGAGACTAGAATTTGGTCCCCCCTACATCTTTGAAGCCACATGGAAGTTGATTGTTATACCTCTCTAAGGCTAACCCCTTTTAGATCCAGATAGAAACTACCTATACTGGAAACAATTAAAAACAGATTTAAGTGCATCCATTCAGGATTGACTACTATTTGCTCCAATCCTCAAGCCTATATCTTTGACCCTGGATATGAGGACACTGACATCCATTATGAAGAGTCTGATTTATCTATGTAATGCCATGAATTTTGCATGGACAAAACTTTGATGTCATCTTTGTACATTTTGAGTCATGCAAGCTTAATCATCTATCTCCAAGATACCAAACCCTGGATCCTTCCCATTGTTCCTATGGATCACTATAGTCATCTTATGCAGGACATGTCATCATTGAACTTTTTTCTTCTTTGAATACCATTTAATGAATCCTATTTTAAATCTTATCATAAAAGTTGTAACCAAATAACAAAATAAAATTCCATATATTTTATAAAAAAAAAAAACTATAATAACTTTGCTCTGCAATATGATAAGTAAACTGTAAAAATAATTACTTTAGGTGTTATAGGATTTTGTAAATCAATTAAAGAAAGATCTATAATTTAAGAAATGTAATATAATATAATTTGGATTATTAAAATAATAATAAAAAAATCACCTCTCCTAATGATCGTTGATGATGATAATAATAACCTTGAATATTATGAAAATAATATTATGACTCTTATGCTGCAAATGTTTGAATAAAATTATTATCTTCTTTAAGAAAGTAATTTGCATAAAGATATCCAAAATAGCTCTGCTTACACACCTTAAAATAATAATAAGTTCTGTATTTGTATGCAAAATAAGTCTAATAATAATAGTAATGATTGTCATTAGTTTGAAACACACAACAAAAATTATTAAGTTTATTATGAAATGAACATATGTGTTAAACCACTAAACATCACATGATCACCATCTCTGCTCTTCACTGACAAAGACCACAAGCCTGAAACTAGTCTGGGGATATTGGATGAGTAGGCACTAGATAGGGATTTTGTGCACAAGCCCTCTGGGATCCATTGATTACTCCGGTTGGCACAGGGTCCACACTAGTTTTGCCTTGTTTTTGAACATATGTGACCATTGAAGATGATAACTCTTGTGCATGATAATTTATGAACCAATTATCATATACCTCTTGATAAAAATAATCATTTTCATAAGTATAATACACATATTAAATAGAATGATTTATTATAAGTGTGCAATAAAGTAAATACTGAATTTAATCAGTGTCTGTAATGAATGATAAATAGAAATATGGAAACATAAATAACGTCAAACTACATAATTTTAAATTCTACCAAAAATCAATTTATTTACAAAACATTATTTAAAATTTACAAATCAATATTTAAGTTTTATTTTATAACACACAAAATATAAGCAATTTTCGATTAACATGACTATTTACAAATTCCAATAAAATGATTTTATAGTTCCAAATACAAGGAACAAGATATCAGTTTAGTAATACATCCATCTTTCCAAAAACCAATTTACTTAACCTTTTGTTATAAAACTATAATTATTTATTAATAACACTATATATTTCAAAGTGGGAAAATATTTGAATTACAGCTGGTACAATCTAAATTATCATATTATATCTTCCCTTTTTACTTTACATAAAGCAAAACAACCAATATAAAATATTGTTATATCTTTGTGGATTCTATAAATTACTATTTACCTTAATGAAAAGCAGGTTTTATGTTTTCCATAATAGTTTTAAGGTTACTTTATTAAGTTAACCAGAAAATAATTAAACATATATGCTATTTTGATTAACTACTAATTACTTGGCAATAGTTAAACTTGTAAAATATAAATTTTTAAATATTATTCCATATGCATAAAATAAAAGAAGGATTTTGAACTAAAGAATAGCCTAAATCATATCTCACATTAACATACAGGTTTAAAATTAGCATATAGAAATTACTCCTATCATAATTATTCCCTTTTTTTTAAAGAATTGCATTTTTCTTAAAATAGCAATTATTAAACATCTTTCAAAAATTAATTGCAATTTAATTATCTGTTTCCATTGCTCTCGGGATTATTTACCAAAATCACGATTATGCACTTGGAAATATTTAAATATTTATTATTAAATTTTGCTTATGTGTGACGCTAACTAACATTCATAAAACTAACAATCTTATACTCATAGAGGTCATAAATCCAAGGCTTTGTATCTATGTAAACATATACAAGCTTATGAGGATGAAATAACTTTTCTCAAGATTTTCAAATATATATCATTGCTAAATTAGATGTGATGTCTGTAACCAGGTTCTTTATAGAAGCACTTTTAATAATTATAATATAAGAATTTCATGGGAATTATATCAAATGGCCAATCTGCATTCATGACTAAAAGACCTATGTTCTCCATATGACTTACACTATGCACTATAGGAATAAAACATAAAGACTGAATACCCATGTGAACCCAAACACTTACATTTGACATGAAATCCTTAGGTTTAAACACCACAAGCACATCTAAGAAGTAAACTGAAAATATGACATCTTAATACATTTTATAATAACAGCTGAAATGTTCCTCAGAACTAAAACATAAAATTCCACCACAAAAATTAAGGTACTTACGGATAATTTGCCTGATGATGTATTTGACCCACCGGTTTCCCTTCCGGTAGGCATCGACAATCTTTGTATGACAACGTTGTCATGGCAACGAAGTGACTGGCATGATTAATCCATCAGAGAGTCAATTTTTTTTTTTTTTTAACCGCGAGATTTAAAATTCGGAGAGAGATTTGGGAAATTTTTTGATTTTTCTGTCTATTGTGATTTTGCTATCCACTTGATCACAGTGATTTTTTTCAGCACTTCCATTGCGTTTTTGATATTTTACTTTGTGATATGGCTGAAGCTCCAAGAACCTTGTTTAGTTTACCGAGTATGGAGGAAGAAGCGATCATCTTCTTACAAGACCGCGGTCTTCTCCCCAAAAGGAAATTATGTCAAAATGGGCATGAAATGAAAAAGTATATTCACAATTCCAAGAAACAATGGCGATGTAACTTGAAGGATTGCCTGTCAGAAATTGCAATTAGAAAAGGAACGTGGTTTGTCGGCTCCAAAATGACTTTCGTGACCGCTATATGTTTCATCTATAGTTGGTCCAAAGAATTAACATCGATAACATTTTGTGCGGAGGAATTGAATATTTCGGACAAAACTGTTATCGATTGGAACAACTACCTCCAGGAAGTTTGTACCTGGAGATTGTTAAGAAATGAAAGGCGGAAAATCGGAGGTCCCAACACAATCGTTGAGATTGATGAAAGCCTCTTCACAAAATGGAAGAACAATGCTGGAAGAGTCCTACCACAGCAATGGCTATTTGGTGGCGTGTGCAGAGAGACTGAGGAATGCTTTATTGTAGCCATTCGAGATAGAAGTGCGTCTACTCTCATGCAAGAAATTTTGCAAAATGGACACGAAGGCTCGACTATCTACAGCGATTGCTGGAAGGGATACAAGAGCGAAGAGTTAGCTGAGGCTGGATACGAACACCATCATGTTAATCACACATACAACTTCGTAGACCCCACAACTGGTGTATATACACAGAATGTTGAAAGGTTGTGGGGTTTGGTCAAATGGCGTAATAAAAAACACAGAGGGACAGCACGTCAGCACCTGGACTCATATTTGAGCGAGTTTATGTGGAGGCAGTCGTACAAAGCTGATCCTTTCGCTGCAATTTTAGAACATATATCCCAATTCAGTCCTCCACAGTGAACGCTATTTGTAAGTAATTTTAATTTTTTTTATAATAATTATAATTTTAGAATTAATTATATTATTGAATATAGACAATAAGTAATCCAAATGCATGTAAAAGTAACGTCACCATTAATGCCATATTCGCATTAAATCTTTATTTTAAATGTACAAACAATTTTTGTTAATATTTCTTCAATTATCAAACTTCCACTTCATTATGTTTCATTTGTAAATAATTTTCAATAATTTTTTTAATAAAATTACCAATATACAGTCCGTTTTTAAAATTACCAAATGCTTGTAGAAAGTACGGCCTCTTACACCACATTTTATACAAGATGGCCATTAATGGTAGATTCGCATTAACTTTTTTTTTTAAAAATTTACAAAAAAATTTTTTTTTTATATTTCTTCAATTATCACATGATAACCCGATGACGTATTACCCTGAAGGCATACCGATTTAATGTTGCGCTTTTTAACGTGACATGTTCACGTGATATGCGGACACATCTTAGCGAGTAGATGTGTCTGCAGATCACTTGGAGACGTTATCTTAAAAATCGCAACATTAGACCGGTATGCCTTCAGGGTAATACGACATCAGGCAAATTATCCGTAAGTACCAAAATGAATAAATGCCCAATAGTAGGACTATACACTTTAACATTACTACAATGCACTAGCATAACTTAATGGGATAATAACATACACAGAGAGCAAAGAAAAATTTACACATGTAAGTAAGTGTTTCATAAAATAATTTATTATCTAAAATATAAAAATCATGACTATGCTAATAATTAATCTCTAAATAAACATCTTTCAGTCAGAAGCATATATTCATTATAACTTTAAAATAGCAATTTGCAAGATATGAGGAATAATTTTTCAGAACAAAACCCTCTAGGTTATTTTACCTTTTTAAATTTGAAATAGAAGAATATTAAACAAACAAAATAAGCATATATTAAAACAAACAATAAAAATTACCAATAAATGTTATAATTCAATAACGCTTGTCAGTGATGTTCTATTTAAATATAAAATAAATCATCATTTACAACACTTTAAATATATTTCCAAATATAAATAAATCTATTATATACTAAATTATAGTATATTCACATATATAATACCTATTAAAAATTCAAATGATAAATATAAAACATTAAATGTAAATTTCTTTAAATATAGCAATTCCAAAAAATGAAATTAATAAAAGTTAATTTTCTTTTACCAAAACACATCCTGAAATGTAAGCTAAACAGAAGTTTTTTTTCCTTCTCGTGATATTGGAAATACTTCTGCTCAAAACAATGTTGATAAATTCTAAGACTAGAAATGGCAAATATCCTTTTTTCTTGAATAAAGTTACTGAACTATCTGTATGTAATTTTGTAGTATTATAGTTCTTTTAATATTCAAAACAAACAATTCATAACTCAGTAAAAAGAAAGCTTTCCATTTATAAAGGGTTTCAATTAGAAGTAAATATGTGTTATCATTTATAACTTGCTGTAGTTAGCTGAATTAAATTTAGACACATTTTATTTCTCCAAAGTATAAATTTAAGATAAGTTTCCACAATTTTTTTTTTCTATTTTTTTAAAAAAAAAATAGAATAATATATTGTTATAATAAATATTAGCTCAAACATAACTTAGATCTCTAGCCATTCTATGATAAATATCACAGCATATGATATGCATGAGTTAACAAAGTCACTTTTAAATGTTTCTTTTCTTTATGTTGTAAGTTGTTAAAATATTATTGACAATACAAGAATAAAGAATTATGATAACAGTTCCATAGCAAAATACTAAATAAGAGATTAAACAGTTCAATTGAGTAGTTAATACTAAGTTATTTAAGAATAATGCAAAAGTTAGTAAGCAAAGAAAACAAATACAAGTCAATTCTTTAATACTTTTACTTAAAATAATAATTATTGTTAGCAAATTAAATATTGCAAAATAACACACATGCAAGTACATATATACACATATACCATTAGAACTGTTTTAATTAAATAATGCTTTGTTTCTTACATATTATCTAATGATTTATTTACAATATTTTAAGTTAACTAACTTTATAGATTTAATTGATAACTATTAAAATTTAGATTTACTTACAATAAAAACTACACTATTTTAATAAATATTAGTACATTATTTATACTTTAAACAACATTATTAAAATTTGTACTTATAACAGACTACTAATATGCATTTTAAATATTACTTAATGCATTAATAACATTATATAAAGTAGTTTTAAGTTCAATTGCTATAATTTTAGTTTTACAAGGTTACAAAGAATATTACTGGATAGAAATTTAAATTTTTTACTATTTTGTGCATCTAACCATTTTAATTAAGGCTCAATTAAAATGGGTACAATATATATAATAAATTAAGTTTGATGTCTGTATTATTTCCAAAATATATGTAATTTCAAATTTATATATATTAAATATAGTAATATTCATATAATTTAACTTATTCTATTAGAAGTACTTCGACTGTATTCCTTTTAGTATTTGTTAACTATATAGCATTGAATAATCAAAACAACATTTCATAACTCCCATAATTCCATTCAGTTCATCCATAATTCTGCTATCTTAATGTTTGATGATTGGTGATTTATTAACATTTGACAATTTCTTGAAATAAATATAGTCTATTTTATTTTACGTTTATTGAGGCAATGTATAATTTGTATAACTTTTATATTTTTATAACCAAATTTAAAACTGTATTTACAAGTTTTATTATGATCAAGATGATAGTTTATTTTTATCTTTTCCTGATTGTTTGTCTTTTTGAACTCTTTTATATAAAAGCATATGTTCTTTCATCTTTTTCTAATGCACATTTAGATTCTCCGATATATTGTAAACCACATTTGCATATTAATTTATTTTTAAAAAAAATCAAGTCAGATGTCACATGACCTAATTTAATAAGCTTGTATTACAAATGTTATATATAGAGCTTGTTAAGAGCTTATTTGCAAGTTCTATATATAATATTAATTTATATATAATACAATTTTTATTTGAATTTAAATAATACAAATAGACTAATTAACAACTCTAAAAGCAAAAATTTAAGTTTTAATCAAAATTGTATTGTATATAAATTAATATGTAAATGTGGTGTACAATATATATCAGTGAATTTAAATGTACATTAAAAAAAGAATAAAAGAACATATGCTTTTATATAAAAGAGTTCAAAAATATAAACAATCAGGAAAAGATTAAAATAAACCTTCATTATCTGTTATATGTGATCATAATAAAACTTGTAAACAGAGTTTAAATTTAATTATAAAAACATAAAAATTATATAAATTGAATGTTGCCACAATAAATGTAAAATAAAAGAGGTCATATTAATTTCAAGAAATCATCAAATGTTAGTAAATCATCAATCATCAAACATTAAAATAACAGAATTGTGGGGGAACTGAATGGAATTATGGGAGTTGTGAAATGATGTCTCATTTTGATTATTCAACATTTGTTATATTATATAGTTGACAAAGACTAAAAGGAATCCAGTCAAAAGTACTTCTAATAGAAGAAGTTAAATTATATGAATATTACTGTATTTAATAGATATAAATTTGAATATTACATACATATATATATATATATGAAGTATATAGAAATGAAACATTAAAATATTGGAATGGCAGGATATAAAAAAAAGCATGAAAGTGAATTATTAAAAAAAAACTGAAATATTTAAATAAAAGTCATTAAAAATGGAATTATCAATATTAAAATATTTAACTACTCCAAAATAAAGATTTTTAAATGAATGGGTAGAAATTTACTTATTAATACAAATTCCTATCAATTTCTGATAGGATAATTTAAGTCAGACACTTGAGATAGAATTACCAAGATAAAAATTTCAATAAATTTGAAAATGATTAAAAATTTAAAGAAAAAGGTTGTAAAAATACAAAGGCTGGAAATAGTGCTACAAATAGAATGAGGTATCTGACCTGAGTAAATACTATGAAACAATAATATAAACAGAATGTCTATTATTTATAAGGAAATAAAACATAAATGGAACAGAAGTACTGAGAACAATATAATTGCAATAATGAACTTATGAGAATTGAATTGAGAAATTACTTGTGAAAAAAAGTCAAAGAGTTTATTCTTTGGAGTATAAGAAATGACAAAACTGGATCCCAGTAGATGAGCCTAGAGCTACAGAATCTGATATCTACCACTACAACAAAAACACAATGGTTATTTTAGATTTAATTATAAAGAGATCATCATCATTTTTATCCATGATCAAACTTCTGCAAAATGAAGGTCTCTCCAAGTTCAATCCATCTTCTCTGATCTCTCACCTCTCTTCTCCACATCACACCAGCATACTTTCTTATTTTATCCATCTAACTCACATGTGATCTCTTTCTAAGTTTTTTATAATCTCTTGGGAATATAGTTTAAAATTTTCAATTGCTCATCTATTAGGATCTCTTCTAGCAATATGTCCATCCCAACTCTATTTCAGTCTCCTAATTCTTTCAATGATGTCAGTAATCCCTGTTAGTTCACTCACTATTTGATCTCTTCTCATGCACAACTCTCCATATTTTGTTGAATGGTCTGACATCTCTGTATTGCTCTTTTGTTATGAGTCCAAGCCTCAGATCCATAAGTAAGAACTGTTAAAACACATTTATTAAAAACCTACCTTTTCAAAAACATAGGCACATTTCCTTTTAATAATGTTATTTCTACCAAAATCACTCCAACTAAATTTAATTCTATGATTATCTTTATCCATTATGTCTCCATTTGTAGTCATAATTTTGGCCAAGGTATTTATAATTATTAACTTCTTACAACTTATCATTAGCAATCTTTATTTTTTTCTTGATAAAAATCCATTGAACATTACTTTAGTCTTTTTAACACTTACCGTTAATCCTATGCTCTTACTTTCATTTGATAACTTTTGCAATATTTTCTGAAGCTCTAAAGCATTATTTTCAAAAACAGTTATGTCATCTGCAGAACCTAAATGACTAAAATAATCTTCATTTACTTTTATACCATTAGCTTCTCTTTTTAATCAACAAAATACTTCTTGCAAACTTACTCTAAAAAGTTTTGGAGATATGGAGTCACTCTGTTGTACACCCTTCTCAATTCTAATTTTTTAGTATTATTATATAATCTAATTGTTGTTGTTACATTTTTATAAATATTCTTTCGAATATGAAGGTATCCGGTATCTACATCTTGATAATCCAATGCTTTAATAACTAAAGAAATCCTTATATAATCAAATGCCTTTTCATAGTTTACAGATCAAAAGCAAAATGGCGATTCATATTCATTGGTCCTTTATATAATTTCTCTCAATATTTGCATATGATCCACTGTATTTAAAACCATATTTAAATCCAGCTTATTTTTTCAGTTGATTAAAATCCAAAGTTCACTGTAAATGAGTTGCTATTATTTTGTTAAATTTTTTTTATTAAACTGATAAAAGACTGATAGTCTGTAATTTCTGATATCTTCTTTATCATCTTTTTTAATTGCACTATAAATTCATCAATACTCCTTCAACATTTTAAGCAAATAACTTTATTTATATATTACAGTTTCGACTGTACTAGCAGTCTTCATCAGAACTACAACATAAAAAATTAGACAAATATTATATCAATACAACCAAAATTATTATTCTTCATATTTCCATATAAAAGTAAAATAAAACAAAATAATATAAAGCAAAAACAACTCAATCCAAACCCTTTCAAACAAAATCCTCCCAAATCTTTCAAAAACCCAACACATAAAAATTAAACTACAAAAAATATAATATTAAAATATATATATAATAATAATAACAAACTAATAATAAAAAAATAACAATAAAAATAAAAAATAAAAAATAACAATAAAAATAAAAAATAACAAAAACATTTTAAAATCATTTTTAAATTATTCTTCAAAATGACAAACAAATAAATGTATTAAAACAATTCAAATTTTATCATCAAACCATTAAAAACAAAACCCTTAAAACCCATTAAACCAATAATCTAAAATTTAATATCAAAAATTATCATTTTTATCATAACTAATTACATATATAAGACCAAAAACCCAAATACCCAAAAAACAAAAATTAAAATTAAAATTAAAAAATAAACTTAAAAATAAAAATAAAAATTAAAAATTAAAAAATAAAAAATTAAAAATCAAAATATTAAAAATCAAAAAATTAAAAATCAAAAATCAATAAACAAAATATTAAAAATCAATAAACAAAATATTAAAAATCATATACCAATATTCTAATAAAATCAAAAAACAAAATATTAAAAATCAAAAACCAATATACTAAAATAATTTCCCCCCTTTTTTTATACACTCCCATTTCCACACTACTTACTTCATTCTACACCTTCATACCTTCCCCTTAATTCCCTTCCTCATATATATCCTAATACTCCCTACCATTTTTTCCTATTTAACTACCATCTTACAATATTTAATATCAATACAAACTTAACTATGTTACCTTAATATTCCTTCTACCTTCACCTTTCCCACCATCTTTTTTTATTAACCACTTCTCAACTTCCTCTCTTTTCCCATCAACTAACTCCCCCTATTAACCACTTCTACTACTAAATTACTTTAACTTTTAATTCTTTATTAACCACTTCTCAACTTCCTTCTCTTTCCCCATCACCTAGCTCCCTCTATTAACCACTTCTATTTAGTCATTTGGTACTGAGGTGAAATTTTTCTACTTCATAATATAATAATGTATATTTGTAGTTATATCTATTTTTTATCATATAGTATATATTGTATTTGTTAATAGAATTTATATAATTATTAAATAAATTGTTGAAAATAGATTGGTAACTTTAATAGTGAGTGATCAAAATCTAATTGAAACATATTTTTTTAAAAAATAGACTCTGGTATGTTAATGTCAGGAAATGAGGTGTGTTATTATGAAAGTATGTTTCAGCAAAGGATTTAATCTAGATTTTGTAAATGGCAATAAGTTCCTAATTGCATGTAACAAAATAAACTGTTAATAAGTTGAATAAACACAGGTAAGAAAATAAGACTTGAAGGTGAAATAAAAAAATTAATTATTTAGTGGCTTCATCTTTATTGTGTATGTTAACAAAATTAGAAATAAAGTGGGAAATTCCCAATATGAAAAGGTTAAGTAATGGGAGGAGGGAGAATTTCTTCAAGTACTATAAAAAGGAATGTTTTTTTTTAAAAAGATACTTGTTTGTTTTAATATTAGGGTATGAGTACAGACTTTCACACCATCCACCACTTTCCACACTATCTCGTAACACTGATACACTTGAACACATATATGTTGAAAAGATAAATAATCACCAATACACGTATTTCATGCTAAACCAGCAATCATCAGTTGGTCCAGATTATCATCTCTACACATATATACTATAAGCGCTCAGATATATATTAAGATAGAGAATCCTCATACTTTAATGGACAGGCTTCAATCTACTGCACACTCCAACTCTTCAACCGTCCATCCAATTGAAAATCTGATGATGGAATGCTCAAAGGCCATCCTGAGGCCGAGATTCTTGTCACACCCATGTTGACCTAAGGTCAATCTGAACCCCACATGTACAGGACATAATCCATAATACATATGCAAGGATGCTAAGCCATGTTGTTCAGCTAGATATGTCTATGATTACTTCTGGGAACTCCTTTTCTATGGCTGACTTTATATCTGTGTTTGGAAAATATATGCAGTGTCTATAGGAAGAATACCACAGTCAGCTAGCTGAGGAGATAATTCTAATTTTGGTGTGAGCTTTTGAAAGTAAACTATCACAAGTAAGAACCCATTTTAGGACCCATTTCAGGTAAATGATCTGCAAATTGACCAACTATCTATTTGAACTCAGGTCTCATGCTTTGTAATTTGCTAGACAGACCGTACATAAATTGTGACTTGGGTAAATAAAAACTGTACTATTATGGTGTAATTGGACTCATTGCAATAGAAGTGTTTAGAAAATTGTGTTTAATTTGTTATATTACAAACAGCAATGTTAATTAAAGAAAAGGGATAAGATAGTGTATCATTATTTCTTTGTGTTATCAATTTACATGTATTCTGTAAATCTTTTACATTATTTATATATATTTATTATAACTATTTAGTCACTAGATAATTTGATGAAAATTGATTCGATCTATTCCATAGGGCTGATTAGATATTAGAATTTTTATATATAATTTAAATTAAAAATCTATTATGGGGTGTTACCGTTTAGATAAACAATGAGAGAGAGATTTGGTATTCTTACCAGATATCATCTTATATTTCTGGTTGAAAGAAAGATTTACTCATTTGCAAATTTGAATCAAATTAATCTCTACATCTAGGTTAAATCATTTTACTTATATGTTTTTTTTTTCCTGGTGTTATCTTGCTGGGATCGATCCACTCTGTCTCTATGAGACTTTGCTGATCCATGGCTTAAATGGACAGTCCACATATATCTTTCAGGTTTATTGAGAGCAAAAATCTATATTTGGTAATAATTGATTGTAATCAACATTAAGTGAGGAGGAAGAGGGTTGTTTGTGTGTGGATTTAAATAATGATCCAATCACTTCGTTATATTTTTTTAAAGCAAAGGATTAATAAACTTTATGTAAAACTAATTTTCAAGCCTATATATCAGGGGTCGCCAAACTTTTTTGATCATAGACCCCTATATAATTTTTCAAAATCTCCATCGACCCCCAAAAAAGTAATTTTCAGTTAATTAAAATAAAACTATCTATTAGTTACTGTGTTTGTACATTTATTTTATGATTTTAAACATTTATTAAAGTAATTTTACATTGCGTAACAATAGTTTTATGAAAAATGTGTGATTTGCATATTAAGAATTGTTTTCCTTCGACCCCTAATCGACCCCCTGGCTCAGATCACCCCTACTTTTGTTAAATAGACCCCTGGGGGTCTATATAGACCACTTTGGCAACCTCTGCTATATATGTATTTTTTTGTTTAATTAATTTAACTAATTAAATATTATACTGATCAAATGTTATCCTTCTACTGTTTTTTTTATTAGATTGAAGGGAGTAATAAAAATTATTTATGAGGTGTGTATTTACATACATAAATTGCTGGTTTATTGCAGCACGTATGATATTTAGAGAAAAATAAATTATGACCAGCAATCTAAAAATGAGAATTGAGATATCTCTTGTAAATCTGCTTAAAGGCTTCAGCCTGGTGGTGACTGCTAGTAATCATACATATTTTGTAAGTGTCAACTTGTACACCACAGTATATAACTGCCAAAATATTTCCATTTCTACACTTGCCTCTTTTAAGATATTTTGATTATAATTCTATCATTACAGAAAACCTTTCTTTTTTTCATCAGTTTAATTGCATATCTCACTTCTTCATTTAAAATTCTGAGCAATTCAGAAGTTATAGTAATTATAGAAAGTGCTTTTTTGTTCTTCATTTGCTATATAATTCTTGATAGAGCTCTTCTACACATTTTATGATGTCATCTCTCTTTTTAGAAATTGTTCCATCTTTTTTTTTCTTATTGCAGAAATAAATTTCATATCAATACCAAAATATTGTTTTACACTCTTGAGACTTTTATTTTATTCTATAACTTTCCTTACATAATTATATATTTTTTATATCATTATCAACTCTTTTTTTCACCATTTTACAAAATTTGAGATATTCAATCCTTCTTAATGCATCATTTTTATACAGTTTCATATTCCTTTTTTTTTTAAAGATGTCTTCTCTCAGTAAAAATTCTACCAGTCAATAGCTGCCTTTTTGTATCAGGTATGTTTGTTGCAGTTTTTAAAAGTGTATCAGTTATCTTCCTATTGATTTTGTTCAAATCTGAATCATGTTCAAAGTCTGTTAGTATTTGAAAATGATTTGCAAGTTCTAATTTAAATTAATATGAATGTTTCTGAAGATTAAGAATATCAACTGTGAATATTGTTTTTCTTAAAAAATTTTGTCTTTCTAGTTTTGTATTAATATGTATTTTACATCTCACTATTCAATGATCACTTCTTATATTGAATTTATTAAAAACATTGCCATCTTGAAATACTACTTTCTGTTAGTTAAAATGAATTCTACTGCATCATTATTTGGATGCTTCAATGTCCATTTCTTTTTAACATTTTTCTCTTTAAAAAAATGTATAATATAAAGTTTTTATTTTTCTACAAATTCTACAAGTGTGACCTATCTCATTTCTATTACCATAACCAAATTTACCTACATAACCTTCATCTTTGAATTGTTTACCAATTCTAGACTTAGGGCATCCTATGTCAATTTTAAAATGTTGTTTGGTCTGATGAAAAGTCTTTTGTACATCCATATAAATTCTCTATTTTTTCATCATAATGAGAACTTAGTGGGGCATAAACCAGAATTATCTGCATTGGATATCTGCCATTATGTTGAATAACTAATCTTGTCACTCTGTCCAATACCCCATAAATCTCCACAATTTATTCTTCCAGTTTTTATTTACAATGAATCCTACTTTACTTGTAATTTTAATGTTTCAACCTTTGTAGTATAGTGCATGTCAACTTTTTAAATCGATTATCTCTTCCCCTTTTTTTCTAACAAAGTCCAATAATGTCAGATTTAATATTAGATAATTCTTCTTCCAATATTTCTTTATTTGAAAATGATCTGAGTTGTAAGTACTTAAAAAATCATCATCAAATAGAAACCTGGATCTGAAATCAGGAAATTCTTAGCACCCTCCTCCTTCAACTACTAAACCTCTCCTTAGATGACAACTTTATATCCTCTTGGGAATTAGGGATAATACATAATATACATAATATATATTCATTTTGTCTTCAAAAAAACAACCGGATATTTGAATTAAGAGCTATCAGGCAACTGAGAAGAAAGACCATAGTGTTTCTTGATCTTAAACTTAGAGGTAAAAAGTCAATAAACTTATTCTACTGTCTAATTTATATAGATGAATAGCCCATCCATGTTCATATACTATATGAATATTTACAAAGTAATACCAGTTGCAACAATTAGAATGTATGAAATAGATATTAGCAAATTTCTCTACACAGTTCCTTTAAAATATCCAAGGGAAATCAAAGGATCTCCTTTCAGTTAACAGCAATTGCTTTCTGTAGCCAAATGTAACTGTTATATATATGAGAATCTTCATTGTTACTTACTAAGTTACATGTATGATGTCCTTTTAAAAATCTGATATTATTTACAAATTTGTTTTTTTATTTATTTATAAATAACAAACTTGTTAAAAAAATGAATTAATCCATAATCATTTATCTTACCAAGATTTAAAACATGTTTTATCTTACCAAATTTGATAAAAAAAATATATTACTTTTCATTTATATTTAAAAAAGCAAAACAGAAGAAATTTCAAGTCAAATGCTCATTAACTGTTTCTGAAAACATTGGAAGATTTTAATGTTATTAGATATCAGCTTTTTATCATGTTAACAGTTACTAGGTTCATATGTGTTTGCAACATATATACATGCTTAAATGTGATAAATTGAAGATTTATTTTAAAAGAAATTATAAAAAAAATAGATACTTGTCAAACATTGGTGGTCCAGTAGTCAGCACAACTGCCTTATAAGCAGTTGTCCTGGGTTAGCGGGTTCACTTCCTGGCCGATGCTATGACACATGAGAAAAAAAAAGATACTTGCTGAGATCAAATGATCATAATTTTAAGTAAATAAATAGGAAAAGTATATTGACACCAAAGTAACTAATTTAATTATTATTTTAAGATTTTCAATAATAAAGGCTATGATATTACTACAATTATTACTATATGATTTGTTGCAGTAGTGACCATATTAAAAAAATTAACACTATTAATCTTCAGTTAAAATTTATTGTATCTTAAATTATCTTGCAGTGTAAACATCTTAGAACATCTATCATTATATATATATATTTCAGATATGAGCCTACTTTTTACACTGAGAAATAGTTTATGACATGATTGATTTTGAGGTATGTGCTGTAAAACATAAATTTGATTGGTTAAATATATTTTTCAAACATAATAGGTATGCACACATTTTTCACAATATCCATTTTAGATAAATATATTAATGGTTATTGCTAAACATTTACTGGATTATGGCTTATTTTTTCATATGCCATTGGTTAGTCACTTGATTATCTTTCATATTATTACACTATTTACTACTGGCTGATCTAAAATAAAATGTCATAAGTCAATAATTGGATAATAGGCTTTTCTTAAAACTATATTTAAATAAGCATTTATTTTATATAGTGCAATGTTTTTAACCTGTAAATGGTAAAAACATCACACTATATAAAATAAATGCTTATTTACATATGTTTAATTTCAACTAAGAATAACATATTGTAAATTCTAGTAAATTCACAAGTGTCATTCATTCAGGAATAGTAAAGGTAATTTAAAGTGATTGTTTAATATCTTCATGCTATCATTTCCAAATGCTTAAGATTTTCCCATACTTAAACATTTGGGTTGAAAGGATAGATGGATTCATTCTATCTTTCCACAAAGATTTTATCTTGTGTTTGGAAAGTGAGAGTATTCATTTATAGTTAAGATCCACAAAGTGCATGGGCATTAGCTTAATGGCTGATTATTACTATTTAAAACTATATTGTATATAAAGTCAATTTTATATATCTATTTATTAAGATTTCCTATCAGCAGATCATTATGTATTAATATTAAATAATGAACACACACAGATATTTTTATATACTCCACACATTAAGGAAAATTTTGTGTGTATCTAAATATAACAAAATAGATGAATTAAATTTAATTAATATACTTATCATCTATGTCTCTGTTTATAAAAATTTACACAGTGTCAAGTTTTGATACTTGCCCACCTTTTGGCCAACAGACATATAGAATTGAACAATACTATTTATACCACATAAATAGAAATAAAAACTTAAAAGATTAACAAAATGATTGATCAAAATGTTAAAAAGTTTAAATGTTGGTATATTTGCTAATAGAATATGGCTTTACTTTGAATTTTGGAAGTTTTTGTTTCAAAATTTTCACTTTTCAATAAATTACAAATAATAAAAGTATAACTTAGAAAACTATATTTTATTGAAATCTTAATTATTTTTAAAATATTATTCTATTATTAATAATAAATTATTACATTAAAAGGGAACTTTTTATTTAGTTATTTCATACATTTTTAGGCAAATATGCATTGTATCTGATAAATAACAGCTTAAATATTTGTGTTCTCCATTCTTTTAAATCATAATTAAATAATAAAGCTATTTAATATATACATTTAATATCTGTTAATGCTCAAAGTAAAAGTGATCATAGTTGATGAGAGCTGGTTCTGAGAGTTTAGGTTTTCTTTTTAATCATTCAGTAGCTTAAAAATAATATTTAAAAAAATAGATTTTTTAATGTACATGGTATCTGTGCATCTGTCTATATACCAACCCACCTGTTTGTATTCTCAAATATTTGCTCACTTATTTATATATCTATATATTAAAGTAAATCTATTTATCTATGTATATATAATGAATGTTTGATATTATAATTTACAAACTATATTTATAATGAGTGTTTTAAGCTGAAATGTATTAGCAATAAAGATAATCTTGTTTTAATTATTCAAAGTCTATTATAATGCCATATATGTTTTTTAATTTTATTTTTGCTATATATATATCATAAAAAAGGTGAGTAACCATTAAATATATAATAGAAAGATGGCAAAAAAAGCATTTAAGATGCTATATATATATATCCTTTAAAAATTACTTTTCACACTATAATTATATCCCTTTCCAGTAAAAGAAAAAAAAAAGATTTTTATATCAATCACATAAAGAATATTGAAAAAATAATAAGTAGTTAATTTTTTTTCTTATACATCTTTTTGTAAAAGAAGTTGAAAATATCAATTAACAAAATGATCAATGATTTTAAAAATAAATTGAAGCAAAAATGCAGCCAATAAAAGGAAATATTAAAACATTTTTGAAATGAAACAGTGAATAACAATTTTATTTCAAATCAAGTCGAGTGAATCAATTCTTGAGTATTAGAGCTAGGAAATAAATAAGAAAAAAAAATTTTTAAATTAAACATTTGAAAAAAAAAAAAAGATACCACAAATTGATAAATTATTTCTCAATCAAATGCATAACTTTTATTATATAATTTACCTAAAAAATCTCCTGCTTATATATATATTGTAATGATATAAATGGGAATAGTAGACAACACACAATTATGTATTCGAATTCATCCATCAATTTATCACATAAATAAAGTTAAATGAATTGAGAGAAAGACTCTCTGATCAGTTTTTAAAACTGAGGTAATAAAATTAAGTGTGTAATACCCAAGAGACAGAGACTATTAAATCTAATCAAATTCAAAATTCACAAAGTAAAAAAAAAATATTGAAATGAATCAAATAAAGAATTATGTATATGCTCTGGTTTTAAATCTCTAATCCATACCAATACAATTTAAAATAGAATGGAATAATAAAGAATGATAGCTTTTGTGGATATACTATACTGTACATTAAAAGGTAAGGATTTAAATATATTAATTAGATAACATGGACTTGAAATAAAAATGTTTAAACTATATGCTAGTTAAAGTTCATTTATCTATGTTTCTTTGAATACAAATTATGGTTATTGCATTTAAATGCTTAACCCTTCAAGTACACATATAATAAAAAGTCAAAATAAACCTGAACAATCTGCAATAATAGTGAAATACTTGTCATCCAAAGTCCTATTGCACTTTAGATTTTATAATGAAATCCACATATATTCAATAGCTGTGGGGCAGCAATAATACAAAAGTAATGTTTGAAATCTACTCCATTAGGTTATCAAATGTGATTTTATGAGCAGAGCATTTTAGGTGTGTTAATCATTTTAAGTGATTATTGCTCAGTACATTATCCTGTAGTTTAAATGCTATTAATGTCCGTGCATATGAAGCATCAAATATCAGTAGATGCTAATTTCCATGAGTAATTCATCTGATTTCCATTATCATAGTTTTCTTTTAAAAGTAATTATTACTCTATCTATCAAGGTATTGCATGATATGTAGACACTATAATATATATTTGTAAACATAATGTAAAGGCTTTTATCAATAGGTATAAAACAAGATGATTCCGTAGGTAGAGTCAAGAATGTAGCGACAGAATATAAAAAAAAATCAATATTTTAGCATTTTTAATAAATAATCCTTTCAGTTTAAAACATTGATATTATACTTTAATACATTTGACAACATTATTGATTTTTTTTTCTCAAGCGTTGTTAGCGGAGAGGTCAACGCAGCTGCCTTGCAAGCAAGCAGTTGCTTGCAATCTGTTGTTGCAGGTTCACCTCCAGGTCGATGCTATGGCATATGGAACATTATTGATTTTATCAATGGGCATTTGCATTGTATTCCAGATACATGCATATGTATTTTACTTTGGCTTTAAATAAGCATTTTGGAAATCTCTGATGAAAATAAAAAACTTTTATAATGTGATGACAGTTGTACTTCAGCTGGTATTCAAATCTTAATTTACATTCTGTTGTTCTTAAGAGCAGACATCAACTTTCCTTTTAACACTTTACGTTGAATAGTTTTTTAGTAAACATCTTTCTAAATATGTACATTGTGGTTTCGTAAAAAAAAAAAAATGTTTTGTAAAAAGTATAACTTCTCTTGAAGTAAACAAAAAATATATAAACAGAACACAATCCAAGAGAAAATAAAGGGCTCCATCTTGATAACACTAATTTCTGTATAATTTGTTTGAACAATGCAATATTTATCATTTTTACTATTTGATGTGATCGAGCTTATTTGTTTTGTAAAATTCATCAAGTGATTATTGTAAACGAATACATTTTAAAGTATCAACTACACACACATATATAGACTCATACATTAGAACAGGCAAAACTCTCCATACAGTATTGTACGCAGAAATGGTGATCATGTGATGTTTATAGACTCATACATGTAACCTATTATCTATTTATTAAACTCTCATAGTGAAATATATATATAAAGCAAGCAATGTCATTTGGGAAAATGTTTTTAAAATTGAAATGTTTTGATTAAAGATGCTAAGTTTGTTGCATATTGTTTTGTCTTTAAAATGGGATAAAATGAAATGCGACTTCCTCTTAAACAATACAATAAAATAAAACAAATCAAAATTGTTATTTTGACTTCAAAATGGTTTTAAAAACTAAAGAACTATGTAGTGAGAATTTTGACTTATCAATGACTTTAAAAAGAAAACATATCTTTATATAATAAAATAAAGAAGAGATCAGTTAGCAATTCTAATAATTAGTAATATCCATAAAATAATGAACTGAAATTCAAATTATTATTATTTTTTTGATAATATATTTGTGCCATAACATGTTGGTCAGGGTGAACTGATATGGTGTAATTTATTACAATAATCTCAAGAATCGTAGTTAAATAAGCACAGAAATTCATAAATGAGCAGTTTATGTTTAAAATTTTTTTTTTTTAACTGATCATATAAAACCTTGGATTAATTCTATC
The DNA here is from genome assembly GCA_028023455.1 of Epiperipatus broadwayi. Classification (NCBI taxonomy): domain Eukaryota; kingdom Metazoa; phylum Onychophora; class Udeonychophora; order Euonychophora; family Peripatidae; genus Epiperipatus; species Epiperipatus broadwayi. The sequence continues at coordinate 7,946,846 of JAQFVV010000004.1, forward strand.
AAAATTTGAATAATTATAAATTTATTTAAACGCACATTGATTACGTAAGTAATATTTACTAAGGCTGTAAACCTTAAGAATATGCGCATGAAAATGCGCACATGTATATAAAAGTTAATACACATGTTAATCAATGTGTGTGAACGAACAATTTATAAGGCATTTTAAATAAAATTGATTTAAATTGATCTATATTTAAGTTCAATTAAAAAAATAAATTTGATTTAGAGCTAACAAAAGATTGTTTTGTTATTCTGTTTTAAAAAAGGTTTCATAAAAGTTAACAAACAGGTCAAATTATATTTTTAAATTAATAGAAATACATAAATTGTTATATAAGAATTTTTGAAGGTGAAAAATTAAGAATAAATCAGAAGACAATAAATTTTAGCTTTAAATCTTACAAAACAAATTTAATCTTTTGGTGAAGGTATTTTTTAATTAGAGATTAATGCAAATTAAATGGAGAATTGTAGCTTTTTTATATGTTTGTAAAACTGAAAATTCTCATAAGTTAAAGTTGATATAAAAATAGTTTGAAATCATTCTTTCTGCCTCTCTTTACTTATGCTTTTACTTATTTGTCAGAGTTACTATTGTATCAGTAATCATGGGAGCAAAATCAGTAATCACTTATATGGTAGACTATTTTTAGAATGTACTTCAAACCTCATTGCCATGACACTAGTAAAATTATATTTGAAATTATAACCATGTCCTGGTAATTAAATCTTTTAAAAATCTCTCTATTGGTTTTACCATATAAAAACATTTATATTATAATGAATAATCATATGCAGCTAATACATTCTACCATCATAACATATATGGACTTCAATGTTCAGGCACTGCATGATCATTTCGTAAAATCTCCAACAAAGGCTTATGATCAATAATAATTTCAAAACTATGTCTTAAAAAAGACTGATATTTTTTTTCTCTGCAAAAATGATCATCAGAGCTTCTTTGTCAATTTGACTGTAATTACACTCAATTTTTGACTATGTTCTGAATGCATATGCTACAGACTGCTCTTTATTATGTATAGGGTGAGCTAAAACAGCCCCTACCCCCAAGTATGATGCATCAGTGGTAATTCTAACTTCATGCTCTCTGTCAAAATACACCAAGAACATATCGGATGATAAAAGCTCTTTAGTTTTTTCAAAGTCCTGCCTTGGGTTTCTGACCAAACCCAACTTTGCCCTTTCTGCAATAACTAATACAATGGTATTGCCACCATCACTTTATTCTTTAAAATGGCTCAAAAAAATTAACTAGCCCTAAAAATGCCCAAAGCTGCTTTACATTCTTTGGCCTTGCAGCATTTCTAACAGTCCTGACCCCATCCTTAAACAGACATTTTACTTTATCTGAAATGCTGTGACTTACTTTAACTTGTGTCTTCCATACATACTTTTCATGGTTTAACTTAACACCCACCTGACGTAATTTATTGCAAACTTTCAAAATTCTCTCTTTTAACAATTCACTAGATGTCACTGTTATCAAAATGTTGGCATAATAAGGCATTACCCCTTTTAACCTTTGTATCATTGAGTTTGATTTAGTCTGAAAGATGTTCGGTGTTGTGGCAATTCCAAATGGTATATGATTACATTTGAACAGTGCAAATGGTATGTTTAGCATCAATATTCTTGCTGATTTGTCAGTAACTTTAATCTGATGATGAGTGAAGTTGAGGTCCAATTTGGCAAAAAACTTCACATTTGATAAACTCGCTAAAACTTGTGCTAACATTAGCTATGGAATAAGCACCTTTATTAAGATATTTATTTATTGTCACATGGTAATCATCACACATTTTGATTTTCCAATTAGGTTTAGTTATCACCATTATGGGAGTGGTCCATTGTGCCTCTTTTAAAGACGTTAGCATACCTTTAGCCACCAACATTTTAAACTTTTCTTTGACCTTTTCTCTCTGCACAAATGGAATCTTCCATGGCTTACAGACCACAGGTCATGCATTTTCATTTAATTCTAAATATACTAAGTTTGCTTTTATTAATCACAACTTCTCAGAAAATAATTCAGGAAACTTATTTAACATTTCTTGCTCAAAGGAAATATTTTTAACAATTGACATCTTAATACTAACTTCTTAAACCACTCTCTACCAATTATTGGACTTATTTATCCTTTAACAATATATATTGGCAAACCACATACTTTACTTCTATATGAAATTGGATCATCTGCCATTCCAACTAATGCTAGTGAGTTTCCACTTATATCTCTAACTTTTATATCAGACTTTTTAATTTTAACCTCCTTATAACCTTCCTTCCATTGGATTTTGGACACAAATAAAATACCTGAGGCACTATCAATCTCCATTTCTAGTTCTGTGCTACCTACATATTTTAAGTGTTTTTATATCCTGATTTTTCCAGTGCAAAATCATACTCTTTTTATTATTAACTTCATCTTGCTTACTTCCCCTCTGTTTGGTTATTCCTCTTTTATCATTTGGATTGGGTTTTTTGCAAAGTGTTACTAAATGCCATCTGTTGCCACAATTAAAACAACTTTCTTGACACCATCTCTGCAGCCTACTTTTATTTGTTTTATAAACTGCTGTTCTGCTTTCCTCATCCATTTCTAAAAGTAAGAGCTTACTCAATAATTAACTTGTACACAACCCCTTTTTTGATCACTAATCCATATGACACCTCAATTTCAATCAATAATGTTTGTCTTAAGCTTTCATCTGCCATTCCCCATAACAATTGGTCCAATAAGAATTGTTCATCAAATTCCTCATATTGGCAGTTTTTTACCAACTGGCATAATGCTATGTCAAAATCCTTTATTTTTTCTCCTTTCACTTCTCTTCTATTTCAGAGTGTCCACCTAGCGATGTGCTTAAACAGCCATGAGCTAAAATATACTGTTAACTTATTAACTATCCCCTCATAACTTACTGCCTCTATTATAGGTCCATCAAATAATTTATTAATGATTTCAATTACTTGCCTCCCTATCAAGCACAACAAAGCTCCTACTTTTCTGCTATTATTGCCTATATCATTAAGTGTGAAAAAAATTTCAAGTTGCATAATGTATAATGGCCATTCCACTGCATTTCCTACATCAAATTCAGAGATACTACCTTGAGCTATTTATATGCTTGTAGTATTACTTTCCCTGTATTAGGTTTGAATTTCAAATTGCACCATTTTGCCCATGATTCTCAAAGGGGCAAACCACAATTAAATAATAACTAAAACTAAATTTAGTACTATAGATTTATTATAAGTTATACAACCCAAAACTAGAATATATGTACAATCTTGAATGTAATTAATACACAGATAAATAAATGATCACAGAATTCTTAAAATCTTTAAATACTCTTTCAATATTGTCTGACAATTACTGTCTTATTAAATGGATTGTCACTTTCCACAACTATGCTAAACAACTGCAAGTTCCCCAAGTTAAAACTTCACAGCCATTTAAGCTTACATAAAACAAAATAGAATCAGGACAATGTGCTTTGAATACTAGTTATATTTTTATACCTTCAGATTGTGAAACATCTGGATTTATTCCTTGCAGATGTTGACTTGTTATGGACAATACTCATTGTGAGTACAACACAAAGGAGAAAAAGAGCACTTAAATCTACAATCCCAAGTTTTATAGTCTGCCATTTAAATTGTTCTCTTAACAGAAAAATTCCTTTGCAAAAGCATTTAATCAATTTCACTTTCTGGATCTAATATTTTGGTAAGATTTTATTTTTACTCTAATCAGTTCAAAATTTGCTTTTCCATTCTTTTCATTCAGTCTGTAGAAACCTTTTTGATTATGTAACTGTATTCATTTTCTTATATCTATAACTCATTCCTAAAACAGTTTCCATTACCATTAATTAGTACATTTAAATTAAACTTTAACTTCTGGATTATTCTTATCGACCTTTTTTATATTAAAATATTTCTTGAAATTAAAATACTATAGTTACCTCTAAAACATTGCAGATAAATTTTTCATTAAGTAAGTCTTTAAGTATATATTTGGCTAGGGGTAATTCCTAGTTTAATATTATGCTTAGTAAATATTATTAATAAAGTGGTTTGTGAGCAAGTTATGAGTGCAGAAAATTTGAAAGCCATCAATGAAAATATGGTTATTTGCTGTTTATATATATTCTGAACAAATGATAAAGATAGGTATGAGAGCTTATGATCTGGGATAACTGATGAGTGCTGGTTCAGCACAAAATACACATCTTGGGAATTATTTATCGTTTTCACATCTTTGATAATAGGTTTCAGTAATGTGTGATAAAATAGACGTTTGAAATATATTTAAATACATATTGTATGAAATTAAGTTTAAGTAGCCTAAAAATAATGTGTATATAAAGGTAAAATTATAACACGTTTTATGGATTATTTGTAAAGATCTGTAGTGCGAAAGGTTGATCTGACTTCTGGCCTAATGAATGGTCATGATACAATTGAGGTAAAGGTGCACTAAAAAAACTAGAGAGAGATTATGCATTGGAAAAAGTGGATTAAACTTGGAGAGACTTGCATCTTGCAATGTTTTGATAATGCTTGAAAATGATAGTGAGACATAAAAATATATTAACATAAGCCTTTTAAAAATTAGAAAGAAACAGATATTATATCTTACTATAAGATATTGAAATTACTTAATTTAAAATAGAATCAGTCTTGCGTTGTTAGCCGAGAGGTATCGCAGCCGCCATGCAAGCAAGTAGTTGCTTGCAGACGGTTGTGGGTTCGCGTCCCGGCCGATGCTATGACATATGAAAAAAAAAAAATTAACTAATAATTTCTAAAATTTATGATGGTATGAAAATAATATATCTTTTTCCATATTCATGCATATACTATACCCTTGAAAATGATCATAATAAATGGCTGAAGCATTGAGAGATGAAAATATGTGCACACTATGAATCTGACAGATAAAGTTTAAAGTATGCTCAGCGTGCAATGTTTAATTGGAAATAAAGTACCTTTTTTCGTTCCATGTTTAATACATAATCATAGATTTTCAATTGGCACAGGAAAAATGAAATTAAATATTATAGATTTAATAAATATTTACATGTGAAAGATTGAGAAGTAATAACTTATGAGATTTCTTATTTTTACAAGAAGATGTTTTTTCTTATTGATAATGGAAATAATATTGTTTATCAGGTATATGGATATCATCAAATAGTTCTGAAGGAGAATTATTCATTTGACTAAGATAGAAAAACAGGATAGTGAATGAGTTATTTGAACTGAATGGGAATAATATTAATTTAGAAAAATATTTAGAATTATGAAACTTTATTGATAAGTTTCAGCAAGTGTAAAGAAAAATGGCAATTTTTGTGAAATAGTAAAATGGTGTTGCTTTTTATTATGTAAATTTAGATTCAAAATAATATATAATGACCTAGTTTACCCAAAATACAATTAGAATATATAAAAATTATCATTGATATTGTACAATATTTTAGTATTTCAGAGGAAAATAGCTTATTATATTCGATAGCAATTCTGATTTGGTTTTTTAAGAGTGGATTATATAATTGGGTCTTTGCATGTAAGTATATTCTTATAACAGACTAAAGATATAATCATAACAATTGTTTAAAAGTGTTATTATAAGGTTATTTGCAACAATAACAGATGTGTCAAATTTACTAGGTGTATATTTCAAAGCTATTTAATAGGCAATGTGTTTGAAACTTCTTCACTATGCAATTTCAAAAACATGTCAAAATAGTTGGACATTTTTTTCTTAGTAATGTCAATGACCAGAATTATGGGACGTAATATATGGTGCATTGAATTTCAGCTCACATTATTTTTTACAGTTTTATTCACATTGAACATTGTGAATTATTAATTATCTAATTGTATATTCAATGTACTGTGATTAACTATAAGTTTGAGTTTAATAAATAACATAAAAATACATTTTTTTGCAAATAAATGTGCATTAAATAAGAAAATATATGATTGTTTGCAATAAAAACTCAGTAAAAAAATTTAAGTGTGAAAAAAATTTTGGTGATAATAAATTGAAGTCTTCTTTAATCATAAAAGATCTTAGTTTTGTGATATTAACTAATATAGTGGTATTTGTATATGTTTAGCTTTGATAGTGGAATGAAATATTTATATGATTTTAAAAAGAGAATATTATAACGATAATGGAAAGTAGAAGAGCATTTGTATAGACTTATTATGATTTTATAACTTTTTTTTTAAAATATATATTCTAAGATATGTGAGTTAGTATTTAAATTCATTTTGGTTTGTATAACAACAATTAAAGAAAACTAGTATCTATTAGTAAGATGAATTAGTTATTTTGGAACCAAAATTGAATTTCTTAACAATGAATATGGCAACAATTAATAGTCAAATAAATAATAATCAACTATGATAAGGTAGAGTGTTGTGTGAATATTTTTATTCATTTTTTATGTCAAGATCAAAAATTTAACAGGTTGCCATTTGAAGTCTTTTATTATAAGATTTATTACCAGGAACTTCGATATAATATTAGGTGAAAATGCTTTTTCTAAGTATAAATGTCTAGCTATAGATGAGCATGCATTAAAATCATAGTGATTTATATGGAAACATATTTAAAAATAGTGCAGTGAAGAATAAGAACAAGTATGCTGAATTAAAATTGTCAATTGGTATATCCATGAGGTGAGCGGTATTACATAGATAAAAAATAGATAGGTGTTTTCCATTTCAAACTAGATATTTCAATTCTGAGATGATTTTAATATTTGATTGTTATGCCACCAGATTTGTAAAAATAGTGTGATTGCAGTATACATATATAATGGCAAAAAATACATGGTTGAGAGAACAAACAGGTGTTACTGACATCATTGAAAAAATTAAAAGACTAAAGTGAGTTGGGCTGAACTCATTGTTAAAAAAGATGATAATAGAAGGACAGTTGAAATCTTAAACTAGATTCCAAGTGATTGTAAAATGCTAGAAATAGACCACATATGAGATAGATGAACAAAATAAGAAAGAATGCTGGGGTGATGTGGAAAAGAGAGATTAGAGAAAATGGATTAAACTTGGAGAGATGATCCTGCAGTGAATTGATAATAATTGTAAATGATGATGATATTGTAAAATGGAAAATTGTATAAAAGATATGAATGAAATATCACTGAATGTTTCTTTCTAGATTGAGCTTAAGACATAACTCATAACTGTTTGTGTTGAATTCATGATTTTGTTTCTTAATAAAGGACTATTTAAATCTAAAATGGTAAACTGTTTGTGAAAATAAGCTTATATATATATATATATTAAAAGTTTAAAATGCATTATATAATGATAATTTTGATGAATATAACAGAGTTAGTATGTTTAGATTTGAAGTAAACAAATCTGACACTGACAGATAAAACTTTTTTTGTATCCTAACAGTCTTTATTACTTATAGAAGATATTTGAATAAAAACTGGGATATAAAATCAACACCATTTAATCAATCTGACTATGATGATAATTCTCACATAGAATACTATGATAGATGTAAGATGATATTGTCATGTAAATATATTATAATTCTTGATGCCTGTATTTCTTCAAAGCAGTATACGTAATTATATAATTGAATATGTATATACAGAATAAATAATAAAAAAATGAAGATTTGAGGTTTAAACATGAATAAATTATTTTCTTTAGTATGAATTGAGACAAATAAAAGTTTAAAGATAATTCCATATTGAATATTAAAAATCCTAGGCATTGACATAATATTATAATTGATTATGAAATAATGGCAATACTAATGTATTTTGATGCAATAATAATTCGTAATTAGAATACCATGTGATGTTTAAACACAAGAAAAGTCATATTTAACTTGAATGTAAAAACCTTTACTTCTTAGGACTATTATTCTACCATTAGAATAAACAATAAAGTGATGTATTTTGGCATTCATATTAATGACTTAGTTATTTATATTTGTAAAACAAAAATCATTAGCTACTCAGTGAATGCAGTTTAATTTTAAAATTAAAATATTATTTAATAATAGAATATTATTATTAACAACATGGATGTTAAATAATTTTGTTAAAAACTGATCATTAATATTAGCAGATTTATCAGAGATTATATTAACATATAGTAGATGCTTAGAAATTATATTATAGATTATTTTTATAATAATTGGTCTTATTAAGGCAAATGAATAAGTTAATTTTTTTAAAAAGAGCTTTATTACTGATTTTCATCAGTAATTTTTAAAAATGTAAATTTCTGTACAGTTCACATTGGAAGTTTTTTTCCTTTTCCAGAAATGGAAATAATGACAAACAAGATTCTTCTTTGGGAATATTTTCAAGAAGGAATGTCTATCAAAGTGTTATTTTAAAAATGTATTTGTAAAATGATTTATTTTACAAGTTTAAAGAAGAAAAGAAAGTATTTGGTTTATTATTCTTAAAAATTCTGCTCCATATAATTAAGTTGTAACATTGGTGTTTAGTACTTACACCCATATATAAATAAAAATAATATTATACTTTGTTTTACTATGTATCATTTTTTATTTAAAGATACAGATTGCCTGCATGCAGTTAGCATTTAAATGTCATGAGTAAATGTAGCTGATGATTTTAAATCATATTTATAACTAGTTAAGCTCCTAGTTGGTTTGGGTTGAAATTCTTAGATTGTTTAAATATTGTGAATTCATTGAATAAATTATAATACTAGAAGTATCAGCATCTCTTTGATAAGAATTTTTAATCCAACACTACTCAGCAATGAATGTCAATAATTATAAAACAGTCAGGAAATCTAGTTCTGCATTATTTATAGATATGGATTTAAAATTGCTTGATGTAGAATGAATTATTAATGTTAATGCATGTCTTAAAATTATCTACATGCTAATTTTTTTTAGTATTTACAATCTTGAATATATATATATGGGATTTGAACACAGACTTTTGAGCCAATTCAACCATCCATACTATCTCAGACACATGACCACACACATGCAGAAAAGATAAATAATCACCAATATGCGTATTTCGTACTGAACCAGCACTCATCAATTGGTCTAGATTATCACCTCCCATACATATATACAATCAGTGTACATATGTTATGAGAGATGATAATCTGGACCAACTGATGAGTGCTGGTTCAGTACGAAATACATATTGGTGATTATTTATCTTTTCTGCATGTGCGTGATCATATGTATCAGTAATATGAGATAGTGTGGATAGTTGAAGTGGCTTGAAAGTCAAATCCCCTATACTTACAATTGGGCTTCAGGTATAAGAGTTCCTCGTATTCAAATCTTGAATATATGAAGCACCTCAAAACACATTTTAGCTAAATAATTTTTTACTTAAAAATATAGCAAAAATTAAATGGTTTTGACAATATATTTATACATTTATCATATTAAAAATGGAAAGCTGTGTTAATATACTAAATGTCAATGAAATATATGTGAAATATATTGAGATAAACTAAAAAAAATTCCCAAAACATACTGTTAAAAAGTTATTCATCTGGCTAGTATTGGCTGATAAATAAGTAACTTAGCTGGAATATAAAATAAAAATGAATAACTACACAAAAATTAGCAGGTGAATGGTGATCCCTTATTCACTGTTTAAGTTGGAGACTATTTTACTTTTTATCTATTTTATTAAAATTTAAATTATTACTGAGTGGCATTTAAATCAAATTAAAAATTTATTATTATTTAAATACTAATTTATATCATTTTACATTTAACATACTAAATAGACACATAGAAGTATTTTAGTCTAAATAAAATTCAACTTTTATTTTAAAAAGTTGCATATAGAAGGCTCCACTTAAAGTTGCAAAATAACAATAATTAAAATATATGTGTCTGTTGATATCACATTTATATTAGTATCTTACTATTCAATATCTTATTACTAGACTCGCATTCAAGTTTTGTCTTATTTTGATAGTTGTTTTCTTCTCCATGAAAGTTTTAGTTAATAATGCATTTCCTTTCTATTTTAATGTCATAGTTATAAATGTCAAAATATCGTATGAAAGTGGAAGGAAAAAATGTTAAAAAGAAATGAAAAGAATGAATAATGGAGGTGATTTCAAAAAGTTTATCTAAAGTAAATGAAAAACATACCAATTTACAATAATTTCAAATATTAAAATTTATTAATCAATTTCAATTTAAAAATTACTCATATTTTCAATATCTAATTTCAATTATATCAAAAAGTTACATGTTGATCGGCATTTTTAAACCATAATAATCTACTGAATATATATATTTTACATGAGTCTCTGATATATAGTCTATAAATATATTCATTATTTATGAAAGATAAATTTTTAGAAAACTTCACAAATATAGAATAACCAATACAAAATCATAGATCCTATGATTAAGGAAGGGGTCAAGTTTGTTGTCTCCATATCATGACCAATCAATATCTAAATTCTCATGTTTAGTAGCCATGGGCATTAAGAGCTAATAAAAGTGGTTTTTAAATAATGACCATTTAATTTTCTATCAAAAGTTTTTCATGTCAGTTATAGTTTTAATATTGATGATATTAACATAATACACCTCTAATTACAAGTGTAATGTTGAGTTCTTTTATTTTCTTGATTCAAACCATAACCTAATAATCATCAAGCATTGGTGGTGAGAAGTCAGCACAGCTGCCTTACTAAGCAATTGTCCCAGGTTAGCGAGTTCACTTATCGGCCAATGCTATGACATATGAAAAAAAAAAAACCACAACATAATTTTTAAGTAGTTATTTTGAATATGAATTCATCTAGATTCAATTATGACATTTTTCAACCTAAACAAAGTGTTAATAATAGTAAATTAATGTGTTGCCTGAAAATTCAATAGGAACCAAATTATTACTTCCAATATCTTTGTCTTGTTCCTACAATTGTATATATTAATGACTACATAAGAAAATCAAAATGATAAAAGTTTTTTTCTCTTAATTTTTTAAAATTTAACACTAATGTTTAAGCACTAATGAAATAAATATCTATCATTTGACACATTAATATGCATATTTATATGCAAGAACATCTGTAATAGATTATTTTATTCTCATTTCAAATTATTTTGAGAGATTTAAATGTTAGTAATAAAATTGTTTGCATGGATGCAAATGCATAAATAAATACATTTACATTTAACATAAAAAAATTTAAAATACAGTACAAAAATAAAGGTCAAAATATATTTTAAAATTCAAGTATTTTTTAGAACTACTTTAAAATGGGGGAAAAAGCCAAATAATTCTACCTAAAAAGTTAAAATCCACATAATACATATCAAATATGCCTTAATAAATATTTGAAAACATAAAATCCTAAATTAGAAATAAAGAAATATAATAAATAAACTTCAAAATTCAATAAATTTTTACAGCAAAAAAAAAAAAAACAACAACTCAATTTACATGTCTTAGTAATATAAAAATTCATTTATATTGTGAGTTTAAATATTATGAAACTAGCAAGAATTATATTGAAGCATGGAAATATATTAAAAATTATCAAATATATTATTATTTGGATCATCATATTCTATTGATGAACTACTTTTAATGATTTTAGAAAGTTTAATATCTGCACATGAATATAAGGAAAAGGGTATTCGTTCTTTACTATCAAGACATTAAAAGAATGAGACATTTATATTACTGTTTAAAATTTTAAAAAGGCTTTTCAAACTCTAAAACAAATATGAAAATTATAAAAATTCTAAAAAATATAAATGTGAATACACTATTTTGAAATGTAGTAGATTAATAAAAAGCTGATGATGTATTTTGCAATAGTAAAATAATCATCATAAAAAAGAATTTGAAAAAAGCAGAAATTGAATATATAAACAAATTCAGAATCAATGATATATTCAAAATCAAACCTTCTAGTTGATATTGCATCATATCATATATTTCATTTTAATTTAAATAAGCATTATAAAATCATTGAGGAATTAAATGTATAGATGGATTTTATATTTCACTATCTAATAATTTAAAGATATTTGTGTGCAATGCCTAACGTAAGTGAATAAAAATTGAATCATTTAGAAATCACCAAATTAGATCTTTTGTGAATATCATGTTCAATTGCAAATAAGGTTCAATTAGATTGTCTAAATTAATTAGTTATGCTAAAAATCATTTATAGTTTATTATAGATTACTTAAGAAACAAATATACTTAGAAATTTTTTGATACTTAGAGTATGTTGTTATACCTCAGCAATATAATCTACTTTAGAAATAAGAATTTCAGATCAGCATCATAAATTGTTACAACGGCTAACATTATCTACGAAAACTACATCACCAGATCAGTAGCAATCTTTTAATTACTGCAAAGAACACTTGATAAGTTGCAACAATGACAATAAGCTAACGATTCATATTGTGATGACTTAAGAGTCATCAAGAATCACAGATGAATAAGAAATAGTATTTATATCATAACAGATATTCAGAATTATGAATTTCAAGAATGTTTCTGTGATGATATAATTAATTTATATTTGTAAGTAACTTACTATTTTTTCAATATTAGACTCTATGATATACTACTAACATGATGTTCTTGATATTATATTATATGTTATTATATTATATGATATTATATTGCCCTTTATTAGGCCTAAATTTATATGACCATTTTACATCAGAAAACTGCATGAATTCTCCTACCAATTCTACCAAAATATCAAATGCCTTTTTAAATTGCTTAATATAAATACGTTCTTTTTTTCTAAATAATTTATTGAATTATAATTTGATTATAAATTCACATAAATGAATAATTTAACATATTTCAGAAGTTTTTATTACTTAGTTCTACATTGCATTCAAGTAGAATGCGCAATATACTAATTTTATATTGTCTTAATGACTAATTAATCTATTTCCTAAAAATATGTCATGCATATATTAAGTAATGGGTCAGGCAAATTTGTTTTCTTTAGTATATTTTTTCTGGTTAGATAATTATTATGCCTTGTAATGTTTATGTATATACATATAGTATATGAATTATTATTTTTGGATTAAACTGTGTATTATTTTCCATTACATACTGATATTTAGACAAACTAGCATCCGCCATTGTCAAGGTTAACTTTTGAAAAAAAAAATCATTAGATCTCAAACAGTAACGTGACTAGAAACGTAAGATCGCACAACAACTTTTCTTTCTTCACACAAGATTTTTCAAAAGCTCTTAAATGATAAAATATTTTCTTCCATAAAGACTAATAATATTATATTTAATGTTTTCATGATTGTATGATATAGATAAATTAATATTTTTTGGGCTAAAGTGTGTGTTATTTTCCATTACATACCAATATTTCGATGAACTAGCATCCGCCATTGTCAAGGTTAACTTTTAAAAGAAAAATCATTAGATCTCAAACAGTAACATGACTAAAAACATAAGATCGCACAACAACTTTTCTTTCTTCATGCAAGATTTTTTGAAATCTCTTAAACGATAAAACATTTTAACTCCATAAAGACTTAATGTTTTCATCATTGTATGATATAGATAAATTATTATTTTTTGGGTTAAACCATGTTATTTTCCATTACATACCGATATTTTGACAAACTTTCAAAAGTTAACCTTGATAATGATGGATGCTAGTTTGTCGAAATATCAATATATAATTGAAAATAACACATGGTTTAACCCAAAAAATAATAATTTATCTATATAATACAACTGTAAAAACATTAAATATAATATTATTAGTCTTTATGGGGAGAAAATGTTTTATCATTTAAGAGCTTTTGAAAAATCTTGCATGAAGACAGAAAAGTTGTTGTGTAAACTTACATTTCTAGTCATGTTACTGTTTGAGATCTAACGATTTTTTTTTCAAAAGTTAATCCTGACAATGGTGGATGCTAGTTCATCGAAATATCAATATGTAATGGAAAATAACACATGGTTTAACTCAAAAAGTAATAATTTATTTATATCATACAACCATGAAAACATAAAATATAATATTATATATAGGATATGTTTTAACATTTTTGTTAGAATTTATAAAACAAAAGTTTCAAAATCCTCATACTAAAAATTATATGTTAATTTAATTAAATTATATATGCATTTATATCTGTTATATAAATTGAAAATATTATATAAAAAAAAGTTTCACTGAAAATTAATTCACATAAAAACAGAATAAATTTGATACAAAATAATAAAAAACAGTTAGTTTAAATATAAAAATAAACAAAATTATTTGACATTTAAATTATCAAAAAATATATTGAATTTGTCATATATAATTTGTTTTAAATAATAAAAACTACTTTGGGTTGTCGTCGAATAGCCACTATATCCCATTCAATGGCGCAGTTTTCATGCTTAAACTATAAAATATGATCATTCCCAGGCCGTTAATTATAATCATTTCGATGTGTTTTTTGTAATGCGAAAATAAAAACAAAAGAAAATTATCTTTTTTAAATATTATTTAATTTTAAATATTATTTTTTATTAACGAATACAAATTAAATGATAATAATAAATGTAAAAAATGGTGCCATCCAGTGGAATATGATGGCTCTTGGACGACTACCCTACTTTGTTTCGGAAAAAAAAAAAACACTTTGATTCTTTCATTGTTTAACTTTTTTGTACAGATACAACTTATGATATAGTTTTAAACTGACATGATTAAAATTCCAAGTCACAAAATATATTATTGTTTTAGGAGGGAAAATTCTTGTCTCATAATTTTGATATTTAAAAAAGCTAAAAGTCCTAAATAGGAGAAGTTACAATACTATTTCATCAGTGAAATACAAAAAAATAATAGTAAACACACTCATTATTATACAAAATAATATTTAATAAAACAAAACACTATTTAATTCTACAATTTTCAAAATGCTAATATATAAATAAAAGCTATAGACAGCTTATGGCATGACTCCAAAGTAACATTTTATATTTATAATTTAAAAAAATAATAATAAAGTCTCATTAAGGACACATAACATTAACATTTTCATGCATATAGCAATTTTCCACAATTTATGTATAGTGTTCACTTAATAAAATTGTTGATCATATTTATAAAATATATTACGTATTTTATTTTTATTTTCCCCATATCATTTTCCACATGCATAATAAAATTTTCTAATAATAACAAAAGACTGTTTTGTAACCATTTGAGATTAGATTAAAAAAATAATATTAAAAGTAATTAAATATGAAAAAGTGATTTGGATAATTATAAAAAGATTTTTAAAAAGTAGCTTTGGAAGAAGATTGTAAAAAAATAAATTATGAAATAACATTAGTAATGAGATAGTGAGATCAAAAATAAATATTAAAAATTTAATTCATCTATTAGTTGGAAAACTAGTTTTGGTGAAGATTGTAGAATGCAAGAGGTAAATGGATAAAAGAAATAAGATAATAATAAATGCATTTATAAGGGAAGTGATTATGTTTTTTTAACAACTGATGAAATGTGGCAAATGTTTTAAGAAAATAGAGGTAATATGTGGATTTGACTTTTGACAGACAACTAATGCATTATATATATATATATGCATGTAAATATACAATTATTGTTTTTAATACATTGTACAGGCTTAAACCTGCATTTATATATGTAATATATGCGAGATTCGAACTCAGACTTTCACATGACCCACTACTCTTAGTGCCATCTCATATTGCTGACCCACCTGATCACACACATGTTGAAAAGATAAATAATCACCAATATACGTATTTCATGCTAAACCAGCAATCATCAGTTGGTCTAGATTACTATCCTCACACATATATATAATCAGTGCTCAGCTTTATATTAAGATAGCCAATCTTCATACTTTAATGGACAGGCTTCAAACTATTTCAACTCACAACTCTTCAGCCTTCCATTTCATTGAAAATCTGAAGATGAAACGTTCAAAGCTCTTATTAGTGCCAAAGTTGCTTTATTGAAATAGTTTTTAACTCATAATAAAATTAATTAAAATTAATGGTAAAAGAATATAATTATAAAAAAAAAATACTTATTTTTTTATAGAAATATTTCAGAAAAATCATAATGATAATATTACAAAAGAAATTGTTATTATTCTGCATTCTTTATTTACAATACTTATTTGTGGAAGAGAATATCAGAAAATATAAGAAAAATTAATAATTAAGATAAATAGAAAATAAAATAAATGTAATATATCAAATTTTTTTTAATATAAATGTTTTATTTCTAAATATTTACAAAAATATGTAATTAGATTATATTTATAATCAGAGAGGTTTTTATGTCACTGGATTTAAAGATTATATAGTAATGTTTTAAAAAACAATCTGAGTTATTATTACATAAATGTAAAAAAAAAAGTTTTATTATTATTTTTTGTAAATAATAAAAAAAATACTGATAATTTTGGTAAATAAAAACCATTTCTAATTTTTACTAAATCCATGGTGAAGAACAGAATATAGATTATAATGAGATATAATTTAAATAATTGTCCAATTAATAAAAAGAGCTCAATGCCATATTTTAATGATATGGCCCAAAATAATATTCATCTTACAAATAAAATATTTAAACTTCATTTTAAATTTAATTAATAGAATATAAAAATGTATGAAGATATCAACAAAATTTCATTGACTATTTTTATAATTACAATTTATTCAAACCACTTCAAACACTTTTTAGCAAAACTCTTTATTTGTACATATATATATACCTTATGTTTTGATTGTCCTGTAGTCTTCTTCAAAGCCAGTTCAGGATAGTTGAAACATAAGGTGTATGTACAAATAAAGAGTTTTGCTAAAAAGTGTTTGAAGTGGTTTGAATAAATTGTATTTATAGGATATTACAGCAAAATAAAGAAAAGTGTGATTTTGGTAATATTTATTTTTAGAATTTATTAAAAAAAGTTAAAAATAGTATTTTTGTATATAAAATTCAAATTAATTAAAGGAGAAATTTCAAAATGTAGTTTTATACATAAAAATAGTAATAATAATTCGGATACTTCAAGGTTTTAATAATAGAATTTAAATTTGAAATAAAATGCAATCTAAATTATATTCTATATGAAGGAGTATATTATTTATAAATTCATATAATACAATAACACTTTAAATGCAAGTAATTTAATAATACATTTAAATGTTTTCATAAATTGACTACAAATCCAGCCAATCAAAGCACTACAATTTGTGCTACTATATAATCTCTCAATAACCTCCAAACATAAATGTTCTGAAATATAATCTAATGCAATCATGAACAACTTTCAGCCAAGGGATGCATGTTGCTTTTTATTACTTTCCATATGGGCTTAATAACTTTAATTATAATTTTATATGTTTTGTTTGTTTTTACTTGGAAATTCATACATTCTTTGATACATCTTTAATGCTTCCTCAAATTATCAATAAATACAAATTAATGCTTTAAATAATAGATGTTTACTTTCTGTTTCTGTCAATAATAAATCTTACTGTGGCAAGTTTGGGAAGACATCAAGAATATATTAGTGTGTGCACATGCAGTATTAATATGTACGAATAATGGCAATTTAATATTTCTTTAAAATTGAAAGTGTGAAAATTGAAGCAGTTTTTTAATTTATTTTTAAATAAATTCACCTTTGATGACTTTTAAACATTTCATTATTATTATTCTTAAGTTAGGGATGAAGCTGATAACACTTGTAAACATTATTGCTGTAGTTATTTCTAATGAAAAATATAAAAACATTATTTCAAGATTCAATTGTATAAAATTCTGAAACAGAAATTTAAGATTTTCTTTGGAATTTGAATCTAAATATAGAAATTTGTTATTTTATTATGCAGTTTGTCATTAAGCAAAATGCACCAACATTTTTGTAGTTTCTTAAAAATGAAAGATAAATTTATCATCAAGATGAGGAATAAGAAATGGATTAATAATCTCTTTATTTTTTTAACAGTTATAACCATCTATTTAAATTAATTTGATTTTAAAATGCAAAAAAAAAAAAATAATAATTAATTCATGAATTGTATAGTCATATCAAAACGTTTGAAACAAAACTTAAAGTTTGAAAAAGTCAATTCAGCTCTTTTCATATTAACTAATCACAAGTAATCTGGATAAATATTAGATTCATTTTAATTGGTTAAAATGTCCACCACCACAGCTTCTCATTAAATTTAAGATTCATTTTAATTGGTTAAAATGTCCAACTCCAAAGCTTCTCACTAAAATTTGCATGCTGCAATTTCTTTCTGTTTTCTATTATATAAAAATTATATGAATTTTCTTTGAATATTTTTATTTTGGTATACTTTATTCTAAATATGATGTTTGTGAAATTTTAGTTTTGATATATTTTGTGCCAAATACAATGTTTATGATTTCTTTTTATTAGTGCAACTTGATTAATAATGGCAAACATCTCATGCAGTACATTACATAAAAAAGAGTTATCCATGCCTGTCACTAGTGCTTAAAATTTACTACATTTATCCCAAAATATTTGAACTAAAAATCTTTTCATGTAATAAATATTTAGATGTTCATTAATTCGAATGTGACCTAGGAAACTGAAAGAAAAGCAGTATAACAGAAAGACAGGCACAAGGAAATCATGCAAAAATTAACTCAATATAAAATAAGCTGTGTGGTGGCACAAGAATTCTAAATTTATTCTCAAATAAAAAAAATAAAAACATATCTATGTAAAACTAAAACAAATATAGTTGTGCAGATATAAAATTTAGTTATCAAATTAACTTAATAAAGAACAGGATTCATCTTCAAATTTCTATTTTACAGATGTCAAGTATATTACCTTAATATGGTATACTCTAAACAATGGTATATTTTATAATTTTTCATATTAGGATATATTAATTTAAATTATTTTGAAAAATTACAGCAACAACAAATGTAGTAAGACATTTTTGAATAAAAAGACAAAAGTAACACTATATCAGTAAGTTATGATTAATGTGAATTCAAATAGTGCTACATTCAATTGGTGCCATTTTTTGATTGAAATAACAAAGTTTATTTAATGCAAAATACCATGCAGTTCAATCTTATCATGATGTAAGTTAACATATATAATGTTAAATGTATCAATACTATTATGTGTATTTTAATATTCACCTTTATTTTTGAATACTTTTTTTAAAAAAAAAACACAGGATGTCTATAAAAATGCATAAAAATACTTCAAATGATAATAATTGTAATGAAAGTAGAATATATTTGTAATTATGTTAGAATAAAAATTAGATTCACCTAAATAAACACCATGTATGGTATTTTTGGAGAGAGAAAAAATAATTCAGACTATAGTATTCTTTTTTTATTAAACAATATAGGGGATTTGAACTCAGACTTTCAAGAACCCTTCAACTATCCACATTATCTCATACAACTGAAACACATGACCACACACATGTAGAAACAATAAATAATCTTTTATTTTTTTTTTGAAAGTCTGAATTCAAATCCCTATACTTACAATTAAGCTCCAGGTTTATGAAGAGTGCCGGGTTTTCAAATATCTATTAAACAATAGTGCCTTTTTTATAAAAATACTTTGCAATATTATAAATCTTCATTTGTTTACTTATTCCATTTCTTTATTTAAAATCAAATTGAAAAAGTAATCTTTTTATTAACTTTTTATGTTTATATTATATTAGTAAACAAAAAAAAAAAAACACTAAAAAAATTGCTATTCCTAATTTTACTGATTTGAAAATACTTACCATATTTTAAATAGAATAACACATTTGAATAATGTGAATTCTAATATGACAATTCGGACTACATCCTTATTAATAATTATGGCTTACATATTTATTAAAGTTTCTTTAATAAAATATTAATAATATATAAAAACTATAAAAATTGAACCCAATAATAGGTAAATGCTATAGTTGATGTTTATGTTGAAAATAAAATTTTAATAGACTGATATTAATATATTCATTACTAATTAATTATTAATAATATAAAAGCTAATTGACATTAGATGTGATATGTTGGACTATTTCCATCATTTAATAATATACCATCATCATAAACCTTCAGACTAATTGACATTATTTTGGTCAATGTACTAACATTAACTTTTAGTTTTATTGGTTAACTTCAAGGATTTCATAGTATTGTATTAGTCAGTAAATTAATAATTTTTATCTAGAAATGCAATTGTATGATTAGAAAATGTGAATATATTTTCTGAAAATAAATTGAAGAATTGGGAGTACAGCCTGAAACATGGATAAGGGATACAATCTACAACCATGGCTTAGATGGAGTAAAAAAAGATGACACTTTTGCAGAAAATGATAAAAATCCACATATTGATATATTGTATTGTCACAATTTACAATTCATTATTTCATCATTGCATAACATCTAAAAGGACTCATTTATAGCAATATAAAATTACAATATAATAAAAAAAATGATTTTTTTTAATTAATATTAAATATTGGTAAGAAATATATAATTCAAACACACACACACAAATTAATCCATGGGACATATTACAATTTCTACATCTTATATTAATTTAATTCTAAAACAATGGAAATACCCCAAGGCCTGGTTCCTAGTCCTTGGGAGGGGGGGCTGGGACATGGGTGCTGCAGGCATTAGTATGGGTTTTCACTTTCTTGTCCTCTGGATGGTAGAGATGATGTGATTCTTGGCAACTGTGATCTATCTAGTTGCCATTAAAAGGTCAGGGGTTACTTAGTAAACTATGAGAGAAGCTAAGAATGGCAAGATACATGCATATACAATTCAAGTTTTTTCTGTTCACTCGGTACATCAAGTTCTGCATTGTAAATCATAGTTTGAATATTGTATATCACTACATATAACATGCACATTCAAATATTAATATTATGTTAATAAATCATATTTTGAGAAAAAAAACAATGTTGTTGTTTTTCTGGTTGTTTGTAGTGAAAAATTTATCAGATATATTTTAATGAGCATTTAAATGACAATGTTGGTGTGAAAGTAGATTTTCTTAACAAACATTTATGAAATAACTACTTAAAGTTGATTATATAACTCTAATTATAAAATGGCAGAATAAATTATATTAGGAGGTCAATAAATAATGGCAAATTACAACTAATGACTATCAAGTATATTCCATATCTATTTCTAGAATTCTAAATCTGATTCACACATATAATATACATATTTATCATGGATTACCAAAAATTGATGTCAAGTACACTGATATCTAAATAGTTGATTTTAAATTATTTAACAGTAAAAACAATTTATAATTAAAACAGAATATGAGTAAATCTTTATACAAAAAAAATATTTAAAGATTACACATTGAGCTTTATTTGAAATAGACTAAGAATGGTGAATGCATACAGATATTTCTGGTTAATGTCTACATTTCTTACTAAATAATTTTGTTAATGATGCTAATAATATATGACAAACAGTAATTATTTTAAAATTAATTAATTTTTTTTACCTCTGCTGGGATTCAAATTATTATTTTTTAATGTTCTTAAAAGAGTTATTACTATAAAACATTTTTCTCTGTCTATGTGAATTAAATTACAATATTCTGATCATTAACTTTAATTTTGTTAATTATGTAGAGAGAGAGAGCGAATTTAATCTAATCTAACTGAAATAAATATATTTAGATAGATATAAATGTAGGAATAATAATAATTGATATTTTTAGAATAATAAAAATCAAAGATATATATATTATTTTTGAGGAAGTTGATGTGAAAATTTACTTACTGTTTCAGAAAAAAACTAAACTCATTGATACTTTGAAAAATATTCATTGTGATTAAAAAGAACTAAAACAATCTCTTATAAATAAATAATCAGATGAACACTGTTAAAATAGATAAGTCACATGATTACCATTTTCTATGCTTATGCAATCTGTTAAAACAATAGCAAACTCTCCATACAGAAGTGCCACCCAGTGCAAGCCATATCTATCAGTGGATGCAAACAATTTGTTTGCACATAAAATTCTATCTAATGCTTATTTATCCAATATCCCCAGATAGTTTTTAGCTTGTGGCTTTTATCAGTGAGGAGCCTAGGATCTGAGAGTATTGGTGTAAGCTACAAGTTAGAAACTAGCCTGGTGATATAGGATGAGTAGGCATTACATAGAGATTTTGTGCACAAACCTTCTTGCATCAATTGATTACCATGTCTCACACTGTGTGGCACTACTGTATGAAAAGTTCCTGCTGTTTTAAAATAGAGAAGTAAAAGATCTTTGCCTTAATTTTATGAAAATGTGATATATAACAAGTAATAAGATAGGCTTGAAAATCATATAAATCAAATTTTATACTTTTAGAAGATATTATTAGAAATGATTTGAACCCAGACATTCAAACTAACTGCTACATATGATCACATACATGTGTTATAAATCAAATTTTATAATATACTTTTAAAAGATATTATTAGAGGATTTAAACCCAGACTTTCAAACTAACTGTTATAAATGACCACATCCATGTGAAAAATATGAATAATCTCCAAAATCCATATTTGGTGCTGAATCAGCACTCATTAGTTGGTCCAGATCATTATCTTCCACATATATATATAATCAGTGCTCAGTTTATATTAAGACAGCAAATCTTCAAACTTTGATGAACAGGCTTCAATCTTCTCCATTCTACAATTCTTCTGCTATCCATATCATTAAAAATATGAAGGCATGTTCAAAAGCCTTGTTTGCAAATTTTGTTGTCCTATTCATGTTAACCATTAGTCATTTTGACCCCTCATATGTAGGACCTTAAGACCATTTGAATATGCAGAAAAGGTATGGGCAAAATACAAACTGAATTTGTCGTATTTTAAATACAGTGTAACCCTCCAACCTACGCTTCCCCATACAAATTATGTACTCAAATTTAATTGTTAAGATAAAGATATTATTTTTGACTATGGAACTGGTTAGCATAAAACCACAAATCTAAAGAAGATTACAAAGTGATCATGAAGATAATAACTTCTGGTCAAACTAGCTTTAAAATCCCCAGACAAAATATTATGAGATAATTTTAATATTTGTCAAACCAATAAATAATTAATCAAATGAATATGAGATTGGAATTATAAATTAAGTAGTAAATAAATTAGGATGTAGATAATTAAATGGATGATGAAAATAAATGAGTTAAATAAACGAGCTTAAGAGTGAAGAGAAGAGAAAGATGTGTTAGAATACTAAAGGATTAAGATTATGATAGACTAAGACCTAATGACTAATTAAGATGGTGATAGAATAAGAGCTAGTGAAGGGTGAATTAATTATGATAATGAATTAAGATGAAATAAGAATGAAGAAATAAAGAAAGATTGAGATGACAGACGAGAACAATGATGATAATGGAAGATGATATCCTATAAACTGATATTGTCTTAAAGGATAGCAAGATAAACTAAAGTAAAATATGGATTTCAAGCTTAACCAAACCAGAATATTTACCATCAAATTAAAACAAAATATAAGTTCAAAAGTAAGGAAGAAGAAATTTACACGTTAAGTTATGCTGATTATAAAACAACAGTGAAAATAAATATAATTCAAATCAAAGTTCAGTAAATAATTCTAAATATAAAAACATACCATAAATTTAATATTATATTGTGAACTACTAATGTATTCTTCTCAGGGTTCAAATAAATTAACTATTATCCTTTTTCCAGATATACTTGGATCAGTGAAAGGGATTTTGCCACTACCCAACCATACCAGACAAAACTACTTATAAACACACACAAACTCTCAATTAAGTCAAATAACTTACAAATTCTTTTATTCAATAATTACGGTCTATGTGATGTATTTGATGGTTCAAATAAATAAGCTATATCAGATTTATTGGTTTCATCTTTACTATATTATTTAAAATAATATATGCACTTCAGGTGAACAATATTTAAATCACAAAGTGATGATGCTTTAAATGTACTTTTAAAAGATACAAGTATATCAAATTTATTATGATATATTAATGTATAGTAAATTATATTACATTGATTAATGAGGAATTTGAAATAACAAGGTAATGTGTGGATAGCAATAACAATAATAATATGGGTGATGATTAGCAATAATACCACAGACAACAAGATAAAAATTTCAAAATAACAAGATTTATTAACATTATTTACAAATTTTCTTAACATCATAAACAGTTAAACATCTATTCCCAGAAAACATATATAAAATAAGGTATATTTTCTTTTGACTACATGTATGGGTGATAAAATAATAAAATACCATAATACCCTTATTGTCCCCATAATTGTGAATTAGGTTTTCACTATTGTGTATTATAAAACAGGTATATTACACTGCTTGGCATAAATAAGCATTACAGTACAAGATAAAAAGTGTTTTCTAAATAATAAGGGTAACTGACAACCTTGATATTTAAACCCAATGCTTGAAGTAGCATTTTTCACTATAGCTTTCTTAGCTGTATATAAGAATATGATAATAATTATTCTTTGATATAATTTGTTTACTATCATTTAATATGACATTAGTTAACCATCCGGTTAGATCCTTATTATTTAACCTAAAGAAATTTCTAAATATGGGTACATACATTAGAAGTCAGACATATACATAATATTAACTCTGCCTATGTCCATAAACAATCATGCTGATTATAAAAAGGCTTTACTGATCCATTGGCAAATCACTGCTTGACGAACATCAATGTCAGTACGTATGTATTTCCTGTTATGCTAGACCTAAACTAAGTCTTATAATTATTAATAAGTTTTGTTGGTAAGTTTTACTGGCTTGTTGAGAAGTTGTCAACATGGTATTACAGCCCAACTCATATACTATTTGACTTCACTAACACTATAGATAACAAGTGTCCTTGACTAACTTCACCTTATCATTGCCGTGCAAATTTTTAAAATACACAAAATAACTTCACTATACCCAGTGAGAAAATCACTCCGCATCCTCCTGAGTGATAGGACACTAAAAAGAGGCTCTTCTCAACAACATTACCTCATTGTGTAATAATATGGCAGATTCCCATATCTTTTTCTTATGTATAAATGTGTGGATCTTGTCTCAACACAGGGAAACAGAATATATGCCTTGGAAAATAACCCTCTCTCTAGGGATTGACGATACTACTTAAGCATTCTTTATTTATTTGCTTCAATAAAATAATCTGCTCATAGAGTAAGCGATGGGTGAGACTATTCTCTCTCTGCCCATGTACTACACATAATACAGTGTTTATAGCAACTTTATATTTAATATATTCATCAGATGTACTCTCGCAAATCTTTATCACTGCAAGGCCAAGATAAACATAGTTCTCACATTAAAGCTAAAGATAAATGTCTCACTTCCTAATGCATAACTGATAGTGTAATAAACAAGCCAACATTTTATAAGTCAAACAACTAGGAAATATTTTAAAATTATAATAAGATATTGCTATAACAAGAAACACACACACAGTCAAAGACACATAGCAGATTATACACTAACCTGGACATACTGACTATAGGCAAACTTTAATAAATATAAAAATGCTTATATGGTAATTTCATAACATAAAATAACTACGTTATAAAAAAACTACTATTCCACCTTTGATGATTGACTCTGTCTGTTTACCGGTAATAAACTGTTCACACATATAAGAGATGAGTATCTATCTATCTCTATCTTGTAAAGCTTAGCATAATACTAAATTTTAGACCAATCGATAAAAACAATTACGTGTATATCATTTTCTGTTTACAGACCTATTATAAATTTGTCATAAAAATATACCCCAATAATATATGAAATTCATATATAAAACCCTTGATAACATGAACAATAACAAAAAAAAAATATTAATGTGATGATATTCCATTCCCCTAGTTCACCTTTTTAGATATCTTTAATATGAGCTAAATAATGGGGAAATGAATTCCTTCTGGGCACACATTTTATAAGCGATGTTTCCATAGTTTTCCTTTTTTATATATACATGTATTTTGGCAATACAAACAAATAATGCCTTCTAAAAATTTTATAAAAATAAAATCTTGGAAAAAAAAATACTTCAAAATCTTTCTGCAGAATTTTTATCTAAAAGTTTAAGCTATATAGCAGGAGTATCCGGTTTAACAAGAAGAGCAATAACTTTTTCAAATGTACTTATTGATTTTCCTTTTTTTTTCCACAGCAATTTATTATAATAATCCAGAATGATTGAATCTTTTAAAACATTTTTTTTTATTTATTATGTTTCGATTTCTATAATATTAAATATTATAATGTCTTTAAGATATAATAATTTCCATTAACTATTAGTACCGTGAGTTAAACATTTTATTTTCATTTATCAGTATAGGATAAGTCTTTTAATTTTCATTATTTTTTTTTTACTGATTGAGGAAAAAGTAACATCACAATAGATTAGCCAGACAATCTTCTTTTGCTTGATAAAACAATAATATATAGAATAAGTTTCCACATTTATAAATCAATTAACTTTTCTTCATTTCAATTATTATTAATTTCAGCTTTCTTCCAATTCTCAAGGAGATATTTGTGTAGTTATATTTTATTAGTACTTATAAATGTTTCTTAAATCAAACGATGAATATTTGTTATTTTCCTTTATAAATCTTTACATCAATCAGATTGAAATTACAAATATAAACATTCTTCGCATTTGTCAATAGTGTAACCATGTTAGACTTACGTTTTCGATACCAAAGAGTTTTAGCGCTTCTAACCAAAAATCAGACAATCATTGTTTTCTTTAATCAGATTAAATATTATATAGATTTCCACATTTATAAATTGGTCAAATATTATGCTATTTGAAATAAAAATTCACTTGATTAAATTACAAGTTCAAAAGTTTATCCAAATTATTTATTTATTTTTCAAGATGATAATTCAAAACAAAACATATATTTTTTTTTTTCTAGGGAGCGCTTACGGTTTTTCTTTTTAGATTTAAATAATTTGCACAGAACTTTTAGATTTATATAATGATTAAAGTTATTATATGCAAAACAAACTTTATGCTTACTATTTGTTCCGGTTTAAGCCTGAAGTCCCATCTTGTAATATACTGATTTATTAATATGGTTCCCATTTTCCTTCCAGTATGACTTTGTCGATTTTCAATCAATGAATTAGTAGGTTGAAATATATACTAGGATAGAAGTTTCTATTCCATAATTGTAAAACCACAATCTCAGTAAATTTTGTTTAATTCTAAAATAGTGTTGTTGATTCTTTTCAAATTTTTTTTTTGATTCTTGCAGGTGTAAAGAGTTGAAATCCTGTCTCTGATTTCTTTTTTTAGACTTCCTCTCCCCCCCCCTCTGTTAAGTTATTTATTATTTTTATTGCAATGGATTGTGGTACATAAAATAGACCAATAAGATAGTATACATACTAATTATAGCTCTCCCTCTAGTGATAACTAATTAGACCGTTTCACATCAATTTAAGCTACAATACAATATGCTTGAAGATCGATTACAAAATTTAGAAGAATTATAAATTGATTTTTTTTTAAATTATTGTTTAATAATAATAATAATGGAATACTAAATATCTTTATACTTCCAAATTGATTCAATGTCATTAAATTATCATTTTAAATATTATTGCAACTAGACCATATGACAAAATATATATGAACTTCATATCCACTCTATCAGATTTTCTAGTGTATTTCAAACAGTTTAAATTTCCATCACTCTCAGGATATTTATCAGTGAAATTTTACTCAATTTGTAAATTATAATTTAGCAAGCATTCCAAACTACCACTGATTTTATACACTGATTTTTAAATTAAAGCACTTTCACTAACACTTGCATTACTATTATTAGTAATTTTAACAATGAAGTGTTAATTATTAATTGTTAAAAACAGCCTGTTCAATAATGGTGGTGAATTAGGAATTTTGATATTATTAATTAAACATTTCTCTCTTTTCAGTTAACATTGTGTTATATTCAACATTAAGTAAATTATCTTCCTATATTTAATTTTTCAGTTATTGTAAATTTTTATTCTATACAAAAAGGAAGTTTTCAAAAAAAATTGTTAAAACAATGAAAATGTTTAATATGAGATAATAATAACATTTCCACAATATACAAACATAGAATATGAAATGACAAGTATTAATTTAAATGATTCGACTAACATTTTTTAAAATTCCAGATGACTGAATTATGATAATGAATTGTCATTCTTAATGATTTAAATATGAGTATTTTTAGAAAAGAACTTGGAGAGACTTTCATCTTGCAATGGATTGATAATGTTTGAAAATGATGATGATTCTTAGAAGCAATGTTTCCTTTTTTTATTTCTGTTTTGATCATTAAAGACATTCTGTTCATCCTCATCATTTTATGACCCTAAACTTCACCAATATTCTTCATCCAATAATAGACCTAATAATGATTTTCAAAATATTGTTTTTCTTATGGTTCTTAAAGCTGTTTATTTTGTGAGTTCCTACACATATCTAGAATCCAATTAACTAATATGGATACTGCATAATAATAGTTGAAAAATATACAAACTATTTTTTTTTCTTTTTGTACTTTATTTTTTCTCAACAATGAGCTCATTACTCATCATTATCTAAAAATATATATTTGTAAGTGATAAAAACTAACATTAAACAAATAAAAAACATTTGTATTTGATATCAGACCAACTTCTCTCATTACCATGCATTTATTAGATAATCTAAATAATAAAAATGATTGAGATTTAAAATATCTGAATTTCCCATCAGAAATGATAACCCAACTTTCTCTATAAATATCATGATTACGAATTCTTTATTTTTAGAGCTTGAATACATTTGCGTTCAAATATATATATATATGGTATTAAACCTTTAATACAGTACTGTAAGTGTTGCATGATGGGTAAAGACAATTTCTGTCCAGAAAGTGCCTAAATAGTGAGAGCTGGTCTGATCATAATTGTTTGATTACCAGATATGCTGGAAAATAATTTGATCAATTATATATTTCTTTTCACCTCAGTAATTACATATTATGTATATACATTATAGTCACAATTTCTTTTAAAAGTTTTATATTTAGATGTTTAAAAAGTCATTACTAAAATGCAAAATATTATTTTGAGAAAATTAAAACAACTTCGATTATATTATCTTGAAATATTCAGCGCTATCATATGATTTTATTGGAGAAGTGGCATTCTGTAAAAGCTTTTTTCAGTTTCATAAAAACGCATTAAAAGTTTTTCTATTATTATTAAAGATAGTGGATTCTCCATTTAAAAAAAGTCGCTAGCAGACTGAAAAAAAATCGAATTAATTTTTTTAAATTTACAACTCATCATCATCATCATCATCAATCATTATCAATCCACTGCAGGATGATGGTCTCTCCAAATTCAATCCATCTTTTCCTATTTTTACCTTCTCTTCTCCACATCACACCTGCACACTTTCTTATTTCATTCATCCATCTCACATGTGGTCTCTTTCTGGGTCTTTTTACAATCTCTTGGAATCCAGGCTAAAATTCCAATTGTCCATCTATTACCATCTCTTCTAGGAATATGACCAGAAACATATATGGAATTTTACTTCCTTAAAAACTATTTTTCGTCGGATTTTGTGGGGGGGGGGGTACCATCACAAATAGTTCAACCTATTTTCAGTTGTATAACATTTTTTAAATGCATGCTTTAATTAATTAATACAAACTTTTTCTATCTCATTTCATTGTTCTATAGAATTAAATCCATCCCTTCTCATTTTTATTTTTAAATTTTCAAACATTTCTGCATAAAATATATATTTTTATCAGGAAACTTATTTTAAATATTGTAAAACTTTCGGATTTAATTTTTTTTTAAAAAAAAACATATTACTCACTATCACAATATTATTCAAATTTTCAGTATTGAGTTTTGCTTTCCAATTATATATTTTTTCAAGGATCATATCTCACCTATTGTTAAAGTTGGTTGAGTTTCTTCCTAATAAGAGTTAAGTTTTAAGTTCTTCTTTAATTCACATTTTCTTTTAATACTGTTTCTTATATAAAGTTCTTTTCCAGCTGTTAGTGCTTATTTTCTATTGCACATCTCTTAATATTCTATAGATATGACCATTGCCATATTTTAAACTTGTTTTTTTTTTCAACTTCCCAAATTAAAAATAGATATCTTATTTAATGCCTTCTAATGTATTTCTTATTTTTATTTGAAATTTATTCTTTATCAAAATTATCACTGAAAAGCTTTATCTTTTTTTTTTTTTTCATTTATTGGTATAATATTCATTCCTCAAAAATAATGTAAATAAATATTTTCTTTTTGGCTTTTAGTGCTCACATTATTAAATTATATATTGTTTTGTTAGGATTTTGCTTTCAATAAAAAATAAAATAACAATTTAAATATATTAATTTATTCAATGTTCTGATCAAATGATTTAATTTATTTTTAAACATATTTTTTACTTCTGTAAAAATAATAAAAAGTAAATCTTTTAATGTTATTGGAATATTCAGTCATTAAAAAATACGAATATTTATTCAATAATTTTGTTCAATGACTACTTTTTGTGAAAGATTATTTTTCTGTAGGATAGAAATCCAATCTATTTCCAGTTTATCAACATAAACAATCAAAACATCATATGATCACCATTCTTTATGCTTGCACAAGTTGTTTTTTCATAGAGGCAAAACACTCCATAGATTAGTGTTACTCAGTGCAAACCAGGGTAATCAATGATTTTCTCACTGATGAAAGCCACAAACTAGGAACTAGTCTAGGGATGTTTTGCGGTATACAAAAGATTTGGATAAAGAATTTATATCAACATATTTATACAAAAGATGGGATGATTGTGTTAAGAGGATTGTTGAGTATTATAGTAGTAAGGAATGGAATAAAAGAATAGATTTATTAATAAAGAATAGGGAGTTAGAGAGATGGAGAAATAGTATGGAGAGTAAAAAGAGTTTAAATATATATAGAAATAAACAGAATATTAGGTGTGAGTTAATATATGATAATAGTAAGAAAAGTAGCTAATTGTAAAGGGTACATATAATGAAGTTATGAAAGAATAAATATGAAAAAAGTGATTATACAGAAAGTGAATTATTGGTTTTTATGCTGGGTTTGGGAAAAGGGGGATTTAGATATAAAGGTTATAAAGTTGACAAAGATTATGTTGTGGAAATGGGATGGAGCAGAATATGGAAAAATTTAGAGTGGGGAATGGAAAATAAAGTGGCTAACAGGTTTATCTGGGTATAATTGCTGAGATATTCTTGACTTCGTTTAAGGAGAAGTCACAATACATCACATCACATCAAGTTTGTGATTTAAAAAAAAAGAATAATTTACACTAATATAACACACTGAATTTAAGTGATTTTTCAAATAGCCATCTTGAGATAAATAAATTCACAAAATAAATGAAAAATTAAAAAATAATATCATTCAGACCTTTCTAGAGTTCATGATGTAAGTTTAATTGTTAAGATACTATGTATGAGTTAGGTATTAAAAATATTACTATGAACTCACAAAAATTGAGAAATTAAATTACTTTTGTTTAGAATACTTTCTAACTGGATTTAAATTACTTTCTTACAATCAGTGATTATAGTGCAATAAATTTGGTTTTTTATTATTGTAAGCATTAGTTACAATAAGTATTATTATAACGTGAAAGCTAAACACCTTCAAACAGATACGCTTTAAAAATGCTTACGTGACAGCCAATCAGATGGAATAATGACATCACATGGGACTCTCAATTTTAAACACAAGCCAGAACTATTAGAAAAAGATGGGACCCCATCTTAATCTATGCCTCAATTTTTATTTAAATAAGCCAGACTCAAGCATTTTGAACTAAGAGTGTTTAGCTTTCACGTTATTATAATATTATCTGTTTATGCTTAAATTTGATATATTTACATTTATTAATAAGTATTATTATAATAATCAATACATTTTACAAGCATAGTGTTTAAATTGTAATTATATAGAAGCTAATCATACCTCCTTATTAGCACCATTAAAAAATGATGTTAAAACTGCAATAATACTCTCATCCCAGCCACAAATACTTTGAGAAAAAGTCTCTATCTTGTGGCTGGTGTGAGAGTATCCTAGCAATTTTAACATCACTGTTTAACGGCACTAGTGAGGAGAGATGATTACCTTCTATTTAATTACAAAAAGTATTACAATATTTTTTAAAAAGATACAAAATATAGTGATAATTTTCAAAAAATTAAAAAAAATTATTTAAGTTTAGACTACAAGTAATATGAGATATTGCAAACTTAAAAAAAGGGGCATAAAACTTACACTATATGAGCTAAATTCAAACTAATTTATTTTTTTCAAAATACAGATATGCCTATATGAAGAACAAAAACGTGTTCAATTTAATTTTTTTTAATGAAATTAAGGCATCTGAAAATTTATAGTGATATCACATACTGAGTTTTGCTATTGGGAGTTTAGTCTATATCTATTTCAGATATCTATACAGTTACCTATATTTGCCATAACCGTTAAACTTTTGGTTAAACTCTTGATATTTTACGATTCCTGATGGGATTCAAGAACATTTTACAATTCTTTTTTTTCTACAATAAGTAAATTGCTTGTTTAATTTTATCATTTAAGAAAGATACTTTAATTTTTTATATTTGCTTAGAAAATATTTTATTAAATGAAATATTGTACTACATTGCAGAAATAAGAAAATATTGAATCATAAATTGTGTTTTAATGAAACCCGAAGATGCATCAATAATAAACGTGATCATGTATGGTTCTTGAAGAAAGAAAAATAATTGCAGTCATATAAAATTTATTAAATTTATAAATTTTAATATTTTTATGTTTTTTATTTTTTTTGTTTGTTTATATTAATATTGAATAACATAATTGAAGTAGTGCATATTTATACATCATATACATGTATATATAATTAGAACTCAGACTTTTAAAGTCTTAGTTCAAATCCTAATTATATTATTTTGAGTATAAACAATATACTTATATTTAAATATTATATATATTTGTAATCCCACCTTCTTAAAATAAAAGTTTTTGCAATAACTTTTACTTGGTAGTTGTTGTTTTTTTTTTTAAAAAAAAAACATTTAAAGCAATGTATCAGGTTTACTACTTTAATTTTGTTTTGGTCAGTTGTTAAGTTAGAAAATTAGATCAAATTAGACTTGAATAAACAACTAGTTTGACCTTTCAGCATACACTAATTCTTTTGGCTTAAATGTTTTTGAAAACTTTAGTATAGCAAACACTTTAACAAACATAAACATTAATTATAAGCCATTCTTTATTTTAGAATAAGTTACATCTATATGTATGCTGATTATATATATAGAGAGAGGGGAAGAAGAAAATCATGCTAAACAAACTGGTGAATGAATAATTGTTTACTAATTCCTCCAAAATATTGATAATATAATAATGGATCATATTTGGTAGATAAATTTATTCTATCTGTTTAATGTTAAATTTTATTTAATTATAAATAATATTTCTATAATTATTTATCTTTGAATTATTTTATTAATAAGTGTTAATATTTTAATTTGATAGGTAAAATTTTATTATAATATTATAAAGTAACTATAAAATAGAGTTATTATTTGTTGGATACAATTTGTTTAATTGAATATTGTTAATATTACTATAAATTTATTTTATGTGAAGTGCTTCATAAAAGGGGTTGGTTTATTAGCATATGACATTAAAGATAATCTTTCACTGAATTTCATTATCAGTGGTCTCTAATTAGTTAGAATAAACATAAGTATTTGGGTCAAAATACCTTCCCCTCTTTTCTTCCATAACTTAAGCTTGTGGTTAAACACCTGTAGAGGTCCCTACTATCGCATTTTACATGCATATTCTCGCGGTGACAGCCTCAGTAAATATTACTTGCTATCCTGTGTATTTTACAAGTAGTTTTATTATATGCAATAAAATAATCTTTATGAATCCTAGAGCTGACTCAATGATATCTATACAATATAAGATAACATTTTTTGAAAGTCCAATGTCATAATGTTAAATGTTGATCATAGTTGATAAGATATTAATGTGAAAGAAAATAGTGAAATGTTTTATTTGAAGAGCTAATGTGTTTATGATTATGACTTTAAATTGCATAAAATGTAACTAAAATATACTTTTGATTGTATAGAAAGATGAAATTAAGTACAGAGACATTATTATTAAATAAGGATTTATTATCAGTGCTTTGCTCCTACCATTAAAACTGTAATTTTAGAAACTAAATTGATTAGAATATTATAATAGCATGTTTTATGAGTTTGGCATATTCAACTATTAATTGAATTAATTAAGTGAGAGACTTCGAATTCAATAATTATTTAATTAATCAATATATTATAAATATTTTCTGTACAATGACAAAAATTATTGAAAATTTGTGTTGAATTTCACAAAAGTGAAATTAATCGTAAAAGAATTCCTTACAGTAGTAGCTTTAACCTGATGACAAATATATTTTCTTTTATATGTGTAACACTGTTTATATATACATATTAATTTAAAAAATACTAAAATAGAGTTTAAATATAAATTTAGTAAGATTTATTGTACCAATATACTTCAATGCTTTCACAACCTATACATGGTTAGTTAGCTGAGAACATTAATTTTTTGCTGATTTGAAATGCTATTTGATTTTGGTTTATTACATATTCATTTTGTATAAAGAACCACATATCCTTTATTTTACATTTGTGATTGTTTCTTTTTTCACACATAATTTTGGCAACACATGGATCACAACTGTGGCCATGCTTAAATTATACATGAAGAAAGAAATGATCACAAATATAAAATAAAGAAGGCATGGTTGATTACACAAAATGAATATGTAATGAACCAAAATTCAAATAACATTTAAATCCACAAATAATTAATGCTCTCAACAGACTAATCATGAATATGACGTGAAAGCATTGAAATTATACTTGGTACAACAAATCTTACTAAATTTATATTTAAACTCTGTTTTCATATTTTTTATGTTAATATTTAGAATGGCAGAGTATCAAAGCATAATTATATATATTTAATAAATCTTTAAGAATAATTTTAAAAAATCTCTTTTAAGTTAGTGTCTAAACATACCTCTTTAATATATATATATATTATTTATAGCTTTAAAGGTACATGAAGAAATATAATATAAAAAAGAGTGTATAAACATTAATATTGCATTCTATTGTTGCCATTAAAATTTATAATGTAATTCTGATTATGTGATGAAAAAAAATTATATTTAAAAAAAGTCAATTAAGGACAAACTATAACTGATTACAATCAAGTATTATTATATGGTCATAATATTTTATTGCAAATTATTCTCTAATTTCACTTTTGGGATAGTTGATTCAGACTTATAACAAGTTTTCTTCCAAAAAGTCACATTATATGTCAAGTTTTGTACAAATTTATTGATATTAAGCAAATGTACATAATTACTGTTGTCAAGTATAAAAAAGTTTCTATATATTTTGAAAAAAAAAAGATGGAGGGAGAAAACAACTTTATCATCATAGTGTTTTTATTAAGTTTATAAAATTAAATAAATGAACATAGATTTGTATAATATATTTGTTAAAATAAACTATAAATATTTTTATTATATAAAAAATATTTGTTCTAATGATTAAAAAGAATCAACAAAATTAACTAAAAATAATTTATTTAATTATAATTTAGCCTTTTTTAAAAACCAATTGATATGATTTAAATCAGGGGTAGTCAATCTTTTTAAACTTATCGCCCACTTTTGTTCCTCTATTAGTAGTAAAATTTTCTAACTATCCACCAGTTTCCACAGTAATGGTGATTTATAAAGTAGGGAAGTAACTTTACTTTATACAATTTATAAACCAAAGTTACAGCAAGCTAAAGCATATAAATCACTATGAAATTTTTTAAAAAGTCAATTAAATTAAAAAAAAGAAAGTGCTTCAGTGTCTGACAAAACCCCTCCCCCCACCATGAAGGCTAGAATGCCCACTAATGAGTGATAGGGATCAGGTTGAGTACTACTGAATTTTAAAGCTTCACGTGGGTGACTACTACTTTATTTCATAATTTATTTCAATGATCCACAACTTATTTCTATTCACAGCACCTTTTCTTAGAAGATTTCTATACAACTCCTTTTTTTTAGATAAAATTACTATATGACCTCTTAAACTTTTTAACCAATTAAAAATTATAATGAAACACATAATTTAGGAAATAAATTTAGTATTCCTATAATTATTTAAATTTATATGGATACTTATAACTTTACACATACTGTATTGACAAAACAAATTTACATAAAATGAGACCATGAATAAATTTAATTGAATAATTATTTAATATATAGGTTATATGAGCACAGACTTTCACATGAACCACCACTCTCCACACTATCTCATAACACTGATACACTTGAACACATATATGTTGAAAAGATAAATAATCACCAATATACATATTTCATGCTAAACCAGCAATCATCAGTTGGTCCAGATTACCATCTCTACATATATATGCTATAAGTGCTCAGATATATATTAAGATAGACAATTCTCATACTTTAATGGACAGGCTTCAATCTACTCCATACTCCAACTCTTCAATCATCCATCCAATTGAAAATCTGATGATAGAATGCTCAAAGGCCATCCTGAGGCCGAGATTCTTGTCACATCCATGTTGACCTAAGATCAATCTAACCCCTCATGTACAGGACATAATCCATTTAATACATATGCAAGGGAGGGGCAGTCATCTCTACTATGTAATAACTATTAAAAAACTGACACTTCTTTAGACCTTATATTTGCTTCTGCTTCTATAAATATATTAGACATCAAGAAACAAATATCCTTTTCTGAATCTAATCACGATTGATAATTTATTTTAATAGCAAACTAATTTTGAGAAGCTAATTTCACATTAAATATGAGGATGAAAATTGAATTAAAACTTTTATTGCCCTTTCTCTCTCTCTTAATAATTTGTTTTCAATTGACAGTCAAAAATTCTAATGAGCCAGTGATTTAAATTGAGTAAGCAATGTTTTGTTGAACAAAAAGTAAATTTTTTTTATTTTATTTAAAAAGATGTTAGAATTAAAATTATCATCACATATTTATTATTGTACAACAAAAAAATCCAAAATATGTAATTAATAACCAATATAGTAAAAAAATGCCCTTAAACAAACATAATAAAGAATTTAAAAGCATGAGTAGAATGTTCAAGATTTTCATCAGGTACTGAATCACATTGTACCCCGTGCATATTTGCATTAGTTTATTTTAACCCAGGAGTAGAAGTTAAATTATGATTTTTTTGAAAATTCTACAACCGTTAAAAAATTCTTTAGTTACTCTTCGAAGAAGTGACTCATGATGTTTTGCCATATTAATTTATTACATTTATAAAAATATTGAGTTATTAAACAATTTCAGACTTTTTAATATTTAAAGTAAATCTGCTATTAAGATTTAACTTTAAATAAAATGATTAAATCCTATAAAAATAAGGACAATAAAAAAGATAATTGTTTTTTTTTTCATGTGAATAAAAAATATAATTGTTAAAGTTAATGCTTTCAAATTAAGAAAACAATATATATAATTTTTTATTTTATAAACTCAAACATATATATAATAAATAATACTAGAATTTGATTTATCATCAGTTATAAGCAAAAAAAAAAAAAAAACCCAAATAGAAGTCAAATATGACATCTATTATGTGATATTTATTACTAATATTTGAATAGGAGAGGGGGATTTCCCACTTACAGCATGGAAAAAAAAAATCGTAAACCCTGTATTTATATTAAATTTAATAATTTAAATATATTGAATCTCAATAAAATCTTATTGTTAAATGGTGGTGTATCAGTCATTCTTTGGTAGCTAGCCTACAGCCAATTTAATTAATTAATTAACATTGGTGGTAAATAAAGATCTAGCTAATTTTAGTTAAAGTATAAAACAAGGATGGAAAAATGCTTAAATTCTCACCACCTGTTAATTGGAAAACCTGGTAAGTGATGTCCTTTTTTAACTATTCCCTTTATAAGGCACCATTGGAAATAGTCCATTATACAATGAGCTATCATCATCATCATCAACCATTATCAATCCACTGCAGGATGAAGGTCTCTCCAAGTTCAATCCATCTTCTCTGATTTTCAGCTTCTCTTCTCCACATCATCCATGCACACTTTCTTATTTCAATGAGCTATATATTATATTAAATATTTACTTTTTTTGCTTATTGATATCTATGAGTATTAATCAAATTTCCACAAATAGAAGCAAACATAATAAGAAAAACAATCAAATATTAATAATAATAAAAAAGAAGATAAAGTGTTAGATACTCTCTCCCCAATTCTAAACATACATGCAAGTATAATATTAACTAATTTTTATTATCATTTCAGAAAGTTAATATAATTAGCAAAATAATGGCAAAATGAATAACTAGTATTTTTTTTTGTTCATAGTGAATGCTAATCAAAATAGGTTCACTCTTAAACCAACCATATATGCTACCGAACTAAATCAACTATTAATTTATTTGTAATATTTTTAAAAGTTAATAAAAATATTAATAATAATAAAAATTAGTACAATAAAATATACATAAAAATACTCCACATTTTGTTTAGTAAATTTTTTTTGGTTTTTCTTTTATACCTTTTTGATATAAAAATCATTTGGCTTAATTTATTTGGCTTAATCATTTGTCTTAATTCATTAAAGATAATTATAGATATTGACCAATGATTTATTAATGATGAAAACTGTTCACAGTAATCAACACAATTATAAAATAAACGCATCATTGATTTATACTGTGATATATATATAACTGAAATTAGAATAAATTTGTTTGATTTAAGAATGCAGCTATCTGTTGGAAAATTTAAAAGTGAAGTAGAGATTTATTTAAACTTTATTGTATCAATATTTCAATCTCTGTGGTCAAGTTACAATCTTTAAGTGTCCATATATATTCATTGGACTATTAGTAAGAGTGGTTTCCACTCTTATTATTAAAGGAGAGAGGTTGCATTGACAACAGTGAGAAATATTGATTACTATCTATATTGGTATGTTTAGATGTTGACTGTTTTCTAATTGTTATACATTATATATGAATATATAAATTGTATACAATCAGCTTGCAGTAGATGACTCTCAGATAAAATGAAGAGAATTATTTTTAAACCAAAATATATCATTTCCATTTTTTAATATTTAAACATTTAATTACATTATACCAGAAAATTATAATAGAAATAAAATATTTAAATACGTTAACATTGTGTGATATAAGTTAGACATTTAATCAACACACTTTTAATTATAAAAAAATATAGTCATTAATTACCCAGATATCAATTTAATCTTGTTATATCTAATTAAAGCAGTTCATGATAATATTTTGAAATCATTAATTTAATATTAAACTGAAATTTTCATAAAATTACTTGTTCATAATTACAACACTTCCTCTCTGCTCCTTTTTAAACGCTTGTTAAATTTAATTACCACATTTGCCTGATTTTTTCCTTTCTAATTAAAATTATAATTATTATTTTAATAAATGTTATTTTGGTATAGTTAATATATAATTCTTTTTTAATGAACAAATCAATCTACCATTATAATAACTATAACCCTTTTTGCTTTATAGATAACTTAATTTCACTTTAAAATTATATACAACTACATAAAAAGCTTTTACACTAATCTTACAATGTAATTTCTTTGAAATGATGTCTTCTACATAGTCAATATGTAAATTCAACTCAACTCAACAATTATTAAAATTTGTTTTATTTAGAAAAGAGCTCCACTAGTATTTTTGCAAAATGATTCCAAATATACCTAATCTTTTTATAATTAAAAAAAATTAATACCTTGAAAAAAAAATTTTTATATGTCAAATGCGTTGACCAGGAAGCGATCCCAGGCCAGCTGCTTGGAAGGCAGCTATGCTAACCACTAGGCCACCATTTCTTGACATACCTTAAAAAATTTGTAACTAAGTTAGCAAGTTATTCATATTTTATTGTGAGAGTATTTTTAAAATTAAAGTTTGAGTCTAATCTTTAGTTTCATAAATGGCTTGAACAGATCCCTATTATTAAAATAGATCATGATATTAAATTTTTAAAACTTGAATTACAAAAAACAGAATGTCACTTAATAAAAACCATTTCTAATTAATAAAAACAATTTTTCATTTTACTGGAATTTATTAAATTGCTAAATTTAATGTTTGTATATAATAAATATGTTTGTAATGTACATATTAACGTATATATATATATATAATGGTATTTATTATTTTGCTTTTAGAAAAGGTGCCAGTAGATGGGCAGTTGAAATCTTAAACTAAATACAAAGGGATTGATCATGTCTTAAAATGAGAGTAAATATGATATAGATGAATAAAAAAACATACTGTAGTGATGTAAAGAGCAGAAGTTATGGATCAGAATTAAATTGAATTACACCTGAAGACATCTTCATCCAGAAGATAATCCTTAATGGTTGAACATTGTGAATATGATGATGATGATGAGTTATTATATTTATATATATAAACAGCAATACTTTCCAAAGTGATATTTGAATTATTGAAGGCTACATATATATATATATTTCTCAAGGAAAAATCATCCTTACACAACAAATATAGGGTGTCATGGTGTATTAGTTATACAACATTCCATATTAATAATATTATGTGGTTTGAATTTGATAGGGCAAAACTTTTTGAAAATTTATCAAGTTCCAAACAAGCTCAGAAGTTTTTCTCCCAAAAATGAAGTCATAGTAAATTCAGCTATTTATGAACACAATAATGGTTGGGAAATAGTTTTCTGTTACCTTATCTAAGAGGTAAAACAAGGAAAAAAACTATTATAAATTCTCACCATCTGACCTTATAAATGATATCTTCTCTACTGTACTCTTTTCAGAAACTATTGGAAAGATCTTGCTCTGGAGTGGGACTATTTGAAAGTTGTTTTAATTTTCATTTAAAAAAAGAAAATATAAAAAATATATTTCAAAATATAATAATCGAATTTTTTTTTCCAAGAATAATTCATTTCTTCTCTTCCCCCAAATAATTAAAATAAATTATTTTTTGTTTTAAAATAAATTTATTAAACATAGTAACATAGTAATATACAGTTAAACTTTATAAAAAATTACATAGCATTCAGAATGAAACTTGAAAAAGTCAATGTAGAGAAAAGGGTATCTTAATAAGATTAAGAGGAAAATAAAACTTTCACCCAAGTATCATGTAGACTCACAGGCGAAAGCAGAGAGTCTCGCTGCTTGACTTGATCAAGAAGCTTAATAAAGACACTTAGAGCCGAGTCCTGAGAATGACCAAAGATGAGCCTGCAATGTGTCAACCATAAAGAAAATGTTATAAAGATAGATAATCTTATTGCTGCAAAAGATCCCTTCTTGAGATATTAGAAACAGAAAGAGCATCCCTAAGATCCAGAGAGACATTCACAACAATAAAGTCCTGATCGACTTAAGAGTAGGACAAATATAGAAAATGTGGAGTATTGTCTCATCATATAATCTACACAACTGACACTGAGATAAAATCCGAATGAAGCCTCTGCTGGTCACTAAAAAATAATTTGTTGGGAGAGCATTTAAATTCAGTTTAAGTACAAAATTAACATGTCTTGCTTCAATGAAAAGAAGTTTCATTTTACACAAGAGAGCTTTATTTGAAACACCTAATGAAGTCAAAAGAGGAGTATAATGTCAATTTCCTATCAAGCGCAACTTGAACCGAGGCTATCGAATTATAACCGACTTCCATAAATCAGCACTCCAATAACTTGAAAATGGATGTGGTGTATCTGTAGGATCAATAACCAAAGGAAGAGATAACTGAGCAAGCTTTAGACAAGTTACACAAAGAAAAGATATAGATCTCTGGAGATAAGGAGTTGAGACCGAGTGCAAACCTAGACCATTTAAAAGCTTTGGCATTTGAATTTTAGCAATCCTGATGGCTATGACCTTGTTTTTCCAAAATAATTTTGAACAAAGTAAATTTATAGCCCTCTCAAAATGCTTCAGTGGCCTAATAATTGGTAAATAATAACTAAACCTTGAATAGACCAAAGAATTCAAGAGTGTAACCTTACCCATAAGCACATTAAATGGAACAAAATTTATCGAAAATTAATTAATTGTCTTTTTATTTATTAAAATAATTTTCAATAAAAGATTAATGAAATAGCATTTTTTCTGTATCATACATTTTTAGATGTTGCCAATAATATATCACTGCTCTTTTAAATAATTATGTAAATCATGAAAATACTACACTTAAAAAATCTTACTATTCCTTTTAAAAGTTTTGAAACATTTATAAAATATTATTCTTAATAATAAAATTATTTATATTAAAATATTATAACAATGTCTAATTTTGAGTAATACATAGAGATGATAAAAATTATAACTAATGTAGTCATTCACTGCTATATATATATATTGTAACGACATATTCTAGGCTCAAATGCCTAGATGGCGCCCTTGTAGTGCAGATATTGTTTTTGCGGTTAGATTCGATCATCACTTTCATTCCGATTGGTACAATATATATATATGCTTAATAAAACTTCAACATAATTATAGAAATCTGATTTAAAACAGATTATATAATTAAAATAAAATTAATAGCTTATTATCAACCTTTCTCTATTGCAGGCACATATTGAATATGACATACTTGTAATAATAATTTAAACTTTAACTATGTAGATCTTTCATACATCCTACCTATGTATTTAATACATAAACTTTGCATTAGTTCTATACTGTGTAATTAATTTACCTATATCAATTTGTAAATATTGTTATAGTCCTTGTTGGCCTTTGGGCCAAGATAGTCATTAATCAATGGAATTTCTAAACCTTATATATAGGTTTGACTTACTTTATATTCCTAGCAAATTATGCATATGAGGCACTGCCTTAAGGCATTAGTGTAATCTTTGATTTTATTTATATTTATTTATTTATGTTTCTTTCATACTTGCATTAATTTGCCTATCATAATTTTCTTATGCAGCCCTTGAGACTATGTTATTGATTTGCATACCACATTTATATGTATTCAATAAAACTTTCTTAGTGAGATAATTTTATGCTATTATTGATTTCTCTTGTATCTACTCTAAAGTGTAAATAAAGTTTTAATTTTGAAAGTACTTGTACAAAAATATATGAAGCAGAATTTCATTGTTTTCTCTCTCCTCCCCCCTCCATTCTATATTATAATAATTTTTTTATTTGTTCTTATAAGTATGATTATCATTTTATCCAAATTAATATTATAATCCAAACAAACAATTTGCATAAAAAACTATCATATCTATATTCAGTATTTTACCTCTCCTTTCAAATGAATTTCCAAGACTTTTTAATTATCAAAACTAAAAGCTCCTTTTCAATATCTATTCACTAATTTCACATAAGGTTAAATTAATTAAACAGAAGTAACCAATTCTAGAAGTCACAATTCTATAAACAGTTGTATATTTGACAAGTCGTAGAACTTAAAATATCAGCAATATCTTTATTTATTTTGTAGCTACCAAATGTTTCATATATTCCATAAGAAAACTAACCGCTACCTCATTTCATAACACAAAAAAG
Organism: Epiperipatus broadwayi; assembly: GCA_028023455.1. Lineage (NCBI taxonomy): Eukaryota > Metazoa > Onychophora > Udeonychophora > Euonychophora > Peripatidae > Epiperipatus > Epiperipatus broadwayi. Next base: position 7,990,831 of record JAQFVV010000004.1, read on the forward strand.
TAAACATTAATTTACCTTGCATTTAAATACGTCTTAAAACAACATAGTAGCTAATTTTCAAAGAGATTATACTTTATAATTAAATACATCTCTTGTCCTTAAATATCCAGACCTGTTAAAATATCTGGGCATCTAAGATTTTTTCTTTTTTTCGAAAAGCAAATATGTATAAATCAGGTCTATTATTTTGCACTTTTACAACAATTTTAATTGTATTAACTCTAACTTCAAAATTGTTATTTTCCATTATATATTTTTATACTGTATTGTAATTACTTAAGCATAGAATGAAATCGCTAAATAAGTCGGAAAGAATTTAACATCAGCTGTCAATTTAAAACTAGTGTGGTGACTCAGTATGTCAAGTAAATGAAATAAAAAGTTAATTAGAAAACTAATGATTTTCTTTGGAATGATGTCATATAACTGGATGTAATTTATAGAAAAATATCAGTTTTATTAATCTTGCTACTATTATTATTATTATATAAAATTTATAAACTTGTTTTAAAAAAAATTGAATTAATATAACTTTGCATACATAAAAAATAAAATAAATTTACTTAATTTTATGAAGTTTAATCGATTGTGAAAAATATTAATGATATAATGTATTTAATAATTTTAAATTGAATACAAGCATATTTTTATATATTTATATATAGTTAGAGCTTAGATGTAATTATAGGGAATTTGAACACAGACTTTCAAGATCACTTCAGATATCCACTCTATCTCATGAAACTGATACACATGACCACACACATGTGAAAAAGATAACTGATTTCCAATACATGTATTTCAAGCTAACCAGCATTCATCAGTTGGTTCAGATTATCATCTCCCATATATATAAAATATACAAACCATTATACAATTACAAATATCCAGTAACGCCCTCTGTTTAAAGATCTATATCTCAATAATAGCAAACCTTAAAATGATACCACTTTAAGGTTGTATGCTAAACGATGTTAAATATTGAAATACAGACCTACTCAAACACAGAGCATGAAATTTTAAATAAGCAAACGATCTTTAATTTTGCTAATAAACTAACAAGTTTACAAAGTTATTAAAGACAAACTAAACATTAGATTTTAATCTTTAAACTCTTCCCAAACTATAAATGAAAAGAAAGTTACTGTTAACACTAACTGAAATAATTATAGAAAATATACAAACCATTATACAATTACAAATATCTAGTAACGCCCTCTGTTTAAAGATCTATATCTCAATAATAGCAAACCTTAAAATGATACCACTTTAAGGTTGTATGCTAAACGATGTTAAATATTGAAATACAGACCTACTCAAACACAGAGCATGAAATTTTAAATAAGCAAACGATCTTTAATTTTGCTAATAAACTAACAAGTTTACAAAGTTATTAAAGACAAACTAAACATTAGATTTTAATCTTTAAACTCCTCCCAAACTATAAATGAAAAGAAAGTTACTGTTTAGTAACTTTAATATGTTTAGTTTGTCTTTAATAACTTTGTAAACTTGTAACTTTCTTTATATATATATATATATATTCAGTGCTTGATTTATAGTAAGATAGTAAATCTTCACCCTTTAATGGACAAGCTCCAATCTATTCTACCTTCCAACTATTCAACCATCCATACCATTGAAAGACTGATGACGGAATGCCAAAATCTCTTGTTGATGCCAATATTGTCATGCCCATATTGGCTTTAAGTGATTCTGATCCCTCATATATTGGATCTTGTCCATTTAAATACACAGAAGAGTGATGGGCACAATACAGGCTAAATCTGTAATTTTTGAATGCAAATATTTTTTTTTATATATTTATAGATATATTAAACAACCTCCATAATCCCCCACTCTTTTTAAATTCATATAAATAAAGATATAATAAAAGACAAATGACCCCCAAGATGCATTTTGTGCTGAAGCAGCACTCATCAGTTGGTCCAGGTCACTATCTCTCATATATATCTATTATATGAAGAGTATTTATCTGTAGTAAAATGTTACATTTTTATATGTATATTTGGAGTATAGATGTAATTAATAGCATTTAATAAATAAAAACATTTGGAAAAAATATGAATAAATATATAAAACAGTATAAAAAATAAAAAGTAATATGAATGAATGATTAATTTGGATAGAAAAATTTCTCTATATAAATAAATTACCAACAATATATGTGTACACAAGTGTATGGTATTGTTGATATTAGGCATTATTATTATTATCATCACTATTGTTGATATTATTAATTTAATGTTTATGGGCAGAATCAATTTTTCCATATTTAATTTCATCTTTTGATTTTTCAAGATTTTGAATTCCTTCTATAAATTTTTTCCAGGTTATTTTATAACTACTTTTGTACTGACATTCATATAAGTCCAGGGTTTAAACCTTACCATTAAAGTAAGTTTGTTAATAAATATTGTTATTAATTGTTAGACTTATCTCGAATTTTGTTTACTGTTGTCTACCCTTGCCAATTATTTATTTTATCAAGAACCTACTTTTTCTGATCTAGTGGTAATAATAGCTATATAAATGATGGAACAGCTATTGTGATATTCTCATTAGTGGCGCCCTCTAATAAAAAATATTAGGTGTGGGCTCTCCAGTGTAATATATTTATATATATAAATAGATATTAAAATGAAGATTTTCATAAGCAAAATATGAGTATACTTTTCAGATTCTTATGTTTATGTTAAAAAAAAAAAAGATTACAGATCACCTTTCATATAATTATTTTATCCAATAAAAATTTTATAAATTAAAAGAGGTGGTTGTTATAAATGATTAACTTCATGATTTTGTTTTTATGTAATAAAAACTTTGCTATTCAGTATATTTGCTACTGCAGTCAGGTATTTTTTTTAGAAATTTAATGGCCTCTGTGCAAGCTTTGCAGGTATAAAGGTGCTTCATCAATGGGGATGAGAAAATGCAGCAATAATTAATAAAATTTATATGTAAATGAAAGTGGTTCGATTTATTAATTACTTAATTGTTAGAAAAACATTCTGATTTGAAAAAGATTGCAAACATTTTTTATTTAAATATAGGAAGATTACTTATATTATTTAAAATTTATTAAATATTATATGATATACTCTATCTAGTACCATTTCATATGTCATAGCATCAGCCAGGAGGCGAACCCACAACAACCATCTGCAACTAACTGCCTGGTTGCAAGGCAGCTGCACTGACATCTCTGCTAAGTAATAAAATTTATACATAAATAAAAATGTTTAGATTTTCAAATGGCTTTTATTTAAACATCCTAATTTATATTAAAAAATGTTACAATACTATTAATAATTTATTTAAAAATAAACTCATTTAAAACATTACCTCATAATAATTTAAGTAAATAAATCTCTAGATACATGATTTTATGGTGTAAGCTTTTATACTGATATAACAAGCATATAAAAAATTAAATCATGAAGTAGTGTAAATATTTTATTATTGAAAAAATCTTTGAGAAACTAACTTTGTTAATAGAAAACATAACAAATTATGCATGAAGATTCTGGATAAAACAAAATAAAAAAACAAGGATTATTTTGGACTAATTAATATGTTGATTAGAGTCAGCCTAGTTAAATCTGGTTGTTATTTATCACATTGTAGCATCAAAGTCAGGAGAGTTAATATGTGAAAAAAAAAAAACAACTAAAAGTGTAAATAATTATAATTTTTTAATATTTTACTGTATCTTTTATTAAACAAAATTATACTTAAATAAGGCTATAACATTAGTACATATACTTTAAGTGCTTAATTGATTACAAGAAAGACCTTTACAAATCTAAATGCAAGATTTGACTTTATAAAGATAAGAGCAGCCATATCTGCTGACATTGTACTTAATAAAATTAATATTTAAACAAAATTATATAAAATTCATTTTGTTTTAATTAACTAATTTTGTTTCATGGGTAAGTGGGGTGGACTCTTTTTCATATGATAAAAGTATTTAGATATTTAAAAAAATAAATTATTTTATTTGCAATTGCAAATACAAATCTATTAAAATTACACAAATTGGTACTTAATAATGTATAAATAATTACTTATTTATTATAAATAGGGATTTTGAGTTAATATGCAAGAAAACAAAATAAAATACCAAAAAAATATATTTTGTTTAATATTTTATTGCAAATCCATTAACAACATTGTCCTAATATGAAAATGCTAATGAAGAGAATCATTCTTGACCTATGATGATTTCACATTAACATGACCAGAACATTGTGAAATATTTAGGTACACAACATAACTGAAAAATCTGCATTAGTGCATAAACAGTGCTTTTACAAATTGTATTATTTTGCACATGATATTCATTGTAGAGTCTATAAATTACAGAGTTTTGATTAAAAAAAGGAATCACGGTTTCATTTAGCATGTGATAAGATGCTTTATTTTTGATTTTCACAAAAGATGTACATCATGTAGCCAGGTTCTTGATAAATGTGAGATCTTGCACCATCGCACTGGCCTCAGGCTGCCTTTGTCCATGGAACTAGGGTACTGAAATTTAGTTTGCACAAATGTACCTCTTATCTGAGCAACAGCCCTGGAAGGATGTGTCATATCTGGATTAGGTTTTGTGATAGTAAAATTTATATTATGCTAATTATTTGGAAAAATCATAATGTCTTAAAAAATAAAGATACATCAAGGTTTCATTCCATATAAAAAAAAATTTATATAAAGCATGAGAAATAAAAAGGAACAATTAATTATCAATTCACGTTTAATATAACTTAATTTTTTTATTGGATAAAATAATTAACAGTTAAATCATAAGATGGCCAACTTTTAGTCTATTTTCAGATAGCAACTTATCTCTAAAATCAGATACTTAGTAACTACTACTACCCAGAACATGACAGATTCATATCTAATACTAATAGAAATATTTGGAAAACATATGCATGGGTAAACCAATAATCCATATTTACAGACATATATAATATTTTAATTACACCTTTATAGAAATTTACAGACTTAAAACATCGACTAATCTTTTTTTTTTCTGTTGGGGCTTAATTAAGTGTTTAATTAATAATATATATTTTTGCAATAATGCATAAAAGTTTAAACAAATAAATATAACAATCCTATTATTCTCATAAAAATGTTATATTTTATTTAATAATCCAAAATAAATGTCACAGAGCATTTTATAAGTTCAAAAGTTTTCTAGATGACTAGATTTATATAAAAAAAAATGAATTGCTAAAATTTTGCTTGCTACGATATCTTTTGCAAGGTCTAAAGAACCATGTATTTCAAAAGTTTTTTAAATAGCTAGTTTTACAAGAAGGAAAATAAATCATAAATTTTGGAAGATATTATGCTGTCATACTATTTCTTACGTAACAAAATATTTTAATGATCTTTCTTTATCTTAAATCTAGAATACTATGGCAAAATGGGATGTATGGATGATGGAAATACATTTGAATAGTTATTGGTGGTGGAACCTCTGGAGAATATTACAATACATAAAAGTTTTAAATTTGTGTTACTCTGGTATGTTTATCATAAAGCTTTAATTGTAGTATTATGAAATAATTTATTTATTACATTAAAAAAAAAGGCTATTAAAAACAAAACAAAAAAACAATAGATTTACAACAACAGTTCATAAGAACTTTGACCACCGGAAATGATAGTTGGCTGCGGTTCATGCATTTTGGGCTCCGGAGTTTACCACGCTACCACAACATTAATCCTACGCAAGTGTGAAAATGGGTGTTTTGTTATACAGTTTACAAACGCTTATATATATACTGATGACATTTAACTCATAAATTTTAAATCACTTGAAATTTTATTTATTTAGTTACATTTATTTCTGTTTTTTAACCGTCTTTATTTTCCAGTTTTTTCCTTCCCTTTCTTCTTTTCTTTCAAAGCAGTATCATTTCTTTTAATCATAAAAACTCAAGCATGAAAAAGCTGAGATTGAATGTGAGGGGAAATGCTTTGAACTGACTTGAAAAAATATTAGAATGTATCCCTCTGTGAATCCAAATCGTTAATAGATTGATGGGTTTGGACAACATTTAACCTTTGTATAATAGTGGAGAGGGGTGTTACATCTTTTAAAATGTAATATTTTTTCAAGTAAATACATTTCGGATTTAATAAAGTTTTCAAAATAAAATATTGTTATTCTTTTTATTAATATTTTTTGATACAAAAATATTTCTATAAATAATATCTAATTCTACTTTTTTTACGATTTTTCTTATTATATACACGAACATGGCCACACATGCAGAAAAGCACGACATCATCTTCACATTAGTATTTAAAATTATACAAGTATATATAGACATAAATAAATTGTGCATATTAAATATATATGTATGTGCGTGTATATATATTTCAGTGAGCAGTAATAGCATATTCATCTATCACTCCGACAATGAATTTAAATAAGAGATGGAGAAAATTTGATTTTTTTAAATTTGTAATCGAGCATTGGATTTTTTTACCCAAAGCCAGCTCACAGCAAATCTACAATAAACTATCAATACTGGTTGGTAGATAAGGATCTATTTTGTCCTTAGCTTGAGTGTAAAGCAAGAAAAAAAACCTATGTAAACCTTCAACAATCAGTAGCTGGTAAAACTGGTAATTAATGCTCTTTTCTTCATTTCTTTTCTATGAAGGGTAGACAGTGAGTTATTTAAATGCTATCTTAAAAACAAGAAGATTTAAAATATTCTTAGTCAATTTAATGTGTGAATGTTACATCAACTTAAATTGACTAAAGTTTTTTACATTATTGCATCATTATAAATGGAAATGACTTTTTATTTTTAGAAATTATAATATTTTCTCAACCCTGAAAAAAGAAAAAGTATTATATCTTAATAATTTTTTTGTAGTGTAATTTTCACTACACCACTCTCATGCAAGCTAGGGACTGGATTATATCCACTTTCAAACACATTGTAGTTGGTTGTAATTCATAAACATATAACCAAAGAAATGTGAAAAAGATCTATGTTCCTTAAGATGCACATTTCATGCTGAACCAACACTCATCAGTTGGCCCAGACCATAATCTCTTACACCTATCTTTATTATTGTTCAGTAGATGGTTATGTGTCTCATGGCATCCAACAACATAATAGAGGTGAGAATGTATATATATAAAGTTGAAATAAAAAGTAAAAATAACACAAACAATTTTTTTTTTGTAGATATAGAATAATAGTTAAGGATTAAATAATTTTGAATTTAAAAAAAAAAAAAAATTAAACATTTAAAAAGGTCTAATTAATATTTTATTCTGATTTTGAAATTAAAATAAGCATGTTTTTATGTTACAAAAGATATACTGGTAATTATAAAATTCCACTATCTATTTAGATTAAAGAAATTTTTTTAATTAAAACTTGTATAACATATTTTGTATAAAAAATCATACAAAGTTATTTTTGAAAAAAATTAAGATGAATTGAAAAGATTCATTAACTTTTTTCAATCAAAATAAAGAAAACTTACTTTTAATTATTGTGTTTTTTAATTCCACCATGACTATAAAAGACTATAAAAAGGTTAAGAAAAAGAATAGATGAGATTTTTTCCAGATTATGACAAGATTACTATTACTATGAAGATATAACTTAAGGTACAGATGACAAAGCAGCTGCTGCAGCTAATGTCACAATGGTATCACATGAATATAAATGGTTTATTTTTCTGTTTCACAACCCATAATGTGTACTAGAAATCTGGCTTGCCTGAAGTTCATCAAATGATAGATTAAATGGAGCTGATAGAATGCCATCAGTTATTTGTATTATACCTTTCCTGAAGATGACAATAAGCCAGTTTATCATTTTAGAAGGGACCAGCTTACCAAGAGATTACCATGCTATATACACATTTTTATCAATATGCAAAAAAGAACAGACAAAGGTACTGTGTCATGTATATACAGTACTACAGATATCAGTTGTTTTTAATGGTCAATAATTTTTGACTAAATTATTAAACTAAAACTAGAAGAATAAAAAAAAATAATAAATGACCACTTCCAGTTTTATTTATTAAAAGTAAAACTCAGACTCTTCCTTTAGTAAAAATAATTATTGTTAAAATCTCCAATTTAAAAGTAAATTTTTTTTGTAAATGAAGAAACAAAAAGCCAAAGATTTTTTTGTTAAGAAAAGAACTTTCCAAATTGAATCTCATGATAATTTTTTTTGTAGAAAAAAGTGAAAGAAAAAACTTTTTACCATTAAAAATAATGAATTAATTAATAACATTAATTCATACTATCTATGTTTTTTGTGTATACACACATAAAGTGTGCACTTATGTATTATTAAAAATGGATTAAATTTTATTGTTAGTTTACCACAATTCTGATATGTAATTTTAGTTTATACAGCATCCTGTGCTTATGTAGATGAGTTTTATATAGACACATATATATGTTAAAATCAGTCATACTTTATGAATTATTGACTTTTATTATTAGTTTATCACAATTCTGATAGGTAATTTTTATACAGGCATGTCTATGTGCTGATATATGTGTTATGTAACCCTATTGAGATATTTGTAAATCACAATGTGATAGCTTATTTCTTTTTGTATTAATCAAAATCAGAATGTTGAATTTATATTTATAGCAAACTGAGCAGACCTTAATTTCATTTTATTGTTTATAATTACTACATTTATATTTCATTGTTTAAATTATTCCAGTGAATTTATTCAATCTGAAAATAAGTTTAGAATATTAAATTATAGATCTTTTGCTCACTGAGATGTATTTATGCATAATGGTTTGTTATATAAAAGGGGTTTATGTTTAGGGTTATGAACATCCAGTTTATGATGATTTCATTACTTTTCTAATACTGGATGGCACAAAGGGGATATTCTTTAAAGTCCATATACTGCATTTCATTTTATTTAGTATTTAATAGAAATTAAGTTTATAGTTGGCCAGTAGATTAATGGTACTAAGTGGCCAAAGCATTGATGATCATCAGCATGTTTTAGTATCCCAGCATTATATTCTTATGGATTAGCACTCAAGTTTGTGAATTTAAGTTATTATGTTGTATTGCTGCCCTAAGATTGGCAGTGGCTAAATAATTAGTCTGATCTATAGTGGACCACTTTTAAATCCAATCACAATGGTTGACTGTTGAGTTTATTTTTTGATCATTCACACTTATTAACTAACCTCAAAAACTCATGGATCAACATAAATAAAAAGGTAGACCACTTGATTGCTGCAAATTGTTTGACTATTGTTATGACTACAGAACTCATTGGCTGTTTTTTGTATTGCTGACTAAAAGCATAATTGAAAACCATATGTAAATGTCATAATCAAAATTGGAATTTTTATAGGTTTGTACCAAATTAGCATATTTTATGAGAGGTATGAGCAACTCTGCAAAAAATTTAAACACTTGTGATGCAGCTATATTAATCTCTGTTTTTTTTTAACATGTGACAAATATCACCCATTTGAAAGCTTTAAACACCAACTAGTGGGTGATAGGAATAAAGTTGCCAACCATTGATTTAACGTTTTTGTGCATCTATAACAATTTGTTTAGTAAGCCAAATGAATATAAGTGGTGATATTTGGTAAACTCATATGTGATAAATAATAAATATCAGATATCCCTAGCTTACTGACAAATAAAGTTGTTCATAATATGCTTACATAGTGAGAGACTTTCATCTGGATTTTTGTATGTGTGGATGTTGTAGTACAATGGAATTAAGATAAAAGATCATTAATAAAAAAATGAAAAGAACTTCTGATTTTGTTTAGAAATATGCAAAATAATAAATTTGTGGCATGTAATTGAGAAAAATCATGGTATTGATTTATTTTGTTGTTATATTGTCCCAAATTTTTTGTTTTTACATCAGAATGTTATTTCTATAAATATAAAGTTATTCTAAAAATATTACTTTTTTTCCATTCACAATTTTGAGAATTTCTGCATGAAATGAGTACTCATATAATTTCAAAAGAGAAAAATAGAGGCTCCAGACATTTAGGAAATGCCCCCTTCAAATCAATAATTATTTTATTGCATTGGATTGACATAAAATAGAGAAACAGCAATGCTAAATCCTCTTAATTACTTACTATATCACATAAATATATAAAACTTATAAGGATAGTCACAAATCTATTTATAATTATAAATTAGCCAATTGTTCATTACATCTGCAACTAAAAAGGTTTCATTATTCACTTTGTAAATACAACTGAGCATGCCAGAAATGACTCTCATTGATTGGTTAGTTGTGCTGCCATCTTTATTGATATATAATTATAAGTATTAAAATTAGATTTCAAATTTTTTTGTTCATATAAAAAATTTAATTTTAAAAATATCATATTGTAGATAACAATAATTTTACAGAATTTAAATAATTGAATAAAATCATTTAACAAAAGTGATATCTAACATAAATATTTAAGTGTTAGTCTAAATTGAATATAGACAAAAAGGTTATCAATTTGATTGTTATGCTAATACTATTGTCAGGCCAGCATTAGAGAATGATATTTAAAATGTGGTGTTATATAGTAATCTGTGTTATTATTAATAGTTGAATGTATTTGAAAAGTATAAATAATATTCAAATTTTTCTAAAATCAGCCATTATCAATCTGCTGTTGTAAAGTGTTGCTGTTACAATAGAGTAATATTCTATTTGTAAATTATTCACGAATGCTATGGTGGTGTGATTTATATATGATAACCAGTTAGCTGATGTGACTTAAGGTTTACAATATATATATATATATATTGTACCAGGTCGAACCGCTGAAACCACATACATATACATATATATATAAGTTTTGGCCGGTTTCAAACTCCTTCATAGTAAATTTATAATCTTATAAATGTTACGTGAATGAACCAGCACGTTCGAGCAAAATGGGAGATCTTATTGATAGCTTTAACTATCAACAATGGCCCATCTCAGCTGCTAGATTCAAACCCCTACTATCCAAACACTTTATTTGTTTCGGAGTAAACTCCGGGTACCAGTTATCTATTCAGAAGAATAAACAACGTATTTGGTCAGTAGGCTCATAATCCAGTGCTCGAAACAATTCCCTTAACTAGCTCAGTCTAATTTTAATCAATAATAAAATATAGAAAAGAATTGATAAAAATAATTGACCGACAAATAGAGTTTAATTTTAAAGACAATTTATTAACTAACATTAATTTACTATTTTTAAACATCTTTATAAATCTGATTTAACACACGCACATTTTTAAAGTAACATTTCTAAACTAGTTTAAATATTCTTGTAGATTTTAATAGTAGAACACTGGTATTTATCTAATTTAACTAATAACACTGATATAATGATCACGCACATATTAACTCATATAGCATTCACAAATATAATAATAAAGCATTAATAGCATTTGAAACTTAAACACACATATCAATAGATCATTTTATGTATGATAGAGTTCATATAATTTGAATCTTGAATATTTACGAATTACAGCAGTGGCTACTATGTATAAATGATAATAAATAAATGTTTACCTAAGATTTTTGGAACATGGATATTGCTTGTTGTTGGCTGCTTCTGCTGCTTCTGATGGATTATATCTAACCGGTTAGATTTGGACATTTCTTGAAGAGATTTTGTGCGAATCCATTGGTCTTATTCTTGAAGACAGTTGAACATTTGATGGAGGATTTCTGAGTTATTATGCAGACATTATTTCTCAGGCAGGTTTTGATAATCTTGTTGGACTAAAAAGGCTGAAGTACAAGTGTATATTTTCAAAAGCTGCTCAACAATGCATTTTTGTTTCTTGATACATAATAGAAATTGCACAAGATTGTCACTGCAAACTAGACTGAATAAAACCTCAACTCCGATAAAAAAAAATCTGGCTATTTATGTATCCGAATTGTTTTCATTTTAATATCCTCCGGCAAAAGGTGCAATAGGTGTTGTCAAAATTCCATTAGTAATTAATCCTATGACAACATGTTTTTGTCGATTGTTTAATTAGTAGTAGCTATTTTAAAACGTGTTGTTTTCATATCTTTAATTAGTAGTCCACCGCTGTGTTTTCCAAATATAATTTCTTTTTTTAACTTTCATTTACATATATATTCTTTTTTTTATATTATTCTAACATGCATACATTTATTTACACTCGCACACACATATATAATTTATTATAATAAGCTTGAATGAAAAGAGATTTATATATATATATTTTAAATTTTAAATTACTTATTTTTAGAAATACTAATTTAGAAAAACTTTATTTCAACAAAAATTTTATTAACAATAAATAGTGATTACATACTAATAAAGGATAGATAAATGAATAAATTATACAATAATATGATTGTATAATGTTCTATTTGTCATCTGGCTAGATTTTGTTATGAGAGTACAATTGTTATACTCTTATGTGGTTAGGTATAGTGATGAGATTCTAAGAACTTGTTTAATGGAATAAGCATTTTTTATATAAACATGAATATTTTCTTTTAGAATTTCCTATTCTATAATGCTGGGTAGGTGGGAGTTGATAATCAGGAAAAGGAAAGTGCAGTTAAAGACCAGGTGTCATCAAAGACTTTACTGGAGGCCAGGAGCTGGTCACGTTTCTTGATTTTTTTGAGCATTTGATAAAACAATGGTATGATTTGTGGCGGGGGTAATTCCATGAGAGTTTTGCATCTCACTATCCATATGGAATAAAGGACAAAGGTAGAAAGCCTTATTATTGAAAAAAAACCCATTATGAATGGCATTTTCAAGTGAGAAAATCATATCAGGTCTTATGTTGGAATTGATTATAATTATATTTTTCAGTGTTTTAAGTCTTGGGCACCGCACTTTTAGTTTGATTTTACGAAAAACCCCTTCCCACTTTTAATCTTTTATTTCAAACTCTTTTATGAAAGATTTTTTTTTTTATTTTAATAATTTTTTTAGACAAAATTATTTTATATACATGTGCCAAATTGGCCTTGGCACAATATATATATTGAGATAATATCTTTTACAATACATATAGAGACAATTAACATATTCTGCCTATAAATAAAAAAAGTAATTTGGTATATGTGTGCAGTAATAAAATACTAGACAATAATCATTTTCATTTCAAATATGAATTATTTTACTATCTATATGATCAGACATTGTCTTTTACTAAGATTATAATCTAACACTATACAGCATTGATTATATACTACAATATTTATAAATTTTATTATATAGTAGCAGCTATTTATTATCTATTGTTTGTAGTGAGGTTTTTTTCATTGTCCAAAAGTTATATTATGTTACAAGAGAAGTGCTTTACTTTAGGATATTATTTATAAGAAGTAAGAGGGGAGGGAGGAGTTAATAATTTTTTGTTTCAAGTATAAGATATCTTTTTTTTTTTATAAAAAAAAAAAAAAGAGAAGGGAGCAAATGAAATGTGTATAATTTTAATAAATATAATGTTTAATTGAGATTTAAAATATTATTTAATCCATTAAATAAAAATTGTATTGTTTGTTCATTATTGTGAAGGGTCAATTCTTGGACTACAGATTGGCAGTTCCTAATATTAATTCTACAGTATTTTCATTTGAAAATAATTAATGATTTCTGATTTGGTCAAGTACATTAAATCAACAGTTATGTATTGGTTCAAACTAATTAATTTTCTGAAATTATTGAATGGTTAGCATACAATACAAGTTTCTATTATCTCAGAACTTTTTCTTATGATATTCATTAGGTAGCACCCTGACTATGATGATGATCATGTATTAAGCCCAGAATTTTCATGATATCATATAAAGAGTATGACAATACAGAAAGATTCAGAGACAGGGATAGTAAGAAGGTAAAAATTATATACTAGTCTAATATATAAAGTGCTGAGTACTCTTATCAAAGACAAAAATATTAATATTGACCTTAATTTATTTATTTCTTGCTAATATAACTTTTAAAATTTCTTTTACCTTGAATCTTTAGATTTTTTTTTTGTACTAACAGCCAAAAATGTCCTCAAACTACAAATTTTTTTTTTTAAGATTTAACTTTTCTTTGGGAAAATCTCCATTATATAGTGAATCACTGTAGATTTATTATTATTTTTAGTTTAAGAGCTTACACTTACAGAAACAGGCTGTAGCTTAAAGCACTCATTATCATGCAGAAGATAGCATTACATATGCTAATGCTGCCTTCTTCAGTTATCCTATATTCATCTCCACCTCTTCCTACTATAAATTACATTTTAAAGACAGATTTTAAGTTCATATAGCAGTTAGCTTCACATTTTGATGTTAAATGCTTAGACGAATAAGGTATTCATGGTAGCTATTAAGAATAATAACTACCACTTGATATTTTTAATACTAGATGGAATCATTTCTTTAGTTCTTCTTAGCTGACATTTTGCTTTAATACTAAGTATAAGTTTTAATACTGAAGATTCAGCAAACATTCACAGGATAGAATAAACTAACAACTTTCAAATCCCTTATACATGCACACACACACTTACAAAACAATTTGTTTTTCTACATTTTGTCAGGGATTTATTTTCCACAAATCTGTTATCAAAATAAATAATTCATACTTTGGAAACTTGTATTTTAATTTAAAAAATTACAATAAAATTTGGAAGAAAAAAACTAGACCTTTTACAACATCTAATTAAATGATATTAAATAATATTGGAATATTTTTAAGATCAATAGTTCAATTATACACTGATTACTGGTAATATATTATTATTAAAAATAAATATATTGCTTTATAAAATTTATGTATAAATAATAGATAACTATCAAAAATTACAATCAATACTTTTAAATGCATCAATTAATTGTAACAATGTTGTATCATTATAAACTTTAATTAACTATGATATTTTAGATTAATTAAAGAGAATAATTCTAATAAAGTTCATTAACTTTTACTATTTTTACTTTACAACAATAATTATTTATTTTTACCTTTAACAAAGTATGTTATTTAAATTAGACCATCTTGATCTCTGTAATAATGCAATCATTTTTAAACATAAACATTGTCAGTAGTCTATTTTACTATAGAAATGTAAAAGTTTGTTTTTGTGACTTTATAATTGAACAATTATTGAACCAATCTTCAACAATCTTATATGATTTTCTTTCTTTTCTTGTATAGAATTTTATTACTATATAAATTTTTATAGTAATTGTTTTTAAAAAAATTGTAATTTGCAATATAAAACGTATGGAACATGTATATTGCAATTGTTTTAAAATGATGTCATAAAACAATCAGAAAGAGGGCAACACCTATTAAAAGATTACAGAGTTGGAAAATTTTTTAAATAAAAAGTATACCTTTTGGTAAAGCAAGGTAAAATTTAATTTTGTAAATATATTTTAAATTAATTAAATTGCATTTGTATCATGTATTTAATGACAATTTAGATCAGTTTTAATTATAAATTCGATAAACCTTTAGGATTTTAGCTTAAATATATATATTTATCATGCATTAAAGTAAAATTTAAAATGGACTGGATACTGCAAGAAAACTACTACTGAATTTGATAAACTTTAAATATGAAATTGATAAATTTTTATGAAGTCAGTTTAAATATATTTAACATTTGATAAAATAAATTTTAAAATGCCATGAGTACAGCAAGAAAATTACAAATAAATTTGAAAAACTTTTACAATTTTTATTTAAATATATTTTCACATGATAAATTAAGTTTTAAATATATTTAATTAACATGTAAAAAATAAAATTTTTAAATGATCTGGGCATTTGCATGATTTTCAAAATATTAACCTCCATTAATTAACTAAAATAATAATATAGAAATGATTTTAAAAAATAGGCTAAATATATAACAGATTTAAAAAAATTAATGTGTAAGCTCCCATTATTTGTCTTATAAAAATATCACCTTACAATAAATTAAAAAAAAATCTTAATTTTTCTACAGTATTGAAAAAACTTATTTTTTCCTCCAGCCTTTATTTATCTATTATCTATCTATATTTTACATATGTATGTGCTATGTATTTTTTGCTTTATGAAACAGCTCAATTTAAGCAATAAATCAATAAATATGTAGCCTTGCATTATTTATAAATGTTAACTTACAGTAATTAAAAAAAACCTGATCTTTCTACAGTGCTTTATAAATTACATGAAACGGTATTATCAAATACAATAAATTAATTATTTTTAAAAATAATATCAGCTGTTTGTAATAAATTAACAAGCTTTAATTAAGTGCTTTGTAAATTATGTACTTTAAACAATATTAAAAATTATATAATACATTATTTTAAAGAATCTTTAAAATATATCTTTATTATCTTTTATATATACAATACATGCTATTTTATAATTTTGATGGTGAATGGCTAGAGTATGCTATTACACAATGTAGATGTCAATTCAAAAATGGCATTTCAGACAGCTTGGAGAAAGTACCAATCAATTTTTTACCAGGATAAACATATAATTACTGCCATTGTCAATAATAATATTTATTAACAAAGTCCATTAATCAAACCATACACAGCATGAAAATAAATAAATAGTTAGGTACTTTTGTTAATGCATATATAAAAACAACAATCTCATTATGTTACAGTATTTTAGCCAAAAACATCATCGTGTGACTCCGTAGATTAAATCAATCTTACCCCCCCCCCCATATGTTAATTCAATGATATTTATTAGTTAGATTTAAAATGCATGACTCTATTCAAGACATAAATATATTGAAATATATGTGTATTACAAATAGAATGTCAAAAACAATATCTCTTGAAATTTTATTATCATATATAAATGGATATTATATGCAATTATTCAAATTAGAAATGCATGATTCAGATAATGGAATAAAATTTAATAGCAATAAAACTCTTGAAAAAATTGCACATTTAAATATAAATAACTTCTAAATAGCATGCCAGGGACAAATTTCATGAAACATTATTATTTACAAATAATTATTATTTGCAATTAATCAACTTTGTTATATGTTTTTGTGTTTTGAGTGTAAGCTTAATAATTAGTAGTACTAAATAGTTTATCATATGAAAAATATATTTAAAATAAAATACTAAAGTTGATATTTATTCAATAGTATAAATGGTCATAGAAAGTTAATTTTTTTTTGTGATACTGCTGTTAATAACTCAGGTATTATTATTTCGTTTAAATAATATATAAATTTAGATGCCACAGAAACAGACTAAATATTGCTTTATATTATTTTATTCTACTAATGAGAATGAAGCAGCAGATACAACTAGTTCACAAAATAAACTTTTTCAGGTTCAGTCTTCCTGAATTTATAAAGTACTTGTGTAGATTTATTTATTACACTTCACAATTTTTATATTAATTTAAAATCAGTAATAATATATCTTAATGCTAATCAAACTTTTTTTCATTAGAATTTTTCAGTGGCTTAATTTATTAATTTTATTTTTATCCCTCAATTTGCAAATCATATTTTCCATTAAAATTTATTACCATTAGTTCTACACTGCATGAGGCTTTTAACCTCTATATTAAATACAATGCTTTTTAGTCATTTTAAATCTTGTGACAGTATTTTGTAAATTCTATTTTATCTCTTCATTAATATTCTCTTAATCAATAGGCTGTAAAATGGCCTCATTTTATATATATACCACACTCATATATAATATATCTTGTTTAATTCAAATATGGATTATTCAAAACTTTTATTAACTTCACCTATATATGTTTAAAGCATATTATACGTATTATTCAAAATATTAATCCAGAATCTACAATTTTTTTGCCAATGTAAATTTAAAGTTAATCATTCAAATAAAAAAAGGTAAAACATCACATGACCACCACAATTTGTTACCACTATAGCAACTTTCTCCATACAATAGTGTCATGCAATGCAAGATATAGTAATCAATGGATGCTAAAAGATTTGTGCATCAAAATCCATATTTAGTGCCAACTGATCCAATATCCTAACTAGTCCCTAACTTCACATGATCACCATCTCTATACTAGCACATAATTGTTGTAAACAAAAGCAAAACTCTCCATACAGTACTGCCACTCTGTGCCAAACAAAGTAATCAATATCTAGGTGCAGTGCTCTCAGATCCAAGGCTCCTCACTGATGATGGCCACAAGCCAGAAACTAGTCTGGGGATATTGGATGAGTAGGCACTAGATAGGGATTTTATGCACAAGCCTTCTGGCATCCATTGATTACTCTGTTTGGCACAGGGTGGCAGTACTGTATGGAGAGTTTTGCCTTTGTTTAGTTCCTAACTTGTGGCTTTCATAGTGAGAAGTCTTGGATCTGAGAGTACTGTGCTTAGATCTTCGGATCTAATGACAACCCTCCAGCCACCATTTTATCTTTTTAGTTAATTGTAAAGTTATGAGCCCAAATTGAAAAAAAAATAATGTTTTTAATTGAAACTAATTTGGTAATCATAATCATCAGCATACTTTGGCCAGGATTGGTATTAAACCTATAAAACGTCACATAACATGATATCAAAACTTTCTAGTATCCATTGACTACTATGGCTTATACTGTTTGGCACTATCATATGGAAAGAAATATTATTGTTGTTGTTTTTTTTAAAAATTGTAACTGAGTGGTTTGTTACTAAGAAGGTTACATGATCTTCAAGCACAGAGGTGAGAGGGTGATCTGTGCTCAATGGACATTTAGTTTCCAAATTCAATATTTTACTATTATACTAGGACACTTATAATAATTATAACAATTTGATGCAACTTTTATCAGTAATAAGGAACTACACATGCATAGATCTTGAATCTATGCTTATCTTTACCTTTAATTAAGTGCCATCATGTAAAATTTTATTTAATTAAATTTTTAAAGCTATCAAAGTAAATGAGCACAAAAATGTTTGGCTTTCTGTACTTTAATCATAATAATTTTAGTTTATTAATATAATTTTTTATTAACAATAATTCTGCCTTTTTAAATTTAAAATTTGATATTGTTTTCAATCACTCCAAATAACATAGATTTAAAAATGTTTTCTAGCATTGATTTCAAAAAGCTACTTCCCAAATTCTTTTGTGATTTTCATAGCAATAAGATAATCTTATTTTCATCTTAAATCAAACTATATAAATTTTATTATTTAAATAAACTTTGAAATGTATTTGATTATGATAATTAGGATTATATTTATGAGTATCTAAAAAACCTTTTTCTCCAAACCTACAGTTATCCTTAGAAATAAAGAATATTTATATAATTTCTGCAACTATTGAAAAATATGTGGGATTGTCTAGATCATATGCAGATTGTTTAGATTATCTGTTAATAATAAGTATATCTGCAAAAATGTTTAATCCATCACTTTTTTATCTCGTAAATAAATCTTATTAATAGTTTTAAAATTTTTACTAAAGATATATTCTTCTCATATTTAAAAATCCCAGTTGTCAATATCGATTTTTGTTTGTGGCAACTAGTTTTAAGTTTCGTATATTTTCCAGTAGACATTAAATTCACTTGATTATATAATACCCATGAAAATCCCAATTGTAAGAGCAATTCTCTTTGAATTTTGAAGGTAAGATGATATTTTTTTTTTGATCTTATAATAAGTATGAATAAAAAAATCATAGATAGCAGTAGATTAAAGTTAGTAAGTTCTCTGCTAAAATCAATTCCTTCTTCTCTTTTAAAATGTATGAGGCTACAAGAGTAAAAATAGACACTATCATCCTACTAAACTTACTGGCTTACTATGAACCCTGGTTACATCTATTATCTTTTTTTTAAGTGTCATAGCATCAGCCAGGATGCGAACCCGCAACCCGGGCAACTGCTTGTAAGGCAGTCGCGCTCCACCAATGCAAGACGATCTATTATCTTTTATATTTAAAAATATTTGGTTGTCTAATCTTTTTTTTTAATTCAGCAATTAATTTATCATAGTGGAGATAAAAATAAAAATTAAATTTAGTAACAATAAAATGATCTGATTTTTTTTTAAAAAAAGGAAAGAGAACTTTTAATATTGAGGGTAAAAAAAGTAAAATTTTGAATTTGAAAATATAAAAATAAAAATAAGTTTGCAAAAAAGAACTAAATATATATAAAAAATAATGATCTTAAAATCATACGACTCTCAAAGATAGAGTAAAATATTAGTTAGAGAAAAGGCTTGATTTGGAGTAATCACTATTTAAACAAATTAATAAAATACTATTTTATGGAAATTAAAATAAAAAAATCTGTCTAACTATAGAAAATAAATTTATAACTAACACAATAAACAATTGTATATTTTTTTTATTTGTAGGCTGCGATTTATTTTACAAACAAATCTGTAAAACTCAAGTATGCCCACATATATTGTAAACTGGTGACTTTGTCTGCTTATATGACATCATGTGATACTGTCTTTTAACTTCTTCAGTAAACGTTCCCTTTGAAAGACTTCAACAAAGCACATTATTGTCTATCTATCATTATAATCTTCATAAGATAAAGTGGATTGGTTCCTTCCACAAACACCAGTTTAATACTTTTTTTTTAGAATACAGTGTATTGTTATTATTTGTTTAATTCACAGGCCAACAAAAATATGACCTTAAAATAATAGAGTTCAATTTATTAAATAAAATAGCGGTATATTGGAATCTATCGTCCACCTTTTTTATTGACTAAACTAAAAAATTGTACAAGGTTGCTTTTTTTTGTCATTTTTACAATAAATCTAATAATAACTAAAACTATTAGGATATTTAAATTGATTTACTTTTATGATGATAATCATCCAAGCTAAATGTTGCTGAAATTTTTCTTTATATCTTTGGTTTATAGAGGTCTTTGAATTTTGAATATTATTTAATAGTTCAATAATTATTTTAGTAGTTAAACTACATCTCCACTAACTTTAAAAATAATTTAATATATATATGAATAATTTAAATAATCAGATAAAAAATGATCTATTCTAAAGAGTAACACATACCCATTACTGTTAACCACATTAAGTTTTAGTTATTTAATTTTTTTTGCCTGATCTATTCTTCAAATTTGTTTAAATTTTTTAAATGCAACTGGAGGGATATCCTATTGCTTAGTAATGTTTGTTGTAATGGGAGAACAAATGATACTCATTATTGCACTTAAAAATGGTTAAACAAGATAAAAGGTTAAGAATCAGTAAATGAACAACATACCCTCATCATTAGTGATTAGCACTTTGCCACTTACTTGATCAATTCCAGTTAAATTTCACCTGTTAAGAAAAGCTAAGTAGCTACTTATAAACAAATAATTTATTCTTAATTATAAATACATATAAGGCTTTAACCTTAATACTATGCACCTTGAGTTCTTAATTTTACCACAAGAGGGACCTCTACAAATCTTAACACAAGATTATGACTTTATAAAGATAAGAGTGGCTATCTTATTTTCAACCTACTTTGTAATTATATAGGCAAATATAAAGCATTTCTATTTGAGAGTGTGAAGCTAATAAGTTCTTCACTAATTAAGTCCACTACCTTGTTTAGAAATCAACATTTGTGAAATCTTTCAATTCGCAGCAAGTTAATATTTAGATCTTATAATTAGAAATATTTCGAATCGATTTAAAGTTGTAAACATTAATTCTTATTAAGTGCATAGTCAGCACATAAATACATATGAGGTTTTAATCTTAATACTATGTGCCTTGAGTGCTTAATTTTACCATGAGAGGAATCTCTACAAATCTTAACACAAGATTACAACTTTATAAAGATAAGAGCGTCCATCTTATGTTCAACCTACTTTCTAATTATATAGGAAAATCTAAAACATTTTGATTTTAGAGTGTGAAGTTAGTAAGTTCTTCACTAATTAAGTCTACTACCTCATTTAGAAATCAACATTCACGAAATCTTTCAATTTACAGTGAGTTAATATTTAGATCTTATAATTAGAAATATTTCGAATAAATTTAAAGTTGTAAACATTAATTCTTATTAAGCACATGGTCGGCACATAAATACATATAAGGCTGTAATTAAATGTAAATAAAATTCATAAAATTATATAAAGTATATAATACCAAAATTATTAATGAATAATAAAGCAACCTATGTTTAGAATAAACAACTGTAAGAACAAAAAATAGCTCAATAAATATATTAACATAAAATTATCACCAATTACACAGGTTCATATTTATGCAAACAAAATAAATATTTAGTTTCTTTTTTAAATAATTATTTCCTAAATTATTTACAATGTTTGCAAATTTTATAAGCAAAAAAAAAACCAAGAACTCTTCTGTAGCAATAATACTGGAAGATAAAAGAATTGTATTCCAGAGAACCTTAAATAAAATTAAATTGTTTAATATTATCTATATTTGTGATTTACATTTTGAATACGATATACATGATATATCAAAAGCTTGCTACGCAGTGAATAAAGCTGAATATTTAAACAATGTGTATTTTCTGGCTATCTCTTCAATAACAGTCATTTATTACGTTAGCTCAAAAAAGGAAATAATTTATAGTTGAATTTTCAATATTTACATAATATAAATGTATACTCTATACAATTAGCCAAATAAAATTTTCTGAAAGTTGTAATTTTAATATTTAAAGACCAAGTTATTGCTTCAATGACTTTGTTCAGGAATAATATTTACTAAGGCAATAAACCTCAAGAGTGTGCACTTGAAAATGCAAAGGTAAGGACCTCTACAGGTCTCAATGTGCATTAAATAAATTTATAATTACAACTATGTTCAGGAATAAAAATTGCCAGTGGAGAACTAAAGAAAATTGTAGCATAAATAAAATCTTAAGATAGTAATTCAAGCAGCTGACTGTACACAATAAATTATTTAAAAAGTAAACTTTTAAAGAAATTTATATAGTAGTTTAGAAAACTTTAATAGATATATTTTAATTACTTGTAAGTAAACATTATTAGTTGCACATTATCAGCATAATAGCTCATAACTTCATCTTTAAAGCATTCTAGACACACTGAATTTAGAAAAATGAATTACATTTGATAAAAAAGACAAGTCTATAAGCCATTTTCTGACTCAATTAAAATGATACATTTTTATCGTAGAAAGTATGTTTAATTAAAAACCGGCATAAATTAAGCAATCAATCATTTTAAATGGTGAATTCATTAGTTTCATCTAATTTCATTCCTTTGCAAGACAACTTTTAACTGCAAACATATATCTTAATAAGCTAACAGTTGCACTCCTAAAAGATAATATAATAAATAATAAATACACTCAAAAACAGTAATTACATTTGGAATGCTGCTAAATTTGAAAAACTTTATTTGTATAAAATTAATGACCATTTCTCTCTTTCTTTAATTATTTTGGCAACATGGGAAAACAATTTACCTAAATTGCAAATAAACTATACTGTATTTTTTTAATTAAATTTTTTTCAACATTTATTTATTGCTATTATATGTATAAAAAAATTACTTTAGAAATAAATTTTAATAGTAATTCATTTATTTTGAACATTAGTTATTATGTAAAAATTATAGTTGTGACGTAAGTGGGTTTTTTTATTATTACTTAGAATTAACTTTAAGCCATCTGAATTATATTTATACTCTTTTTACATGGTTTACAATTATGATTAACTTATGCACAATACCATAATTTCTAATTTTTTTTAAAAAAAATCTCAAAATTAAAATCATTATCTTTCAAGTAGCATTTAATTTAACTGATTATTTTTTTTATTAAAAATGAAATATTAAAAAATATTATTTATTAAGTAGAAAACAAGATGAAGTGAACATACTATTTTAAAAATTATATATGATTTACTGCAGACTTAGAATCACTTTGGCAATTTAAAATATAATAGCAGAAAAGCTATGTATGTTACAAAACACAAACGAAAACAAAATCTAAATAAAAAAGAATAAAAATATACCCCCCCCCCCCATATAAATAATTTAAGAAAAAAAATATAAAAAACCTATTTATTTTGAATAATATAAAAAGTAAATAAATAAATTTTTCAGTACAGATTTAAAAAAAGCGATCATTATATAGCCCACAGAAAAACAATATTTTCTACTAGCAATTTCTAAGAAAGAGTGAAGGCAATCCTTATAAATATTGAATATTAATTAAATTTGCTTTGGAATAAACAAAAATTCAAAACCTATCAGAAAAAATTAACTTTATTCAATCAGATTTGCACTATGGTTATTGTTTATCTGTCTTAAATCTAATCTGCTAAAACACTCCAATGAATTTAAATTAGAATTTACTAAACATTTAGACATATTGACAGACTTTGAAGATGGTTCAAATTTAACTGAGCTCAAAGAAGATAACTAATACTCTATTAAGGTATGCAAAAAAAAGACAACTGATACAAAAAAGAAATGATTCACCAATAAATCTTAAAGTGTGACAAAATATTAAGAAGAATTAAATATCTGGAGTTCTATAAAGTACATATATATATACAAAACAAACCACATGCAAACTTCATTATAAATCTTGAATATATTTTATAATATAAACTGAATTCATAACTTCTAAATTATTATAATCATCATATTATGAAATGTTTAGATTGTTTTAAAGATAAGAAAGAAATGTCATATGTTGGAACTACAAAGAATAAATTGGCAACAAGATTAAAACAGCATTTAAATGATAAAAATTCTGCCATTTATGGTCATATAAGTAAATTTAAACAAAGATTTTAAAATAGAACCTTTGGGATGTATTAGATCATATTATGAAAGAATTATTAAAGAAGGATTTTATAGTAATGAAATAAAACCAGCAATGAATATGTTGTTTATTGAAAAAAAATAAATAGGATACTAGGTTGATTTAATTAAATAATTATAGGGGATTATTTTAAGTAAGGTATTTAAGAAACAAATGTAATGGAAATTTAAGATTGATGTTAGAAGAGTTTTAAGATAAGAATTATTTGTATTTGTTATATGTATTTGGATTATTGTGGAATATTTGTATTTATATTTACTATTTTTATGTACTTTTTAGTTGATCCTTGATAAAGAATATAAAAGAATATAATCAAAATGAAGTATGTTTTGTACTTTATAATAGTTCATATAATAAATCAAGATTTATAACGAAGTTTGCATTTGCTTTGTTTTGTATATACAGTAAAATTAATGGGCTATTTTTAAAATAGAAAACTGTGTTTGCTTGTTATTGATTTAGTTTATTTCTATAAAATAGTATGAAAAATAAGAATATGAGAAAATATAACTGCAAATTAATAAAGGAAGCATAAAAAAGAATAAAACTTTCAAAAGTATAAAACATATTTTATTATTAGAATAGAAGTTGTTTTAGCAATAATAAGAAAAAATGGTTCCATTACTAAAAAGAAAGTTGATATAAAATGTGTGAAAGAATTTTACAAAAAATTATATAGAAATAAAAAAACAAGAAACTACTATAAATACTCCATATTCAGAATTGTTAAACATTTTAAATAAAAAGGAGACATATGCAATTAAATCTATGAAGAAGCGGAAAGCTCTAAAAATTATAAAATCATTATTGGCATCTTAAAACAAGAAGGTGAAGAAATAGAAAAAAATGTTGGCAAAACTACTTATTACTTTAAATTTAAGCTGCATTTTTTATTTAAAATTTGAAGATGTAATATTAGAGTGCAGCTTAAATTCAAAATGAATGTTTTTGTATCTTATTTCTGCTGATCTCCCACTCTCCAATGATCACATCTTTGCTTTAAATTCTATGCATAGTATTACAATCACTGTTAGCAGTTTATTCAGAAATTCCCTGTTCACAATTTTCTTTTAATTTCTATTTTAGTAAATAAAAGTATTATTTTCCAATACCTATTATAAAACCATTTTTATATTTTTTTCCCAATTTTAAAATCATATTGCATGCATAGTATTACAAATATTTATAGTAGTTTATTTGGGGATTTCCCATTCACACTTTTCTTTTAATTCATATTTAAGTAAATAAAAATGTTTATTATTTTTCAATATCTATTATAAAATCATTTTTATAATTTTTTCAATTTTAAAATCCTATTGCAGCTTAAATTTGACATAATATGGTATATACTAAACATTTAAATGATAATGATATAATTGAAACAAGGCAATAGAATATTGATATTTAACCACAAAAAATAAAGAAGATATAAATTATAGATGTATCATTCATCTAATAGTTCTATATAAAATTTTTACCAAGATAATTATAACTTATCTATAGTAAACTTTGAACTCACATCCATCAAAAGATCAAGCTGGATTTAAAAGTGGTTTCAGTACATAGATAACATCAAAGTATTAAGAGAATTTATAAAAAGAATCAATGAGTATGCATTATGTTTGGGATTTATATATTATAAAAATACATTTAATTTTTATGGCCATATTTTAAAAACTATGATTAAGTTACATGGTGATTGTAAAAAAGTTAACACTGATAAGGGTTTATAACAATATGATTACATATTTCTACAATGTTTTATATAAAAAATTTGAAGATGTTGTGCTTGTGTTTAAAATATTGCTTGAGAGCTCCAGGAAAAATGTTTCAAGAGATATCAGATAAAAGTAAGAATTAGAACCCAAAATAAATATTAGAAAGTTTAAAAATAATGCTTAATGGATTTTCTCAGAAGAAGAAAATAATAATTGATAATTATGAATTACAAGTTAACTTCTACAAAGGCCTAGGTTATCTGATTAATAATGATGGAAAAAATGGTTAAAATTAATCATAAAATTAAATTTGGATGGAGTGTTTTAGGAAGAAGTAATTTAACATTAAAAGGAAATATGCACCTTTGGGATTGAAAAGGAACATTTTTATTATGGATCTGAGACTTAGATCTTTAATAGAAGAGCAACATAGATACACCAGACTATTTAATAAAGTATAGAAAATTCATGTGCAGAGTAACAAAAAAGAATCATAAATGAGACATTTGGTGAGAACAAATAAGTATTGTTAATATTGATAAAAGAATTAAGAAACTGAAATAAAGCTGGGTGATACAAGATAAAACATTAAATTTATAAATTGAGTCCCAATAAATTGTAAAAGACCTAGAAAGAGATCACAGGTGAAATGAATAGATGAAATAAAACAGTTTGTTGCTATGATAAGAAGGAAGTTATGGAGCAGAAAAAACTGAATTAAACTTGGAGTAACCTTTATTCTGCAGTGGATTGATAATGTTTGAAAATGATGATGATGAAAATTTTCTTTTTTAAAAAGATTTTTATTATTAATATTAAAAATAAGAAATGCTATCATAATGACAATAATGTTAATAATAATTTGTATTAATATGTTAAACATTATTTTAAAAATAAAATATTTAGAAATAAAGTTAGAAACTATACTAAAATATATATATACAAAATTATATATAAAAAGCAAACATACAATAGAAAGATAATAATCTTTCTAAGCTATAAGTTTATCTTTGATTATTCAATCAACATATGATTTTCTTAGAGAAAATACCTACTATTATACTATTTTCAATGCAAAATTAATAATAGTTTGTAATACCATATAATTTTTGATAAAATTACCTTATTTTTTTTTTTATCAAGAGTTTTAAAGACTAATAATTTCAAAAGCAATGAGACTTATTTTAAATAGGCCCATTCATAGTTCAGATCTTACATTCGAAAGTCTCATAATATATCATTGATAAACTTTTCTGAAAAAAGTGAGCTCCAGAAAATATTTTCAATCTAAATAAATAAGAATGAAAATATAGGTTGAACCCTTGTTGCTGTTTAGTAAATATAGTTATTTTAATTTTGATGCCCACTGCTAATATTTTACCACTATGCTTTGTAGAATTCTTATTTACATCCCTAATAATAGGTATATGTCTGAGTTAAAAGTGTAGTTTTAGTGTCCTTCAGATGCCAAGTGCTTCTTACAAGAACTACCAATGTGGAGTAATTATAAAGTACTACGATTCTAACTCTGCCAATTTATATGATTATATTGATCAGTTAAATCAATATTATCTAAAACTAGTAGAAATAAATAAAAAACAAGATTATATTTGAAATAAAATTATACAATACAATGTAAACAAATATAACAAGACTAATTTTTTAAAAAAAAAAAAAATTCTGAAAAATATTTTTATAAGTACACATATGCCCATATATACCAGATGTATAAAAATAAGACATATTTTCATTACATTGTATAACGTCTTACATTTCCACTACAACTAAACCAAATTATAATTTTGCAGTAGCTAATACTACTTTATATTCAAACTTTTCTTTTATTCATAAAATATTCCTGTTTCTGGCTTACAAAGTAAGATATTATTTTTTGTAAAATTTTTCATTAATTCCTAATCTATTCTTTTATTCTTCTCTTTCACTTTCTTTACATATCTTCATATAATCATATATATATTGCTTATAACACTTCTTTCATATACATTCTTAAAAACTTTTTTTTTTTCCTTACAGTTTTGACTGTCCAGCAGTCTTCATCAGAGCTTTAATCTTCTTCTTTGCTTTAATTTAAAAAAAAGCTCTGATGAAGACTGCTGGACAGTCGAAACTATAAGGAAAATAAAGAAGTTTTTAAGAAAATTTGTTTGCATTGAAGTGTATATGAAAGAAGTGTTATAAGCAATATAATTCCTACTCTCCTATCACTTTTCAATGGAACAATAGTAATTTTAGTTGTTTATTTTTTTTTTAATTCAATTTTTGTGTCATTATTTTTTGTTACTATAGTTTATCAGCTGAAATTATTTTTTTTAATATAATCATAATTTTTTGTTGTGTAAAAGTGTGATTCCTTTTCAAAAATAAAAGTATTTTTCTTCTAGAAAAGTTCATATTTTATTTTCCCAAATCAGTATTAGGGTTCCATTGAATATTTTTCTTTAATCTACATCAATTCCAATTTTTTTTCTCAGTGATGAAAGCTTTTATTCATCAAAAAGACAAAATAAAGTTTTACAAAGAGATGATTACATAGCAAAATGAAATTCAAGTACAATATGGTGAAGGGAAAGGAAATACATATGAAATGGGATATGGAAAGGGTGTGTAGTCCAGGCAAAGAAGAGACTTTGGCGAGGAGTAATGTTGATAGACTTGGTTGCCCTGGTGGATTGATAGGAGGATCTGTATGTGACATTAACTTTGGAGGAATTACTATATGTTAAGTCTTTAGAGGTTTCAGAAATGAATGAGAGGATTTGTGTTATGCTTAGATGCAACAGGCTGATTTTTATCCTTTGTAGATGAGTAGTTTAAGTCTTTCCTGTTGTACTTGGAATGGCATTACGATTGGTCATATTGTTCTTTTTGATTGCTTTTTACCTTTAATAGAGCGAACCATAGCCTGAAAAGGAGGAAAATCTAGAGGGCAAGGAAATGGAGACTTTGAAATAAGTTATTTGGTGATGATGTTTTTAGTTAAGTTTTGTTTGAAATTTGATTTGGTTACCATTTGGGTAATTTTGAAAATATTAGTTCATGTAGTTCAGGTCTATGCACATTTTTTTTCCACTAGGGGCAGTGACCATCCTTAAACCATTTGAAAGATTGAAAAGTAATATGAAAATTGAAAAAATTAGTATATTGATGTAAAAGCAAAAAAAAAAAAAAACCCACAGGAAAACTTGTTATTAATAATAATAATTTTTAATGGTGTATGTAATACATAAAAAACTATTGATTACTACCTCCATACTGTTTATCTAGATTTTTTATTCTTCTTTCCATGATTGTAAATTATATTTTTTCTCCACCTAAAAACAACCAATCTAACATACATTCTTTAAATGTTATTTATTTTTTTAATATCATTAAATAATAAGTACATTACTATGACTTCGCACATATTTTAAATCAGATTTTTTGAAACTCATTTCAATCATAATTATAGACAACTTTGAAACAAAATACAAAGTACATAGATAATATTTTATCATATTACTTGCTGAAAATGGATACATTACATATTTTGTTGTTTTGCCATTAATATATAGAATGTTAAGGATAATTATTTTAAATAGTAAATAAATAGTATGTACATAAACGCTATCAAGTAGGCATTAGTAATACATTTAGAGTGCAGAGTTTTTCCGTGTGCAATGTGGAGAAACAGCACCACATAGTAGGCTAGAATCTTGGTAGTTTCTGGTAGCAGACGACATAAGCTAGATGTGTTTATGGCAATCAGTACCACCTAGGTTCTTATAGTTGCTGGTAGGAGACAACGTAAGCTATATGGGCTTACACACAGCAACCAGCGCCACCAGGCAGGCAGCTTTGCTGCCAGCTAGCTTGTGGAAGGTTCTTGTGCATACACATGGTGAACAGCACCATCTAGCGTCTGGAAGAAGCATTTCTGCTTTCGGGGCCCCTACCCTGTATGTTCTATGTGCTAACACAGAAACAGCACCTCTAGCAGCCATCGTCCACATCTGGTAAAACTACCATTAAATATTATTACAGTAAATAACACACACTGCCACTTCAATATTCAACTATTCTATAATAAGAAAATGGTTCCACTGTCCTTGTGGTTCTCTTTGTGTATACAGAAGATTGCCTCAAATATTTAAGGCAGAAATTGAATATTAATCAATCCAACTGTTTATTGTAATATATCCTATTGATAAAGACTTAGACTGGAAAATATTTGTATTAAAAAATTAAATATTACAGAAATTTACAATATATATTTGTCAAGAATTATTTACTAAAAAAATTGAAAGCAAAGTATTTATTAACAATCAAAAATAGTATTTTTAGTGCAATTTATATACACAGAATGTATAAATAATAAACGGAGTTTCCCATTTTATAGTTTTATTTTAAAAAACTACAACTACATTCTTATTTGGGCAGCAGCCAATAAGGTTTAGAAGGATTGGGCTGTAAGTATACAGATAGTGGTAAAATGCAGCCTTAGACAGCTATACCTGGTTAGTCGCTGTTCTAAGTTAGAATGTTGTAACTGTTAATTAAAAAAAAATTTCATTTATTATATATTTTCATCAGTATATCCTTTAAAAATTAAATTATTATATATATCTGCTAGAAAAAAGACACATAAAAAAGCAAAAGTTGGCTTGCTACTTTATTTATCTTCAAACAATTTATTAGTATTAATGGGGTGATATATATTTTAATATTCAAATAATAATAACAATAGCAACAACAACAACAACAATAATAATAATAATAATAATAATGATGATGATGATAATGGTGATGATGATGATGAAATTTATGAACACTTCAACTTTTGAATTGCTGTAAAAAATTATGCATATAATTAATTTATATACCAACCAGTAACCACCTAAACCAGAGGTCCCCAATCCTATGCCCGCGGGCACCATGCCGCCCGCGGACCATTTTACGTGTTCCCACCGCTATCTGAACACGATAAAACATTATTTATCTGATACAAATAAATTTAATTTTTAAAATTTCTTATAAATTATTGTATTATATTGTAATCAAATTGTAGAGCATACTATACTTTTACAGCGTAAAAATATAAACGTTAATTATATGTTAAAATTTTATTTTTGAAATAAATATTTTTTTGTACATTATGTGTATTATTAACAATATCCAACTATAAATTTACATTGAAAAAATAAATGGTGCTCGCCACCTAGTTGAAAAAATAAGTGGTGCCCGCTACCTCACCGGTATCATAGAATGTGCTCTTAAGTGCAAAAAGGTTGAGGATCCCTGACCTAAACATTCACAGTAAAGATAGTAATCAATATTCCTCACTGCTGTCAAGGCAACCTTCTCACCTTTTAATAGCAAGAATGGAAATCCATTCTTACTAATGGTCCATTGAATATATATGGACACTTAAAGATTGCAACTTGACTACAGAGTATGAAATATTGATACAATAAAATTTAAATAAACCTCTTTAAACATGAAATAAACATGTCACTGTAATGCAGACTAATAAATAGTCAATTATAACATTACAAACTGCTATTAGAAGGTGAGAAGGTTGCCTTGACAGCAGTGAAAAATATTGATTACTATCTTTACTGTGAATGTTTAGGTGGTTGCTGGTTAGTATCTAATTACATCATTATCCCATTTAGCTTTTAACACTATTTCACTTATTAATTTATATAATAGATTAACACAAAAACTCACATATCACAGAATGATTTAATTAAGAATCTGTAAAAAAAAAAAATTAATGTTTGGGAAGAATATAATTTTTTTAAAAAAAATTATTAATATTTAATTTCAGTAATGATTAAAACAATTTCTTGAATTAAACAACAACACTGGATATTTAATAAATTATAATTATTACCTATATATTATTACCAAACAATACAGTAAAAAATGTGGTTTATTTGTAAGTAAGATAAAAATATCAAGCTAAATCATTAATATCAACTCTATTTATTTAATGACGCAAACTCCTTTATAGCATTGATTTTTTAATAATTTACTTGAAAAAATGTGAAAGATTAAAAAAAAATTTCTATAATCATTTGCATCAGTTTTAATTAATTCATTTTAATATTTATTCCATGTAAACATATTTTAAAATATAATAAAGATTAGAAATAAAATAATGACAAAAATAAAAGTTGCATTAAAATAATACATTCATGCACACTGAATTAATATATGTAAAGACACTCATGCAAATATAAGTCACAGAACAAAAAAATACCTTTTCTATAGATGGCACATACAGTGCTGCCATCTCATCTTCACATGTTGAACCTCCAGCCATTGAACTTTTTGGACTTCGTTGCATTCGATCTTGCCCTCTATGGGATTCTCCTGAACTAGGTTCATCCTGTACAGTATTATCCCGGCTTCGTTTATATGCATTCCTAACACGGCCTTCTGCATGTAATCTACGAAGGATTCCTGCTCGCAGACCAGTGCTGGGATGTACCTCTCCTAGTGCTTCTGTTCTGCCTAGCATGCGAGGATGAAACACGGATAACATGTCAGAGATAACCATTTCTTGTGACCGTTTTAATTCTGGATCTAAATCATATGGTGTTACTCCCTGATTGTTAGGAATGTAAATTCGACCACCATGCTCCATAATAGCTACAGCACAATCCCAGCCTCCACTATTAAAAAATGGAGTTAGATGCAAAGGGGTGCATCCATTGTCATCCTGAATGTTTGGATTAGCACCATACTTGAGCAGAAGTCGCAAAATATCTGCATTATCATGCATTACAGCAATAAACAAAGCAGGTAAGGTATATAAATATTCCTCTGTATATTCTGAAAAATCATAAGATTTTCCATTGACAAGTGGCCTGCAAGATGGTCGTCCCAAAAACTGTAGGGAATCTCGTCTATCAGGGAGCTTTGAATTCCGGGAATTAGTCATGGCTTGAAAAGCATGATCAGGGCTAAGAAGTTGAGTATTAGCTGATATTGACAGCTTTTCTATACTGATATCATCAGATTGACCACTAGTGGCAGAATTATTTGATAAATTGCTATTTCTTCGACTTCCTTCTGGCATTGATATTCCAGCTTCATTGGGATCTACTCCATATTTGAGCAATAAACGAACCACATCAGTGGCATTACTTCGGATGGCGAGATGTAAGGCATTTTTAAAGATAGATGGAATATCCTGTTCTGTTGATAAACTATCCCGAGGTTCAAAGCGGTCAAGAAAAGTCTGGCTCTTGCGAAGCAGGATCTCTACATCTTGGCTGACACAGCGACTGTGCGTATCACAGCTAGACTTATCCAACACACTTCCATGTAAGTACACATTAAATTTTCCATGATGTATTTCCAGCATACGCTTAACAAATATAGTATCGTTGTTGCGAATGGACTGCTCTAGCTGCTCAGCCTCCGAGGATAGATCCAAGATGGAGGACGCCAAGCTGCTGTGCCGACAGCTGCCCCTAGAAAGCAGGGATGGACAGGAGGGGCTGGGCTCCAACACATAGGTGGATGGAACCACCAAACTTGTTGTAGACTGGACGGCATGCAGGTGAGTGTAACTAATTGACACCTCCTCATTGGACTGAGCATGATTACCCAGATCACTCTGAAGGCCAAATGGATAACTTTCCTCCTGCCTGAATCTTTTAGAAATGGCGCCTCCTGATGGATCTAAAGGCAGAGATATGGCAGGAGATACAGTCTGCTTCATCATTTGCTAAGCATCCTGGCTGATAGCCTGTAAAAGAGAAAAAAAGCTTTGTATTAAATTGAAAAGCAAAATTTTATTTTTATACTAAACATTTTACCAATAAGTTGTCTTTTTATTTTGAAGTTACTTAAAAACTAATAACTAATAAGCAACTATATATAAAAATAAACGTGAAATAACATTTTAAACTTATTAAACATCATTCATCCTAAAAAAAATTTAAATTATTATTTTGCAACTCCTCAATTTTAATCTAAGTCATGTGATAATTATATAAATATGTATATAAAATAATTGTAAAGCTAATTATATAATACTTATTATTTATAGACAAGTTACAGTGACTGCAACAAATGCATTATCTATTATTCTACTTTTATAGTTTTTTATTTCAGATTAGTTATATATAAGCATATAGACACATCTATATCTAACAACCTTTTGCCAAAAAGTTCATCATTATTTATAAATCTTTGATTCACATTTCTCTGTATTTTCTATATGATCTTTTATAATATATACATTAAGAGTATATATATATTAATGCAGAAATATCTAATGACTTATATATACTATATGTGTGATATTGCTTTAAAGTAAAATTATATGCATTAAGTAAAGTTCATTTATAATATATACACATGTATTATTATTTTCACATGCTAAATATGATATATACATATGGGGTTATATATTTTAATTTATTGCAAAAATATCTGTCAATATATATATATATGATCACTAGATGAAGCTTATCAATATCTCTAATCAAGCTTTATATTATAAAATGCAAGCTTATAAGCAAGTTATGAAATTTATGACTTTTTTTATTAATTATATATATATATATATATAACAACTATAAGTGACCAGTCAGTTTAGAGTACAATATAGTTTTGCATTTTCATTTACTGTGCCAATACTAAAAACGTAAAAATAAGAGAAAATTCTTTTATATTAAATGCCTTTATTGACTGTGCACTAAAAAATAGAACAATTTTTCTTCAATCACAATTAGAATTTTTAGATTTAACTTGAAATAAAAGCATGAGGGGGGGATGTCCAGAAATTAATTAAGTCAATATTTATTTTTTATAACAAGGGATTGAATTAATTAATTTGTGGACCCTCATAATTATTATTTCAAGATAAATCTAAAAACTCTGTATGTAGTTGAAGAAACAATTATCTTATTACTTTTTAGTGCATAGTCAATAAAAGCATATAATACACAGCAGGACCCAAAAGTAACTGGAATTTTGTAATAAAAAATGTTTATTTATTTTTGGATGTTGCAAATTGAAATGCTTTAAGAAGTATAATCTCTTTAATGCAATAAACTGGTCAAAACCAGTTTGTCATTTTCCAAAGTAGTCTATAAACACTTGCAAAGTGATGCATTTTAACACTTTTATCACCCCCCTCCCAGTTTTTATGGCCACAAAAAAAATGAGACATTTTTTTTCATTTGAGAGATTAAAAAAAAAATTACATGAAATGAGATTGAGTGAATACAGCTGATAGATAAGTTGGGTCATGCTGAATTTAATTAAATGGAGATTCAAACTCAAGGCTTTGAGAGATGACACTCTTATGGTAGATTTGCACTCTTTTCTTTGCACAAAACAAGATGTTTGCATTTTAGTGCATCACATGAATGTTCCAAACTTGCATTTAAAAGGTCTGGCCATTATGAACTAAATCTGAGAGAAAAGTGCTGTTTGTGTAAAAAAAAAAAAAAATCAATGTTAATTCGAACATTTCAGCAATTATAAAAAAATTACCAAATACATGAAACACACTTTAGTACAAAATGTGCTATGTAAAACCATGATTTCACATGGTGATGTCATTTGTCAGATTGATGCAGAAGAGGCCCTGCAAAAAGTATGTAACAGCAAAGATATATACTGCAACATGCCACATACCAGAGAATGATACAGGTATTTTTGGAACCCCCCTCATATAATTTTTTTTTTTAATCTTTAGTATTCAAATTTAATTTTACATTTAAATATTGGAAATGTATATACTTTGTGTTAAAACATATATTTATATGTGCTGTGTTGGTGAATGTGTGAGTCAAAACATATTTTAAATGATTCTCTACTATCTATAAAATTTGATAACTACAATAAGATTTAAAAGTAAATATTGGGGATACAAAGAAATACTGATAGTCCTGTGTTTAAATAAATCATACTTACATATAAAACCTTCATGGCATATGTGAACAGCAAGAAAATTGAAAATGTTTGCTGTATAAGTCAAAACACATTTTGGTTATTGTTTGCCTCATGTGATGTAATTTTTATTTTTTATAAAAATATTTTTATTTTTGTGGCATGTTTGATAGAGAACACACATTAGAACTAGAATTTGATATAAATAAAAAATCAACATTGTTTAGGGAATCATAAAATGTTTAGCTTCTAAAATTAGACAGCTGTTTGTATTATGTTTTCTGTAACAATACAATACAATTGACTGTTTTACCTTTATTGGAATAAATAGATAGTCCAACCAATGATCTGGTTCTCTTGAAAACGAATATAATCAGAAATTCTAGTTTATCTAGATAAAGCAAAACTATCAGTAAAGTAAATATTAAGCATCACATGATCATCATCTCTTATACTAGCACAATTGTTTATAAACAAGGCAAAACTCTCCATACAGTAGTGCCACCCTGTGCCTACCAGAGTAATCAATGGATGAGTAGGAATTAGATAGGGATTTTATGCACAAGCCTTCTGGCAGCCATTGATTATTCTGGTTGGCACAGGGTGGCACTACTATATGGAGAGTTTTGCCTTGTTTATAAAGTAAATATTGCTTTTTTTAAAATGGCTTCCTATTTTTAACATATAAGAAAATGATATATAAAATCTTTCAAAAACTCAAGTAGAAATATGATATTGAAATTTAATAAAAGAAAGATTAAAGAACAAAGAAGATCAAGGGAATTAATTGGAATAGTAATTAAAAAAATAAATATTATCTGCAAGTAGGCATAATGAAAATATTAAAACTGACTTATCTTAAGGAAATAAATGAAATAGCTCTTGATGGATGCCAGAAGATTGGCAAAGTTCAAGATACAAGAGGACTAGAATTTTCTGCCAGGGCATGATGTAGCCCTACAAAAAATATTCACACGTAAAATCACCCATTATATATATATAAACAATACATATCAGAGTAAGGAGAAAAAACATTTTTCTTCAGACTAGTATGAATTTTCAAGATTAGCATACGATAACCAAAGTAAATTATTCTTAAAAAACAGTAGGATATCATGTTAAAAAAAAAAAAATATAACTCCTCATCATCATCTTTAACAAACATTCTAAATAAATATAGACCTTCTAAATCCAGAAGAAAAAAACAAATAATAACAAGTGAAAAATGACTTTTGCATAATTGTAATGCCATAAATTTATATACATACATCTCATGCAGCCTTTAGCAGCAAAATTTACTTTGTGAAATTTATCAATATCTTATTTTTGTATTTTATACTCAGCCATATCTTTCTAACAAAACTCATTGGTGATCTTTGAGCTAATTTTTGTAATATAAAAAAATATCTTTATTTCAAAATGGTGCTCAAATAAATACAGGGCTCATTCATAAGTGATATCTGATCAGATTATTTAAATTTACTAAAGAATATTTATATAAATATCACTTCATTCATAAGTGATATCTGATCAGATTATTTAAATTTACTAAAGAATATTTATATAAATATCACTCAAGAATAAAACAAATATGTTTGTGTATATACACATAATCTAACTTAATTGAACAATATTCATATAACTGTGTTATAAATACTAATAATACTGGCCTTTGATGAAAAATTGTATGATTTATAAAATTATTAATAAAATTATTTTTTCTAACAAAAGAAAATTGCAAAAAAGGGGAGGGGGCATTTAAAAAAGTTATTTGATCTAATTCAGTGGTTCTCAATCTGTAGCCACAACCACTTTGAGGGTCAAACGACCCTTTCATAGGGGTCGCCTAAGACCATTAGAAAATACATTATATGAGAGATGCAAAAAGTAAAATGAAAATGTTTGGTAGGGTGCAGTTTATGGATGATAAAAGAATAGCCCAAATAGTATTTAATTGGGTTATGAGTAAAGGGCAGCAACAAGATGGGTGAGAAAGGTAATGCGGTATGCAAAGGATTTGGATAAAGAATTTATATCAGTATACTTGTATAAAAGGTAGGATGATTGTGTTAGGAGGATTGTTGAGTGTTATAGTGATAAGGAATGGGATAAAAGAATAGATACATTAATAAAGAATAAGGAGTTGGAGAGATGGAGAACTAGTATGGAGAGTAAAAAAAGTTTAAATATATATAAAAGTAAACGGAACATTGGATGCAAGTTAATTTATGATAATAGTAAGGAAAGTAGCTTATTGTTTAAGGCTCGAATGGGATTTTTAGCAACAAGAGAATATACATGTAAATGGAAAAATATGGGTCATTTAGTTTGCAAATTGTGTAAGGAAGATATAGAAAATATTAGGCATCTGTTGATTGAATGTAAATGCTTGAAAGCAGAAAGAGTACAAATAAAGAAGTTATGGGAGAATAAATATGAACAAAGTGATTGTACAGAAAGTGGATTATTGGTTTTTATGCTGGGTTTGGGAAAAGATTAGGGGGATTTAGATATAAAGGCCATAGAGTTGACAAAAATTATGTTGTGGAAATGGGATGGAGCAGATTGTGGGAAAGATTAGGGTGGGAATGGAAGGGAAAGATAAAGTGGCTAACAGGTTTCTTTGGGCATAGTTGCTGAGAGATTCCTGACTCTGTTTAAGGAGAATTCACAGTACATCACATCACATCACATTTTTGATTCATAACAATAGCAAAATTAAAGGTTGGAAGTCACATAAGAAACTGTATTAAAGACTCATGACATTAGGAGGGTTGAGAATCATTGATCTAATTGGTATTTATGTGACAGATGAAATTCATTATCAATGAAAGAGTTATAAAATACCATAAATATGAACCAATAAAAATATCATACTATCCAAATAAGACAACAAACAGGTGTTACTGACCTTATTGAAAAAATTAAAAGATTGAAATGGAGTTGGGCTGGACATATTGCTAGAAGAAATGATAATAGATGGACAATTGAAATTTAAACTGAATTCCAAGAGATTGTAAAAGACCCAGAAAGAGACCACATGTGAGATGGATGGATGAAATAAGAAAATGTGCAGGGGTGTTGTGGAAAAGAGAAGCTAAAGATTGGAGAAGATGGATTAAACTTGGAGAGACCTTCATCCTGCAGTGGATTGATAATGGTTGATGATGATGATGAGGATGATCCAACTGTTAATACTAAATAGTTTGCTAAAAAGTGATCTAACTAATATTTATATAATAAATGGAAAATTTTTAAACCATTAGATGATTTTAAAATGCCCTAAATATGAACTAGTTAAAAGAACTCATAATATTTAGCTTTCAATATGAAATAGCTTAAAAAATCATACTTTTTATAGTTTTTTTCCATCTATCAAAATGCTTCTTCTTTCATAATTAAATATGAGAATGTAAATAAGCAGAATATTTTTCTATGAAAAATTAATGCTGATAACACATTTAACAAATCGGAAATTCTTAGCTACACTCTTGTAAATAGTTCTTCAGTTTGAAATCCAACTTTAGATAGACTTCTTTTAAGAAATGAGTTTGTTTGGAAAGCTACGTTATGAAATACTCTAAACTAAGCAAATATGACTTTCAAAATCCAGCTAGATCAGAAATAGATATAGCATCAATAATACAATTGTTTTGGCATATCAAAAATTAATAAAAAGAGCTTCACTTCTATTTTTAAGTTTAGATATGGGCATATATAAAATTTGCGTTGAAATAGAATTTCAAAATGTATATGTAGAACAATTGTTATGTCTAAGGGATTGTCAAAAAATAAGGTTAATGGGTACAAGCTTTCTTTTTTCCATATGTCATAGCATTGGACAGGAGGTGAAACTGCAACAACCATCTGCAACCAACTGCTTGCTTGCAAGGCTGCTGCGCTGACCTCTTGGCTAATACTTTTGTTTGCAAAAGTGAATAAAAGGAGTAGGTTGTTGTCATCCCCATGTAATGCGGC
This sequence comes from Epiperipatus broadwayi, assembly GCA_028023455.1. NCBI lineage: Eukaryota > Metazoa > Onychophora > Udeonychophora > Euonychophora > Peripatidae > Epiperipatus > Epiperipatus broadwayi. The sequence goes on from JAQFVV010000004.1 coordinate 8,031,315, forward strand.
CACAAGAGTTACTGTTTTCCATGGCAACCACAGAAATATTCAGATTAGGGGGCCAAAAGTAGATGTCACAAGTTCCAGCCGCTAGATGGCGCTGTTCACCATGCATATGCACAGTAACCTTATGCCAAGTAGCTGCCAACACTATCGCCCGCTTGGTGGTGCTGTTAGCCATAGGTAAACTGATCCAGCTTACATCGTCTGCTAAACAGCAACTAACCAGCAATCTAGCCACTATGCAAGGAAAAACGGCACCGTTTAGAAGCGATATTATAAAAGGAGAATTCATGGTATTCAATTTTCTATAAAGTTGAATTAAATAACATTCATTCTTTGAATCTCTAAATGTATCAATGAAAATTTAAGAATACACCTGGGTCTCTTTTTACGCGGACTTATTTAACACGATTTTGAAGTTACACGATTCATGTTGCACCGGAAGTCGAACATCGATAATGCGCAATTACTTTAAATAATAAATTTCATGCACTTACATTATATTGAAAGTAATAGCACATTATTGGAATTCAACTTCCATCTTAGTAATTTCAATATTTTCAGTGCTTTATAATAGTAAGATTTTATGCAATAATGAAATTAAAATCATGATTTCCACATTTTATGTATACACACATTAAATTTTACTAGATTATAATGTAAATTTGTTCAAACATTGTGCGTGTTAATTTTGCATTTTAAATCACATTCTGTTATTGCTTTTTAAAAAAGAACATAATCAATTAAGAATCATTTAGTGTCCACAAGTTTATTTTTAAAAGGTCAGTAATAACAGTGGGAACAATTAAATTTGACAATTAAAAATTAAAATCTGATTTTTAATTGTAATTAACAATTTAAAAATTACTTATGGCGACTTGAAATTAATGATGTGAAATTTGATTTTTAAACGGAATTGAAAATTAAAGGCAAAAATAAGAATTTAATTTTTAGTTGTTAGTTTCATAAACAATTAATAAAATCATCATTTCAAAGATTAATTACTAATTATATTGTCACCAGAAAACCATTGACACAACATGAGTGTGAAGTTGGCGCTAGTTGTTTGCAAACAAACGTGTTTTTCAGCAAATAGCTATAATAATTAAAATGTGTATAAAAATGTAAATTACTGTACTGTAAATTATGCATAAAAATATATTATTTTGAATAAAATTAAATATTATAGTTAAAAAAAGTTTGTCTTAATATCAATTTTTTTCAAATTTGAAATTTTTTATTAGTCATATTTTATTTTCTAATTTTTTTTTTTGCGCGAATTTTAAAGTAATTTTACGTTGGTGCTTTGCTTTTATGTGAATTTTAAAAAATCACAGCCCGCATCCCCCCTTTTTCAATGTAAGTTACGTCTATTTTTGCACGATTTCGTTTGCTCATGTTTTCTGAGGAACCTATCTATTGTGTAAAACGAGACCCAGGTGTATTAAAAAATAATGAAACAAGGCAGTTTTTTTTTTCATTATTTTTTGGGTGTTTTTCCTTTTGATAAATATAATATATGCTTGAATAATGCAAATAAAATAAAATAATTATCATGGAAATAATATTAATTTAATTTTCAATTACATTGCCCAATTTATCTAATATTAATATCAATCACTTTTTTTATTCACTTTTTTACAAGGCATTATGCACTTATTTTACTAATATAATAATTTCAATTTCCCTAGAAATATTCTTCGATCTGTAATAAATATAAATACATGAATATTTCTACATAAACACATAATTCCTATATATATATATTTCATATTATAAATTCTTCCTTTTAATCAACATACCTATATACCTTTCATACATGTTCTTTTATACTCTTGTATATATATACCTACATAAATATTCTTAAATACTTCAATCATTTTTACATTTAATTTTCAAAACAAAAAATTAATTATAAACAAGACACAATTGTTATAGCATCTGGACAGGTGACCATAGTGATATGTTATGTAGTCAGAAATGATTAAGAAATGAAATATTAATATTCTAGATCATGAACATTGACTAAACGTCTATCTGATTAAGAACAGAAAATTTAGGAGAGTGTTTCAAGATGTAATACTTCAAGATGTAATACATAAAAACTTAAGATTAAGTTCATCAAGGAAGTATATGCATACTTTATAGACATTATTAAAAGATTTTGCAACGTATAGACAGGTATTATTCTATGGAAACATGACCATAATTTTCCAATATAAAAAAGCAATTCAGCCACAAAAGTTCACTGGGTGCAATAAACCTGTTATCAACAAATTGAGAATGTGTATTTCATTTAACTGATAATATTCATACAAGAAATGGAGAGATAAAGTTAAACAAAATAGTTGAGGGAAAAAAAAGTTTGTTGTGATAAAACATCAAAAACACAATTGCAAGATGTCATGTAAATACATTGGTATTTGGAATTATTTGTCTTATCTTTTTTTTAATTATTATATTTCAAATAATTAAATAAAATAAAAATATATTTTCTGTTTATATACAACATTTAACAATTTGTTAGCATAATTACTATGTTAATAATTATCCTTTTTTTTTAAATATATATATACATACACACACATTTTGTAAATTAAATATTTTAATTAATTAAGATGTATACAAAGGAATGAATGAGAAATTTCTACGTAATAATTAACAAAATAGTTCAAGCAATGATGTTGCTAGGCGATTGCCAATTACCAGCTCAAAGCTGAATCACATGCTCTGGTATCCAGAATAACTTTTTGTCAAATTTTTTTAGACACAAAAAATTCCTTTTATCTCAATGCACAAGTTCTTATACGGGAAATAAGCTAAGATATAATTAATAAAATTTTTTGAAGAATCACATCATCGTTGACATCTTCAAAATGTATAAAACATCAATTGCCTCCAGATCAGACCCTATAAATAGTTTATCAAATCAGATGCAGTGGCCATCATGCTGTGCAGTGTATATCGGAGAGTCACATGCAAACATTGTTTTCAGAGTAGTGCAACACAAATATATTTATAACTGTGCAAAAAATAATAGCACAGAATATAAGACAGTCACTCTTTAATTCTGGAAACCTAAACATAGTATGTTTGGAGCACAACGATAGAAAGTGTAAGATTAAAGAGGTGTGACATATCACTAATGACTTCCATATTATCAATAAAAAAAATTCCAGTGTTATTTATGAAATGGATTATTTAATTTAAAGATTTACATAATATTTAAATACAACAGCTCCTGCTACTGGACAAGAATGTAATGAATCTGATCATAGAGGTCAAAAGCATGTTCAGAAACAGAGCTTCTCAATAATAGAGTTTTGAATTTATGTGTTAATTAATCTTTTCTGGTAAAACATTAAAAAAATTCTTATATAAAGAATTATGACTTTTCAAAATTAAACAGAGGCTAATCTTTCCATACAATGGTAATACCAAATGCAAGGCAGAGTAATCAATGAATGCAAGGTTTATGCATAAAATCCCCATCTAGTGCCTACTCATTCAAAATCCCGAGACTAGTTTCCAGCTTGTGGCTTTCAGTGCTGAGGAAAGTTGGATCTAATGAAATCCACAAGCTGGAAAGTAGTCTGGAAATATTGGATGAATAGGCATTAGATAGGGATTTTATGCACAAACCTTCTTGCATCCATTGATTACTCTGGCTTGCACTGGTGGCACTACTGTATAGAGAGTTTAGCCTCTGTGTAAACAGCTTGTGTAAGCGTAAGAAATGGTGATCATGCAATATTCAAAATTATAGTAATTCTTCAATTAAATCTATTTTATTGTAATCAGAGCAAGCATTTAATTCATGTTGTTTTAAAGTTTTCTAATTTATACGAAACTAATTGATCTCTTTTATACTTACATAATATTTTACTTTAGAATAAAAATATTAATAATTTTATTAATAAAACGGTTAATGGCTATAGTTGAGAAGAATATAAATGTCAGTATTTTAGTAAATTTAGATCCTTTTTTAATGTACACATATAATAAGTATGTGTATACAATAATAAAATATTTATGGGTAATGTATATCAGAAGAAAAAAACTTTTGTTTATTTTTAAAAAAATATCATTTTTAACTAAAAATAGAAATTAATCCTATTTTTAGTCAATTTTTTATATATTACAATATAGAATGAAAAAAATATTGTTCAAGCATTGTTAGCCGAGAGATCAGCACAGCCACCTTGCAAGCAAACACTTGGTTGCAGATAGTTGTTGCGGGTTCACCTTCCGGCCGATGCTATGACATATAGAATAAACAAATATTCTGAAAGTTTGGTTCCATGTAAGATTCTTACCCATTTTTAAAAAGAAAAAATGTAAATTATAATTGTAAAAAATATTTTAAGGCATTTTTATTAAATAAATACTTTTAACTATTATTAAACTATTACCAATAAATGCAAATAGTATTTACAAAGTATAGCATTTGTGTTTAAAGAGGCAATTTATTTCCTAAGATAATAATTCTCTTTTGACATGATGATTATAATCATCATAAGAACATAAAGATCTTCACCAATTAATGGTTTTCAATTATGTAAAATATAGCATTTTCACCAAAAAAAGTGGAATTACTATTTTAGTATTATAAAACATTGATATCCATCAACTATTTTACACAAATATTGTTATTTTCCCAATCACTCAGATTTTAACACACTTCTTGGGATGCTGGAAGAAGTTTGTATGATTTGGAGTTAAAAAAGGTAGTCATGTTATAATTTTAAGAAGAAAAAAGTCATAAAACATCCCAATGAAAAATAAAATGAATTTAATATGACCAGTAAATATTAACATTGCATAAATTATTTTGATACATTAAAGATCAGCCTTGTCAAGCTATTGTGCATGCACTTTTTATGAGTGTTAATAATAAATGAATACTTTCACTCCCAATACAAGATATAGTATTTAAGAAAGAATAAAATGAATCCACTTATTCTTTCTGACCCAAATGCTTATATATAGGCAAATCTTAAGTACTGTAAGTGAAAGCATGAGGATAGAGCACTCAATTTAAATTACTGTTTACGATGTCTGAATGAATGATGTTGACGAAATTATCTAGAATTTACTAAACATCACTCTCAAGTGAAACTTAAACATATGTAAATAAGCATTGTAAACAGTAATTTAAAGAGAGAGGTCTATCCTCACGCTTTCACTTTCAGTACTTAAAATTTGCCCATATATAAGCATTTGGGTCGGAAAGAATAAGTGGATTCATTTTATTCTTTCTTAAATACTATATCTTGTATTGGGAGTGAAAGTATTCATTTATTATTAACACTCGTAAAAATCGCATGCACAATAGCTTGAAAAGGTTGAACTTTAATATATTACAATTTATAAAGCACAGCACTATAAAAATAAATGCTTATTTACATAAATTATTTTGAGAAAATTATGAATATAACATCTATACTCTATAAAAAAATGTGTTTGATTATACTTTGTGTGCATGTTGACAATCCAAACCATGGCATATAGCTAATACTTTTAGAACATTTTTCATTTATTTGAACTATTATTAAGGCAATTTCTGTGATTCCTAAATAACTTGACTTTTTAATATAATGAATAATTTATATAATTAATAAAATTTATAATTTATATATTTGATATAATTTATAAACCTGTTTCATAATGCCCATGCATTGATCTAATTAATTCTTCACTTATATTGACATATATAAAATATTTAGATATACAAAAATATGATTTTTATTTTTTTAAAGAATATAAATCAGATTAAAATTAAATGCAAAATGAAATTGACTGTTATGAAGATTTAAAAAAATCAGCACACCAAAGTGATTAAAAAGTAATTTTTTTATTTAAAAATAAACAACAAAAAAAGACATTTATTTTCACGAAGTTTCACACATGGATGCTAGTAATGTATATTAAAAATATTTTAAAAAATACTTTGTCAAGCGTTGGTGGTCGAGAGGTCAGCACATATGCCTTACAAACAGTTGTCCTGGGTTAGCGGGTTTGCTTCCTGGCCGATGCTATGACACATGAAAAAAAACAACTTTTATTTAAATTGCTGAGTAATAAATCCATTTACTTCTGTTTCTAATCATGACTCAATCCTTTTTTCTTTTCAAAAATATACAGTACATATAGCCATATAATTCTATAATTAAAAATCACTTCTTTTCTTTTCAAAAACTTTATTTGATGTATATATATATATATATCCACTTATTTCCAATGTTTCGACTATCTTTACTCTATAGTCATTTTCAAGGATCTAGAAAAAACATTACATTATAAACAAACTTCACATAATAAAAACAAAAATAATCAAAAACAATATAAAGCATATAAACCCCATAAAATTTAAAAATAAATAAAATACATTAAAATCAATTAAATTAAAAACACAAAACATACACCACACTTACTTGACTCCCTTCTCAAAAAACTTTCCCTTTTTACATTTTTTATCCAAAAAACCAATTGTTACAATAAAAAACTTATTTTCTTTTTCTTTCTTATATACTTCAAAAATGAATTTATTTCCAAAAATAATTCTTTATTCATGTCTTATCCAATTCTATTTAAAACAGGTTTATATCTTTTTATATATAAACTCTCTTTTACCATTCTTTCTTTATACAATCTAACCCCCTCCAACATACAGATTTTAAGATTAAAATGTTGGAGGGGGTTAGATTGTATAAAGAAAGAATGGTAAAAGAGAGTTTATATATAAAAAGATATAAACCTGTTTTAAATAGAATTGGATAAGACATGAATAAAGAATTATTTTTGGAAATAAATTCATTTTTGAAGTATATAAGAAAGAAAAAGGAAATAAGTTTTTTATTGTAACAATTGGTTTTTTGGATAAAAAATGTAAAAAGGGAAAGTTTTTTGAGAAGGGAGTCAAGTAAGTGTGGTGTATGTTTTGTGTTTTTAATTTAATTGATTTTAATGTATTTTATTTATTTTTAAATTTTTTGGGGTTTATATGCTTTATATTGTTTTTGATTATTTTTGTTTTTATTATGTGAAGTTTGTTTATAATGTAATGTTTTTTCTAGATCCTTGAAAATGACTACAGAGTAAAGATAGTCGAAACATTGGAAATAAGTGGATATATATATACATCAAATAAAGTTTTTGAAAAGAAAAGAAGTGATTTTTAATGCTGAGTAATAATGTATTAAAATTTTAGCCAAAAAAATACTTTTTGTTTAATTTTTGATTTTTAGTACATTATTATAAATCGATTTAAATAAAAGTATTTTTTATAATGCATTTTATATACATCTTATTTTTTAGTATTTGGATTTTTTTTTTTAAATGCTGTTGTGTTTGTAATATTTGAAATGAAACTGGTGCATGTTTAAATGTGTTTTCAATATTTTCTTTTTGTTTGTGGTAGTAGAATTTATTTATTTATTTTAAAAAAAAAGCTTCTGTTAAACAATCGAGAGTAATTAACTTATTCATTCATTATACTGAATGTTTACTATAGTAAATACAGAGATTTGAACTTAGAATTTTTGGTCTATATTAATCCTCCATTCCATTTTAAACAATCCATACACCTAATTGCAAATGCTTTTTAATGAATTAGTCATGAAATTCAATGAAAGTTGTTTTTTAAAAATACACTGCCATCTAGTGTGCATCACTGAAAACTTACTGAATCAATATCAATGTGATTTGACATTCAAGCTCCATCCTGAAATATCGCATTGTCAATTATATTTAACACATGTAAAAAGTTATTGTTAAAAGGATGTTGCCTTGACAACAGTTTGAAAATTATTGGTTGTTATTGATATTGGGATTGTCTAAATGTTGACTCGTTTTTAGTGATTCAATAACAAGTATTCTAAATATTGGTTCCAATATTTGACTCAAATAAGCAAGCAGAATTTCTAAATAAAAGCATTTAATACAAAAACCTTGACACGTTTAATTAATACCAATACAAATAATCAATGACTATCGAATTTGATATGGCGTAACTCATCAAAGAAAACTTTTTATATAAATATCTTTATTATTCATGTTACTGAAATTATTAAGATGATTTTAATTTTGAAAATAATTTTAAAATATTATTTTTAAAAATGTATTTTTCACTTTTTTCTTTGTAAATTATTTTTTAGATTTTTAAAAGAAAAATGAGAAAAATTGTATTCAATATTTTTATAAACAAAACAATTAGAGAATGAAAAATACTCTTTTGATAGTTTAGATATAACATATTCATACACACACATACACAAATTAAAATAAATTATTAATTATTAAATCATTTTGTTTACTTGAAAAGAAAACTAAATTATACATGGTTTGTGCTTCAAACTATTAATCCTATAATATATACTGCATATAATATTACAGTATATTTATAATCCAAAATAGATTACTAAAAAAAGTTAATTAAAACGACAATTATAGTATTTCATTTGCTATATTTTTCAAAAAAGAATAAACATATCACATTAAGTTTTTAGATTAAAAAATAAAGTTATTGGATATAGTAAAAATAGAATGTTGTGAGACCTGTGATTGACAGAAATTATTATCATACAATATACATATTTAAATGTATATGAAAATAGAACACTAAACGAAAGCAGTAACTTAATAGAAAAAATAATGGAAGTTAATGTTACATTGTAAATCTTGGTTTTCAAAATAGTTGATGACGTTATCTGGAAGTAATGCATGGATACATTAATCAAAACTGATGTCATAGTCAGGAAAAAAAAAGAAAGTTAAATAAATTATTCTCAGATGGTTAAGCAAAATAAGGAGTAGCCCAAATTCATATTAAAATAAAACTAATATTTATTATTTAATAACATGATGGTTTTAAAATTATATCTAATAATAATACTGTTATAGATAATATAATTTGCATCTATTATGTATTAATTCACTAACTTTAGAAAATAGTTATATACTAATAATATAAAGACTATTAAGCCAATAAACATCGCATAATCATCCACTGATTACTCTGGCTTGTAGTGAGTGACAATACGTAGAGTTTTGCCTGTTTTAAGAAAGACTATTATTACTTGTTTTAAAACTCAAACATTTTTTTATTTAAAATTAAAAATATATATGCAGACGCACTCTAATAGCAGTAATATGTACACATACATTGTTTGTCCAAAGGCAGGGGAAATTAATTAAGCAATGGAAGAATATGACCAAACAATAACATTTAATCATCACATGGCCACCACTTCTTACGCTTGCATATAACTGTTATCGTAAGATCTAGGTGCAGTGCTCTCAGATCCAAGGCTTCTCACTGATGAAGGCCACAAGCCAGAAACTAGTCTGGGGATATTGGGTGGGTAGGCATTAGATGGGGATTTTATGCACAAGCCTTCTGGCATCCATTGATTACTCTAGCTTGCTGGGTGTGGCAATACGTATAGTGAGTTTTGCCTGTTTTAATTACATTTAATCATCATAAGAGTTAATCTGCCATTTTCTATCATCATAATGATAGAATTTATTTCAACATTTCAATATTTGGAAAGGCTTTGAACAATTTAAAGCATCCCTTAATTATGTCAATGTGATGTATCTATATAACAATCATTTCACCAAACATTCCATAACAATATAATTATGAATATTTTATTATGATGGATGGAGATCATGAGCTAAAGGTTTTTGAATTAATTTTGAAGTGAATGCAACTAATGTCCTGAAAAGCAATTATGGATCTGATTATTTATATTTAAATACTAATTTTCAAAACTTTATTTGATGGCTCTTTAGAAAAATGTTGATAAACTTGTAAGACTAAAAGCAATAAAAGTAGATATGAATACTTGTGATATGGGCAAATAATATACTGAATAGAATATTAATAAAACTTAAAATTTCCATATTATGAGAAATAAACAAAAATGAGGAGTTTTATATGGAAGCTATTCAAAGCCTAATAAGTTCAAAAGTCACTGTGGATATTGGAACAATACTCATATTGAAAGTTGCTTTTAACACCAGAGAACTTGCCATCATAAGACTAAGTATTTTTCTCTCATTTGCATTATGGTTGACCAGGTGCTAGTTTTGGAAATTAGTATTATGTTAATTTCCTTTTTTTTTCTTACGATGGTGGTTCATTTATCTAACTTTACTATATATATATTAAATAATCATTAATGTCATTTATTTCTATTATATGCCAATAGTAGTTCGACTCAATGATCTCCTTTGTTTCATTTGCCTTATGCAAGTAATATAATATTAAGTTTGATAGTAATTTTTGCTCATTGGAACTAATTTAAGATGGTTCTATTAATTGTCGAGTTGAAGGATTTATACAATTTTTGCTATTTTTATTAATGGATAATAATAAATTATTAGCTCAGTCTCTAACCTATGTCCCCAGCTATTTTATCTAGTTTACAGATATTTATTTATTCACAATCTTAAAATTTTTTGCAAAAGGGTCAATAAAGGAATTAATGTCAATATATTCTAATTCAAATTTTATACTTTCTATTAAATTCAGGGAAGGCATGATGTTTAGGGTATAATTAATATAATTTTATAATTACATTAAGTAGTTCTGTATTAGAGCTCATTTGACTTTAATTTAACTTGATCAGGTCATCACATAGAGCATTCTTTATATAAATGTGTTTTATTCATTAACCATGATGATTACCAAGTCATCATTTTTCTGAACATTACTGGCACAAGCCATCTCCTGCTTCGTAGGCTTATCATTGGTGATACTATTTTTACTTTAATTACCGAGGAAGAAATCACTTCCTCCGCTTGATCATTTTTTATTATATTGGAACACCAAAGGTTCGTGGCTATGACCCGGCCTGGCTTTCCATGTGTTCCACAGATCCTTCATAGGGCATCAAAGACTTGTCAAATACAAGCAGCCCTGCTATTTCTGAAATCACCAACAAGCCATTATTTTTCATATTCATTTTATAGCTCATAAGACGTCAGTACCATTTACTTCTCAGCTCAAATAAAGACTCACTCTCATGCTCGTAAATCATGATGAATAGATTTCATTAAAGGTGAACAAAGTCTTATTCATTTCTAATTAAATAAGTTTTCTGTTAAATATTAAAGTTATACCCTAAATACGTATCTTGCTCTTTGTGAATTGATTTACGAATGTGAAAATAAATCTCACATTCTTTCCTTTAGAATTAGAATAATAATTTCAGTCAAAGCCAAATACCTTTATCTACCTTTATTTATTTGTCGGGGCATAGACATATATAATCCTCCTATAATATTGCGTAATACTTATTGGCATATAATAACGACTGCCATTCTTATTGTAGATTATAAATTCCGTTTAAAGACTAGAGTTAATCTATATAATCGTAATCTAAAAGTTGAATAAAATTATTATTAGTAGTAGTAAACATTTTATTAACACATTTGGTTTTTAACTTTCTTTATTATTCAATAATTATTTTAATATTAATGTTCGCTGTCTGTATTGGCAACCCGAATATATACATATATGAGTTGACTTAAAAATATCCTTAGTTATTTTGTTATATGTTTTTAGAGTCAGATCAGGGGTCTCAAATCATCATCATCCATTGAGCTAGTTTCTTGGCACATAGTCATGTACCGTCGACATATGTCATCCATTGATTTGATCTGAGCTTGCGAGTTGGATTTGAATTCAGTTTGGTTCAGCTGAGTTTGAATCCAACTTTGTGGTTGGGTCTTGTTGTTGTGGGTGGTTTTTCAACCGGTACAGTATACAATTGAAAAATTCCCCCCTCTCTAATCATGCAGCTGTTTTAGTGTCACTGAATATTAATTTTGATATTGGAATAACAATTAATACAGGAAAAACCATCAGAGTTCTCCTACCACCACGCGCACCAGAATATCTTTTTTCAGAGGTATACATATATCTTCACAAGTTGAAGAGTATTGCAATGGATCCAGTCCAAGCATGATGTGCTTTTACTAATCTAATTTCATTTAACATTGATCATCTTACCAGAACAACAATACCCCAAACAAAACTACTAAAGCTTATGGATGATACTTACAAAAAAATTATTGGTACTTCCCAATCAAATCTCGATTATCCCAAGTCTGATACCTTTAAAGAAAATATATCAATTGCTAACAAAACAGCTTAGAGAATATATCTCCATTAAAAAAGGATATATCTAAATAAGCTGCACATGTATATCAAAAACTTCATTAGATGGGCACTAGGTCATCCCTCCCAGGTTCGAGTCCCAACAGCTATTTAAATCAAAACCAAAATTGTCTATGGAGATTTTATGTTGGAGCAGCTCTACACATTCTATAGAGAAAAATTCCAGAGAGTCTCCTCACCAAATCTAACACAATCATTTATACCAAGGCATTTACCAATAAAATAGACTCTTTATGCAGGAAACTATTCTGGAGAAAAAGGATTATCTCAATATCAGTAAAATGTCTAAGAAAACCCTCTCAATAATGGCCTTGACCTCCATTCAATACACACCTTCAGGATACAAAAACCATTGAATATAATATCTACATGTGCACAAAAATTCCCATATTTAGAAATTTCTGCCAAGATTACCCCCACAGATAGACCCTCTCCTCTCCAGGGATATCTGATCACATTACTTACATCATTGCTAACAATCTACAATCTCAACTTCAAACCATCACAAGCCAAATATAAATATTGGGAAGTTCATCAACTTCTATATCCAAGTCAAAATGATATACAAACTCCACTTCATATCACTAATAAACAATTATGTTGCAAATTCAAACTGTGGTCACTTTGAACCAAAATACTTTGACTTTTTCCTAAAGATAAATCTTGACTCACTACCTATATAACATTTTTTGAAATTCCAAAGAAACTAAAAAGATATAGTTGATATATATAATCTTTGCCATAGGGACTCTGAGACACAAAACCACCTTTTTTTCCATGCCTAGGTCTGGAAAACATTCATGAAATAATTAGCACTTCACTCAATGATAAAAAAATCAACGTGAAAGTTCTTTTTGACTCATTTAAAAGGGCTATCTTTGCTGAAATAAGAATCAGCATATTTATACTCTATGCCTTATGGTGTACAAGGTGTAATTTCATATATAATTATAACACCAGAAGGCACCCAAACACATTCAAAAATAAACTGCAAACCATACATGAAAGAAATATGAAGATCAAAAATTATACTAAATACATTGACACTTGGAATATGCTACAACTTATATAAAAGTACTTACAGAAAAACCATATCTAACATGGACTCTTGTTCCAGTTTTGAAGTCAACTGACACAAATTGGATGCATTCTTGCTTTAGTTTAATTGGAGTATATTTAATTGTATACAATCTTATTATCAAGTGATCACCTGTGTCTTTGTTGGACCTTTTTTAACAATATTTTTTGTTTGCTAACGCATACAATGAATTGATCAAATCATTGTACATATGTAGTTTTGTGAACCAATTTATATGTAAGAACTATGTTGTCAAATGTATTCTGTGTAACCTTTTTGAATACTAATAAAGCTTATCCTTTGAAACATCACCATCATCATCATCATAATCATCATCACCATAATAATGATGATGATGATGATGATGATGATAATTCAATTTATTAAGGATGTAACAACAGACTAGTAACAATCCCATTACTCTATAGCTTTTTCAAACCAAGAATTAGTTTATATTGTTTTAAAAAATCATGACTATTCAAATTAAATATATCAACATCCAAAAATATATTGTTATATAACATGGACATTCTAATCGTAGCAGAATTCTTATAAATATTATGATTATATTTTTTAATATAAAATAGATTACTATTTCTAGCTATATTAGGAATTCTATAATATATATTATGAACAAATTCCAATACATCAAATTGATATAAAACAATTTTTCTTAAAACTATTACACCATTCAATATTCTTCTTTTGATAAGATATGTTTCACAATCTAAAGGTAATTCCAAACTTATACACTTAAAGTATTTCTTCATTAAATTCTGCAGGCATTCTTCATAACATTTTGTGTTAGAATGCCAAACAAAAGTACAATAATTTATTATAGGTACAATCATTATATAAAATAAATAAATGCAAGATTGTCTATGTAAAACTGCTTTTGATCTTGCTATAATCCCAGTAATCTTGTTACATGTAAGAATAATTTCATTAATTTTGGTCAAAAAAAGACCATTATTATCAAACCAAACCTCTAAATCCTTTATCCTATTCTTTCTAGGAGTATTAATGTTATCTACAGAATGGTAAAAAAAAACTGGAAAATGTTTTATTACATAATGACATAACAAATGTTTTTTCAATATTAACAATCATCTGATTTTTTTACGCTAAATCACAAAGTCGTTTATAGAACTCTGCAACCTTAAATGATCAGATAAATTATCAATTCTAAAAAATAATAATACAGCAATAAATTTTGTCATGCCATCATGTGCATTCCAAGAGTTCCTGCTTTAAATCCTAAAAGTTTGTTCAATACCATTTTTATTAAAGGTTAAATTTATATCTTATCAAATAATATCAACAAATTAAAAATTCTTCTCCTTTTTTTTTTCAAAAACTTTATTTTTTTATCTCAATACTGAACATATATATACATTTATATAATACAAAACTCCAACATTTCAACTGTTTTTATCTCATACAGTCATTTTCAAGGATCTGCAACAACAATATTAAATACATATCAATAAATAAACTTCAATTACATAAAAACTTTCTCTTACATTAACATAAACAGTAACAAACATATTAAACATTTAGAAATATATTTTACTTACATCTTTCTCCCACTGCTTATGTTAATGTAAGAGAAAGTTTTTATGTAATTGAAGTTTATTTATTGATATGTATTTAATATTGTTGTTGCAGATCCTTGAAAATGACTGTATGAGATAAAAACAGTTGAAACGTTGGAGTTTTGTAAAATATAAATGTATATATATGTTCAGTATTGAGATAAAAAAATAAAGTTTTTGAAAAGAAAAAGGAGAATTTTTAATTTGTTGATATTATTGTAGAACATATATATTTTACAAGAAAAAGTGAATGTACTTTTGCTGTGTTATTATATATGATCTTATCAAATATAGAATAAAACATGATTACATAGCTTACTTTTTTTTTAAAATTTCCGTGTATGCAAAATTTAATCACATTTATTTTTGACCAATATCAGAAATAAAATAAAGATGGCAACCTTATTTTAAAAATTGTATAATTATAGTCCTGCAGCAAATCTTAGTTTTTTTTTTCTGAATAGCAGTTGCAAGTTTTCAAGTTTCAACCCAAAACACTTGCTCAATACCATCATTATTAAAGGATACAACTCATGATTGGTGTTTTCCTCATTTGCTAAGATGCAATTCATGCTGAACTGGTGTTTTTTCATTTTTCCAAGGTGCAACAATGTTTTCAATTTTCTTCAGATGAAATTTATGCTGACTAGCATTTTTCTATCTTCCCAAAGATATGCCAACTAGTATTTTTTTCCATTTTCCCAAGATACAATCCATGATGAATTAATATTTTTCCATTGTGCCAGTATGCAATTCATGTTGATTAGTATTTTTTTGTTTTCCAAAGATGCAGTTCATGCATACTAGTGTTTTTCATTCTCCCAAAATGCAATTCATGCTGAACCAGTATTTTTCCATTTTCCCACAATGCAATTCATGCTGACTAATAGTTTCTCATTTTTTTCGCATGGAACTTATGTAATAAGTATACAATAAAATTTAGCTAAGAAAACTATAGTACTCTCATAAAAATGAACCCAATTATTATGAGACAATATGTCAATCTAACACCAACTTCAAATTTTCCTCCATATGTTTTCAATCATACTATCATGTATTCCCACGTATTTTTCTCAATATCACATTTAAAGTTACATAAATCTAATTTGACATACTTTTTAATTAATGTAACTCATGTTTTCTTTCCTATCACAATCAGGATTGTAAACCTTTATTACATATTTAATATCATGAATCAATTTCTATCTAAGACCTCA
This sequence comes from Epiperipatus broadwayi, assembly GCA_028023455.1. Classification (NCBI taxonomy): domain Eukaryota; kingdom Metazoa; phylum Onychophora; class Udeonychophora; order Euonychophora; family Peripatidae; genus Epiperipatus; species Epiperipatus broadwayi. Next base: position 8,047,386 of record JAQFVV010000004.1, read on the forward strand.
TGTTTTCAAAGGTAACTTAGATAACTCTTTTTGAGTCTCAATAAAGTTTACCCTTATGAGAAAAAGAAGAAGAAGAAAGAGAAGGTGGAGGAAAAGGAGGAGGAGAAATGTCTAATGGTAATAATGAAATATTAAAAAATATTATTTAATATGAAGAAATAAAATAATAACAAAATATAAAAATAATTATTATAGTGCAATCTAAACTAAAAATAAAAAAATAATAAAAATAATAATAAAAACAATATATAAAAATAAGAACTAAGACTACTAAATTGTGTAAATCTAAAATCAATTGTATTGATAAATTTATATATATATTCTAATATATAATATTTAAAAAAAAGTATATCTTCATTAAAAAAATGAACAAACAAATTAAACAGTTTATCATTTGGAAAACCATATTATGTTTGAACATTGGAGTTCATAGAATTGAACTGCAATTGATGTATCTTTAATGGTCAAAACCAACATTCTACTTATTGTAAAGTACTGGAACAAAATTGATTGTATAAACATTTCTTCAGTGATTAAAGCATTGGATCATCGAGGTATAGATCGAGGATATTGCCATATTTTAAAGAATATTTATAAAAAGGCAACAATAACAATTAGATTACATAATGATACTAGGAAAGTCAACATTGAGGAGGGTGTAAGACGATGATTCCATATCCCAAAATTTTTTACAGCAATGCTACAATAAATATTTTGTGGATTAAAATGGGAAGCTAAAGGAGTGAAAGTAAATAAAGATTATTTAACTCATTTAGATTTTTCAGATTATCTATTTTTGCAAATATTGCTTTAGAGCTGCACAAAATGTTGCAGAAGTTATCAGATGAAAGTAGAAAAGTAGGATTAAAGATAAATGTTAAAAAGACTAAGGTAATGTTTAATGAATTTTTTCAAAATATGAAAATAAAGATTAATTATGATGAGTTAGAAGAAGTTAACAGATTATTAATACAGATGGAAACATAATGGATGGAATTAATCATAGAATTAAATTTGGAGTGCTTTTGGTAGAAATAACTTCATACTAAAAGGAAATATGCCCAAGTGTTAGAAAAAGAAGGTTTTTAATAAATGTGTTTTATCAGTTCTTACTTGAAGATCTGAGACTTGGACACTTAATAAAAGAATAATACAGAGATTTCAAATGACTCAAAAACATATGGAGAGATGCATGTTGGGAGTAACAAGAAAAGATTAAAATGACCACATTGAAAAAATTAAAAGACTGAAGTGGAGTTGGGCTGGACAATTGAAATCTTAAACTGGATTCCAAGAGATTGTAGACCAAGAAAGAGACCACAAGTCAGATGGATGGATGAAATAGGAAAGTGTGCCAGGGTCATGTGGAGAAGAGAAGCTATATATCAGAGAAGATAGATTGAACTTGGAGAGACCTACATCCTGCAATGGATTGATAATGGTTGATGATGATGCAAACAAAAATAAAAACATAATTTTTATTTAAATATTATCATAACATTCAATTTAATATTAAAGATTTAAAATAATTTAAGCAATAATTGTCTCCTTTGTATTGGCTTAATGTTAATAGACAAAGAATAGCACTTAATCAAATTCATTTTGTAAATAATCTTTCTTTCAAATAATCTTTAAATATGCATGCAACTAATTAAACAATACATAAATATATTCATACTACTGAACAAAGACAACTCAACTCACACTATCAACAGAAATGTAACAATGTTTAAGTAGTAAACATTTTTTTCATAACTGATATCATAGTAATAATAAGTCAGATGTCACATGACTTATATATAGCTTGCACTTACAAATATGTAAAATTAAGAGTGTGCTAATAGCTCTAAACAAGCTTTTTTTTTTCTTCTAACAATTAACTTTTAGATAAATGCTTTGCTTGAGTTGGTTTTTTAAATCTAATGTCCCAACTCCTCACTGAAGAGACCCATAGGTCGAAACCGGTCTGGGGATGGGGACAATCCAAGATAAAAATGATTTGAATGCCTTCTCTTGTAGTAGCATTTATCATAAATATATATAAAAAAACTTGTTTAGAGCTATTAGCATGCTCTTAATTTTATATAACTGATATCAGTAACCTGAAAAACTAGCTAACTTATCAAACTAAGGTTTATTTTTTCACCAATGATTGCCACTTAAAGGATCATAAATTTTTGTGATTAGTATGGGTTAACTTACTTTTATTCAATATTGCACATTTATGTGGTACTTAATTAATTATTTAAATATTTAAATGCTATTTGGAAATAAAATTATTTATGAGTTTAATTAAGAGTCATGCATTGTTTATTAATTAATGCAAAGAAAGCTTTAGTTAAATTAACACAAATTATTTTAAAGATTTAATTACAAATTGAATATTGTGTTGTTTAAATATTAGATTGCAATTCCTTATAAGATATCAAAATTTTTCAGCTGCTGATGATGTGTGTTGTGATAGAAATATAAGTCCAAAAGAGATTTACTTTTTTCATCAAAAATTGATGCTTAACAAGTTATCTTCCAGTTGTTATTGAATCACTCATTTTGAGATATTTTGAAGCATTGCAATAATACTGCTATCAGTTTGGTTTTTCTTCACTACTTTATAGATATTTATAGCATTAGTTTTCCAGTTCACATTTTTTGTATATGGGAAAGAGTGAATTTAAATTTATTAGTTTAAAACAATCTGAAGATGTCAGTATCATACAGAAATTTAAATGAAGCCAACATTGTACTGATTGATTGATCATAATGCAAAAAAAAAAAAAACTGACAACACCACTTATTGATGATTAATTTGGCCTCAGGATTTTAAGGGCATTCTTTTTTCTCTTAATATTTTGGAAAAAAAAGCCTGTAATTTTCAATAATTTATTTACATATTTAAGCATATTTTCGTAAAATACCTGCAAAGTAGTGATTTTAAGCCTTCCAAAAATACATGATTACAATTAAATTTCATTTAAAAATATTTGTTTTTAATAAGTCAAGTCATTAAAACCATAGCTATGATAAAACAGAAGTTACTACTTGCTAAAAAGAAATGTTTTCAAAATATTTTTTTATAAAATTTTAACAATAAAAGTGTAATTTAAAATTTTGAAACAAATTTTCACTGCTTTATGATATCACAATTAAATTTCATTTTCATTTTAAAAATTAAATTCAAATAACGATTTCATACAATATTTTTTATGAATAGGTAAGGATGACAATCCAATATGGAAAAAGCAATTGTTATTGAAATGTTAAATGGGAGTCCAAGAGATTGTAAAAGACCCAGAAAGAGGCCACATGTGAGATGGATGGATGAAATAAGAAAGTGTGCAGGAGTGATGTGGAGAAGAGAAGCTAAAGATTGCAGAAGATGGATTAAACTTGGAGAGACCTTCATCCTGCAGTGGATTGATAATGGTTGATGATGATGATGATTGTTATGTAATCATTTTAGTACTTTAGTTTTACATTTTGCAAAGTTCAAATATTATCTTTTAGAATTGTCTTTTACTTGTAAACTTATATTCATTATAATGTAAAAAAGATCAAAACATAATATAGAATAAAAAAAGGTTTAATTGTAAAAATAAAATATTGCTATTACATCTTTTAAATAAGAGGAGGAGTAATGCTTGAAAGAGTAGTGAATTTGTTAAAGAACTTAAATTCTGTGAATGAAATTAAGGTTGTGTTGTCGGATATTATTACATATAGTGCATATCTAACTCTTCTTATTTAAAAGATGAAAGAAGGATAGTAATTGAAAAATTTATTAACAGCTGATTGACTTCACTGTTATTGTTTAGGGATCTATAGTAGAGATTTTTGCCTTGCAGTAGACTATTTAAAGAAAGTTTATCTTTTACCAATGTATTATGTATAATATTGTATCCACATATAATTTTTTCATTACATGATTTTTAAATCAGTTCTTGCAGTATTATTACTATTTAAAAAAATGTCTTCCAATTTTACAAATTATAATTTCTTCCATACGTCAAAGCATAGGCCGAGAAGCGAACCCGCGACAACCGTCTGCAAGCAGGCAGCTGTGCTGACCTCTCGGCTACCAACGCTTGACTGAAATAAAAAAAATATATATTAATCTTTTTTTATTATTAAAGAATATAATGCAGTAAAACACACACACAAAACAAATGAAAACGCTTTTAACAACGTAATGCATGTACGAACATTGTATTAAATATGATTTAAAATCTAATGAAATGCATTAGGATTTAAAAAGCTGTAAAAGCTATCATTATATTAACACCAGTGGAAAAAAAAAAACAAATTACAAGACAAAAAGACCCGTTTCTTTATATTCTTTAAAATTTTATTTAAATAATTTAATCTCTAAATGAAAAGATGAGATTATTAAATTGTTTTTAATTAATTACATTTTCTATTTAAAAAATAAAGAGAAAACCTGACTTTATTTGCAGCAAAATAGAATTACATTTATGCTAATAAATCTTTGCATGAAATAAAAGCAAACTGAAACACAATATAAACAAGAGGAAAATAAAAAACTTAATAATAAACAATTTAATTATGACGCTTCATTCTTATCACATCCGAGATATTTATTTGTTTAAATAGATGAATTTTCATATGTGAGTTTACAAATTGAGTAGATATATTTACATTCATAATAATGATTAAAGCTTTAAAATTTTCTTAGCAAAGTTAAAGGCTTCACAGACCTATCAGATTCAATTTTCAATGTCACGTGCTTACATTAATTCCAGAATGCTTGAGTAAATATAACTGTCAGAACGTCAATGTAATGAATAGATTAATGCTATCTAAGCAGATTGAAAAAGATTCTTCCTAATATTGAAATTCCTCTCTCTACTGTGTAGTGATCTAAATAAATATTATGATGAAAAGGAATGCAGTCGACCATTAACAAAATAAAACATAAAGAACGTAAAGTGAATTTACAAGATATACACATATAACCCTAAAATAACCTTTAAATAGAATACTTAAGTGCAAAAGATTTCTAATCAGACACCCCCCCCCCCAGATATACTGAAAAAAAAATACACTGGTAGAATGATTGACAGCCAAGTAGTGAGAGATTTTAATTAAAGATATAATTATTCCAAGTCTATCTCAGATTCAAATAAATATTCATTTACCAAACCACATTTGATTGCTAGTTAAGCTGTTTAATTAATGGCTTCCTTAAAAAACCTAAATATAACTAAAGCAAATGTTTGTATTCAGCCTAGATCAAATGTAATCATGTATACATAAAATATAATTACCAAAACTATTACATTCTAATGTAAAGAATAAAATTCTAAAAATATAATAGGATGAACAATTACTGCACTCTCCCTTTAACAATTACATATCATTAAGCTAATTACTACACTCACAGTCATTTATCAATTATATATATATAACATAAAATACATATTTAAGTAATCTATTCATTCAGTTTCTGATTGTTTACTATAGCAAATAGAGAGATTTGAACTTGGGATTTTTAATCTATTTTCATTCTCCACTCCGTCTATTTACTATAATAAACATTCAGTATACTGAATAAATAAATTAATTACAAATTGTCTTGGAAAGAGGTTACATCATATTATAAGTCCACCCCATCCCTCTTCTATTAATATAAATGGATATGTAATGGTCCAATAAAATGAGGCATTAGATTGACATAATATATACATGGCTATGACTAAAATATCAAATGTAACAAGGACTTTGAGTGTTACATCACTGTTTTTCAATGAAATGGACAATTGAATTGTTAGAAGGTGAGGTGATTGAAACCTATCCATTAAAGTTTAAGAAATTGCTATCTTAATATAAACCAAGCACTGATTGTATAAATGTGTGGGAGATTATGATCTGGCCCAACTGATGAGAGTTGATTCTGCACAAAATGCGTATATTGGGAATCCTTTATCTTTTTCACATGTATATAGTCATGTTTATCGGTTGTTTGAGATGGAGTGAAGGATGAAACATGCTAAAAATCCTGTTTAAATCCCTTGATTTAATAAAGTGCAAGTATAAAAAGACAACGATTCTATTTTAATATTAAAATCATAGTATATGAAAGTCAATGATAAGTACTGAATAAAAATTTAAAAGAGAACAAAGCAACTAAAATGATTTAGCAAAAAAGATATATTTGAGCGGAATGACTACAGACAAAAAAAAAAACGGTTAATAAATAATAAAATGTTAAATCGATATTTAATAATATTTGTTCCACATTAATATTTAAAAAAAAAAAACGTAAAATATAATTTTAAAATTTAAAAAAAAGCATTCATATAAAATTACTATTAAAATATGATTATTTATAACGAAATTATTAATAAATTGATAAATTAAAATAAAAAATGGGAACATTTATATTTAGTAACATAATGTGATAATATGATTTCACGAAGAAATATTAATTCAAGAGTGAAAAAGAAGTCTAGAAATGTACTATAAGATAGACAAGAAATGTGTGTTAATTTGGGAATAGATCCATGTTAGTATAAATTTATATAAAGCTTTTCATTGTGCTGGATTAATGGATTAATGAGAAAATGGACACTTTATACTGTTAAAGATCAGCTATGGCTATATAAAAACCATTGAAAAATTATTTAATAAATATCATTTTAAATAATGTCTGATATTTTGAATAATGAAAATATCTTGAAAAGAGAGACATTTGATAAAAAATTATTCTTCTGTTTTCATTAAGATGAATTTTAAACTATTAGTCTGGGGATATTGGATGAGTAGGCATTAGATAGGGATTTTATGCACAAGCCTTCTGGCATCCATTGATTACTCTGTTTAGCACAGGTGGCAATACTGTATGGAGAGTTTTGCTCTGTGTAAGATGTATTTTGGTGAGTTGTTAAATTAGTATTGTTTTGATAATCAAGAGATTTGTGGACTTAATTTATCAGATTTTTTTAATAATGTAGTACTGAAAATACTGAAAATAAGTCTAATAAAATGTTATATATGATTGTCAGAGTTGGTAGAAAGTTTAGATAAAAATGAATGTAAATAATACTAATAATGGGTGAAAAAACATTAAGTGTAAGTATTGAACAAAATGCTTTAATGTTCAAAGACTATGATAGAAGTGATTCAGTGGCTAAACAAAATTTTAATAAAAAGTTAATAATAAAAGAGCAAAGAATGACTTTATTGCCACCTACTGAGAGCTTGAGTAATCAATAGTTACCAGATATACATAAAATTCTTACCCTAGTATCTAAATCCCCATCCTTAAACAAATTTTTCATTTTTGTTCTAATCAATGTGGTCTGGGATTCCAAATTCTAAAGAATATAGATTTGCTTTCAGCAATTGTCTTTAACTTCATTTTATCTATCAAACTAAAAACTTGAAATTTAAAATCATACTAAGGTTTTGAACCTAAGTCAATATGCTTGACCAGTTATGTAGATATAAAATCAGATTAGAAACTGTATATTTTTATACCTTCAGTTCTTCATTAATTATAGGCATCGTATTCTCCTGGGTAAATATATTTATAATAACAATATATTGCCATCTTCAGATCTGTTACTGGATTTGATCTTCATCAATGAGGCTAGAGATTTAAAGTTGTATTATCATATTATTTAAGCTGAGAGTTTTGAAATTAATTAGTTATTACTAACCTTAAACAATTCAAAACAAAACAACACTCTCCATATAGTAGTGCCATCTTGTGCTAACAAGAGCAATCAATGGATGCCAGAAGGCTTGTGCATAAAATCCCTATCTAGTGCCTACTCATCCAATATCCCCAGACTAGTTTCTGGCTTGTGGCCTTCATCAGTGAGTCTGGGGATATTGCATGAGTAGGCACTAGATAGGGATTTTATGCACAAGCCTTCTGGCATCCATTGATTGCTCTTGTTAGCACAAGATGGCACTACTATATGGAGAGTGTTGTTTTGTTTTGAATTGTTTAATAACAATTATTGTGCTAGTATGAGATAGTGATCATGTGATGATTACTAACCTTCCAACTAAGAGAATAATCTTAATGATGACCTGAAGAAATTTGTTATTATTAACCTTCCAATTAAAAGACTAACCTACCTATAATTAATGAAGAAATGAAAATACTAAATGATCCTAGTTACTACACTGATTTTTGATCTATGTAACTGTTCACGCAGATGTACTTGGGTTCAAAATATTTGGCATATTTTATTTTTAAGTTTTTAATTTGGCAAGAAAAAGGAGATTGAAGGTGCTTGTTGAATACATATCTGCATGTCTTCTTCATTGATAAAGATGGAAGTCAAAAAATAGTCTGAAGATAGGAATTTAAATACAAAGAATAGAGAAATTTTATATATTTGATAATTCCTGTCTACTGAAGTTTATGCTAGATAACAGTGAATAAATATTTGAGAATTATTATATTGTTTAAGCTGAGAGTTTGGAAATAAGAAATTATAATTTAGTTTTGCTGAAACTAGATTTAAGAAAGATTAACAATGCAGAAAGTTTGAAAAGAGCAAGTGCAAAAAATGTTATTTATTGAACTTATTGTTAAAAAACAAACAAATTGAAATGGACATGTATTTAGAGGCAAGATAATACAAAAGATGTGTAGAATCTTTGGAGAGATAGAAAAGAGAAGTATATAAAGAAATAGGATTGACGCTCTTAATAAGAAAAGTAGCTAGATGTATTTAAGAAGAAAAATAAATGATAAAATTTATTGGAGCAGATTATCATGTTTGGTCTTAATATCCCCCTTTCAAAAGAAAATTTAATGATGATACATTAGATTATTAGTTATGCAGAAAGTCTTCAAATATATCGATGTTTTAGATGTTTAGACAGTTAGTTGTCTGAAGATGATAATAAAGCAAAAGCATTAGTGTGAGAAATGCAATTCTTATTTGGATGTTATTTTATAATTATGTAAAGCTGGATTTACAAAAGTATGTTAAGATTTTAAATACAGGCATTCTTATGCCTGAAACTTAATTGTAAATATAGGGGATTTGAACTCAGACTTTCAAGCAACCTTCAACTATCCACACTATCTCATACTACTGATACACATGACCACACACATGTAGAAAAGATAAGTAATCACCAATATACATACTTTGAGCTGAACCAGCCCTCATCAGTTAGTCCAGATTATCATCTCCCACACATATATATATAATCAGTGCTCAGTTTATATTAAGATAGCAAATTTTTATACTTTTATGGACAGTTTCAATCTACTCCAACCTCCGACCCTTCAGCCATCCATACTATTAAATGATAGAATGCCCAAATCCCATGCTGATGCCACTAGAGTTATCATACTCATGTTGACTTCAATTGACTCTGACCCCTCATGTATAGGTTGGTATCCATTTAAATATACAGAAGAGGGATGGGCTAAATGCAGGCTTAAGGTGTAAGATTTGAATACAGGCATTTTTATACCTGGAACTTAATTGTAAATATATGGGGTTTGAACTCAGAATTTCAAGCAACCTTCAACTATCCACACTATCTTGGGACAATTAGAAAAAGGTATGTAAAAATATTGAAGCCTTATGCATTGTGAATGTGTAGAAAAGTGGAAAAAATAAATTGAAGAAAAGATTTGCAATGATCAAGAAAAAAGGAGTAATGAGTGCTAATTTATTTTAAAAATAATATTGTTAGTGTTATGCACTTGATTTTGTCCCAATTAAAAATATATGAAAAAGACCTCATTGCATAAGCTATTAACACATTGTTGTCTTATCTACAACTTGAGATTTGAATCTAGTCAAAGTTGACTTTTGTTTAGGTAATTAAAAATTTTTCAAGTAATATTATAAATTTTCCTTTGTTAGCAATTTATAAGAAGTGTAATTAAATATACAATGACAGGTATCTAATTCACTCCTACCACAACTTTGACACCATCCACTTCAGATAAATACAGTAATGATTATCATTAATCATTTACTAAACTAGAGATTGTCTCTACATCAGATATAAATTTTAAATTTCAGTTAAAGATAAACATACCTGATTTTTTAAAAAAATAAATGCATATACATATATGAAATTATTCATATTTCTCTTTCCCATGTATAATATCTTTATATATATAGTAAACAGCCTCCACATTACCACACATTCCTTTAAAATCATATGAATAACAATACGACACTAGATAAATGGCCCACAAAATGCATTTCATGCTAAATATGCACTCATCAATTGGCGCAGGTCACCATCTTTCATATATATCTTTATTATATGAAGGTTTATTTAGAATAATACATTGTTACATTTGACACATGTAATTAAAATGTAACAATTAATTATTGACAAATACTCTTCATTTATGAGTGCTGGTTCCACACGAAATGTATCATTTGTTGTATCTTTATTCACATTTGTCATTTATTGTATCTATATTCATATGATTTTAAAGGAATGTGTGATAGTGTGGAGGTTATGTAATATATTTATAAATAAACAAAGTATTTTTAAAAATAGTAAGCACTCATATCTAGGGTGAAGATGCAAAGCAAAGCTACTTCAGATGATGTATATGACCTGAATACACATGATTGGCAAACAGTATATTAAAGTACAATCTTAAGGAACAGTTCATAAACTTTTTAAAATACTTTCATTTTTTATTTTTAAAAACTATGATCGTTTCTCTTATAATACATTTATTATCAAAAAATTTTTGCTACTTATACCCTTGAATAAGTAATTGGAAACAAACATAATAAGAAAAATATTTCAGCAAAACAACTATTAGAAATTATACTGGGAGAGAGGATAGGTCGAAGAGAAGATACGACTTGACTGAATGATTTTGTTATGAGAAACTCAAATAATTGACATTTTACTATATACTTATTTTAAAAATTAAAAAAAAAAGCAAGCATTAACAGTATTGTTTGGCTAAAAGTTTATGCAGCTATCATGTTACTTATTAAGGGCTAGACTATTTTTATCAATTAGTTAAATTGTTTTAATGATTTTAGAAAAAAAAACTTTAATTGTAGTTTTACAAATACATTCAGTTCTTAATAATAACACAGGAGTTAGTATAGAATGTAGCACTTTGAATGGTAATCTCTTTTTTACAGAAATTTTGGGTTCTGCTAAGTGGCAGTGAAAACATGGGAGTTTAACTGATAACATTTACATTCACAAAATACTGAATTTAGGTTAATTTTCTAACCAACTAGGAGATCAATAAAATATAATTTTAAATTCAGTATACCTAAAGCTTATCACCTCAATTCCCATCACTTTAAATTTGGCATTCTCACATTTAATGGTTATTATTTCAATTTCCATATAATTAAATTAACACTCTATAATATGAAATAATATGAATAACTTTTTATGCCAATAAGAGTCTTATTAAAAACTTTAAAGCAGTATTTTCTAGTACATATCTTTTAAAAAGATGGAGTAGATTTTTATTTTTTTGGCCACCTAACATGCATGTAATGTTTAAATTCAAATTAAAAAAAAAAATGAGAGATTTCAATAGAAATGGATTCATTAAGGAGATGAATAATGAATTTTAGATACATCTGAGAATCATAATTTTGCTTTGGAATGAAAAATATGTTTAAGAATATTAAATGCAATTTTATTTACAAGTTTATTTATACATTTCTAAGTTGAAATAAAGAATGAATGTGAATATTTGTATAATAAAATGAGTCATACTATAACTAATATAAAGGATAGTAAGGAAATAAAATATGAATACTACAAAAAAATAAAAACTAAGAAATTCAAAGAATTCTACAGGAGCAATACTTAAAAAAAACAGATATGAGAAAACATAACCAGTTAATATTGCAAACAAAAATCATATGTAATCATTTAGTAAGTGCATATGTAAAATTATTGACACATGGGATAGGCTATTGTACCGCTGCTGAAAATATGTGGAACAAGTAATCAAAGTATGGGTTTCTTTTTTGTTTATAAATAAATAAAAAAAAAAGGAGTATATTTTATGTAAACAAAATTAAATAAAATATGTTATGTGTGCTTTTTTCAGAAATAATACAATTGACAAGATGACTAAAAAAATTTAGAAATTTAATTTAAGAAAAAACAAATAACAAAAGTATGAATTTACTTGTACAAATTAATTTTTAAAAAAAATTATAAATAAATAAACACCAAGAAAAAAATTATAAAACAAATTGTAATATTTACTAAGGCAATAAACTTTTAAGCATGGGCGCTAGAAAAATGTGAAGGTAGAGACCTCTACAGGTCTTAACTACAAGCTTACTCTTTGGATGAAAAGAGAGGAATCCCCTACCTTCACATTTTTCAAGCGCACATGCTTAAAGGTTTATTGCCTTGGTAAATATTACTTATGTAATCAATGTGCACTAAATAAATTTATAATTAAAACAAATTGTACAAAGTATTGAAAGAGAATCTTGAAATCCTAAAGGGTTGAGAAATAGTGTTTTATTTTTTGATTTATCATCACTTTCAAGACAAGATAGATTTCGTTAGTTTGTATAATTTGTCTTTTTTAGATCATTTGTTCATTGAAATTGTCTAAAAAATTTTAAAATTGCCTGTAGTATTATTTTGAAAAACACCCATCCACACATAGTAATTGCTTTAACTTCATTTTTTTGCAAAAAAAAAAAGAAACTGGTTTGTCATTTTAAATGCAAACTCCCAATGAAGTATTGTTTCAATTGAAACACAAAGAAAATTAAGCCAATAAACATCACATGATCACCATTTCTTATGCTTGCTCATAACTATTATTAAAACAGACAAAACTCTCTATATGTATTGCCACTTAGTGTAAGCCAGAGTAATCAATGGATTCCAGAAGGCTTGTGCATAAAATCCTGATCTAGTACCTATTCACTGACGAAGGCCACAAGCCAGAAACTAGTCTGGGGATATTGGATGAGTAAGCACTAGATGGAGATTTTATGCACAAACCTTCTGGCTTGCACTGAGTGACAATACGTATAGAGAGTTTTGCCTGTTTTAATAACAGAGAAAATTATTTTCATTTCATTGTGGTCAAAAAAAAAATTTTTTTTATCCCCCCCCCCCACAGTAATCTTGTACAAATCTCCACATATCAATTTTTGATACTCTTTACCTGTATAAGTATGCAAAACAATCTAGTGGATACTTGACCTAAATTATAACAAATCATCATAACCCTTTATTTTATTTTTGTTACAAATTACTATTTACAACCCATTTCATATTTTTTTCTTGTTGTTTATTTGTGTAATTACTTTGTATAACTAAATCTGTTTTTTTTTTCTTTTTGTTATTTGCACTCTTTATTTTTATATATAAAAAAAAATGTATAAGTCTTTTTATTGTTCAATTAAATTTCTAAATTTTTGAGTTATCTATCAACTGTAATATCATTTCTGAAAAAATATAAATTTTATTTAATTTTATTTACATAACACACTACTTTTCTTTATTTTCATTTATAAACAAAAAAAAACCTTTTCCCAATTACTTGTTCCATTTTTTTCAGTAATGGTCTGATTGTTTTTCCAAGTGTCACTAAGTGTCTCTACATACCTATTAAATGTTTACCAATATCTGTATGACATTTTTTAAATATTATACATTCAGCCTGTATTCTTCCCATTCTTCTTCTGTGTATTTGAATGAACATATTAAGGTCTTATATATGAGGGGTCAGAGTAATGTATTGTCAGCATGGGCATGACAATAATATTGGCATAATCAAGGTCTTTGAACATTTCATCCTTCAGCTTTTCAATGACATGGATGGCTGAAGAGTTGGAGAGTGAAGAAGATTGAAGCTTATCCATTAAAGTTTGAAGATTTGCTATCTTAATATAAACTGAGCAGTGATTGTATATATGTGTGGGAGATGGTGATCTGGACCAACTGATGAGTGCTGGTTCAGTATGAAATATATATATATAAGATAATTTATCTTTTTTTACATATATGTTATCATGTGAATCAGTTGTATAAGATGGATTGGATATCTGTGGAGAGCTTGAAAGTGTGAATTCAAGTCTTTTATAATTAAATATATGTAAAATAATCAGACATCCTTGGATTATGCTGATCTATCTTGGATCTCAATTGTTTGCCCTCCATTAAAAACTATCCCTGAAAACATCCCGAGTTGGAAATGTAACTTTTTTAACATTTGCATAATGGCAAAAATTTGCAATTTCTTTTACTTCATACTAGATAGGGCTAATATTATTAACTGTTAAATATTTTTACTTATCAAATCTGCAGTAGAGTAAATTCTAATATTATAGAATGGGTGTGAAATAACATACCCATTTAAACAGATCAGAGAGATAATGATGCAAATGGAAATTTGATTACTGAAAATCTTAACATTATTTTATTTTTGCCATATTTGATGTTTGTATCACAGAAAGAGTGTATTAATCATTAATATTGACTAGAATATAAATTCTACATTTAAAAAATCTAAATTCAGATAGCCATGTCAAAGGGATGACTCTACAGATTTATAAATAAATTAAAAATGAATTTTCTTTTACAAAAAATTGAAAATAATATTTACTATGGTATTTGTAATATCAACTTCTAAATTGGGTCAGGAGATAAAATTAAATTTTTATCATGTTTGTAGATAAACACAAATAGGTATTATTAGTAGTAGCTTCCTCAACAAAATTAAATAATTATTTCCATGAAGTTGAATTTAGCTGAAAGAAAAAGAATTAAAAATTGCCGAGCCAATCTTAATGTATCCCAGTCTTATTTATTATCAAATTTTTCAATCAGTAAATTCAATTTATAAAACAAAATAAGCGTATGTCACGCTTGAATGTGAAGCTATAATAAGATAAAGTAATTAAATACGCTAAGCGTTTTCGAGGTCCTTTACCTCATATTCATAGCGAAGCTGTGAGCTGCGAAAATAAAAAATGGGGCGGGAGAAGTTGTATGCAAAGCATATGCAAATAGACTAAATAGTCCAGCGTTTAGAAATGTCGAAGCATGTGTTGCGTCTATTGATTGAGTTGTTATTGTTGTTGATGTAGTACGCTTCTCTGATCTTCCGCTTAATGTCGTTTTTCTCGATACAAACTATTTTAGGGTGAGAAGGTTCAAATAAATGTCCAGTTTTCTTGGAGTGTTCCAAAAACGTAGATGAGTTATTGTTGTTTTTCATAGCTCTATTATATGTGTATCTGTGTTGTGCTGTCCGGATGGTTGTGCCTGCCTTGGTTTCTCCAAAATAAATGGCGCGGCAACCGGGTTGAGGGCAAGTGATGCTGTAAACGACATGGGGGGTCTGAGAAGGTTCTAATTTGTCCTTGGAATTATTGATGA
Organism: Epiperipatus broadwayi; assembly: GCA_028023455.1. Taxonomy (NCBI): domain Eukaryota; kingdom Metazoa; phylum Onychophora; class Udeonychophora; order Euonychophora; family Peripatidae; genus Epiperipatus; species Epiperipatus broadwayi. The sequence goes on from JAQFVV010000004.1 coordinate 8,062,749, forward strand.
GACGGTTAGTGCAAGGGGGTGTATGAAAGCTGATTTTAAATTTATTGCTCAAAATCTTGATTAGTTGGTGTGAGATTTTATGTATGTGGGGAAGAGTGATATATGGAAGATTAATATTGTTTTTATTAATGGTGATTTTTGTATGAAACTGCTTGATTTTGTTGTTGATAGTGTGGAGTTTATAGCCTGCCTGTAGTAGGTCTTTAGTATAGAGGTGTATGTTGTTCTTACGATCTGCTTCAAATTTGCACAGCTGCATGTTTCTGTGTAGGAATGCTTGTAGTCCTGCTAATTTGTGGGAGTTAGGAACGTTAGAATGTGGATGTATGAAGCCTCTGATTTCAAAAGGCTTTATAATCATTGAATAATTTATACATGGTTCTTCGCGCGTTAACTTAAGATCCAGGTAATTTAGGCTTTGGGATGCATCCTCAGATGTGGAATTAATGGTTAGCTTAGTGCTGTGCGTTAGTTCTTGTATAATATTGTTTGTGGTGTGTTGATTGGCTAGAATAAGTATGTCATCTACGTACTGGATGTATAAAATGTGGGGGTTATCAGCTTGGTATTTAGGCACTATTAATTTTTCGTAGTAATTAAGAAAAATGCTAGTGATGATTCCGCTGAGAGGGAGGCCCATCGGCCATCCGCTTTTCATAATGTACCAAGTGTGCTTAAATGTTGTGTATATATGCTTATCCATCAGTAAATTGTATATCTTAAATTTATTCAGATATTATTTAAACTAAAGTTTACTTATGCTTACACATAAATTGAAACAATTATAAAAAAGTATTTGCAGCTTTTATAATTAATTAATTTTTGAAATATTTGAAAAATATGATTTTATAACCATACTTATGGATGCATTAAATCACAAGAAAACTGGATTCTTTTCATCATTAATTTATTTTTGTTCTGATTAACAACTAAGAATATAAATAAAACATGTAGATTTTTCATTTTTTACAGGTGAAAATTCTGATTCAATTATTAACATATTAAAAAGAAATAATTTAAAAAATGAAGTTGGAGGAAATTTTGTTGTACATACAAACTTTGAGAATCTTCTTAGAAAAAATTAAATGTAGTCAAGCAGTTGTCCCGGGTTCGCGGGTTTGCTTCCTGGCCGATGCTTTGACACATGGAAAAATAAAATAAAATGTATACAATAAGCTAAAAACCCATCTTCTTCAACCAAATATTGGCATAAAATATGTTACATATAAAGTTCACAATATGATTCAGTCAACTGTAGACCAATTTCCTATTAATACTGAGGGCATCATTAACAAAATTTACATCTTTGTGGAAAATTATAATAAAAATGGAGTTATTAAAAGAATTCTGTGAGAATACAGAAGTAGTACATATCTGCAATGAGATACTAAAATTAAATGGTTGGAACTGATGACCATGATTGAAAGAATTTTAAAATTATTATTTTCTCCTTTAAAATCATATTTCTTGTTCACCGACAACTGCCTAAGAATTCTAAAGAAACTTTTTATAGCCAAGAAATATAGTTGTATTTCATGTATTGTGAGGCAGCAAATAGATGATTCAAAATTCAAATTAAAGAAAAAGAGTTGATACACAACATTCAATGTAGGCATTCAATTAAGAATTTTAAAAGAGAATACTTGTTCATTACAGAATCTTTCAAATCGAATGTGAATAGTTTTTATCAAAAATGTATCCAATATTCAGAACCTCACTTATCACAATTTAAACATATTGATTATTTTAAGTGAATAAGTCTTAAAAGCAGTGTTAATTGGGAAATAGGCAAAAAGGTGATATCCCTTGCAGTTTTAGTTCATCAGTAATTCTTAATCCTTTCTGTCAGTGATTAAACTTCTGTTTTAATTCTCTATATTAATTATAACACTTCATATATTCAAATTAATATTTTGTTAAAAAATGTTAAATTTTTGCAATCATGTTACTAAAAATAAAATTATTGCCAGAGAATTGGACGATTCTTCTTTATTAGTAAATCCAAGTACAGATTTATTGTCTTTGTAACATAGTTACTATAATCTCTTGCTTCAATATCATGACAAAAGCTAAATCTGAATTGGCAAGTTTAGTGCTAAATAGCTATTGAAATTTACCATAGATAATAATATAAATAGGCAGAAAGAAGGAGATGCTATTTCTCCAAAAATAGACAAATAGCTTGACTGAGAGAATCAAATATATAGAGAACCATACTGATTAAAAAAAACTATTGAGCATATATGATAATAACAACAATATATAATTACATTTCCATACTCTGCCATTCTAAATATTAATGTGAAAAAATACTCATATAGAGTTTAAATATAAAATTTAATAATATTTATTGTACCAATGCCAATAGTTTTTTGGTTCATTACATATTCATTTTGTGTAATAAATCACACCTCTTTTATTTAATGTTTGTGATTGTTTCTCTCTTTAACATAACTTTAACAGCCTAGGCTCACAACTATGGCTATGTTCTCTTTTGTGATGATGAAAAATGGATGAATTAAATGCTTCAGGCTTAATCTTAGATTTTTTTATACATCAATGGATGTTTAAACATTCTAGTTCTAAGGTTTGCACAGATCTCTCCATAATATGCATACAGACAGTCTTTTTGTTCTATTATATTTATCACATACGGCTAATAAAATAGCATAGATATGCTCAGATAAATTTAATGTTGGATTCAAACTGCCATAAATTTAAACAAGTTCATTTACAATACAAAGAACAAAATTTTAACATTTGATCGCCTCTATGTGGTCTATACTGTAAACTGCAGTCAAAAAGACTGTCCACATATATATTATGGTGAGACCAGGGCAAACCTTAGGACTAGAAGGATTCACCAGTAATTAAGGTATTTTAAAAAATCTAAGATTAAGCCTGAAGCATTCAATTCATCAATCTTTCATAATCACAAGAGAGAACACACTCATAACTGCGATTCATGTGGTGTTAAAGTTATATGCAAAGAGAGGGATGATCACAAATGTAAAATAAGAGGTTTAGTTTATTACACAAAATGAATATGTAATGAAAATTAATAGCATTCAAAGCAGCAAAAAATTAATGTTCTCAGCAAACTGACCATGAATATGATCTGAAAGTATCAAAAGTATGCTTGGTACAATAAATATTAAATGTTACATTTAAACTCTGTATGAGTGTTTTTACACATTAACAATAATATATATATCTTGTTTAAGTTGGTCTTTATTTAGTTTTAGATTAAACCTATTTTCAGCATTACTAATCTTTAAAAAACTTACTATCTAATACTAATTAATATTTACTGAGGCTATAACCTCGACAATATGCGTATAACATGCGATAGTAGGGACCTCTACAGGTGTTTTAACCACAAGCTTGCGCTCTGGAAGAAAAGAGGGGAAGCTTGTGGTTAAAACACCTGTAGAGGTCCCTACTATCGCATGTTATACGCATATTGTCGAGGTTATAGCCTCAGTAAATATTACTTACGTAATCAATGTGCGTTTAATAAATTTATCTAATACTAATATTTTTTTATATCCGATTATATAGCAGAAAAAGATTTAAAGCCAATTTAAGAAATCACATGCTGAATGCTATTAGAACCGTTAAACTTATTCAAATATAAATACAAACAATTACAATTTTAGAAGTATTGATCATCGCAGCTTCTTACATTTCAAATATATTATTAGAAGTTTTTAAAAGAGGTGGGCGTGGCGTTTATTTATAAAAGTAAATCTGAGTCCGATATATGTATAAGAAATATATTCTAAAAATAAAGAGAGCGAAAAATGTAATAGAAATAAATATATATGTACATTTATAGAAATGTCAAAAAATGTAGCCAGATAATCCATCAGACATGGATATTAAAAACAGTCATCCATCATAGTGATATATATGCTTGACAAATCATGAAAAAATTGATAAGTAAATTAGTATGGTATTATAATCCTTATTATTAAATAAATTCCCCCCATATTAAGCATTATAAACTTATTACTGAAAAGCCATAAAATAAAAAAACTTACTATAAGCAGTCATTAAGAGAAAATCTATTACGTCGCTAATTACTCAAAATGAACGGGAGAAAAATAAATTTATATTTAATATACTTTATGAATCTGCTTTAAAATTTTATCTCAACTAAATGATATATTAATTTTAACTCTTTAATTATTAATACGTGCTGCTGTTAAAATGATTATAAATTTTACACACAATTTGATTAAAAATAGCTATTATTGTTTAAAAGCACAACATGCAATCTATTGATAACTATTTTATTAAAACAAAAAATAATAAACAATCATAATTATTATTACATTTTTAACTATGTATCCGCAAGTATGTGCATTTTTGAGGTGAAATGTGACTATATGTATAACCATTATGCATAAGTTCCTACATTTATATTCAGTGGTTTTGAGATTAAAATATTTGAGAATTATGTTGATGACGAGTTAAAATCTGAACCAAATAAAGGCATAGAAATTTATTTAGATTTCAATCATTCTTAAATGTTTTTTCCAAATATCTAGTCAAAAGCTATCAGAAGACACATCTTCAACATTGGTCAATAAATGGCTATCAATCTATTCTTAATTAGAAGCTTAAATAGAAAATTGTTTAAACTCTCATCACCTGACAATTAGTAAGTCTGATAAATAAGACTTTCTCTACCATTTTTTTTATTTTATGAAAACCTGTCACAGAGATCATCGTCAGTGGGTTATTTGGTTTATTCTATACATATCCTAAAGCAATATTTTCATGGATAAAAAACTTGAATGTATATCAACATTACCAAATAGCATACAGATAATAAAAATCATTCAAGAATTTTATGGAGATTACACACAAAATATTGGACAGATCATACATCAGTACTATGTGGAGCTTCATAAGCAATATAAAAATTTAATGGCAGTTCAATAACTGACAAAAGAATTTGGAAATAAATGATGGATAAACATTGCAAAGTTAATAGAATCATTTTTTGACTATAGTTACATCCATATTTGTTTTGAAGCACTGAACGATTTTTTTTTCCTTTTTAATGAAAAATACTTGCTTATTTCAAAAACATGTTCCTGTAAAATCTTTGTCTGATCAAAATCCAATATGGAAATCTTGTAAAAATGATATCATAATTGTATTAAATTAGTGAATAATATAATTTATACTTGATATTAATATACTTAATGCAGATAAAGCCATATATGGTATATCTTTTGAAAAGTAATAAAAAAACTTAGCTATCTTTAATTCTATTGATTTATTTACAGTTGGAAGAGATATTTAATTTGTTAAAAATTAAACATATAATTATAATATTAAAAGTAGAAAAGATGTAAATTATGAAAAGAATATCTGAAAATTTCAAATATCATCATAGCAGTTTCAAAATGATAAGACTTTTTAAAATATATAATTATTTTATCTGACCTTAAGGATGGCTCTATTATTTCAGTTTCTAAAAGGGGATAAAAAACACTCCAGTAACAAAATTTATTTTCAAGAATTTTAGAAAATCCATTCAGTTTCAATAATAAATGATTAGTTATTAAATTCTTCATGTAGTTTTAGAGAATAAAAAAAACAATATGGACACAATTTTTATCAGCAGGTAAATACAAAAATAGACTCTTAAAAATGATGTGATTTTTTTTCCATATGTCATAGCATCAGCCGAGAGGTGAACCCGCAACAACCAACATTTGCAATCAATTGCTTGCAAGGTAGCTGCGCTGACCTCTCAGATAACAACACTTGAAATTAATCAAAGAAATTTCAGCAATGTTTAAAATTATCTCATTGTTTACTGATGCTTATTCATATTGCAGAAATTCCACATCATGTACAAAAGAAAATATTATTTTGTTTTGCATTTTTATAAAACTGTTCCTTAGAATAATTTATACGTATCTCCATGAAACATATATCAAGATGCCATACAATTTGACAGTAGAGTTTTATTAAAATCAATTTAAAAAAGTCAAAAATGGTCTCTTTTTTAAAAATAACAATATTCTGATGAATGGAATTTTTTTATCTCAAAATACAATCTATGGAACATTTTTAATGGCATCTTACAAAGATTTTGAACGAGAAATTGTTTAAAATATTCAGGTGCCTTAACATCTAAGGATGAAAAAAAAACATTTAAAACAATTTTTTAGTTTAGAAAGCTATCTGCCTAAGAATATTAATCAATTTAAGTATTTTGATAGCTTTTTATGCGGAACAGTAGATTTCAATGTTTCTCCGCAATATGAACTCTGATGAATTATAGCTGCATTTTGATAATTTATATAAAATTATTATTCTGCAATTTATTGTATGGAAATGAGATACAAGTTCTGTTATAATGAAAATATGATGACAAAGTTATAAAATCAAACAGTGTTTTTATTAAAACAGGCAGAACTCTCCGTACAGTAGTGCCACTCATGGCAAGCCAGAGTAATCAATGGATCCCAGAAGGTTTGTGCATAAAATTCCTATCTAGTGCCTACTCATCCAATATCCCCAGACTGGTTTCTAACTTGTGGCTGTTGTCAATGAATAAATGGTGATCATGTGATGTTTAGTGGTTTAATATGTTTTTATCTAGTTGTATATGATGATATTGTGATCTAGCATTTTAAAAAATATTCAATATTGTTTATACAACTATATCTTCATTGTATTGAGACTAACATATTAAAATTTATTTTCATTGATGTGTAAAGAGATGCAACATTAATATTTTCACTGGAAGAATATTGCTAAGAGTACAATGTAGGATGCAGTTAGGCAAGGGTTAAAGCCTTTTAGAAGGAAACATTTTCTGGAGAAAAACCTCAAAAGATATCATAAAAGTAAGAGAGTGAGACTAAAGATAAATATTTAAAAATTAAAGTAATATTCAATGCATTTTCTCTGATTAAAATAGATAATCATGAATGAGAGAAATTAATAACTGTAAATATTTTGGTCAGATTACTAATATGGATGAACACAAGATGAATGAAAGTAATCATAGAATTAAAATTGGATGGAGTGCTTTTGTTAGAAATAACTTAATATTATGAATAAATATGTCTTCATATTTGAAAAAAAAAAGTTTTATCAGTTCTTACTTATGGATATGAGATTAAAATATCTAACAGAAGAGCAATACAAACATTTCAGACAGTTCTATAAAGTATGGAGAAAGTAATAAGAGATCAAAAATATTTGGGTTACAGATAAAAGCTATTACTGACATTATTGAAAGAATTAAACCATTGAAGTAGAATTAATATATTGATAGATGAGATGATAGTAGATAAGTAGTTAAATATTACATTGGATTCCAAGAGATTGTAAAAGATCTAGAAAGTAGTTAAAAATTATATTGGTTTCCAAGAGATTGTAAAAGATGTAGAAAGAGACAATATTTGAATTGGATGAATGAATTAAATAAGTTTGATGGTTTGATGTGGAGAAAAGAAGCAGTGATTCAAAGAAATTAGATTAAACTTGAAGAGATCTTCATTCTTCAGTAGATCAATAATAATTAATAATGATAATGATGGTGATAATATGTTATGATACTGCCCTAATAAAAAGTATCAAGATGAGTAAAAATCTATCTTGAATATGACTAGAATAGGCCCTCTATTTAAGAGTTAATTATAGCTTTAAAATCAAAAAGGTCATATGTAATGGCTGCAAAATGAAGTTTGCTGTTAGCTAAAAAGTATGATCTTTGATTTATATTTGGGACCAAAAAAAACTGAATAGACATATTCTTGATGTCCACTTCACACATTCTTGTGATTGCAGCTACTATTATTATATAATTATGCATACAGTATTGCTTTTCACCAATAAGCATTAGCCATAATGATGAATTTAATGGTTTTTACATCTGAATTTATGCTCATAAACACCACCATCTTTCATCTTACTTTACTAATAGTTCTTAACAAAAATGACAAAGCAGGATGAATATATGTTTGAATAATCTTCTTTTATAATCATAAAAAATCTAGAAAGAAACAGTACGTAAGTTGGATAGTTTGATATGGACAAAAGAGGCTGTGATTCAAAGAAATTAGATTAAAGTTGGAGAGATTATGGGGCTCTCAGATGATTGTCAAGGAAATAGTTTGTGGCTACTGATAGAGTGCTCCGAATTTTCTAGTTGCAGACCCAGGTGGTTGACTTTGAACTTAGATACTAACAATTGTTGATCATTTTCAAGTAAAAAAAATTGCATAAATTGGTATATCTCCGTAATAATAAATGAGACTCTTGGAATTGAAGAAGTTAGAATGAAAGTTGAAAAGGAATTGATTTATATTGAAAAGAAAAGTAGTATGGAATTCATAGAAAAACAACATTGTGATAATTATCAGACATTAGTTATTCAACCTAATGGTTATATCAAAGAAAGATAATTCAAGTTTATACTCCATCAAGTTCTCATTGTAATGAAGGCTTTTATATGAATGTATTGTCATGAGAGATTTTAATGCTACAATTATTAAACAATTAAAAGATGAAAATGCTGGGGATCAGTTTTGTTAAAATCATAGAAATAAGAGATGACACAAATGTGTGAAGTTACCAGAAAAAAATCTGTAAATTGGATTGTACTTGGACTAATAGAAAGTTTGTATTTCGAGATTGTAATTCTTAATAAATTCAGCACAGAAAGTAATCATTAATTAGCGAGATATAAAATACATATTAATGAAAACCAGAGATATGAATGGTATTAGGTAAGATGGTATTGTGATACGATATTTCTAACCTTCAGGAACACTGCAATAAAGTTAAATCTGAACTGAATCTGAAAATGATTCAGACTTAACTGAAATCAATAAAAAGATAACTAATACTATACTAAGAATTGCAAAATGGATTGCTGGTTAAAAAGCATCATTTTCTGCTGAGAAAAAAAATAATGTATTTTTAAAAAAAGGGATATAAAAAATTGTAAAAAATATCCATTAAAAAGTGTCGAATATGCAAATTTTGTAAAGTAGTATGAAAAAGAATTAATAGTAATATAATATAATTGTGAACTGTTTAGAAAATTTATAGAGGAGAATAACTGTTTTTAAGACATGTTGGTATTGGAAGAAAATTGTTTCAGCAATAATAAGAAAATGGACCATTATTATTGATTTTAAAATAATAATGTCTATTGATAATATGTAATTATAGATGAGTATTTATATATAATCATTTGAGGTGTATTTTCAGTAATATTTTTTTTATAAAAATTTGTTGGTATTTTATAATTTAATAAAGAGATATATTTAAAAAAATCTAATGTTTATTTAGTCTTCATGTTTTATATTTTTTTCTTGAGTTACTTATGGGCACATATATTATAAATGATATTCTATAAATTTGTTTACATATCTATATAATGGTAAAAGATTATTAATAAAAAAATGCTACAATAAAGCAGCAAACATTTAATTGTATGATGTAGTTCTGATAGGGTTTTATAAGTATTTGAAGATAGAACAGTATCCAACTCTCCATGCAGTGCTGCCACCTAGTGCAAGCCATAGTAATCAATGGATGCAAGAAGGTTTGTGCATAAAATCCCTATTTAGTGCCTACTCAACCACTAGATTAGGGATTATATACACAAGTCTTTTTGCAACCATTAATTCCTATGGCTTGCACTGGGTGTCACTACTGTATGAAAAGTTTGTGGAAATGGGATGGAGCAGAATATGGGAAAATTTAGAGTGGGGAATGGAAAATAAAGTGGCTAACAGGTTTGTCTGGGCATAATTGCTGAGATATTCTTGACTTCGTTTAAGAAGAAGCCACAATACATCACATCACTGTTTCAACAACTTGTGTAAACATAAGAAATGGTAATCATGTTTTGTTTGGTGATCTATTTGAAGATAACTTCCTGACATTACAAAATGCAAAATAGAATAATTAGTGTAGATAATTTAACTTCCCACTGAATAATTATTAAATGTCAAAAAATCCATACAATGGGTATTATAAATAATATTTAAACCATGATGATAATTAGTTGTTTAAGTCTGTTGTTCATCCGATGAATAGAAGTTTTTCCATAAAATGCTTATGTAATGAGAGATTCATCTCAAAAACTTATACTGAGTAACAGTTCAAGATTTGGTTACAGATATTTATCAGTTCCATAGTCAATTTATTTATTTTCAATTGTACCACACTGCATTTATCCATTAGCATAGAAAATAATATATAGAACTGATCTTTTAGATACATATGAAGTAAGCTACAGATTAACAATAAAATATAATTAAAAGTCTGTTAAATCTTTATTTTATTAAAATTGGGAATGAATTTTAAAAAAGCCTTAAAATATGATTCTTAGAACAATGAATAATACATAATTTTGGAACCACTTGACTTTTGAGGTGAATTAAACATAAACACATGGAATAAATTAACTTTCTGTACACAAAAACATGGTGATATATATATATATAACTTCTATTTCATCATATATTCATGAAACATACAAACAAAAACATCTTCATGTTAAATCAGAAATAATTAGATGCTTCAGGTCACAATCTCTTGCACATGTCTTCATAATTTGTTCAATAATTATTGATGCCAAATCATTACAGTTTGATTTATAAGTGTTGAAATTTCTGCATTCACAGCTACAATACTAACTTCTTCATGCAAATATATTAATGATTATTGCTAATTAATTATTAAACTGGAGATTATCCCTCGACCAGATATAAACTCAAAATCATAGTTAAAGAATAGTATTATCTATTTATAATAAATATATCAACACTATATCTCCATGCTCTTGTTAACAATTTGATATTAGAATCTACTTATGCAAGGTACAAGATCTATAAATTATGTAGGAAATATAACATTAAATTTATAATTCCTAATATTATACATATAAATGTTTACAACTGTGCTTTTAAAAAGTTTATTTTGGAAAAAAAAATGAAGATTTGTATATTAAAATCTAATATCAATAATAAAATACTTTAATAAAAAGTTATATAAAAAAATTTAAATTAAATAATAGTGGTAATAAAATACAGGGCAAATTTTAAAGATGTAAATGGATATTGTTTCTGATGTAATTCTAAATAAGATATTATTATAGGTATTATTAAAGTGTTGTAAAAACAAAAACATGATTAATGATGATTACTAAGTGGTATTAACTTATGTTTCTTAAACCCAACTGCTTGCTGATATTAAAACTCAATTTTATTTCTAAAAGGTATATTATTAAATTCTATCTAGAAGATCATAAAAGTGAATTATTTTAAAATGTAATCACTATTTAAACTCATAAAAAATTATTTTTTCTCAAAAAAAAAAAAAAAAAATTCACAGAATATTGTATTAATAGTATTCATTCACTTTTAGGAAAAACTGCTTAGCTAATTACTGTTTAACTGAAATAAATCTAATCATTTCTTTAGAAGTGAGTGAATGCTATTAATAGAATTATATAATAAAAGAAAAGAAGTAAATCTATATAGGGTTTCACAAAATATTGTATTTTGGCATGAAAATATTTCTAATGGCAAACTATGAAAGAATTTGTAGAATTTTAATATCAACTAACTATAAAATATTTTTGTAATTCTATTTAAGTATATCTGAATACATTGTCATAATTAATAGATATTCCAAAATAAGTATGATTATTTCAACTCTAGAATAAAAAAACAGAAGAGAGAAAGACAACAAAAAAGTTAGAAAAGTAATAGATAAATATAGGACTAAAATTATGATTTGGTTTGTAGTTACATTTTTATGAAAGTGAAAATAAAAAAAATTGTTAATTTTCATTCATATTTACAGTAAATAAATAAATTATTAAATTAATGAATTAATAATTAAGTTATTATATATGTTAATATACAAATTTTATATTAATATTCATTAAAACACAAATAAATTAAAAGTATTGTGTAATAAAAGATAAAGTAATAAACAAAATGATATTATTTATTTATTTGAAAATAAATAAATAAATAATTTATCTTGCTATTAATAAATAAATACTATAAACTCAGACAAGCTAAAAATGAATTATAAAATAAACTATTTATGTATAAATTAAGAAATAAATAATGTATAGCTTTTTAAAGAAATAAAGTTGCAATTAAAACTTATGAAAAATTTATTTGAGAAATTATAATTTTGTATAAAAAAATTTTTGGTTAACTAATTATTATTTTTATTTCTGTGAATAAATGTTTACTTTTCTGACACTACTTTTTATTACTTTACTAATACAATATTCAATTTCATATTTATATTTTCAAGATAACTTATACTGGATATATAAAAATACAGCATGTCAAGCATTGGTGGTCGAGAGGTCAGCGGGTTCGCTTCCGGCTGATGCTATGACACATGAGGAAAAAAATACAGCATTCTAAATATTTTGTAATTATTAAAAAATATTAACATATATATAATAAATTAAAATAATACCAAAAACTCTAGTCATTGTTTTTTTATTTTATCTATCACTATATGGAAAAATAATAATAAAACAAACAATCTTAGCAAACGTGTTTTAGGTCTCCATCCTTAACGACTGCTTTTAAAGACACTCAATATAGCAATTTTATTTTTATTTAAATATCAGAAATATAATTTATTTAATGTTAAAGTGTGAATATTTATTTTCTAGTGATTTAATTTAATACAATCTATTTCATGTTGGCGCATTAGTACACAAGAAAGAAAAATTACATAACAGTAATTTTCCCAAATATTCTTATAGGATTAAATAAATACCTGAAATATATAATGAATAAATTTAAATACATGAAATAAATTAAAGCAATATTTTAAAATAATATCCATATTGTTTGATTTATCTCTATATAAAAATAAACAAATTTAGCTCTGTTTACAACCCAACTGTCTTATCAATTACTTTTTGCATGTATCCATTCTTCACATCACTACAGTAACATCATTCAAATATAAATTGTGCTAGTATGATCTAATTAAAGTGTGAATATTTTACTGAAACATATTTATTTAGTGCTATATAATATATATATTATTTTTGAAAGACATTTAGTTACATAATGACTACTTTTATTTCGAAAATATATAAATCTTAATTATCATGAGAGATGAAAATTAGTTGTATTTTATTATAAAGCATGACAAATTTCCAATCTGTTTTTACTTTATATAATGAATATTATTTCCATAATATGACTTATTCTATTAAAACACTCTCCACATAAATGTATAAAATTTAAAAATAAAATTCTGAAGCTGTTCACGAATCTGTTTTTTCTCTTTTATTAAAAAATATAAACTTGAAATAACTAGTTTAAAAACCTATTAAGTTTAGAAAATTACATAACTAATTTACATCACTTAAAGCATAAACATATGATGCTGAGAAGGCTTAGTTGAAATTGTTATAAAATATTAGACAATATTTTTTTTTATTATTCTAATATATATCTCATATATTTATATATATGATGATATGAAGATTTTCACAAGTTACAGATATAAATCATATATTTTTCACAGTCTATCTATGTATAATTATTATTACAAATATACTAATGTTGTCAAGCATTGGTGGTCGAGAAGTCAGCGACAGATGCTTTACAAGCAGTTGTCCCGGGTTAGCGTGTTCACTTCCTGTCTGATGCTATGATACATGGGAAAAAAAATACTGTTTCAGTTTGATTACACAAGTCATCAACTGGATGGTGAATAGAATTTTATTGTTGAACAGATGCTGTAAACAACGATTTATATTAACATTAAAGTTCCACCAATAGAAAAAGATATATAAAATTGAAAAGTAAAATGAAAATTAGAACTCTTCAGATTAATGATCTTTTTAAAAACATTCTTCCAAAGAGGTGGAAGTTTGTATGTTTCAACATGTTCCATTGATAGAATTTGATCTTTTGAGTATCTCAATAGTTTCTTTGCCCTTACATTAGTGGAGAAGGTCACATTTGGATAGTTCTTGGTGTTAGAGAAATGAATAATGTGATCTGAATTCATCATGGAGTGAAATGCTTATGATCATAAGTGCTGCTTAATTGTACTGCATGTTCATGTTGTAGTACTGGCATGACAAATGCTCATACCTACATAAGCTTTATGCATACCATATAAAATTTTATAATCACCACAGGCCTCCGGAATTGAATCTTTAGGCTTGGTTAGAATATTACTAAGTTTTTGATAAGTGTTATATGCTATCTTTATACTGTATCATTTTGAAACATTTCCAATATTATATGTAGTTCCTTTTATATAGGAAATACAAATCCTAATAGTTATTTCTTTTTCTCTTTGTTTCTTGTTTTGATTATTTTGGACTTGAATTAAGGCTTGATGAATAATTTTATTAATTTAATCATTAGCTAATAAAACATTATTTATATAATTTATTTTTCCTTTCCGATATGATTTATCTCAAAGGTTAATATCTGTAATGAGAAAAGTTTTGACTACAGAAGAATTTAAATTGGATAATGATTTGATGAAAATTTTAACTATCTGTGTGTGCAGTTTTTCTGAAAACTGAATATGATAAAAGATTGTTTTTTGGTGAAGAATACATCAAGAAAAGGAAGTTTCCCATTGTACTCTGTTTCCATTGTAAATTTAATATAAGGATTGTGTATGTATATGTACATATATATATATAATACGTTGAGATTAATACTTTAGCTATTGGTTTATTAAATAAAACTAAAATTAATAGATCTCTTTTTATCTCAATTTTTTTATAGAGACATATCTGAAATACTTTGTAAAAAAAGCATAAATATTTTTTTGCCTCTAAAAAACTTTTGTTTTGTGCTTTGGATTAAACCACTAAACATCACATGATCACCATTTCTTATGCTTGCTCATAACTGTTATTAAAAAAAGGCCAAACTTTCCATACAGTAGTGTCTTGTGCATAAAATCCCTATCTAGTGCCTATTCATCTATATAAGCTAATGATCATGGATTGAAAATATTATTGTGTTTTCAATTTTATTCTCATAGTTTTGTAGCTAAGTAGAGATAGGCTGCTGGAGGGTTGCATTAGATCTTAAAATCTAGGTGCAGTGCTCTCAGATCCAAGACTCCTCACTGATGAAACCACAAGCTAGAAACTAGTCGGGGGATATTGGATGAGTAGGCACTAGATAGGGATTTTATGCACAAGCCTTCTGACATCCATTGTTCACTCTAGCTTGCATTGAGTGGCACTACTATTTGAAGTTTTGCCCATTATAATTTTAGTGCTTTGGATTGAGAATATTTCATTTATTTAATAAACCAGTAGTTAGTGAAATTAAGCTTGATGCATTACATAATATTAATGACTGGGCATATATATATGTGTGTGTGTGTGCACATGCATGAGTATGCAGTAGCTTTCAATTATAATAATGGTAAGAATAAACAGTAATAATATAGAAATATATTATAAACTAAATTTGTGCAGACAAAAAATATATCACATGATTTTCTAGGAACTGCAATGATCAGTAATATGCTGCATATTTATTATAGAATCTTTCAATTGATTTGTAAAAGATATCTTTTTTATTTTTTTATGATGTCTTTATTTACACAATATTATTATATGCTCTAAATTTAAAGTTAAATTAATGTTTCATGATTTTCCACTATCAAAGAAAACTGAAGTAGCATTAAAATCATTATTTGTAATATATTTTATATAGTTTTATTTTTTTTCTAAAGCACATCTTGATTCACCAATATATAATTATTTGCATTCACATGTAATTTGATAAATAAAATTACTTTTTTGTTTTTTAAGAATAAAATTTTAAAATTGTTAAATAATTTTACATCTGGAGGAACAAAAGTTCATTGTATTTCTCATCAAATATTGTTTTAATAAATTTAAATTGAATATTATTTAGAAGGAGCAACAATATTTTTTTATTATTTGTACTTATATTGATGTTATAAAAACTTTTATTAAATTTATTTAATGTATATAGAATTTATCTTCTATCATTTTTTATATTTATAGGTTCTCCAAAAAACAGTTCAGTATTTTTATAGAGAAAGTTGAAAAAATAGAATAAGATCTGATGAAGTCTGCATGGTACAGTTGAGACTGTAATCAATAATAAAAGTTTTTTTGCTGAAAAGTGAAATGTGTAAGATTTTTGAATTTCAATATTTTATCCGTATATGTTAAACTGATAATAATTACAATTTAAGTAATCAAAAGTACTTGTACATAAGTTATATACTATCACTGTTTATTTTCTAAAGTTATTATTTCAAACTAAAATTATTATATATAGTTTAATTCTAACAGATAACTTCTTATTTTACACACATAACACATATATTAAGAAATTACCCTTCTATACCTGCATTATATAGATTTAAATACTTCAGCACACATATAGAGAGGTGATTCCTAAATAAATGTTGTAAATTAAAAAAAAAAACAGCACTGGTTGAATAAATAACTCATTATACCACACATGTATATATAACAAAACTAAAGCATACACATACAGATAATCATTACAAAGTACTAGACAAATAAAAAGCACTGCCAGTTCTATTTGGTTTAAATTATTTTTGTTGCTAAGCATGATAATTATAGATATTCTTACTAATATCTAAAACTGCTTTAAAAAAACAACACAATTAGTAATATTAACAATGGCATTATCATCTTCAAAAATGACTTAATATTCCAAAAATTACAGAATTGAAGACTATTTTAACCTTTTGTTAATAACATTATTGTTGTTAAAAATATATATAAATGCTAAAAGCTAAGCCAAAGCAATGTCATAAAATAAATTATATCTATTCAAAGTAAATAAATCAAAACTCACACCCAGGTTTCACTGCTAAAGTAAATTTCTAAAGTGTAAAATAAGATAGCACCCTTGTTTATAGTTGTTATAATTTCTGAGTGGCAATTCTAATTTAAAACGAATTGACCTTTAACTTTGAAAGAAATTGTTGATAATATAACTTCAGAGTCATTATGCTCTTCTTAATTTTATTAAGAAACACAAGTGTGAAACTACTGATTTATTAAAAAATCTCTCTTAATCTTAAGAATAAATCGAATTTTAGTTGGAATTATAGGAAATTATAAATGTTTTTGTTTTATTATGTTATTTTTGTTTGAGATGTTTGCCTTTGTAGAGAAATTATTAATTATAAATTGTGATTTATATTTGGTTAGTCTGTATTTGGTCACTATTGATAATTTTGAGTTGTTTATATATATATAATTATAAGTTTACATTTAATAGTAATGAAATAAAAATATTAATGGAAGAAAGAAATCATAAAAAAAGAAAAATTAAAGAGGCAATATTAATTGATAAATATAAGAATGATGTTATTAATAGGCAAGTTGCAAATACGGCCATACACAGCTTATAGAAATATAAATAACATTAAGTTTAAAAAATTTGAAATTCAGTTAAAGCTGACGAGGATTACCACGTAATCGAAAGTGCTACAAAAGAATTTAAACTATAATATTGTATTTACCGTTAAAATTTCTTTATATATATATAACTCAATATACATAAATGTATATTTACTAATAAGTGACGATAATCCACAATAGTTAGGTCATTCTCTACCTGCTTAATCAATCAGTTATAATCCAAATATTAGAGCACCAGAAATAAATCTAGCAGAGATACATTGTAAAGCATAGAATTATAAATTTTGTATGAAATAAAAGTTATTTATTTTGAAATCTTTACAAAACTCTACACCTTATAAACAGAAATTATATTATTCGTTTTTACTATTATATTTACATTTTTTCAAAGGCAATCTTTATATAAATTTTTAATTTCAGAAACTACCAACATTTAATAATATTTAACACTTCTTTCAAAAGTTATCCAGTTGCTTAAAGTACAAAAGGCAAAATTCAGTTTACATCCTCTAAAACAATATCTATATTCAATAATGAAAAGTTCACTGAATTTAAGTGGTATAAATGATTCTGACTGTTTTACAACTTATTAAATTTGTTTGCAATAACAAAGACTTGAAATTTTAGTAACTTATTGAAGTTATGCAGACTAAAATTCGCAATCAATATTTCTTTTTTAAAACTGGAATTAAAAAATAATATAATATTGCAAAGTAGTATTATAGTTAACCAAGACTATATTAAAAAGTCATAGGTGAAATTTTTCAATTTTGTTTAAACAAATGTTTTTTAAAAACAAATTTTCATTTTATGTGATATGTTGAACTATTTCCACATCTGTCAGTAAACGTTGAATGTATAGAAAATTTTAAACTTTATTAAAAATTTTCAAATACAAACAACTTGTTAGTAACAACACCCCAAATAGACAACATAAATGAGTAATTATGCAGTGTTTTGAATAGTATTATTTTCCACTCTTCTTCAA
Source organism: Epiperipatus broadwayi (assembly GCA_028023455.1). NCBI lineage: Eukaryota > Metazoa > Onychophora > Udeonychophora > Euonychophora > Peripatidae > Epiperipatus > Epiperipatus broadwayi. Next base: position 8,081,198 of record JAQFVV010000004.1, read on the forward strand.
ATGTTGTGGGCCTGACCAGTGACAATATTATTGCAGGAGTCAAATTTACATCTTTGGATTTTTGAATATCGAATTTTAAGGCAATGCTCTAACCAATTAAGCTATTCTGTCTGTAGGCAATAGATAGTAAAATTTCATATAGGTATATAAGAGGGTTGGTTCAAATCATCCTGAGTCCTTCAATTTTTTTAATACTTTTTTCCAAGACAAAGGTTAATTAGAGGCTTCCATACATTGTGTATTACTACATTGAATTAAATTATAGGATTATTTGTCAGTGTCAAATGAACATCTTTCTTCAATTTTTTTCTTTGCACATATTTTCCCATATGGTATTTCATAGATGGAGTTTTCATTCTTCACCATTTTCAGTTGAGGTTTGATAAAAGTTAAAATTTCTCTAGTTCAGTATGGTTTTGGAAAGCTGTTCTAATGTTGTATTGACTGTATATTTTCTTAAAATTTTTCTGCCATTCCTGGTATATATGAATACACTACAGTACTAATAATTGTTTTTTCTTTTGGTCTATCTTTTTGTTGTCTATTAATGTTTTTGTGATGATAGCTAATGGATGATCATTCTTGATGAGAGTTTGTTCTATGTGAATCTTTTCATTTTCCAAATGACTGCTCGGTTCCATTGTGATAATATACTTTCATGTTTAGCACTTCTCTATGATTGAATGTATATGCCAAGTACTTACTAGTGTGTATTGTTTTTCTTACACTGTTATTTTTACTTTGCCCTGGAGAAATTTTGTCACAAGAACATCTAAGAATGCCAGTTTTTGTTTTTGTTCTGATTCCATTGGAAATTTTATTGAAGGAGATAAATTGTTGATATGCCTTGGCTGCATTGTGTGGTACAATTTCATTCATTCTGGGCACATATCAAGAATATATCTCCTTCACTTAAATTCACAATGGAATCAGAACAAGAACAAAAATTGGCATTTTTACATGTTCTTATGATCAGACACCATCAGGACAAAGTAAAAACAGCAGTGCATAGGAAAGTAACTCATAGTAACAAATACTTGGCATATACATCCAAGCATACTAAAAGTGCATAAAATTATACTATCACTATGGAACAGAGCAAAGGAAGTTTGTTTGGAAACAAGTGATTTGGAAAATGGAAAGATTCACATAGAACAAACTCTCATGAAGAATGATTGTCCATTGGCTATCATTAAGAAAACCTTTAATAGACAATAGATACAAAATAAAAAGATATTAGTACTGTAGTGTATCTATATATACCAGGAACAGCTGACAAATTAAAGAAAAATCTGCAATCATTATGACCTTAGTACAGCTTTCCAAAGAAACCACCCTACACTTTGTGTGGATTTTTAACTTGTATCAAGCCTAAACTAAAATGCTGAAAAACAAATACCATGTGAATGTGGAGAGAAGTATATTGATGAGACCTGACATCCTATTAAATGATCAAAAGAACACAAATCAATGATAAGAAGAGGAAAAACAGATGTATCTACAGTAGCAGGCCATGTATGTACTAATGGCCAAATGTTCAATTGTAAAAATATAAAAATATTGGATAAAGAGGAAAAGATGCAAAAAAGAAAATTCAAGAAAGCTTCTTATATGACAACAGCAAACAATCATTTTAAACCTTTAAACATCACATGATCACTATTGGATGAGTAGGCACTAGATAGGGATGTTATGCACAAGCCTTCTGGCATCCATTGATTACTCTGTCTTTCTTTGAGTGCCGCTACTGTATGAAGAGAGCTTTGTCTATTTTAACAAATAATCATATAAGTCAACCCAATGTGGCGATGCCCAATGTATGAAAACCTCTAATTAATCTTGCTCTTAGAAAAAAAGTATTAAAAATTGAAGGACTCAGGAGGTCAACCCTAATATATAAATATATAAAAATTTTATTATCTGTTTGACAGAATAACTCAGTTGGTTAAAACATTGTCTTAAAATTCAATATTCTAGAAACTAAAGATATAAGTTCAACTCCTATGCTAATATTGTCACTGATTAGACCAGGAACATCTGAAGAAGAGTGGAGAATAATACACCTTAAAACATTGTGTAATTATTAACCAGTGTTGTCTATTTGTGTGTTATTACTAACAAGTTGTTTGGATCACTAAACATCACATGATCACTATCTCTTTTACTAGCACATAATTGTTATTAGACAAGGCAAAACTCTCCATACAGTAGTGCCACCCTGTGCTAACCAGAGTAATCAATGGATGCCAGAAGGCTTGTGCATAAAATCCCTATCTAGTGCCTACTCATCCAATATCTCCAGAGTAGTTTCTGGCTTGTGGCCTTTGTCAGTGAGGACCCTTGGATCTGAGAGCACTCCATCTAATATACCATCATCACAAACCTTCAGGAAAATTTTCATTTTAACTTGAATGTCTTCATATTAAATACTGATTATAGTTTATGATGTTCTAAAATAGAGAGCAACAATAGAAAACTGATATCATTTAATTCTTAGTTCTTCTACACAATAGTGTCCTATGTTTTAATGCATAGAACTTAAAACATACATATATAATATATGTATATTAAACATGTTTGCTAATGAAAAATTTAAAATAATTGCTTATTTAAAGTTCTTGCTGTTTGTTTGGGTAAGTCTGTATTTCACTATTTTACATCACTGCTGCTTACATTTGAAAGAGATATCTTTTTTGAACTGGTTGTTTGAGAGTCAAATTTAATCAGAGAACAGTAGTTGAAATTTCATAACCTTTGGAAAGTGATTTGATACTTATATAAGTAAAATATTTCTTTTACAAAATTTTTTCTGAAATGGTACTAAAGAGACTTTACAATGAGTTTTTTCATATTATTATACACAACAATATTTTCATAATTATAAAATTAAAAATAATATTGTAAAAGATATTTTTCTTTTAAAAATTCTTTAATAAAGTAATTTTACCTAGCAACTGTCAGTCTTTGGTTTTACTTAGCTTTTCCATGATTAACTTACTAACTTACTTGTTTTTAATTAAAAGTTAAATATACATTTCATATAATTTCATAACTAAAGTTTTGCTACGAGGCATTTGACATCGATGCAAATTATAATAGAGTTCTGACAAAAAACCTCAAAAATCTATGTATGTAAAAATGAACATTTTAATATAAAGATTAATGAAACTTAGTAAGACTTAATGCAAATTACATATATATATATTTAAAATTTTCACTCCACTATACATTCTTAAAACATATGAATTAAGTCATTTGGAAAAAACAACAAATAACCTCCAATGTGCCCATTTCATGCTAAATCAGCATTTCAATTGTCCCAGGTGTGAACATTTTATGTACGACTAAAAAAATACTGCACATGAAAAAAAAAGAGAGGAATTTGGATTAGTCCATGTGTTTATGCTTAATTAAAACATATAATAGATATATTAATCTTATCTGTGGTTAAAAACTTATATCTGGACTATAGATAATTCTTATTTTAATATGCATTTATTAATAATCATTAATGTATTTGTTTAAAATAGTTGGTGGCAAATTGTTGTCCAACATACTCACAGATATACATTCATATTTAAATTGCTACAACTTTTGGAAAGTTAGTTAGAAAATAAAGCATGGTGGTAACTTATACTTGGTATAGTAAATGTATATTTTCCTGTTATACTAACAATTATGTATATAAGCTACTAATAATGATAGGTGAATTTCAATGGCAAAATTTTAATATTTAGGAAAATATAAAATAATATCACTTATTTAAAAAGCATCAATAAAAAAAGACTCAAACATTGTAAGTTAACTTATTAGCGCCCTCATGTTTATTACGTGTTATGAACATTGTTCAGGAAATAATTATATATTTAGCACAATTTTTGCCATACTCATTATTCTCTTTGACCAATTTGTAGAATTGTTTGACCTCATTAGTAATTTAATTCTTTCTAAAATATTGATATTGATCATTCTTAATGGAAAAAAATCTTTCAATCATTTTGGTTTGCTTTTATGCTTTCAATCATTTTTTTTTGTTTGATAAACATATTAATTTCAATTTTGTTACCTAAAAAAGAATATTATTTTTATGTTTTCATAAATATTATATTATTTTTATATATATTTACGTATTTTTCAAACATGATATTTTCATTATTAAAAAAAAAAAAAAGCTTTTCAGTAATAAATATTATATTATTTTCACTCATATATTATTTTCATGTCTTTGATTTTTTCCCGCCAAACATAATATATTATTTTAAAAGAATTTATATTATTTTTATTATGCATATGTCAAAAAACAACTGATTATCATTTTTTGTTAACTTTTATATGTGGATTCTGGCTCCATCAATGGGTAGTAATTATATAAGATTAGCAATAAGACCAGCACCCAAATCAGTGTATTCTTTATTTTCAATGAAAAATACTTATTTATCATAACTATTAACATTTAGTCAAATCTCATCATCTCTTTCAGAATTAATTACAAAAAGAATTTACAAAAAAAAATTACAAATTGAAAATGAAGTTGTTAATAATAAATGTATAAAAATATAAATACAAAAATATTATCAAGTGTCATGCTTAAATATCAATATTTTAAATACATTTTTGAATCAATATATATCTATACACAAATAATCAAAAAAATTAAATGCATATTCAAATATATTTTTATATATGTATACATATATGTATACCCGTTCTTACTTATGGATCTGAAACTTGGACACTTAATATAAGAGTAATACAGAGATTTCAGATCACTCAGGGAAATATGGAGAGATGCATGTTGGGAGTAACAAGAAAAGATTGAAAACGCAATATATGGGTAAGAGAACAAACAGGTGTTACTGATCTCATTGAAAAAATTAAAAGACTGAAGCAGAGTTGGGATAGACATATTGCTAGAAGAGATGATAATAGATAGACAATTAAAATCTTAATCTGGATTCCAAGAGATTGTAAAAGACCCAGAAAGAGACCACATGTGATATGGATGGATGAAATAAGAAAGTGTGTAGGGGTGATGTGGAGAAGAGAAGCTAAAGATCAGAGAAGATGGATTGAAGATGAAGAGACCTTCATCCTGCAATGGATTGATAATGGTTGATGATGATATATATATATAAAATGATCTTTAAAAATATATATATATATACATAGTATTTTAAATAGCAAGCATAACACCCTATGTATAATAAAAATATATATATACAACAAGAGCACCTAACAACTGACTCCAGTTATAAGCTATTTTAAATTAAGGTAATTTTATTTCTACATTTTTTTGCAATTTTATGATTATGCAAATATTATAATATTTAGTATTTGATTAATGTATAGTGTATATACTTAAAGCTAGTCTTTCAGCTTGAAAGTTTGTATTCAAATTCCCTCTGATTATGACAATTACTGTAAGTAATGCCTATAATAAAAAAAATCAAATTTAGAAACAGTTATATCATAAAATAATATTTTCCTTAACAGCAGTATAAGATGGGTGTAGTAGTGTTTACATTATAAAACTGATTATAGATGTTGTGGGTTAATTGTGGCTATCTATTGAATTCTATCTTCAATGACTTTTTTTTTAATAAAAATGATTACTATTTCACTTCTTTAGAATGTCTTTAAGATAATACTTATAAGACAATCAGGATTTCTTCCTTACATAAAAACAAAGTTCAATTTTAACACAGGTAAAACTCTCCATATAGTAGTGCCAATCAGTGCTAGTCAAAGTAATCAATAGATGCCAGAAGGCACTGAGTGGCACTACTATATGGAGAGTTTTGCCTGTGTTAATAACAGTTATGTGCAGCATAAGAAATGGTGATCATGTAATGTTGAGTGGTTTAAAGTTCAATTTTACCACAAAATATTTTCTTAGATAATTCAATTTAAAAAGTCCTTTGCAAATAAGATTTTTAATGTCGTCTTTCTGAAAAATATATCAATTAAATTTATTTTAGGAAATTATTAAATTATAGAAATTTTAGTTTAATTAATTTAATGGTTAATCACAGATGTTTTATTGATGCTTAATCTTATTGTTAAGATGGAGAAATAATGGAATAACTGAATATAATAACCACAGTTAACCAATAAGATGTTTATTTAAGGTTAAATATTTCGCAAACTAAATAAAACACTTATATTTCAAAGCTGTGGACATTAATTTTCAATCTTCACATATATTACAGAACTATATACCATGATATCACATGGTTTAATTTTATATTAGATCTAATATTTCCATACTATTAATTTTAATATATTTAATAATAAATATAAACATGTAGTCAAGCATTGGTGGTCGAGTGATCAGCACAGCTGCCTTACAAGCAGTTTGTCCCATGCTTTGACACATGGAAAAAAATATATGAACATGTATGTAGAAATTTGAATTTGTTTCTATTTATTTTATATATAACACAATTCTAGCATGTTTAGCAATCTTTACCAAAACATTTTACACTTCTTCAACTTTTAGAAAGATTTTCCAAGGGACTTAAAGATATGATACTTAATTTTAATAGTATGATATTTAATTTTACTAATAATTTTTATCCCTGAAATAGTTTTTGCTCAGAAAATAAAATTATTTTTGGTTGGCCATATTGAAAGCTAGTCCCCCCAGCCTGAACACACAGAAGAAATACTGACCGTAATTTTGCGTAAACTATTGCCAGAGAATTGTAAATAATTATAAAACAACATATATTCATTTTCTTGCTTTGTAACTATTTAAAGATATCTTTTAAATAAATAATTTTAACTCTTAATATAAATTATCACAAAAAGATACTATTATTATGGTGTAAATTAAAACAACACAATTACAGATTAGAACACCCAAGATAACAATGAAGTTCATTTACTTACACCCACATATGTATTTAATGTTTATGTACTTGTGAAATTAAATGAAATTCCGAGTAATAGTACCTACGTAAAATATACACTTACATTTCTTTATCTGTATTGTAATTATCTTAAGTTTAAATTGTTCTGAGAAAGCAGATATCTTTGACACGTAAAAATGTTTCCATAGTAACGCTACTTATGGCTGAAAGAATAGAATTAATTAAATCAATGAAGAAAATTGGCTATCTTATTTAATGTCTTACTCGAAATATATTGGGAGGGGGTGTTTAAAGTTGTTTAATATTATAAATATTTCATTAAAAAAATAATTGACTAAAAATTGATTTTTATTTTCAAAAATAATCATTAGTATAAAAAAAATTACTTAAAAACTATTAATAAATAAAAATTATTGGTTAAACAAAAATAAAAGGAAGAAATAATTTTATGAGATCTTAATTCGTCAAGGGAATTTAAAAATTACTCATATATTTCTCTCAACTGTTTTCATATTCTATGTTTAATTTCAACTAGATTAGTAATTGAAAAACTTTCTACTGCGTAATTAAAACTCAGTTCTTTGATACGAATGTTAGAAAATGCTTTATATAGAACCGATCTTTTACTTTTTAAACAACAAAATGTGAATTGAAATTTTAAATTAAGTGATGATGGTAAACAGTTATTTTTTTTTATGTTTTGAAAACATTTGCGTTACCAAATTAAATAATGTATAAATAATAATTAAAAATGATAGATTAAAAGTGAATTGGTCTTTTACATTTATAATCGCAAAAATTAAAATACCTATACACTTTACTTAAACACATTTCAATGCAATATACTGTATTATAATATAATTTATTTCTCCTTGCTTACAGTTTCAACTGTCCAGCCATCATTATCAGAGCTACAATATTCAAATATATATAACCATACAATTAACAACGTATCTATCTATGCATCCCTATGTTATGAACTTTAAAATAACACTATTTTTTTTGATGATCCTTGTAATGATATATCTTTATTCATTGCTAATTAATATTACTTTTTATCTTATTCTTAATGTTAATTGATTTGCTCTTTCATAATGTCTTTTAATTTTAATATATACTTATCTACATTTGTATTATTTTTAAACTTTTTAATAATTTACTTTTATAATTTTAATAATAATAACTACAAGAGGTCAGCACAGCTGCCATACAAGCAGTTATTCCGGGTTAGCAGGTTCACTTCCTGGCGGATGCTATGACACATGAAAAAAAAAAAACTACAAAATATTTTTTATATAATTCTATTTTTTCAATTTATAATTTTTCTTAGATAACTTTATCTTATTTAAACTCTTACCAGTTTCTAAGCAAGTTTTAACTGAAACAATTTTAAATTTTCTTACATTATCATTTTACTTCCATCTATAGGCATCTTTTAAAGCTACATCTTTTTATTTATTTATTCATTCTTACTTATTTAATTAACAAAGAATATTTTTATAAAATTAATGTCTTTAAATCTAAATCCTTAATTAAAAATGGCCTAATATTTTTAATTAATATAAGTTCTTTTATTTTTCTATCTCTTTTATTGATAATATAATTAATCCTCTTTATAATATCTTTATTATTATCATGAATAATTTTCCATTTGTGACACTTTAGTGATCTATTTTCTATTTATAAACACACTTGCTTGGAGCCTATTATAATAATTGTTTCAAATTGCCTTTTTATAAAGCAACTGATAGAATCATATTCAATTAAACATAGGAGTAATATTCTTCTGAAGTGGAACCAGTTAAAAATCTCAGAAAATATATGATTTTGCAAATGGAAAAAATAATGTATTTAGTTAATGATATATAAATAATATTTATTCATGAGAATTAAAGATAACTTAGTAATGAGTAATAAAAATAATTGTATGATCAGTGTTTAAAAAGCACTGTGATGTTTATTCACAAAATGATAATTTGAGCACAACAATTGTCAAGTGATCTAATTTGGAATGCATTTAAGGGTTTCCAAGAAATTCAATTCTAATACTTTTTTAACATTGTAACAATAAAGCTGATACAATGGAGAACTGATTAAAATGATTCTTTTTCATTGTCTTATTTTATTGTTTAGAACAATGTAAATTATGAATATAAACATAATAAACCTTACTTTTAAGACACCATTTAGAATTAAAGTTTAAGGTTAGATACACAATGAGAACAAATAATTGAAAATGAATGACATCTTCTAGTTGTCCATAAAATATTGATGCAACATTTTCTGTAAATCTTGAATAATATTAGAAGCTATTTCATATATAGACAATGATTGAATCAATATTGTCTTATTGGTGTGGCTATAAATAACAAAATTATTTAACATTTTCTAGCAATTTTCAGTGATAACAGAAAGCAGTTATTAAGACTAATTAACAATGAATTAAAATAATAGTTATAATGAACCTACATTGAAGGCTAACTTTTGATGAGTGAAGAAAAATTTGTACAAATGCATGTGCATAAATATATTATTAATTGTATAAAAATAAAATTAATGATTATTATTTTCATCTGTTATGTTCACAAACAATATGGACTTGACATATATATATATATATATTTGTTATAACACTTCTTTCATATACACATCAATGCAAACAAATTTTCTTAACCTTCTTTATTTTCCTTACAGTTTTGACTGTCCAGCAGTCTTCACCAGAGCTGATGAAGACTGCTGAACAGTCGAAACTGTAAGGAAAATAAAGAAGGTTAAGAAAATTTGTTTGCATTGATGTGTATATGAAAGAAGTGTTATAAGATATATATATATATGATTATATGAAGATATGCAAAGAAAGTGAAAGAGAAGAATAAGAGAATATACTTTTGACTTGACAAATATATATACTTATTGAAAAATGTACAAAAAATAGTTATAAATTTTTATCTGTCTAGAATATAAATACATAGTAATCTTTCACACTTTCAAATAAAACTATAAAATCTGCTTTATAATATATATTCTGAATTGTGGTTAGTAATGTTGAAGATCTTGATACAACTGATAAAGTTTAATTTGAAACCATTCTAATAAGTTTTATCTTATAATATTATGCAATTCAAATTTGGCTATTATTTACTATATAATATCTTAATTCATTGCTGCAGAAAGGAATTTTCTGTTAACTGAAATAATATTCTAATTCTTTTTAGGTCATAAAGGAAGTAAGCTGTGCAATAATGTCCATGATATATGTTCTTGTCACTGAAGCTATAATTACTATGTGATCATTCACATGATCAAATGAACATGAATACATTGCTTACCAGCATACATCATATAGCATGGTGAGTTAGTAGCTTTTTATCTCTGAGTTTAAAACTAGAAAATATCTGTGTCTTTCTTCTCACTTGCTTAATAGTTCTTAAATGAGACATCTCTTAAGTTTTTGAAAGAATGAATATGTGTGTGAACAAATTTTTGTTTATATATTTACAGCCATGACAAACAAAAACTGAAGTATGGACATTATTATGAGTCAGCCATAAAGCCATTAACCAAGACACAGTTGATGGTGAAGATGGAGGATGCTAAGAATCTCATGATTGTAGACACAAACCATCATTTGCAGAGTTTTATTTAGGTACTTACAAGTGCATATCACTTTGAAGTGAAGGAAGATTGCATAACATGGAAGGAGATTTGTCTAATATTAACTGGATCATTATAGAATTTTGAAAAGTTAGATGAAAAATGTGAAGAGATAATTGAAGTGAACATGTACTTTATTGCAAAAGCATAAATATTGGAAGTACAAATAGAATGGAATCATTATAAATAAAAAGGAAGAGAAAAACTTTTGGAGATTGATGATACATCAGATAAATGGATAAGATTAATTATTCAACTTAATGTAAGATATCAAATTCAGATAATTCAGTTTTATTTCATAAAATTTTTATCAAGTTGAAAAAATGGAGGATTTTTATATAGGTATACAAAAGGCTTTTGATGCGACCAAACAACATTTTAAAATTGTCATGGAAAACTTTAATGTTAGAATTGGGAAAACAGATGAAAAATGAAATTGCTGTAAATGAATGTGCATATGATATTGAAACTTCAAAAACATATAGATTTGTGAAATTTGCAGGAAAAAAATAATTTGAATCCTTTCTTCAAGAAAAATACTAAACAGAAGTGAATATGGAAATATCCAAAGGAACTTTTATTAGAATTGGATTATATTTTGATTAAATGAAAATATGTATTCTAGGGTTGTAATCCTCTTAATTTCAATACAGGAAGTAATTTATTCATGGATTAATGTAATAATGTAAGATATATTTTAATGCAAAACTAAAAGGATGAAAAATATTAAAAATAACATTAATAACAGTTGATAATCATAATCTTCAAAACATTTCAATGAATTGAAATCAGATCTTGTTTATCATTTTAAAATATTGAGACTAAAGATGGTTCAAACTTTACTAACATAAAAAGAAAATAATATTGTACTAAGATTTGCAAAAAAATACAGCTGATTAAAAATAAAGCCGAATAATAAAAGAATGTATAAATTAAAAAACAAATATGAAAATACTTAAAATTGACTCATTGAAAACAATTGAATATTTGAAGTTCTGTAAAATAATAAAAAAAGGACATAATAATCATAAAAAAAATAATTGTGAGTCAAACGTTGGTGGCCTAGTGGTTAGCATAGCTGCCTTCCAAGCAGCTGGCCCGGGTTTGCTTCCCAGTTAATGCATTTGACATATTGGGGGGGGGGGGAGAGAATAAAAATTTCAAAAGTATAAAACAATATTTGTTATTAGGAAAAAAAAAAAAAAAACTGCAATAGAACGAAATAACGGAAATATTACTAAAAAAAAAAAGACGTCTTCATGAAATGTACTGAAGACCAAAAAATTAATGTAGTCATTATAATATTATATTTTCAATAGTATATACTATTTTCATATAATTATCCACATCATATCAATAATAAAGATTCCTATGCCCCATTGTAAAAAAATGGAACATCTAATCACTTCATTTATATACTGAGCCTAATTTACATATTGGACTGTGCTAATATAAAGACATATGTCAACTGTACATTCTTATTGAGCATTATGATTTTAAAAGTGATCTACTAAAGCTTGGCTCGGTGCAGTTAAGACTTTCTTATAGTTTGATTTACCTTTTCAGATTAACTTGAGCAATACTAGTTTGTTAGAATTAAATACTATATTTTGTAGATTGTCAAGCATTTTAAATGAAGAGATGAGATATGTATTTAATTGTTGAAAAATACAATAAGTTCAAAAAATGATGGAATTATATCTGATATTTTAAAAGAAGTGGGTAAAGAAATAGAAAAACTGTTATCAAAACTATATATAAAATGTCAAAATAATTAAAATGTATAGATGATTTGAAGAATGCAAGACTACTATTGACATTGAAGAAAGTTAATAAAAAAGATAAAATAAAATTTAGCCATATCAATCTTCTATCCCTTCTATACAAAATTTTTATCAGGATAGTTAGAATTTGTTATCAGTGATCTTTGATCAGAAGTTAGCCAAAAGAACAAATTGGATTTCATGAGAAAAGGTATAGCAAGAGCCAATGAATATAAATTTCTATCATGCATGAGATTCACAGATGATGAAAAGCATTTACTCTTGTAAGTAATTTCCCAGTGATTAAAACTTTAAATCACTAAATTATAAACCCAGGATATTGAAATATTCTAAAAAATATTTATTGAAATGCAACAGCAGTGATTAGATTAGAGAATGAATCTAAAAAAAATAATATTGATAATGAGAGTGTTTCCATATCTCCAAACTTTTTACAGAAATTTTTGAAGCAATATTTTGTAGATTAAAATAAAAAATTAAGGAAATAAAAATACAGAAGACTATTTAAGTTATTTAGATCTTGCAGACGATGTTTTTCAAATAATGTTTCAGAACTTTTGGAAATGGTAGAGTTATCAGATGAAAGTAAGAGAGTAGAATTGAAGATAAATACTCAAAAAGCTTAAATAATGTTTAATTGATTGGAGAATTTACATCCAAGAATTAAAAAAAACTTAACACTTACAAATACCACTATCCCATTATTAATACAGATGAAAATATAATTAGTGAAATTAATCATAAAATTAAACTTGCTATGAATGAATCTGATCAAAAGAATTTAATATTAAAAGAAAATATGTTTGTCTTTGTAAAGGTAGATTCCTAATAGATATGTTATAACAATTTTTACTGATGTTTCTGGAACTTGACCACTTACTTAATGGCAGAATAATTTAGAGACTTCAGATGAATCAATGAATAGACAGATATGTGTTGAGATTAACAAGAGAAGATTTAAGGTGTGATACTTTGAGGTATCATTGATATCACTGAAAACATTAAAAGAGTGAAATGAATATTAACTGAACATATAAATAGAAGATATAAGAGAAAGATAGTTAATGTTTGAAACCGGATCCCAAAAGTATGTAAAAGATTTAAAAAGAGACTATATGTGAGATAGATAAATGGCAATAAATGACAAAGAAGTTTGTTGGTTTGATGTAGAGAAGTGAAACTATAGCTCAGAGAAAGAGAATTCATTTTTAAGGGACCTTCACCCTACAATGGCTTCACAATAATTGAAAATTAATTTTATTTTAGTGATTTTAAAAAATAATGCATCAATGCACCTATTCACAAACTATAAACTACAACTCTTTACAATAATAAATAAAATAAATATTATCCTATGTTTATAAAATATAAATGCTATTTTGTCATAGACAGTTTACATTTTTGAAGATTTGAGTGTATTAATTTTGAAAAGATAAATTTAAAAAAATCCCAACAATATATCAATATTATAAAAAGCTATTTTTAAATTTATATTTTATATAATGAAATCCGTAGCTATCCTTAAAATAACTTAACAAATTTATTTTTAAAAAATACATGTATATATACTGTACCATTTATAAAGTAAAAAGTACATTGGAATAGCATCCATGGTAATATCATACCTTTTCCACCAACGGTTAGGACCACATCTTATTATAATTGAATTTTTATTTTTTCCAACAAGGCATTGACAATTATCTGATAGCCCATATTTAAGTGGTATCATTATCTTTTAGCTAAAATAGCTGGATATTTATTTACTAATTAGAATGTTTATAAATTGTCTACCTAAAAATATTCCTAAGCTTGTATGTGACCAAAAAAAATGTCAAGTTTCAAGACAAACATGAATTCTAGTCATTAGTAAGAGAAGTCATCATGCTAATCTATTATGTGAAATACTCTATTTGCAGAAACCCTCAACATATTTTTAAAAAGTCATTACCAATTATGTGACAAAATGTAAGCACTGAGTAAAATTATTAAGCATTAGAAGGCACTGCAAATAATGAACCCTTACAAGAATTCTAAGACTACTTGATTTTTTTTTAATGGGGCATATTGAAATAATCTTGTAATTATTTTAAAATAATGAAATTTTTTAAAATTAAAAACACTTTTCATTATATATATATTGTAATGGTTAGACTAGCATATTTCAAAGTTTTACATTTTCTCTATTTATTTATTTATTTCATAAATTACATGGGCATCATCTGATTTTATGCATCAGGAAATAAACTAACACATGTATATCTAAAACAATATTGTATTTTATAAAACAATGTAACCATTATACAGTCCCATTTGTAATGCCAGGCTAAATTGCAGAGAACATAACTTCCAATGAATGTTGGTAAACCATGGAATTTTACATAAACAAGTAACAAATCATGTGGTAATTTATTTACAAATATACTTATTAATTGATGTACAATTTATTTTATTTAATAAAATTGACGAATCATATAACAATAATGTATTTACAAAGTATAATTATTAATTGATATGCAATTTATTTCTTTAACAAAATACTTTAATCTTTATACACCATAGTATCAATATATTCATAGATAATGTAAACCATTTGTTATACCTTTACCCTGATGTCAATAAACAAATTAATTCTATGCATGTATGAATACTAGTACTTACAAGTACATGTGGTCTATATGGGATACACATCAACATTATCATAAAATCATAAGGAATGGTTTTTTAGATCATAATCATAAACATAACTGCTTATATAATAATAACAATAAAAGAATGTTCTTTTGGTCCTAATCCTTATTGAATAAATCTTATTTACAATAATTATAAGGAGTGATCTTTTAATTCTAAACCCAATTTAATATAACTACAATTTATACAAAGCTGACTTGTTCTGGGCTAGATCCTTGACTCATTAAACAGAAATGTACTCCCATATGGATGCAAATATATGAAACTTTTATACATTGAAGAAATAACTGTGCATATGTAAATGCATCTACATAAAATCCAATTTTTGGTAATCACAATCTTATCTGATTTAGAAAGTGCTGACATCTGCTCTTCTAATTATTTAATTCTATTTAGGTCTTCCATCATGTCAACTTTAAATTTTATGATTTGTGTACTTAGGTTGTTTTGCATTAATTGATTATTACATTCAAATATCAGCCTTTCAAGCTAATTGAGCATGCGTCTTTTGAGAGTGTTAAATAAATGAATACTTTCCTCTTCAATCCAAGATACCAATATCAGCCTTTCAAGCTAATTGAGCATGCACCTTTTGAGAGTGTTAAATAAATGAATACTTTCCTCTTCAATCCAAGATACCAATATCAGCCTTTCAAGCTAATTGAGCACGCGCCTTTTCAGAGTGTTAAATAAATGAATACTTTCCTCTTCAATCCAAGATATAGTATTTATGCAGGAATAAAAAGGATCCTCTTATTCCTACAACTCAATTTTTTTTTCTGTAAGCAAATCTGAAGTACTGTTGAGAAGAGCATGAGTAGAATTCTCACTTTAAATTACTATTTATGATGTTTTTGACTGAATGACGTCGGTGAAATTACTTAGAATTTACTAAACGTCATTCTTACTGAAACTTAATTATGAGTAAATAAGCAATTATTTTATCTAGTGCCATGTTTACAATTATATTACATTCAAATAATTGCTTATTTACTCATAATTAAGTTTCGGTAAGAATGACGTTTAGTGAATTCTAAGTAATTTCACCCGACGTCATTCAGTCAAAAAACATCGTAAAGAGTAATTTAAAGTGAGAATTCTACTCACACTCTCCCCAACAGTACTTCAGATTTGCTCATATAAAAAAGAATTTGAGTTGTAGGAATAAGAGGATCCTTTTTATTCCTGCATAAATACTATATCTTGGATTGAAGAGGAAAGTATTTACTTATTTAACACTCTCAAAAGGCGCGTGCTCAATTAGCTTGAAAGGCTGATATTTGAATGTAATATAATTATAAACGGCACTAGATAAAATAATTGCTTATTAATTGATTATATAATTTTAATGTAGTGTCCACTTCTATCTTTTAATTATTTACATGATGGAGCATCATTTGCTGTTCTGTGTATTTTGAATTTCTTGAGATTTGTTCATCTCAGTTTTCAATTCTTGGAGTTTTATTGCCATAATGTGCTGAGTTTTTTAAAATTGTTTATCTCTGTCATGTTTATTTCTTAAAATTTTGTTCTCTATTTCTTTTACTTAATCTTTTACATAAACATGGGTTTCTTCTATAGTTCACAATATTTGCTCAATCTGTTCATTTGTTTGTCATGATTTATCTCACATTTTGGTCTAATATTTTTAGTTTCAATTCCATTTGCTTTTGGGTATGTTCCAGCCATTTTTGATTATTTCTGTAGTTTGATTTATTTGCTCCATCAATTTCAATTCCATTTGTTTTGGGCTATGTTCAAAGCTTGACTCCATTTGCTTTTGGTTACATTCCATAAGTTTTTGATTATCATGTATAGTTTGGTTTATTTGCTCCATTTGCTTTTGATTTTTTTAAAATTATTTTTCATAGTTTAATTTATTTGCTTCATTTGCTTTTAATTATCTTTTTGATTATTTTCCATAGTTTGGCTCATTTGTTTTTGAATGTGCTATTATTTTCCATCTGTTTAATATTATATTAAACATTTGCATCACACCTGATTGTGATGATGTTGCAGTATTTTCAAGCATTTTTATTTCTTTATTAATGTCCTTATGCTTTACTTGCTTGCATGAATCACTATTTTGATGGACATTGCCATATCCAAAGATTCTAAGCTAAACATTTGCATCATATGTAATTGTGATGATGTTGCAGTATTCTCAAGTATTTTTTATTTCTTTATTAATGTCTTTATGCTTTTGCATGAATCATTGTCTGGATGGACATTGACCATATCTGAAGTTTCTAAGCTATCTTCTTCACAGCTAGTTTCAGAAGTATTTGCTTCTAATATTTCCTACTGCTCTTCATCCTTTTTCTTTTTTTTTATAATACTGTACTCAAAATTTTAAATGCAATAAACTTATGTGCTATACAATTGTAACACCAACAACTCTTGATTGTACTCTGGAACCCCCCATAATACTTACTCTTCATCACAGAACTTGGGTCGTTTTTTCTTGTTGTTTTTTTTTTTTACAATATAACTACAACATAGAAAAAAATATATTGTCTGGTTAATCATATTATTTATATAAATCAGGCAAATGGGAGTTCATAGCAGATACATTAATGCCCACAAACCCAGGCTAACAAAAATTTACAATTAATAAGTGTTACTATGTAATGGTTGGACTAGCATATTTTACAATTTTTACATTTTCTCTATCTATTTAGTTATTTATACAAATTGCATGGGCACCATCTGGCTTTAAGCATCAGGAAATAAACTAACACATGCATATCTAAAACAATATGTTATTCTAGACAATAATGATCATCATTACACAGTTCCATTTATAATTCCAGGCTTAATCATGGAGGACATAAGTTACTCCTGATGAATAATGGTAGACCATGGCAATCTTACATAAAAAAAGTAACAAATCATGTAATAATTATTTATTTACAAGTATATTTATTAATTGATGCACAAATTATTTCCTTTAATAAAATTAACAAATAATATAATTATAATTTATTTACAAAGTATAACCATTAATTGATATGCAATTTATTTCTTTAATAAAATCTTTTAATCTTTATACATCATAGTTTCAATATATTCATAGATAATGTAGCACATTTACCGTATCTTTACCCTGACTTCAATAGACTTAAATATAATTCTAAGCATGTATGAATCCATAAATACAAACATTTCTTTGAATCGCATGTCTCCTAGTTCTTACACATACATATAATCTATATGAGATAGACATCAATGCTATTGTGTTTTCCTGAAGATTTGTGATGATGGTGTTCTAGCTGTATTTTTATATTGGCCTAGTTCCATCATATAATGTGTGTGTTGAATGTCTTTAGAAAAGTTTAATTTTATTTAAATATTCCAAATGCATTCAACTGTTAGGAATATCACAGCAAACAGGTTAGTATATGCACCAACTGTTAGTAATTTCACCTGTTTGCTGTGACATTACTAACAGTTGAATGTATTTGGAATACTTAAATAAAATTAAACTTTTCTAAAGACATTCAACATACATATTAGATTATGGAAATAGTCCAATATAAAAATACAACATCAATGCTATCTTTATCACAATAATCATGAGGAATGATCTTTTAAATCCTATCCTAATCCTAAACAAAATGGCTTGTATAATAATAACTATAAGGGGCTATTTTCTTGGTCATAACACTAATTGAAGAAATCTTCTATATAATAATTATAAGAGTGGCTCCTGGTCCTAAACCTAATTTAATACAACTACAATTTATACAGGGATGACTCATTCTAAGATCGATTTCTAACTCATTAAACTGATAGGAATGTATTCTCCCATATGGATGGAATATATGTAAACTATTAAACATTGAACAAACAACTGTGCATATATAAATCCGTCTATATAATATTTAGTTTACAGTAATGAAATATAAATTTAACTACAAAAAAATGAAACTAATGGAAATAATTACATGTTAACTACAGTTATTTAAGATTGAAGCAATTTATGTGCGTGCATTGCATTTATATGCTTATCATTATTACTTTATACCTTTTCTCTTATTAATAAGTATATAAAATTCATAACTCAGCATACATATATTATAGAGAATAATTCCTTTTTTGCTTTTAAAAAGTGGTTTTAACAAGGTAAGAAAAGTTATTACAAATTTATTTCTTTTTTTTTTTAATTTACAGTTTCTTTTAAAATAATAACCAGATAATAAGCCTTATTTACAAATCCAAATTATTTAGAATAAAGTACAAATCAGTCTTTAAATATATGACTCACCCCAAACAAAATAATTGTTATTTATTTCTGCCAAATATTAAAAGTCCATTTAGGGTGATGTATAGCCTTGCAATTTCTAGCTGTCTTTTAAATAAGCATTAATTCTTCATTTCAGCTGGAATTATTCAAAATATGATTCAAAAGTGTTCCAAATTAGATCTAGTTAACTGTTGTAATGTTTTTCATGTTTATTCACAAGGCATAGTGAAATACTATGATTAAATGAAGTAGTATTCCAATCTGATGAAGTGAAAAAAAACCCTGATATTTTATACCCAAAACGTAGTTTTTTTCTTGAGCCTTATTTTAGTTTTTTTTCTTTTTCTAAAATAAATTTGCATATCATTTTATTTCATTTTTTAAAAAAATCTTTTTTATTGAAATGAATAATGGATTGTTCATTCCAATATTAAGAATGTTAATACTAACATAGCAATAGATGATCCACCATAGATTTAATATATTAGCAAAAATATTTTTGCTTCCATTTTATTCTATCATCATTTATTGCAAATTTATGTTAACAATTATCACCAAAGTATAAAAGGCAATTTACTACAGTCTGGGGACCAGTTTCTGATTTTTGTCTTTATCAAAAAGAAGTTCTAGAATGCACTATACACAGCTATATACATAAAATAAACAAGTAGGATTATTTCCATGTAATTATTAGTGAAATGTATTAACACATGTATTTATAAATAATTATCAATTATTATTGACAGCTTTTAAGCTAAACAATTTGCTCTAGTAGTCCACAGGAGCTTTTGAATTGTTACCTAGAAATAAAAGAATCCACTTTTATTTCCCATTGAAGATGTTCTATGGATTTAAACCCAGACATTTTTATTAATGTGCAATTTTGTAAGAAATTCAACTTCTATTTCATATGCTAAAATTATTATCTCATTTCCCTCACAGAACTATATATTGTAAATTAAATAAAAAATGTATTTTTCTAAGTCATCACTTCTATTATAATGTATGTCCGTGTTTAAATTCATATAACCCTTTGAATTAGAAATAAAAAAGGATGTATTTTATTTATACTAAACCCAGGGCAAAATAAAATGTTGTGAACTACTAGAGTTAAATTGTTTAGCTTAAAACTGTTAATAATAATTGATAGCTATCTAGCAACAAAATTGCTCATATATTTCTCTAATAATTTCATGGTAATAATTCCAATTATTCTTTTGTTTACACTGTAATTAATTCATAGAAATATTTAATTTAACATATATAGCTTATTGGTTAAGACAAAATAATATTTACAAGATATAAAGGAAAAGATTCTCATACATATAAAAATATCTGCCTGGGTTTAAATACATATAGTGCTTGGTTTAGAAATAAAAGACAAAATACAGACAAAACTATTGAAATCTATTAGAATAAATTGTTTGTATTAAAAACTGTCTATAGTAGTATTTGATGGCTATCAACAACTTCACTGCCAACATACTTCTGCAGTAATTACAAGGGAATTTCTTTGTTTATATCATAATTCAACAATGAAAATGTTTACATATATACATATATGTAAAGAATTGAAAAAAAAAAAAATACACAGATATTGAGGCAATCAATCTCATTATTATAATGCTAAAATATCTTAAAATCGATTGAAAATATTGCTCAATAAGTTTTAAAAAAATATTAATTTGCATAATATTACTATGGATTGAATTAATGTCTACTAACATGAATTAATGACACATATGTTGATTATTTCTGTATTATTACCGCAAAAGATAAGACGATAATTCTTATATTGACATTGAAAAGAAATATTTTAAAGCTTAATGATAACTGTGTTTGAAAGGTGAAACATGATAGAATCAGTTGTTTTTTTTAAAGTGAATTATGCAAAATTTAGAGGATTAAAATTTAAATCTTAAGAAATAAAAAATAAATTCCATATTCAAATAAATAAATTTTGAAAGCCTAACTGGACTCTAGATATAATTTGAAATCAAGTTTGTAAATT
The DNA here is from genome assembly GCA_028023455.1 of Epiperipatus broadwayi. Taxonomy (NCBI): domain Eukaryota; kingdom Metazoa; phylum Onychophora; class Udeonychophora; order Euonychophora; family Peripatidae; genus Epiperipatus; species Epiperipatus broadwayi. The sequence continues at coordinate 8,102,453 of JAQFVV010000004.1, forward strand.
TAAATGAAAGCTAGTACAATATATCAACAAACAAATAAATAAAAGTTTAAATAATAATCTAGTATTTAAAATGTTTAATAATCTGAGAATTTTGAGATTTATAGGTTTATCAACGCTTGGAATAGGAATTATCTTACTTCAATAATAGCCAAGTAAATTAAAAAATGATTGTTACTAAAATAACAGGTTGCTTTTCCATTAGAATTACATAGAACGGTATCTAAGTAATAGTTTTACCATTAAATTGAAAGAGGAAAGAAAATGGGTTGATTATAAGGAAATTTTATTGGCCACTAAACAAACAGATGGTATAAACTTTAATAAATTTTATGAAATATAAGATAATTATGAGTAAATAAATTGTAAATACTTTTTTTTCACAACAACTAAGATGGAATCTTTTATTATTGTTGGTGATTTTTACAATATGACTAGCAAAGTAAATCTTTATGGGGGGGGGGGGGGTCTCAAAGCCACACAATCAGAAATCTACTATTCAAGTACAAGTGAAAATTTTCATTGATCTTCAGAAAGCTGCCTAAAATGAATTAAGCTGTCTATAGTGAGTTAAAATTTCCTGTAAATTGTTTATCATTGAAAGAAAGGGTTATCTTCAAAGCAAAGGGGGATTTCATACCCGCAGAAAAGTGTTAATAAGAATTGTCAAGCATTTCCCAATCATCTTAATTAGAAATGAAGGCCTAGTAGCAAAAAAAAGAAAATCAGAATTTTATTCTAAAAATAAAATTGCTTTATTTATGCATGCACTTTTTATGAGTTTTGTGTTACTTTTTTTAAAAGAATTTTGTTTTTGCAATGTTTTATAATTCTAATAATGACAACATTATTATAATAATGGCAACATTAGTCAAGCGTTGTTAGCCGATAGGTCATCGCAGCCGATGCTATGACATAAGAAAAAAAATAATGGCGACATTAAAATTGTTATTATAAGTTGTTTTTAAATCGATATTGTTATACATAAATATTATAGCAGCTTTTCCTCATGTGTCATAGCATCGGCCGGGAAGCGAATCCGCTAACCCGGAACAACTACTTGTAAGGCTACTGTTCTGACCTCTCGACCACCAACGCTTGACATTTTTATTGTCATTTTTCTTAGTGAATGAATGTAAATGTTAAAGAACACATAGAATTATTTCTATAAATCTTCTTTAACACTAAAGAATTGTTTGCTTCAATGCATATTTATCCTAATTATTCATTCATAATTGGATTGGATTTTTATTGTACTAACATTTAATGTATTTTTATTTATTTATTTACAGTTATCCAAGAATTAAAGAAGTGCTGATAAAATTTTTTCATTTTTGTATAGACATATATACACACATCATATACCGTATTTTCCGTCTTATAGGAGTACTTTTGACCCCTCAAAATATATGTAAAATAAGAGGCATGTCTTATGCGCCGGTAATCAAAATTATGAGTTTGAAATTTGAGTCAGTCCAAAACATCTGTTTTATATTAATATACATATATAAGTGTTCTATTGCATTTTGTTATTTTGCAAAACAAAAAAAAATATTTACAAGTACACTGCATGTAAGCTATATATAGCTACACAACATAATCATATTAATATATAGACTCTCGTAATCATATCAATATCAGAGCAAAACATTCAAAATAAGTTAATATTCTCATAATTTTTAAAAATTTATTTAAAAATTAAATGATTAAAATATATATAAAAAAAGTTCTCTCAAAAATATCTATCTATCCACAAAGTAAATAACATACAGTTAAGAAAAAGACAATCTTCAAAATGTTTAAGATGTGATATGTTGGACTATTTCCATCATTTATGAGTGAATGTTGAATGTATAGAAAATTTTAAACTTTATTTAAACTTTCCAAATACAAACAACTTTGTTAGCAATAACACACAAATAGACAATACAGGTTAGTAATTACACAACGGCACTCTTCTTCAGGTGTTGCTGGCCTATATGCACAGTGACAATATTTGCTTAGAAGTTGAACTCGCACCTTTAGATTCTTGAATATCAAATTTAAAGCAAATGCTCTACCAACTGAGCTATTCTGTCAAAGGCAACATATAGTAGAAATTTGATATATTTATATATGAGGGTTGGTTCAAATCCTCCTGAATCCTTCAATATTTTTTTTTTCAAAATGTTTAGTTCTGGATTTTGAGGATGAAGATTAAAGGGTACCTAACTACAGTGTTCCCTTGTTATATTTTTTGTAGACATAAATAACTAAAATTAGCATAATAAATCATTATGGAAATTCAAAAAAAAAGTGTAGAAATGTATTTTTTTTTTAAATGTATATAAAAAAGGCAGTGCATCTTATATGATGGTGCATCCTATATGCCAGTAAATATGATATATACAATATTATATGTATCTTAAACTCCAGTTCCATGCTATACTTTGGGCTTAATCATAGAAGTGATAATAAAAAAATGTGAGCTGTAGATAATAGTCTCATTATAAAATCTGTTAGTGTGAGTATTCACCATGTGGTACCTTCAAGGAAAATTATTCCTATTTATACAAATAAATAAAAGCTGGTAGCACAAAGAGAAGTTTTATAATTTTATACCATTATATAAAAGGACAAACCAATTACAGATCTTAATTAATATACTTTCTGTTTAGGCTGGTTCAATAATATAAGATAATATTGGAAAATTGACAGTTCATAAGAGCATGGACTCTGAGCATGATTTGTATTGGGTTTATATGTTTCGGATATATTAAAGAATATATCTTCAATAGTGAAAAGGCAAAAAATTTTGGTCATAGAAGAAAAGTAAAAAGCAAATTTAAAAGTTTCTGTCATGGTAATGATAAATAATTATATATACCAATCTAGAGTGATAATTCATCATATAGAGAAAACATTCATTAATCTTCTTAAAAATATAGAAATTAACAGGTCTTTGATAGAATAATTTAAATGATTAGGGCATCATTCTAAATTCATGCTAGTTTTAACATTGAACAGATCAGCAATGCACAAAACACTTAAATCTCTTTTGATTGCATTTGTGTTGATGGTTTACTTTCTCTCTTTGCTTTGAGTAGTTAATCTTGATTTGCTGCCATCCAGGCTAGAGCTTTTTAATTAAAGAATTATAAACAGATAACTCCACATATTAAAAATATTTTCATATAAAAATACATTAAAATTATATTATATTATGAGTAGTGAAGGGATTTATTACAAAAGTAAAATAATCAAAGAGTTTTGTGATATTTTGACTTCTTACATGTACAAATGTAAGTTTGTAGTGTTTTGTCTCTGTATTAGATAAAGAACAGAGATCAAAAGAAAATCTTTTTTGATGGCAGTGCTACTGACATTGTTACTTTCTCTTTGTCTTTTTGACAGTTAACCTTGATTGGCTACTATCCAGACAAAAGCTTTGTAATAAAATAAATATATATGAAAAATATTTCTATCTAAATATTTGTTAAATATTATATATTACTTACAAATCCATTTAGCTTTGAGCATTATTACCCTTATTATTAAAGTAATACTTTGGGTGCAAATTGAAAAGTGTAATTGCAGTTTATAATGTTATAATTGACTATTTATTAATCTGCATTCAGAACAGGTTATATTTACCTGTTTAAGGAAATTTATTTAAACTTCTTTGCATCAATAATTTCAATCTTTGTGGCCAAGTTGCAATCTTTAGTGTCTATATAAATATATTGGATTATTAATAAAATTGGGGATTCCACCTTTATTGTTAAAAGGGGGTTGCCTTGACAACATTTTGAAATTCTTGATTGTTATTGATATTGGGGTTGTCTAATTGTTAACTGGTATTTAATGATTACTTACACAAATCAATTAGCCTTGATCATTATTACACTTATTATTAAAGTAATACTTTGGGTGCAATTTAAAAATTTTAATTGCAGTTTGAAAATTTTAATTGCAGTTTGTAATAACTTGGAGCTGTTATATGAGATGACAATTTGGATTTTATGTGTGAATGATTATTCAGTCTCTTTTCATATTAAAAATTTATGAAAGAAAAATAAATCATAATCATCATGAAAGGGTTTAGGATAATTAAAGATAAGAATTATTGTAGTGGAAACTAGATATTCATTAACTTTTAAACCACTAATTATTTTATTGGCTGAGTGAGGTAAAGTCTAAACTTTTAATTTGTCAATTCACAAACTCAAGTGTCAATTAACAAACTCAAGTGTCAAAATATATTCATCTTTTAATATTATATTCACTTTAGTTTTGTTTGTAAAAAGTATATTAATAATTTGTCAGATTATGAAAGTGAACGAAAGTTTTTTCAAAAATAAATTTTTAGTTATAATTATAAAAATATTTGATAATAGCAATTCTAAAATGAAACATTGCTCACCAACCAAAAAATTTTGCTGATGTGGGTGTCACCAACCAAAAAATTTTGCTGATGTGGGTGACTTTTAAGTTGCGGAAAGGAAATAATTTTTGATAAAGACTTAACTATTTTATTAAAATAATTTTATTTTTAGCATATTTTTATCAAAATAATTTATAATTTGTCAAAAAATACTTTTAAAATGGTCTAAAACATTCGTTTATCATTTTCAAAATGAAAGAAAAGAAATCGTAACTTTTTAGTTTTTGACAGCCATTTTCTTTGTTGTCAAAATTTAGCAGCCAATCAGATTCAAAAAGGGGCATTATTTTTCCTTTCTTAGACCTATAATGACAGTTTTATTGATTTTTTACTTGTAAAATAATTCAAGAGAGGGCAGCATCTTACAGAACTTTTTTTAACCTTTAAAAAGAGTGCAAAATCTCAAAAGTAGCTTTAAAAATGATGGAATTTCGAGTGACTTGAAGCAGCTTCGAGTTATCTCATAACACACCTTTAAAGAGTTAATAGAAACCACTCTTAAATCATCAATTAAGTGATCTGATAAAATCAAAAGTTTAGAAACTAGTCTCTTAATTTTTAGATAAAGTGACAAGTTTTTGATTAGTAATTCTAATATGTAAACTGTTTCCTTTTGCAATTGACATAGTTGGGGATATACCATTTAAAATCATTAATGGTATTAACTTGGATCACTTTTGCAACAATAATATGTTTTCATGTAAGATATCTTTTATCTCCACATGAAGATGCTCCTTTTTCTGATGAAAAAATCAGTAATAATACAATTTGTTTTTACAATATACAAAAATGAATCTACTTATTTGTCAATATAAATTTAAGAGAACAAAATAAAATAAATACTTATTACCTATATAATAATTATAAATTCTTAATATAAGTGACCTACCTGAAGTTAATTTATAATCAATAAATAAAAAAATGAATATTTTAAATTAAAATAATATACTATGCAGCCAAATGTAAATAGATCAAAAGCTAACTTAAAATTATATTAATATTCCATACTTTAGTATTAAAGCTGCAACATGAGCATGTATTAGACCTACTGTGCCTATTCACATTCATATCAATCTGCTGATAACTTTGCAATCTTGTGATCTTACTAAAACAATGTGTACACAACACAACTTTTTCAGCAAAAAAAGAATGTATACACGGATCTTGTACATGATATTTTGGCAAGAATTACAAACTTATCAGGAAATTGATATAAATGTGAACAGGTGCAGTAAGTCTAATACATGCTCCATGTTGCAGGGCTAAAAATAAGTAAGAATAAAAAAATAGTAAAACATAACAAATATATAGATCATTTTCAATAACAAATGCATTCAACATTAACAAGTTTCAAAAACAATATGCAACTTTCAACAGTAACAACTTTTAAGAGTGACATTCAAAATAAAATTTCAACATTAACAAGTTTGCAAAAAAATATGACTTTCACAAATATGTACGATTTTCAACATTAACAAGTTTCAAAAAAATGTGACTTTCATAAATATGTATGACTTTTAACATTAACAAGTTTTAAAAAAAGTGACTTTCAACACTAATAACTTTTAAGAATGATATTTAAAATAAAAAATAAAATGTGATATCACAATATTGATGCCATTAAACAAAAAAATAGTTAGTCTAAATATACACCAAACAAACAGTAAATGATTTTGATTTTTAAGTAATTTGGATAAAAATATATTAACTATATTCATATGACACTTATCACATATTATATAACAGGAATTTACTTGTAAATACCAAAGTTTTCACATATACTGTGCTATTACCACAGAAAATGGAGATCTACAGTAAAAGTTTTTGCTCTCAAAATATATCATGTGATTGCAAAGTATGCTAGCATTGTCAGAGAAGTCCTAATAAACATCGTTTTTTAAATAAAGAAATTAAATCAAAAGTAAAAAATAAAATACATATTAATTATTAAATTTTTATTGTTTTATTTATCCTGGCTCTTGTCAGAAAGAAATTTATATAATAACTGAAAATGTTGAAGTATTAAAAAAAAAAACCATTGCAAATGTCATTTTTTAATAAAGAAATTAAACCCAAAGTATAAAAAATAAATAATATAAAATACATATTAATTATTAGACTTTTATTATGTTTTTATTTATCCTAGCTCTTGTCAGAAAGAAATCTAGACAAGAACTGAAAATGTCAAAGTATTCCAAAAAAAAAAAATCACATTGATAAAAAAATACGTTTTTACATATACTTGCAGGGATTCTTTTCTTTCAATTTGACATCATCACAGCATTACACATTTATTGTGGGTGTAAAAAGACCTCATATCTCCCCTATGTTGCAGCTTTAATACTAAAGTACCTAATATTTCTATATTATACATTTTAAATGAAGAGAAAAAAATATAGCAATAATAATGGTAAATAAAAGTAAACGACCTAAGTAATAATCTTTAAATATGGCATTTGAAAAATAGTACCATAGTTCTAGGTTTATTTCTTTTTAAATTGTGCCAGAGAAAGTAGAAATATTACAAAAAGCTATAAGATTCAAAGTACATTTTGTTAATTCCAATATTTTCCAAATATCTAAATTATCTTTCCATTCAGCAGATATTTGATCTATATAAAGTTATAAGTATAAAACACTAATTTATATATATATATTGAACCATGTTCGAATATGTGGACTCGAAACACCGGCCTCTTAGGCAGAGAAGAACATACTCGGAGAGTATGTATGCCCAAACGATAGCTATAAAGTATATAACTAGCGTTAAATTTCCAGGACATAGCTTCTTCTCAGCTGTTGAGTTCAACACCAAGTTCAAAGCACTTTTTTTGTTTGTGTATAAACACGGGTGCCAGCTATCTATTCAAGGATGAATAAATAACGCATTTTGAGCAATGGCCACTAACTCAACGCCTAAATCCACGACTAGCTCAGCTGTTTGTAATCACTAATAGATTATACTTAATTAGTGGTTAAAAGACTTGATCAAAGAATTGTAAAAGGAGTTGATAAAAGAATTTGATAAAAGGAATTGGTAAAAAGAATTGACCGACAAATAAAGTTTAATTTTAAAGATAATTTATTAACTAACATTTATTTACTAAATTTAAACATTTTATAATTCTAATAAAACACACACATATTTTAAATTAACATTTCTAAATAGTTTAAATATTCCTATAGATTTAATAACAGAACACTCTAATTTAACTAATAAATATTGATATAATGATCACGCACATATTAACTCGTGCACACATAATAATGATAATAAAGGACTACATAGCATTTGAAATTTAATCACTCCCATCAATAGTTCATTTATGTATGATATAGAGTTCATATAATTAGACTCTTGAAAGATTCATACAAATTAATGGAATGCAATGGCTATTACAGTATAAACGAAATAAGCAAATGTTTTACCTAGGCTTTTGAATGTAGACGTAGAATTTTGTTCTCTTTGGTGGCTGCTTTCGGTGAGGATATTTCCATTATGAATGCTTACCAGCCGGCTGGGACATTTCCTTGCTGAGTTTCCTGATTTTCACGATTATTGCTATCGGAGACAAATAGATACTGACGGAGATTTTCTAAGATGTTAAGCTGACATTATTTCACGGGCAGATCTGCTGTTTTCTCGGACATCTGGGCTGGAGATAAACGTGTGTTCCCAAGATCTTCTCAACACTGCATTTTGTTTGTTAACTGCTCAATTAATTTCTGAACTGCACTACTCAATTACTTTGTGAACTGACTGTCTCAACTCATTGTCCGATAAAATATTCAGTATTTATACCAATGAAGTGTTTTCTTTTCAATATCCTCTGGCAAATATCTGTTGTAGGAATTCTTTATCAATTAATCCTTTGATAAACATGGTTTGGAAGATTGCTTAATTAGTAATAGCCATGCAATAAAACGTGTTGTTTTATTTTATTAATAGCCAATTGCCGTGTTTTTAATGATAATCTTCTTTTATTTCGCATACATTTTATTTATTTACAAATCGCACATATATACGCACATATATTTTTAATACAATTTACTATTTAGTTTTAACATTATTTTTTATTTAATTAAACTTGAATGAAAAGAGATTTGTATGTTTTAACTTTTTAAATTATATTATTACGAATACTAATAAAACTATTTATTTCCTTTTGTAAACCTTTAGTTTCATTTCTCAAACAAAGACCCCCCCCTCTTTTGATTAATTAATTGTAGCTTTTTATTTCAAAACTAACGCTAGAAAACTATTTGATTTTTATCCTTTTCTAAAACAAACTGTAATAAACTCTTCAACGTTTAATTTTATGTTTTTCTTTTATGAACGATTATTTTAATAATATAATTTTAGATAAAATTATATGTGCCTATATCAATATAGGTACAATATATATATATAATGAGTATAGATATCCTTCCATTTAGCAAGTAATCATGATGAGTATAGATATCTTATCATTTAGCAAGTAATCAATTTATAAACATTACAACCATTACAGACTTTAGTTTCATCCATTATGATGCTAAGGAAATTTGAACCAATTTTTATCCATGTATAAATAAGACATCAACCTTATAAAATTATATTAATAGGTGAATATAATCTTTATGTACATTTTATGTTAAACCACTAAATGTCACATGATCATCATTTTCTTATGCTTGCTCATAACTGTTATTAAAATAGGCAAAACTCTCCATACAGTAGTGTACTGAGTGGCACTACCTATGTTGTCAACTTTTAGACTTTTATCATTGAAAAGTAGGTAATATCCATTTTTACATCTAAGAAGCATTCCAATGCTTTTTAAAGTGCTAAGAATTAATTTTCACATTACAATAAACTGTCACACCTCATAGGTTCAATGATCTTGTTCAGTCAATGGATGCTTTCAGCTCATGATTTTACCTATTTTCAATCATATACTTTTAAAATTAAATAATAAAAAATTATAAGAAAGAACTTACATTTGCTTCTATTGAAGCCAAAGTAGAGAGAGCTTTTAATCTGCTTGGTTCTATTTATAAACTTTTTTTATTGGTGTAAGAGAAATAGCAGTGTTCTATTTTAGTTAATTCTAGCCAGCATTTATAAATAAAAACTTATTACCCAATAAAGACAAATACAAAAAAATATATTAGAATTATTACATATAACAAACTTTTACATTTTTAAAATACAAAAAAGATCCTTTCACTCCAACATAAATTAAATAATTAAGATTACATTCTTTCATACTACAATGGAAATAAACTTTTTACACATATCTTTGAAATATAATATTATGCAAATAAAACAATAAATATATTTGAAACATTAGACATTTAGTGGTATTATTTGTAATTTATTATCATAAATATAATAGTAATAATAACAAGTCAGATGTCACATGACTTATATATAGCTTGCACTTACAAATATGTAAAATTAAGAGCGTGCTAATAGCTCTAACCAAGCTTTTTTTTTTATTTATGATAAATGCTACTACAAGAGCTGACTTTAAAGACATGTAAATGTCTAAAAGTTTCAGATCTTCTTCTAACAATTATCTTTTAGATAAATTCTTTGCTTGAGTTGGTTTTTTAGATCTAATGTCCTCACTGAAGAGACCCATAGGTCGAAACCGGTCTGGGGATGAGGACAATCCAAGATAAAAATGATTTGAAAGCCTTCTCTTGTAGTAGCATTTATCATAAATAAAAAAAAAAAGCTTGGTTAGAGCTATTAGCACGCTCTTAATTTTACATATCATAAATATAATAAATTGTTTTTCTTTTTACCAATAAAAATTGTAATTATACATATGCAATGTTTTCGCATGCATTAGTGAAGCTATAATTATACTATAATATTTAATATGCCTGCTTAGTGCTTTTGCAATTTCGTACTCTAATCTCATACTCATAGCTTTATTGAATGAAGACTGTTGTAATTTATTGTACACATATGCAAATGCACTTGAATTTTTAATTAGGTAGTCTGTTGTTTGGAAAGAACAAAGCACGCCTCTCTTCTAGCAACAAAACTACATATAATAACAAAAGAATAATAATTTTATTCAAACAATATCATTTATTATTCACATATCCATTTTAAAATGAATAAAGTCAATTCATAGTATACAATTCAATTAATAATATTTTTCTTTATATCAATATTATTCTTGTCATAGCAACATATTTCAATGTTTCACAGGTTAAGATATCCACATCAAAATCACATAAGGAAGAAACAAAAATATTATGACTGACATTTTACCACATACTGAAGTTCATCTCAAACTTCAGAAGGTACAATATCTCACCTCTGCTGGCAAAAAATGCTTTTTATTTTTTGTTTTCATCTTTTTTTAAAACTAACAACAGTGATTTACTATTACCTTTAAATCTATAAAATAAGCCATCTTCAACTAAATATATACAAATGTCCATTCTTTTCTTCTTCCCCATTTTCATATATTGTTTAATAATTCAATCCTAATGAATCCTAAATACTTCATTAGTATGATCATTAAAACAAGACAAAACTTATTTATTCATCTTCTTAATATATTCTCATCAGTGCAATATATGTCTCTAATAAATAATACATCAAAGCATCATAACTAGCAAAAAATGGTTTATTCAATGCTCATCAATGATGTATTATAAAGTACAATTATTCATTTGTATTCTTTTTATTTTTCATGAAATTTGTCAATTACCGTTGCCAAAACTTTATTATAAATTTGAAAATAATATTTCTATCAATAACATCTTATTAATAACATACACTGAAATTTATTATAATCAACCATTATGATATACTAAAAATTTCTTATAAAGAGACAAACTAACTCATCATCCTTACCATAATACCACCAAAACCTTAATAAAGTTTCTTTCATATAATGCATTTCCAACTCGTTTTTTAATATAGTATTTCTTTTAAGATTACCTCCATTATCCAACTTTGAAGATAAATTTATATTCGAGTAAATTATTCAGTATTTCTATTAAAATTATTTGAGACCAATTATTACTAAGATTTAATAGCTGTAAGACTTTATCATTTATCATGTTTGCATTAACACACAAACATTTATATATCTCACTTCTTTAAGTGATTCCAAGATATTCCTAACTTTAGGATTACATAACACTTCAAAATAATACATCAGGAATAATAAACTCAAATATTTAAGAAATTATTTTTTCTGTTACTATATTCAATAATATTTATCTTTTAAAATATTATATTTTTATCATTAATTCTTTATTTCTGGTATAAGTATTTCCAGAACAGCCAAAAAAAAAAAAAAACTAATACACTACTATTCATAAATGCTTTTTGTTCAATGGGTTATATTTTAATTCTATCCAAATTACAAAGATCTCACATCTTTTCCTTTTTTAAATATGCAGTCATATTACCATCATTAATATAGGGTTCAAGTTCAAACCCTAAAACAACATTTATTATACTATATGATAAATTATATCCTAATAATTTTTTTTATAAATTACATTTATTCAGGTGATGTTACTAGCTTTAAACTCCAAGCATTGAAGGTACTTTTTTTTACTTTTTTCTAAGAGAAATGCATTCTTCCTCATCTTTCTCTTTAACATATCATACCATTTACACCTTCTTAGACACTTTATCAATACTTTTATTTGTATTATTTGTATTAGACTAACAGTTTCAACTGTCCTGCAGTCATCATCAGAGGTACAATATTCAAATATATAATTATACAATTATTACACTTATCCACATAGATATACATAATTAATACACAATATAAACAAAAATAATTATACATTTTAATATGATCTTTATAAATAATCATTTCCCATTTTATTACTTTATCTTCTAAATAATTTTATCAATATTTTATATTAATTTATTTTATATCACTTTATTTTATTTTTTAAATTTTATTTAATATAATAATTATAACTTTAACATTTATTTTACTATTTAATACATATTATTATCATTTTTCTTATATTATAAAATCAACTTCTAATCTTGTTTTATTTTTATTAAATATTTCTATCAATCAACTTTACTCACATTACAAATTATTTATTTATTTTATTACAAAAAATTATTTCTTGTTGATTCTATTACCAAACCCAACTGACAAAAAAATTCAAAATTTGTATTTGTTTAACCCTCCCTCTATTGTCATTTTCTTTCACTTTTTTTAACCTTTTCAAATTCTAATTATTATTAACAATTGTTTATAAAATTATTGTTCTTACCCCAAAATCTCTATTAAGACTTGGTTTTATACTCTTAATCAAGATTGCTTCTTTAATTTTTCTATCCCTACTATTATTTGTGTAATTAATCATTTTTATACAATCTTTTCAAACCTATGACCTGTTTCTAATGAAAGCAAATAAATAGGTGATCTCTTATCATAATTATGTTGAATTAATCTGGTATAAATTGAGTGCTTTGTTTCTCCCACATAATTTTTTGTAATAAAATAAATAAATAATTTGTAATGTGGATAAAGTTAATTGATAGAAATATTTAATAAAAATAAGACAAGATTAGAAGTTGATTTTATAATATAAGAAAAATGATAATAATATGCATTAAATAGTAAAATAAATGTTAGTTATAATTATTATATTAAATAAAATTAAAAAAATAAAATAAAGTGATATAAAATAAATTAATATAAAATATTGATAAAATTATTTAGAAGATAAGATAATAAAATGGGAAATGATTATTTATAAAGATCATATTAAAATGTATAATTATTTTTGTTTATATTGTGTATTAATTATGTATATCTGTGTGGATAAGTGTAATAATTGTATAATTATATATTTGAATATTGTAGATCTGATGATGACTGCAGGACAGTCGAAACTGTTAGTGTAATACAAATATTACAAATAAAAACATTGATAAAGTGTCTAAGAAGGTGTAAATGGTATGGTATGTTATAATAGAAATCAATAGATAGGAAAAGAAGAGGTAGAAAATTATATCTTTCTCTTTATTGGAAATAGTCCTTCATGTATGTTTAAAAAAATTTTAAATGTATATTTCTGCTGGTCATTGACTTCAAGAGACTTTACAAACATGAAATCTCCTACTTTAAATAAACAATGCTTATGAAAGGCATAGTCAATTCTTTTCTGTTCCATTTCTCAAATTTTCATTAGCCTTTAATAGATCACTATCATAGCTTATCTCTTTTTCAGATATTGTAGGTAATGGGGTCTTAATTAATATGGTATTCTTATATCCAATGTACAGATACTCTGTGGTAAATTTAATTGATTTGTTCTAGGCTATATTAATATAATTACCCACTTTTTTCAACTTATTTATCCAGTTATGTTGGTTGTTTTCTAGGTATACCCTAAACAATCTACCCAACTCATGCATAAATCTATCACATGGATTAGATCCTGGAATCCTAATTGAACATAAAATATATTTTATATTTCTGTCATTCAATCCAATATTTCCACTCCTTAGACAGGAATGATACATCATGATTTGTCAAAATAGCCCTAGGCATCCCTATTATTACAAATTGTAATTCCTCTAAAGATCTAATTACATTTTAGCACTGGTTTTGCTCACAGGATATGCCCCCTGAGTTTAGGAAAAACATTTTAAGTGAGCAAAATAAACATACATCTTTTAAACAATGGCAAATATCTATAGAAATCTATGGCTGCAAGATCATTGACATGACTAGGTAAAATTGGTCATAATGTTCCAATGTACAATTTTTTAGCATATTTAGATATTAAACAGATCTCACAATATTTAAGTCTGTTCACTATAGACATATATGCAGTCCAGGCCAGTAGAATAGCCTGAACATAAACACATTCTAACTTTCTGAGATTGTAGTGTTCATAAAGACAATGCACATAATAAATTAGTCAATTTCTAATACACATGGGTACCACTAACCTTTATGATTGTTCATGATCTATGCTAACTTTATAATGTAATAAATTTTGAATTAACCTATATCTTAATATTACTTTAGTTTTAATCATTCTTTTAATAGTTACAGATTCTATCTTCTCATTCAATTATTGAATGATGGCAGTGAACTTTGAATCTTGCACTCATAAAGCTGAAAAAAATTTTAAATCATTTTCAATTGAATTATCAATTCTCAGAGAGATGACCGTTATGAAATTATTATTTATACTTATATGACATGGGTCTATTTTGACAGAATTCCTACTTAGAATATCTGATACAATATTTTTTTTTATAATACTATATCCTAGTTAAATTGCTCAAGGAATAAACTCCACCTAAGTAGCCTCTAATTATTCAAATAGCTCCAATTAATAAACTTTAAACTCTTGTGACCTGTAATAACTGTTATGTCAGATCCAAATAGATATTGTTGGAGCTTCTGAAAAACCCACATGACATCCAAGGTTTTTTTCTCTGTGGTGATATAGTGGAATTGCACACCATTCAACAATCTACTCAAGAAATATAAGATATAGTTTTGTTTCATTGTCCAACTGGAAAAACACTACTCCTAGACCATACCCACTACTGCTTATTTGCATATAAAATATTTCTTGGAAATTAGGATAATATGAGATTACAGTATTTAAAAGATTTTATTTTATTTTCTCAAATTCAATAGAGTGATTTTCAGTCCATTTCCATTTCTCATCTTTCCTTAATAATGTTGATAAATAAATGATGTCATAAGCAAAATTCTCATAGGATTATGGTAAAAATTGCAAACACAAAGTAAAAAAACATAATTATTTTTTATTTTTCATAGCAGGAAAATTCTGAATGGATTTCATTTATCAGTGTGTGGTTTTATTCCATCAGATCCTACAATGTATCCCAGAAAATCTATCTCTTTAACAGCTATTTTACTCTTTTTAAAATTTATTTAGATGTGTTTTTCTTCATAATCTCTTAAAAGATGTAGTTAGATGATAAAAAATGCTCCAAGATGTTCTCCAAAGTGATGACATCATCCACATAGATGGTTATAGTGTCCTTGACTTCGTTAGATAATACATTATCTAAACATCTAAGGAGGCCAGCTCCACAGTTTACAAGTACTAAAGGTATTCTTTCAAAAATGTATGAGTAGCCCTTGCATTTAAATGCACTATACTTGATATTTATCATAGAATTTTCTAATAACTTTCAACTCAACCATCTGATCAATTTGCTTCTGTACCTCAGCTTTGTAATGGTGAAGAATAGGATAGCTTTTGCATTGAAAAGGACAATAAAAACTGCATCCAAGTAACATACCCCTTTATCATACCAGGTCTCTTAGAAAATATATTCTTATATCTACAGAGTAACTGAAAAAAAAACCTTTTCCTTAGAATTGTCATCCAACTCAACAGATTCACAAATTTTTATTCATAAATCTAACTCTGTAGAATTATTTTGATGGCTAATAAATTGAAATTTCGACCAGATACTCCTTGTCTTAAAATCAATTCTTGATTAATGTAATCAATAACACACCTGAACAGATTCATGAAGTCTGATCCCATTATAACCTCATACATAAGTCCAGACATGATCAAAAATATTTGCTTCAAGGGTATTGAAATAATCCTAACACTTCACCACACCTATTAAGCAAACAATATTTTATGACTATTGGCCATAATAACTTGAGTTTCTTTCCCTCAGTGGTAGCATGGGGATTTCAAAATCTGATTTAGTAAGTTTAACATACAATTGTTTTGATATAATCAAAATTTAGCTTCCTGAATGTGGTAAAACTTTCTCCAATGTACCCTGAATAATGATATTAATTTCTAGACAAAGGTCATATACATAGCTTTATATTGTCCTATCATAATCACAGTTTCAGTTTCAAATTTCAATGAGGTTAAATAATTAATAATATTATTGCTTCCCAAATTTATGATGCTACAAGATGCCCACAGTGAGGAATGTTCTAACAAGGCCCATTTTAATTTAAAAAACTGGTTTTAGGCCTATACCCAAGCATTATCACAGGTGTATTTTGTGATATGCCAACAGGATAATTTCCTACTGCACAAGCATCATTTTCTACTTTATGATAATTTTTATGATTATTCTTATCGTTATTTACATATGGAAGAATGCTATGGTTTAATCTATTTGTTCTATTGTCTATTTCTTTTACCTCACTACTAAATTTAATAGGAAAACATTATATGCATAACCATTTTTTAACTTTTAGCTAAGGTTATAACTGTTATTAATATACTTATGACTATTTTCTAGAGATACCTAATTTGACCTCAAGCACTCTGAATATTGTGGATAATTCATCAACAGTATGTCTGCCAGCAGCAATTAAAGTTTTCTTAATGTTCCTCTGCAAATTTCACCTGATTATCCAAATTATTTGGTGTTCCAATAATGGAAATGTGGTCAGCATTTTTAACATAGCCACCTGCATTCAAAAAAATTGAGTATACCTGTCTTTATTACAACTATATTTGTCCTGGACTAATCTCATCCTTCAGGTTGTTCTGTTTGTCTTCCCCCAAAACCTATTCATCAGGACATACTTAAAATCCCCATACATTTCTAGTTCTTTAAACTATGATTTCCAGCAATGTTTGGTAGTTTAAATGACTTAATGAAAACAGCTATTCTAAGGCATTTAAATATTCCATGGGGTATTCTCATCCTCCCCTTTAAAAACTTTATGTGGTATAAATCTAGCTATGTTGCTCCTCATTCTTTCATCTTTAATTTCCTATAAATTATGCATCTGTTTACTATTCTCCCTACTGCACAGTGATGATGTAGCATAATCATCTTTATTTATGAACTTATTTTCTGGACATACACATTTCTATGCCCTATTTACATGATCATCAGTACATTTAGCAGGAGTACATCCCCAACAACCTATCTTCTAACATTATTAATATCTTATTATATATAATCATCTCTTGCTCATCAAAATGTTTATTTATCTCTTGTTCCAGAAATTTATTATTGTCTTCCATCTTACTGTAATTTTTTTCTGCTTTCTGTTGGAGCTTTCTAATTTCTGTAAAGACAATTGATAATTATCTAACCTGTTCCTTAAATCATCCAACTATACTGGTCTCACTTGCTCAGTACTGTTTAATTCTTCTTGCATTATCTTTAAATCACCTTTTAATTTCTTGCATATCTTTTGCAACGTCTTTATTTCATTATCAGCCTTATTATGTTTTTATATACCTCTTTGTATTGTAATTTTATATGATTTTGCATATTTTTCAATTCTATTTTAATATTATTTACGTCCAATTTTGAGACTTCCTGGTCACCTTTGTAAACTATTTCAATTTTTATATACTTATTCTCCAACTCTTTATATCCAAATTTACATGTTTTAATTTCAGTACTTAAATTTTCAAATCTAACTTCTAGCCTCTCTTGTGACTTATCCAATTAATGTCTCAATTTACTAAATATGCTATCACATTTATCACCAGATTCTCTTAAAATCCAAATTGTATTTGAATTCTTCAAATCTTGCATTCATAGCATTTAACTGAATTTTAGCTTATTACTGAGTTGATCTGACTCTATTTTCAATTCGCTGATATCTTCTTTTAATTCTTTATTTTGCACCTCAAATTTATTATTCAATTCTTTTCTTAGTTCTTTATTTTTCCCAGTTATATCTTTTTTTAATTCTTTACTTTCCCTACTTGAAATCTCAAATTTATTGATTTCTTTAAATTTATTATTTATTTATCTATTTTGAAACTCAAATTTATTATCCATTTCTCTACTTTGAATCTCAAATGTATTATTCATTTCTCCAAATTTATTATTCTTATCTCTATTTTGAATCTCAAATTTATTATTCACATTCCTACTTTGAGCCTCAAACTTATTATTCATTTTGTCAAATTTATTCATCTTCTTTCTAAACACCCCCTGAATAATATCTTCAGATTCTGATAATGTATCAACTCTATTCGTTTTCAGATTTTCTTATTTATTTATTTATATTATACCAATAATAATATTCTCTCTTTAATCAAACCAAACTATGAAAATTATTAAATTATTTTATTATTTGACATAAAATATTCATTCATTTAATCATCCAGTAAAAATTTGTGAGAGAATAACAATAATAATCAACTTCATTTCATTTTTTAAGAATACAAAATATATCTACACCTACCATTCAAACAATTTCTTAAACATTTTAAAAATACATTATAACTACTTATAAACTATTATTAATGTAAACAAGATCATATTTTACATTTCTCTCTCTCTCTTTCTCTCTCTCTCTCTATATATATATATATATGTGTGTGTGTGTGTGAGAGAGAGAGAGAGAGAGAGAGACTCTGACCACTCTGATTTTTAGTCTTAGATCGAGCCTGAGTTGTTGTGCCATTTTTAACAGAATAAATATGTGGTATGCTAAAGTCTGTTACAGCCCTACTAGTTTGAATGGTATTTGTAACAGAATAAATATATGGACGATGTTGTAACCTGAATCATAACCTAATTATTGATGACATTTGTAAGAAAATAAAAATAATAAAGTAAGGAAGAACAATCTTAATTTAATAATGTCCATAAATTGTAGCATCATTTGTAACAGAAAGAAAATAATAAACTAAACTAAAATGAATAACCACCAATGAATAAAAATCTAACACTTAAATTATAAAACAATGATAATAATCTTTGTTATAACTTCATAAATTCCAATAGAATTTAGAACAGATAAAAAACAAATAATGCATTACTTCAAACTATCCTATATTATAAGCACTATTTGCAATGGATCAAAGATAAAGCAATAAAACTAAATATCACTGTCTTATAAATAACAATATATGCCTAATATATACATCCCTTATAATGTACAATAATATACTCCAACTTTTTGACTATATTATTTTATAGTCTTTATCAAGGAACAACTAAATTATATATAAAAAACAATACAAATATTTTGTAATACATATAACATATACAGATACTTCTTATCTTAAAACTTCTAACAAACAATCTTAACTTTTTATTACATTTGTTTCTTAAATAGCTTTCTTAAAATAATCTCCTTTAATTATTTAACTAAATCAACCTATTATCTTCTTTTTTCAAGTAACATCCTATTTATCACAGATTTCATTTCATTAATACAATATCCTTTCTTATAATTCTTTCATAATGTGATCTAATACATTCTAAAACATCTATTTTAAAATCTTTATGTTTGAATTTACTCATATGAACATAAATTGCAAAATTT
The DNA here is from genome assembly GCA_028023455.1 of Epiperipatus broadwayi. Lineage (NCBI taxonomy): Eukaryota > Metazoa > Onychophora > Udeonychophora > Euonychophora > Peripatidae > Epiperipatus > Epiperipatus broadwayi. Next base: position 8,122,148 of record JAQFVV010000004.1, read on the forward strand.
TTATCATTTAAATGCTGTTTTAAATCTTATTACCAATTTATTCTTTGTAATTCTAACATATGATATTTCTTTATTATGTTTAAAACAATCTAAACATTTTATAATATAAACCAAATTTATAACGTCTAAATTATTACAATCATTATCATTACTAATTAACAAGTTTGTATTTATTGTCTTTTATGTATTTTTTTGTTGTTACTTGATAAAGACTACAAAATAATATAATCAAAATATTGGAGTATATTATTGTACATTATAATAGTTCATATAATAAATCAAGATATAGAAAGAAGTTTGTGTGGTGTTTGTTGTATATATATTAGAATTAATGGGTTATTTTTAAAATAGAAGACTGTGTTTGTTTGTTATTTTTAATTTATTTGTATCTCTTATAATAGAATGAAAGTAATGACAAAGAATTAGACAGAGAAACTTTAATATTCCTTATAAATCAAGACACTGTTTATAATAATATAAACTTGTATTAAAGGTCAAATATAATTTCTATTTCTCATAAGATAATCTTAATGTGCTCTAAAATTTATAATATTAATAAAAGTACTGTTAACTCAACCTTGCTTTCCACTGATATCAATATATTCTTATTAACCAAGTCAATTATAATACGATTAAATATGTAATAATAATACAAATTTGATTAACCCAATATATCTTTCCATTTTCACACCTTAATATATTATAAAATCAAATAATACTATTAAATAACCTTAAGATTTTCAATATCCAATCATAACATTATAATAAAATAAATAATAAATTCCTATTTGATGATTTTCTAACAAATGATAAATCACATCCAATAAAGTTTTCAGTTTATTAAAACTAAAATATTACAACTTTAGACTCTAACTGTCAAAGCATGTGAATGATTGGTAAACTTATTATAGTCAAGTATTAATATTAAAATTTAATATTTAAATTACATTTATGATCCACACTAACAAACTATGAATATAATTAAAGTAAATCACTCTATTTTGTAACAAAATAAAATATATAAATATAACCAGTTTTATAACTGAATAAGATTACAAAATTTATGGCTGTATACTAAATTAATGAAATATCAACCTAAAATAAAATACATGAACACTTCATTGCAACTACCTTTATTCATTTTTAATAATTATCATATTTGTACCTTTGCCAATCATCAAATCAATTTACATATAATTTCTATTTTAATATATCTATTACTTGTTACTAACAAAATAATTGTAATAAGCTTCCAAATACTTACTAAATATTTAGGAATGTCAAATAAATTAATTTATTGATGCATAAGATCTATATCTGATCAGATAATAAACATTAAATTCAATTCAAAAAAAATGATATGTAATTATATTTTGTTATCCATCTTGTGGTTTTGATTTCTGAACCATTTTGTAACTGCTTCTAATGAATTATGTGGTATAATCAATTAGTGAATATTGTCTCATTCAAATACAATTAACCAATATGACAGCCAAAGAAGTTTACTTGTTTTAAATTAATTCAAAATTTATTAACAAATTGATATAAATTAAAATCATATATATATATATATGAAATAAACACTTAAAATATATGCTTATAATATTTAAATAGGTGATTGTACTTTAATCTCCACTGATTAGATACTAAATGCAAATACATATTTATTCTGTTACAATATGTATGATGTAATTCTAGTGAGATATATGTTATAAAATCCACATATATCTGCATTACATATTTCAAAATTTTAAAAAATAAATGATCAAATTTTTTAAGAAATAAAAATAGTTAAGTAGATTTTAAAATGTAATACAATAAAAAGACTGCCTTAATTTTCTTTAAAGGAGAATAAAGCTTTTTATTGCTAACAGGGTGGAAAAAAGAATTAAAAATAAATCTTAAAAATCACTCTTCTTTTTATAAATTAAAAATAAGTTAAAAGAATAAATGTGTAAAAATAAATGTTAGTGAAAAATCTAAAATAAAAAAAAGAGTGAAAGTAAACTTTTGGAATGCCAGTAAAGATTTGTCACTGATAATAAAATCTCTCCTTGTTGCTTTTTGTGTGGCAAATTCAAGCATGTTATATTATTATATTTTACATACATAAAACATTTATATTAATACTTTATCTGTTAAAATGAATAAGTTGTAATTTTTTTAATTGACTGTTCTCACATTATATAGGATTTTCTATTATCCCTATGGCTTTATTTTTAAATGCTCTAGAACATCATTTTATTATATTTAGACATAAAACAAATACATATACACACATTTAAATGTTATATATAGATGAAGTATATTTGCAAGTGATTTTAAGTTGGATATTAATCACTGAATCTATAATTATGCTGCGATTGATTTCTTCATTCTAATAAAAGACATTCAATAATAAAATATTCCTCAGTGTAAAAGAGGATTAATAACTTAATTTTGTTAATGAATATTCTTAGTAAATTTTAAATTTAGCCATGATTTTACAATTTCAATACACCTTTTTAGACCAATTTTAAACTATGTTCACCATCTTGGTCTTCCTTAACAATACTATACTCAAATACATAACATATCTTGAAAATTACAATTATTATAAAAAAAAATTAAGGTGATTATTTTAAATTATTGGACCAATGGGGTTATTATCACTATTTACCTATCTACCTACCTACCAACTACCTGTAGGTCTATCTACCTACCTACCTACCTACCTACCTACCTATCTATCTATCTATCTATCTATCTATCTATCTATCTATCTATCTATCTATCTATCTATCTATCTATCTATCTATCTATCTATCTATCTATCTATCTATCTATCTATCTATCTATCTATCTATCTATCTATCTATCTATCTATCTATCTATCTATCTATCTATCTATCTATCTATCTATCTATCTATCTATCTATCTATCTATCTATCTATCTATCTATCTATCTATCTATCTATCTATCTATCTATCTATCTATCTATCTATCTATCTATCTATCTATCTATCTATCTATCTATCTATCTATCTATCTATCTATCTATCTATCTATCTATCTATCTATCTATCTATCTACCTATCTATCTATCTATCTATCTATCTATCTATTATAAAAATGTAGTACTTTATTTAGTGCAATTTGTAGATCAGACATTTAAATTAATTTCATTGTGATGGCTATAAGTGACAAGTAAACCAATTCATTTGCTCATGACTATATTATTTGATGTCAATTGTAAAATGGATATAAGCAATCAATTTTTAAGCCAAAGTCAATTATTATCAATCATACTTTTTTAAAATTTTTAACAATAGAGTTTTGTAGAAGATATATACATATAGTTTTCTCAACTAGAACATGAACAAGATAGACTACAAATTCTATAATCTAGCTTATGACTAGCCTGATGAGAATTGACTTGCTTTACTGAGAAATTTTCATGAAATCTTTTCTGATAACGGGTTATTTAAAACTATTTAGCTATCTTTTGTCTTCATTACATATATATGCTCTAGCACACATACTGTAAGACATGGGCACAAAAATTCTAAAATCAACTGGTAAAAATACACATTAATTGTCTTTTATTAACTATTCAAATAAAATATGAACGTCAAAATTAAATTTAATATTCAAATATTTAAATAGTTATTTTTTATATGTGGTTTATTACCACTTCATTTGAATGTAAAATAATAGTTTAAATGGCAAAATATGCATATTAAAATTTTTATTTTTATTTGTCTGTAAAACGAATGTAATATTCAAGAAATCATCAAATTAAGACATTCAAATAATTATAATAAAAGAATCAAATAATATTTTTCTGTCATAACACTGCTTTTTTGATAAACTGCCAAGCATAATTTCAGTTAAACCAATATGACTAAATATTATCTTAAGGTTATCAATTACAATATAAAAAAAACAATAAAATTCCAAGTTGTGTAGTTTTATATTTTAAAACATAAATGTCCCTTTAGATTTCATCCTGTATGTTTTTAATGTTTAACAGATCTTGTTTTTAAAAATATTTGAATATACTTCCGCTTTTGGCAGCCATCTTCGTAACTAGTCTTAAAAAGCGTCCCTTAGTGTTTTACAGTTTTAGGAAGACGGGACGACTGTCCCTTTACCTTTACGTCTGTTATTCAAGGTAAGTCAACTTTTTAATCATTTTATATGATGGAAAGTGATAATATAACCGATAAAACTAAAAATAAAGTAAGCCCCGATCTCAGCATTCAACCCAACAATGCGGTCATCGGCCGTAAATTGTATAGCCTTAGATCTAATCTAAATGCATCTAAACCACCCGTTACAACAAATAAAAACCCACAAATGAGTAAATCAAAAAAAAATTCCATTGCAAATATCAACAAAAGTTTAGAAAATATTCAACTTACCCCTAATACAAACAATAGAATAAATATCTCGTCAAGCGAAACTATTGATACAAGCGAAAACCAATCATTACCTCTCCGAAGCCTTTACTCAACCACAGAAGATTATAATGAGCAATTTCCTTTGCCCAACAATTCAATTAAAACTATATCTGGAAATAAACAAAATTACCAACAAAATGATACCGACGAAATTTTTAAAGTAAAACATTTTCCACCAGAGGTCGACAAAACCAGTACTGTGTCAGTACCATTTGTCAACAGTAAATTTAAAAATAAAAAAGAAGAAATAAATTATAAAACTGATAAATTTCATTCTAAAACAATCAAAGATTTTAGCTCAGAACAATCCATTGCTACATCAGCTAACGTGCAAGCTAAACCAATTACCTCAATATCAATATTGGAAAATCCCACTACGTACGCAAATATCGTAAGGTCAAAAAATTCTGAGAGCATCTCTGAAAATATTAAGGCCGATAATCTCAACGAATTATATTTGAATCTCACAGAATTAGACATAGAAAAAGAATCAAACACGCAGGAAAATGTCTCTTTTAATATAAACAATATTAACGATGATATGTTCCTAGAAATAAACAATGAGTTCAACAAAACGATACCCAACTCTCTATATAAATCGTTTGCAAACTATTACAGCGATAAGTCTTTAATCTTAGCCATAACAAATCAATGTGCTTTATACAAATTCCCTGTAGAACAACTCTACAGTCTAATCAATCAAAAGCAATTAGGCAGAGGCATTCACATGATCCTTAATCATCCCAATGACCGCTATGTGATCGTAGAGTTTAAAACGTGGGCAGACCGAATGAATTTTAAAAATAACTACAAATCTTTAGGAAATTATATACTATGCTCCATAGATATGAACCGTCCAGTTACACTATCTGGCAGAATTCAAAACTGCCTTGCCCACTTAAATGAACAAGAAATACAAGACATCCTTATTAATTATGGTTCAGTTAGCAAATTTAAACACCTATTAAATCCTCACTTCGAAGATCAAATCCTGTCCAATACAGTTACCTTCACATTTACATTAAAGAAAAACATTATACCCACTGACATACCCACTATTATTACAGCAAGAGGCTCTCCTATGGTTTTGACATTCAGAGGAGTACAACCACAATGTTTCTTCTGCCTTCAAAGAACACACCTCATTAAAGACTGCAGCAAGAATATGCACACACTGTGGTATTAAAATGAATAAATTTCACAAATGTCCTGGTAGACCTATTAACAAGTCCTTAAATAGACAATCATCACATAGGACTAATTCAAACAGCACCCTCACAAACCCAGATATTCAGATTCAAATAAATCCTCCAACAAAACCTTCCACATCCAAAACTATATTTCAAAATGAAAATATTCAAGAAAGAACAAACGTCAACCTTTACACTAATAGTAGTAAATCAGAGAACCAAACAACAACAAATACTGCTCCTAAACCAATCACGCAAACTAATAATACTCAAGATCAAACATTCGAAACAACTTATACTAATCCCCAAGAAATGATATTAGGTCAAACTCTTTCTACAAAAGAAGATAATATGACCAAACCATCTAAAGAGAACAAGATAAACCCAGGCGATGAAGAAAATACACTCAAAAAATGTCAAAACAATTCTTCCAATATAACTCCTAACCAGCTTAAAACAACTGATAACAACCCTAAACAGAGTGAACCACAAACTATCTGCAATTCTTCAACTCCTGCAAGAATTAACCTACCAGACGAAAAGATCCATCAAACACCCAACCCGAAAGTCAGCATGATCGAAGATTCACAACTGTTACAGCAAACAGAGAATGTCTCAAGTCTAAAATTCGAACAAAAATCTTATGACAATAAATTAACACTACTATCAAAAGAACAGGAAAAGGAAAACAACACTAATCAACTTCAAAATCCTCAAAAAATTGACACAACAAATACCCAAAATACAATTAAGAAAATTAAAAGAAAATCAATTCGCTCAGATAAATCAAGCTCTGATGATGACAGCTCCCACCTGGTACTTTACTCACTACCCCCCTCTAACAAACAAATCTCCGATAAATCCAACTCAAAGCTTCACAAATCCATAGAAAAAAAGAGGAAAACCATGGATCTTACAACCTTAGATACCATTGATTCTCCCGATGAATCTCAGACAGATTACTCTACTCCATCAGACACCGAAGACTTCATGGATGCGATTCCTCAACCAACAAATATATCACCAAGCCATCTACAAGTTCAATCACAAGTCTCTGACTGCCTAACAACATCAGACCTCATTAATATAGAGATGTCCCACATTCACTTGGATCACTTTGCTGAGGACGGTTTGGATTAATCTATCATGTTCTGCAAAATAGCTGGCATAAACATTCGTGGCATCAACACAATCGATAGAGTTCTTGCTATTAAAAACTGGCTCTCACTCTGCTCCCCACATATACTTCTTATGGGCGAAACCAAACATCACTATAAGACTGACCATAAAATAATATCTCTTCTCTCCTCTCTTGGATTTACTAGATTTTCCATCGGCCATTCAGCTTCAGGTGGAGTCGGTATTCTTCTTAGCAAATCAGCACCACCAAAAAGTTTCAACATTCTATTCCTAGATGCCAATATTATTATTATAGAAATAGATTATTGGGGTTATCCGATCATCATAGCTTATATTTATACAGCCAAAGACACCTCTCAATATCTAAAAATAGTTCATATCCTAAATGCCATCAACGCTAGCAGAGCCTCCCCTACCATTCTTCTCGGAGACTTTAACACCACCTACAATGACTTCAACAAGAGATTTTTGCATCTAATAAATCACAGATTAATGTGTGGAGAGGGCTTCTTCCCACCCGAAGCCTACTCTTTCTATACTAAAACTAAAAAGTCCCTAATTGATCTGGTTTACTACACCCCAGACCTCCATTTCAACCTTGATGCAGCCTTAACCCCTGTTGCTTTCTCCGATCATATGGCTCTGATCTTACAACTCACGCCTATCTCAATCCCTACACCTATAGATGGACCTGGAAAAACCATGCGCATGATCACCCAATCAAACATGACCGAAGCGATAGTGTCTGAGTCATACATCTATTTCCAGAAAATAAACATCCTTTCCCTCCCTGCTGAGGAGGGCTGGTTTTCCTTCATCGGAATTCTTCAGTCCATATTAAATCACCACACCAGGAAAATCAAAGGACCAAATGGTCTTCTAAATGACCTAACAGACATTAATATACAACTTCAAGCATCACAGCAAAATTTCACAAATACAGAAAAAATTATCTTCCTTAAAAACCTCTACAAAATCAAGCAAAAATCCCTTGCAGAATATATTTCCATCAGAAGAGCCAAATGCTTCTTAGCACAACAACACTGCTGGACGAGAGACTACCTCAGATGGGCACTGGGTTACAATAAAAAACAAATCACTCCCACATCCATTTATACTAATGGTACCAATCTCATTGGCTATCCAATGATGCAGCACATCAGCAAACAATTCTGCCAATTAATGCAAAAAGATGGAGCCCCTCCAGTAAACAGCTGGTTGGATGCTGGAGACCCCAGCGAACATGGCATCACAGAAATCCAAATTAAAAAGAAGATATCATCACTCCCTGACAGCATTCATCCTGGCCTTCATGGCATCCCAAATTTCCTTCTCAAACACCTCAGTCAATTCACTGTTCCAATTATTAAAAAAATGATAGATCACCTAGCTTCCGGCTACAGAAACATAGCAGATCTTTACCCTGTGGCACTTGTGCCTTTTATTAAAAAAGCAAAACCACTAAACGACATTAACAGTATCCGACCAATATCCATGACCCCACTGCTTATCAAGATTATAGAGTCAGTCATTAAGGACCAAATCCAACCTCAAATTCTTAGCAATATCTTGCCAAACCAATACGGAAAAAAGGGATCATCAACCTCGCATGCTATGTCCAATATAACTGCACTGTTCAATCATATCAGAGTACATCGTAAATCCAAACCTATTGCCGTCCAACTGGATGTTGCAGCAGCATTCGATTCAGTACAGATCAACACCCTTCTGGATATTCTGATGGAATACGACATTCCAGCTGCAATTGTTCAGATTATCAGCAATCTGCTCAACAACAGAGAGATTTTTCTCTCTCTTGATGGCAAGATCACTCCAGGTTTCAAGCCATACAAGTCGATCCCTCAAGGATCTCCACTCAGTGCCCTTTTCTTCACAGAATACATCAACCCTCTTCTGGTGGATATAGAAAAAAACCTCCCTGGAATATTCCTTCCTTCTCTCAATAAAGATTTCAATGTATTCACATACATAGATGACATCATGGTTGTGCTTCCCACCATTAAATACCTTCCCCATCTCATGAACATCTTAAACAGAAATACAGTGAAACTTGGCCTACAAATAAATTTTAACAAATCTTCCATCTGGAAGATAATGTCTGGTAAACAAATCAACTCTTCCTTTTCTGCTAAACCACAAAGATACCTTGGCTTCCCAATCTTCAAACCTCCAACTGCAATGGCAAGAATGATTCAAGATGCAATCCTCCAATCAACTGAAGCCATCACCACTTCACTCTCTAGAGTATACCTTTCATTATATGGAAAGGTTAGCCTCCTCAACATGATCATAATGCCAAAAATCTCATATTATCTTTCATTCATTAAAATCACTAAACAGTTTCAAAATAAAATTAACCGATTATGCACCAAACTTCTCTGGAGAGGAAGGACTGTTGCCATTAGCTTGCGAGGTATCCAACGACCACGCAGGTTCAACGGACTGTCATTCCACTCAATACAGGCAATCATTTTACAAAAAACTCACAATATTCTACATAATCTGATCCTCTCCTATGGATACTCCAACATTATGAAAAAAATTACACCAACTGATCGTCCCCCGCCCTTTTCCAGTTCATGGATATCATTGCTAATAGATCATCTACAACTTTATAACCCGACGATGTCCTCTAACCTTAACCAAAAAATCACTTTGTGGGAAGCATACAATCTAATCAACTATAATCAACAACCCATTAAAACCAGCCTAAAAATAACCAACCAAAGACTCATTACACACTTCAAAAGATGGAGCCTTGAACCCAAATTCCTGGACTTCATCATTAAAATTAATCTTGATGCGCTTCCCACAAATTGGTTTCTTTATCACCGAAGAGGTTTTACTAGCATTGACCCTATATGTGGTTTATGTGCTCGTGAAGATGAAACCACAGACCATATTATACACCGCTGTCCAAGACTTAAAATACTGAAAGATATAATCATAATCAATTCTTACATAAGATCTGAAATGATTTTCTCACTTGAAAATGCCATTAATAGTGGAACTTTTTCAATAATAAGGCTCTCTATCTTTGTCCTTTATTCCATATGGATAGTGAGATGCAAAACTCTCATGGAATTACCCCCGCCACAAATCATACCATTGTTTTACCAGACTCTCAAAAAAATCAAGAAACGTGATCAGCTCCTTGCCTCCAGTAAAGTCTTTGACGACACCTGGTCTCTAACCGCTCTATCCTTTTCCTGATTGTCAACTCCCACCTACCCAGAATTCTAGAATAGACAATATTAAAAAGAAAATAGTCGTGTTATTAAAAAAAAAAAAAAAGCTAATAACATTCATCAAGTTCTCAGTTTCTCATATTCTACACAAACCCTTCATTATACCTAACCACATAAGTGTATAACAACTACTAACTAACATATTCTAGCCATATGTTAATCAGAACTTTTTATAATATTATTGTACAATTTATTCATTAACTTATCCATTATCAAAATGTAATCACTATTTATTACTAATAAAATTTTTTGTTGAAATGAAAAATATTTGAATAAAAACATTTAAAAGGCAAATGACTCCCAAGAGATGCATTTTATGATGAACTAGAATGAAATTTAAATTACTATTTAAATGAATTTTACATCAATGACATCAGTAGTGCTGAAGTGTTTAGTTCCATATTTAATTTTATAAAAGACCTTTATCATGAATCTTTTCAAAGTAATTCTTCAGTAAAGTTTCATTTTATCTGCAGATATGAATTATAATTACACATTGCAACGGATTGCCTTTTTTAAAAATTTTTAGCCAAGTTATATATTTTTAGGATTTGTTGACATTAACAATAAATTATATTTAATTGAAAATTCTATTAAACTATTTATTGCCAAAAATATAGGGTCAGCGTCGCATAAACAACCATCAAATCTATTAATTTTGTATCTTCTAGCATATTATTTTAAAATAAATCTTTTACTTTTTCTCACTATCTATATATCTAATCCAAGTTTTCTTCATAATTCTATAATTAATATCTTTCCATACTCTTTTCAAAACTGTTAACTATATTTTCTGATTTATCTTTTCTATTCTGTTTCAGAATTCCAATCTTAAAACATTTTATTTTTCTTTCCCCTTTTTATAATCATCTAAATCTGATGCACTCAAAATTACACAAAAACCAAACATTCAATGAGCTTTTTAATTAATATTAACTTTGGTGGATCCCAGAATAACCATTAACTTTGTGTGAATTTTATCATTGCTTTACTATTAAATTTTTATTTCTATTATAATCATTTTTAAAATGTAGATGTTGTCAAGCGATGGTGGCCCAGTGGTTAGACAGCCGCCTTATAAGCAGTCGTCCCGGGTTTGCGGGTTCGCTTCCCGGCAATGCGTTGACACATAGAAAATGTAGCTGTACTATTTTTTATCTTAAAACAACAAATGTTAAAAATACTCCTTAACATTTAAAATTTATTCTTGATAAGCAAACACTGTCATATTATCACAAAAAACTGATGCAAAGACTCTTTTTACCCCCTCCCCCAATTAACTTCATTGTTATCAAAATATGTGAAATAGAATAATATTATGATCCAATCAGAATATTTTGAAAAATAAATTTGGATCACAACCCTAAAGTTAAGAAATGTTCTAGAAAATCAAATTTTACAAACAAATAAAAAAAAAAATGTTATTCTGAAAAAATAAAAATAAAAATGTTTTAAAGTTGAAAAAAAAAAACAAACAAACCGCGAAACAAAACAACTTCCTCATAATTTGATTGATGTGTAACCATTTTTTATTTTCTAAAGAACAAGAGTCTAGTAAAATATATTTAATTTTCTGGCATTAATCTTAAAAGACATTATTTAGTAATATAATCTTTTGACATAATAAAAAATATACGTGATTTTTCTCTTCATTAAATAATAAAATCTAACGTCTTAAAAAACCTCTAAACAATGGCTTTATAATAAGAAATGTTTTACCACATTTTCATATTTTATATAATTTCATCATTATAAATACAGTGTGAGATTACTGTTCGTTCGTTTTAAGAAGGAAATATTTAATATCAACAAAATATTACAAGATTTTATCAACTTACTCCTATGATTCCAAAATTTATTCTCTTCATCCTATTCCAAAGTCATCTGCATCTGAATAATCAATGGACATTAGATTGTAATAGGAATATGAATACTTATACAGCATTTTCGCATAGTGCTATTTAATTACGCAAGGTAAAGATAGATGGGTCCGAAATACTGCTATTGAAAGGAAATCGTTGCTGCATGCCACACATAATTCCAGTTATTTTAAAAAAAAACAATAATACATGAATATGTGAAGTGTGGATACATGAATGGTGGATTAAACAATTTAATTGTCCAAACTAAGATTTTTTTTATTTTATTCATCCGAAAATCTATGAAGAAATGTATCCTTTGAATTTGTGACTGCACTTACATTAAATTGCACAAGGCTTTTCAGTTATTTAATAAATTCACAGTATGGCACTTCCAATAATCAAATGGTCAATATTCTAACATATTGGACAAATAGGAAACAGTTTTTCTAAATATCTAGAGTCTTGATTTCATTTAATTTTTAAATACTGCAAACAAGACAAGTGTATATATCATTAATTAATTTAACTTAAGATTTATTATATATATATATCCAAGAATTTCTAGATTGAAGTACATAAGCACATGTATGTGTGTAAAAGCTTTAATTATATATATTAACAAGAAAAAAAAAGAAGTTTTTTCCTAATATATTATCTAAAAGGGAATAAAATGACTTATAGCAAATCATTTTTTAAAATTCGTTTGCAGGCTTTTTTTTTTATCTTTCAGTTCATAATGGACTAGAATCATTAGCCTTTTATCGAGCTAATTTTCACATATTTTATTTCTATCTTATATAAAATAAAAATGATCTTTGAAAATGTTGAATTAATAATATATATTATATATAATATCTTTGTGTATAATGTACATAATATTATATATTACACTATCAATGTATAATATAAATAGTAATATGTATTACTATAAAAAGTTTATGTATGTTTTCACCATTTTTATACCACTTACTATACACTTTATGTAATAATAGATGGCAGATGATAGTGCTTATTAATCCCTATTCTGTGCTATTCTATCCAATATCCTCAAATTAGCTTCCCTCAGTGAGGACCTTTGGATCTTGGATCAGTGCACGTGAATTTTTAGGAGCTAATGCACCTTCCTTCCACAGCTCCTCATTGATAAAAGCCATAAACTAGAAACTAGATTGCTGCTGTAACAGACATATGTAAGCTAAAGTCATGTAATAGAGTCAGGTGAATATATATATATATGTCTATTCTCTACTTCAACAGCTGATTAACGATCAAATTTATTGAATATTGTGGACACCGATACACTACTAATTATTTTCTAATCATAGTTTAATTATCTCATATACAAAGCTATTACTAAACTAAATACCAAATCAACAAATCCTCTTATAATCACTAAGCTGATGTTAATTTCTACATTATATTTTTTAATGAATTAATCAACCTTCTCTCAGTATGTAATCATTCAACAGCTTTCAGTTGATGAGATATGTGATTGATTAATGTAAAGATAATGTGAGAAGTTAACATTAGCTTCTAGAAATAATGACATATTTTATAAATGCTTTTATTAATATATATATATGGTATATCTTAGAAATATTAATTAAATAACAGAAAATATAGTTATGCATAGTCACAATAATGAAAAAAATCACCACCCTAACCACAAAAATAGTCTTTTCCTCTTTTATACTTCATTTACAAGAAAATATGAAAGAACATGTGACTCCATTCATATCAACATGTATATTAGTTATTAATACATATTAATAGTTAACATTCACTAATAGTCACATCCTTAATAATTATCCAGCATTACAAACATACTAAAATACAATTTCAATTCCTAGATCTCAAATTCATTCTCTCACTTATTTAATAAGCATTATAAGTAGAAGGCTTTTCACTACATTTATACTTTTTACCCTCTGGCTTCTGAGATGTCATTTTTGTTTTACTCCTACGTCTTTCCAGCTTTAATCACTTTTTCATAACAAACTAGCTGAAATAAAGAACAGAGACCAAACCCTCCTCTGTATGACATATTTTCAGCTATATGGAGTTTGGTCAAGTTACCGAAACCACTGTAATTGTTAGACCTTAAAAATATCATTATACTATATATTAACTCATGTAAAAGGTATTAGGTAATAACATTTAATCTTCTATTTGCAGTAAAGTATGTTTTAAAATTAGTTATATTTGCATTTTAAAAAGCTCTGGTTTACCTCTAAGATGAGACTGTAAAATAAATTGTCCTAGTGAAGCAACAAGAAATATAAATTAGGACTAAATGTTAATGTATATTTGTATGTGAAATAAAATGCTTTCATATTTTAGTTCAGAGCAGATGAACATAATTAAATATTAGAGATAGATTATAGTACCCAATTTTCCAGTTATATTCAAATGAGATATAATGCAAAAAGTTATCTAATAATATTTAACTATTAATATATAATAATAATTAAGGGCTTCATGATATAATTTGTGTCTGAGATAGATTAATTTTGAAATGTAATCAGGTCAAAAAGAATATAAGGATTTTCTTCCAGATTATCTATCAGCCTATGGTTATCTAATTATTACTAATAAGACAGTATGTCTCTTTCATTCTGAGTTTGTCAATATGCAGACTGTAAAAAATAAATAAATTGTAATAGGGTTTGATCATAACTACTGGTGGATATATTTTTAAGCTCCTACATTTTCAAGAACATAATTGTCATTATGTATATATGTACATCTATGCATGTATTCATTTTAATAACTGGTTTTACTCTAGTTAGTGTTAAAGATAAAACTGCACTACCATCTGGAAATGACTGACAATAAATGATATTACAATATAGAGATGAATAATATTTGAGAGTCAAGTGGTGATATGCTGATATTAACATATTTAGTCAATTAAAACTTTTTATTCTTAATATATGAATATTATTAAGTTGAAAATTCCTGGAGTGAATTTTATAAATATAAGAAATAAACAATTTTCTTATTAGAAAAAATACAACACAACATCAATTGATTATCAATGCATATTATGCTAATAAAATGATTTTCTCTCAGAATTCTAATGGCATCCATTGTAAGCTTGAGTCTATCAGTATTTTTCATATGATAATCCAGTTTTATCTTATTTATATTAATTAAGACTCAGGATTTAAACTTGAACCAATGTCATTAAGCAAGCAACTGCAATCAATTTTACCTTTTTTTAGTATTAAACTTTTAGCTTAAAACACCTAAAGTTTTAAACACAAGTCAATTTACTTGCATAGTTATATAGATCTAACATCAAATCAATAAGTATACATATTAATAGCTTTTACTTCAGCTATTGATAGAAATTAAATTGTACTTCTATTTGGTAACAATTGATGACTCAATTTTCATAGTAAATGATTCTAGAGAACAGAGGGAAAAAAGTAAGATTTTAGAAGAAAATGATGCTGTACAGATATTAATATTTATAATCAATGAAAAAGAGATGTTTACAGATAGAATAGAACTGAAGCTGCTAAAATATGCTATTAGATATAAAAAAAAACTATACACACAGGCTGGTTAGGACTTATAAACCTAGTTTTTTTAAAAAATTGCAAGCCAAAGGTTTGATAGTAAAAAAATGCATTGTTTCAACTTTGAATCCAAAGTTCTTATTGATAATGGCAAAAGCCAGAGGTTGGTATAGAAATGGAGAGAAAATTGCACTACTGTTTAAAAACCACTGATGGTTTAAAGTTATAATATATAGAACTAGATTATGAAAATCAGAAAGGTTTTTCCTTAAAAAAAAAATATTTGAAAACTATTAATAAAATATTAAAATAGACATTTCATATTGCTTTAATTTATTATATTAAACATTTTATTATAATTACATAAAATAATCAAAATTAACTAAACTTTTTAATTCATATGGTTAATTATTGTCTACAAAAAGATTTGAAGTTTTTTCAAAAGCTTATTCATTGTCATCAGTTTCAAAATGGTATATAATGTATTGTGTATTAAATCCTGATTATTATATCCAATAAAGTTTTATAATTATAAGAGTCATTTTCTTCTTACATCTTTTAAATACAATGACCATATCAAAGTCCCATTAAAAACACAGAAAAAAATAAACAAATATATAAATGTGTTATTAATTTTTATAAAAAATCTTTATAAAATTACATGACATTCAGTTCTAAGTTGTTATGTAGATGTCTGTTTGTATTGTATATGCATTATGAAAAATAATATTTCTAATTTTTAAATTTGTATTTAATATATTGTAATCACAAAAATTTGTCATTGTTGAGGAAATGGGTGATGTGGTGGAACTACTGCAAACTGATGATATGAATAAACTATAAATATTGTATTTATATAATTTTTTTTGGTTCATTTTTTGTAAATGTAATTAACACATCTTCAGAAGATTGTAGATCATCCACTCAGTTTTTGTAAATGTAACTAATCCATCTTTGGGACGTAAATTAAAAAATTGAAATAAAGATTGTCAATTAAATTTATCAAAATTTATTACTTTATTTTTTTAATTTAATATATATTTAGGAGATCGTAGGCACTTTACTTATTTTGTAAATGTTTTGGGGGGAATTAAAAAACAATTGAAATAAATATTGTCAATGAAATTTATTGGAATTTATTTCTTTTTTAAAAATTTAACATTCCTTTTGTAAACTTTTTTAGGGGAAATAAATAAAAAATTGAAATAAAATTTTTTAATAAAATTTATCAGAACTTATCCCTTTTTTAAAAATATAACATTAATTTTGTAAATGTCAGAAGAATTGTTAATGAAATTTATCAAAAATATTAACTGCCATTTCGGTAAGCCTTTGGAACGATATATTTATCAATTGTTGTCAAAAGTACAGACTGTTATCTTAGTAGTTCTTAAATCTCTGTAATAAAGAAGAGATTTGCTTTAGTGACACCAAGAACCAGGGGTCTCTATGTGTCAGTTATATTCAGGAAAGTAGACATGTAACAGATGTTAAAGAAGAAGTTCAAAAATATAATTTACTTTCAGAAACACAGAAAAAACCATTTCATTATAAACATCATACACCACTATTGATTAAAACCAAGTTAGAAATCATTATTGAAGAGAATGATAGAGAGGAAAATTGCCAAAGAGCATGTTATAAACTTAACAGAAAAAATGAAAGGACCAAAAGTGATAGTGTACAAAAGTCACATTCAGTTCCTGTTGGGAATCAATCAAAAAAATATCAACATAAATTTTTGACAGATTACATTGAACTATTTAACATTGTAATGCAACAGGGAGAGGATAAAAATAACATTAAAGGATCCTACAATATCAGAAATCCCAAAGCTTGACAATTATGCACATAAGTAATAGAGATATGAAAATAATAATAAATAAAATGGTATAAATATGAAAAAGTGATTATAGAATTATTAATTTTTTTGAAGATTAAATAGTAAGGTATCAGTTAGTGATTTAAGACCAGATGTAGTGCATAAAAAGATAAATTATTAGGGGAGATAGTTGTCAAGATTTATAGAAAAAAAAGTTAGAAAGAATTATTAAGTGGACATTCATTATTAAATGTAAATGTAAAAAAATTTCTAAGTATGTGAGTATATGTTGATATAAATTCATAAATAAAAAATTGTGTTTAACAAATATGTTTTCAAAATATATCAAATAAGTCTAATGTGAGAACATAAATTTTATTGGTAGTTGTAATTTCCACATGTGGCGTAAGTTACAACTATCATTTTATTTTTAGGTTTTAATTAAATAAAAATAATGCTTACAATGTAATTAAAAATTAATAGATAAATTGTATAAAAACATACACACAAAGTAATGTTTATCTATTGATGAAGTCTCCAAGTTTAAAAAAAAATTAAAAGTTTGGAATCTTTGTTATCTGCTAAAACTAATTAGTGCAGGTATAAGAATGACTCTTGATTGGTCAGGATTAAAAAGAATCAAGCAAAAAGATTTTCTAGATCATTCCTGTGTTAACTAGAGATAAAAGCAGTTAAAAAAAGAGTAGGCTAAACTTTAAAACAATATGTTTTTTTTTACCTTACAAAAAAAGGGAGTAATTTAATGTCCACATAAACCTACTAAATACTACACTCAGCCAATGATATGATTTCTCCTAATTTGACTTATTCTTTAAAGGAAAACAAAAGCCTCATTTTTAATTTTTGGAAGAAAATATGACAAAGTTTAGACTGATGACTACTGGGATTGTCTGTCAACTATTGGATATGGATATAGTTTACCCGAGTTTCTCAAGCATTGGTGGTTGAGAGGTCAGCGACAGCTGGTTTACAAGCAATTGTCCCAGGTTAGCGCGTTCGCTTCCCGGCTGATGCTATGACACATAAGAAAAAAAAAATTATAGCCACACAATAGGCAGGGCCGGCGCTGGGTATTAGGTGCCTGCATGCAAATTTGATTTTGGTGCCCCTGTCAATATGTATGTTTACTAAGGTGACCCGACCGTGTCCCGTGGCGTTTTAAAAAAGTCATGATTTTTAGAAAGAATGCACGATGTAATGCTATTTTTGATATCAAAAATAGCATAAAATTGATTGTTAAATTATATATTATTTCATACAAACGGTTTGTATGAAATAATATATAATTTAACACGGCAAATTTAGATGTTAGAAAAATTTGCAGAAATTTTAAAAATAATGTGTTTGTTAAAAATAGACAGAGTGATTCAAATATATATATATAATAAATTAGAAAAAAATAATGTTTGAGATTAAAATATTTAAATGTTTAAAATAATTTTCGAAAAACATTTACATATTTTAATCTCAAATATTTTTTTTTTAAAATTTCATATTTATTATTTGCGTCACTGTCTGTTTTTAACAAACCCATTATTTTTAAAATTTTTGCTAATTTTTCTAACCTCTAAATTTATGCAAATATTAGCAAATTTAATAATAAATTTACAATTTATAAATGAAATAATTTAAAAAAAAGATAATATTACAAACATACATATTTAATTTATTATTATTAATGTACGCTATATCTATATAAACGCTCCATATAAACCAAATTTTTAATCAGCCCCCCCCCCGGTCAATGGTGTCCCGTTTTACCAATGTTAAAATCTGGTCACTTTAATGTATACCACCTACATGTTATAAATATTAGTGTACAAAATCTTTCTAAGGGAAACAAACAAGGCAATGTAAATAAATAATTTTTAATATTAAAAAAAAGAAAATACAGTTTAAAAAAGTAAATGCATTACAAAACATGTTATAATTTTATACTCCTTGACTTCATATTAATAAACCTTGATATGATTGTATTTATTTCCAGTTCTGCACAAATATCATTTTCAATAGCAATTAATGCCAAATTAACAAGCCGTTTTTGTGACATAGTTGTTCTCAAGTAAGTTTTAATTAATTTTAACTTAGAAAAAGAGCACTCACCGCTTGCAACACTAACAGGTAATGTTAATAATATTCTTAAAGCTATTGATAAGTTTGGCATAGATAAATTATTAGAAACTATAAAATTAAGTGTTTCGAAAGGGTTTTGAGAATTTAAAAAATCCTTTTGAAAAATATCTCGAAAAGCACATAATTTGTCGAATAAATCTGTAGCATTAATATCTTTACTGTTATCAAATTTCAAAATATTTTCTAAATCTTTGCATTTTGCTTGTAACTCGCTCTTATTAATTTCTGATATTTTATATAGAAAATTGAAATTATTATAACATGCTTCGAGGAGTTCAAAGCATTCTGTTAAAGAATTAATCGCTACATCTAAAAGTGTAAAAAACATGTTTATTTAAATTTTTCTTCAGGTATTTGAGGTGTTTCGTCCTGATGCTCGTAATCAAATTGACGAGTTTTTTTCCGTTGTCAAACTTCTTTGGCAGTTTTAAATTCTTTCTCTCCATCAACCTCTTCGCTAAGTTCATCTGCAATTTTGAGAATGTTTTTGAAATTTGAATCTGATCGATATTCTCGTAAAAATTTATTTAGATTTGCGATCGATTCTAAAGCAAGTGAAGCATTCATATTTACATTTTGGAGCATTTTACTGACAGGATTTATTCTATTTAATATATCATGCCAAATTATTAAAGAACAAATAAATTTGTAATCCTTAAGGTTAGTGCAGAGTGATTGAGCTTCATGTTGAATTTCTCTATTAAAAGATTCGTTGTTCATTATTTCATAGAGTGCATCATAAATTTCACCCAACTGATACTGTAGAGGCCGGATTGCATCAATTCTGCTTTCCCATCATGTTTCTGATGGTTGTTTTAGAGTTAAAGTTTTAATAAATTTTAAAAGGATTGACCACCGTTTATAAGATGATGAAAAAAAATTGTATATTTTTTGAACAATTGCAAAAAAACCAATTGTATCTACATTGACTTTGGCGGCATCGTTTATGATTAAGTTTAAAGAATGAGCAGCACATGGTACGTAAAATGCACGAGGGTTTTTGGTTAAAATCAAATTTTGAAGTCCAGCCTTTTTGCCTTTCATGTTGGCCCCATTATCATACCCTTGACTACACATGTCTTCAATGGGAATCTTCCATTTTTCCAGTTGTTGTACATAAACCTCGTCCAGTGGAATCTGTTATATCTATGAAACCTAAAAAGTTTTCTCTAATTTTAACCGTTCCATTATTACAAAAAACGAAGCGAATAATTATGGTCATTTGTTCAGTTTTACTTGCATCTGGTGTACAATCTAAAATAATAGAATAATATTTGAATTTCTTTATCAATAATAAAATTGTTTCCCTAATTGCTGTACTTAAAATTTCCAATAATTCATTTTGGCTATCTTTGCTCAAATAATGTACTCTATTGTTTTGATCTAGGGCCCTCTCAACATGATTTTCCATAACGGGATCAAACTTCGCAAATAATTCAATTAATTTTAAAAAATTTCCGTTATTTTTTTCGTATAATTTATCAGATGATCCGCGAAATGCTAAATTTTGACTACCAAGGAATTTGATAATTTCAATCAGCCATTCCAAAACACTCCTCCAATGTTTCTTTTCCATTTCATATAAATTTTGAGATTGACAATCAATAGTAATTTTGTTTTTTAATCTTTTCTCAAGTTCATTCCAATTCAATAAACTTTTCATGTGAGCCATACTAGTTTCATGTCTGTGTAAAGTTGTACTTAAATTTCTCCAATTATTGTATCCTTCTATGAGGCTAGATTCAGTAGATCCAAAAAGTTTGCAACAAAAGCAAAACACAGAGTTCAAAATTTCGGAATAAATAAGCCATTTTCGAAAAACTACTTCTCCGTTTTCCATTTTTCTATTATAATATACATCAGAAAATTTACGGCCATGTACATCGTTCGGATATATAATATCTTTCTTTTGAACAGGCCCCATTTCTACTAAAATAACACGTAGTTTGTCATCGATTTTATTCCATTCAGCTGGATCTTCTAAATTTGTACACATTTGATATGATATTGGCACAATGACTTTGTTGTCACTTAACTGTTTCTTACTAAAATCTTGTTCAATATTTTCAACAGTTCCCTGTGAACTAGATGATGTGCACGGTTCTGGTTCTTGTTGAGTATAAGCTATTTCAGAAGCAGTTGATATTTTAAGATATTTATTAAGTGATCCACTTTGTTTTTTAATGTTTGCTATTTTTTCAGCTTGGCGTTTACGATTTTGTGCACCGGATAGTTTTTTCTTAGTTTTTGATTCCATATTACTTTTACTCATGAACGCCACTTTAAAATAATTTTCAAATGTAATAAATAAATAAATACGGACTCTAATTTATATATTTACATCATGTATCTTAATACTTAAGATTATATATCGCTAATTTAGATGTCCAACACAAATTACTTCTTGCGCCAAAATACAAAACTCTATACGCGGAGGGGAAGAAGTTGTTTAACTTGTTTACCTAAAAAAGGCAGTTAATAAATTGGAAATATTCAGCCATTGACATTAAAAATGGTCAGGTTTTAAAATAACTCAAGTGTCCAGTTTTTTACGCTTGATTGAACATTTTAGTTTTACCATTGGCAAGATTTTCTTTTGTTATCATATATTTTTCTAATTAACACAGGTGGCCTGCCAGGCCTGATTTGCGATTTCAATAGAAAATTTCCTGGGATTATAATTATTGTTTACAAGTTCTTACTAAGATTTTAAAATTTGCGATAAACATCATAAGCAAACGTATGTAATTAATTTGCAAACCTAATTAGTATGCAGAAAAAATAGATTTTTGACAACGATTAAAATATATAAAATAAAAAGTAAACTGAAAATTATATTAAGTTTACTGGAATTATACCTATAATATATATTACATACACGTTCGAATATTTATATCAAATTATTATTTAAATAAAAAATTAGAAAATGTTTTATTTTGCAATATTATAATCGTTTCTTACGATTTCAAAATTATGTACATGATCTAATATATATATACGCATATACATACATAAGTTCTAATTTATAATACTTTTAGTGTGTGTTTATTTATATATTTGCTAGCAGAAAGTTACTTATAGTTTACTATAAGCAGTACTATATATATATATATAAACATTACAATATGAAATTTGTAATATAATAAACTTTATGTTTAGTTTATTGTTCATGATAAATAATAGATTTGATTGTTTTATATTTTTAATATTAAGCAGAGCTTGTGTGCAGGCCTGCTTGTGTGTGTCATTTAATAAGATATAATATGACTTCATATGATTTTCAATAATCTACTCTCAATAATTTTTGTTGGCGCCTCCTTCTGCCAGCGCCCGCATGCCTAGCATGCGTTGCATGCCCGCTTCCGCCGGCCCTGACAATAGGCATATTTTGAACTAATATTTGAAAAGAGCTCTAACATTTAAACATATGTTTGCTAATTAGTTATCAGCTAGGACTGTAAGTATAAACATTTTTTTTATCTGCTTGTTAACTTTATAAAAGAAAATCTATATTTCTTTTATTCATATATGACAACTTATATGTTATTTAAAATTTGTATTACTAAATAAGTGTATTCTGGATTATAAATTCAATGAGATGGCTTCCATTGTCTGTATAGAATTATAACTTTTATTAAAAATCTTAATTGGTTTGTGGTATAAATTTTAATAGTCGATCAATATTAGAGATAAGTAAGACTTCTGTTGAAATTGTAATCGTAATTACCAGTTAGTTTTTTTTTTTGTTTAAAAAAAAGGAGAAAGAAATGAATTTCATCTGCTAACTAAATCATATTTAAAATAGGATAACTTAAAATTTTAAGAATTTCTACTGCTTAAATTAAAATAAATGGTCTTTTAAATGTTAAATTTTTTTTTTTTAATATGCATATAAAGGTATGTGTACTAATAGGAATTATATAATTATTCAAGCTTTCAATAATTGATTCAAGTAATCAATACTAGTGTTTGGAAAGTGTGTAATAAGAAAAGTAATAGTAGTATTGAACAAATATAAAGAGATTATGTAATCTGGGTTTAATAAAACTATTTAACCACATAATTTTAGTTCTGTTATTGTAATTTTGTCAGCTTATAGTAGATTGAGATAGTGACCAGACAACATTACTGTTAGGTGCCTGTTTATGAACTAGGCCTGCTGATGAAGAGCCTGAGGCTCTGGATTAGACCTGGTATATTTAGGTTTGTATGTGTATAAAAGATAAGAGCTTATTAAACTGAATAAAGTTTTTATGCTATAATGTTCTTAAACAATGCCTCATTTAGGTTAACATCTAATTGAGGAATTAAGAGTTCTAGTTTGCTCTATTAAACTGGTCTCACTCAAAATATATATGGTTCAGGAAACACGATAAACCATCATAATATATATATATTAAGATGGTCAAGATCAAAATTGAGAGGTCTAGACTGAGTATTTGTGTATGTGTATTAATAATTTTCTTTAAAGAGGCCTTTATTAAATATTGGCAAACAAATTAAATAGTTCTGTAATATAGTAAAATGGCAGAAAAAGAGATAAGTAAATGATTTAGATAGTTTTATATTTTAAGCATCTTTAAAAATAGAAGAATTAGTGGTTATTTTTGAGATAATAATAATTAAACAACAATTTTATATGAAATAATTCAGTTTGAAGAATATTTATAAGATAATGTGACTTATATAATCATTTTATATAGAATAATTTATTATTCGTTGTTTTGCATGGGTTGGAACAGGAATAGAGTGGAAGCGTTGAAGCTTAAAGATCCCGGATGTCACCTAGTTCCGTCACTTCTGGCGCATTAATATATGAACTCTTGGCTAGAAAATCATTTGATTATTACTAATTATATAGATATATGCTTTACAATTAAAATATATATTTTTAAATGTATGCAATAGTGTGTGCATATATTTCATATAAAAATATAATACTTCATTAATTTTACTTGATAAAAGAAAACAAATAATTTCAATTAAAAAAATATTTAATTACATAAAATAGGAAATAAAAAACAAATAATTTCAATTAAAAAAGATTTAATTATATAAAATAGAAAATAAAAAGAGCATAAATTGGAACATCTGTAACTACAACAGGTACAAGGAATTATGGGAGTCTAGACTTCTATTCAATTAAAATTAGAAGTATTATATATAAGTAAAATTATTATAATTAATTATAGTTCAGTTCAATTCAATCACTAATAATCAATCACTTATTTAATTAATAATGTAAGTTAATTAGCAACCAAATACAAATAAGTTATTACAGAACTAAGATTTCGTCCTGCCACTAAACTCAATATTTTAGGAGATTCTATTGAAACTAAAAATATGAAGTTAAAAGGTTTTATTGTTATTTCAATTTCAAATATAATAATATTAAAAAAAATCAAGAATTCATAAATTGTCATTTAAAAATTTGAGTCTACAAATAACAATGAATTGCCTAAAACTTCTAATGAAATTAATTCAGTTGGAAATAAATTGTTATGAGAAAATAAATGTCAAAATAATATGGCATACTATAAACTTCATTGCTGTCTGTATTTAACAAAAGAAAAATCTATAAAGACACAAAAATTAATTTCAAGAACTCTTATCTTTAAATATAATTTCGTAATAATTGTTTTCATAGATGAAACTTAGTGTTTGGAAAATTAATTGCTAAAGAGAATAAATAAATTTGAAATTCTATGAGATATATTACTTTGAAATAGAATTTCTCTACTTGTTCCAATGATTCAATTTTTTTAATCCAAACTAAATAAATAAAAAGAACCCGTAAATTCCAATAATATATTAAGAATTTTATATGAACAGTCTTATCATAAGAATTTTATTTTTCCACAAAGTGAAGAGGATTTTATCAATGTGTAAGTTTAAAATTTTTTTTTAAAAAAAACCTATGAATAATACAAATGTTATCATTCACATAACTTATTAAATTCTATGAGGAAGTGAATTTGAATTTAAGAAATCCTTGTGGTAAAATATTGGCAATATTGTTGTCATACAAAGAGAAAATTTTCTTCTTACAAATGTGGAAAAAAATTGAGAAATGAATTTGTATTCCAAGAAATCCTGCATCAAAATCACATTCAGTAAATGGTGTTCATAAATAAGGAAAATGTATTAAACTATTTGAAATATGAATTTTTTTCTTTGCAGAACAGGCTTTTTCATACCTGCACCTATATATGTAATATATGGGGGGGGGAGTGTTGAACTCAGACTTTTACACAACCCTCAACCACATGCTATATCATACCACTAATACACTTGGTCACACAAATGTTTTTATCTTCTATCAAATTTAAAGGCAAATGAAACAATTGAAAAGTGTTTTTTTTTTCTTTTTTTACCTTAAAAAAATAAAAAAATTAATGAATTTTAATATATAATATTCCATTATTTTATTATTACTAAAAGTTAAAAAATGTATATGGTTATTTAATTTAATGTACTGTATGATATTGTATTAAATTATGAATAAAGTTCTCATGCAAACATACTTTAATTTTAAATTTAATTTTCAAAATCTACTTAGTATATGATATAGAATTATTTATCATAATTAATCATTACTAATACTTTAACATTTACAATGTTTGTAATCTGATCACATTATGAAAATGTTTAAAATAAATATTTTAGTAGTTATTCTAAAATAATGCCACAAGCCTACTAAAAATATTAATAAATATTTCTAATGATTCAATATAAAATATAAACGTCTTAAATTAATATTAATAGATATTAATCTTAATCTAACAGATATGTGTTATATAATTATGTATGTGCATTTGACAACAGTAAAAACTTTTATATGTAAGTTAAATGGATGAGTTAATAGCTTATTTTCATTATCATTAATAATAAATCAACAAATTTCAAAAAGTATGTAGACTTAATGATATAAATAAAATAATAATACTGGGCATGCATGTGTTTTTTATAATTGTTTAATTATGGACACAATTTTTTTTTTTAACAATTTTACTTACAAGCATGTTTGCATAATGCAGACTAGTTTATTTATAAAAATAATAAAATAATTATGGATGATAAAAAATGATTGCTTATTGAAGTAGATGCTATTTTAAAAAAGTTTACTTGCCAAAACAAAGGTTAGAAAACATAAAACTCTAATATATTGATCCATTATTTTTTATTTTATTATAAAATACAGTGTCATATCAAATCTAGTTAGTGCAGTTTAATTCCATAGCAGAATATTAGAGTATGAACTCAAAAAAAGATAAGAAAACATCCTACCATATATGTTGAATCTCAGTACATTTTAAAGAAAGCCAAGGAATTACATCTGCTGACAAATTACCAATGAATATTCAAAACAGTTTTCCCCCAAAAGAAAGTTAAAGGTACAGATAGAAATCACCAGAGCTCCCAAGATTAGATAGATTTATTCTATTCTTGATCTCTTGTTCAACATTTAGAGTGCATTTAATTCATAGTCTGGGAGAGTGATTAATCCAGTTGTTTCCATGAATATTGTGATATGTTTAATTTAAAATCTAGGTAAAACACAATGTATGTTTTTTTAATTGTTATTGAAGTTTAAATTGTCATCTGAATGTACTGCATATCTTCTATAATCTGGATAATTCAAGATTATATTAAGCATTAATTTTATTTATAGAATGTCATCTTCATTAAACTATTTTCATTAATTCATTTTACTTGCATGCAGTTGCTAATTGGTATGATAACAAAAAACACACACGCACACACACACACGGAAATAAAAATAGTTGTTTCACATGTGAAATCCAAATATAAAGTCATTATATATATATTACATAGATTAATAATCTGAGTATTTTATTTAAAATTCAAAATGTTGATATTTATTCACTAATGTTTAAAACTTCCATTTTAAAGTAAATTCTTACAGCAATTAAAATTTCGTTAGTTATAATAGATTAATATTAAACCAAAGATAAAATGTGAGATACGAGAGTGAGAAAAGAACAAAAAAGAAAATAACTTTAAATATTTTATCGCAGTTTATTTTTTAATTTACTGTTATAAATAAAATTATTTGCTCTGAATAATAAAACACCTTAATATTATTAGGCCATAAATAAATAATAAAAAAGTCAATAAAACATTATTGCACATTCACACGAAGTCTATGCTGGAGCACAATATCTATCTTTGTTTTAGTGTGCCATTTTACATTAAAAAATAGATATATGAATAAAAAAATAGAATTGATGTTATGAAACAGTTATATGTCAGAATATTGATCCATGAAGGATGTGTACGTGAAATTTTAATTATCATATATTCAATTTTATGTTAATTATAAATATTGGTGAAATAAAGGCTATGTACATATAAATAAAAAGTTATAGGGATAATTAATTGTTTGATCCACCTTAATCCAGATTTATTTTGAATCAGGTAGTGTTCAATGAAGTAAATATATGTTAAAAATTGTTCAACTTTATAAGATTATCACTCTTTACATACATGCAATATTTTAAACCCAAAATAATAGATCAAAATATTATCTACAAGTAAAAAAAATGTCATTACATCTTTTATCACATCAGATTTTTTAAAAATTAAACTCACAAACTTGCTATACCCATTCTCTTCATTAATGCCAACAGACTAGCACAATATATATTCTATAAATTTTTCTATAAGTGTCACAATTTTAGTCTATATTACTTTTTATAAATCTCCACATATACACGCCAATGCAAATTTTTTATATATAATTTCTTTAATTTTCTAATAGTTTTGACTGTCCTGAGTCTTCATAAGAGCTACAATATTTAAAGGTAGTTGTGCACTTTGTCCAATATGGACGTTCGATGGTGCTGTTTCTCTGCAAAAGCACAGAAATATGCCATTTACGCAGCTTAAGTTATAGCCTATAGAACAGTTCTGTTCATATTAGCTGTTAGCAGGCCTAGATGGCATTGCACACAAATATTATGGCCTGCTGATGTGCTTGGCTTCACTATGGAAATAGTGCACACTTCACAAGTCGCTATCGTATGATGTGAGGGTATATGGAATTTAATGTACATTCAAAGTAACAATCTTAAAACTTACCTGACATACTATTACATACTAATAATTATAAGCCCATCATCACATTTCCCTACATATCTTGGAAGATAAAAAAAAATTGCAAAATGGTAGGCCCCAGAACCATTTCACATAAGTCATGTGACAAGGCATGTTTGGGGGTGGAAGAGCTATGAGAGCAATAAAATGGTTGTGTTTGTAGCAAAACCATTGCTCCCCCTCCCACATGTGGTCCAGAACTTTGTGCTGAAAGGTTTGTTTGCTCAGACTAGTGCATGTATTGACTGATCCTTCGAATCTGCAAACCATTGGATCCCCCCCCCTTGCATATTCCAGCACTATGCACTGAAAGCTTGGTTTGCTCATATGAGTGCATGTATTGGCCTATCCTTCAGATTGGCAAAACCATCGGACCCTCTCCCTGCACATGCCAGTGCTATGTGCTGAAATGTATAATGTAATTATAAATTGTAATTTAAAAAATGTTATTGGTTCGTAAATTATGATACTTGCTGAAATGTATAATGTAATTAAAAATGTAATTTATAAATAATCTTGGTTCGTAAATTTTTTAAAAATATTTTTAAAAATTGTTGGAGAACAGAAAGAAAAAAGTATCAGCCCGGTAACATTACATTTTATTATTTTTGTAAGCAACAATACCATTGGGTGGCCACATTGGACAAAGTGCACAACAACCCATTTAAACATATAATCATTATTCTATATACTTATAAAAATACATATTTTACATTATTATTCATAATCATATTTTATTTTTAACCCTATACTTTTACTTCCCTCTTTTTTTACCAAGTATTACTTTTTCATTATTGCTTCCCTATTTCTACTTTCTTTTTACTTTTTTTTTTTTTTTACCTTTCCTTACTATCTATCATTCTACATTACTCTCTAATATATCATCTTTTTATTTTATTTGCATTGGAGTGTATATGTGGAGATTTATAAAAAGTAATATATATGAATATATGAAGAATGCAAAAAAAGTAAAAGAGAAGATATAAGAATAATACTTCAATTTTAGTCTCTGATTACAACAGCCTTTTATTAATAAACACGTAAATGATTATAATTTTGTTTATCACATTAGAAACTATTATATGTTTTTAGATAAATTTATTTTTCAATAAAATATGAAATATATATATATTTACTATTAGATAAGCATAATCATCTTTTTTTTTTAAATTTAACCATTCTATTCCTATCACTCATGGGAAAATTCTGATCTTATATTTTTAAAAAAAATCTCAACGATCATTCTACTTTTCAAACATATAGCTGTGGACATATTAGTTAAACACAAAACATGTGATCCATTTACATATTTTTATTGTTTGAGGTATCTGGAGCAGTTGTAATTTTTAAACAGTATATATATACACCCACACACAAACCATATAAATATATATTGATTTTTAATAAACATTTATATATATGGATTGGTTTTTTAAAGTATTTACACACATGTTTAATTTTTAATAAACATATATTTTATTTTTTATATTATACTTTAAATAAATCTGTTTTTCTAATACTCATTTTCTTTCATTTTGTTATTAAGAAATGCATGCATTATAATGACAACATTTTGCAATTATTTTTATAATTTGTTATGAATATTCCATTTACGGATGGATAATTGATTTTATCTTTATATTCAACATAATGTATTTTATTTGCTTCTACTGTCTAAATATACTTTATAATTAGCAATAAAGTGAATTAAACATTGGTGAGCACATGTATTATACAGTGCTCCAAAAAACTTTACATGATAGTATACTTGTCATCAGAAACCAATTTGAAATCAAATCTTCAGTTGGATGTATTACAGTTTACAAAAATAAAATATTGTATGAGAAATTTTAGATTAAATGTCATATGGATACTGATGCAGAAATAAATCTTTAAATAACTCGTAGAAGACTTTTGTATAAAGAAATCTAGGTGCAAAGATCACTGAATTAAATTAAGCATCAAACATCATAGTCTGTGCGGAAAATTTGATATGATACAACACCCTACATAAGAAATGAAAAGATGATGATAATAATGAAAAAGTTAGCTATTTACAATTTTCATAAAACTTCATGGCATAAATTGAGCCCTGGCATAAATTATTAGTGCATAATAAAATATTTATTCTTCTCTGGATTTTTTTTTTCTTACTAAAACTTTTGACATTTACGTCTTTAAATATTAAAGGTAGATCACTAAAGTAATTGACTTGTTATTCTCACTTTTGTTTTATTATTTGTTCTGATCATCAATAATCCTTAACTTAATACCCTTGAGTGTATAATATTGTCTTCATTAATTGTCTTTGGCTGTTTATCTTTGAAAAATGGGCAAATAATTGCAAAATGGCTCAACACTATTTCTTTACATAATATAACGAGATTATATGCCTTGCATTTCTAAACATTACATTTATTAACTCTACTTTAATTATAGTTGTTTAATATATATGTAAAATGTTATGTGTGAACATGTTTGTGTGTTCATAATAAAAAAGACTAAGTTTACATAGTTAATTTTAAAAATCCAAGGAATCGTTCATTTTAAAATTGTTGCACGTTTTCTTCACATTAATTTCCTTTTTTAAAAGGCTCAGCTGTTTAATCAAGCATTTTAAAATGTGTCTACTACAGAGGTTGAGATTAAATATAATTGGCTTTGATTTGTTTTGAATTTCACTGAAATTAAACTTTAGCTGTAGTTTAAGTGCATTCTGATTGTAGAACCATGATTGTAAAAGAAACAAAAGTATCAACTTTCCTTCTTCTTTTTGAAGGATGACCTTGTTAAGTATCTCTTCCAATTATTTTACAGAGGATAAAGTTATACAGCATACTTTATTATTCTAGATAATTTACAAGAGAAAAGATAACCTAAACTTTCTTTCCACACTTTTTATAATAATTATTTATCATGAACATATAAAATAAGCATGCAATCAACTTATTTTAAATTAAAAGAGAATGTGTACAAAGTTCACTTTCTTAACAATCTACTCATTACGAGAGATTGTAAGCAGAGTGTAGGTCAATTTAAAATTCAGATTTGTAAATAGAACTATTTAAAGGGTCTTTCAAATATTTTTTATAGAATCATTACTAAGAAATTGGATGTGTTTATATCCATAGAAATAGTAAATATTTAGCCAATTATGTATAAATAAACACAATGGTAACAATGTGTAATATTTAAACTGATAAACTTTTCAAATATTAGTTATACCATACACTGTATTTTCTGATTTACTTTGCAAATGTATATTAATTTTTTATTATTTGCTTTTGAACCAGTTTTTAGGATAGTAATAGTTATCTATACATTGTGAAATTAAATTATATTGAATGAGACCCTGCCTATCATTAATCTACTTAAAGAACAAATGAAAATGGATTAATTTTTCATTTGAAAAATAAGTATGAAAATAAAAAGCATTACATATAACTGGCATTCAGAATGTTTATTGTTAAACCACTAAACATCACATGATCACCATCTCTTATGCTAGCACAACTGTTATTACACAGGCAAAACTCTTCATAGAGTAGTGCCACCATGTGCCAACCAGAGTAATCAATGGAAGCCAGAAGGCTAATGCATACCCATCCACAAGCCTTCTGGCATCCATTGATTACTCTGGTTGGCACAGTGTGGTGCTACTACATGGAGAGTTTTGCCTGTTTAATGTTTATTGTTCAATGTAATTACATATTATACAAAGTCAGAAGTCTTTATACAGTAACACCACTTAGTGCAAGCCAAAGTAATCAATGGCTGCAGGAAGGAGTGGTGCTATTGTATGGAGAGTTTTGCCTTTGTGTAAACAGCTTGTGTAAGCATAAAAAATGGTGATCATGTGATGTTTAGTGGCTTAATTACATATTATTAGTACTATATTTATTGATAATTACAAATTTGATATTTGGTTATTTAGTCACAAGTTTATTAAAATGAGTTGCAATTAACTCTTTTTCATGAAGTTAGATCATTACTCATATTGAATGAGTGAGATTTTGATAATATCTGAAGTTCATACAATATTCCCTTTAATTAATGTCATTTATCAGTTCTACTATACTTACAAGAACAGACAAAAAGGATAAAAATGGATTCATTTTTTAGTGAATGATGTAACCAGTGCTCCAAAAATTTGTTATTCCAATATATATTTAAAAATTTTGATGATTTTGGACTTTCTCAACTAAGACTGTGATTTTTACAAAGGAAAAAAAAACTACCAAAAATACCATGTATATTAATAATGTAGAAGTGATAATCAATACTATTTTGTTCCCAGTATTAGATTATCCATTTAAGTAAAAAATATATCATTACACAAGAAAAGGAATATTCATTTACGAGCCAGTTAACCAATAAGAATTGGTTATGATCAACATTCAATTACTTGAAAGACTTCATTTACAAATGGTGAATATGTTTAATAAATTTATAAATGTTTTTACTGTGTATGCACAAATATACATGTAATTAAAAATTTAATGTCTATATTAATTAAAATATAAACAGCGTATGTTACATAGTGTAGGTCCTAATTATCCTCTCCTCCCTAAAATATTTTAAAAATTAGAGCAAAAATTGTAAATGCATCATTATAGTGGAAAACTTATTCCTTCAAAATGAACATACAAAAAATCTTTGTTTAGAGGTCAATTAAATAAAAAATGAATAACATGATATCTATATTCACAGTAGTCTCACCACTAATAGATTCCTTCAACCTACACAGTCACTCCAAAAAATACTGCTATTAATAAACTATCACAGAGTACATTAAAATAGTAGCAGGGCTAAGAGTTTAAATACTATTATAATAATATTTAGAGGCAGGACACATGAAATATGCTTATAATTTCTTTACATGCAAAACTGATAAAAAAAACAGGCAAATTTTATTAAGAGTATACCAAATGAAAAACTCATACATATAAATTGTGCAAACTCAGAAAATTTATAATAAACTAATTGCATAATCATTGGCAAATCCTAAGATAAAATATATAAGAGGTAAATTATGAACTCATCTGTTACAGAGACAAATTTTCTGCAATATTAAATATTGCATATTAACTTTTTTTAAATAACTAGCATATTAAGATTATCCAGGACTTCCATTATATTTCAATTTAGTGTAAATAGATATTTATTGATACTGGATGACTAGTTATGTAAAATATGGACCATTTATTTGAAAAAAAATTCTTGAGAAATTCATTTCAATTTGACAAAAAAAATTCATGCTTCATTCAGATATAAACTCCAGATCATTACAACATTATTATTTAGTATCAGATCATAATGGCGTTTTGTAATATAGCGCCACCTATTGTTTAGTAGATACAAGGATTTCTTATTATTTTATGTATTGTTGTTATCACTTTCCTGTTATTTTATTATTTTGTTTATTATTTTTTTTATCCTAAAGTAGATTGAATTCACTAACAACAGAGTTCTCTGTCAAAGTAATAACAGTCATTTACATTGGTCCTTAATGACTGCCTTTCGTTTCAACAGTATAATTATTCATTTTTTTCATTTATCAATAGATGAGACTAAAAAATAACAAAATCTTCAATAATATATGCATATACACATATAAATAGCATGTGAGATGGATGGATGAAATAAGAAAGTATGCAGGGATGATGTGGAAAAGAGAAGCTAAAGATCAGAGAAGATGGATTAAACTTGGAGAGACCTTCATCCTGCAGTGGATTGATAATGGTTGATGATGATGATAATGATAAATAGCACCATCTCACAAAGTGTCCTAAAACAATTTAAGTTTTAGAGTACTATAGTTTGTAATTTTTTATATAGCAATTATACTGTTTAATATTTAAAAATATATTTTCAATGGTTTTAAAACATTTATATTGGAATAAGAATCAATATTTTTTTTAGAACATATGTTTATCTAAATCAGTGATGGGCAAACTTTATAGGAGTGGGCCAAAAAAAAAAAGGAAAAATTTTGGTGAGCCAATATAATTTATTATAAAATGCATTAAAGTCTCAAAAAATAGTATATTTTGAAAATTCTTTATTACTAATGCAATTAATGAAGATGTAACTGCATTACTAAAAGTTCCTCATAAGATGGTTCAAACTGAGATATACTGATTCTGAGAAATGAAGTTAAATGCGTATCTATCAGTCAATGTTAATATTATTTCATATTTATTTGGTGTTCAATTAATAATTTAATATACCTATATATGTGTGTATTAAAAACATATTTTGTATAATTCTCTAGAATATGTAGATTTTAATATCCATTATAAATTTTTAAATTTATAAGACATTTATTCATAAATAACCAATTTTAAAGTCAAATAACAGTTTAAAAAAAATTAGATTTCCTAACAGGTGTTGCTTTTAAATTTGTCTCAATAAATGTTTTAATTTTCTAACGACAAATCATTATTATTATTTTAGTTTATTTTAATTTATATCTATACTATACATATTTATAATATTTGCTGCTAAAGACAAATCTTATAAATCTGCCAACTATGAAAAATTCATACTGTAACTGTAAGAATTGTCCCTCCACATAACAAAATCTAGAACACAGGCAAAATACACTAAAGCTGATCGAATCCGGATGCTGGGATCCAGAACCCGACCAACATTCAATTCTTTCACCTCTGCTCAATGATCTACCCTATGGATGACACTTCTCAACTTACACAGACACTTAATTTAACCATGGTTCAGCAGTCACTCAGCGTAAAACCAAAGACTCGTAAAGTAACTAATTTAACCCTGATTTGGTCAGATATACACACATATGACTAAGTGATTAATTAATATAACAATGATTGACCTACATATAGATAAAATGATGTATGTGCAATTAAATCTAGAGTTGGATAAAATGAACTCACAGACAATAAAGATATGGAAACGAGTTATAATTTTAAATATTATTAATTTAATAAAACAAGAACAAATAGTGAAACTTAAAATATACAAAATTATATAATGAGAACGTGAGAGATTATGCACACACACATTGCATAACTAATGAGGTTAATGTCACATATTTCATTATAAGTGTTTAATAAAGTGTAGTGTGGTATTAGAGTTTATGCCTATATTAATATGTCAAATTTCTAGTTCTTATGTAGTCTGCCAGATCATATGGAACTTTATAGCCAAAGTTATATAACTAACTTAATAGTGCTCCTATGGCGTCCATCTCTATATCCAGTTAAGTCAAGCATATAATCAGGCTCAGAGATATGCAGGTTAGTGTGTTAACCTAGATTAGGGTATAAACTAATGCTAGATAAGCATTTAATATAAAAGGAGGAAAAACTGATTTATAATAGGTTTACCTATATACTCTATGGCACATATTAAAATATTAATAAGCTAGAAGGTGCGAATGGGTCATTATTCACGGGCTTCAGCTTCAAAAGCTCGGTTGCCCTAAAACCAATCAACTTGCTATGAATAGGAACATCAGTAGTTCAGGGAGTCAGATAAGCATTAATTATGAATAATCTAGGTTCTTGCTCCCTAGTTCTAAAAGTGTGTGCTTTACCCAAACTAAGCAGATAAGTGTGGCCTCCACCAGAAACTCATCAAGAATCATGCAGCAAGCAGATAATTGTACATTGCATACTTTGTAAGGACACATCTGCAATATTGGAATGAAATATAATTGCAAGCATGGCGCTAGATAAAATATTTGCTTATTTACTCATAATTAAGTTTCAGTAAGAATGACTTCTAGTAAATTCTAAGTAATTACACCGATGTCATTCAGCCAAAAACATCGTAAATAGTAATTTAAAGTGAGAATCTACTCACGCTCTCTTCAGAAATTCTTCAGATTTGCTCATATAAAAGAATTTGAGTCGTAGAAATAAGAGGATTCTTTTTATTCCTGCATAAATGCTATATCTCAGATTGAAGAAGAGAGTATTCATTTATTTAACACTCTCAAAGGCGCATGCTCAATTAGCTTGAAAGGCTGATATTGGAATGAAATAAGTAAAATTATATTAGTGTGCCTTAAAATTAGATAGTGTCTATTTGCATATCTATACAATCCAGTTCTCAAATCTAGTATTTCAAATATACTATTTAGGGACTAAATTAATTAGTAACCTAATTTAATATTATCACCTGCATCTTAACATATATAAATCTAAGGAGGACAAAGCATATTTGCGGGGTAATTATGAATAAAACATTAAAATATGCTTTGAGAATATCTCTGTGGCTAGTTCCTATAAATATATAAATAGTTATAATTCATAACTAGAGTTAAGCAAACTACAATTTTAACTAGAGAACGACTGATTATTGAAATATTAATACCCAAAATTAATCAGTAAAAATAATAATATGATCTCGAAATAACGAGTGAGAAAGAAAAATAATAATTCAGTTATTTAATATTTATTATAGTGAAGATTTGAAATTATCTTCGCAGATCGATAAGCTAAAATGATATTTATAAATACTCACAGTTTCGAGTTAACTGGCATATCAAATGCATATAATATTAAAATGATAAAATTATAGAATAAATTGAATAGATTAGAAATAGGCATAAAAGACCACAGCAAATTATACATTTAGTTTAAAATAGATTATTAGAGTTTTACATTTTAAAAGAGAATTCAAGTTTTACAATAAGACAAGATTTAAACATTACTATTTAACAGTTTTCTTTGCAGATTTTAGGAAAGGTGTTTGGGAAAGGTAGATTTAATAAATAGCTAGCTTTTAAAAGAAAAAATTGAAAGACATAGTTTATAAACAAAGCTCTGAGAGAAAATCTATCAATTTACCAGTCAGCTGTTTTCATTGCAGTTAGTTCTGGGTAGTAGGGACGATAATAAGTTGACAATTTTGGCAATGATTGAAAGTTAATGGAGGTTTTTCCATGGGCTGCTTTGCTGGTGTATGGCATTATATGTTATCGGATCAAAGTTCTTTTCCATCCGGCAGGGCCGAGAGGTGAGGGGTCACCTAACTTACCCCGACATTTTGAAGGTGAAATAAACGTGGATTCTGTTTACAATTCACTTATTATATATATATCTGATCAATCCTTGGTGACAAAACTTTAAATATTTATACCTTTCTAACTCTGGCCACCTGTTTAATTTTACAAACTTGTCCACATTTATTTATTTTAGAAAAATATATTTAATAGTTACAACTAGTAGAAAAACCCATTTATTCATTTTAGAAAAACATTTTTAATTACAAAATCCAGCAGAAAAACAATTTTAAGTATGACAACAAGATTTAGATTTTGTTTTTCTGCTTGTTTCCTCCTGTTTATTACGACAATGTTAAAATTCTGTGAAATTGTTATTAATATTTTAGATTTATAAAATCAAGTTCACGCTATTTTAGGACTATTGCATGACCTCATTTAAAAGTTGTTTACAAAAATCAAAAGTTATTTTGGAAAAGTTACTTTGATAATTACTAGAAAACTAATTTTATTACCATACATGCAGAATAACAACGGAAATGGCTTATATACATATGCGATTTCAATAACAACAATAAAATTGGCTAAATAATTTAAACTAAAATATTTCTTAAACTAGAAATATTTATAAAATGGATACATATCTGTAATATATACCAATAACATAATAAAATTGGCTAAATAATTTAAACTAAAATATTTTTTAAACTATAAATATTTATAAGATGGATATATATCTGTAATATATATGTATATTATTAAATTACAGACTTACTGTTCGCATATATATATATATGTGATTCCGAGTATATAATAATTTAAGGTTGTTTAAATGGGTACTCTGAGAGGGTTTAAACCTCGCATAGAGATAGGTATCGGGGTAAAATGCATGAAACAGGTGGGTGAGTACAGTTACAAGAAATTTCATATTTTGCAGCATCTATTTTGATGTTACTTTATATAAATATAAAATGAATAATTCATCAGTGTACTAAAATATTATAAATAACATACAACGCTTTGACATATAAAAAAAAAACAACAACATACATTTATCATTCCCTTTTCTGTTGAAAAATGACGCATATAATGTCCAAGGTGTATTAAAATTCACTATAGAGAGCTATGTATTTTTCCATTATATAATGTGAGTTTTGCATTAATTATTCATTTTATTTAATGAGTAGTTAATTAGTTATATCACTAGTGAATTATTTTTTCTTAGTAACTAACCAGGTCATCATTTGTAATTAGTTAAACTAATTACATTTAGCTTTAGCAAGTTAAAAAAAGTCACAGAAATAAATATTTGCAACATTCATCTTACTTTTTATTTATAAGTATAAATCAACAATAAGAAGCAATTAATTTATTATATTTAACCACCTGTGTTTGAATTAAACAAACAATAAAGAAAAGCAGTACTTAATTGTTATCGTTTTATTTTTTGAGTTGATGAAGTAAATAGAATAGAAAAGTATAATATTTGATTACTTCTAAGTAGCACGAATATTAATAAGCACTGTAGTTAGGACAATATATAATAAATATTTAATGCACACACACATAAATTTACAAAAATATAGATAACAGTAGTATTTCAATAGAATTCATTTAAAAAAAGCTTAATATTTATTTTGGAATATATTATTGATTACTATTTTTATTACCGTATATTTATGTTCGCGTTTACATACTATTGAAGCAATCGTCACACATACGTACCCACATGTATGTGGTTCAATAGATTAGTAATTAATATATTTAAAAACTGAAACTATAAAATGTCGCCTTTTTAGTACAGTACAACAAAATAATTAGAAAAATTGAGTACAAATAATACATTAAAGAGTCTAATAATCAATAACTAATTTGTTTAAAAATAATCAATACGTTAAGCTTTGTTTAAACGTTATGTAAGTTTTCTATCTTCATAGATATTTTGAACAATAAATAACATCAAAACACATTACAAAATATATTTCAAATAAAGATGTATATAAACCAGTAAAATATAAGAAATTTAATCTTTCTAAAATTCACTAGTAATTATTTTAATTTGTATTTTATTATATTTAAAGCTCTATAATATACGTTCATTATTCAATATCATAATAAAAGCATGTTTTTGCCAAAAAAATATGACGTGAGTATTTTAAGCTGGATTAAAAGAATGAAAACAAATATTCATTGTACAACGCAAGAATGTTGCCAACTTATGTGCAATTCAAGATCATGTGTTAACTTAAATTGAAATAAGAATAAATATTTATATCAATGAATAACATAAAAATCTACGTGCAACTATAATTCACTAACTTTTACTTTTTAAAATCTTAAGATTGTAGATACTGCCTGATTTAGTTTATTTTAAGAATAAAAAATAATTCTAGAGGTGCTGAATTCATGATTATTTTTATCATATACTTAATTATGCCTCACTCAGAAAGAAATTATATATTGCTATTATCAATTAATCTGTTAAATTCTAAACGAAATGGTCTTTCTTTAAGTTGAATGTGTGTATATGTAATATTAATCAATATAAAAGTAATAAAAGTCATTCTAGAAATAATTAAAATGAATAATAAGTTATGCAAATACTAAAATAACCTGGCTCTACTAATTTGCATAGAAATAGTAATAAAACTGTTTATGCAAATAATATCTCAAAGCAAAACAGACTAAGCTAAAATGTCAGAAGAACAAAGCCAGAAAGCAGTTCAGTCCTAAGTGTAATGCAAGCAGTAAGGTGCTGCAAAACCAGCAGTCTAAGAGTAATTAAATATGCTGAAGAAATTATTGTGATGTATAATTATTGCGGAAGAGTTTACAAAATGAAATAAAAAATGGTACTTGAGTATTAATTAAGCTATGACGTACTACACAGGCCACCGGTAGATAAGATCAACCAAAACAATGTCATGGCAACTGAAACATTGGCATGCCTAATCGATAGAAGTGATTAAGGTATTTTTGTGGTCACCAACGAGATTGTGTAATATTTTAAAATAATTTGACGGGTGTGCTTATAGTTTATTTTCATTGGTCACTGTCTATTAACATCTGATTGTAATTTTTCTAAAATAAAAGTATAACAAATATTTCCACATATTTAAAATATTTTAACAATAACATCTGTTAAAAAATATTATTATATGTATATGGTTGCAGAAAAGAGTTTGTTTTAAAGGAACTGAGTAAAGCAAATTCTTAATATCCTCTACATATGTTCTTATATGGAAGTTATTATTTCTTACTGGGTGATTATTCTTTTGATAAATAAAGTTGGTTGGGCTGCCCACCAACAAGCACCAGCTAAATTAATGAGTTATTGGCATTTTACTTCTGAGTTTAAAATCGAGAGACACTATGGTCTTTCTTAATAGTTGTCTGATAATTCTTAACTGAAATATCTGTTGAATTCTCTTGATGGCAGGATAAATCTGCATGAAAGTCTTTATATATATTAATAATTTTTAACAGATGTTATTAATGAAATAGTTTTAAGAAT
This sequence comes from Epiperipatus broadwayi, assembly GCA_028023455.1. NCBI lineage: Eukaryota > Metazoa > Onychophora > Udeonychophora > Euonychophora > Peripatidae > Epiperipatus > Epiperipatus broadwayi. The sequence continues at coordinate 8,163,167 of JAQFVV010000004.1, forward strand.
GTGGAAATATTTGTTCTATTTTCTTTCAGAAAAATCACAGTCGGATGATATAGAGAGTGACCAATGAAAAGAGTAAACGTCAACATGTTTTGCATCTAGAAGGGGAACTAAGGGAAACTTCTTTTAAATGCAATGTCTTAATATTTATGGATGCAAAAAAGTGTTTGCCGTTTACTATTTTCATTAGTTACTTTCTATATCATCTGACTGTGATTTTTCTAAAATAAAATAGAACAGATTTTTCCATATTTTTAAAAATATGTCAACCATAACATCTGTTAAAAATCATTAATTTATAACATTCAACTCTTAGTGGAAGAGTCTATTATAATAATAAAAAATAGGGAAAATAGACTTTCTTTCATTAAACATTTACATGTTTATTGTAACACTTTATCTCTATAAATATCAAGAGATTACATTGAAAAGAGGTGCCCTTGGTTCCCCTTTTAGATGCAAAGAGTGCTTACAGTTTACTATTTTCATTGGTTTCTGTATATATCATCTACTGTGATTTTTCTAAAATAAAATAGAGCAGATATTTCTACAATCTTAAAAATATTTCAATAAATATACAGATCGATATTTACAATGATGCCAGACAAAGCTGAATTATGGCCTTAATTTTTTCAAAGATGCTATAAAGTCACTAATTAAGGCAGTGGTAGGAGAATGTTAAAAATCCCCTAATTGAAACTTATGCTACCATTTGATGATCTTTTATTTATGTATTTACAACTGCAGATTACTTTTAAGTGAAGGAAGATAACAAGAATTGAAAAAAGAATTGTATAATATTAAATGGAATATTTTGAGACACTTTAAAGGGAAAGGTATGATGAAAAGGCATTTGGTTTAAAGGTGATCATATACTTTACAATAAAGGCACAAATATTAAAAGCACAAATAAAGTGAAAATCATTATAAATAAAAGTGGGGAAAATATTGGGAAAATTTATGGTATATCAGATAGATTGTCAAGAATATTTATTCAAATTAATGAAAGATAATAGATGCTGATACTTTAGATTTATGCTGTAATAAATTTTCAATGCATGAAAAAATAGATTTTTATATAGATATACAACCGTTTTTGATTGTCATAAAAATTGTAATATTAGAATTGGTAAATGATTGAAAAATAAAAATGTTGTGCATATATTTGCTTATAGCAATAGAAATAAGAGAGAACATGGACTTACGTAGTGTATAGAAAAAGAAAAACACTATGTTATGAATTTTTTCTTTGAGAAAAATACTAAGCTGAAATGTAAAATTCTTAATTAGATTCAACACAAGAAATGATCATTGATTAGCAAGGTATAAGATATGTGTTAATGAAAAATTAAAGAAATGAAAACCATAGTAAATGTCAATATTAACAGTTAATATTTTTAATCTTCGGAATCACTCTAATGAATTTAAATTAAAACTTGCAAATTGTTTTAATATATTTATGGCTTTTGATGATGTTTCAGACTTTAATGAAATCAATTAGGAGATGATAAATTATTAAGAACTAAAAAAAAATAGCTACTACACAAAAGTATCAATTTAACAATAAGGGTTTTATTAAGACAGAACATTATATAAAGTAAAAATTTAAAAATAATTCATTAAGAAAAATTGAATATATAACATTTTGTAAAATGGTATTAAAAATAATGATTTAAGTAAATATAATTATGATTTGAAAAGGAAAGCTATAGAAGAAAATAAAAGTCTCAAAAGTATAAAACAACATTTTGGTATTAAAAGGAAAGTTATTGCTGTAGTAAAAAAATCAAACAGAATTATTACTAAAAAAGAGATGATATTATGAAAAGTTTAAAAAAAGATCTATATAAACCAGTAATAAAAACAAGAAAACAAAATACCTTACATTTCTTCCATCTGAATTGCCAAGCATTTTATTTGAGGAACTGAAACATGAAATTAAATCTATAAAAGAAAAAGCTTTAGGAAATGAAATAATTATAATTGACATCTTAAAAGAAGCAGATGAAGAAATGAAAAAGTTGTTGGCAAAGTTACATACCAAATACCTAAATGATAAAGATGTACAACTGATGAAAAAAATCCAATAGTAATGTTGATATTTAAAAAAAAAAATGATAAAGAAGATGTTAAAATTATATTTATCAGTCTTCTATTAATTTTATGCAAAATTTTTATCAAGGTATAATGAACTTTGGATTTTAACCAATCAAAGACAGGTTAGGTTTAAAATTGGTTTAGGCATAGTGGATCACATACAATTACTAAGAAAAATTATAAAATAAACCAGCAGTGAAGAATTGCCATTATGCTGTGGTCTTATAGATTATGAAAAGCAGTTGATTCTATAAAGTGATTAAAGCATTTAATATGTAAGAATATTTTAATATTCTAAAGAATATTTATTTTAAAGAATATTTGTCAAAATATAACAGCAATGATTACATTACATGGTTTATTTTTACAAAGCACAGACGGTATTGAAATTAAACAGAGAGTAAGCGCTTGAGAGGTTTGCACTCTCTCAGTTTAATTACATGATTATATTAAAAATATTAACATTGAAAAGAGTGTATTTCAGAATGATTCATACCTCAAAAATATTTTCCAGAATTTTTAGAAGTATTGTGTGGTGAAATCAAAAGATAATGTAATAAAAGTATAGATTATTTAAGTCATCTAGATTCTGCAGGTGTGATTGTTTTTTAGAAATAAGACTTCAGAACTTCAGGAAAAGTTTTGATGTTTTTCAGATGAAAGTAAAACAGTAGGATTAAAGATGAGTAATAAAAAGATTAAATAAATATTCAATGGATTTTTTCAGAAAAAAAGATTAATAATCATGAATTAAAAGAAGTTAACAATTGCATATAATTTTGTCAGGTTATTCACACAGATGGAAGCATACTGGATGAAAAGAGTCATAAGATAAAAGTTTGATGAATTTGGAGGAATTTCTTTTAGTATAAATAAGTTAATATGAAAGAAAATATATCCATATGTTTTTTTTTTAAATTTAACATGTGTGTTTTACTAGTTCTTATTTATGAATATAAAATGTAGTCATTTAACAAAAGAGTACATCAGATAATTAAAACTACTTAATGAAGTATTCAAAAGGTATCTGTTTAGAATAACAAGAAAATATTGAAAACAAAATACATAGGTGAAACAGGTATAAGTAACTAAAAAATTAAAATAAAACTGGGCTGGTCACATTTTTAGAAGAGATGATAATAAATAGAAAGTTGAAGACTTAAACCAGAGTGCAACAAATTATAAAAAACCTATAGAGATTACATTTAAAATGGATGGATGAGTCAATGAAGTTTGTTATGTTATAGAAAAGTAAATCTAAATATCAAGAAATTGGAGTAAATTTAGAGATTTTCCTCCTGCAGTGGATTGATAATAGTTGAAAATAATGATGATAATGTATATTGATATAATTTCTTTAAAATTATGTTAATTATCAACATTAAGTCACTTTAAAGAAAACTTGTGTATGAAAGAAATAAACTGTTTTAAATAAAACTTTTATTGCAACTACAAATTATTTTCAATCCCTTTTTAAATCTTATTGAGATTTTGCTGGCTAGTTACATCCATTCTTGAAATTCCAGATTTTAATGAAATAAAGAAATTACACTTTTTTTATATATCAAATGCATTGACCGGGAAGCAAACCTAAACCAGCTGCTTGGAATGCAGCTATGCTAACCACTAGCCCTTTTCATTAGATTACTAAGAATATTTCTGCATTAGATGTGATTTTCTTACCATTAATACATCTTATAAATCAGCTGCAAGATGTTAAAATCAGAATTAATGTGAATTAATTTATTTAAAATTGTTTCTCTGTTTGGTTAATTATGGAGTCAGTTGCTTTTATATTAGTCTCTAGAATAGTAGGCAGCTGGATTTATTTTCTTTCCTTAATTTTTATTCAAATTTAAAATAAAAAAGATATTTACTGCAGAACAATTCTCAATATTCATTTAATAATTTATATGATGTTTGAATATACACGATCAAATTAATATACATGATCAAATATTCATAATTGTATGCATAACATTTATTTATAGCTTTTATAAGATTCATTTTAATGGAACAGCATACTTTCCCCTCTGTATTTATGTTTATGTATAAATGCTTCTTATTGCATAATGATTGCTTGTATTAAGTGGACATCTTATGAATGACTTCTTTATTTACGTTACTCATTTAAATGGAGTTACTCAGTAAGGCTGTAAATGATTGTTTTATAGGATTTTTGGTAATATATATTGAAGTAGTTGGTCAACAAAAATAATAGTTTTCCACACTCTATCTGAAACAAGGTTGCTTATTATTAAGATCTGTTAGAAGTAACTGCTTTTTATTCTGCCATCTTAAAATAATTACTAATATTACTGATATTATTATTGCTTAGTACTGCTTCCACTACTACTATATTATTCTTCTCCCTTCTTTTCTAGTATAGCTGGTAGAAATGTCTAAATAGGCGTGACTCAGAAAAACAAAAGAATTAAGAAAGTGTTTTATTTTCTAATTTTATTTTTTTTAAAAATAAAATAATTCTCTTTTGTTTATCATATTTTAATAAAGTAGTTTTTTTTTTTCAATATATAAATCAAACTCAGTAGTCATTATATTTAGCTCAGAACAGAAATAATTCCTTTAATTAACTTTTTTTTTCTAATCTCTTCTTGGTTCACAAGTAAATAATAATATTTTAAATTTCTACTGCAAATATTTTTTTAATTAAACATCTAAATTTAAATGTTATTTTTTACAAAATAGCTCTATTCCTTCATTTTTCGTATCTCACATAATAAATCATAATGCTTTTTAAAATTTCGTTCACTCTCAATTATTTTAATTTTTTGTTATTAAACTCTTGCTTATCTATCTTCATGTGTGGGCCATTTATCTTTTTCCTTTATATAACTTAATTTATATGAATGCATATGCTAGACAACTTTACTTCTTATTTAAAGCAAAAAAAATGTCCATGTCAATATATATATGATTTTATTTGACAACCTGACCTAATGTATTTATGTACAAAACTATATGTACATGATTAAATTTTTACATTGAGGCTAAACTCTCCATACAGTAGTGCCACTCAGTGTAAGCCAGAGTAATCAATGGATGCAGGAAGGTTTGTGCATAAAATCTCTATCTAGTGCTTACTCATCCAATATCTCCAGACTAGTTTTTAGCTTGTGACTTTCATCACTGAGGAGGCTTGGATCTGAGAATTAGAAACTAGTCTGGGGATATTGGATGAGTCGGCAGTAGATAGGGATTTTATGCACAAACCTTCCTGCATCCATTAATTACTTTGGCTTGCACTGAGTGGTGCTACTATATGGAGAGTTTAACTTTTGTGTAAACAGCTCGTGTAAACATAAAGAATGGTGATCACGTGATTGTTTTTGAAATTTTATAGCATTTTGTATTTTGTTTGAGAAATATTCAGGTGTAATGTAAGTCACTTTTCTTGCTGCAATTAATTTTTTCTTATATATAATGTAATTCGTATTAACAAGTATTTTATAAGATCCCCTTTAACACATTTTATTAACATTCTAATTCCTTTATTTTAAATGATAAAAATTTAATAGAAATAAATTCTTTACTGATATTATAAAATAATATTGTACCTAAGGTTTAAGTGTCTCATAATACAGTGATTAGTTCATTAAGATTTAAATTTGGGACAAATGAAATGAATATTTGTTTTAGATTACATAGCAGCTATTCAATTAAGTACCAGGAAATTAGTATCTAATTATTCTCTCTTAAAGAACAAAACAAGGAAGACAAACATTAAATCCTTACCATCCAGTTTCTGGACAACTTGATGAATGTTGCCTTCTAGTCATTGTTCTAATGTAAATATCTGTTTAAAAATGTTCATTTTGTAATAGACTCTCTAAAATCTGCTTCACAATATTTATGGCTATTAGCACATTTTCAAAAAGGAAATTCCTTTTACTGAACTTGAAATTAAATACATTTTTTATGGTATTATTAAATTAAATTAGTTTGTAATATTATAGCTTATTCTACCACATTCAATTATAAATTGTCTTACAAAAAATTATTTGCCTTTTGTTGATAGTTTTGAATATATTAATCCCAAATAAATGTAAATTATAAACATTCAGCAAATAAAAATACAATTAGTCAAGCATTGGTGGCTGAGTGGTTAGCACATCTGCCTTACAAGCAGTTGTCCCGGGTTCACTTCCAGGCCAATGCTTTGACATATTAAAAAAAATACAATTAGATGTTTTCTAACTGTTTTTCAGCTAATGTTATGCATTATAATATTTTCAAATAAATATATGAAAATATTTCCAATGCATACCATTATCTGAAATAAATATCAAGTCATCTCAAATGTTAAGAAATCAATGATAATCAAGTGTTATTGTCATATTGTCTAGTTATTCTAAGTGCCTTAAAGTAGAGAACTTATGTACATTATAACATGAGTTACGTGGTGTAAAGTACCCTGAAAACTAAACATTATAGAAGATGTATGAAATGTTAAACTTACAACCCAAAAAACAATTTATATCAGAACTATGGATGATTTGGCAGGATTTTGTTGAGGAATAGTGTTAAAAGTCCTTTCAAAGTTAAATTCTATCTGTCATTGTGATTATTATACAATATAAGAATCAGATAATAATAACTGTCGATCATTATTCTCTGTTACAGAATTGTTTTTTACTTCCAAATTCAACTGAATATCAGATTCACTAATTAACATTCAACTTGAGTTAAACTCTCAGTAGCTGCTCATAAACTGTATAAAAAATGTTGCATCTTTTTTTGTTATAGATAAGCTACCTGTTGACAAATGAAAATTTTTCAAAACTCACACAGCTAATCTTCCTATCTGTTCTGTATATTAAACAGAGCAAAACTCTCCATACAGTATTACCACCTGTGCTAAACAGAGTAATCAATGAAAAAGGCTTGTGCATGAAATCCCCATCTAATGCCTACTCATCCAATATCCCTAGACTAGTTTCTGGCTTGTGGCCTTCATCAGTGAGGAGCTTTGGATCTGAGAGCACTGCATCTAGATCTTAGGATCTAATGCAACCCTCTAGCAACCACCTTTTATCTCTACTTAACTACAAAACTATGAGAATGAAATTGAAAACACAAAAAATATTTTCAATCTAAGCTCAATAGCTTATATAGTCATATGGGTCTGAAGACACCAAAATGTATGGGTGCTGAACTGAGTTCAGACCCATATGACTATATAAGCTATTGAGTTTAAATTGAAAATAATTTTTGTGTTTTCAATTTCATTCTCATAGTTTTGTAGTTAAGTAGAGATAAAAGGTGTTTGCTAGAGGGTTGCATTAGATCCTAAGATCTAGATGCAGTGCTCTCAGATCCAAAGCTCCTCACTGACGAAGGCTACAAGCCAGAAACTAGTCTGGGGATATTGTATGAGTAGGCATTAGATGGGGATTTTGTGCACAAGCCTTCTGGCATCCATTGATTACTCTGTTTAGCACAGGTGGCAATACTGTATGGAGAGTTTTGCTCTGTTTATCAACAATTAATGTGCTAGTATAGGAAATGTGATCATGTGATGTTCTGTATATTATTGATAACATTTATTGAAACAATATTTTTACTTATTTGCTAAATAATTTTTCTTACATATTTAACAATAATTTTTATAAATGTATAACATATTAAAGCTACTATTTTATCTGTACAATACATTAACATAATTCTTTCTTTCAATTCAATGAATAGTTTGGGATTTTCAGTATTTCATTCTTAGACTTTGATAAATCAAACTTTACATTGTATAAATATCTGTTATTATTCCCAAATGATGCATCAAACTTTCTGTAACTGTACTAATAAATTTCTGATTTGTAATATTTATGAATACATATTTTAAAAAAGAAAAAAATATGTAGATGTTTACATTTATCCATTGTTGTTTTTAAATTTATGCAAGTTAAATATTTAATTATTACTATTTTCTTTTGTATCTGCTAATTAATGAATATACTTACAAAAAAGGTAGTTTTTTTTTCATGTGTCATAGCATCAGCCGGGAAGCGAACCCGCTAACCCAGGACAACGGCTTGTAAGGCAGCTGTGCTGACCTCTCGACCACCAACGCTTGACAGAAAAGGTAGTTTTTTATTATTCAGATTTATTACTGCTTAACATGCTTTCATTATATTTAATATATTATATTTATGATGCCATGAATATGATATATTACATATATTGAAAGCATGCTAGGCAGAAATAAAGCTGAATATTAAAAAACAACCTTTTTATGTAAGTATATTCATTAGTTAAAATTTAATAAACAGTATGAATAAACATGAAAGCTATTGAAACTATTTATGCCTAGTCAAGTGTTGGTGGTTGAGAAGCCAGCACAACTGTCTTACAAGCAGTTGTTAGCGGGTTCGCTTCCCGGACAAAGCTATGACACATGAAAAAACAATTCATGCCTACATATTTTTAAACATATGTACAGAAAACACATTATATATCATTTAATTTGAAGAAACTCAAGCCACAACATTAATGCTTCTAGTTCCATCTGATTTTAAATCTTGTTGATTTGCATAACTTTAAACTATTTCAGCTGTTTTTCTTTTTTTTTTAGAAATGACATTGTTTCTTATTTCAACAGTCACAATATGTATATATCATATAATGAATAGTTAACTACTTATAATTTGTTTTTATAACTTGAGTCAGTTTTGTCTGAAATTTATAAACATAAAACAAATTATTCTTGTTTTAAAATAAATTTATTAAACATAGTAACATAGTAATATACAATTAAACTTTATAAAAAATTACATAGCATTCAGAATGAAACTTGAAAAGGTCAATGCAGAGAAAATATATCATAATAAGGCTAAGAGGAAAATGAAACTTTCACCCAAGTATCATCATAGAGACTCACAGGCAAAAGCAGAGAGTCTCGCTGCTTGACTTGGTCAAGGAGCTTGATAAAGATAGTTAGAGCCGAGTCCTGAGAATGACCAAAGATGAGCCTGCAATGCATCAACCATAAAGAAAATGTTATAAAGATAGATAATCTTGTTGCTGCAAAAGATCCCTTCTTGAGAGTATTAGATACAGAAAGAGCATCCCTAAGATCCAGAGAGACATTCACAACAATAAAGTCCCTAATTGACTTAAGAGCAGGACAAATATAGAAAATATGCTGTATTGTCTCATCATACAATCTACACAACTGACATTGAGACGAAATACTAATGAAGCCTCTGCTGGTCACTAAAAAATAACTTGTTGGGAGAGCATTTAAATTCAGTTTAAGTACAAAATCAACATGTCTTGCTTCAATGAAAAGAAGTTTCATTTTACGCAAGAGAACTTTACTTGAAACACCTAATGAAGTCAAAAGAGAAGTATAATGTGGAAATTATTCTTATTAGCAATTATTATTGCATAATGCCAATTTTCTCTTTTAAGCTGTTTTTCAGAAAATAGTTTTTGTTAATAAATAATATCATTATGTTAGTTTTTAAAAAAGGTAATTTAAAGTTAGCTATTGTATTTACAGCTTGTAAGAACTGAATTATATTGGCCTATAGGAATAAATTGTTTAAAGGGATGCCCGTCTATGATATATCAGATGCACAGAAAGGTTGCAATTGATGAAGCAATCACAAAATTTACTGGGCATAGTACCATGTGACAATATAAACTCTTAAAATCAATAAAGACAAGTTTCAAGTGTGTGTGTGGTGATAGACACAATGGTTATGTATACCACATGGAATTGTATGCGGGCAAAGAATCAAATCCAGGTGTTTGAAAATGTATTGGTACTTATGTTGTGGAGTCAGTAGTTTTGCCACATTTTGTATCACAGTATTTTCAAATCTACAGCTAGAAAATGAGTTATATGCAAATAAACTATTTCTCTGTGGGACAATAAGTATAATAAGATAGCATTGTTGGTATGGACAAAAATATAAAGTGAAAAGAGGAGGTTCATTTTATCATTGATAAAGACAATAACCTTCAATTTCTAGTTTTTGATAGACAAGAAGCCAATTGCTATGTTTACAAATGCTTATTCACTTTTTGGAAGTGATTTATTTTGTAGCTTTTATTAGGAAGAATCTTTTTTCTTATAGATTCCCTGAGATTATTTTAATTTCTGGGGTACAAGAAAACATGATGAATTCTTATGGTCCTCTTTTTGTAAGTTCTGAAGCTATGTATTATCTCAGGTAAGAAGTATTACATAAGATTTGAATGAAAATATTTGTGATGAATACAATAAAATTATCAGTGAAAATGTAATTTTAAACTAACTAAAGTTATTGTAAAAATTGATTGAAAATTAATTTTTTAAAAATTCAATATGGTGCTAAACTTTCCAAAACAGTAAAGTCATTTAATTATTTATTATGCCGTATATAAGGGTAAAAACTATATTGTATTTTAAATTAGCTTGACACTTATAGTTTATATATATATAGAAATTTCTGCAATAAGGTAATATATGTACCCCTTATGTATACACCTGGGTCTCTTTTTATGCGGATTTATTTAACGTGATTTTGAAGTTACGCGATTCATGTTTCTCTGGAAGTCAAACTTCGATAATGCACTATTACTTAAAATAATAAATTCCACGTATATTGAAAGTAATAGTACATTATTGGAATTCGACTTTCATCTTAGTAATTTCAATATTTTCAGTGCTTTATAATTGTAAGATTTTATGCAATAATGAAATTAAAATCATGATTTCCACATTTTATGTATACACACATTAAATTTTACAACATTATAATGTAAATTTGTTCAAACATTGAGCATGTTAATTTTCCATTTTAAATCACATTCTGTTTTTGCTTTTTAAAAAGAACTTAATCAATTATTAATCATTTAGTGTCCGTAAGTTTATTTTTAAAAGATGAGTAATAGCAGTGGGCACAATTAAAATTGAAAATTAAAAAATTAAAGACAAAAATAAGAACTTAATTTTTAGTTGTTAGATTAATTACTAATAACGTTGTCATCAGAAAACCATTAACACAACGTGAGAGTAATGTTGGCGCTAGTTATATTTCCTCTTGTGAAGAATCTGATTTTTTACCAGTTTGCAAATGAACCTGTTTATCGGCAAATAGTGATAATAATTAAAACGTGTATAAAAAAATGTAAATTACTGTAAATTATGCATAAAATATATTGTTTTGAATAAAATTAAATATTATAGTTAAAAAAAAGTTTGTCTTGTATCAATGTTTTTCAAATTTGAAATTTTTTATTAGTCATATTTTATTTCCTTATTTTTTTTTGCGAGAATTTTAAAGTAATTTTACATTGGTGCTTTGCTTTTATGCGATTTTTGAAAAATTACAGTCCATATCCACCCTTTTTCAAGGTAAGTTACGTCTATTTTTGCGCGATTTTGATTGCGCATGTTTTCTGAGGAACCTATCTATCGCGTAAAACAAGACCCAGGTATTTAGTATGTGTATATAATTATATAACTATAAGTATCAAGTTGATTTAAAGTATAATATAGTATTACATTTTTATTTACTGAGTCAGTACTAAAAAGTTATAATTACCTAGAGATAATTGTTTTTTATATATTAAATCATTTTATTTACCATGCACTAAAAAGAAAAAAATATATTTCTTTAGTCACAATTAGAGATTGACTTAATTAATTTCGGAAACCTTCCTTCATGCTTTTATTTTAAGTTAAGTCTAAGAAACCCAGTTATGATTAAAGAAACAATTTTTTTTTTTCTTTTTAATGCACAGTCAATAAAAAGCTACAGCTGATGAAAGGCATAATTCCAACAGATATACCTACAGAAATAAAACACAAGGGGTCTCCAATGATTCTCTCATTTTTAGGAGTCAGGCCCCAATGTTTTCACTGTGGACAGAGATCCCATTTAATCAAAGATTGCATTTCACGCATCTGTACAACATGTGGAAACAAAAAGAACAGATACCGCAGATGCAAAGAAAACCATACAAACCCAGCTGAGGAATACCACAACTCTGAAGACCATACATACTCTACATAATAATTCATCAGATCAACACAACCAACAAGATGAGTTCCGAACAGTAGAGAGCAGAACAAAGAGATATAATTTTCAGCCTACATCCAAAAGTACACCATACTCCAAAATTGAACACAAAAAATCAATCTCATCCACATATTAAAGGTCTACAACTCAGAACCACTTATCACAAAACTAAAACTGATGAAACTAGTCATCTGGAAGGAAATAACTTGCAGAGTTCCACAACAAACTCAAAATCACCTTTCTTCATTAGACAGCCAATTAACACATACACCAGCCAAGCCAAAAGATTTGCCCAAAAACCTACCATCTTATCCCACTCTTTAGAAACTTTATTCCCAAAACAAAAAACCAATCTCAGCATAAATGCAGCAATAAATCAAGATTCCAACAACATGAAAAATAACTCGAAAGATGAATTTTCAGAACAAAATTCTGAAATGGAAAACAGTACATTAGAATCTCTTAATAACCAAAAGAAAATCATCCAATATCAACAAAGCTAGATCAGAGGAAAATAATATCACTTTGCCACTCACCATTAAAGGCAGCAACTTTAGTAATCAGATTTTACAAGAATATAATAATACAACAGAAATAGTTGGAGAAAAAATACAGAAAATTAACTGCTCAAGGCCAAATAGCCCACAAACCAGACCTGATTACTCCTCATCTGATGAAAAAATATTAATACCTCAGTTTTCCCTTACTGATAATAAAGATAATCTTTGGAATCTTACCCAATGCCTTCCACAAATCGCTAAAAATCTGCCTGCGGTAAGTAATGGCAAATCCATTGGCAATGAACAGTATCACTTGTAGGATTGCTGGGGTAAACATCAGAGGTATAAACTCTCTCACGTGAGTTCATGCCATTAGGCATTTCTTTTCATCTGTCTCTCCCCACATTCTCTTTATGGGAGAGACAAAGTACCACTATAATTCAAAAAACAATATTTCCTCTGAACTAAACAAACTTGGTTTTACTCATCTTTCTGTTAATCATTCTCCAGATGGAGTGGTGGGCATCCTAATTAACAAAAAAATGCCTCCCAACAAGTTTAAAACGTTATATGAAGACCTTAATTTAATAGCCATCAACCTGACTTATGATAATAATACATTCAATGCATTGTATGTATATCTACCTAATAATGTAACAACTATTTTAAAAGTTATTCACACTATTAATATGATCACTGCTAATAACGATGCTCCCTCAATCCTCATGGGGGATTTTAATATTTCCTATGACTGCTTCACATCAAAATACTTACACCTGCTAAATCGAGGCTTTTTAAATGGAAGAGGCTTCTTCCCACCCAACACCTTCTCTTTTTACAATAAAACTCAGCACTCTCTAATAGACCTCTTATTTTATACCTCAGAATTACACCTCGGTCTGGAGGCCACCCTCCAGCCAGTCGCCTTCTCAGACCATCAAGCAATATTAATTTCTCTACAGTTTAGAAACTGTACCACAAATCAGTCTCAACAAAACTATTAGAGTACTAACTCATGCTGCCACAATGGAAGCCTTTTTCTCTGAAACATACATTCTGTTTCATAAGATTGATATTCTTTCTAGGCCTCCAGAAGAAGCTTGGTTTTCATTCATGAGAATATTTGAGACCTTAATAGCACACTATACTAAGGAAGTCAAAGGACCTACCACCCTATTCAAAGAATTAGAACATATCCACAATAAGATCAAGAACTTTGCTATAGACACTGAACCTATAGAAAATTTACTTACCCTCAAAAATCAATATAAACATAAACAAACAACAATAGCAGAACATATAGCTATTAAGAGATCTAAGATTTTCCTGCCATCACAACACTGTTGGACGAGAGGATACATGTGGTGGGCTTTAGGTGCAAAATCAAAACAAAACACTTCAACAATTATAACCATCAATGGTTTTCAAACCACTGGCCTCCAAATGATTCAACATATCGAAGAACACCTCAGAGATCACCTTCAGGCTCACTACATGGATGTACACAAAGCATCGAGAGACAGTACTAGAGTAAATGCACATGGCATCACTGAGGCAGAGCTCAAAAGCCGCCTTTTAGCACTACCCTTAAATGACCGCCCTGGAATGCATGCCATTCCCAAATTTGTACTAATTCACCTCAATAACTTCACAATCCCAATCATCATGAAAATGATTAACCATTTATCATCACAGAAAAGATCAATAGCCAACCTCTATCCAATAGCGATGGTTCCATTCCTTAAAAAGAACAGAGATCCAACATCCATCAACAGCTTAAGACCCATATCCATGACCCCTATCCTCATTAAAATAATAGAGGGTGTCATAAAGGAAAAAATACAAGACAAAATCCTAAACAAAATATAAGAATCACAATTTGCCAGAAAAACATCATCCACACTAACTGCAATGGGAGAGATCAAAATATTACTGGACCATATCAGATCTAAAAAATTGTCCAAACATATTGCAGTACAGATTGAAATTACTGAAGCATTCGATTCAGTCAACATTAATACTCTACTTGATTTACTGGATGAATGTGAAATTTTCACAGAAATTATCCAAATCATTGATACCCTCTTCCACAACAGACTAATACACATATCGCTCAATGGGTCATATTCCAACGGTTTCTCCCCTACCAGATCTATTCCGCAGGGATCCCCATTGAGTGCCCTACTCTTTTCATGCTACATTAACCCCCTGTTAATAGCATTAGAGATCTCCCTCCCTGGAGTATTTATACCACACATCAAGAAATCGATGAAGACCATCGCCTATATGGACGACGTTCTTATTATCCTACCATCCCAGAAATTCCTAAAACCTCTCTACAAAATCCTTAACAATTTCTCTAAAACCTCACAGCTTACCATAAACCCTGAAAAGTCATCATCATGGCGTATTCTTAATGGAAGAAAAATCAAATCTAACTTTCTAGCCAAGCCTCAGAATTTTCTAGGATTGCCTATATATAAATCCCAATCCGCCATGTCGAAACATATACAGAATACCATCATTGACTCAACAAATCATCTTACACAGACACTCTCAAAAGTTTATTTATCCCTCCAAGGCAAGGTGGCATTACTAAACATGAAAGTAATGTCTAAAATAGCCTACTACCTGCCCATCATATCCGTGTCAAAGACCTTCATTAATAAAATCAATAGGATATGTGCGGGTCTGTTCTGGAAGTGCCACATAACCTCCATTAGTATTTCAAGAATGCAATATCACAGAAAACTCAATGGAATGTCTCTACATTCCATTCAAGCTATTAACTACCAAAAAGGTCACACACTAATCTTCAACCGTAGCCAAAAATTTGGCCAACCCCTAATATTAACAGAGGTGATACCTACAGACACTCCCCCTCCTATCAAGGCTGGTTGGCTAGACCAACTAATTTCCCTTCTAAAACAACATAACAGCACCGCTACTGACGTATTCAAAAACAAAATTAACATATGGGATGCACACAATTTAATAAGCCCTAAACTACCTCAAATTAAACCAAGTCTTGGCTGTTCCAATTACCGAATCACCATCTTATTCAAATTCTGGAAGTTGGAACCCAAATTCCTCGACTATCTAATAAAGGTGAACCTAAATGCAATGCATACCAATTGGTTCCTGCATTACAAAAGAGGTATAAGAAACATAGACCCCATTTGTTCAAACTGCTTAATGCATGAAGAAACATTTGAACACATCATGCTTTCTTGCATGGGATTGGGAAGGATTAAACTCATAATATCTCAAAATAGTATTATTGATTACTATAAAATTCTAACAATCAAAGAGTGTATTAAGGAAAGAGACTTCCCCACCATTAGGATAGCAATATTTGTTACATATTCTATCTGGGTGACAAGATGTAAATTAAAGTTTAGCATTCCCCAGCCAGAAGCAAACTCTTTCTTCCTCACTACCCTTTCAAAACAACAAAAGAAAGACAGAATGCTCTCCTCAAAGTTTCTACACGAACAAACATGGAAACTGTTCAAAATACCCTACCTACAAAATGACATCAATCCTAATGATTGATAAACCATATAACAGGTAAAAGAAATAAGCAAATATCTGAATAATGTATGAACATAAAAATGCCCTAAACACACACTAATGTTTCTCTGATCTACGATCTGACTAAACAAACAAATCAGATCTCATCTCATTCTACACAAACTCTTGGAGAACCTATAACAATATAAACATGTATAACTATCACTGAAAACATTTGTATATCCCTATTATTAATAAACCTACATTTTTTTAAATAAAAATAAATAAAAAGCATTTAATATTAAAAAAATCTTTATCTATTTTAAGTGAAGTTTTTATTTTGAGTTTGAATGATGAATACATTATAAATAAAGTTTATATAATACATAATGCTTATAAATTATATAAGCTTATGAGAAATAATTTTTGAAATAAATTTGGCATTAATGTTGTTAAAAAATAGTATTTTGAATTGTTCCTTCAACTAATAAATAATTTAATAAATCATTGAATGTGCTGATACAATTAAAAATAGCATGCATTAAAATGTGAACTAAGCATCACTACATAAACAAACAGACTCCATCTTAATGAATTCCTAGTTAAAAACAGCAAAACAAAAATTGTATTTATATTTACAATATTCATTGAATTCATCTCGATTACTAGGATATTAAATTTAATCTCAGAGTTTGATCTATGTTTAAATATTTTGAAAAGAACATAAGCCTTTCAAATTGAAAAAAAATTATGAGTTGAGGTATGAATTCTACTGATAGAAAATAAATGTCAAATTGATTGCAAATGGTAAATTTAACTATTAATAATTCTGAAAGTTATAAAGATTGAAGAACAGATCAAAGATGAAAATGTTTGTATTTGTTTTCCAGGTCATAGATCTCTGAGATGCCCCTCAAATTATACAACTGAATAGTATTGTTTATACTCAAAAGCCTTGAAAAGAGGCTGAGAAGGAAACTACAGAGATTTTCTAATAAAATCAATTGTAGGATTTTCACAAAGGAAGTAAAAGCTACCATTTTAAAGATGTTTTAAAATAGATTAACATCTTAAGACTAGTGATAAAAGCATATGTATCTCTCTACTTTAAAATCTTGAGTTGCCAGTGATTATCAATGGTGATACAACTCTCATTTCCAGAAGAATTTCTGACTCTGCTTCTATTAATGAGGACACGGATTCAAAGGTAGAACCAATGTAGTTACATTTATAGCTCTTAACTCTTTTTTTATTACTAAGCTAAAATTTTAGTTTGAAATTCAAAATTAGTAAAGTATGATTGTGACACTAGGTTCGTTACTATACATTTTAATAGCCTCAGTTGTATTCTATTTGGAGGTACTTTTTCATTGGCTAGAAAGGTCAATATTAAAATACTATTTATCAAAATTTTTTATATTAACTGAAGCATTTCTTCTCTTTGTAGTTGAACATCATCTATTAAAAGTTTGAGTTATCAGTGTTTTCCAGGTGACCATGCAATTTAATTCTCATCCTATGATCGTTTTTCTTTGATAAATGATTTCTCAAAATTAATGCAAGAATGTCACTTTGAAAAAGAAATCCAGTACAATCAAAATCGAACATTTTTTGAACAATCCAGATTTGAATGACATACATCAAATTTTCATTATTAAATATTAAAGATGTTTTCTGCAAATTAAAGCAGAAGAGAAATAAAGAATGGAAAAGAATATTAAAAGTATAAAAGTATTACCATTTTTTAAAATGTTTATTACATGAGTTCCATTTACTTTTTTGAATTTAATATTTTAAAACCTTATTTTTGCTTAAACTATGTAATTATCATTAATATATGTAACAAAAACATAACTTTTATAAATTATTAATACTTTGTATGTTTTAAAAATTAAAATAAAGAGGTATGTTAGTTTATTACAAGTTGTGATGGGAAGCTACTGAGATTTTAAAAAAAAAAGGCAGTAATACGTTTTTGTAATGAAATTAAAAGCCACCATATTTAAGCATATTTTAAAAATAGATTCCCAACAGAATAAATACAATTTAGTAATGTTAAAAATTATTCTCAAAATATTGTTGCACGTATCTTTTTACTTATAGTCGATTTCATTTACGTGTTAGATTATCTAATATCTACTTCACATAATTTATCCTAACCAAATGTAATATAATTATATATAATATACTTTTTTTTTTGCTAATTATCAATAAAATATAAAAATACTTAAATAGTTTCTTAAGATCCCTCTGAAAAGGAATAGGAAAAGGATAGTATTTATTTGAAGATTTAATTGCCAGCTGATAAAAGCATTTTAGGAATTTTTACTTCTTTTAACCTTCAGCTAATAAATAACTAGAAACTTATTTATTAGTTAATGATTACATATTTAGCTGACCAAGTTATGATTTAACTATATAAAAACATTATATACTGTGACCATCTGAATGGGCACAATCAATTGAGATGCTTTGTATTTGCATCGAATAGTTATATTATATTTTTTTTAAAAAAAATGAAATAGCCTTAGAATTTTAAAATTTTTTGCTGGAGATTGTTTGAAGCTTAGGTATGGGTTGCTTATGCAGTTGATTGACCACTTTATAAGTATTTGTTATTACTTTTGTGGTTAGTGAAGTATTTAATGCCAGAGAGAGGGGTTGTTATTATAGGAATTGGTATATTTGGGTAGGAAAATGCAAAGTTATTTTATGTTAGTGTAATATTTGGTTGAATGGTTTCAAAATCCTTTATTCATTAATACTTATCCTTTTGTCAACAATTAATAGTCATTTCAATTATATTTAATTAGAATAGTTTAATATTTAGGTTGCAGTACATGTGCATGCATATATGTCTGTATTATGTTTCATTTCATTTTCATCTTTTAATAACAGCAAACAATAGTACATGTACAATAAAAACATTTAAATTACAGTGATTATCTTAAATAATTTAACAAATATATATTTCTTTCCAATGATTAATAGATAGTTGAATCAATGAATTATTTTACAAATTAAATAAATTATTAATCATATTTGTTTAATAGTTAATTAATATTCATTTTTCTTTCAAGTTTGTAAAAGCTATTTATTTTATTATTTTTTTTTGTCTTGATTTAATTCTAAAAAATCAAATGTTTTTTTTTTTTTTTTAGAAAAGATTTTTTTTGAATATGTAATTAGCTTAGATAGAAAAGAAGCGTGGGAGTAACCTTGTGAAGGGAAATGACCTTTTTGCTAAAGAGAGCTATTTAATAAAGATCTCCAGTAAAAAATTTGCATATTATGTAATGTAATTGTAGCCAGAAAACAGTGATTCATTATTGTGAAAATTAAAAAAAAAACAGTTGCTGAAGTCAAATTGATTTTAAAAAGACTTTGGAGTAAAACATCGAAAGGATCTTAAGAAATTTATTATGGGAAGAGTTAACTAAAATGGAATTCTAAATTTTCAAAAGGTACACAGTTTACTTTGCTCTCCTCAATTTAAACGTTTTGAATTAACCTTATCATAACTATTGCTCTTTTAAAATGTATGTTGATAATGTCCAGGCTACACTACTTCATTTAATTGTCATTTTAAATAAGAATAAATTGCATGAATATTATTGTTGTATCACTAACCAACATGTGTATTTTTAATATATCTGGGAAACACATGCAGAACTATTTTACAGAATATATTTTAATTCTTCATTATTTTCCGTGTTATGTTTTTGTGAGGATTAAACATAGGATTAAGAATACGCATATTTTGATAAATCATGCCATGTTCAAATTCATCATAAAGAGATAACAGTATTTATTTATCTGGTGTTTCTGGAAATAATACATATTTTAAATGAAGGAAATAAAATGTGAGTTACTTCAAATTAAGTATTTGCTTAAATCGAATGGAAGAATAGAAATGTGGGTAATTTTTGTTCTCTTCGATAAAGATGGAATATAAAACAAAGTATTATTAATTGTGGAATTACTAAGGAACCATGGTATCTTAATTGACAATATTTAAGAATAAACCATGCGTATAATAGACTATAAAGTGTTAAATGCTATTCAAGAAAACTAATAAGAATAACTGCATATTTAATTTAGCACTACAATGGAGAATGTCTGATATTTTCAGTATAATAAAGGAGAAATTAATTGCTTGTGTGTGTGATTCGGTACCTCAAATAGATATGCTATGAACACTGAAGGTGCTGGGTTAGATTTAAGTTACGATTATATTTTTTAAGTTATCCTGCAGAAGTTTGTTTATTTAAATTCAGTTTGGAATGTGTCCTATATTGTTTCATAAACGTGGAGCAGGGCTTTGCAAGTGAACTTTTATTTTAAGTTACAAAACAAATAACTTTTGTTTCTTTATTTTTTTTTATTGCTTGTCATTATTAATGTATATTATTGATAATAGGCTTACTTATTATTATGTTTTATTGATAATTTGGGTTATTTTGACCTTCAAGACCGTCTCCAAAATATATCCAAATGAGGAATATGCTGGCAAAAATTGATTGTGTACAAATAAGTCTTATTGTTCTTTTACGAAGGTAAAAGAAAGAAATATATATTTTTTAATATATTATTAGAGAGGTTTATATTTATTTTGTATACTTTATTATCTCAAAGTAAGAATTTTGTTCTTTTTTCAATCAACGAACATATAATAGAAATAGTTTGCTAGATATGAAAGAAAGTTCGTTCGCAATAATTATAACCATTAAATTTTAAAAAGTAACCTAAAGTTTATTCTGAATTAAAAGTTATACCTTGATGCAATATTTAATTACCATGTTGCCTGCATAGTGTGTAATTTAGGGTTAATTTTATATATATTTTTATTCGCGGGTGTGTGTCTGTTTTGCATAATTATGACATTTGTTTGATAAAGTTCAGTTTGTGAATATTTTTATGTATAAATTTCAGATGCTGTCATATTCTACTGAGTGGAACAGATTAGTATGTTATCTGTATGTATTTATCTGCCAGCGTGTATTTATAATGTTCGATATTTAGAAGAGCTTTGAGAATGTAAAGAAATCTGATTGCGTTATAATGTTTGTAGGGATAAAAGATTTTGCTTATTTAGTATATGTTTTTCCATGAGTAGAGCCTAGTTTATATTATATGTGTATGATTAAATGATATTTTTCGAAGTTAAGTGATGTTTTCTTAGAGCCCTGGTGATGAGGAAGAAGTTCCCCACCAGTAGTGTATTTAGAAGTAGATGAATTATTGTTGAAGTATGATTAAATGATGTTTAGGAAGTTATATGACATTTTTCTTATATTCTTGGTGATGAGGAAAAGGTTCACCACCAACAGTGTATTTAGAATCAGATGAATTATTGTAGAAGTGTTCAGTAAGAGTTTATCAGCTCCTCATGTAGATTTCCCTTATAACGTATAGTCCGTATAATCATGAAAATATAGCTCTGTGTTAATTAATATGTGGTCAGATAAATTGTTAAATTAATTCTTGATGTAATATTAGTGTCTTATTTTATTGATGAATTACGACATTGTCCGAAATAAAGTAATTACATGATATTTTCTTAATAAATGGAGAGTTTGTAGAAAAGATTATTTTCTATCATTGTTGCTTGACACACGCACACACACGCGTAATATAAATAATATCGCGTATATAAAGTATAGAGTTATTGAAATTAAAATGAGAAATAAATGTTTCGAAATACATTACATTTATTTAAATAGAAGTATAAAGTTATTGAGATTAAAACGGGAAATAAATATTTTAAACTACAGTATATTTATTTAAATAAAGGTTATAAATCATCAAATCATCAGAATGAACATGATTTTGTTGCTATGCATGAAAGGTATTCATAATTGAAAGTGATTATTTAGTCAATTAGAAAAAGTTGCTTGGTTGAGAGCCAAATATAATTAATTTGATTTATTTTATTAATCAATGGTAATATCCTCTCAAAAGTATTTTTTTTCTTGTGTTAATAATATAATATGTTGTTTATTTAGTGTCATGTAGATGAAACATGTAGGCAAAGCATGTGTTTGAAGTCAGAATATTTAAGTTTTGTTGTTAATTTGCTTTGATAATAGGGATAATCCCAAACTGATGCTTAAAGTTTATTTGATAATTTAAAAATCTGTAGGACAAGTAGTCCAATTGTAAATATCATGTTAAACCAAATTATTTTATTGTAATAAATGATTTATTTTATTTGTTTAAAATCTTAAAATTGTGTCTGGAGTTATTATTGTATACATTCGTGTTTTCCATTTCCACATCTCCACATTTCATAAATCTATCATAAAATAGATACATTATTTTAGAGTTATAATATTAAATCTGCTGGTGTCTGACAATATTGTTTTTCTTAATCCAAACATTATAAGGAGCATTTGCCACTGGATAAAAGTATTAGAAAGGTTGCCAAGTTAGTATATTTATTAGATGATGATATGAAATTAAAATACCCTATTTCTGTCATTATCTTATCATTGAAACACAGTACAATATTTTAGTCAATTTGTTTCATTACAGTTTTATCATACTTTAGAATTATAACTTATGGGCCAATGTAGTTTATTTAATTCAACTGTGTTTGTTAAATTCCCTGAGATCTTATTGTTTATTTCTTGATTGGTATTAAAGTAGGTGTTTAGATTGTGATATGCCAAGTCATAGAATTGTTTAGTATTATAATTATAGCAAGCTGATATATGTTATATTTGGATGAAGGAATAAATTAAGTTTAAAGTATATTTTAATAGACTGTACCGATAAACATGATTCTTTATCATACAATTAATTAATAAAAAGGATTTACATTATATTTAGTGTTTGTAATATTTCTTCTTTCATTTATTTATCATCATATATCTTATGAACTGCCTATAGCCTCCCACTGAGCAGAGCTGAACATAAACTTAAATACAGAGTCTCAGTAATAATTTTGCAGCTTGTTATATTGTTCTATTCATTAATAGAACTGGCGTCTGGGCATTTCGCTCATGTAATGGATATGAGCAGTGTTGGGAGTGTAGGTTATAATACATAGTTATAAAAATGAAATGAAATTTCCTATGTGAATACATTAGTAAAATTGTTGTGAGATTGATTATCTTTCTATATAACTGAGACTGCAAATATAAAAGATCATTTTGCATTTGTTTGACAGTCTAGAAAGAACAAGAGTGTGATTTCATAGTGTTTTACTAATTTGTTCAAACCAAAAACTACATTCATATATAAATGTATATATGCACACTTCTGGACTTATGGATGATTTATGGTATGATTGAGCTAAGGTGAAAAATACACTAATAATAACAAAACATGAAAATATATTTATGAAATTATTGAAAAATATAATGAAAATTTTTCCATATATGAAACTAGATAAAGTCTTCAGCTATGATGTAATCATGGCAATAAACAATCAAAACAGATTGTTCAAACTAAACTGTGTCACCAAGTAATAAACAGTAGCATTTGTCCTATTTATATTAAGAGCCAAAAAAACAGGCTGTTTCTAAATGAACACCCATGATAATATACAAGTATAAATCAGACCATAAAATATTTTTATATGTGGCAATTTGAAGTACATCAACCTTTCTGAATCTTCACTAGCATTCAATTACTTTCCACAGTTATATATATAATAAATTAAAAACTTTTCATAAATTTGAAATGGAATGGAATTTTTTTCACATAGTATATAATATAAAACCTTTAGCTATCATCAACTAAAATAAGATATACAAGCTGAATAACATGATCTAATAATTAGTAATAAAATTTGACTGATTTACATTTGGCTAAAAAAGGCACTGCTTCTAGCTTAATATCAAGATGGTATTTGATTAGTCAATCAAATTAAATAGTTTAAGTTAGAATAATAAGTCAATACTAGATTCTAGTGCTACATAATATCCATTTTTTAGACTGGTTTTAAGCTTTCATCTTCATCAACGATGGTTTAGGATTTGGAAACTGGAATTAAAGCATGAATGCATCTAATAAAGTTGCTTTTAATTTTTTTATTCTCAAGTTTGCCAATTTATTTGTATAGCTATATAAACCTATTTCACAGAACCATCAAGACCAAATATATTACTAAAACAATTTGCAAGTGAGATTACCATAGAAACATTTAAATAAATTCGTAAATAATATCCATGTTTTGCCAATCTATTTTGTCAGATAAAAACTGATCACTTTTATCTGATCTTCAGTTTGTTATATAATAATAAATCAAGCATTAATACTTTAAAAAGGCTGGAAATTTTTGTTCTTGGCAATTTTGTTTTTATATTAACCAGTTCATTATTTTAAATACTAATTTAAATGGTATACTAATTATTTTAATGAGCACATAAATAATTTTATACACTATCAGATATATAATGCTAAGAATATAAATTTATTCTATAGTACCGAATGAAGAAGTCTAAATATGTTACTTAAACAATTTACAAGCAAGAATTCCCAGAATCTTTTAAATAAATTTGATAAGTAATACTCACCTTTTGTTATATCAATGACAATCTGTCTAATTTTCAGTTTTTTATATAGTAGTAAATAGATTTTTCAAGCTTATATAAATGGTTCTGGGGTAGAATAAAAAGAATTGTTTCTGAAAGCATATATGTAAGTTGAGAAAATCATAAGGATGTTTTGTTGACATTAATCTTCATAGCCACATCAGCATAAAACTGAGATTATATATCAATTGATGTGATATTAGATCTCAATAGCTACCAACAATGTTAGTAGGGATAAAACCTTTATTCTTAATTTTCTAATTTTAGGATATTATTTTGAAGAGTACAAAGAATTTTAAAATGGCTTCTAGATAAATAAATGTCATAAGTTCAGATTATTGATTAATCAAACTTATAGGTAATGACTCTGGAATAGAGACAGTTGGGCTTAAAAATATCTTAAATTAAAATAGACACATAACTGAGATGTAAATAAATTCGAATATTTTTAAATCTCTTTAGGTTTCAAATCATTTAAAAAAAAACAAAAACATATTGAATTAGAAATGTGATGCTTGCTGGTTTAATATTGAATTAGATAACATCATTCTGTTTTCCTTCTATAACTATTTCTATGCAAATATTGGACAGTTGTCAAGTCTTGGTGACATAGTGGTTAGCATAGCTGCCTTACAAGCAGCTGACCCGGGTTCACTTCCTGGTCAATGCATTTGACATACATATATATATATTGGACAGTTAATGCTATTGTATGATAATTCAAGAAACTTCCCATGACCAATTTTTAAATAATTGAACCTTTTGATATAAAACATAGTTTGGCAGTATACTAGCCAAGTACTATTTTTTATTCCTTTTATATTATTCAAACTATTAGTTAAAGACGTAAGATTTTGTTTGCAATTCAATCCAAAAACTATATTCTTGCAAATATAGTATCAGATGTAATATGAGGAGAATTCGAAATAATGACTTTTTTTCACAAAATTACTAAGAACATAAACAATAAGTTAAAAATTAATTTCAACTTAAGCTTTAATAATGAACTATTTATTTAGATACAATTTTTTCCAGAAGCCACTAACATATATATAATAAGGCTGTAACCTCAAGAATATGCTTGTAAAAATGCGATATTAGGGACCTCTACAGGTCTTAACCACAAGCTTACGCATTTTTACACGCATATTCTTGAGGTTACAGCCTTAGTAAATATTACTTACGTAATCAATGTGCGTTTAAATAAATTTATAATTATAATATATGTATGTTGAAATTGTATATCCCATTTGACAAGGTTTATACATTTAAATAAGCCAAAAACAAAGTAAAAAATAATTCTCTTCAAAAATTTGAAAGAAGTTTAACAGAAAATCTTATAACTTTAATATACATTATATTAAAACAATCACTTGTTTCAAACATTAACTTATTTAAAATAATTAAACATTGTAGTATTTTACTATAAAATATAAACCGCTGCTTATGAGATTTTATAAGTGTTTAGACATAGTTTGCATTAAGATGATTTTAAAAACTATTCTGCACTTAATGTTTACATTTGAAACAAACACAGATGTTTCTATTTTTAGAAGTTAAAGTCACGTGCTATTTTCATGCGCCTATAACTTGTTAAAAATCAGAGAGACCACAATTAATCAATTAATTTATTTGGAAGGGGGGAAAAAATCTAACAAAAAAGATTTGCGCTTCAATGTTTTTTTTTTATAATTTTATTAGTCAGATTTTTAAAAATTGTTTTTTATGAACTTCTTAAATGCAATAACTTATAATATATATATAAGCGCTTTAACACACTGAAGAAGAAACTGTCAGTAGTAACTTATAATGAAAATATTAAATTTTTTTATGAAGTGGAAAATTTACAATAAGCATTGTTAAATTTCTAATAAAGATATTTCAGTTGTTTAACATAGCGTTTCTCAACCCTTTTGCCGCGCCACCCAATAGACTTCATTGAAATAGTTCTGCGACCCAAATGTTTATTACATAAATTATAATATAAAATAAAATAGATATTACATCAACACAGTTCTGTATATATGTATATATTCGGACCAATTTGATAATATTTATAATGAACAAATAATTTGTGAGTTAAAAGCTTAACACATTTTGTGAATTACCAAAAAATGTGTTTTCTTTTCAAATAAGGTTGCAGTAATTTTCCACCATTGGCGCTGGTTGACACTTTGGCTGCATTAATTTTAGTTGCATTTTTGGTTGCAATTTTTTGAACAATTGCATTTTGAAAATAATCATGAAATTTAACATTATAATTATTTAAGTTCAAATATACAATTGAGTTTGAGATAACTACACAAAGCATAGGTAGATTACTTACTAATTGTTCTTATTAATACTAATATTTTTTTAAAATGTAAAAAGATTTTTGCTATCAGATATTTATGTTTTATTTCTTGGTGCATATTCGCGATGCATTAAAAATTGCACCCAATATTGGGTCACGACCCAAAAGTTGGAAAACTCTGGCTTTAACATACTCAAATATCTGCAAATAAAATCAAAAACTATTTTGGAAAGCAATTCTGATAACATCTTATATCTAAATAATATAAATGATAATTATGTTTTAAAATAATACAAACCAGTGCATTTTTTTTCAATAAAATTTTATTATACACTAACTATCAAAGTAAACAAACTGCCAATCTTTAAAAAAAAAACAATGACCTTCCTATATCAATTGTACATCACTTGAAAGAAAAGAGAAAATAGACTTTACCTGTCAGTTAATATATTAATTTAATATTTTCTAGTGCATCTTATAAAGAAACCTTACAAAAACTGCATTCATTTCAATCATATTTTAAAACAGACACTAAATAATTCTTTAAAATATTGTGAAACAATTTAAATATGTCAAGTGAACATTTTTTACATATAATTAGAATTTATTTTCAAATTACTTACAAATCTTTAAAGATGTTCGTGAAATGTAAACTGTCACCAAAGATAAACATTTTAATTTTAAATTATTGCATCATTATGATATGACATTTAGATGCCAAAGAAGCTATTTGGCATAAAAATTCCCTTGCAATGTCTTCATAATAAAGTTCTCAAATTATTATCTTAATTGATAACTAAAATTATTCAGTTTATTAATACTGTTACTAATTCATTTTATGGATAATTTAAATGGAAATATTGCTATATTATAATCACAACATTGGAAATAAACTTTAATTTGCAATATTTGTGTATCTCATTTAGAATTCTTACCTCAAGAAAGAAAGAAAAAGTATTTTTCTTTTCTTTTTTTCACTCTTTCTCTGGGTGAAAATATAATCAAAAGTTTTCAAAAATTTATTACCTTAATTGCACTGAATATATAATATATTTTTAAAGTAGAATATGCATATTATTAAGAGTTTATTGGAAATAATAATAAATAAATAATTTTATTATATTGTAATTAAAATGTCTGATAATATTCCAAAAAACTAGGTGAAAAAATAAAATGAAGATTGTCCCTCTAAGTTTAAACTACATGTTTAATTTTCATAATAAATATTTTGTAAATATTTTATACAGAACTACACTTTGAATGGTGATATAGTTTTATATAATACAGTGAAAAATATTTTTTTTGATATTAAATGATTTAAAAGGTAACAAACTTTTCTTATACTGCTGTAATTTATAAATATCTGTTCTTAAGTCCTCTCCTGAGAAGTGCCATTAACCAGTGTTTTTACTGAATCATATTGCTTTTGAGGGCATGTGTCATCATATTCATAGCATTGAGATTTGTGTGATTGGGTGCACACACACACACATATATATATATATATGCAGTACATTTATTTTTGTATATGTAAATTATATTGCCCCATTTCTTTGACAGGGAGAATCAGGATTTCTACCTATTCATGACATTAGGGTTGTTGGCTGTCATGCCTCTTAAAATTTCTGCTTGAAATCATTTTGCTCAATGAATATGATAATGGTGGCTATGGACTCAAATGGATGTTCCATTGCATTTTGGTGACTGATGAAAATAGACATATGTTCAGGATTGTTTATGGATTTTTGAAGAGATATTTGTGTTGAGAAATCTTTTTAGAGAGTCAAGTGTGTGATTCACCATAATAGATAGTGCTGCATCCTGCTTAGGGGTATGCAATTTTGTATGCAGTGTGTGGAGTTTGATCATTATGGAGTCCATACTTTGAATTATTTATGAGTCTGTTTATTGTGGGAGGAGTATAATAGCTTATTCAATATATTTTCCAGCAAATTTTATTTAGATTTTTGGCTACACATGGTATATATGGGAGCAGTATCCAAGGTTTGTCATTTTTGGGCCTCTCTCTCTATATATATATATATATATTATATAGGCACCAAATCACATAAATCTCAATGTTATGAATATGAAGACATACATCATCCGCGAAAGTTCTAAGCTTCAGTAAATATGCATTCGTTATTAACTTTTCTTAGGAAAGTACTTAAGTACAGATATTTATGATATAAAATGAATAATTATTGGTGTGAGTAATTTTCATATTTAACATACTTGAATGCTAGAAACAATATAAAAAGGAGTGCAGATACTAAGCATATTTGCATCAAGATAATATTAATTGGACTAAATATTTTTAAGATTTATAAAAAGCTAAATAGAAGATAGCTTATTCATCTAAGTACAGTTTTTTTTGTCATATAACAATACTTAAAGATGTGGGTAGATAAATAGTAGTGGGAGGAATAGCCTACAACTGTTATTCTCCATAAAATTAAATGATAATTAAATATAAATATGTTCCATGCCATCAAAAAAGTATAGATATTGCATGATTGTCATAAGAAAAATAATTTAGAGAAAAGATGAAAAAGTTTTCAAAATTATTAGTGATGTGTATAACTGATATGCAGCCTTTATAATCATGATTCAAGATAAATTTTTTCAAAGTTGTATTTTATTAATTCAAGGATTGTGTTGAAAAAATAAATATGAGTTCAGTGATTTCATATTTCCCTTTATGAATAATCTGTATGATGTGAAATCGTCATGCTATAATCAGCAATAAGGACTAGGACATTAGATGACTTCCTTCCCTCACTATGACATCATATTTTTAAATATCCCTGATATAGGGAAAATTAAATATATTACCATGATTTTAATTATAATTTTATTGTATAAATCCAGGAAGAACTTTTTAATTTTTTATTTCTTATAGTTTAAAAGATATCAGCAATGACCAGAAGCCTTATCTTCCAATTCTTGCCACCTTGTGCCATCTTTTTCTCAAGTTTTTGATGAATCAAACATTACATGCTTGACATATTATTTATATAAGCAATCAATCCCTAAAAAGGAATAAGGGATTTTTCATAGAAATTATATCAGTAAATATTCCATGATTTAAAATGATAAAGATTCATTGCCAATTTCATGTAAAGAAGCACATATTAAATGTGATATCAGACACTGTGTTACATATAACTGCTAAAATGAATGACTTATGTTGATAGAATCTTTATCATGATTGTGATTTTAAGGAAACAATTAAAATATTGATATTTTTATTTGTCAAATAATTTATAAAAATTGTTAATCTAGTTTGGAGTTAATTATATAATTGAAATTAAACCATAGATTAAGAATGAGTAATAAAGGTCAAGAGTTGTCAAGCATTGGTGGTCAAGAGGTCAGAGATGGCTGCTTTACAAGCAGTTGTCCCGGGTTAGTGGGTTCACTTCCCGGCTGATGCTGTGACACATGAAAAAAAAAAAGGTCAAAGAGTTCATACCTACAGTAGAAGTACAAACTAATAAAACATAAGAAAACACTTTTATTTTGTATAAGTGTTTTTAATTATTTCTAAAATTATAATATTGTTGAATAAAAATGTAATTCCAGAAAAAGTAGGAGATTTCTATAAATGTGAGATCAAAGTTCATACCATGGATTCATAGAAATGGTGATGACTGGTACTGAATTTGAAGTTGGATGACTAAAAAAAAGTACTTATGTAAACAGATAAAATTATTTTCAGTTTTGTATTTCACATTTTATTGATAATAGATGTATTAGATAGACAGATGAAAATTAACATATAGGGCAAGATAGTATGATATTCCATGGTTTTGTCTACCTTACTTTGGGTTTGTAGGCAAGTGAAAGTTAACAAATGGGCACAGGATATTATGAGTCTCAATAGTTTAATCTATCTTATGTTGGGTATAAGTCTTTAGTCATTGTCATCCAAAATAAAGTACGAAAATTTATCAATTGCTTTAAATAAACTTCTCTCAATATTCATTAAATAGTAAAGCACTTAATTGAAAAAAACATTATTAAATTAGTAATGCAAAGCATTGAGTAAATAAGAAATGTACATTGTTTCTTATTTTCTTCTATCTTCTCTAGTGTTTATCCTTCTCCACAACAAATATATAAATCTAGATCTTAAAAAGTATATATAAATTTACACAAATAGCCCAATACATATTTATCTTACACCTATTCAGACTTACAATAAAGATTGCCCAAAAATAGAAAATAATCTATATCAAAAGAAAGTCACTGTAATTCCAATAACGTAACCGTCAATAGATATCTAACCTACAATATTATTACTTATAATGCATATTACATAATCATGCTTATTATGATTATTCATAAGCTGTTTACAAACTGTCTTTGGTGCAGAAAACAAATTTAATCAGACTTAAGATGAAATGAACTTTAAAAACAAGCTAATAAAATGTATTGACATTATAAATCAAGGTACATCTTTGCATAAAAATTACCAAGTCATTAAAAGCACATTGTTATAAAAAATTATCTAATATCTTCAAATATATGTACACTGATTGAATGCTACACTTATTGATATTATCTTAATATATCAAATTATATATTTTTCTATGAATAATTTGAATTAAGGATACCATAATATATAAATTATTCTCTGTTCTTTCTCTGTATTCAGATTATTTCAAATTATTTGTTTTTTACAATAAGATTATTAATTCTAGATTGTTGCAGACTATATTTTCTTTATTTTTCTCTTCAGCATACAATATTACTTTATACTACATTAATTGTCCATAATCCTTTCAAATTATAGCGCATGTAGTATCTACTTACTAATAAATAACTTCTTTTCCCTAAAAAATTGGATGGAGAAGATTTGTAGCAAATGAAACTTTGCTGGAATGTCTAGCAGTTATATTTAATAGATCTCTCCTCCCATTTCTTATTAACTTATCAATATTTTACATAAAGATATGAATTATCTTCTTTCTACAAGGGAAATGTCACAAATAATTATAAATATAAATTTTTGTTAGTAATTATATTAAGAGATTTAATTACTAAAAAATATATGATCAGAAAATCTCTTGATTTAAAAAATGAAATTTCAATATCTTAATTTCATATTTTATTTATATAGTTATTTCAGAATAATGATAAAAAATGAGCAATGATTTTTATTATGTATTTATAATAAAAAGTACATTTCTTCCAACATATAGACAATATATACTTTCATTTATACATGAATTCAACAGTGTAAAATGTCTGAAGTGTGATTCAGTCAGATAACCAGTGATTCACAACCAATTTAGGATAAGGTAATTAAGAACCTGTATTTAGTTTGCAATCTTTTCTTCTAATTTTATTTTGAACTTTTAGTTTATTACTCACAAATTAAAAAGTTTGTAAAAATACACAAAAAGCTCAGTACTTCCCAAATTTTATTTAAAATTAAAAAATACAACATATATTAACAAAAAGAAAAAGAATACATAAGTAAAGTTTACTTTTTTATATAAATTTATACTTTTCATATTGTTAAAAATGTACTTTTTCAGATATTACTTACAAGGTGTGATTAGTGTTACACATTAGACCTGCTACACCCTTTCACATATGTATCAATCTGCTGGTAATTTTCTAAATGTTGCAAAAATTTCCTGATATAATGTGTACACAGAGTCCATTTTGATAACTTTATTCTTTAAGGTTGTTTGAATTTCTGGTGTACACATTATTTGACAAGATTGCAAGGTTAAAAAGTTATTGATAGACTGATATGTATGTGAAAAGACATAGCAGGTCTAATACATAAGTACCTAAAAGTTTTATTGATTTGAATTAAAAATGTCTGGATTACAGCTTAATTCGATCAATTTAGTGCTAAAACATTACATGATCTCCGTAGTTATGAATCACTGGATTTCTTTTTAAAAAGAATTTTTATATTTAAAACATAGTAATTTAAATAAAATCTTTTATATTTTATGCGCATATATATATATTACTTCTAAAATTAAAAATGAAGGAAAGTTACAATAAAACAAAAAACAAACAAATCATGGAAAAATCAAATTTAAATTACGAATTAAGCTCTCCAATGTCCTATTATTATATGGAAAACTGAGACTTGCTTAGTGACTATAATGTACGTTTAAAAGACATCCTTCTTATAGTAAAGAGATAAAATTACAACCTTAATCAAAAAAATTTCCAAACAATGGAACAAAAATTAATTAGTTTATTTAGCTAAAAAAATTGCATTATTATACATTTAGCTGCTAAATTCAGAAAGCCTTTTTTAAAAAAAAATCATATATAGAATAAATCATTAAATAAATTAAAACACAGTGGCGTTTTATTAGGATAAAGAAATAAAAATTGTACGTTAAATGTTTTGCTTTTTAATTATATTTATTAGAATAGAAAAAATATAAATTACACGTACACCTTAATCAATTTATCTTTCTATCCATCTATTTACTTTTCTATTTATCAATTGAATTTCCATCAAATCATTCATCTATCACCAATATATAGATGTATCTACATAATTATCTACTTGTCTATCTATTGACATACTTATATATATATATATTAGCATCAGTATGGGATTTGAGTTTTCATCATCAGATTTTCAATGATATGGATGGCTCAAAAGTTGAAGGTTGGAGTGGATTGAAACCTGTCCATTAAGTATAAAGATTTGCTGTCTTAATATAAACTGAGCACTGATTATATATATGTGTGTGGGAGATGATAATCTGGACCAACTGATGAGTGCTGGTTTAGCACGAAATACAATAATTTGAGATTATTTTTCTTTTCTACATGTGTGTGGTCATGTGTATCAATTGTATGAGATAGTGTGGATAGTTGAAGGTGCTTGAAAATCTGAGTTCAAATCCTCTATACTTACAATTTAAGTTCCCAGGTTTGTGAAGAGTGTCTGCTTTTCAAATATTTACATATCAAGCTTGTATCCTGTCCATCCCTCTTATATATATTTAATGGATACTGTCCTATACATGAGGGGTCAGAGTGACTTCAGGTCAACATGGGCATGGCAATAATATTAGCATCAGCATGGGATTTGAGTTTTCATCATCAGATTTTCAATGATATGGATGGCTGAAAAGTTGGAGGTTGCAGTGGATTGAAGCCTGTCCATTAAAGTATAAAGATTTGCTGTCTTAATATAAACTGAGCACTGATTATATATATATGTGGAAGATGATAATCTGGACCAACTGATGAGTGCTGGTTTAGCACGAAGTACAATAATTTGTGATTATTTTTCTTTTCTACATGTGTGTGATCATGTGTATCAGTTGTATGAGATAGTGTGGATAGTTGAAGGTGCTTGAAAATCTGAGTTCAAATCCCCTTTACTTATATATATATATACTTATATATTTACCTATATTCCTATGCTTGAATGGATACTATGTCATATTGCTAATTTATTATTTTGCTTTTCTATACATCTCTTAATTCATCCAATTATCTACCTATCTACTTACCATTTGACTACTTAGCTACAAGTTTGTCAGTCTATCTGTCTATTTATCTACATATCTATGTATCTGTCTACTTACCTATCTACTCACCCTCCACCCACTATTTACCTATTTGTCTTTCAATTGGTATATCAAATGTAAAAATACCTATATGGTTTATTATAGCTTTGAATATTGATGCTAGAATAAATTTTAAGAGGGCAGCTAAAGAATTATAAACTACTGCTGATTTGTAAGTAAGTGTTATTATTTGGTTATAATAAATCTTATTATAGATTTAGACAAAATACTAAAAAATAAATATATTTACACAACTATGAAGTGATGTTAATGCATTAATTATTAAATGATTGTACATCAATTAATATTGTAATTTAAAATTTGATCACTATTAATGACTGTTAACCTTTAATATTCTCCTTAACAAATATTTTTTAGCATGTCATCTTCATAAATGTTAATATATTAGCTAAATGTTATAAGTAAAATAACTATGATATTTTAATAAAATACTGCAGAGTTATCAATCACATCAAAAGCTTAAATATTTGAATAATGTTTAAGGATATTAATCCTTTCCTCATAAGGAAAAAAGCTTGATTTTTATTTCCTTAAAATATGATTGTGGAAAATATTAATTTCTTATTTATTGTTCAAAGAATGGTTTACATTCTCAATAATAATAAACAGATGATGGTAGATGTTATTAAAGATATGTAAATTTATCCTCATGTCCAACAAACTAAATTAGATTGTTATTCTATTGGGAGGAAAGAGAAGCCTTTAGAAAGATATTTTTCTTGTAATGAGCTATTTAAAAACTGTTTATCTTTTATACATATATAGTTATTAAACTGTGATCATTAATTGTTGGAGTCTTTTATAGTTGATTCCATAGCCTATTGCTCATATCTAATTTTAATTTTTAATAATTAGCTGTAATATAGATGTGATAATTTTTAGCATAAAATAGTAATAAGTATAATGTAGATGTAATTGTATGACAGGAAATTCATTATTCCTTCAATAATATACAAACTAAAATCTGTGAGTTTACATTGATTCTTTAAGGAATACATATTAAACATGGTTGGTCTATCTTTGTATTGCATTATTTAGTAAAACGAATAACTCCTATTGGAAATAGTTGAATAGATATAGAAATAACCATTTGGAAAAATAATTGTTATGTATGAAACCCTTTCATTACCCTTTCATTACATACATAGTTTTATAATATTTTTCTAATGCATTTTGTATATTTATAAATTTCAATTCACCTAGTATTTTAGGAAATTAAAGATTTTAACTAAAGTGCACATACTTTATAATGCCAAGTAAGGAAAAACATTCCATTGAGGCAGATAAGTGGTAGATATTATATTTTGTTTTAATAAATGTGATTCCCCATCACCTAATGATTTACTAATATTTAACCTTTTTTCTTATAGTTAACACAAACAAAGACCTATTACACTTACAATTCATGTTCTCATAACTTACAACCACCAGACATGTGATGAAAGTTAATAAAACTAGACAGGAATTAATATATGGAATATAGTAAAAGAAATATAAATAAAATCCTATTTATTCTCTTTTACTGTAAATTTAAAAACAACAACATATTTTACATTTAAACATAATCAGCAATGCACTTAGCAAAAATCCCTAATAAACTTTTAAAACCACTTGATAACACTACAAAAATAGAAAGATAATACATTTTATGATATCTAGTTAAATAAAACCTGATCACGTTTTCATAAACTTTGTGTGTGTAGAATTGTTTTAAAAACTACCATTGCTACTGCTGTAAGATCAACATGATTGTTTAAATCAGATTTCTAAATCAAATATTGACAGAGCTAGAAATACATTATTAGAACAAAAATCAAACTTTTATTGTAGAGTGCTCTTCTAATTACAATCTAAAAAATCCAGTAGATAGTGATAAGCTGGTCTTCGATTATTTCAAACTAAGAAAGACTGTAGAGGAGATACTTATTATTAAAGCCAAAACATTGCTAAAAAAACTATTCATTAAAATTATTCATCACATGATCACCATCTTTTATGCTAGCACATAACTGTTATTAAACAGGCAAAACTCTCCATACAGTAGTGCCACCCTGTGCCAAACAGAGTAATCAATGGATGAGTAGGCACTAGATGGGGATTTTATGCACAAGCCTTCTGGAATCCATTGAATACTCTGGTTGGCACAGGATGGCACTACTCTATGGAGAGTTTTGCCTGTTCAAAATTATTCATACAGAAAGTATTTAAAAGCTAGCATGAAAATTAATAAACCTAACAATGAAATAAAAAATATCACCCAATTTCATTATTATGTTTCCCTACAAGTTGTTTAAAATAATATTTTTTTTACAAACATGCCAATATTTGAGAAACAGTTTTTTAATAAGTCTGGATTTAAGCCAAGAGAAAATTTCTTTGCAAAGTTTTACCGTTGGCTATTCACACTGAAAAGAGGTTTCAAAATAAAGTATAGATTGAAACAACCTTTATTTAACCTTAGATTATGACATTATTAGGAAAAAATGGTAATCTAAAAATTTTGTAAATGTAGAAAAATATTAATTTAATTAACATAATGTTCTTCCATAAGACAATTATTGTAACACTAAATAATTTTCTAAAATATAAAATTTTATACCATAGACTATCAAAGAGTTGTTTTCTCATTTATTTTATTTAATATATTCATCAAGGATTTTTCAAGAGCATAAATTCATTTATGCTGATGAAACTGCTTTGGTTATCACAAACAATTTCTACACTACTCAGAAATAAAAAAAATCATTTAATAAAATATTAAATCTTTTTCAATACTGATTTTCCCCCTAATATCACAAAGTATGACTAAATATTTTTTTAATCTAAACAAAAGAGAATTATCTCATAGTTTAAATATAACATTATGAAATAGTAGACTGAAACACCATTGTTTCTCATGCTATTTAGGAATAACATTGGATAATAGATTCATTATAATTTGTTGATGGTCAAGTATAATTTTTAAGGACATCTTTGTTGAAAAGCTAGCTGGGACTTCTAGAATTGTGAGATTTTTTAATATAGTATTATCATATTGTAATATTTAAACGTTCAACTATGTGTTAGAAAAGTATTTGTAAACTCTATATTTGTGTTAATATAAATACACACGTATAAATTAAATATAAACTATAATATATATATATATATAATCACCTGTCTCAAAGGAATGACAAATTTTTATCAATTTACTGAACAAAAAGGAAACATTTTATGGAATCTCTAAGAAGTGGCAGATCTAAATCAATGAGGATCTAGTCCACCCTTATTTGCATATCTACTCCACCCTAATTTGCATAGTTTATTCCAGCTACTTCTTGAAAATGAAGGCTTAGACCTTTGAAAGTGCTTGAGTAAATTGATAAAAATTTATCATTTGTTTGAGATGGTGATTGTATATATTATAGTTTATATTTAATTTATATGTGTGTATTATCATATTATATTTCTGGCTATACAAATAAATAATACAATGAGTACTATTATTGGTACATACCAATAACTCAAAACATAGTTAAAATTTTTAAGACATACTCAAACCAAGAACCCTTTTCTCTTCAAGTTACAACAAATTATGATTTAAGAAAACGATAGAATTGTGGGGAGACCTCAATTATATTTCATTTTAAATTCACTTGTAAAAGTCAATTGAAGTTGATCTTCATAGATATTGGTAGAATCTCATCAAGAGATTTGATCAGCCATGGTTTCTGTACTTATCTGGTTAAGAAATGAAATTTATTAGCCTCAGACTTGCCAAAAACATATCAAAATCCAAATAGTTAATGATTTATAAATTTATGCATATAATGGCAGAAAATTAAAATATTTGTAGATTCTTTACTGATTCTATTTTCAGGTGGGAATTTCTATAATTCTATTATAATGTTAGTTAATAGACATTGCTAAAATTTTAGTACCTTTGCTAATTAAATAAAAATCATATATACATATATAGGTAATTTGAATACTTTCCACTATTTCTCTGATGTAGAAATATAATTTTAAATCACAATTGTTTATTTGTATTTTGCTATGTAATTAAAAATTGTTTGACTTATATGTACACAAAATATTTCTTTAAGTAATTTGCATTCCCTCCACAAAAGTATTATTAATGTAAAGCATATAAAAAATAGTTTAAAAAAGAGACTCTCCTTATAAAAAAAACTATAAAATAATCAAAGATGTTATATTTTCGGTAGACACAAAAAAGTTATAATCAAGAGATGAAAACATTTAGTCATAGGGTTGGAATTTCAGATTTTTCAAACTCATATTACTGTGTCGTGGGCCTATGGTGAGATATAAAGAGTAATAATATAGAATAATATTTAAAAATTTATTTTAATAACTATTTATTTGTAATGATATTCTATATTCTAAAGTCATTATCTGCAGTCTATATTTTGGCTTATATAAATATAAATGTCAGTAATAAGTTGACTAACACAATACATTTCTTGGTTTGAGAACTCACGTATTGTTTAATATAAATAATTGAAAGATTGTTATATATATATTTTGCAAGTCTTTATATTAAACTAGTTCCATTCAAAATATCTTAGAAATTTTTATGTTGTTGATGCTTTTCTTATAATTCCTCAATAATAAATGATTCAAAAAGTTTTCACTCTTTTAGACAATCATTCTTCCTACTAAGATAATATTTTCATAGCAGATTATTATTTTCCATAGTGTGATTTAAACAATGTTTTTAATATTAATTGTTAATCTGTATCCATTACAGATTTTTGAGTAAAAAATAGTAAATTAATGAAAAATGTTTAACTTGACGATAACTTATTTTATATAAATAATATCGCATTATTAAATTAAAGAGAGATTTATAACAAATAATTTGTCTAGACATTATGTCTATATGAAAGCTGAGATTGTTGTTAAGGAAATTTATCCTGTAATTAATGTGAACAATCAATATTTGTATATATTTGACAAGGATCTTCTGGCGAAGAGGAAGTTAAGGTAAGTATAAAAAAAATAGAAATGCAAATTAAAATTATAAATACACACTATATTTATTCTATCAATAGTGTATATGAAAACATTTATGCATATGTGTGTGTTAAAAAATATAACTTGAAGAGCTGCTCTGTTATTATGTTCATGTAGTTCTGTTTTCTTTAATACCAGGTAGCAA
Source organism: Epiperipatus broadwayi (assembly GCA_028023455.1). Lineage (NCBI taxonomy): Eukaryota > Metazoa > Onychophora > Udeonychophora > Euonychophora > Peripatidae > Epiperipatus > Epiperipatus broadwayi. The sequence continues at coordinate 8,202,885 of JAQFVV010000004.1, forward strand.
TTTTACCATAAAGATGCAGCGAACATATGCACAAAATTTATAGAGCACTGAAAGATTATTCCAAATATGTATACTTGAAAATCATGAGAGCTATAATTGCTTACCTGAAGGTTATGTATACTTGAATTTAAAACACAATGAATGGCATATTTAACTTTACATTTATTGAGCCTTGATGTTAGTATTGTATATATTTACTTATAAAAGTTTATATATTCAATTCTATTTAAAAAAAGAAATCAATGTGTGCATGTGTATAAAAATTAAAATGTCTCTATATAGATTATAGAAGAGCAATACAGAGACTTCAGACTACTTAAAGAAGTATGGAGAGATGCATGTTGGAAGTAACAAGAAGAGATAAAAAATGCAATATATGGGTAAGAAAACAAACAGGTGTTACTGACCTCATTGAAAAAATTAAAAGACTGAAGTGGAGTTGGGCTGGACATATTGCTAGAAGAGGTGATAATAGATGGACAATTGAAATCTTAAACTGGATTCCAAGAGATTGTAAAAGACCCAGAAAGAACGTACATGTGAGATGGATGGATGAAATAAGACAGTGTGCAGGGATGATGCGCAGAAGAGAAGCTAAAGATCACAGAAGATGGATTGAACTTGGAGAGACCATCATGCAGTGGATTGATAATGGTTGATGATGATGATGATATAGATATGACATAAATCAGTCATACATTATTTGTAACTGTCAGAAGTGAGTACAGATATAATTCAAGAAAAAAATTCTAAAAATATAAAGACAAAAGATTAAAAAATAAGATGAGTTTAGTAATGATTATAAAACCAATCTGCAAAATGCACTAATGTTCTCTTATATACAAGCAATCTCCAAGACAGTATTTGGAATTGTGGATATTTTATTTCTTTAAATAAATATATTTTTTAATTATAATATAAACAATATAAAAAAAATCTGAAGAGTTTCCAATTATAAGAAATGTCTGCTGTCTTGGGAATTTTTCAACATTATCTTTCAGGTGAAGATTTGACTGTATTGATTTTTGTGATTCAAGGTTATTTAGCGACATTTATCTATATCTAACCTCCTATATTCTAATTTTGAAACAGAAAAAAAAACAACAACACCATGTTGATGAGTCCAATAATATCTAGGAAGATTAAATAATTTTTGTATGATATAAATAAATAAATTCATTTTGAGATTTCACAAAAAATATCTAATGTACATATAATTCTTCAGTTACTCAAAAGGTTCCTTAGCTCAGGATTGAGTGAAGTTATTTTAAAATTATAAAATTATGTTTTGTATGCGATGTAGAAGACTTAACAAGCAACATTTTATTCATTTTCTGTAAAAACAAAAATGTCTTCTAATATCTGAGGAAGAAATATATGAAAGAATGAAATATTTCTTATGATAATATCCAATTGTATATCCATAAGATTAGAGGAAGTACTTTTAACTTCCAAGAAGGACATATTATTCACTTGAATAAATACTTCTATGAATATCTAATGAAACTTCCTATAATAATTTGCATCATAATTTTAAAAAATGTCAAACTTCTCCATAAAGAGATTGCTCCAAAAATTATTTTGCATCCAATATTCAATAAAGAAGATCATTAAGTCACACTCTAATCTAATGTTAGCCTTAAATAATATGATTTAGCATTATATTTTACTCTATTTTTCTGAATGTGCTATTAAATTTACAGGATGTTTCAATGATTTATATCTGATTTAAAATCTCTTGTAAACAATCATAACCTATAAATAATATTTTAATGTGCGTGGATGGGTTTGGGAATGTTTATAGTGAAAATAAAGTAATGTTTGATATATTGGGAAATAAAATACAAAATCATAGGAATATGATAGGAAATTTTATAACAAGAACTGTAAGGTTAGAAATTAAAATTATTTATTTTGATATGTAAAGTGTAAATATATTATTTAGTCTTAAAATAAATGTAAATAATTATGATTTATGCTTTAAAAAATGTTATTAAAATGTTTTGAATGTGTAAAATGGAAAATAAGATGGCTGATTTTGACACTTATAAAACAAGAAGGAATGATTCTATTATTTGGAAAAAAAATAATTACTAAGCAATTACTTCAAAATTTCACATGCAATCTTTGAGTAAAATAAGAGTTTGAATCTACATAATTTTTTAATCATGTGATAAACAGTATAAAATAAATGCTCAAATAAATTAGAGAATCTACTTTATTGAAAGTTATCCAGCAAACTTTATAATCTATAAATCTTTAATTTTACTATTTGTTGAGTACCATGTCTGGTTAGAGGATCCATTAAGCATTTTCCTTCAGCCAGAAGTGAACTTTTGTGATCATCATCATCAAATATGTTTAAATAATATTATTATGTCTATATGCTTGTCTTATTATGACAATAAAATTTTAAATTGGATAAATTTCCATTTTAACCTGGAAACTATTAAAATGCAACCAAAGATGTTTGAGTATTCAAAATAGATTTAAAGTATTGAAATTGCTATGCCAAGTAGATCAGATTTTGCCTTTGTCTACAGTTTACTTGAATATTTACTTAAACATATCTTTGGATTTCAGACTTAATTCCATTATTTTGTTTCACTATTTTTATAAAAATAATCTTTTGGAAATTAATAAATGGATCACCAACCCTCACTTTTTAATGGGATAAACAACAGGAAATCTAAATTGGCTTGGGAATCATCAGAATTTACTTAAAATTGTGATAAACAATCTTGTTATTGTTCTTTTAAAATGAAATACCACACCATAAATGGATCTACATCATTGAAAGAATATTGCTTAACCTGCCAAATAAATTTAGAAAAATAACAGTAGTGAAAAAGAATTATACATTATATAAATTGGATTTATATTATTCATGAATTTTAATAGATAACAGCTTATTTAATCATTTATTTTCTTTTGCCATCTTTTATTATAAATATTCTTAAATTTATTGCATGTGTTTAATACTTCTTAATGTTCTCATTAGTCTGAAGCCCAGATAGTAAGGTTTAAATATTTAATTGATATAAGATGTTGTGGATAGGCTGTTATTGTTATAATTATTAGTAGTAATATTATTAATTTTTCATACTGATTATGAGATGCTCTAGTTTTATAGATCTTGTATTTATTTTACTTGTTTAACATATGATAATAATAATAATATATAGATGTGTTTATTCAAAATAAATGATATTTAAAAATGTACCTCTAATAATAAGGTTAGAAGATAATTAATAGAGAGCTAAGTGCATAATTAAAGGTCAGATATAGAATATGTTATTTAGGACCCTAATGTTATATAAAATGTTGTGCATGTTGACATTATAATTGTTCATAAAGAGTTAAATGTTAGACTGAAATAAAAGGGCAAAAGCTAAGTAGATACGATTTTAAATAGCAGATTCCTATAGAGGAGATATTTAGGACTACAAAATGTAGATGGATCTCTTTATTCTGTTTTAATTTACGCAACCTTCTTTAATAAATTTTTGTGGGTTTTAGCAACTTATAAAGTCCCACATTATTTCATCTATCTGCTGTCATTTTTTATAACAACAATTATATTTAAATTCATTTATTTTAAAGAATGTGAGTAAAGATTTTTAAAGTTATATTATGGTTTTTTTATTTTAATATTTATGCATTAATATTTTGTTAATAAAATTATTTAATTATTATTTATAAATAATGATTTGTGTTTTTATTCTCATCATCATCATCACATGGAATAATAACATGGTACCATAATTTTAATTACAATTTCCTAATTTTTGTTATACCTTATATAAAGTAGTTAAGTGAATACAGCTCACCCACACTTATTACACAGCTATATTTATTTGCTATGAGATATAATCTGGAAAAAAATCATAAAATGGCTTTGTATTTAGTCTATCCTAAGAAACTTTATTCACATGAAAGTTATGAGCCTTCGTTGTTAGTGTTATAGTCGAAATTAAAATTCAGAGAAATAATAAGAATTAAAGTATTATTTATTTTGATATTATGCCAGCCACACATTTATAAAACTTTGATGAATAGTTAGTAGCATATGTAAGTAATAAAAGTTGTAAAACGCTGAGAGATATTAGAGATTTTTATGTTTACATACAATAGTGTAGCAATGGACATTATTGATCTGAAATTTGACTTGCCCATTCTATGTCATTAAGTATTTTTTAAAAGAATAAGCTAAGATGCAGGTTGTCACTTGTTGGTGAATCCCGAATAAGATAATCTAAAATATTTTTAAAGTAACCTTTGATTTTACTGTTGCAATATGTATATATTTTAAAAAAGGTTACATTAAAAATATTTTAGAAGTTTTTTAAAATTAAAATAAAAATAAATCTTTGATTGTAAACGTACTTTTTTTTTTAAAAAAACTGAAATTTTTTTCTTTTAATTGTAAAAGTCAATTTTTTAAAAATGCTTTCCAAATAAATATAAATTTATATAATAAATCTGTATTTCAGTTATTACATATTAGAGATGTCTGCCCATCAGTTGTATATGTATTAAATGGATTATGTTCTGTACACGAGGGATCAGATTGACTTTAGGTTAATATGGGTGCAACGAGAATCTCGGCCTGGTTAAAGAGTTGGAGGGTGGAGTGAATTGAAGCCTGTCCATTAAAGTATGAAGATTCACTACCTTAATATGTATATATATCTGAACACATTGAATATATGTGTAGAGATGATAATCTGGACCAACTGATGATTGCTGGTTTAGCATGAAATATGTATATTGGTGATTGTTTATCTTTTCGGCATGTATGTGTTCAAGTGTGTCAGTGTTATGAGACAGAGTGGAGAGTGGGAGGTCGTGTGAAAGTCTGTGCTCATATACTCTATATAAATTTATTGTAAACGATCTTTTTTAATACACATAGGTGCAAAAATACAAATGCTAAACACTTAAAAATAATAGATATAAAAAATATTTATAATGAACATTTTTATTTATTTTACTATGGACTAAAAAGCCAGAAAGTAGTGTTTCTTCAACAATTGGGTTTTTTTTATATTTAATATAAAGTAAAAGTATGGGGAGAGAAAGAACCATAACTAATTAGGAATTAATTAATTTCTGGATCTCCCAACTTTTACTTTAAATTAAATATAAAAACTTCAATTTGTGGTTAAAGAAAAAAATTTCTGGCTTTTTAATCCATAGTAATAGTAAATAAAAGTGTTCATTATAAATATATTCTTATATCTATTATTACTTGACCACCATCTCTTATACTAGCACATAAAACAAGGCAAAACTCTCATACAGTAATGTCACCCTGTGCCAACCAGTGTAATCAATGGATGCCAGAAGGCTTGTGCATAAAATCCCTATCTAGTTCCTAACTCATCCAATATCCCCAGACTAGTTTCTGGCTTGTGACCTTCATCAGTGAGAAGCCTTGGATCTGAGAGTACTGCACTTAGACCTTAGGATCTAATGCAACCCTCTAGCAGCCACCTTTTATTTCTACTTAACTACAACACTATGAGAATGAAATTTAAAACATAATAATATTTTGAATCTAAGCTCAATAGCTTCTATAGCCACATGGGTCTGAACTCAGTTCAGCACCCATACATTTTGGTGTCTTTGGCTCTTTAACAACCATAGCCATCACTATCCTATTAGGCAGAATTGGTGTTAAACCACTAAACATCACATGATCACCATCTCTTATACTAGCACATAATTGTTATTAAACAAGGCAAAACTAATACAGTAGTGCCACTGTGTGCCAACCAGAGTAATCAATGAATGCCAGAAGGCTTGTGCATAAAATCCCTATCTAGTGCCTATTCATTCAATATCCCCATACTAGTTTCTGGCTTGTGGCTTTCGTCAGTGGAGAGCTTTGCCTTGTTTAATAACAATTATGTGCTAGTCTATAAGAGATGGTGATCATGTAATGTTGGTTGTTAAAGGGCCAAAGACACCAAAATGTATGAGTACTGAACTGAGTTCAGACTCATATGACTATGTAAGCTATTGAGCTTAGATTGAAAATGTGTTTTCAATTTCATTCTCATTGTTTTGTAGTTAAGTAGAGATAAAAGGTGGCTGCTGGAGGGTTGCTTTAGATCCTAAGATCTAAGTGCAGGCTCTCAGATCCAAGGCTTCTCACTGACGAAGGCCACAAGCCAGAAACTAGTCTGGGCATATAGGATGAGTAGGCACTAGATAGGGATTTTATGCCCAAGGGTTTTGGCATCCATTGATTACTCTTGTTGACACAGCGTGGCACTATGGTATGGAGAGTTTTGCCTTGTTTAATATCTATTATTAGTAATATATTTCCATTTCTTAAATTGTAGCATTTGAAACACTTTAAATTTGACATTAATTTTCATTTATATATATATATATATTAGCAGGGACTTAAAGTCAGACTTTCAAGCTGCCTACTGCTATGCACTCCATCTTATGACCATATATGTGTGAAAAAGATGAATGACCTCCAATATAATATTTCATGCTGAATCAGCACTCATCAGCTGATCCATATCACAATTTTCCACACACATGTAATCAGTGCTCAGTTTATATTAAGATTGCAAATCTTCAAAATTTAATGGACAAGATTATTGCTTTTGCACTCTCCAACTTTTCAGACATCCACATTGAAAATCTTATGATAGAATACTTAAAGCCCTTGCTGATGTCAATATTATTGTCACACCCATGTTGTTTGTCACTCTGACCCCTCACATATAGAACCTTAATGTGCCCATTGAAGAACACAGAAGTGAGATGGAGATAATTTAAATGGACATATTAAGGTCTTATATATGTGAGGGGTCAGAGTGAATTAAAGTCAACATGGGTATGACAATAATATTGGCATTAAGAAGGGCTTTGAGTATTCTGTCTTTGGATTTTCAATGATATGGATGGCTGAAGCATTGGAGGGTGGAGAATATTGAAGTTTGTCCATTAAAGTTTGAAGATTTTATATCTTAATATAAATTGAGCACTGATTGTATGTATGTGTGGGAGATGATGATCTGAATCAACTGATGATTGCTGGTTCAGCACAAATATGTATATTGGAGATCATTATTTTTTTCACATGTATGTTGTCATGTGTACTAGTTGTATAAGATAGAGTGCATAGCTATAGGGAGCTTGCAAGTCTGGGTTGAAATCCCTGATAATTACATTTAGTATAGACACTTTTTTATATTTGAATATTATATATTCAGCCTATATTCTAACATCCCTCTTCTGTGTATCTATGTGGACATATTAAAGTCCTATATATGAGGGGTCAGGGTGATAGAATCAACAGGGGGTTGACAGTAATATTGATTTCAACAAGGGCTTTGAGTATTCTATCAGTGGATTTTCAATAATATGGATGGCTAAGGAATTGGTGAGTGGAGAAGCTTGAAGCTTGTCCATAAAAGTTTGAAATATGCTGCATTAATATAAACTGAGCACTGATTGTACATGTGTGTGAAAGATAGGGGTCTGGACCAATTGATCAGTATTGTTTCAGCACAAAATAATATATTGGAAATCATTTATACTTTTCATATGTATTTGCTGGATATAAGCTGTATAAGATGGAATGCATAGCTGTAGGCAGCTTGAAAGTTTGAGTTCAAGTCCCTTCTAATTGTATTAATTTTAGTATAGACTATACTTATATTTGAATATTATATATATGTTGACTGGTTTTTAATGATATATATATATATACCCCATTGTATACTAATTTGCTGACCATTAATTTTGGGGAAGAAGTAGAAGATACAAGTGGATACAAGTGTATCATTGATAAAAATTATATCAGATAGTATCTTCATTTAAATTTCTCTATATAAATAATATTGCTATATAGAACATGGGAAATTTTTAATCAATTTTATCTTACTTTTGGTTTTTGCTATGATTTTAATTCTCAACTCTCCTAATAATTTATTTTCTCATTTCATAAAATATCTAGATAATATCTATATTTCCTTGTTTCTTCAAAACAAATAATCTTCAGTTTTACATTTCCTACTAAATATAATATGTATAATTTTTCTATAATGAAATTAATTTTTATTTCTTATTTCAGCAACTTTCTCTAATAAACATACCAATTTTCTATACAGTCTGAAAAAAATGCGACATCACCCCCCCCCTTCACAATATGTACTCTTTTAGTTCTTACTTTGGAAACCCCAATTCTATCATTTCATCTTTCTCTCTTGTCCACATATTTCCATAGAAATGATGTTTTCTGTTACTACTGATTCCATCTAATGGCTAAACTCAAAATAATTTTTATAATTAGTAATGGAATATAATCATTTCCTTTTCCAAGACAATTAAGGATATCTTAACTTTTATAATACCACTACATAATGCAATAGATTATCTTCATACATAATCTGAAAAAATAACTTTTAAAGAATATATATTGAAAAATTATATATTTGTTTATAAGTTACTTTATTATGTAAAAAATAATATATTTTTTAAAGATTTATTTCTAACTTTTCATCTTTTTGTTGATTAATGTTTGATTCTTAAATAAAAAAGTAAAAAAACTGAAAAATTTTTAATCATTAACTTGATGTAATTAATACTACCAACAGCTGATTACAAAAATAAATAAAAATGACATTGTTAACAGTATTATCAATTTAAGATTTTTATAAATTATTGACTGGACAAAATTTTACAAACTAAAGCATTAAAAAAAACCTTAACATCAAAATTATTACTACCATAAATCTATAATTTTCTCAATTATTTTATATTGCAATAATATCTTCTTGTCCTCTCTCTCTCTATATATATATATATCCATAGAGTAATTTTTTTCTTACATATTTCATTTGGTAATTTGTAAATATAATAGCATCATTTATTTTATTTTGCATTATATATATATCAATATATTGTCTATACGATATGATTATCTATCACCTAAATTTTTTCATGTATGCAATCTTTTTGGATGATTTTTAAAACAAGTGTTTGCAACCACAAACTTAGTCTCCTTGCAAAATTCCACAAGCCAATTATTTCTTTTTTTCTTTTTTCCAATATCATTTTTTCCACATTTCGTGTAATTTATATATAATAGTGTAAAGTGTCAAATACAGCCTCTTTGAGATTACACAGAAGATAATCTTTTTGAAAATCTTTCAAAATTCGAAATAACATTACATTTTCTTATTGTCTTATTCAAATATTGATGTGGAAATAATTTTTAGACAAATATTATAAAATTGAAATTGTGCTATTAATTAACATCAGATATTTAACACAAATCTTAACAATTTCAGTTTTATAATATCAATTCATCTAAAAAATATTTCCACATAAGCATTAGAATAACATAATAAGAAAATGTAATGTTATTTCTAATTTTGAAAGATTTTCAAAAAGACTATCTTATGTAGTATCTCAAAGAGAATGTATTTGACAGTTTATATAAAAATTATATGAAATGTGAAAATAATGATATTGGAAAAAATAAAGAATGAGATAATTGGTTTGTGGAATTTTGCAAGAAGAATAAGTTTGTGGTTGCAAACACTCATTTTAAAAATCGTCCAAGAAGATTGTATGCATGAAAAAAATTAGTAATAGATATATCAGATGGTCTACATATTGTTTATGATACATGTAAGAATGTTTGCAAGGGTTCACATGTTTTACCTAGTGCTGATATAAACTGCTACCATAATATTGTTATGACTAAATTAATGTTGAGTTTAAAAAGAATAAAAAGATGGAAATAATATATAAGATGAGACTGAGAGACATAGAGAAAGGAAGACTTAATTTCATTCATAAAAATGTGCATTAGCTTAATGGCTGAGTATTACTATTTACAGTTTAAAAACATCACGCTATATAAAATAAATATCTTATAAATAATTCTAATAAATGTTGATGTAAGATTATTGAAAATAGAAAAAAATGAAATAGAGACTATTTGGTTAAAGAAAGATAAATGCCCGTGAATAATCAAAGGTATATTGGGAAAGATGGAAGTTACAGAAAAGAAGGGGGAATGTCAACACTGAAGAAGAGCAAAGAACATATAAAAAAATTAATAATTAACTAAGGAGGGAAGCATATTTATCAAAAGAAATATGGTTGGAATAAGAATGTAGAAAGACAGAAGTGCTTCAATGAATGAAAAGTTATGATCAGGTATTTGATAAAATTAGAAATATCCCTTGGGAAAGAAAGAAATGGTTATCAAGTGAAATAGATGATAAGAATGAAAAAAAGATTTGAAATGGTGGAAAGATTATCTTCAATGTTTGTTTAAAAAGAAAATGATGCAGTTGATTATGAACTTAAAAAATGAAGATCTTGAAATAGATGATAAAGATGTGAACATATTGACAAAAAAAGGAATAAATTAAAGAGATGAAAAATGCTACGGCTGTCAGATTTGATAGAATTACTAAAAGAAATGGAACAACTACTATAAAATAGTTGGATTGTGGAATTTGAAAAAGAGAAACTAAATGAGATGTATAACAATAGTTTAATTTTAAATATTTTGGAGGGAGTAATGAATAGAAACAAGATGTAAGGAAAGAAAACATTGACTTTATTGGATAATATAAGTGATGAGAAATGATATGTAGTATTAAAGATTTGGGCAATAAAAAGGGATCGGTGAAATGGATGAACTTGCAATGTCACTGCTGTTTGGACCTAACCATAGTACAGAATACTATCAATAAGGATGATACACTTTTTTGTATTAAAAATTTAGATATGTTACTGTTTTAAGATCCTTAATAAACAATTTTTCTAAGATCTGTAATTTAAGCTTCATTAGCTTAAGACATTCACTTACACCAGATGAGTTCATTGATTGTAACACAGGAAATCATCAAACAGCTGCCACTCAATTTTTTGATTAAGTTCAATTTTAAAATCAATATATCACATACAAATATTCTTGTCTTTATAATCAGAAACTTTAATTTCTGAATTTCTTATGGTATAAGTTTATAACTAGTATTAAACATTATTATATATAAGAAAATAATAAATTCAACTTTTTCGATTGCTATTTTTGTTTAGAAATGAAATAAATTCTTAAGAAATCACATTGGTCAAAAAAAGCAGATTGATTTTTTTAAAGGACTATAATGATTCCAATTGTTAAAAAGAATAAAGCCATTACATGTGAAAATTAGAGGACCATAAGTTTGTTATCTCATACTTCAAAAATATTATTGAGGAATTAACTCAATGGATTTATGGGAAAATCGAAATTATATTGGAAAAAAGCAGGTTGGGTTCCAGAAAGAGAAAAGTACAAGGGATGCTATTTGTGGTGTTAGAAAAATTATAGAAAGATATATTTAAAAAAAAGATAATGATCTTGCATGTTATCCATGTTTTTTAATATTTGTTTAGAAGATATTAAATAAATATTTGACATGTAGAGGAGCTAACATTGGAAATAGAATAAGAAAATATATGATTTGCAGATGATTTGGCTTTTATAGCTGAGAAAAAACGGAGTCTTCAGAATATGTTGAATAAATTAGAGGACCAATGTATGAAATTTGGAATAGGGATTATGTTGAGAGGATCAAGTGTTTATGGATAGGAAAGAATACAAAAAAAACTGCAAATTCAATAATGTAGTTCAATAGGTAAATAAATTTAAATATTTGGCTGTTTGGTTGAGTGAAGATGAAAGATGTGAAGGTAAAGCTAAAAGAAAAATAGCATTGGCATAGAGGGCATTACTAAGAGAAGTGGACCTTTGAAGAAAGAATTAAGGAAAAGATCAATTAAATGCTATTGTATTATCATATAGTTGTGAAACATAAACAATGAATAAAAAATTAGAACATATTGAAGGTTTTTGAAAATGTGGGCATGGAAAAGGATGGAAAAAGGAGATTGATCAGTGAAATTAGAGATAAAAAAAACTAAACTAGGCATATAATAAAAAGAAAAAATAGTTTAATTAAAAATATTTTGGAAGGAATGGTGAATGGAAACATTGATTTTGCTGGATGATATAAGTGATGGGAAGAGATATGTAGAATTGGAGATCTAGACAATAAAGAAAAGGGATTGGAAAATGGGTGAACTTGCTATGTGATTGCTCTTTAGACTTGTCCATAGTGCAAAATACTATCAATGATGATGATACACTTTTTATCCATTGAAACAATTTTTCTAAGATATATAATCACAGGATTAATTAGTTTAAGACATCCACTAACACTGAATGACTTCATAGATTATAATGCAGGGAATCATAAAATAGTTATTTATTTTGTTGATTAAGTTCAATTACAAAATCAATATATCATATACTAATATTCTTAACTTTGCTATCAGAAACTTTATTTTTTGAATTTCTTACAGTATAAATTCATAACTTTAATTTTAGTATTGATAATCCATTCTTTCAGACATGGGTCTTATGTCGGAGAAATATAGAAACTTAATTTGTGTCTTATTTAAGTGTCATAGCATCGGCCAGGATGCGAACCCACAACCCGGACAACTGCCTGCAAGTGCAAGGCAGTCACACTGACCTCTTGACTACCAATGCAAGACACTTAATTTGTGTCTTTAGCCTTTTATTGGGAGATTTTGCTAACATTTTTTTATAGTTTTAAAATTCATGTATATATATTTTTTAATATTTTAATTCAAAAAAATTCTAAAGATGTGAGGATAATGAAATAAACAGGAATTTCAAAGTATGGTAATCTCCATAATGATGAGTGCTCATTGGCTTCTTGGTAGTCTTGAACTTTGCGATATTACTTCAAAAAAATATTATGAATGACTAAAGACTTGATTTTTTGGGAAAGTTTGTGATTATTTTTGCATAGTAAAATATATACCATTATATATTTACTTTCTACAGAAATATTTTATTTATAAATATAAAAGATTATATTTCTCTGAATAAGATTACTGGTCACAGGAAATACACTCTGTCTAGAAAATGTCATCATTCAAAATCTGTTAGAATATATATCGATAACATAAAATGTACTAAAAAATTTGAAGCTTTGAAAGCATAAATCGATAGAATTACTAGATATTAATAATTATTTATCCAGATTTTTAAAACAAATATCAAACAAAGATTTTGCTTATTTTATAAATTCGCTCTGGTCCACCCAGCAGTTAATAATGAAAACAGTGCTTTATTTTGATTAAAATATAATTTTTAAAATAATTCCAAAAATCAAATCTGATTTTTTAAAATTTATTTAATTTCCAAAGAAAAATATCTATCAAATGAGGTCAAAATGATTATATTCAGATAAATAATAATAGTTTAATATTAAAATGAAAGTTGAAAGTTCATAGCAAGTGAGAACAAAGAAATCTGTCAGTGTACAGAAGGGTTATTAAAGTCAATATGATTTTTCTGAAGATTGAATGATGAAATGGTGTGTTGTTTTGATTTTGAACTATTTTTCCCAATATTTGCAAAATTTAAATGTGATTTCTTTAGAATTTATTTATATATATCAAATGAAATTGAATTTATTATATTCTGATATATACATTATTTTGTAACCAAAACAAAGCACCATTTTATCATTCAGTGATTGGAAAAAGCAGATTAATTTCATTAATGAACAAAAAGTTTTTTATCTGATGTTTGTATTTAAAATGTGAATGAATTAATATTAGTATCTGACAAATCTATCAAATTGTGCATAAAAGATTAATTTTTTTAACTAATTTTTATAATATTGGAATATATTCTAACAGAGTGTTGATGACATGTAAGTAAACATCTTGCAACTGCTTTCTCCATAATTTGCATTGCTAATGTTATGCAGAAAAATATAATCTTTTATTATTTAAAATAAAACATTTACATACCAAATAAATATGTAATAAATATATACTCAATTTGTAATATTGATTATTCAATTATTGTGCCAAAATAATTAAGAATCTTAGTAAATTTCACAAACAAAATCAAGTTTTTAGTCATTCAAAATAATTTAGTTTGAGACTTCCAAGGATCATTGGAAGGTCATTAATGTTAGAGTTTTAAAATTTTCTAAGCTGTTTAATTTTCAATTGTACTGACATCTATAGAATGTTTTAGTAATTAAAATATTAGAATAAAGTATATGCGAATTTTAATGATTGAAAAAAAAAGTTAGTAAAGTCTCTCAACGGATGACCATATGTGCAAATTGAATTTCTTGATTTCTCATACAAAGTGCTTTAGATGATAGAGGAAGCAGGTTAATATGATTCAAAATATGTTATAATCTTTTGGTATCATTTTCTGCATTTTTCAGGAGTAAATAATTTTATTTACAAAAAATATAAAATAATAAATTTCGTACTAATAAACCGTAGAAAGCATCAAATTGTTGCAGAAGCATTAAACTGTCAACACTCATAATAATAATAAAAAATGTGTTAAATATTTTAGATAATTGGTAAAAGCAATGAAAATAATTTTTAAATAGTACCTGAAAATCCCACTCCAATATCTCTATAAAAAAAACCAGTCGAAAAAGTTGAGATTTACAGTTAAGCTGTTGCTGCATACTAAGAAATAAGATTATTTTTAATTTTTTATCTTCTTAGAGCAGCTATAAACTCATTTAGTTGGATTTGAACTGATTATTAAAAAAAGGGTAGTATTAATCAGATTCAAATCTTCACATCAACTTTGTGTCATATTGGTTGGCTAGTCCGCAATGCCATGAGGACCTTCATATATGGATAATACAATTCTATAACATTTCTCAATGTGTATATATATATTGTCCACAAATTAATAAAGTCATAATGTAACTAGGATATAAAGTTTACTGATTCATGTAATTTTCCTTCCTAAATTATCTGTTTTGAAAGGAAATATAAATTTTGTAAAGTGTTATATATATTTTTTTCATTCTTTTTACTTTTACATTAAATATTATGATTCGATCTGTTTTAGTTAAATAATGTTTTACAATATCAATCTCTTTTTTTAGAAAACTGTTTTCTAGAAGATAATTTGTCTTATCATCAAATTAGTATAAAAGTAACCCATAAGTTAAGGATTCATGAGTTTGAAATTTCCATCAAATACTGAAGGCTACAGCATAATTATATTTGTGATTTCACAATTCACTGCATAGACCTTCATCTGATCAGACCTTGTTTGTGGCAGACAAATATATTAACCATTACATATACTGTGATAAGCACATTAAAGCTTAACATCTACTTAACATATTTTATAATCATGTTATATTAAGTACTGAATTCAGATATACTTACATATATGCACAGATGTATATTTAAACACACACACAGGCAAAAGCCCAAGATATTAACTAAACGTGTAATAAGTAATTAAAAAAACTGTCAAAATAAGAATAAATTCTTTGATTAACAAAATAAAGATTATTATAAAAATAGCATCAATTTATATTAGTTTATGTGTTACGTATTAATCTAATAAATTTTTCATGTGCTAAAATGAAGAAGTTCAAATATTTGTAATTTAAAAAATGTTAACATTCTCCTTTTAGATATTTTAACAAGTCTGAGAGTTAATAGCAAAAGATAAAATGTAAACACGGCAGAATAAAACTACAAAGACATCACACACATACAGGAACATATATAAACAAATTAAAAATGCAAAATATTTTAATCATTTTTTGAGTATATGTACATTTACATATACATTTTCATATATGCATATTTAAATATCTGAAAAAAAGTATTATCATTATTAGCAGTACTTTATAAAAAAAAAGACTAATCATTTGCAGACTGGGAAGCGATTAAAATTTGTTGACATGTTAAAAATAACATATGGATGTGAATAAAACTATCACAGTTCTATTAAAAAAGTGAACGATACTCTTCTATGCAATAATAATGATGTTTTGAAAAAATTGAATATTTTATTCAATTTTGAATAAAGATAAAAGAATTCAGATGATTGCATAAATTTATCTAGAAAGAAGAATGTGATGAGTGGTGGGTCGTGTGAAAGTCTGTGCTGATATACCCTATATATTACATATATAGACACAGGTATATATTAAGCCTATGTGTTTCAGTTGTTACATAGAAGGGATGTCTGCCCATCCCTTGCATATGTATTACATGGATTATGTCCTGTACATGAGGGGGCAGATTGACCTTAGGTTAACATGGGTGTGACAAGAATATCGGCCACAGGGTGGCCTTTGAGCATTCCATCATCTGATTTTCAATTGGATGGACGGTTGAAGAGTTGGAGTGTGGAGTAGATTAAAGCCTCTACATTAAAGTATGAAGATTGGCTATCTTAATATATATCTGAGCACTTATAGCATATATATGTAGAGATGGTAAGCTGGACCAACTGATGATTGCTGGTTTAGCATGAAATGCTTATTGGTGATTATTTATCTTTTCAACATATATGTGTTCGAGTGTATCAGTGTTATGAGATAGTGTGGAGAGTGGTGGATCGTGTGAAAGTCTGTGCTCATATACCCTATATACTAGACAGAAGTTGTAATTTTTATTTAGATCCAACTAAAGTATTTGGTTTTATTTTGACAATCTAAAAAGATCTTAAAGGTATCAGCATCTTCGGAAAGATCTTTTGTAGTCTTGTCAACCCATTTAGTTAATATACTATATAACGTTCACTAATAAAAACGAAAAAATAAAATAAAAACAATGCAGAAACATTGTAATGAATTTAAATTAGAACTTACAAATCGATTTCAAGTATTAGCAAATTTTAAATATGATTCAGATTTGAATGAAATTAATATGAAAATAACTGACACACTTTTAAAAACTGCAACAAATATTGCTGGTAGAAAAAACAGCAATTGACCAATAAAATTTCTACTGAAACTAGAGAATTTATGAAGAAAAGAAGGAATATGAAGATATACAAAAATGATGCATTAAAAATGATTGAATATCTCGAATTTGTAAAATGGTGAGGAAAAGAGTTGAATATGATATAAGAAAGTATAACTGTGAACTAACAAAAAAAGTTGTAGAAGAGAATAAAATTCTGGAGAGTGTAAAACAACATATTGGTATTTGTAGGAAATTTATATCTGCAATAAAAAAAAAGATGGAATTATTACTAAAAAGAGAGATGACATCATAAAACAGATAAAAGATTTCTATCAAGAATTATATAGTAATAAAGAACAAGTACCTCCTATATTTATTACATCTTCTGAATTGCACAGAATTTTAAATGAAGAAGTGAGACATGCAATTAAATGTATGAAGAAAGGAAAGGCTCCAAGTAATGATGGAATTATAATTGATATATTAAAAGAAGCAGGTGAAGAAATAGAATTTTTTTTTAGCAAAGTTATATACAAAGTCTCTAAATGATAAAGATGTGCCAGATGATTGGAAGAATGTAGTATTAATATTAATATTTAAAAAAGGTGATAAAGAAGATAGTAGAAATTACAGACCTATCAACCTTTCATCAGTTTTATACAAAAGTTTTACCAAGTTAATTACAACTCGTCTACAGAGAACATTGGTTTTCAACCAACCAAGAGAACAAGCTGGATTTAAAAGTAGTTTTAGTACAGTAATCATATCCAGGTATTGAGAGAAGTTATAGAAAGGACAAATGAATATGAGTTGCCATTATGCTTAGGATTTGTAGATTATGAAAAGGCATTTGATTGTATAAACATTACTTCAGTGATTAAAGCATTGGATCATCAAGGTATAGATCCAGGATATTGTCATATTTTAAAGAATATTTATAAAAATACAACAGCAACAATTAGATTACATAATGATGCTATGAGAGTCAACATTAAGAAGGGTACAAGACAGGGTAATTCCACATCTCCAAAACTTTTTACAGCAGTGCTGCTGCAAAGTGCAAAGTATTTTATACATTAAAATGGGAAGCTAAAGGAGTGAAAGTAAATGGAGATTATTTAAGTCATTTAGATTTTGCAGATGATGTAGTTGTTTTTGCAAATAATGCTTTAGAGCTTTAGGGAATGTTGCAGGAGTTATCAGATGAAAGTAGGACTACAGGTAAATATTAAAAAGACTAAAGTAATGTTTAATGCATTTTCTCAAAATATGAAAATAAAGATTAATTATGATGAGTTAGAAGAAGTTAACAGTTACCAATACCTTGGTCAGATTATTAATACAGATGAAAACATAATGGATGAAATTAATCATAGAATTAAACTTGGTTGGAGTGCTTTTGGTAGAAATAACTTGATACTAAAAGGAAATATGCCTGTGTTTGAAAAGAAAGGTTTTTAATAAATGTGTTTTACCAGTTCTTACTTATGGATCTGAGAATTGAACACTTAATAGAAGAGCAATACAGAGACTTCATACTACACAAAGAAGTATGGAAACATGAATGTTGGGAGTAACAAGAAGAGATTGAAAATGCAATGTATGGGTAAGATAACAAACAGGTGTTACTGACCTCATTGAAAAAATTAAAAGACTGAAGTGGAGTTGGGCTGGACATATTGCTAGAAAAAATGATAATAGATGGACAATTGAAATCTTAAACTGGATTCCAAGAGATTGTAAAAGACTCAGAAAGAGACCACATGTAAAATGGATGGATGAAATAAAAAAGTGTGCAGGGGTGCTGTGGAGAAGAGAAGCTAAAGATTGGAGAAGGTGGAATGAACTTAAAGATATCTTCATCCTGAAGTGGATTGATAATGGTTGATGATGATGATAATGAATAAAAACAAAAATAACTGGTTAGAAACATACTATCATCTAATTAGTGATATGTGATCAATGCTTATCACTCTCTTAGAAGATTTTATTTTAGTATTTTAGTATAAAATATATCACAAATTTTAATGGGTGTGTACATTATCCACATAACTAGTTGTTTTATATATATATATATATAAAGAGCATGCTAATAGCTTTAAATAAGCTTATTTATTTTATTTTTTATGATAAATGCTACAAGAGAAAATACCTGAAGCCTTTATCTATGATGGTCCCCATCCCCAGAACGGTTTTGAGCTATGGCTCTCATCAGTGAGACCATCATAGATAAAGGATTCAGGTATTTCCTCTTGTAGCATTTATCATAAAAATAAAATAAATAAGCTTGTTTAGAGCTATTATCACGCTTTTTATATATTACATATTGGTAATATAAGCTATATAGGTCATGTGACATATGACTGATTTTTACTAATATATATATATATTCGAACATGCTTTTATGACTTTATTCCAACTTAATGTAGATATAGATCACCATTTTTATGAACTGCATCCCAAGCATTGAAGTCTATTTACAGTTCAAAGAATGGTCCAAAGAGATGCAATATTAGTTGTTTCTATTGGAAGAACTTAACAGAATAGACCTACAATTAGATATAGTATTGAAGTTTAAAAAAAGATTTGCTTCAGAAAATAGTAATTGCTATTGTAAGATGTTAAATATACATATTAAAAGACTAGAATTCATGATTGTGTTTGTCCAAAATATTGTGATAGCATTCTAGATCAAACTTTATATTTTTCAAATACTTACAATTATTTGTAAACCTAACCAGTATGTTTATAAATTTGTATAGTTATTACAAACTCAATATTAACTTTTTTATTATTATTATTGTTTTTTCTTCAAGAGATATTAGAATCGGCTTGCCCATTTAAAAATGACTTCTAAAAATTATAATATATACAGATAATAGAGTTTGGAAAAGTTCAAGTTTTTATCTACAGAGGAACAATGAATGAAATGATATTTTTCAACAGAATACAAGTTGCTGAAAGTTTTCCTATTTTTTTCTTGTTTTATTTATTTAGTTAATTAAATACAATCTTTTCAAACCAATATATACATTAGATATGAGAGAAAAGCAAACATCTATATGTATAACTTTAAAATGAAGATAAATGGAATGTATATGTAATTGTGAAACTGGTTTGTTCCAGATAATGTCAAAGGTTATAGTGCTAAATATAAATACATAGATTACTAAATATAATATAAAATATCTTTATATAACAGTAATAACTGTATATATATAATCCATATGGCTAAGGGATTCAGAATCATCCTCTATGAAATAAATATATAAATATATTAGAATTCATATTTCAAAATAACCAGCCTCTAAACAATATACATATATAATTAAAAAAATGAAACACTTTTTTTGGAAAATATTTCCTTTTTTCCCTTTTCAATGTGAATGATTTTAAAGCCTCAATTTACATTGCACACACAGTAGCATTTATCATCGTTTATATATACACATTGAAGCGGTCAATCTGTAATTCAGATTGAGATTCATTGTCTAACATAAGGCTAATCACTTAACAGGTTCAAACCTGTCATTCCATCCAGGTTTTTTTTATCAGTTCATATATGTTATATATCAATGTCGAAGGTGTACTAGCAAATGCCAAATTATTCTTGGTTTTAATATCACTAAAATGAGGATCGTGTATGTGCATTCATATATACACATAGTGGGTTAGAGTGTGTAACCTAGCATATTAATATTATAAATATTTATTATAATGTACTTCTTTATTTTATTTTATTATTTTATGTATAACATGTGGGAAAGATGATGAAAGATGTCGAGAAGGTTCTAGAAAGCACTCAGCGAAATGTATTACAATCAGGTGGAATCAATCTGTTAGTCAGATTTGACAATATTATTTTAGTCATTAAGTTATTAAATTCTAGATTTAAAATCATTAATGGAAATTTTATATGTTTCAGTTATCTGTTCAAATCTGTTTCTAAAACTAGAAATAAATTTAAAGACTTTTCAAGCTTTTATTGATTGGTTGCATCTTCTCCTAACAAAAGATAAAAGCACAATCTTGTTTAATTTAATCACACAAAGTAAGCCTACACTTGCATTGACTCAGGCAAACTTGCAAAAGCATTCTTGGAATAGTATGGCTAAATATAAATGGGGCTAAAATTAATACAGGGGATCAATCAGTTTTTTTTTTCTAATCAAGTAACTAACATACTCCATGACACTCAGAATTTTGAAATGAAGACATTCAAGTAGTGGGAATCAAGTCACCCTTTCCCAATCCTTTCCAAGATTATTCCCCTGCCAAGATGCTATTCAGCTACTCCAAACTGATGAACTACCTAAATTGTGCATGAAACACTGAGCCCTGAAGAAAATCTATCTGCCATCAGACAAATTAATTAGTGGCCATAGATTATAGTGATTGCCTTGTAAAAGCACGGATCCTTCGTGTCATCAAACTCTTGCAATATTGAAAGATAATCAATCATTGACATCAACAAAGACTTTCTAATTGTATAAACTAGGTTATAAACTTAATATTTAAATATATACTGTATTTTTATGTATACCTGTTTTCTGATACAATCAGGAATGGCATGACTCCATTGACCCATCCTATAAATTAATCTATGTTCACAATTATAAAATCTTAACCCCTTCTGTATCTTTTCTTTTATGTATTGTTTTCATCCGATACATGGGTGCGGTAAAATTATTAATTAGATTTATTAATTCATATTTATTTCAACTTAAATTAATATGCCAATCGAACCCAATCTTGTGAGCACATCCTTCATTATTGATACCCCCTCCCCATTAGGGTTAGTAATGATTAATCCATTTAATTTTATTATAGACACACCTGCTAGCCAGATTGAGTGACATTTAAATAATAAACACAAATAAAATAAATTTACGTTTTTATTGGTAGGACGTAATGAACCTACCTGCTCAGTTTTATATTGTGAGTTAGGTGTTGTTTATTAATGATATTAAGTGATTTGTTTGATTATTATTTCAATGACCACAATATCAATAATTTTGATAACTATATTATGGTCATGCCTTAGAGAGCATCCTTGATCAAAGGTACTAATGACTTGCAAAATGAATGTGGGATTTGTTATGTTATAATGGAGAGGAGGGAAAGGTTCATTTCAATCTACTTAGTATTTAATATATATGTAAAAAAAAATCATGTTTAATACAGGTTTAAAAATAATTCATGCTATTGTGCTAGGTATTAAAATATTACAGGCAATAAATATATGAACATCATTAGTAGCATCATTTACTTTCTTGATAGGTTAGCTTTGCCTAAAGTTTAGGTTGCATATTAGATGGGTTGTCAGAAGTCCAAACCCATTTCATGTTCATATTAATTCCAAGAAACGTGTACATGAGCTATCCTGGAGCTTCAGTTAGTGAATGGAATGCTCTGCATGGGGATGATCCCAGCACGTCCAGCCTTTCACATCTTCCTATTCACTCTTCGTTTCAAAAATGCTCTGAAATGAATAGAGGGTTGTGTTTTTTTTATTTCTTAATAATGTTGAACTGCCTTCTCAGATAAAAGAAGAGAATCGAATTATCATAGCTACCTTTCATGCTAGTATCACCTCTTCTTAAAATTTAAATAGATGCCTATATAATATCTTCACCACAATACTGTGATAATGCTAAACCTGTGCTCTGTCTGTTTACATGGAAATTTCAAAAAACATCTCAAGGATCTCACTCATACTTTGCTAGCTTCTTTTTCTTTTAGTCTGTTTATAAATAAATCCCACATGCATTATTAAGTCGTAATGATTGTTTTATTTAAACATTGTAACCCAGTTATCAAATCAAGCTTATTTTGTATTGTTTTAACTTAATTACCCCTCTGGTAAAAGAAATGCATTATTATATTACTTAAAGCATTGAATGTGAATGCTATAAATAGCATGAAAAGTTTCATGTCCATATAGACGTGAACACAATAATAAAATGTAAATAACTGAGGGACATTTCAATCAATGTATTCAGGTTGGTCATTGATTAATTCTATGTATTTTGAAACAAATAGTGCTAATATTATATTGTAGAAGGTTTACAAACAAGCATCAGCATATTAAAACTACACAAGAGTCTATGCACTTAAATCGATATATTATATTCTAAGATTGCAGGTATCCTAGTGCTAAGTGTCTGTAACAACCAAATCTCTGAATTTAGACCTTCAAATATCATTTATATATATGTAATTATATAACTGAATATTTGTAAATACATTAACTTAATAATTAAAAAATATTTTATCCACTTAGGAGTGCTTTCGATTATCCCAGTAATCTGTGTCAACTAAAGCTTTGAAATGCTAACTTTCCCACAATTCTGTGATCTTTTGCTGCTTGCCTATTAATCAAGTCATGTTTATATTTGTATATTAGCATAGCTTCCTTTATTTTTCTTTTATTGTTATTTTTTTCAATTTGCAATAGTTTTACACTGTTAAAATTGAAGTCAAAATTATAAATACATGATTTATTATGGTCATGAAAAACAGATGCTGAAATATTATTATCTACTATGCAATTTTGTTTCGATTTCTGAACACATTTTAATAATAGCAAGTGTTCTTTAGTTCTTTTTTCCAACGTACATCTAGATTCACCTATATATTCATTGACACACCTACATATCCATTTATAAATGACACAATTTTTATTTATAAATGAGGTTTTATCGTTAGAGTTATTTATTAATTTGTTTAATGTAGGAGGTGTGTAAAATGCAACATCACATATATCTTTATAAATTTTTCTTATAAACTTTACTTGATAATTTGAAATATATGGGATTAATATCCATATTTTTTTATTAGCAGGAGAATCAATATTATTATTAAAATTTTTTTTTTATATTTTGTATTAAAATCTCTAATAACATTATATATGTGATTATAACTGTAGCCAACATTTAATAATTCATTCAAATATATTTCAATATTTTTGCCTTTATCTGATGAATATTTGCAAAGACTATTATTTCTAAATAAGAAGGACTTCAAATCTGCCATTTTGTGTGACATTGGTACTTTTGATTTATATGGAATATAACCTCTTTTTACTATTGGTTTAATGGTCATACAGTAATCCAGCATGCATTGATTTCTAGTTATTTTAAAATCAAGAAACTGAATGCACATTAAATCTTCATCTGTTTTTATCCATCTTAGGCCTTTCAAACAATTTAATTTCTTAAATAACTCATTAACTGTATTTGGTTTACCGCATACAAAAACATCATCAACATATCGATAATATGCAGTAATATTTTTTGATAATATTCCTTTTTCAAAATATTTTCTTCATATGTAGAAATTATAAAATTACATATTTGAGCAACAGTAGGTAATCCCATGGGCCATCCGTTACACATTTTATAAAAATCCTTATTAAAAACTACATAAATATTTTTATCAATAAAATTTAATGTTTCAATTATAAACTTTATTATTTTCATGTTAACATTTTTTAAACTTAAGGTGTTGGAAATAATTTCGATAGATGCCAATTGATCAATTGATCCATACATTTCACTAACATCTAGAGTACATATAACGTCATTAACATTGATCTTAACATTATGGATTTTATTAACAAAATCAAATGAAGAACATATTGTATATTTACCAAAACCAAGAATTTCTTGTAGCATTTTCTCAATTAAACAACAAGTTTCATAATAAAACGCCCCTCCAAAATCAATCATAAAACACAATGATTCATTTTTTTTATGCAGTTTTATATTTGAAAAAATCTTAGGAAATATTGCAGCAGAAGGGTAAATTTTATAATAAGTACTATTATCAATCGCTTTATTTTTGGCTTTTTTTAAAATGTTATTAATAAATTGAATACGTAAATTTTCTATATTTACTTTATCAACTTTCATAAAGTTAAGATTCTTCATTTGAGTAATTACTTTGTCTTCATAATCAGATTTTAATAACAAACACATCCTAAGGCCTTTGTCCTCTTTTATACAAATTAAATTATTCGCAGATGTACATTTTTTAAATTTAGATATTTGTACGTTCCAATCGTAATCCGTTTTATAATTAAATTTTTTTTTTTACTTTTTTTACTAAATCATTACAAACTTTTAAATCAGATTTAATTCTGCTTTATGAATTTTCAACTGAAGATTTCAATTCTAGATCATTGTCTTCCCACTGACCGCCAACATATTTTTTATTTAGAAATAATAGTCTTTGCAAATATTCATCAGATAAAGGCAAAAATATTGAAATATATTTGAATGAATTATTAAATGTTGGCTACAGTTATAATCACATATATAATGTTATTAGAGATTTTAATACAAAATATAAAAATTTTAATAATAATATTGATTCTCCTGCTAATAAAAAAATATGGATATCAATCCTATATATTTCAAATTATCAAGTAAAGTTTATAAGGAAAATTTATAAAGATATATGTGATGTTGCATTTTACACACCTCCTACATTAAACAAATTAATAAATAACTCCAAAGATAAAACCTCATTTATAAATAAAAATTGTGTCATTTATAAATGGATATGTAGGTGTGGCAATGGATATATAGGTGAATCTAGATGTACGTTGGAAAAAAGAACTAAAGAACACTTGCTATTATTAAAACATGTTCAGAAATCGAAACAAAATTGCATAGTAGATAATAATATTTCAGCATCTGTTTTTTACAACCATAATAAATCATGTATTTATGGTTTTGACTTCAATTTTAACAGTGTAAAAATATTGCAAATTGAAAAAAATAACAATAAAAGAAAAATAAAGGAAGCTATGCTAATATACAAATATAAACATGACTTAATTAACAGGCAAGCAGCAAACGTTAAGATCATGGAATTGTGGGAAAGTTAGCATTTCAAAGCTTTAGTTGACACAGATTACTGGGATAATCGAAAGTGCTCCTAAGTGAATAAAATATTTTTTAATTATTAAGTTACTATATTTACAAATATTCAGTTATATAATTTTATATATTGCTTTAAAAATACAAACATCGTATCATAATATTATTACACACATATATGTATAAGTAACTATTTTATCATGTCATTACAGTTTGTTTCTCAACTTATCCATTCATTCAAATCATTATGTTATTCAGTCCAGGTTCAGTAAATTACTTCTCTTGTAAGTTAGTGTTGCTGGATATATTTTAACATTCAAAATAGTGATCAAATGATATGAAATGATCATTCATCCTTTTGGAAGTTAACCATATTAGCTAATAGTTATATAGTTTTCCTATATCATGCTGTGGTTTCATAAATGTTATAGAGTTCTCTTGTTTCTTCACTGTGTCTCCAGGTCAGGAATGAATAAAATCCATCTGCTATCATCAGAGATGTTGTTCATGTTGTTGGAGGTTTGGAAGATGGGTAAGCAGGGCAGAATCTATGAATGCCCTTGACCTGTGTATCTTGGGTATGAGTGGATTCAAGGTACTTTTATCCAGACTCTAAACTTTGTTGAATGAGCATACACATCTGACTGGTACAATATATATAAATAACTAAAACCAATTATAACAATAATACAATGTGCACAAAAATGTAATCTGTATAAATTAAATATAATTTTCCATTCATTTTGTATTAGCTAATTATTAATTAAATTAACTGTTGGATATATAATATATATTCATACAGTTATGTTTGTTGTAGTTAATATAAATCGTTTAATGAATTTACCTTATATTAGGTTCTTTAATATAATTTAAAAGTTTTATATTTTTTATACAATCTATCTTATTTTTTTATTTTAAATAATGAATATATAATGTAGATTATCCTCTTTTTATTAATTGTATTATTATGTTTTCTTTCTTTTTCAACTAAACATTTCTCTGCATGTCCTCAATAAATCATATTGCATTTTATATACAATTCTTTTTTTTATATTCCACATCATTTCTTATTTTATAATTATCTATTAATTTGTCTAGATTTTTACTATTTGACCCTCCTATGTTGATGTTTTTATCTATATAATTTTTATTTTTTATAATGCATTATAAATTTTAGGGAAGTAGAGAATTTTATCCATTTTTTTATTAGTACTGTCATTATTTTTATTATACACCTGGGTCTCTTTTTACGCGGACTTATTTAACATGATTTTGAAGTTACACAATTCGTATTTCACTGGAAGTCGAACTCCAATAATGTGCTATTACTTTAAATAATAAATTTCACGCACTTAAGTTATATTGAAAGTAATAGCACATTATTGGAATTCGACTTTCATCTTAGTAATTTCAATATTTTCAGTGCTTTATAATAGTAAGATTTTATGCAATAATAAAATTAAAATCATGATTTCCACATTTTATGTATACACACATTAAATTTTACAAGATTATAATGTAAATTTGTTCAAACATTGTGCGTGTTAACTTTGCATTTTAAATCACATTCTGTTTTTGCGTTTTAAAAAAAAAACGTAATCAATTATTAATCATTTAGTGTCAACAAGTTTATTTTTAAAAGGTCAGTATTAGCAGTGGGCACAATTAAATTTGACAATTAAAAATTAAAATCTGATTTTTAATTGTAATTAACAATTTAAAAATTATTTACAATGACTTGAAATTAATGTGATGTGAAATTTGATTTTTAAACGGAATTGAAAATTAAAGACAAAAATAAGAATTTAATTTTTAGTTGTTAGTTTCATAAACAATTAATAAAATCATCATCTCAAAGATTAATTACTAATTACGTTGTCACCAGAAAACCACTGACACAACATGAATGTGAAGTTGGCACTAGTTGTTTGCAAACGAATGTGTTTTTTTGGCAAATAGCTATAATAATTAAAACGTGTATAAAAAAATGTAAATTACTGTACTGTAAATTATGCATAAAAATATATTATTTTGAATAAAATTAAATATTATAGTTAAAAAAAGTTTGTCTTGTATCAATTTTTTTCAAATTTGAAATTTTTTATTAGTCATATTTTATTTTCTTATTTTTTTTTTTTTGCGTGAATTTTAAGTAATATTACATTGGTGCTTTGCTTTTATGCAAATTTTGAAAAATCACAGACTGCATCCCCTTCTTTTCAATGTAAGTTATGTCTATTTTTGCGCGATTTCGTTTGTGCGTGTTTTCTGAGGAACCTATCTATCGCGTAAAACGAGACTCAGGTGTATATACAACTATTGCTATTATATACTGATATTATGTGATTTATTAAAATTTATGGAAAGACATAAAAATGGATTAAATTTCTTTCTATTTTTGATGATACTTTACTAAATATTTTTATATTATTACCTTTATTATCTCATTATCTAAAGGTTTTCTATAATAATGTCTGATTATCTGTAACATGTCCAAAGTTACTAAACTGGAAAAATGAAAGAAACCAAATTCTCATCTTTTTACTTGCTTTCTTTATTTGCTGTTTTTTACTTAATCCTTTTATATTCTTATTTGACTTTGAGACTGAATTTAAAATTTCTCAACTTATCATCAGTGATGAATTAACATTTCACAGATATTGCATTTAGTCTCTGAAATGTAAGAGCTTATCTTTAGAACGTGAGTGCTAATTTAGATGTTTAAAAACAATCCAGAAAATCATTATTTTGATTAGCCACATGTTTTTAAATT
The DNA here is from genome assembly GCA_028023455.1 of Epiperipatus broadwayi. NCBI lineage: Eukaryota > Metazoa > Onychophora > Udeonychophora > Euonychophora > Peripatidae > Epiperipatus > Epiperipatus broadwayi. The sequence continues at coordinate 8,231,373 of JAQFVV010000004.1, forward strand.
ATACAAATCAATATCTTGGGTTACATTTTTTATTTGTACATCTTTTCTCTATCTATACATATATACATATGCTTATTAGATACCTTTCTATATAAATAATTAATAAAATTCATAGTATGAAACAAATGTCTAATAGATAGTCCTTATATAAATATATGATACATAATTGACCTTTTAATGAAGAAGAAAATTAATAAAAATTATAGTCTTTTAAAATATAGAATGGCAGAAAGAAAATGGAATTTAATAAAAAATCAATCTGTTCATTATTATTAATAGCGATAAAAGTTTATTGTCAATGCAAATTAATTTTTATATATATACCAGATTATCAATAATACAATACAATGTATTCTCCCATGAATAAAATATTAATTTACTCATCTAATATTTTTTACTTTTTATTTAAAAAAAAGTCATAAGGAATAAAGGTAATAAAACTTGAAATTAATTGTTGAGTCATAAGGTTTATACATAAATAATTTCATAATAAAAAATTAATTACTATATCTTTAATATTTAATACAAGTGTACGATATATGCTTAAACTAGATGTAATGAAGAGGGACTTGAACTCAGACTTTCAAGCTTCCTTCAGTCATTCACTCCATACAATGCAATAGATAAACATGACCACAATACATCTGAAAAAATAATGATCTTCAATATATGTATTCATGTCGAACCAGAATTCATCATTTGGTTCAGATCATTGCTCCCATATATATATAATCAGTGCTCATGTAGAAAAGTAAAGTCTGTCCATTAAAGTCTGTAGATTTTCTATCTAATATAAATCTGAGCACTGATTATGTATATGTGTGGGAGATGATGATTCAGACTAACTGATGAGTTCTGGTTCAGTATGAAGTACATATATTGGGAATCATTTATCTTTTTCACATGTATGTCGTCATATGTATTGGTTATATTGGATAAAGTAGTACAAATTCCTCTTAATTATTATATTTTTCTAAAGGAATATTATTATATGAAAATACTTTTAAGGATTACTATGTATATCTTTAAACATTTATTATAAGCTATTGGTGCACAAAAAAACATGGTGACTTACCCCCCAATCTATTATTTTTTCAGAAAATAAAATTTTGTTTATAATAAAACTATTTTACAACTGGATAATGTTATAATAATACTATAACAAAAATAAATAAATTAATTAATACTGGGATTGAAGCTACAACCTTTATTATTTGTATGTAAGTAACTATATTTCTCAAAATTAAAAACATAATAATAAGAAGAAGGAGGAGGAGGAGGAGGAGAGGAAGAAGTAGAAAAAAAAGAAGAAGAGGAGGAGGGAGTAATATTTTATAAAAATCTGGATGATAACTACATTTTATGTATAGAATAACAATGTTTCAATAATAATCAAAGCTCCAGATATTTGAAAAAATGCTACTGAATAAAACTCACTTTCGGTATTGAAAAACATTACCAATGATATCATGACAACCAATTCAAGTAGTTAAGATTTTTCTACTGATAATTATCCAAACATACCAAAGGTTGGAATATACACTTTTTTAATTAAATGCACACACCCAACAGTAATCCGTGAAAGTTTTATCCACACCTAAAAATATAATAAATTATTCCAACAAATCCTTCAAGGATCCAGTTTTTTGAGTAGTTGTTTATAGTGATATATTATATTTATAGAGGTATCTAAGAAACTCTTCAAATTGAGTTTGAGGATTTAAGCAAGTATCAGTTTAACCTTCAGTAGAATTTATTTTTCTGAATACCTTAATTTTTTTAGAATATATATTTCAATTAGCATGATTCAGGATTTTTCTGATCATGAGCTCACCACCATTCCTGCTAAATTAAACCAAGCAGGACATTAAATAAAATATCTCTGTCAGGAACCTCCCCCCCCAAACCCCTGACCATGGTTTCGTGCTTTGGCACTCCTCAGAGAGGTATCAGGATAGGTTTAGACACTAGATCTAAAAATACCAACCCAAAGCCAAGCACTTATCTAAAAGTTATCTATTGAGTGGAAAATCTAAAATTTTAAGGCACCTATATGACTTTAAACCCAGCTATCCAACTCAAATAGCTATATGGGGCTGATAGATCTTCATCCATACCATATATTGGTAGTCTTAGCAGTATAACATCGCATAAGACTTAAGGCAGAGACTATAAATAGTCAAAATAAGAGTTATAGATCACATGACCCTATTCTCTTAAGCTAAGAGAAAAAAGTTTTTTGAAAAAAAAAAAGAATATCACTTAGAGCATATTTAATAGAGATGAAAATCAGATATTTTGCTATTTGGTTTATTTTAAAAATAAAAATATATAGTAATAAAGTGTTGGTGGCCTAGTGGTTAGCATAGCTGCCTTCCAAGCAGCTGGCCTGGGTTCACTCCCCGATCAACACATTTGGCTTATGAAAAAAATATATAGATTTTTTATTATAATCATTGCTTCAGTGAATGCATGATTGAACATATATTAGGTAAAATATATGTAAATGAGTCCCCTCAATTTATTATATTATTATTATTTTTAGATCTTTTGTTTATACTATAATCATAATTTATATATGCATACTATATATATTAAAAAGCATCATCATTACATATATGTATGTGTGTGTATGTTGAACATTACTGTCCACTTGCAGTTCAATAAAAAATATGTATTCTAATCTAATCAATGTTTACCAACATAAACTGAACTATTATGCACTATATCTTTGTATGTAAGGGGGCTTAGAACAAAATATAGTATAATTCATGTCTCCATTGGATAACAATTACATATTTCCATAATATAAATATATAAGATAAAGCCACAATCTTTATTTAGTGATTGGTAATAAAAAAAGTTTATTATTTACTGCAAAAAGATTGCTTGCTTGCTATTTGAGGTTTTACGTAAACTGAATAGAGCAAATATCTAATGTTCACTTTATCTGTTATTATCATTGCAATTGTTATTACTATGTGATTAGTTATTTAGTAATTGAACATGGATAGTTACACCCAATACACATTAGCCATCATGGTAGGTTTAGAGGTGTTTTATTTTAGAGTGTAAGATCAAGAAACATTGAGCATGTTTTTCACTGCTATCTGATAGTTCTTAAGTGAAACATCAGTTGAGTTTTCATTCAGATTGGATCATGGTGTGTGTGGAAATTTTTTTATTAAATATTTACAATAATAACAAAACTAAATTATGCTCCTTATTTTTAGTAAGATATAAAGTTATCAGACAAAGCAGTGGCAGTGGTTAGCAGCAAAGGCAAAAAGTTCTAAGGATCTTCTGATTGTCAACATAGAGTTATCTTTCAATGATGACATTTTATAAAGCTATTTAGATCTGCAGATTACTTTCAAGTCAAGAAAAACTAAATGAATTGAAAGAAGAATTACTTAGTATTTAGATTTTGTAAATTTAGAAGAGAAGGTAAAGAGATAATTGATGTAAAAATAGATGATTTACTATAATGGCATAAATATTGGAATCACAATGGAAAAAAGAAACATCAGAAGTGTGGAAATATCAAACAGAGTAGCAAAATTAATCTTTCATTTTAATGAGAGATACCAAATGCAAATCTCATTATAATAAAGAAGTAGAGGATATTTACATAGATCATCATAATCATCATCAACCATTATCAATCCACTGCAGGATGAAGGTCTCTCCAAGTTCAATCCATCTTTTCCTATCTTTAGCTTCTTTTCTCCACATCACCCCTGCACACTTTCTTATTTCATCCATCCATCTCACATGTGGTCTCTTTCTGGATCTTTTACAATCTCTTGGAATGCAGTTTAAAATTTCAATGGTCCATATATTATCATCTCTTCTAGCAATATGTCCAGCCCAACTCCACTTCAGTCTTTTAATTTTTTCAATGAAGTCAGTAACACCTGTTTGTTCTCTTACCCATACATTGTGTTTTCGATCTCTTCTTGTTACTCCCAACATGCATCTCTCCATACTTCTTTGAGTGGTCTGAAGTCTCTGTATTGCTCTTATTTACATAGATATACAAATGTATTTGATCACACTAAATAACATTTTAAAATCGTCATGGGAGACTTTAATGTCAAAAATTGACAAAGTTTAAAAGCTGAAAGATGCCGTGGAGAAATTTGACTGGAATGGACAAAGATGAGAATAAATACAGGCTTAGAGATTGTTTTTAAAAAAATTTAAAAAAATGTTCAATGGTAATAAATATAGAAGCATCCAAATAAGATACAACAGAGTTCACTTATATTTTGACTAAAAGAAAGAATGTATTTCAGAATTGTAATATACTTAATAGATTCAACACAGAAAAGGATTTAGCAAATAATGAAATGTAAGATACACATTAATGCAAAACTAGAGACAAAATCTAATTTTAAAAAGACAAAATTGACAGTTGATATTTCTAAACTTCAGAAACACTTAAGTGAATTTGATTTAGAATATTTCCATTTGTTTTAAAATGTTAAAATAAGCAAATAGTTTATACTTTGTGGCTAATTATGAATCAAAATATATAAAATGCGCTAACACGCACAAGCACACAAAGCTAAAAACAAATAAAGCAAATATATATTATTTTAATATCTATTCATTAAATGGCTAAGCACTTTCAAGGTTCAAGCCCTCATAATCATAGCCATATTACAAAATATAATAAATTGACTTGGAGTGATGCAAATTTATGCAAATGAAATAATTATGCATTCCATTTCTTGGATATTTTGTAGCAAGAGTCTTTTCTATTGATGGCATCGCCATCTCTAGATATAAAGAAAGCTTCTTTTATCTTTCTATTTAGATCATGCCACTCTCTGCATACCACCACTGGATTTCCTGGTTGACAATCATGCCCAGATAAAGCATGGTGCTGCACAAAAACTGAACTATGAGCAGTGTCCAACAAAGCTTTATTATAAGAATAAGTGTGTTGCAATAGCCTAGTGGAGAGAGAGGCCCTAGTCTCACCATAATATGATGATCTACAAAATTTTTCAGGGCAGGCAATATTATAGACCACTTGAGGTGTCAGCGAGGGTGGGAGGCAGTCTTTGGTATTATTAATTAATTTGTTAGAGTTAGGGGGTGTGTGAAAACATAATTGGTATTTATTATTGAAAATATTATAAAAACATTTATGCATACTAGGCAGGTAAGGGAGTAGGAGTAGGAGGATAAAACAGTTTTTTGCTAAAATAAATGATAAAGTCCCTAACATTGACAAGCAAAGACTCCTACTCCCTTACCTGCCTAGTATGCATAAATGTTTTTATAATAATTTCAATAATAAATACCAGTTACGTTTTCACACACCTCCTAACTCTAACAAATTAATTAATAATACCAAAGACTGCCTCCCACCCTCGCTGACATCTCAAGTGGTCTATAATATTGCCTGCCCTGAAAAAGTTTGTAGATCATCATATTATGGTGAGACTAGGGCCTCTCTCTCCACTAGGCTATCACAACACACTTATTCTTATAATAAAGCTTTGTTGGACACTGCTCATAGTTCAGTTTTTGCGCAGCACCGTGCTTCAGCTGGGCATGATTGTCAACCGGGAAATCCAGTGGTGGTATGCAGAGAGTGGCATGATCTAAAAAGAAAGATAAAAGAAGCTTTCTTTATATCTAGAAATGGCGATGCCATCAATAGAAAAGACTCTTGCACAAAATATCCAAGAAATGGAATGCATAATTATTTCATTTGCATAAATTTGCATCACTCCAAGTCAATTTATTATATTTTGTAATACGGATATGATTATGAGGGCTTGAACCTTGAAAGCGCTTAGCCATTTAATGAATAGATATTAAAATAATATATATTTGCTTTATTTGTTTTTAGCTTTGTGTGCTTGTGCATGTTAGCGCATTTTATATATATTTAAAACGTTAACTAACTTTGAAATGGTTCAAACTTAACTGATATCAATAAGAAAGTAAATGATACTCTATTAAGAAATGCAGCAAAGATATCTTGAATAAAAGCAACAATTTACATTAATTTTTCAATTGAATCAAAAGAATGTATGACAAAATGAAAAAATATAAACATTTTTTTAAAGTAAGTATGTTAAAAACTATTTGGAATAAAAGTAAATAATGATAGAAAAATATAATTATAAATTATCAATGAAAGCTATAGAAGAAAAAAACTTACAAAAGTATACAACATCTTGATATTGAAAGAAAAGTTATTTAAATAATAATAAGAAAAGTTAAATGTATTCCAAAAAGAGGGAGAATAGCATAAAGGTATAGAAGAGTTTTACTAAACATAAATACAAAAAGAAAATCACTACAATTACTATATCTTTTGAACTATGAAGTATTTTAAATGAAGAGTTCAGATATGCAATTAAATTTATAAAGAAGGTAAAAAATCTAGAAGTAATAAAATTATTATATATATTTTAAAAAAAGCAGGTGAAAAAATGGAGAAATTGTTTGCAAAACTGTAAATCAAATGTCTAAATAATAAAATTATACCAGATTTTTAAGAAGGATGCAGTATAAATACTGATATTTAAGATAGGTGATAAAAAGATATTAGAAATTACAGACCTATCTATCTTTTATTAGTTTAAGACACAATCATTACTATTACAACACTTCTTCAGAATACATTGGATTTAAACCAAACAAAAAAAAACTGGATTTAAAAATGGTTTTATCACAGTGGATAAAATCTAATTATTAAAAAAAGTATATAAAAAAACAATAAATATGATTTGTTATTATGTTTTGGATTTGTAGAATATGAAAAGACATTTGATTTTACAAGTCCATTTCCACAATGATTAATGATTTGAAATATTATTGTATAGGCCTAAAATATTATCATGTTTTGGAAACCATTTATTAAAATGCAATTCTATTGATTAGATAACATAGTGATACAAAGAAGATTAACATTAATAAAGGTGTCTGATATGTAGTTCCATATCCAATTAACTTTTTATAGAAATTTTACAAAAAATATTTTGTGGATTTAAGTGTGATGTTAAGGGAATAAAAATACATGGATATTATTTATGTTTTATACATTTTGGAGATGGCGTGGTTGTTTTTATAAATGTTGCAGAAGCAAGAGTCATCAAATGAAAGTAATAAAGTAGAAAAATATACATCCAAAAAAAAAATATTTTCTTAGAAGAAATTAAAGATTGGTTATTAAATTAAAAGAAGGTAACAACATCCAATAGTTAAATCAGATTATTAATATTGATGAAAACATAATATATGAAATTAATCATCAAATTAAATATGGATGGAGTCCCTTTGGTAAATGTAAATTAATATTAAAAGGAAATAGTCTATATTTTTAAATGAAGGTTTTTAATAGATGTTTTATCAGTTCTTATTTATGGATCTGAGACTTGGATTCTTAACAGAAGAGCAATAAAAATATTTCAGGCCATTCAACAAATTATTAAAAATAACAAGAGAAGATTGAAAAATGAAAACAAATAGGTATCACTAACATTATGAACTAAGCATGCAGCTAGAAGAAATATTAATAGATGGACAGTTGAAATTTTAAATTGGATCCCAAGAGATTGTAAAAGGCTTGAAAAAACCACATATGGAATGGATGGCTGGGATGATGTAGGGAAAGGAGTTAGTTCAGAGAAATTAGATTAAACTTGGGCATTTCGTTCTATAGTAGATCAGTAATGGTTGAAAATGAGTTCACTAATAAAAAAAATAACAGAGGAAATTAGTCTGAAACTTTGCATAAATCAATATCATTTAGTGTACATTGATTATTCAGCTTACTACAAATGCCTATGAAGTAGAACAAATACAGTATATTGTTAATCCTAATATTGATGTTGTAAAAAATGCAACAAAAATTATATGATCATTTTTTTAACAAATTACTCAATCTTTGGTGAAAACTAAATATTTTCAAGTTTCTAATAAAAGAGTATACCATCAAAACATTGTTATTCTTTATAAATAACTTTATACATTTGGCACTGTTAGCGTAGCTTTTGCTTTGCAGTGGGATATTGGAATACTGATCACCTTTTAAACCACATATCTATATAAACATGCATGCAATAAAATAATTTTGAGACTTTTTAAGTATATAGACTACTTAACAAAAATTTTGTGTCATATATTATGTAGCAACTGAATGATTTGTTGCTTAGAAGATCATATGGTGTTCAATCATATGAACTAACAGAAGTAATCTATGATTTACAGAACTCTACCTATTGAATCCACCATTTTATAGCTAGTATTAATATATTAAGGACATAGCATAATTATAACATATGCAAAAAGTTTATATATGTATATATATAATCACTAAAGATACTTTGTTAAACAAACAGGTCACTGAATATTGCAACTTATATGGCAAAATGCCAAAAAGTCAGTGGAATTTCTAAAAAAGAGAATACATCCATTATTATGATCAAAAAATTAAATAATTATCATGCAGAAATATTTTAGCAAACCAAGTAAAATTACAATATGAATGAGACCATATACTGTAAGCAGAGGCTTATTGAGTGACCTGACATATGTAGTTAAGTATAAATTTAACATAGAAACAAAATGCAAGGCACTTATAATAATAACATTATTAGGTAGACTTACCTACTTGTATAATGTGGAAATACTGAAATCTCTTAGTGAGTTATGTGTAAACTAACTGTCAGTAAATGTAGAATGAGTCCACCTACATTTTAGTTTTGATCATGTAAAAGCATACCCTTTACTGACATACTTACAAGCAAACTGTGATTTATATATACTAACATAATTTCAAGACAACTATAAACTATTCTGAGATCATTATAACTAATTTGAGAGAAAGGCTGAGCCTCGTATTTAACCACCTTTTAATATTAAATTAATGTTCAGCTAATAGATGTAAATATAATTTTTTTAATAGTCTGAATTAGATGAAATAATGTGGCAGTATTGAAAATCCCCCACTGAGCTATATGTATACTAAGTGTCAGTAAATGTAAAACGCAGAATGAATAAACCTACACTTTACTTTTGATTGTATATAAACATACCATCTGCTGGCATATTTACTTCCAGAGGATGATTTATATATACTAACATAATTTCAAGGCAACTATAAGCTATTTTTAAATCACTATAACTAATATAGTTTACATATAGCTTGCTATGAATTTTCACTACTTCTGCATGATTTCATCTAACTCAGGCTATTAAAAAATTATATGTACATCTATTAATGGAAGATTAATATTAAAATGTGTTTAAATATGAAACTCAGCCTTTTTCTCTAATTACTTATAGTGATTTCAAAATAATTTATAGTTGTGTTGAAATTACTTTAGCATATATAAATCATACTCTGCATGTAGGTATGTCAGAAAATGGTATGCTTATATACTATCAAAGCTAAAGTGTAGGTGGGCTCATTCTATATTTTATGTTTACTGACAGTTTGTTTACATGTAGCTTGCAAGAGTTTTTCAGTATTTTTCCATTATTTCATCTAATTTATGCTATTAAAATGTTATATTTATGCACATGTATGTGAATGAGTCTCGAGAGATCAGCGACAGCTACTTTACAAGCAGTTGTCCGGGATAGCGGGTCCGCTTCCCGGCTGATGCTATGACACATGGGAAAAAAATCAATAATCAATAATGAAATAAATTATAATCCATGATAAAGTAGTTACATTATATATTTCACACATTTTTAAAAAGATTCACGGGAAAAAAAACTTTTAAAAATAATTGTTTTCACATTCCATTAAATTCTAATTATTTTATGAAAGATATGTGTATGAATATAAATAAAATTTATGACAAGCTATTATAAATCAATTCGTAGACAAATTAAATTTTAACCAATAAATTGTAATTAAAGCATTCATCAAATTAGTTTTAGAAATCCCGCAGCATGGGGGATATAAGAAAAACTATTTTTGTAAATAAAACGAAACTGTAAACTCATAAAATTGTAGTCAGTCTACTTTAATTAGATAAACAGGCAAAAATATTTACATCCGAAAGTTAAGAAAAGTTTTAATAAAAAAAAATTCACTTTTTAAAGTACAAAATCTTAAACGCCATATTTAATATATCAAGCAATTAATAATAACTGTTCTAATTTTTTTTAATACTGTAAACAAAACATTTTCTGTCTATCAAAAAAATATCCAAATTAAAACAATCTTGAATTGAAGTGATGAAAAAAAAAAAAGCAAATACCTATACAACGTGATTAAGTATGTAATTAATGGGTAGTTGTGTAGTTATATATGTTCATAAATCATACTTGTTGCTTTTTGTTATTGTTATTACTTTGCGTAACTTCACATATACAATATATTTCAACGAATTGTTTTCTTAATTAATGAGAAGAAAAAAACAATCGTAAGTCTATAACAATAAGAGAAAATGTAAAATAACCATTCGTAAATGGCAAAGATGAAAATAATTTATTTACTTTTTTAAGCCAGCAGCTGCGCGTATTTTTGAAGTTGTTTGCTTATCTTTTTGAATTCTTTGTCCATTTCAATTAATCTCTTTTGGCTAGTCTTTGTTTACTTTCTCTAAACACTTTTCATAAAATATTTACGTTTATGTCTAAACCTATTAAATACTATATTTATTTGAAGTTTCAGAAGTGTACATTTATTTTTATCAGAACAGCTGCTTTACAAGCAGTTGTGCCAGGTTAGCGGGTTCGCTTCCCGGCTGATGCTATGACACATGAGAAAAAAAAGGTCATTTCTAGATTAATTTTTTATATTCTTTCCATCTATCTTGTAAAAAATTATGTATATTAGTGTCATAATTATATAAAAAATTAACCCCACCCGAATATTAATATTAATCTAAGTTTTTATTATTTTTTCAGTTTTCATAAACTTATCACTTCATAAAAGCAGTATGTAGGAAAAGATTTTTTTTATTCTTAAGCTGAGATTAAATTTTCAAACTACATTTATAAAAATATAGGCGGTTATATAATTAAATTTTTAATATGTACATACTATGCAATTAAATATTCCCTGGTTATGAAAGTTAATAATTTCTGTTTAGAAAACTAAAATAATAATAATAGAAATTAAAAAAACAAAAATTAGTGTTTTTATACATAAAAATAAAATAGAATGTTAATTGATAATAAATATCGATATAAAAATTATGAAATGGAGGATTGCATACATCAGTAAGCAAAATTAGCATAATATACAATACCATAAATAACAACAAAATAAAAAATCTGCTTGCATAATGAAAATGTACTAGTAATTTTTTCCCAGAGAATAAGATTAGAAAATTTTTTTATGAAGTTATTTAAATAAAATTATACTGAAAAAAAAAAGTAACAATAAAAATATTCTAAAAAACTCTTCTCTTGAATTCCAATAAAATTAGCTACCTTAGATTTAAAAATATATTCTTGTGAATGAATATTCTTTTAATATATTTAATAGAAACAATGATTTATCATCTGTAAATTAAATCCAACTATATAGTTTAACTTTGAACGAAGCATAACTTATTGTTAAAAAAAACAACAAAACATGTAGATAATAACACACACGCAGACAGAAATATGAAAATTAAATAGAATGGAATGTTGGATTTGACCCCAAATTTTCAAGCTCCCTATAATCATCCACTCATGAAATATAGATGATACACATGGCCACATACATGTGAAAAAATAAATGAGCTTGCAATCTATGTATTTCCTGCTGAACCAGCACTCATCAGTTGGTGCAGAACATCATCTCCCACGCATATTTAATCAGTGCTCAGTTTATATTTCTAATAAAAGTAGAGAAAGAGAGCAATTTATTAAAAGCTAGACATTTCATTTTTTTCCAAAATTATATTTAATTATATCTTTTTGTTTGAGAAATTAGATTTTATTTTCAAAATCCAGTACATCGGAAATCATTCAAGATTACAAGAAATCATAACAAATTCAATCATTTTATACTAAAATTTGCATGAAATTAGTTTATTGAAGCTTATTTACACTTGCAAAACATATAATCAAACAAGATATAAATGATAAATTACAAGCTACCCATGACTTCCATACTTTTCCAAAAGCTGTACAAATAATAACTGACTGGAATTTCAAAGAAGGTAGCACCAAATTAAAACAAAAGCTATATCATCTACTCTATCCCTTATTTCATTTAGCTCATCATAATTCCTTAAGCAAGTGATTTGATCTATCTAAATGATGAAATACTTTTTTAAAATTAAAAACATTTTTATATAAATTTACAATACTTGTAAACAAAATACATTATTATAAAATATCAATCAATAAAAAAAAATTAAATGATAGATCCATTGACTCTGAGTTCCAGAACCCATTAGTGTATCATTGCACTAAACCAAGCAGAAAAAAATAATCAAATGATTTATTACCCAGAAGTCCATTGGAAGTGTTATCACTAAAAGTGACACAGTGCTAGCTGTGGTGGTCCATGAACATTAAGTTGCAAAATCTTCCATTTTAACATAAAATAAATGCCCCAATGCTATATATTTCGAAAAGCTTAAAGTTCTTCAGAACAAGGACAAGATATTATCCTCTAGATTCTTATTTACAAATATATGGAACCTGCTAGTATGGCCCATGGACTCTACATGAATATTGGACCTAATATATCAACATTATAGGGTATCATAAATGAAGTAGTCTATGATGCAACATGCTGGATCCTGCTAGAGAGGCAATAATTCCACACCACATGGATACCAGTTCTGATACGTCAGCACTATAGAGCCAACCTCAAAAGGGGTGGACAATACCAACAAAATGGAATGCTACTTACTCATACATCAACCTGTTAGTGCAGTTAATGGATCTGCCATACATCTACCAGCCTAGGACACCCACATTACCAAGCCAGCCTTGATGAAAGAAGCCAGTACCAGCAATGAATTTGAGCCAACATTTGCAAAGTGTATTTAGTATTCATCTGTACAAATTTTGTTATGTCAATAAATATATTTTTAAAATAAATGAAGCAGGCATATTAACAAAATATTTTTTCAAATACCTGGTATCATTTCAGTTCTCTACAAACAAATAAATAAAAGTTAAACATCAAATAATAATTATTAAAGATAATTATCCATTTTTTAAATAAATATTATTACATAACATTTTAATCTATTAACATTCCCTCATATGGGAAACTCAATGCACATATAAATGTTTTATGTATTTTATTTATAAACCAATAAAATATATATATTTGTTTGAAGATTTGTGATGATAGTATATTATATGATGTGATATATAAAATGTATATGTCATTTAAAATACATATGTTCTTGATAATAAAAAAATTATTAATTTTTATTTCATATTTCATGAGGGTTTTTTTTAAACAATCGATTTTAGTTAGTAAAATTATAAATCTCTCAGCTACAGTTGCTAGAAAAGCAAATTAAAGAAAATGAAAATTAAGATGGATATAAATACAATTTTTTGAATGAAATAATAAATAATGATAATGAATTAAATATGTCTTATAATTAACAAAATAATGAATAATGGCATGCAATAGATTTTAATATCAATGCAGAGAATGATTGCATCATCTAAACTACCATATTAATAATTTTTATTAATCATTTATTAGACATGAGATTATCCAATAGTGAATAATATTTATGTAGTATAATTTTTACCATACCACTCACATGTAAGGTAGGGAATTGGTTTCTATCTGCTTTTAACACCTTTCAGAAGAATAAAATGATAAACATATGACCAAAGACATGTGAAAAAGATCTATGACCCCCTCATAAGTTGGCCCAGACCACATCTCTCACACATATATTTATCAAAACATGCAAAACTCTTCATAAAGTAGTGCTACTCAATGCATTCCAGAGTAATCAATGGATTCCGGAAGGCTTATGCATAAAATTCCTATCCAGTGCCTACTCATCCAATATTTCCCAGCAAGTTTCTGGATTGTGGCCTTTGTCAGTGAGGTGCCTTGGATCTGAGAACATTGCACCTAGAACTTAGAATCTAATGCAACCATCCAGCAGCCATGGAGTGGGAAAAGTAAAAATTACTGTCTAAAAATATATGAACTAAAGTAATGTAATTTTCTGTTGAATTTCATAACAATCCTGGCCAAAGGATACAGGTTCCTACAGTTGTTAAAAATCAAAAATAACAACATAGTATATAGATCCTGAAATAGTATCAGATATAGATAAGAATTTAAACAAGATGGCTCAAATTCTAAACATAAATAATTGTTGAGTTTCAGTCTTGTAGTTTAACAATGAAAAAATAAATTGAAACATTGGTGCTACAAAAGTGGTTTATTAAATCCAAAACTTCCAAGTGTTGCTAGATCGTGATCCAAAGCTCTCAACTAATAAAAAACATAAACTACAAATGAATATGGAGATACTGGATTAGGATAGCACTAGGTAGTAATTTATTAAGTAATATATGCTAGTGTTAATTGATTACTAAAACTTATACTAGAGTATGGGAAATAGATTTGACAGTGAAAAGTAAATATATCAGCAAACCAAAATGTTTTGAAATGCTTCCAAGATGTCTAACTAAATTAATTGAAAAGAAAAAAAAAAGCCTAAACACTACAAATAATTGCAAAAAATAATTAGTTCATTGTTATATTCTCAATTGACATTTAAAGAAGAAATTATATAATTTCATACAAAAAAGCTATAAACAGAGCAAAACTCTCCATACAGTAGTGTCACCTGTGCTAAACAGAGTAATCAATGGATGCCAGAAGGCTTGTGCATAAAATCCCTATCTAATGCCTACTCATGTGATGCAAAAAAGCTATATTTAAAAATTGCAATATAGTATCATTATAATCTTCTATCAATCAACTATGTTATAAATCTAAGTATATGTGTATATAAAATGAATATTCCAATCATATTTACAAAAAAATTGATGTTCAAATTTTAGAAATCTCTACTATTCAAAATTTCAATAAATATTAACTACTAATATTGCCAATTTGAATATTCATGAATTTCATGCTACTGGAATATGGACTTCTTTAAAGGAATGTATTGCAGATAAAAGTAAATTCATTCTTGGATTCACTGAAAATAAAGAATCAAGACTGATTTTCTGACAATGTATTAATTACTACTGACTTGATTAAAAAAAGCAGGTGGTATTTTCTGCTTCGAAAAATAATAAATCGAATATGGAATTTTGCACTAATACAGAAATTGAAAGGTAAAAGTTTAATAATTAATAAAAATATTTAAAAATTATTGATAGACTAAAACAGCAATGAATCTCTGCTTGTAATCATGTTTAAATCTTTTTTTAAAGCAATGAAAGCTATATATGGACCTAAAATATGATATCACATTTCTATTTAATCCATCAACAGCACTATTTTATACGATAACAAAAATATTTGTATTAGGTTGAAAGAGTATTTTTATTATATTTTTGAACAATAATGCATGAATTGATATGATGACTTTTAATTGACACATTGGTTTTATTTAGTATTTAGATTTGGACAAAGTTATCCAACTTAGTGAAGTCAAAAACAAAGCACTTTGTAATTGTAAAAACGAGGCACTTGGAGAAAATGTTAAAATATGATAATGTTATGTTGGCTTCAAAAATATTGGAATTTTTTTAGAAATATACAAATGCATGAAGATATTTTACCTGTTTTTAAGGATACTCTTATTATTGTATTATTTAAAAATAAAGGAATAGCGATCAAATCGCTATTAATAACACCTGATTGGCTAATAAGCGCTGAGAAGTTTGCAGTCTCTCAGTTTAACTTCAAATACTGTCTGCGCTTTATAAATTAAATATTAATAATTGTTATGAAATGTCATTATTATCCACTACAGCAAATATACTTTCATGGACTTTTTGAACAATTGTTTCCAATCATTTATAAATGGTTCCCAGAGATTACTGTAAATAAAAAAATACTATATACATGTTTTTTATTGTCTGGTAAAAGTAAAAAAAGTATTAGAAACAAAAGAGTGATTTACATATTGTTTTTATTGATTTGATCAAGAATTTGATTTAATAAAACGGGTCTAAGGCATTATTTAAAATTAGTTGTTATAAACAATATTCTCTTCTTATTAAATAGCTTTTATATGATGAAAAGATAAGGAATTATTATTACTATAAGTAGAAAATCGAAAGCAATTAAAATACTGATATCAAATAATGGTATATAAATGTTTTGACATTGTTTTCAATTTTTATTACTTAGGTCTTTGGAATTGTTTTTAGATGGTTTAATGAATCAGGAATAATTTGAATCATTTAAAATAAAAACTCAATCTTTTTGAATTCTGGATTTACAGTATGTTGATAATTGTGGTATTCTTATCAATTCAAATATGATTTACATAATGTACTTAATGTTTTGAATGTATTATAAAGATTTTGATTTAGTAATTAATATTCAAAAAATTGAAGTTCTTTGCAAGCTAGTGTCAAAAGAAATTGTTAGCTGAGAAGTCAGAACAGCAACCTTGCAAGCAAGCAGTTGGTTGCAGACAGTTGTTGCGGGTTCGCCTCCTGACCGATGCTATGACATATGGAAAAAATTTTTTTTTTAAAAAATTGAATGGTTAGCAACTTGAGAATATAACCTAATTGAAATATCTTGGTAGCTTTTTAAGTAGATATGTGGAGTAAATACTGAACAGTATCATGGTCTCTAATGTCCTGCTATAATTTTTAAGATCAAAATATATAATATTAATAATTTCCATTAGTCACTTATTAGACTAGAGATTATTCAATAATGAATAATATTTCTGTAGTAAAATTTTCATAACACTGCTCTCAGGCAAAATAGGAAGTTTTCTATCCATTTTTAACACCCTGTGGAGGGATGCAATTATAAACCTATGATAGACAAGTGAAAAAATGTATATTCCCATGATACACATTTCATGCTACACTAGGACTCATCAGTTGGCCTAGCTTGAGTGAAAAGTGTCAAATGTGCAGCCTTACTTAACTACAAATTACTTATTTAAATTATATTAATAATTTTTATTAATCACTCATTAGATTAAAGATCTTTCATGAGAGTGGTGTAATGAAAATTACACTACAGAAATATTATTAATTATTGGATAATCTCTAATCTAATGAGTCACTAATAAAAATATTAATATACTTTCAATAAGAGAATTATATTAAAGTTGTGAGGGCTGCATGTTTAACACTTATTAGTTAAGCTGTAGTACTTTGTTATCTATATATATCACATGATCACTATCTCTTATACTAGCACATAATTGTTTTAAACAAGGCAAAACTCTCCATACAGTAGTGCCACCTGTAGGCACCAGATAGGGATTTTATGCACCAGCCTTCTGGAATCCATGGATTACTCTGGTTGGCACAGGGTACCACTACTGTATGGAAAGTTTTGCCCTGCTTATCTACATATACTGAAGAATGATAAATACATGGTAAGAGATTGTGATCCAAGCCAACTGATGTTGTTGGTCCAGCATGAAAATGTGCATCTTGGGAATCGGAGATCTTTTTCACATGTCTTTGATCATATGTTTATAATTGCATTCCTCCACAAGATCTTAAAAGTGAATAGAAAACATTTCCTACCTTACATGAGAGTGATGTAATAAAAATTACACTACAGAAATGTTATTCAAAAGATAGGATATTTTATCACAGTGAAACACCTCTTGCAATAAATTATCTGAATATTATAAGTGACAATAAATCTTTCACATAAGCCATCATATTGAGGCACTGCTTTTGTAGTTGACAAGAGATCAGGTCAGAGTTTCAGAAAACAAATTTATTATTTATGTCCAATAAACGAGAGTGTCACAATACATCAAGGACAATAGAATGATATTCCTGTGTGCTTAACTCTATCACTTTTCAAATTCCTAATTTATCTTAATGTATACATTTGGATTCAAATTCAGATAACATGGGGCTACATTTATAACTGGATTCTTATCATGTCATAATACTTCACACAATTCATAATCAAGACTAGACAATATATTTATCAGTGGGCATTAAATATTTACTATTATCTTTATCATCACATACCTACGTTATTATCATTTCTTGGATATTATTATTCTTATGTAGTAAATATAATTAATTTATATTATCATCTAATTATCATGACCATAGTTGCATATATTACATGTACACACACATCTCAGATTAAATTGTAATGTCAAGAAAAGATAAAAACAACTTCTAAGATTTAAAACATTAATAAAATTACTAAATATAAATGTTATAAACAAGGTTGATGGCGGATGATGATCTAGACCGACTGATGAGCACTGGTTCAATACAAAATACTTAGAGATGATTTACCTTTTTCTCACATGTGTGTGGTCATGTGTATAAACTATGTGAGATAGAATCAATAGCTGAAGAGTGCTTGAAAGACTGTGTTCAAATCCTCTATAATTACATATAAACTTCAAATATTAAATTACACTGATATTCTGATATTACAGTTGTCTTCTATTTGAATTATATACAAACTCATCTACCTCATAGCTATTACATATTATATTCATCATTTGATTGGCATATAAAAACTGTGCTGAACAAACCAATATTGCTATTAAATATATATATTAATCAAATTTGTTTTACAGTTGTAATATTTCATTTATTACATATCACTAGATTATTTAATACTACTCTACCAACATATATATATTGAAATAAAATCCTTGTTGCACAGAGCGCAGCAATACTAAACGCAAAATAAATGAAGCGTGCTTCATTGCAAATGACGACAATGCAATAAACCGGAAAGAATCGTTGCTTTTCCATCTCTAGAAAATGGACTATATAAAGACATTGAATAAATTTGCATAAATTACTACCCAGTCATTTAAAATCACAACTCAAGCCGACACTCCCAAGATAGGCTAGGAATATGGGAACTAAAGATTCCCGAAAGTACTCGACCTGATAAATTCTCTAGATATTGAGCTTCACTTGTTTGCGTAACGCCCAAGTTGTAACCAACATATATATCTATTTATCAGTTCAACATTTCTAAGAATAATAAAATAGGAAAAAAACCTATAATATTGCCATTTCATGTCTTTATAGAGAAATCAGTTTAAAATAAATAATAATAATATATGTATAATTTTAAAATCGTTAAAAAGTAAATGACAGTTTATTTAATATATATATAACAAGATAATATAAAATTATTAGTATTCAAACTTAATATTATGTATAAGATATACTATTAAATAAAAATTCTATTTTTCAAACATATATTATGTAATATACTGAACTTTTTTCTTATATATACAATCTCATTTTCAGTCTAACTTATAAATATTTTGAGTAATCTTTCTACCTTTTTTTCAGCAATGTATTTTTGATGGCTTTTAATTTTATTCTTTTTGCAACATTTTTTTAATTTTTTCTCTTATTTTTTTTAAGTAGATTTTTATTTCTGGTATTTAGTCTTTTTTTTTTTTTTCATGTGTCAAAGCATCGGCCGGGAAGCGAACCGGCAAACCCGGGACAAGTGCTTGTAAGCTAGCTGTGCTGACCACTCGCCACCAACGCTTTCCAGGTATTTCCTCTTTTTAGTTTTTTTTAAGTCTGACTTAGGAAGCTTCTCACATAAATAAATTATTTCAGAGATTAGAGTTCTTTAGATTTATAGAAGTTTAGTTTATTTCTGAATTCTTCTGGTGCAACTCAAGAAAAAAAAACACCTGAATATTTCAGGATTTTAGAGATAAACATGTGTTCTTTTATTATTGAGAGATTAACAACTACATGCCTGGACAGTTTGCAACAATACAAAAGGAGTGTCAAGATATATTTTTGGTAACAGTTTAACTTAATTTTGTTAGAATTTTTTTTTCTTCTTAAGATTGCAGTATTTTTTGATTGCAGCTATGACATTATCATATTTGATCGCTATATTTCTTAAACTTCTTTCTCAGCAAATAATCAAGATTCTAAGTATTGTAAATTATTTAGCAATTAATTTCAATTTTTTTTTTTTACTGTAACTAGTCTATTTAAAAATCTATTTACATTGTATTTTCCAATACCAACACAGATTACAAATACCCCTCCCCTCTAAATCTTTTGTTTTTCAATTTACATTGTAAATAAATAACATTAATAACACCTAAGTTAATTAAAATATGTTTTTTAAATCTATCTTTACGTTTTTAATGATTTCCTGAATTTAATGAAAATAATTTTTAATGAAGTTTCAAAAACATTTTTTTGTTGTTATAAATTTCAAATTGTATTTTTGTCATTGCTGCAGAAAAGGAAAAATAATTTCTTATTTGATTAACATTGTACAAAAAGAAAAAATAATTCACAGCTAAAAGTTTTCTTTTTTCAAAGGATATTATTATTCCATTATTAACAATTTTTACCTACAACAAATTCATTTAATTATAATAAGTAATTTAAAGAAAATATTAATTACTTCTATCCTTTGTAGTTATATATTGTCTATTATCTAGTTTTACATAAATGCAATTTACTCATTATACTTTAAACATTTTTTAGAAAAAATCTTTTAGTGTACATATATGCATACACAATCTTACATTTCGACTGTCCTGCAGTCTTCTTCAGAACCACGTTTACTTTAATTTTTTAAATGTAAAAGTGGCTCTGTAAAAGTATGCAGGACAGTCGAAACATAGAATTGTGTATGCATATATGAATGATAAAAGTTTTTGCTAAAAAATGTTTAAAGTACAATGAATGTGCATTTATATAAGATATTATAGCAAAATAAAGGAAGTGGTAAATTTGCTAATATCTAGTTTTAATTGTTAAAGGTTTTTGAAAAAAAAATTACTTTAAACTTTCAAATACATTCAACTGTTTATAATAACATTTATGTTAGTATATAATTTATTAAGGGTTATTGGTCATTATTCCATTCACTTCTTCAAGTATTGTTCATCTGGCCAATGATTGTAATAGCATAGGAATTAAACCTATGACCTTTAGATTCATAAATACTTAATTTAAGTGATGTTCTAATCAATAAAACTAATTTAAATTTTTTAAAAAAACATTTAACAATTAAAATAAATGTAGGAATAAACTATCATAGAATTAAAATGTAATGCCAGCACTGTAAACATTTAGATAAATGCTATTTGCTTTTTTTCAAATAGAAATGTAGCTTTAATTTATTTTAATTTATCTAAGCATGAAAACACATTTTTTAATATGCTTGCTTTTCATAATTTGAAAATGCTTTGAATTTAACCAGTTAATGTCTCTCATAAACATATATAACTTTATAAATTATATGTGTCTTGATTATGGTTATTTGACTTGACTAAATGTTCCTTTTTATTATTTTTATATATGTGATTGTATATATCAGTGATGGCTAATCTATGACACGTGTCAGTGATGACACACAATGTTTTTGCTGACATGCATGTCATGGTGCCAAGTTCTTTGTTTTGATATTTAAAAGGAAAATGAATGTTTTAGAGTGTTTTTTTGTATTTTTTTACATATTATAAATTATTTTGATAAAATATGCTAAAAATATAATTATTTTAGAAAAATAGTTAAGATTTTAGACAATTTTTCCTTCTACACACTTTTGTGAGACCTTATTCTCAGCATTAAATAATATCAAAACCAATAAAAGAAACTGACTGACAGATGAAGTTAGTAGCACTTGCTTGGGCTTGAAGTGTACGAAATACCAACCTTTCATTGAAGTTAACCAATAAAATTCAGCAACAAAAAAGTCACTAAACAGGTTAGGTAAAGAATTATTTATTTTTGGTTTATTAAATATAGTACATATATTAAAATTATAATTTTTTTTTATTAAAGCTACAAATATCACAAAATTATGCATTTTTCTTGGAGTGATACACCACCTGAGTTATGCTCAGTTTTTTGGTGAATTTTGACACACTAGCTCAAAAGGTTGGCCATCACTGGTATATATAGTCACAATATAGTTATTTTACCTAATTTATTGAGTAACAGTGAGTCTTGGATATCCTAATATGATGGCATTGGAAAAATGTCATTTAAAGAATTTAATAAAATTTCCAAAATATAATAGCAAAATCATCTTTAATTTGCAAAATGCATTACTACAGAGTCCATTTTAATATCATGTTTTTGTTAGATTAAATATGTAAAATCAATGAGCATCAGACTTTCTAAAATAATGTTTTACAATAAACTTGAGCATGGTTTTTGGTGGAGAGTAAACACCATTTATGTTACAAAGACTTTTGGAAAGATATTCTAAAGAAGAGCAACATATGACAAAGAATAAAAAACATTGGAATTCTACAACTAGATATACTATTGAAGTATTTCAATAAGAAATTTTTTTGCAGAAGTTAAAAATTAACATCTAAATATCAAATAAATAAAATAAGAGACCAGAATTTTTATATGTGGATATATTGTTGTTCAATGATTGGTTTATATAGTCATCATAAAAGTCATTTCTAGCATGGTATTATTAACAATGGTTTTTTTCTCTTAAAGTTGGAATGGCCACAATCATATTGAAGTAACTATTGTGGCTCATGATGTACATATATGAATGTATGTGGTTATACATTTATGTATGGCTGTGTTATGTTTTCTTCATATATGACTACATCAAATGTTTTACAAGTGGTTATTGGCATTTGTCTGTTGATTAGAAGATATATCTTAATGGTCTGGTGGTGATGAAATTCACTGGTACAAACAACAGTATATATATAAAGGCCAAATTAAACATATTTACAAGGGTCTGAAAAGGAAATGAATTAATTTTGTAAGTGAATAGTAAATAATTTTCCAATGAGAAGAAAGTTATTAGTCAAAATGTTGGTTTTGCTGTTAATTTTACAGCCAAACAATGCAGAGTAGCCATTTGTAATGAAATGCAGTTTGAGGTAAGAAAGTTCAGTCCATAGCAATTATGCTAAGCAGGGTCACCACATGTTGACATGCAGGTTGTGTGGAATGTAATGGCGCTTCACTATTGGGGTGCCAAGATACCAAGATAATTAATGCAATTTATATTTAAATAAAATTGTTTTATATTTTTGAATCATTTAATCATTAGAAATACTTTCTGAGTATAAATATTTATTACTTAAATATAAAATAAATGCTTCTTTACTTCAACTTATTTGTGACAATTACCCAGGCTTCAATTTTCTAGGCACAAGCTCAAAATGTATTATGTATATACTCTTATCATTATGCTAAATAGAACAGTCGGAAGCTATTTTGTCATTATAATTAATAAAACATATGTAAATATTTAGATTTTCTAATCACTTTATTCCTAATATAAAAAGAGTATTTGTTTACTTAAACTTATTATAGCAATTGCTCTAGTCTCAAAATATATTTCATATATACTCTAACATTACACAAAACCAAACAGGCCAATGCCTTTTTGGCACTATAATTAATAAAATTTATATGCAAATGAAAATGTTTAGATTTCTCAATCATTTTTATTTAAATATTCTAATTTATATAAAAAGTAACAAATTAATAATTTATTTAAAAATAAACTTATTTTAAAAATATTGCCTCATAATTACAGTAATTCTACTTATGATGAAATTATCTTTATCAATAATATTTACAGAGGTTAAATGTGTTTATTAATTTAAAGTACTGGATAGAATAGTGTTGAGCTAAATATTTTAAATGTTATCTTCCTATTTTTTTATTATGCTATATCATCTTTCTACATATTTTACTAAATGGATTTTCCTATTTTTATCAATGATATTATTATTTTTTAGCTGCCATATTATCTTTTTACATGTTTTACTAAATAGCTTTACCTTGGATATGTTTTTTAATTAAAAATTCATAATTGATTTATAATCCACATTATGATCCAAATATAGAGAAAACAGAATGAGTAAAAATAATTTTTAAAAAGATATTACTGCATAACAAAATATTTAATTCTTAATAATTTTCATGGTAATATTATTTAATGCAAACCTCTAATTAATTGCACTATTGAGAGAAGTTTAAAAATATATCTAGTAGAACAAACCAAGTGCTTGATTTTTTTGGTTTATACTTATCCAGCTTAAATAAACAAAATAAAAGTATAAGTTGTTTTAATTGCTTCTAAAAATATATTGAATAAATAATCTAAGTATGAAAATTTAAAATTTCTTTCCTTAAATAAATCCTGGCTAAATACCTTATTGTCAAATTATATAATAAAGTATAATATATGTAATAGGATATATTAATAAGAGTTAAAAATATAATATAGTAGTGTAAATTTATTATTGAACTAAAACAAGTGAAAATATTTTTGTTAATAAAAAACAAACAAGTTTTGAATCTGAGAGGTTCTGATTTAAAAGTAACACATATACTTTGAAAACAAAGAACTTTATATAAGAAGGTGTTAATTGAATGTAAGAATTATATCAATTCTGCTATTTAAAACTGACATAGTTTGGTGGAATAGAAAATGTCAACATGGGTGTGACAAGAATATTGGCCTCAGGGTGGCCTTTGAGCATTCCATCATCAGATTTTCAATTGGATGGATGGTTGAAGAGTTGGAGTGTGGAGTAGATTGAAGCCTGTCCATTAAAGTATGAAGATTGTCTATCTTAATATATATCTGAGCACTTATAGCATATATGTGTAGAGATGGTAATTTGGACGAACTGATGATTGCTGGTTTAGCATGAAATAGATATATTGGTGATTATTTATCTTTTCAAAATATATGTGTTCAAGTGTATCAGTGTTATGAGATAGAGTGGAGAGTGGTGGGTCATATGAAAATCTGTGCTCACCTACCCTATATATATATCAATAAACAAGCTAAGTATGAAAAATTTAAATTTTCCTTAAATAAATCTTAGCTAAATCCCTAATTGTCATATTATATAATAAAGTATAATATTTATAATAGGATTTATTAATAAGGGTTAAAAGTATAAAAAAAAGTGTAAATATTTTGTTATTGAATAAAAACACGTGAAAATATTTTTGTTAATAGAAAATGTAAACAAGTTTTGGTTCTTAGGGATACTGATTTAAAATAACGAATAGATTTTGAAGATGAAAAACTTTCTTTTTAACAAGAAAGTATTGATGGGATGTAAAAATTATATTGGCTGTGCTATTTAAAACTGACGTAGTTTGGTGGAATAAAATATAAAAGTTATATCAATAAACAATGTATGAAAATTTAAAATATTGGACTATATATATAATTTGCTTGTACTTGTTCTTATATATGATAAATTATAATTTTTAATAGGTAAAAAATTAAATAATAGTGCAAATATTTTATTATTGAAGGAATATAATTTTGTTAATAGAAAACCTAAATAAGTTTACATATAAAGTTTTTCAATGGGTTTAAACAAGAACTACTTTTACTGAAATACTGACATGCAAAAACAATAATGGAAACAAGCCAGGCTATATTCATTCATTGTTGTGCAGCATGGAGCTCAGAAGCAAAACCTTCCAAAGAATCATATTCTGGATGTACATAATATTTTTAATAACCAGCTAAGTAACATGTATTACATAATTACTTATATAATATCAGAGTTGGCTGAAGAAGGGGAGAGAAGCAGTGCAATATTTTCATGGGAATGCATGGTGATTTTTTTAAATATGAAAAAACACTTAGATATTTAAAAAAATTGTCTTATTAACATATATTTTCTATCTCCATTAGCAATTTTACAGGATTATCCAAAAATAATATAAAACTTTAGAAACAAAAATCCCACTTAAATTACTAAATAAATATTTTTGTTTTAAGGTATTATTTAATTATTGTTTCAAAAATTATTTTTTAAACATAAATTTGTTTTATTTTAGCACGTGTTTTAATCTACAGATTTATTTTATACAAATAAATGAATAAAACACGTAAGGTATTTAATGGACATGCTAAATGACTAAAGCTCAAAGGCGCTTCTTACCGATAATAGTGGCACTAATGCTAAAATACAATATTTTGTAAAGGGACAGAATTGCACAGTTATACATATATATATTATTATTTTTTGGTTTGGTTACTACTCCTGATACATTTAGATTGTTGAAAGTTTACTTGTTAGAAGATCATTTTTGCAAACAACTATTAAATGCATGTTTGTTTCATTTCCAGTAAATAAAGTTATAGATGACCATTTTTAAAAATTGAAAAATCTTTATAAGTTTAGATGGTGGACGATAATTTTTCACAAAAAAATGTAAACATGTTAATAAACGTTTGTATCTTTTCCAGTAAAGAAAATTATTGGTTATCATTTTTCCGAATAAATATTGCCAGACAAATATGTATGTGAAATCTCACCGTTGAACTAATTAATACTTAAGTACCAAGTTTTATTTTAAAACCATTTCATAACCTTTTTTTAATCATTAAACTAAAGTGGATATTTTATTTAAACAGTAGTCAAAAATATTAACTCTATATTTTAAAAACATATGTAAGTATTTCTATTTAAGTTTAAATGTAAGTTATCTAGATAGGATGAAAATGTGATTTAGTTTAGATAAGTTGTTCTATATTTATACAATAGTTTTTTCTGATAATAATATTTATATAGTTCACTCTTAATAAATTATTGTTTTGTTAATTTAAAAAAAAAATATCAGCTAATTTATTCTGAACGTTAATCTTAAATATCACATTTTATATTTATTTAATTAATACCAAACCATAACTTTTTATTTTGTAAACCATTTCTGTTTTTCCTATAGTGATTTCTTCTTTATTTTTTATTTTTTTCATATGTCATAGCATCGGCCGGGAGGCGAAACCACAATAACCGTCTGCAACCATCTGCTTGCTTGCAAGGCGGCTGCACTGACCTCTCGGCTAACAACGCTTGACTTATTCTTCAGTTAAAAACAGACATTTCTAACGTTTTATCATTTTAATTATATCGACTACGAAATAATTTTGCAACATGACCTACTTTTACAAAACTTGTTTGAATTTAAGTCAAACTGGAATTTATTAAGACATCAATATTTTCATATATTGGTTTCTTGTGTGGCAATATAAATAGCTGATCATCAGATTTCTATTTATTTTCGCGCTCTTGAAGCAATTTGACCAATTTTTGAAGTAAGTTGAAGCATAAGCAATAACTTTTTTTATTTGTATATATCTGTCTTTTTAAAAATAAATAGCAGAATTTTCGCTTTCACAGATTAAACTTATTATTATTGGATTTAATTTTACACTGTACTATTTACGAAAAAAAAAAAATAGAGTTGAAAATTTAAAACCAAATATTTAACTTATAAACTAAAAGGATTAATCTAACAATTTTTAAAAATACTGTATTGTTGTGTATATATATATTACTATAAAAATATAAAAACATTTAACACAGAATTTCATAAAAATATTATAAATGTTAAAGATTATTATAATGCTGACAACTGACTTGGATCATCCTATAATTAGGGGAATGTGATTTTCACATTCCGAAGATCTTGACAAATCAGAATTGACAAATTCTTCAATATGGGAAAATAAATAAAATTATTCGTATGTTATAAATTTGTGTCATGATTGTGAACATGTCACATGCCGACATAATCCATTTTTACTAAAAAAAAGATTATATGACAAATTTGAGTGCTGAAACTGAAGAAAGATTTTGCAAATCTACTAATGCTAATCAATATTTTTAAATGATGTTTTTATGTTTTGTATGATTTATGCAATCAATTGTGGAGTGATAAATGAAGTTCAAAGTCTATCAGTAGCAATTCAACTCTGATCTTTCCAGTATTCAGTATTTTTGTGAATTTCTTGGTGAATGGCATCAATAATTTATTTTTTTAAATAATATTTTACTTACAATAAAATCCAAGATTTAAATTCAGGTCAATTGAAGTTATTTTCAACAGTTCAAAATTTTATGCATCTAACGATATCCAATTTAGATACCTATCCAGTATAGACCAGAAAATGGATAACTAGTTATTTTATTTAGAGGGTTAAATGCTTAAACCATAATTACACATCAATTGGAAACTTTGATGAGAAACTCTTCTTCACATTTACACTATGAGAGATTAGTAGTCTTTGCCTTGAAATGGACTATTTATTTTTTTAAAAAAGCTATTTTATCTTTACATTTTTGTCATATAAAGGAAGATAATTTTTATATATCATGAAAATACAGCTAAGGTATATTTTACAGCAAAAAATTTTCATTTTGTAAAACTTTATCTAATTAGTGGAAATCAAAGTTAACACCAATAATTCATATATGATTTTTATTGATTTTGAAAAAGCTTATGGTAGTACCCCTTGCTGAGAAAGTAGTAAAAAACAGTGAAGTTTGATGATTTATTGATTAATTTGTAAATAAAGTTGGTTTCAAGTGAATATAGATCAGTATTTCCAGAGAAATTTATATTAGGAAAAAGGATTATTGTGAATGCCACCAACTCTATTTACAATGTCTAATCATATTGTTTTGAAGATATGGGCAGAAAAGTGTGAAAAAAGGGCCTAAGATTATGTAACAGAGTAGATGATTATATCATAGTATATGGATAATATTGAACATATGAGGAAATTTATGATGAAATAGGTATCAAAGGAAGATTAAAATATTAATTTGAGAAAGTCAGATATTTATTCAATGTATTATTTGCAGATGACTAATTAACAGACAATACTGAATGTTGTATAAAAAATTTATGAAAGAATGTATCAAATAAGGACTAAGTATTTCACAAATTTAGAATATTAGGTGACAAAAGAAAATGATCATTTATGATAGAAAATCATTAAAATGGATAAAACTCAATATTTAGAATTAATTGTTGGGGGGAAAATGCACCATCAAAAAAGAAAAAAGAAAAGTCCTATATAAGAAATAATAAAATGAGATATGAAATATTCACATTAATTGATTGATTAAATCAAGAAAGATATATGTAATTAATATGATATTAGAAATCTAATTTATGATTTAAATGAATGGATAGTAAGATTTTCCTTTAAGCATTATAACTTCTGAAACAAAAATATTTTGGAACAAGTAAGAAAATCTGAAGACATTTCATTTACATTAGATACCTATCTATATAAAGAAAAGCTTAGATTTAAAAAAATACAAGTATCAAAAAATGCAATTATAGTAATAAGAACTATTATTGCAAGGCTTTAAACAAAGAAAAATACAAATTAATTCAATTAATTTTCATATGGTATTTGATAAGATAAAATAAATTATTTTGTTACATATTTAATATATAGGATATATGAGCACAGACTTTCACATGACCCACCATTCTCCACACTATCTCATAACACTGATAAACTTGAGCACATATATGTTGAAAAGATAAATAATCACCAATATATGTATTTCATGCTAAACCAGCAATCATTAGTTGGTCCAGATTACCATCTCTACACATATATGCTATAAGTGCTCAGATATATATTAAGATAGCCAAACCTCATACTTTAATGGACATGCTGCAATCTACTCCACACTACAACTCTTCAACCATCCATCCAATTGAGAATCTGATGATGAAATGCTCAAATAGTAAAAATGGGGAAGATTAAACTCAGATTTATTTATTAAAAATTAGCATACGTGGATACAGATTATAATTAAATAATGTTTTTTATATAGCTATCTATTATTGCAGATTACTTTTACAAAAAGAAATATTGGTATTTGAGTATTAACTAAGCTATGATGTACTACACAAGCCGCCGGTAGATAAGATCGATGATCAAGCAAAACAATGTCATGGCAACTGAAACATTGGCATGACTAATCGATAGAAGTGAACAAGGTATTTTCGTGGTCAACTTCGAGATTATGTAATATTGTGATGAATTGTCGTAAATATCTGGCTTTTACCTGCTGTCGTATTGCAAGCAAGAGGTGTTTTTTTCTATTGCCTGTTATACGCCATTTTGTGAGATTTTCATTTTGCTAATTGCGAAATTATTGCTTGTTTTACATTTTCATTGCTGTGATTTGGATTACTAATTTTTGTGGTTTTTATTAATTATTGCTATTTATTTAACATTTTTATTGCTGACTAATTACCATTTTTGTGATTTTTATTACTAATTTACATTTTGATTGCCATATTATTTTTATTACTAATTTTTTTAACTTAGTACTAATCAACAACTTACATCACATGATCACTATCTCATACTAGCACAATAATTGTTATTAAACAATCCAAAACAAAGCAAAACTCTCCATATAGTAGTGCCATCTTGTGCTAACAAGAGCAATCAATGGCTGCGAGAAGGCTTGTGCATAAAAATCCCTATCTAGTGCCTACTCATCCAATATCCCCAGACTAGTTTCTGGCTTGTGGCCTTCATCAGTGAGGAGCCTTGGATCTGAGAGCACTGCACCTAGATCTTAGGATCTAATGCAACCCTCCAGCACCCACCTTTTAACTTTATTTAACTACAAAACTATGAGAATGAAATTGAAAACACTATTAATATTTTCAATCCAAGCTCAAGAGCTTATATAGTCATATGGGTCTGAACTCAATTCAGTACCCATACATTTTGGTGTCTTTGGCTCTTTAACAACCATAGCCACCACTATCCTATTAGGCAGGATTGGTGTTAAACCACTAAACATCACATGATCACTATCTCGTACTAGCACAATAATTATTATTAAACAATCCAAAAAAAAGCAAAACTCTCCATATAGTAGTGCCATCTTGTGCTAACAAGAGCAATCAATGGATTCCAGAAGGGTTGTGCATAAAAATCCCTATCTAGTGCGTACTCATCCAATATCCCCAGACTAGTTTCTGGCTTGTGGCCTTCATCAGTATGAGATAGTGATCATGTGATGTTTAGTGGTTTAACACCAATCCTGCCTAATAGGATAGTGGTGGCTATGGTTGTTAAAGAGCCAAAGACACCAAAATGTATGGGTACTGAATTGAGTTCAGACCCATATGACTATATAAGCTATTGAGCTTGGATTGAAAATATTAATAGTGTTTTCAATTTCATTCTCATAGTTTTGTAGTTAAATAGAGTTAAAAGGTGGGTGCTGGAGGGTTGCATTAGATCCTAAGATCTAGGTGCAGTGCTCTCAGATCCAAGGCTCCTCACTGATGAAGGCCACAAGCCAGAAACTAGTCTGGGGATATTGGATGAGTAGGCACTAGATAGGGATTTTTATGTACAAGCCTTCTGGCATCCATTGATTGCTCTTGTTAGCACAAGATGGCACTACTATATGGAGAGTTTTGCTTTGTTTTGGATTGTTTAATAACAATTATTGTGCTAGTATAAGATAGTGATCATGTGATGTTTAGTAGTTTAACACCAATCCTGCCTAATAGGATAGTGGTGGCTATGGTTGTTAAAGAGCCAAAGACACCAAAATGTATGGGTACTGAATTGAGTTCAGACCCATATGACTATATAAGCTATTGAGCTTGGATTGAAAATATTAATAATGTTTTCAATTTCATTCTCATAGTTTTGTAGTTAAATAGAGTTAAAAGGTGGGTGCTGGAGGGTTGCATTAGATCCTAAGATCTAGGTGCAGTGCTCTCAGATCCAAGGCTCCTCATCGATGAGGGCCACAAGCCAGAAACTAGTCTGGAGATATTGGATGAGTAGGCACTAGATAGGGATTTTTTTGCACAAGCCTTCTGGCATCCATTGATTGCTCTTGTTAGCACAAGATGGCACTACTATATGGAGAGTTTTGCTTTGTTTTGGATTGTTTAATCAACAACTTACAAGAAAATGTTGGATATAAAATTGTGGGACTTACCATCTTCTGAAAATGAAGCAATTGAATTTTTCTAAACATATGGAATTATCCAGAATGGGAAATTTTGTGTTAATGGCCGTCCTATAACTATATATATATTAAGAACTACGAGAAGCAATGGTGCTGCAAATGTTAAAGGCTGTTGTAAAAGGATTGTTATCAGAAAAGGGACTTGGTTTGAAGGATCCAG
This sequence comes from Epiperipatus broadwayi, assembly GCA_028023455.1. Classification (NCBI taxonomy): domain Eukaryota; kingdom Metazoa; phylum Onychophora; class Udeonychophora; order Euonychophora; family Peripatidae; genus Epiperipatus; species Epiperipatus broadwayi. Next base: position 8,263,443 of record JAQFVV010000004.1, read on the forward strand.
AATTAGTTTGGTCACTGCGATCAGATTTATATATAGTTGGTGTAGAGAATTGACATCAGTACAATTTTGTGAGGAGCAGTTGGAAATCGCCAGTAAAACAGCAATTGACTGTAACAATTATCTCCATGAAGTCTGCACATTGAGACTATTGCATAAAGAAAAAGTGAAAATTGGAGGCCCTAACAGGGTTGTTGAAATTGGCAAAAGTCTTTTTTCAAGATGAAAAAATAATGCCGGCAGAGTATTCCCCCAGCAGTGGATATTTGGTGGTGTTTGCATGGAGACAGATGAATGTTTTGTGGTAGCCATTCAAGACAGAACCACATTCACTATCATGCAAGCCATCAGAGACAATGTGCAGGAAGGATCTATGATTTACAGCGACTGCTGGAAAGGTTATAAAACTGATGAATTAAAAGAGTCCGGATACGATCATCTTCAGGTCAATCACACCTATAATTTTGTGAACCCATCGACTGGAGTCCACCCTCAAAATATAGAAAGGTTGTGGGGGGTTACTAAAATGGTGGAACAAGAAGCACATAGGTACAGCTAGACAACACTTGGATTTGTATTTAACGGAATTCATGTGGAGGCGATGCTTCAAAGATGACCCTTTTACTGCTATTTTGCAACATATCTGTGAATTCAGTCCACCACAGTGACCACAGTGACTTTTATTTGCAAGTACAATTTATTTAATATACCTTTTTTTTTTTACTTTTGTAATTTTGTTTCATAAACGGTATGAGGAAAATTGCTTGTCATGGCGTCATTTTTCCTTTTTCATTATCGCAGTAGCTGAGAAAGGAAATTGTTTATAGTTAAAATTTTGATAATAATTTTTTTGCTTTTTTTTTTTTTTAAATACCATCCCCCCAAAAAAAAATATGATTTTTTATCTCTTATTGTAGCTTTATTTCATGATATGATTACTTAAAAATTGCTTATAATAATATTCTGGAAACAGTACGGCTAAAAATCGGTTGTAAAACCAGCCATTTTACGTTGTTCAGTATCACAGCATTTATGAAAAGCAGTTACTTGTAGTAAATATTTGACAGCAATTTTTTCCACGTTTTCTTTTAATATAATCAATTTGGATTTATTAAATACCATGGGGAAAAAAAATATTTTTTTACCTATTATTGCTTTTTGTTTGTCGATTACTTAAATATTGCTTATAATTACATTCTGGAAACAGTACAGGGAAAAATTGGTTGTAAAATCCGCCATTTCACTCTTTTTGGGTATTGCAATATTTACAAATGGCAGCTACTTGTAAGTAATGAATTTGGGTTTAGCTATTACTTCTTTTGTATGAATATTAAAATATCATTGAAAATACTGATTTTTGATTAAAGATTTTTGATTATTTATATTTACATTTTCATAATTATTTTACCGTAGCAAATTATTGTTAATAATTTTTGGTTTATCCCATTTTTCATATTTACATTTGATTAATTTTTTTGTTTGAATATTAAAATATTATTGAAAATACTGATTTTTGATTAAAATATAATTGAAAATACTGATTTTTAATTATTTATATTTACATTTTCATACTTATTTTACTGTAACAAATTAATGTTAAATATCATTAATAAATTTTTGGTTTATCCCATTTTTCATATTTACATTTTCATAATTAAGAGTTTGCATTTTCAGGCATTTTATTGTTTACAGGGCCAAATGATTATTAAATATCGTTAATAATTCTAATGATTTTTGATTGTTCATATTTACATTTTTTTAATTATTTTAATTAACATTTTAGTCAATTTTACTTATTATTCCATTTGTTTGTTTCAGGGTTTGGCCAAGATGGTGGACATCTCCCTCTCCTTCTTCGATATTAACTATGATATGACGTACTTCCCCGAAGGCATATTACTCTAATCTTGCAATCTTCACGGTGACTTCTCCACGTGATCTGTAGGAAAACTTTATCGATTAAGTGTGTTCGGAGATCACTAGGAGACGTTATCTTAAAAATCGTAAGATTAGAGTAGTATGCCTTGGGGTGTAGTACATCATAGCTTAGTTAATACTCAAGTACCGAAATATTTCATGAATTGTTGACTTATATTAAATGAAATGTGACACAGTTATAAAGTTAGCAGAAATGGAGACAATTGACTTATAAAGTAAATTTGTATGTTATTATAATGACATAGATACTAAAAACAACACATTATGTTTGTTCATAGTATATCAGATAGAATGATAAGATTAGTTAATTCAGCTTAATAAAAATACTAAAGGCAAATAATTCTGAATACTTTTAATCAAACAATGGCATGGAAGATTTTATTTCTAGAAGTAGATAACAATTCAATGATGGAAAATTCTTTAAGTAAATTTGAACATAAAGACACAAAAAGAGAGAAAATAGATTCATGTTATTTGTATTAAAAAGAATATTTGTCTATTATGAATTTAAAAAAACAATCCAAAGTAAAATTGACCTGAAATTTTCCAAATAGATTCTATACAGGAAATAAACATGGATTAGTGAAATAAAAGATTTGTGTTAATACAAAAAATATCTTCAGGAATATCTTGATAAATTTTAATTAGAAATGAAATTTATTGAGTTCATTATAGTCTTGAAATACATATTTTCTGTTCATCAAAATATAATCTAAAAATAAATCATATGGCAGAAACAAATTGCTGTTGTAATTCCATTTTTATAGTAAAATATATCACTCTGTTATACTGTCATTTGAATGCTTCCAAGTCCATTCCCATTTTAGATTGTTCTCAATAAAAAAAAAGAATTGATAATACACAGATTTTTTCCCCCATCACAAATTCTTTCTTGATATCAAAATTTATCTGCAGCAAAATTTCATTTTTGATTTCTTCTATGATTCTATTATTAAAATTTTTCATGGCAATTTTAAAATGTTGTTTAGTTTATTCAAAGTGCTTATAACAGTTTTTTCATATAAACTTTAATGCAAACAATTTTTTTTTAAAAACTTTTTTATTTTCTTTATAGTTTCGACTGTCCAGCAGTTTTCTTCAGAGCTACAATATTTGAATAATATAAACACATAACCATCATTTCACACATATATAAAAATACATAACCATCATTTTACATATATGTAATACACATATATATCAAAATATACACATATATTCCCTTCATCCATATACATATATAGATGAAAGTGTTAAATAAAATCCTCTACTTCTTCATCAGAATAATAACAGTTGGCATATAAACCTGAATGATTGCATTTGGTATCATCCATTAAGTTGAATAAATAATCTTGCCACCTAATATAGTAAATCATTAATCCCATTTCAGATATGGTTTTAATATTTATATCTTTATAGCAAAGTACATGTCCCTCTTTTAAAAATGCATTATTATTTTATCTTAAAACAGGCAAAACTCTCTATAAGTATTGCCACTATTATAGTGTTTTCAATTTAAGTCTCATAGTGTTGTAGTTAAGTAGAGATAAAAGGTGGATGCTGGAGGGTTGTATTAGATCTTAAGATCTAGGTGCAGTGCTCTCAGATCCAAAGCTCCTCACTGATGAAAACCACATGCCAGAAACTAGTCTGGGGATATTGGATGAGTAGGCACTAGATGGGGATTTATGCACAAGTCTTCTGGCATCCATTGATTACTCTAGCTTGCTGTATGTGGCAATACATATAGTGAATTTTTGCCTGTTTTAATAACAGTTATAAGCAAACATAAGAAATGGTGATCATGTGATATTGTCTCAAGTAGATGTGGTGGAATATTGTTTTAAATTATATCTGAAATCACATGTTTATTCCCATAAATCTTTTTTCAAAAGATAGGAAGAGGAGGGGATAGTAATAATAAATAAATGATCTGATAGAAAATGATATAGACCATGAATGTATTTTGAAGTGGATTATATAAGATATGCAATTTTTTGAATTTCTTTAGTTTTAAATATCTTCATATGTATTTTAAAATGTACGCTTAGAATTGATATTTCAGATCACATATCTAATAGTTGAGGTAATTGAGACATTACTAAGATAGAATATAAATAGAGTGTAAATAAAAAAATAAAATAATTTTGGTATTAGAAAACTAAATATTTGCGCATAGAAATAAATGAAAATATGTACTGAATAAAACAAATATTTCGGATAATTTAAAGTTAAACTAATAAATACTTTTCACTTTATCTGTTATTTGACTTTAAAAAAAAAGACCATTATAAATATAAAACAAGATGATTCTTATAAGGAATTTTGTATATAATTTATTATCTGCAGATTTTACATCTAGTCTTAAATAGCCCGAGATATATGTATTAATTTTTTTTATTATTTACAATTTCAAGAAGCTGTAAAATGTCTATCAGCAAATTAACAACTTTCATTTATTTTTTTTTAAATAAAAGATTTAAAATAAATTATTCTTTAGCTAAAGAAAAAGAAAATCACAAAAAGAAAATTTAATCATGAATTTCTCAAGAGAAATACTCAGACTGAATTAATTTACTTTAATCATTGATTATATCTTTCCCGAAAATATTTTGCATGATAAAAAGTAATATATATATATGTACAGTATATGTTTGCGTGCTTAATATAATAATTTATTAATATTAATCTTTAACTAAGGTTTAAAGTTTATATTTGTGCTAGAGGTAATCTCTAGTTTCTAGTAATAATCATTAATGTATCTATCTGAAATGGATGGCGTCAAAGTTGTGAGTGGAGGGAGTTTGACAATGATAAATGAAAATGTAACAATTTACTTTAGATAAATACTTTGCATATAATAGAGATATATATGAGAGATAGTGACCTGGGTCAACTGATGAGTGCTAGTTCAGCACGAAATGCATCTTGGGGGTCATTTGTCTTTTATTATATCTTTATTTATATGAATTTGAAAAGAATGGGGAAGTGTGGAAGTGTTTATTATATCTATAATAATTTACGTTATATAATTATTTTTTGGATAAGATAATTTTTAAAAAGCAAGTACATTGTACACATATATTTTCTATAAAATTCACTCAATCAAATCCGTATGTGTGCTTCATTTTGGTATGTATACTTTTATTGGCTGTAAAATGATTGAAAAGTAGATTTATATATATATAAACAATATTATAAACCTGAGTATGGGTTTTTCTGAGAGAAGCAGGCCCTATTTACATTATAAGTAATTTTTCGAAGAGTTTTTTTTATATGCTGTAAAATGATTGAAAAGTAGATTTATATATATATAAACAATATTATAAACCTGAGTATGGGTTTTTCTGAGAGAAGCAGGCCCTATTTACATTATAAGTAATTTTTCGAAGAGTTTTTTTTGAAAATGTGCAATGTTAATAAATTTCATTCAGACGATATAGATGAAATAGAATAACTAAACTGTTGTCTACCAATAAAAATAGTTTATTGAAAAAATTAAATACTGAATTACGAGATGTTACACAAAAGGTCTAAATAATCAGTGTATGATATATATGGACGCATTTGTAATATACAGACTGATTTGAATAATGAGTACAAAACTCATTACTAACATTTCTAGAGAAAAATTCTAGTTTAATAAATGATTAATGATAAACGTAGTTAGGTTTATCAAATTAGTACGAAATCGAGGTTGTGAGTGGAGCAAGTTTGGCGATTGTAAATAAAGATGTGACAATTCGCCATAGATAAATACTCTTTATGTAATAAAAATATATATGAAAGTTGATGACCTGGGCCAACTGATTTATGCTGCTTAGCACAAAATGCGTCTTAGGGGTCATTTGTCTTTTATTGTATCTTTATTTATATGAAGAATAAAAAAGAAAGAGGAAGTATGAAGTTTATTAAAGTAACATTTCTTCTTGATATTTTACTTTCTTTCTCTCTTTTCTAGAGTTGCAGCAGCTGTATTCTTTTACAAGTGGATATTAAAGATATGTCTTTATTTATTATGTATAATCTATTAAAAGTTTAAATGCACTCAGGTATTGACAAGTATTTATCACCAGAATTCTTTGTTAACATCTTAAAGTGTCTATGAAGTTATGAGCTATATATAAATAAATTTATAACTTTAACATGAATTTTTTGTGTATTTTTTATTGATTACTGAAACCACACAATTTAGAAATAATATTTATCTGATCTGATTTTAAATTAAATAGATCAACGCAAGTACTTTACACGTTTGAAAACTGGAAATATAACAATATTCTAAATATTTTAAATTTTTACTTTAAAAGTTGTTCTGACAAATAATATTACTGGATGGCATAATTTCAATGAACAATGTTTGTTTTTAACTGGTAGTTTGCTGGATTCTGTCATAGCTGAAAATTATCAAAAACTTATATAAAGAATTTCTGTTAAAATTACTATTTATATCTAAACTTCTCTAAAAATCTTTTAATTATACATACTAAAATGGTAATTTAATTACAGTAGGAGATAAAAGGAGAATCTCAAATTTTAGAAAAACAAATCCTAGCCTTATAGAACAAACATATAATTTTATATTATTTAAGACATTTATTAAGGAAGTAAGATCATTTATAGGAAAGAAGAAATAATGGAAAAATAAAAGATTTTAAATATATATTTTAGAAATAATATTTAAAAATAATGATAAAAAATTAAATGTTATGGACTGCATGGGTATTGTATGTGTTTATACCAAACATTAAAAAATAATCCCTATAATATACAACTCAAATGTATTTTATTTTTAGATTAGGTAAGTTCATATAACTTAACTTTAGTTTTAAAAAGATTATTACAAGATTAATTAAAAGAACTTTCATTAAAAAAAATCTACCAGAAGAAATAGATTTAAAATAGAGTTACAATAAAATGTAAAAAAAATATAAAAGTATTAAATTAAAATATCCTTATTAATGTGAAAACCTATTACATTATTATACTTTTAAGATAGTTTTGATAGTTTGATGTAAATTAATTTTGTATAATTAATTCATCAAGCTTCTTAATGAAAAGATACAAAATATTTATATTCATTATAGTGACTACTTCATTAAAAATATTTGTAATTAACATTACTTTCATTGTTGCACAATACTTATAGATCCAATTTATTTAAAGTTAATCTATATCTAGCTCAAATCCAGGGGAAATTATGCCTATTGGAAAAAAATCTTGTTGTGAAAGCTACAAAATTGGAAATTGAATTATGATTGTTAGGAATAATGATCTTCCAAATCACAGTAATGTGTTTTCTTTTTTGTCATGATTTTAAATGGTTAATCTTCAATAATAGCATGAAGTGCTTTGTGCATATTACAAACTAATGTGTAACAAGAAAATATGACTTCGCAGTAAGCAATGTAGCTTGAAGCTTAGTGTGGAATGCAAAATAATATCACAAATTATGACAATAAAAAGATGAACTTATGTTATATCATCCAATGACAATAAATATATGTATAAGATTTTGATATGCTTTATTTTTAAATGTGTAGATTTTAACACCAGAAAACTGTCATATTTTTCCAGAATCTTTCATGTCAAGTCAGTAAGTCATTTGAAAATTTTGGGAAGTTTATTTAAAATTTCTTATTAAAATTTCAAATAAATTTTTTAATAGTTCTATTTACATTGTTACTACTTATTATTTGTTTGTTAAATAATTTTACATGTATTAAGCAATATTAACAATAAATTTACAGTGAATGTTGTACTAGAGCTTATTAAACTAGCCCATGCTGTAACGATCAATTCAGAGATTTCAGAAAAACATTTTGTTCCTTGCAGTATAGCATTAAACTATTAAATTTTTCGTAATGCAGACTTAATACATATATTAGTGCAAATAGAAAACATTGGTCAAACGTTCCTGGAAATACTGACATAGGCACTGTAAATTCTAATGATTTGCTGCTATTGAAATTTTATACAACATTTGAAATGACTATTACAGACATATTACTTAGGCAGAAAAACATTGTAAAAACATAGACGCATCCATAAAGAAAGCAGTGTTATTTAATAGATTACATTACAGTTACTCATGTCACAAACTAAAAGTTCCTATTGTGTTAGCCCTTACAAGTGTAGGTTGTTAGATATTTCATAGATCAATAATGCCTTTGAATAACCTTAAAATCCAAAAAGATGAAGGATATTCTAAAAATAATATTTATTTGATTGATAGAGTTATTGATTTGATAGACTTTATTATAATAATAATATTTTAAATACAAGCATATATATATTGTAACTGGTTGGGATACACAGCAACATGGTTGTGTGTGCATATATATAAAGTAAAGGAAAAGTAGAAACAGACATAAATTTTTGTAGATATTTTTTACATTTCACTGGGAACAATAATTCTATAAAGGGTTAAATAATTCTGAATTTAAAATAAAATTTCATTATAAAATAAATAGTTAAAAAAAGGTCTATTATTTTTATTATTTGAATTCTGATTTTAAATTTAAAAACAAGCATGTCTACCGATAATCATAAAAATATCTATCTTTGAAAATCTTTTGATTAATGCTTGTATACATTACTTATATAAAAATTTCTACTATCTATTTTGAATTCTTTTTAATTAGTTAAACTGATAAAACTGCCAAAATATAGCTTTTAATTAAAAGTGCTTTTGGAAGGAATAAAATTGTTTTTCATCAAGACAGATTGAAAACAGTTACTGTGTTTTTATCACCTCAAAAGTAAAAAAAGGATTAGATAGATTGAAAACAGTCTGCAATGTGTTTTTATTACCTCAGTAATCCAAGTCTATAAAAAGTTTAGAAAAAAATATTTTAGTCTTGTATAAATTTTTGAGGAGCAATTGGCTAGAAGTTTTGCTATAGTTTGCAGTACTGCTAAAGTTGGTTTTCCAGAGTTAGAGAATGAACATGAAATAATTGAAGGTAGGGCAATAGATCCACGAACTGCTGTTTTTTTTTTCAGGAATTTTTGATTTATATGAAGCTGCATCTCTTGTGAATCATCAGCCTGAACAAATGAGAATGAAATAGTTTGGTGGCCTGAAGCTTACCAAATCCTAGCCTAAGGGGAACCAACTGCAGAAAAATCCTTATGTTGACTATACCAATCTCAATGATAAGCCAGATTACCAGCTTGTCCAAGAGACGTCATCAGTGGATGAAGAATTAATTATGCATATGCTATTTCAGCTATATGCAGGGAAGCACAAATAAAAGTATATACAGTGAGTTGTATTTTTCTAATATCCCTTAAATAAGAGATTTAAACCTATAGCATAAAATAAAACAAATAAATAATTTGCTTAATCCAAATGTCTAAAAGAAAGATGATTTATATATATTATTGAAGACATTGTTTTTTGTAAATCCCTAAAAATGTCATTCTAAAAGTGAGATTTATAAATAATTATTTTAAATCATTTATTGAGAAAACAAAAAGACATTTTGAAATTTATATTTTTAATTCTAAAAATGGTTTTGTTTTTCATTTATTGAAAAAAAGGCATTCTAAAAGTGAAACAAATCAAATCAAATAGTTTTGCTTGAATGAAATGATTGATTTATAGATACTTCTAAAACTCCAAGATATTTTAGATTAAAAAATGAAACAAGAGACATTTGCCAGAGTATATATTTTAAAGACATTTATAATTAGTTAATGGTAACCTGATAAAAAAGAACTTTTCTAACCTGTTAAAAATTGACTTTACTTTTTTTTTTAAAAAAAGAAAGCTGTGATAGAGTTTGATAAACAGATTTTTTTTACACACATATATGCAAATTTTATGTATATTCAGAATGGACTTAATAATTATACAAATTAGTATTATTTATTGTTTAGACAAAATTAAATTTGTTATGTTAACAATCTGTGCAATTCTATATACATGTTTAAGGAAACATAACATAGGTATTTGTATTATTAAAAATATAAGTTAAAAAGTTTAATCATGTATTATTGTAGGATATTTTAAATATGTTCAGAAATCACACATCAGTGCTTTTCAAATATTTATATGTAAATTTTAAGCATTTTTATTAAATGTCAATTCAAACATGTTCAATTTAAATCAAGCTACATGCCTGTGCACTGAATGGGTTTTAAGTAAACCTAATGGAAAATACATGTAAACTGTAATAGCAATTTGAATTTTGTATACTAATTATGTAAATTACAAATGTGATAATTTTTTATTGTATTTTAATCAAAATCAAAAAGCTTAATTTATATGTATAGCCATATTTTAAAGACCTTAATATCATTTTTTATTGTTGTTAATAAACTTGAATTCAATTGTTAAAAATTGTATTGCATCATCTCCTGTCACCATAGCAGTACTTGAGTTTGTGTTCTTCTGAGCTAGATTTGTGCATAATAGCTAATATATGAATAAGGGCATATATTAGTGTTCCTGGAGATACAGATGATGATAATTATGATTGATATATCCTGGTTGGCACTAACAGTATATTCTTTAAAGCCCATGCATTACATTTTATTTTAGTTTTGTCTTATTGGTCAATATATTGTTAATGGTACTAAGTGGCCAGAGCATTGATGATGATCAGCATGCTTTAATGTCTCAGCATTATTGCTGTTATGATTATATATTCTAATGAATGAGCACTTAAGATGGTGCATCAAACTTAATCTTTAAATAATTGCCCCAATCTGGCAATGACTCAATAGTTAGCCTGGTCTACAGAAGATCCATTTCCAATCCAGTCACACAAGATTGATTGTTGATGTATTTTATTGATGTACATTCATGATGATGAATGATTATTTTGAGTATTACTTACTTTTACTTATTGATAATGGTGGTGGTTTTATAGTTACTCATAGTTGCTCTAAGGAGTTACCTGGCTGATCTATCTCAGCAATCTCTATGATCCAATGCTCTCTTTCTTTCAATATATAAAATTGTTTAAATATATTTTGTGACATTATACATTACTTTAATATCTATAATACTATACTTTAATATTTAATTTTAACAATTTTATTCATTCAATGACTTTTTCACTCATCCAGATACCCCATCCTGTTACAATATATATATAATGTATGTATCTGGAGTTTTAGATTTGAAGACAGACTTTAAGATTTCTTCAATTATGCACTCTATCATACTATTGATGCACATGACCACACACATGTGAAAAAGATAAATGATCTCAAATACACATATTTCGGAAGATCAGAGAAGCGTACTACATCAACAACAATAACAACTCAATCAATAGACGTGACACATGCTTCGACATCTCTAAACGCTGGACTATTTAGTCCATTTGCATATGCTTTGCATACAACTTCTCCCGCCCCATTTTTTATTTTCACAGCTCACAGCTCCGCTATGAATATGAGGTAAAGGACCTCGAAAGCGCTTAGCGTATATTAATTCCTGTATCTTATTATAGCTTCACATTCAAGCGTGACATACGCTTAATTTATTTTATAAATTAAATTTATCGAATGAGAAGATTTAAAATTATATAATTTACATATTTCATGCTGAGCCAACAGTTATCTGTTCATCTAGATCATCATTTCCCATATATATATATATATAATCAGTGCTTGCTTATATTAAGATAGAAAATTATTAAACTCTAATGGATAGGCTTCAATGTACTTCACACTTCACCTCTTCAGCTTTTCCATAGCATTGGAATTTGGATGGTGGACTTCCCAAAATTTCTTTTTGATGTCAATATTATTGTCATGCCCATGTTGATTTTTTTTAAGTCCCTCTGACTTAGGTCTTACACATAAGGGATCAGAGTGACTTGAAGTCAACATGAGCAAGACAATAATATTGGCATCAACAAGGGATTTGGACATTCCATCATTAGAGTTTCAATAGTATGGATTGCTGAGGAGTTGGATGGTAGAGTAGAATGAAGCTCATCCATTAAAGTTTGAAGATTTGCTATCTTATTATAAGCCAAAAACTGATTATATATGTATGTGTGGAAGATGATGATGAACTTATGACTGCTAGTTCAGCATGAAATATATATATTGTGCCATTACAATTTGGTCACTAGACAAATTTATAGTAATGTGCATGTAGAAAAGGTAAAACAAAATCATCATCACAATTTTATATAACCATAAAAGAAGCTGTAGGGCATCCAAGTTTAAACCCTACAAGGTCCAGTTCTAAAAGCTTTAAACAGAGAAAGAATGGGTCAACAATTATATGCTTTATTTCTGTGTGTGTTGATAGAAAGGTAATACACACATTTAAACTATTTAATATTTAAATTTTCTGTTAAAAAGCAAAGTTATAATGCATACATATAGGCAATGTATGTGTAAATTATTTAATTGTTTTATATTTCAAATATTAAACATTTTAACTTTCTTTAAAACTAACCTATGCTAGATCAATTCTAATATTTTATTCTATACTTTTATTTTGCTTTTCTTTAATTATAATTGGGATTTAAAAGTTACAGATTTAATTAAATAATTGGTTTATAATTCCTAAGCTAGCAATCACATTATTTAGGGTTAGTTCATGAATGATTTGAAAGAATGCAGGATGTGTGTACATTACATACAAAAATTTTACATTTCCTAAATATTGAAAGAAAAGGAAGTATTAAATCTGTCAAATTATTTTTTTTTGTACAATTTTTTTTTGTTAAAAGAGGAAATCTGTTTAATCAGATATCGATCTTTGTAGTAAATTTTTTTGTAAATGATTGTTTCACTTTGGAAGCTTATGATGAGTCAGAACTATAATTTGAAATTGCCTTATCAAGATCTAAAGAAGGAAGCTCAAAGATTTGAAGTGTTACCTGGATGTTAAAAAGAAAGAAAAAACAAAAGAAAGGAAATAAGAATTGAGTCTATTTTTTTTTTTAAAACAAAAGTGTCTGGAAAAAGGATTAAACTTTTCAGTTGAAAAATACTTTGGTTGAAAATAAATTAGAGATCTAATTAAAACAAATTTGTCCAAAAATAGCAAGTGATGCTATCTCTGATTGGTTAAGGTAGCTAAAAATTGGATATAAAAAGCTGTCTTAGATTATTATTGTGATTGATTCAGATATTAAACTATAAAATTGAATGTTAAAAATATAAGAAATGGCGGGCTAGAAAAATTATATGTATATTCCATTTACTGACCATCTGGGGAAGCTGCACATCACATAGGAAAGAAAAGATGTTGTGTCTAAAATAATATTCTACACCTTTCAACTGATCAGATAAATAAGATGTTTTTAATAGAAGAAAGAAAGCATTCACCTGCATTCAAAGAAGATGAATTAATCTACTGATAAATATTAATCATCAAGTCCAATTAATTGTTACAACAACTGATTTTGAACTCAAGAAAATTTACAAATGGGAAAACAACTGCTGTATTTCATCCACATGCTTGACAAGAAGAGAAGAAAATTTACTATAATGATTTCCAAATTGTCCACTAAAGCAAATAACCTCAATAGAGTCATCATCATCAAATAGTTATCCACCTCAAGAAAGAGATTGTTCCCAGTAAAACGGAAATGGTAGCTACAGAAATATAAACATTATACAAGACAAGTTTGAACCCTTGGAAATTCGCCACAAAAGATCGGTAATATGACTTTTTATATCTATTTTCTTTATGATATCAGTCTTAATAAACATTTTAGCAATAAAGTGGTATATTTTATTTAAAGAACTTTTAAAGACTATTCAGATCGATTAAAACAAGAATGTCTTACCAATAATAACTTTGAGCTTCATAAATGATCTTGAATGTATGAAAATTATTTGTTTATTAATTTTACAATATTAATGTGTAAAACAATTTTTTTTTTATGGTATTATGATTTTAGTTTTAACTAATATGTTATTATTATTTTGGGTTTTAAATAATATTTTGTTATCATGGGATAAAACACGCACATACATAATGATATTTTATATGTGTATAATTGCGATTGAATGAGGAGTAACAAGTAGTGTTAGAATATTAGATTAGTTTGTTCATTAAGTATAGCATTTCAGAGATAGAAGAGAGGGGGGAGATAATGATTTAAAACTCTTTTCTAAAACTAGCTCTTTCAATTTTACTAACATTTTTTTTTACATTCTATTTACATGTTGGATTTTAAAGTATGTGTGCTAATGAGCAGATAATATTTTTTTTTAAATACTTTTCTCATGGAGTGAAAATCTTGGTCAATGTGACGTCCAACTTAATACAAATACATTTGAAGGGAAAGGGGGAAGAACTTAAAATTAATCTGAGGAGTGTTATATAATCAATTATTATTATTATTCATGTCAATTTTCATATTTATCTAGAAATTTTTATGTATATGTTAGAACTGTAGTAATAAATATTAGTTTGTTTTATTAAACGAGGCGTATATATTTCATTGAGTGTAGTCTTTGTTAAGTGTGATTATTCATCATCATCAATGGTTGAATATTGGTTATTTAAGATATAAGTAAATATGCTAAAATTAAGCAATAATTATGAATTTCTTTATAAAAATTAGTTTTATGTTTAGGCTTAGTCCTAGAGCTGTAGTTGAAACCCTTGTCATTATTGTTATTATTATCATCATCATCATCGTCATCAACATTTTAATTAATGAGCTGTTTAACTGTTTAAAGGCCATAAATAAATATTGATTTTATAATATTTAGTGATTTCTTGGTATTATTGTTACCACATCCCGTCATCTGTTTCATGCAAGGATGAGTGAATTGCCATCCTAAATTAGTTATATATAATCTGAGCTAGTGAACTTATAAAAATATTGAAACACATTTGTTATGTTGAGATCTGAGAAATGATTTATGTTCAATGAACTCCACTGTGGTTTAAAGATGTTTTACTTTTACCTAACTATTAGTGCTTCTAGTGATATGGCTCAAAAAGCAAAGTCTCTCATTTTATTAGAAATAAAGTACCAAAAAGGGATTCAAACCCGGTACATGTGAAAGGTTATCAGATATAACCGTGTCTAGATTCAGATAATCTAGTGGCGCCCTGCTAGACCATATTCACTTAGTATTTGTTTAAACATGCACTTAGCGTCGGACCAAGGAATGAAAGTGGATGGGATCTACTGCCTGTATACCTGAGTTATGTTTTATTGAATTACTGGTGTACTCACCTCACGTGATTACCACATTCACTTCATGTGATTTCATATACCTGAGTCAAATACTGGTTATTAATAATTTGCTCATAATTTGTTTATAATTCTTATATATATGTTTTGGACTACTTTAATTTTGGTTACAATATATATATATATATATATTGGAGATCATTATCTTTTTTACATATGTGTGGGCATGTGAATTGGTTGTATGAGATAAAGTAGATAACTGAAGAGAGCTGAAATTCTATTCAAGGCTTCTCCTATTATTATTATTATTATTATTATTATTGTCATCATCATCATGCGAATGATAATGATGATCATGATCATAATTATTATTATGTTTCAAAGAAAGACTTTTATTGATATTATTATTATTATTATTCTTTGTCTTCTTATTATTACTATTACTATAATAATAATAATAACAATAGCAACAGTTAGTAGCAAATATTTCCATGATTACATCCATAAATAGCCAAGAGTCCTCCACCCTCAATCACCTATTGATTTAATACTCCATGAAGCAGATAATCACAATGATAATTGTGCCAATTTAATTGATATACAAACAATCCCTGACTCAAAAGAATATTGTTTCCAAAACTTCTCCCAATGCAACAACTAAAACCAACACTGTCTCAAATAAGTTTAATAATATCTCAGAAGCTCTTATTTATAACCATACACATGACAATGAATATACTATTCATAATGAAACATCAACACATATCATGGAAAACATTTTCTCCATCTTTACCACCTATACCAGCTATTTGTCCCACCAACACTTTAATAAAACAAAAAGAAAGCCTGGACACCTCCCTCCAAAGAACTTGGCAATATAAAAAACCCAAAACCGATATGGTTGACCTGTTGATGCTGGACATGGACCCTGTAAAGGTCAGTAATATACCCTCATGCAAACTGAAAGCCAAATACATAACTCCATATATCAATCTACCTTTATTCCCATAAACAACAAATACACTCAACATCTGGACTGGAAACATTGTTAGCTACTAATCAACCACCAATATAAATTCATAACAATATAACCAGACCTTCCTGAAAACATTAAGAATTCACACCCACCCTCACTGACAACTAAAATTAATTACCCTAAAAACCCTGATAAATGAAATTTAAAAATTACTGCACTTAATGTTCAAGGTATCAATTCAGTGAACAAACTTTTTCAATTAAATATTGTATTACTAGTAAAATGATTTATATTCTGCCATATGCAGTTAATATAGTCTTACTATGCATGCCATAAAAATATTATGAGTTATTTTATGTGGCTTACATTAACTTGTATGATATGAGCATATGAGGGAATATCTTAAAGAAACCAGAAATGTTTTCTGGAGGGTGAATGCATTGTAGTACATGCTTTTTTCTGCAAAATGTCTCTTGCAGGATTCTGTTGCATTAGTCTGACAACTGTCATCATTGGGCGAAGTCATGGATCTGCATAGAAAATGTTTTTGTTAACTATGTTTCACTCATTTATCAATTTTTGTGATGGCTGTGTTTCTGTTAGGAGTTGTAATGTTTGAAACTGATTACAAGCAAGCTGCTTTGTAGAAAATACAAGTTTATGAGTGGTTTAATGGAAGTGTCAAACTAACCATGTTCCATAATTGTAGTGAATAGAATTGATGTCAAGACAATGTTGATGTTTTCATTTAAATGGCATTGATCATTCAGAATTAATTCATAATGATAAAATTTTTTATCTACTATGATGCAGTAAAATTAGAACATCCCAATTTGTGACAAAGTGAAGAGTGCAAGTTTCACCATAACAATGCATCAGTGCCCAAAGTAGTGTCTGTGAAATAATTTAAGAATAAAAATAGCATGATCCATTTTATATATCAGGCATCTTCACTAAATTTCAGTTTATACAACTTCTTTTTATTCTCTCAAATGAAAAAAAATGCCTCAAATTTTATTTTGGGAGACTTAGAAATGGTGAAGACAAAATGGCGACATTAAAAGAGACCACTTTACAAGAGAGTCAGAACTACTTCAAAAAGTGAAAAACATGTTTAGATGAGTGCATTGCATTAAATGGACAATACTTTGGGGAGAATTCAATTTGTAATACTTAAAAATAAATACACAATTTTTTATTACAAAAATCCTAGTTTTTTTGAATCCCATTTCATATCTACTTCTCAGTGACTTTATCAATTAATTCTATTTGTAATGTATCTTAATTCTGATACATTTCAATTGGATTATGCAATATAAGCAATATTATTAAAATGATGTGGAATTTTATTGATTATGAGGATTAAGAAAATCTAATGTTACCTTCAAAAAATTATTCTGGTAATATGAGAATTTGTAAAAATCAAAAAAAAAATCATTTACAAAACAGTATACTTTAATCTGATGGCACAAAAATCAAAATTACAATAATATGCATAATGTGTTCACAACATTGTTAAAATTACATTAGAGTTTTTCATGTAGTTAGTGTTAGAATAAATTAATTTATTATTTAAGTTAATTATTTAAAGAAAGGTAATCATTTCAGGAGCGTAAAATAAAAGTTCAGGTTATTTTTAAATACCTGACATGATTACATAAATAATTTTGAGAAACTAATACAAATAAAAACTGACCCTTCGAACAGTTATATGTTTGGTATATTAAGTTGAAGTGAAAAATATCGGATTATCAACTGATATTGCTTTATGCATAGTTTGTATATAATACACCAGGGGTCCCAACCCTATACCCGCGGGCACCATGGTGCCCGCAGACCATTGTTCGGGTGCCCGCCGTTATCCGAACACGATAAAAAATTATTTATCTGATACAAATAAATTTAATTTTTAAGATTTCTTATAAATTATTGTATTATATTGTAAGCAAATTGTAGGGCATACTATACTTTTACAGCATAAAAAAGTCTATTGTTAACAATATCTAACTATAAATTTACATTGAAAAAATAAATGGTGCCCACCACCTGGCCGGTATTATAGAATGTGCTCTTAAGTGCAAAAAGGTTGGGGACTACTGTAATACACCAATCATGATATTTCTTAAAGTAATATTTTTATGTATATTTTCATTAGTCGTGATTTCATTCAATACATAGGTCTGAGATTTATGACAGAAATAAAAATATTATATGACGATCATCCAAATGAAATGAAGAAAAGATGAAAAAAATTTAAAAGTAATAGTTTTTTGTTAGTTTATTTGATAGTGCTGAAAAAGAATATATTGCTTACAATGTCATTTAATACATCACAAACACTCAAGATTTAAAAGTACTTTAATAAGAAGATTAGAATATGAACCCAATTTAAATCTTATGGAGTTGGCAAAAATTTAGTGACATCCAATCAAATTAAAAACAGCTGCTGAAAGGAGAATAGGTAAACATTACACTTGTATCATCTCCAAAGAAACTCTTTTCCAGCAAAGTTTCATTTAAGTTCTAACGATTACATAAATTATTTTTATTTAAATGGTATCCTGCATGTATCTATTTGAAATAATAAATTTATATTAACTGAATGTTATATTATATTAAACAGAGTAGAAAAAACAGTTTTGAAAAGATCAGCAGTTACTAATCTCCATATTAAGTTTGATCTCACAGAGAAATAATGAATGACCTTTCTGTAATTTACAGCCCAATACATGTCTCTACAGTCCAGTGAATTATAGAAGTTCAATGGACTTGAGATCCACTAACATTAATGTACATTCTATTCTCTAGAAAATATCGCATAATCTCTACAAGAAACTAGCCTACTGATTAGCTTCAGTTAAATCAGTCATATATATAAGACTGAATTTATAAATGTATGAAAGTAAGAAAAATTAACTATTGGGACAATTTTTCTTGCCAGAAGAAAGAATAAAAGTCGAAAACAAAAGAACTTAAAAGAGGACTTTCAAAAAACTAATGCTTCTTTATTTTAAAAGATTTGTTTACAATTTAGGAATAATAATAAATTTACAAGGTAAGAATAATTAAAATTGATAACTGAAATATTGTAAATTTTATGTTAGATATACATTATGTGTGTATGTATTAAATATATGTTAATATTTAGTTATTCTATTTTGTTAAAATAGAATGTATGCATGTTTGTATTCTTATATATGTGTTGTGTAAACTATTTATATATCTGTATATTGGATTGGGTGAGAGTTTCATCTAATGAAATATTTTCAGATATTTGTAAACAATCAAAATCAGATTGATTGATTTATTTCTATTGTAGAGTACTATAACAGATGTTTTATTATCTATTATTATTTCTAATCAATACATTTTATTATTATTTCTAATCAATACATTTTTATTATTATTTTAAGTTATACTAGTGATGTTATTTAATACGAACATAATGTAAATATGTATGTTTTCTTTTGTTGACAGTTACTATAGTAATTGTGATCCCATGGCTAATTTGGATTAATGGTATATATAACTAAACATGAAGTAATTGAATCTTCCAATGAATTGCATTCTGTTCAGTTATATTTAGTCTGAGTTATTATATATATGTGTGTGTGTTGAAATGAATATTTCCATGGACTGCTATTATAATAAAGAATAGAAACAGGAAAATTACATCCATATAAGCAGAGATCATTTTTAGTTTTTGATGTTACCAGGAAACTATCCATTCATACTAATTGGCAATTCCTGAGGTTAAACTGGTGTTTTCAATAACCTATAATAGATATGTTGGAGTTTTTTTGTTAAAATAATAGGAGGTCCTCTTTTATTTCAAATCCAAGTTCTTAAATAGATTTAAACTTAAAAAGCTATGAGAATAAAAAAGAATAATATCTTTCTAGTCATTCTTCAAATTTTTCCAAAAGAGTTGTATATGTTGAATTAAATATTTCCATGGATTGTTATTATAATAAAAAAATAGAAATGAGATTATATCCATGTAAACTGATAACTTTTAGCTTTTGATGTTGCCAAAGAAACTATCAATTACTACTAATTGATAATCTCTGAAACTAAACATCATTTTCATTAGCCTATATAAGATCTTTTGTTGGAGTTTTTAGTTGAAGCAAAAGATGGGCCTCTTTTACTACAAACCAAAATTCCTAAATGGATTTAAACCCAAAGAACTATTTTTATAGATGTGACAATGTGAAAGAATAATATCTTTCTTGACATCCTGAAAATAATTTAAACTTCTCTATAGAGTTGTACATGTTAAATTATATATTTTCATGGATTGTAATTATAATAAAGAATAGAAGTGAGATTATATCCATATATACAGAGACAACTATTAGTTTTTGATGTTACCAAGAAACTTTTAATTACTACTAATTGACAATTCCTGAGGCTAAACTGGTTTTCTCATTAACCTATAATAGCTCTTTTCTTAAAGTTTTTTCTTTAGTTTTTCCTGTGTCATAGCATCGGCCGGGAAGCAAACCCACTAACCCAGGACAACTGCTTGTAAGGCAGCTGTGCTGATCACTCGACCACCAAAGCTTGACTTGTTAAAGTTTTTTATTGAAGGAAAATATGTCTTTTTACTTCAAACACAAGTTCTTAAATGTATTTAAATCCAGAAAGCTATGTGATGTATTTTTTACAGATGTCTATTTAGTTTTCTGTAGATTTATTTATATGGTGCTAAGATCATTAAAGTTGCAATTAAGATTTATTCATTTTATAGATTATATGACAATAACTAGTTTATTTATGGCCACAAAACTCAAAGTGACAGGTAGCACAAGTATTGATGATGATCAACATTGATATAATGATTACAGTATTATTCATATAACATTCCTTTTATAGTTAGTTTTAGCACTTATGTATGTGCAACCAGATGATGAAATATTAATGATTGCTTTTGTAATAATATTTCCTAACTGTGGTTCCAACTAGATAATGGTTAACCTAAGATTTTTCATTTTGTCTTTTAAATCCAATCACAAATGTTGACTATTGACTCTTTTCATTATTGATAGTCATGCTCTGTTCATCACTTATAATTACATATATTGACTTCAGGTGCTATTTCCTCATGTTCTGAGTTCAGTAAAAACAGTGATACCTTTGATGATTTTCATCATACCTGCTATGTCTTTCATTCTGTACCAATAACACATGTTTATAACATATCAGTATCAATAATAAATTATAAATTTATTAATATAAAAATCATAGATAATCAATATGTAATGCAAATTAAAGCTATGATAGATTACATGTACATTGAGGAGGGCATAAAATATTTGCTGACCAAAGTTTTTTTTATTAATGCTATAAATATATGGCTATAACCTTAAGACTATGCGCCTGAAAAAACTACAGTAGGGACCTCTGCAAATCTTTAACACAAGATTTATTTAAAAGTCGAGCTATTATGCTGTATTATTTACTTATAGATAATATTAATAAAACAGCATAATAGCTCTTGTCTTTTAAATAAATCTTGTGTTAAAGATTTGCAGAGGTCCCTACTATCGTTTTTTCAGGTGCATATTCTTAAGGTTTTAGCCTTAAGAAATATTACATAATAGATTATGTTTATTATTATTTTGATGACGTTTGTGGCCATATAACAAATATGTGTGTGGTTAAGTTATTCTTTTAATATATATTTGCATTTTCAATTTATCAATGATATTAATAAAATACATTTTTAAAAACAAATTATTATCCAACTTATTGTTTATTTGTTTACACTTCTTTCCCTCTCAACATAGTTTAGAATTAAAAATGAAAATTTAAAAATTAACGATTTTCATAATAGAAATGGCAAGAACGTTGATAAGCAATTGCTATTATATATTATTTTAAAGAAAATTTATCAAGATTTTATATTAGTTTATAATAAAACTCATATTTACAAAATTATATATCAAAATTAAAAATTTATAAACAAATTCAAAATTAATGACCTTAAAAATATTCATATTTTTAATTTTCTAATAATAATTATATTTTTCCAGTGTTATTGTTTTTTATGGAACATATGTAGTATATAAATTTTGACATTATGTTAAATGAAGTCATTATAAAAATTGCACTTTTAATAAAATAAAAAAAATGTAATAGGATATTTGGTGTAATTAACAAATGAAATAAAAATTGCATTTAATTTTACTTCTAATCAATTTATATATTACAATTGAAATAAGTTAATAAAAATACATACTAAATATAAAAAACATTTAAAAATTAATTTTAAAAATAATTAAAAAAATTAAAAATTTAAAAGAGCAATAGTAGTGGTAAATTTTAATTTACATTCTTGGATTATTTGGTTATATATTTAGGAAGTAACTTTGAAGCATTTGCAAATCTGATTTTATTAATAATACAGCCAATTGTTTTCCAATTCTGGCATTTAGCATAGATCCCATGGATACCCTCACCCCATCTAAAATTAGGTGGTTTGACAAACTCATATCTCATTTGACGCAGACCAATGGATCCTCTGTGGAGGCTTTCGGAAAAAAGGTAATCATATGGGAAGCACATAATATTCTTAATCTGGAATCCCACATTACTCACTCTAGTTTAGGATGTAGCAATTATAAAAACAACAATGATATTTAAATATTTAATGATGGAATCTAAGTTTTTGGATTTCCTCATTAAAATAAATCTAAACTCAATGCTGACTAACTGGTTTTTACATCGTAAGAAATACTTCAGAAAATAAATCCTCTATGTCACAACTACAATAGAAGTGATGAGACATTTGACCACCTTATACAAACTTGTACAACTTTCTGAAATATAAAAAACATAATTGCGCACAACTGCCCAATTGATCTATATAAAATTCTCAACATCAAAGATTGTATAATGTCAAGGGACTTCCCAATTATAAGGTTATCCATTTTTCTCACTTATTCCATGTGGATCGCAAGATGCAAACATAAGTTCACTTATCCCTCTCCCAAGACAGAAGACATTTTCATAGGGACTATGAAGAAAATCCAAAATAGGGATATAGGCCTTGCCTCAAAATTTCTTATAGAAAACACCTGGAATTTCTTCAATTTCCCAAACATACATATCCAAGTGTGAATAACTAATTGTTCCAGCAGGCTTGCAGTGACTTTCATAACAGACCAAATTTGACAAGGTTTCCTGGTTTTCTCATGGTGTAACAAAATGTAATAAATTTAACAATAAATAATTTTTTTTATAAAAATAATTAGTTATCATGCATATAAACAGATTATATCTAAACTATTAGAATGGATTAATATTTTAATTTGTGAAGCACAGATAGTTGAAAATTGAAATAAATTGAGACACAAAAAATCTTTGTTGTGTGTTTAGGTTTGATTGTCATTTAGAGTTTGGGTTTGATTGTTGTTCAGATGGCTATTATGACATCTGATTGGCTGTTGGATAGGTGTTTTAATGAGTGCAGTGAGATTTGGCAGTGTCTCAATTTATAGAATGGATTAAAAAAATCAGTTATGAATTAATTTTGGAAATAAATATTGGATTTAGATTCAAGCAAAAGTGATAAAGTGGACAATTTTCCAAAAATAGGTAGTATTTAATATAAGTAACAGAAATCATATTTTCAGCTGTGAAAACCAGATTAAAAACTATTATAAATGTTTTAAGTTTAAGATTTAAAGAAATAATTTCAGAAATTTTTCATAAGTTTAATATGCTTTCTTCTAAAACAATAAAATAAAAAAATAAATTTAAAAGATATTGCAAAATGAATCAATGCTTAATATTTTATAAACTCTAAAAATATATATATTACACCTTGTACATTTTTGTACATACTTTTTAGGTACAAATTTAGTAAGTGCTTCAGGACATTTTTGCCATGAGGGGAGCTAACAAATCACTACTGACACAAACAAGCAATAAACAATCCTCAACATTTCACCCTAGATAACTATAAAATTATTTCAGATATTTTGTCTTTGATTTTTTATTGAACTAGTACTCTTATTTACAACTGATTACTAATGATGATTATGATAAAATGATGGTGCTAATTAAAAAGATTTTGCTATTGATCAATGAATTAATGATTAATAACTTTTGTTAACTAAAAATCAACACACTCAAAGAGAATTTGATAGATGTGTGCTGATTTTCTCTAAAAATGAATATTTTACAAAGTACATGTTTAAATATCAAAAGTATTAATTTTATTTTATTTGATACATTTTTTTAATATTAAGACATTTAAATATATCTCATTTATTTTTAATTTTCACTAAATTTAAAGTTTTGTAAATAAAAATATACACATGAAAGAATGTACATAAATAGTCACTTATCTACTGTAAGTAACCAGATTAATGGTGTATGTCAGGATGTGAATGAAATATTGATATTATATTTAACTTTTTTTATTAAAATAGATACAAAACTGAGTAAAGGTTTCTTTTATTTAAACATTATAAATATTGTGTAGTTTAGAAAACGTTCTCAAAATATAATTATAATTATTTAAAAACTAGTTGATTTAAACAGAATGCGATTAAATATTAAAGTAAATTTGCATTACTATAAATAATATTAGATTAGTAAAATACATCAGAATTTAGTTGTTTATCGATTCGAATTTAGTTGTATTCAATTATTAATCAAATAGATGTCTTAAGCATGCATCATTGTTTAGGGCAATGATATATGATTTTGCTGCTTATTGCAGTTTACTTTGGAATCATGGATAGATTTGTTGATGTCTGAGGTGATGATCTTGTTTGCTTTATTTAGTTTTAAATATAATCTGAATAAATTAGATTTTAATAGAGATTGTTAGTATTTTATGATAGTATAGTGGACAATGTAAATAATTATATATGGGAAATATTGTTATTGCCTAGTGTGATCAATAACTGAGCTAGTTAATTTTACACAGGTTCTAAGAGAGTCACTATTCGTTTATGCATGTTTTTGCTCTGGAATAAAGAATATAAATCTTAAGGGTATTTCTTTATATCAAATGTTCACTGAATAAATGTAGAGAGGTAGTGAGATGAGATAGAAAATCATTATTATTGCGATGAAGTAGCTACCCAATGCTAGCCGATGATGATCATGTACAAGTGGCTATTAATATAAAATGCCAAATCAACATTAGGGCTTTTATAAAATGACATTCCACATTTAGGCTAGATCTATATTATTATGAATGATGTCTCAATTCTGAGGCATAGTAAAGTTTTTTATATTATCATCCCATATTATAATCAATAGTCCATTACAAAATGGCGACCAATAATCGGGCTATGTTTTATTCAAATTAGATTGATCATTTTCCCAGCATCATTTTTTTATCATGTTACACTACATATATATATATGACAGCTAACACCATGTCATAATTTCATCACACAATAGACTTATTGGAATTTTTTATATTTTGCTCCATTTTTCAAATACTTATAAATCAAGTCGTTTTTTTTTAAAAAAAAAAAACAAAAAAACACAACAACATTAACCTGTTTTTTTTTTTTTAAAAAAATTATATCTTATTTATTCAATTTTTTCCTCTAACTTCTACAGCTAGAGGAATAAATACAATTTAATAACTTTATGTTTTATAATTGCCTCAATAAGATGGAAAATGACAAGTGAAAAATTAGTGAATGTATTCGGAATATCTTACAGTGACATTTAGTGTTCTAACAAACTTGAACAAACTATTAAATAATATTTATAAAGAATTGGAAATAATGTTATAAATAAATTTACTTGTAGATGTCGACAATAATTCATTGATGAACTGAGATAAACTATTAGAAAAAGATTTAAAATGCATAAATTGGTCATAAAAATCATAAATTCATTGCACTATGGAATTCAATTATAAATTTCAAGCGCATAACATACCACAGAAAGAAGTGTTAAGCATGAATTATAAAAAAAAAATTATAATTTAATTTTATTATATGTATATAAGAAGTTTAAATAGATATATCTCCTTTTGAAATCTTTTTAAAATTATCTATTCATGCTACAAAAAAAAAAATAAAAATAAATGCTAACGAATTTAGGATATGTAATTTAATCTTCTAAAAAAAAATATTGTAAACGAACGCACGCACACATCACACATGTACATTTTATATCAGCTGTAAGATACATTATGCAAAAATATCTAGTAAGTACAATATGGACACATATTTTATAGTAGCGTTAACATTATTATTGTTTCTTTTACATTTTGTTATCAATTATATATATGTAAAGAAAATGTATTTATATATATATTTAAGTATATTACGACTGAAAGAAAAAATTCGTTTAGTAAAATTATAGCTATTTTTTTTATTCCTTTATTACTTGTGTGCTATCTACATATGTGTGGGCAAAATCTATAATAATTCAACTTTTACTGTAATAAATAATCAACGCTATATATATATAGACTATTTTATTACAGTAAAATTCACTATTCAGTATTTATTTCTAATCTCATAGGTGGTTTAAAATGACATTCTATTGCTCTCCTGCTACAGAATGAATAAGTTCGTACAATTCATTTATTAAGTTATAATTCAGACACACAATAGGTTAAAGCCCTGATATCAGCACGGGTGAGCAAAGGTTGGCATATATAACGACAAACGTAAAAAGTGCAGGCGAAGATTTATTACTTTCTTTATATTAATAATTCAACTTTTTTAAAAAGAATATCTATTTTAATCAGCAAAAAAATTTAATTATTTAGAAATTCTTAGAATATTATTTACTTTTTAACTCGAGATGGTTTTAATGACTAAATGCTAAATACAAGCAAGTTTTACTTTCAATTTTTTTTTAATCAGATATTTTAGTTAGAATTAATCTATTATTTGTCAAGCATTGATGGTCGAGAGGTCAGCGACAGCTGCTTTACAAGCAGTTGTCCCGGGTTAGCGGGTTTGCTTCCCGGCTGATGCTATGACACATGAGAAAAAAAAATCTATTATTGATTTAATATCAGAAATTTTATTATATATATATAATGGACTACTTATTAAGTTTTCAACGAATTTACAAATAACAATTAATAATTGATTTATATCTTTAGTTGCATTATAATTAATTACTTTTAGTTTATTAATATGTCTGTCATTGAAATATTGTTCATGGATACTTTTTACATATTGTAACCCCATATCATCTTGTTTTTTACTAATTATTTATCTATTATATATATATAGAATCAACATATATATATATATGTAACTATTTCTATTCTAATTTAAATTTATTCTTTGCATGTGTGTTTTTTTTCCATTTTCTTTAAGTTTAGTTATATAAATGGTAAACAAAAAAATTAAAATGCTAAGGATTATGCTGCCTAAAATATTATCCAGATTGTTACAAATCTGTTTGGATTATTCAATAAATCTAAGATAATAGATAATAATAGCATTTCTTGTATTGACTTTATATGTGAATTGTGAAAAGCATATTCTAGTCAAAATATTATTTAGATTGCTTACTAAATCTTATTTAATATAATTCATTTTACAATTGTGGACATTTTTTTTATAAGTACTGTTCCTATGGTATACCTGATCCATTTTTAGTAATGATATATCTAAAACAATGTCATGGATTCTTTTATCTATCTATTTAAAACTATAAATTTTTGGATTTTTTAAATGTAGGATTTAATTTTATGTATATTATGGTTGTAGTAATATATTTATTGGGAAAGAGCATCTGGATATTGAATCTGATTTATTCTTAGAGTAGCTCAGTTGGTTAGAGCATTTGCCGTGAATTCAATATTCAAGAATCTAAAGGTGCGAATTCAACTTCTATGTGAATACTGTTACTTTGCATATCAGGCCACGCAACACCTGAAGAAGAGTGGATAATAATACTATTTGAAATATTATGTAATTACTAACCTTGGTTGTCTAATTGTGCATTATTACTAATAAGTTGTTTGTATTTGAAAACATTGAAAATTTTCTATACATTCAACATTCACTCATAGATGATGGAAATAGTCCAACATATCACATCAATCCATTTCATTCTCTTGACCATTTTTCAAAAACTGATTCAGTTGATACCTGTAGCACATCTCTTTGCATTAAGTCTGTTTGTTCTTATATTGACAAAGTTAACTCTCTTTCTTTAAATGTTGTCAAAAATTTAAGAAAGAAAACCTGATATATAATTTTTACCAATTCACAGAGTTTTGATGACCTTAATAACATTAATTGAATTTGGTGATAATTTGGATTCATTTATTGGTGAATAATAATTATATTAATAATAAGATTTCCTATGAAAACATAGTAACTTTACTACCAAGTACATGATTGATATGGGTAGACACATTATTAATCTTATTTCTAATCATGAAGATTTTACTTCAGAAAATGTAAAAATTCTATCTTTTTTATCAAATGGATTGTCTCGTGGTAATTATTCACTTTCATTTAAGTTATTTAAGTGCAAAATTATATTTTCTTTTTGATACAGGACCAAAAAAGTTATATTAATAATAATATATACA
Source organism: Epiperipatus broadwayi (assembly GCA_028023455.1). Classification (NCBI taxonomy): domain Eukaryota; kingdom Metazoa; phylum Onychophora; class Udeonychophora; order Euonychophora; family Peripatidae; genus Epiperipatus; species Epiperipatus broadwayi. The sequence goes on from JAQFVV010000004.1 coordinate 8,292,040, forward strand.
TTCAAAGATCAGCCTTTCAAGCTAATTGTGCATGCGTCTTATGCAAGTGTTAAATAATAAATGAATACTTCATTCCACAATAGGCTGATCTTTGAATGTATACAATTGTATACATAGCGTCATATAAAAATAAATGCTTATTAATAATAATAGTGTTTTCTGAAGGTTTGTGATGATGATGTTTTAGTTGCATTTATATATTTGACTATTTCCATTATCTAATATAAGTATTGAATATCTTTAGAAAAAATTAACTTTATTTAAATATTCCAAATACATTCAACTGTTAGTAATAGCACACAGATTAGTAGTATATGCACAGCATTTTGAGAGATATTATTCTCCCATCTTCAGGTGTTGCTGGCCTGACCAGTGGCAGTACTAGCATGGAATTCAAACCTGAATCCTAGAAAATTGAATTTTGAATTTTAAGCTAACACTCTAACCAATTGAGTCATCCTATTGATTATATTAATTCCAATTTTATTTCACTGTTAGATTAATTTTATTTCTGAATAATAAAAACTTGTTTAATTAACATATTTATTCAGTATACTGAATGATTATTATAGTAAGTAGAAGTATTTGAACTTAGGATTTTTAGTCAATATCCATCCTCCACTACATGTCAAACAACCAATACCCATGGCTCAACTGTTGAATGCTAGTTCTGCATGAAATAAGTGTATTGGGGATCATTAATCTTTTTACATGTGTGTGATCATGTATATTGGTTGTTTGACATGGAATGGAAAATGAATATAGACTAAGAAACATAAGTTCAAATCCGTCTATTTAAAAACTTGTTTACTTTTTGTTATCTATTTAAGCTAAAATTGTAAAAAAGATATCCTTTTTGTTACTTATTAAACTAGTTTCTTTTAATATCAAATCAGATATTGTCTTTTTATTTTTGATTAAACCATTAATCACAAAAAAATATTCAGATAGTATATTCTGGAATTATTTTAAAATAATTAATTGATTAGTATATATCAAAGTATGTGAGAGAAGTTAGAAAGCTTCTCAAATCTCATAATTTTAACAGTTTTGATTTTTCTAAAGTTTATAAAACTAAAATAATTAGACAATTAAAGTATTTGAATCTACTCCTTTTATATATTTGTATAATAAGCATTTTATCAAAATGCTAGAATGATTAATCCAATTTACAAAAAAAAAAAAATCCCATTATTACAAATAGAAGGCAAATTACACTCATAAAAACCCATTCTTCATTTCTTATTGACTTAAATCTTTTCATAAAGTATAGGCTCATTAAACTTCTTGCTAAAAATAAAAAAGAAAGCCTTCTTCAAATAATTTCTTAGAAACAGCTGATGTTTATATAGATCAAATATTATTTGCAAACAGATTTGAGTAATCTTTACTGAGGCTATAACCTCGATAATATGCGTTAAACACCTGTAGAGGTCCCTACTATCGCATTTTATACGCATATTATCGAGGTTATAGCCTCAGTAAATATTACTTACGTAATCAATGTGCGTTTAATAAATTTATAATTAAAACAGATTTGAGATGAAATAGTTTAGATATTTTTATTCTAATGTCTCTGTTAACACTATATCATATGATATCAAAACTTTTTTGAAAGAAAAATTCAGGTTAAAGTTATCTGACATAAAATCAATATGTTTAATTCTAGATCTGATTACTTGTATATTTTCACTCTTACTCATGACCAAGAAATGCTTCTATAACTCATTTAAACTTTTTGATCTTGGTTATTCTGGCTTTTTTTTATTCTTTGTTTCTATTTTTTAAATGCTATTATGAGGAAGATAAAGACTAAGAAAACTATAAGGGAATTATTTAATTCCAGGAATTTTTTTAACTGAATTCTGGTTTTTACACTGTATTTAATCCATTTCTTTACAGATAGGATATTAAATCAGGCAAAACACTCCATACAATAGTGCCACTCAGTGTAAGACAGATTAATCAGTGGATGCCAGAAGGCTGGTGCATAAAATTCCTATCTAGTGCATACTCATCCAATATCCCCAGACTAGTTTCTGGCTTGTGGCCTTTATCAGTGAGAAGCTTTGGATCTGAGAGCACTGCACCTCAGATCCAGGTGCAGTGCTCTCAGATCCAAGGTTCCTCACTGATGAAGGCCACATGCTAAAAACTAGTTTGGGGATAATGGATGAGTATGCACTAGATAGGGATTTTATGCACAAGTCTTCTGGCATCCACTTATTACTCCATCTTGCACTGAGTGAAACTACTGTATGGAGAGTTTTGTCCATTTTAATAACAGTTATGAGCAAGCATAAGAAATGGTAATCATGTGAAGATAGGATATATAAGATTCTTTATACTAATAGATCTACAGAAGTTACATCTATTACTTCTACTCTTTGTGAGTCAACATGGTGCAAAGCTTTATTAAATAATAGTTATAAAATCTTCTAGGCAATAATTATCTTAAACCTTCATTTCTTGCAATTTATGTTAAACGAATTACTGTTGACCATATGAGGAACTTTTTCCAACATTTAAATTTTATATTATTAACACAGTTTATTTTAATAGTCCTGATTTATATTTAGGTATACATCTTTTGCATATTATCTTAATTTGTTCTAAAGCTTCTAGAATGCTTCAATTTTGCAATGTATTAAATTGTAAACAATATAATTATTGTATAAATGCTAACAATCATACTTTAGATTATATTCTTAGTAATTCAACAAACATTCAATGTGTGATTATAACATTTATACCCTTGTAATCAATACTCATTATTATTTATTCATCTTGTTGTTAATATAAAAATAATTATTATCAATTTAAAATATTTAAAGATTTCACCTTTGATTATTATTAGAAAGAATTATTAAAAAAAAAAGTGATTGTTTAAGTATGTGCATGTAGCTTTCTAATGTTAATTAAAGTCTTTATTAATTTCAATAATGTAAAGAATTTTTAAATCAAGTTTTTAATCATATAGTTGATTTAAATGTATCTACAAATTTCATTATCAATAAACCTTTTTTTTTTTTTTTTTCAAATTATTTATGAACAGTATCAGTAAAAAATCTTATCATCATAGAAAATATTTGAAAACTAAATATGTGTTTTAATAACAATTGTACTAACTACAGAAGATTATCTAAAGATATGTATAGTTAAGAATATTAAAAGTTTATAAAAGATAGTGTATATTTTTCTTAATATTTTTTCAATTTTTTCTATACAATTACAACATTAAACATCACATGACCACCATCTCTTATGCTTGTGTATAACTGTTGTTAAAACAGGCAAAACTCACTATACATATTGCCACACACAGCAAGCTAGAGTAATCAATGGATGCCAGAAGGCTTGTGCATAAAATTCCCATCTAGGGTCTATAGGCAGAAACTAGTCTGGGGATATTAGATGAGTAGGCACTAGATAAGGATTTTATACACAAGCCTTCTGGCATCTATTGATTACTCTAGCTTGCTGTGTGTGGCAATACGTATAGTGAGTTTTACCTGTTTAATTACAACATTACTATGATTGTATTTTGATCAAGGATAATATTGAAATAGATGTATTATTTAGTGAATTTATTGAATGTAATATTGTAGGACTATTAACTTAAATACCTGTATCTTAGTGTGAATGCTGATAATATCCATACTTTCATTTATAAAGATTGCATTAAATATATTTCTTCTTTTCTTTGTAATACTTTTCATTGTTCTATAATAAATTGTACTTTTCCTATAACTCTAAAAATTTCTAAAGAAATACTTATTTTTAAAATGTAACTAAAATATGGTGAATAATTATAGGTCCATTTTAGTTTTGCACACCATTGGTAGGATAATATAAATGCATAGCATTAGTAGATTGTTGTTTTCTGAGAAATATGATTTTGTGATAAATAAATGTATATAAACAAAGACTGTTACTATGCTTGATCATGTTGAATATGCCATTTAGATTCAGAAAAGCTTACATATCATCTATATCAGTATGATAAATATCTTTGATAAAATTGATTATAATGTATTTGCCACTAAATTACATTATCTTAGTTTAATAAATAAACTGATTTAATAATATAAATCCTACATTAAGGCCAGATTAGCTTTTGTATAATTCAATGATAAAGTATCTTCACCATATTATCATTATCTTGGAGTATCTCAAAATAATGTTTTAGTTCCTTTGTTTTTAATATCACTGACCTCAAAACCTATTAAAAATTTTATGCTAATTATTACAAGATTATTAAATATATTTACTCTATCCACGATTGATTTTAAAAAAAAATGATATTACTAGTTTTTCTAAATAATTTTAAAAAATAAATTAATAATTAACATAGATATAGTTTTTTTGTAACTTATTCTCATAAATCTAAAGATCTAAGACTCTGGTATTATATTAACAATCATAGATTAAACTATAGTAACTTTCAGAGGGATTTTGAAATCATATTTCACAATAATAATTCTTTTTATAATAACATAGAATAATCAATAAAACCATCATAATAGTGAGAACCATATATGGAAATGGTGATTTATTTAAATATCGGTTGTCGTCCATTAGACCCGCACACTGATGCCCGATGTCACTGTTTCCATGCAAAAGCACAGAAATACACTGCTCACATGGCCTATAGAACAGTTCTGTTCACATTGGCTGCTAAGCAGCTTTTGTGCTTCACGGAATCATTGCACACTTCACAGATAGCTACAGTATGATGTGAGGGTGTGTAGAATTTCAGTTGTCCTAAGTCTTTGCATGTGCAGTCCGAAGTACTTATTTTTTATACGACCTAACATAGTTTTAGATAGTATTAATTGTAAGACAAAAGATGCACTTCCATACACATAATTTTAAGGTTAAACAAATTTCAAAAGTGTACATTCCAGCAATATATAGAAATCACATGTAAAACGTATTTTGTGCAGGGACAACTATGGGACTTTCAAAGCATAATCTTGGCTTGATCAGAGGGGAATTTTCAAATCAAATTGTGTTCTGTAAATTATTTTAAAATAGTGTTGAAAAAAAAATTTTTTTTTGATCAGACATTAATTGAAAAAAGGAAATATTAGATTTTATTAAATAATTTTGTTTTTTAAAAATGTTTTGTATGTTGTGACAGATGATCCTTTGGATTGTCAAAATTGGATCATCAAAACTACCAGATCCTCCTCCCTGCCAATTCTAGTGCTATGCACTGAGATGGATAATGTTTTAAAAATTGTCTCGCATGTGAAGGATAATCCTTCAGATAGGAAAAGACATCAGATTCCCCTCTCTGTGAATTCCAGCACTATGCACTGACATGTAGTAGTGTAAAAGAAAGTAAATTGTAAATCAGCCCAGTAACATTATATCTATTGGTTTTTGACTAGCAACAGCAACATCAGGTGGTGTGCAGGGGCTAATCGACAATAACCAAATACTCTATTAAATATAAACTTTTTTTTTTTATTTTGAAATTTGCTTTAATCTTATTGAATAACACTTTCTGAAAAGAGATATAAATAAAATTCAATTAGTTTTTTTTTTTTTTTTTGTATATTGTCATCTGAAAGATTATTATAATATATCTCTTTTATATGATAAAGATTCAAAGATCATTCAGTACCAACGATAATATTTCTAACAATATCTTTCAAAACTACTTTTTAGCTTTTATCAATTTAAAATTCTTACATCCAATTATTTGTTTAATTGAAATTTATAGATGCATTATATTGAAAAATTTCCCGATTCTTTATTTTTATTTAAAATATTAATTTTGTTAGTGAAAACCTTTTTCATTTTGAATTTAAACCATTTTTTTTTTGTCTTAAAAGATTAATAAAATAACGAACTCCTATTATAAATGATTAATTTATTGAATTTTTTCTTCTTGATTTTTTAGTATTTTTTTATATTTGTTCTTTGTTTAATTTATGTGCAATCTCTAAATAGCCTTTGGCTATACAATCAATAAAAAAATAATTTATTATTATTATTAGCTAGATAGATCATTTTTATTATGAAATAAAAATGTATGTGATTCAGCAATAATAAGATAAGATGAGAATTTGACATTTCCCCCCTCCTTTTATTACTTTTTTAGATCAGAAATCAATATATATATATATATTGCTTTAAAGATAAATTATGCTTATTATTGGTCCAACTATCAGGGTTTCAGCAGAAATCACGTAAAAAAGTTAAATCGTTGTATTTCATTTGATTTTATAAAACTCATTAAAATACAAAAAGAAATGTTAATTATTTATTGCAAAGCCCAGTGAGTCTCAAATTGTTCGATGTAATACTGAGGAAAGATAATTTATTTGGGAATATCACAAACAATGAAATACTCTCTATAAGATTTTCATAATGTTAAAAAAATATTAAGAGTGATTTTTGTTATTAGATATATATTAAAGTTTGATTCATAATCTTAATATAAATAATTATAAAAATATTTACTATATTTTTAATAAATAAAATAAATAATAAAATGATTTATAGGTTAAGAGTTCAAAAGAAAGTTTGTTCACCAGAAAGTGATAGAATTAGATTAAGATCAGATCTTTAATCTTTAAACTCAAGACTGCCACACTACCATTACAACTATGCAGAATGATATATTTTCGATAAAAGCAAAATATATTGTATTTTTTGATTGTATTCTTGAGATCTTGTCACTATGAAAAGTTAATTCAAAGACTTTTAGACATTATTTGAGAATGCATGAATTTGAATGATAAAACACCAGAAATATTTTCCCAACAATTCTTTAATCTGAGTGTGACTGTACAATATTTAAATCACATAAACACATTAACATTTTACATAGTAATTTACTAGAAATATAAATTATAATAGTTTAATTGCTGTATATGCATAAAAAGAAATTACCTTAAAAATATACCTTAATGTTAAATTATAATATTGTTTTTCAATTTATTATTTATTTTATAACTTACTGTTGTATAAAATGTAAATATAAATAAAAAGCATGATTTAAACAAACAAACAAACAAAAAAAAGAGTCAAAACAGCAGAAATACATAAAGTAGGAAAACCATTATTTAATCTATGCATAAAATAATGTATTAGCTTTTTCAATGTGTTGGCTAAGTATAACATGTTTTCTAACATATTGAAATAATACTTATAAAGTGTTCTTAATAATTTGGTAAATAAATCTCAGGCATTGTTTTATCCACAAATTGTACAGAAATAAATGCATGAAATTATATATTTTCAAAGCAATTAGTGTCTGTCACAACATATTTCTAACAGCATACAATGATGCAAATAGAATAATTAAATGTAAAGCTGTCATAAAATGATATCCCATCTATTCATGCTATTTTGTTCCAAACCACTTTATGGAAAAAATCCATGAATAATACCAAATTCTATATTATATGTATATATTTTAAATAAACAAAACACCCACCCATACACACACACATATATATATATATTGTAACGAGCACAGACGACATTACATTATTTTTTTTTATTATTAAACATTAAAATAAAAAGTTCACATTAAAAATTTTTTTTTTAAGACAGAAAAATTGAAAATAAATTCTACCTTAAACTCGTATATATATATATAAATCGCACAGATGAGAAAAATTATTAAAATAAAACTTTATTAAAGAAAAAATATTTTAAAACTAAATTTTAAAAAGATTTGGAGATAAAATTATATCTTTAAATATATCTTTGGATTTGGAAAACAGGTTAATTAATGTGATGGAAATGATTATTTTAATTAGTCCAAGTGAACAAGCCCTTGGGCATTTAAATGTATAAACAATGGTCAGATAGGAAAACAATAAAAACTTATAGCAAATAAAAAGAAATCCCTATGGAATTGGACCTTAGCGAAAAGACCACCATCATCGATGATGTAATGTTGAGTCAATCCTTAAGATTAATATAAAAGGAAAAGTTGGAAATTATTATGGATTATTATTAAGAGAGGACTGACATGTGTTAAGTCGGAGAGTTGGAGGTGAAGGGATTGAAAGACACACTTTCAATTCCTTCAGTTGTTATAAAAATGGAAAAATGAAACATCGCTTTTCTTATACTGAGGACAACAGGATCGTCGGAGGATTTAATGTGGATTCCAAACGGTATGCAATGAATAAAGAGGAACGTTGGAAAAAAAATCGTAAAAACTTTAAAAACATTTTGAAACACTAAGAACTTTAAAATATAAACTTTCTCAGTCTTTAATTTATAAGAAATAGAATTCTATCTGACCAATGTTATTTATTAATTAGTTATAATTTTATTTAATATATTTCTTTGGTAAAATCATTTCCATTTAGTTTTTTTTGTTCTTTAAGTTTTATTATGATTTCTGTTTTTCATTAAACTAGTTATATAAATATTAAACTTAAGTCAGGCATGAATGGCTATATAGATTTGTAAAGTTATATTAGGGGAGGGCAATCTTAGGTTATTCGTTTCGTAGTTGAATTAGGTCAATGGATTGGATATATTGGTGTAATTTAGTAGATGTAGTACGAGATTCGCTACGGGCAGAATTGCATTATACGCTGCACACTTCCGTTTTGCCTATGGAAGGGATTATAAGACGTAGAACGCTGTTCCTTTCAAGGGAGTTTTTTTATTGCTCTTGTCTGATAGATGTAATATTCCTATCTGACGAGAAGCAGTTTCTTCTCTTAACCTAATTGTGCTGCCGTATTCATATTACATTGAACACATCGATATATCAGATGGATTGAAGTTTGGTTTGACTGCGAACCTTTGGCCTAAGGTTAAAGAAGGATTGAATATTTTATTTTCAAATGCAAATCTATGTAGTCTATTCATACTTGACACTCTAAATAAAGATGCATTAAATTTAAGTTGGGTATAGACGCTTGCATGGGTTCGTTACCGGTTAATTATGTTTTTGGTTTTCATATTTGATCAAAATATATATAGACATTTGGTAAATACTGATACCTTACGATGAGTATCTAAAATGTATTTATTCGGATGTCTTTTAAGTTATTGATGTTAATGCAAACATCTTATGGTGAATGCTATTCAATTACTTATAAATTTCTCTCTGCAATTGACGGTATCAATGATTTTGTATTTTGATCGTTTATGTTTATTTTGAAATGTTTTTGACCGTGGAATCTATGTAACCAATCTATACTCAACATTTTTAAACAAATCTGTGCGAACTAATAATAGTATAAAATTTAAAATGTAAATTAAAAATCTAAAATAAAAGTAATGTTAAATGTTAAAGTAAACATATTAAAATAATAATGTTAAATCTTATATATATATATATGTGCGTAAATAAATTTTTGTATGTTAATTACTGGCAGTGGCTTATTTTATTTATTTTTTAATATTGAAATATAGTTAGATAAGATATTATATTATTAAATCTCTGCTACTCCCTGAGCTAGTGACTTGGGCTAATGACCGGAATCAAAATTTAAAAAAAAAAAAAAAAATTTTTTTTTTTTGACTTACGTATCTGCCTTCTTTATAAATTTTTCTAGGTTCAAATGCCTAGATGGCGCCCTGTAGTGCAGATCATGTTAAGTGTTATTCTCCGGATCATTACAATATATATGTTTTGAATGAAATATTTTCATGATTTTTAGATTGTTAAAGAATAGAAGTAAAGAGATTCATCATCATCAACTATTATCAATCCACTACAGGATGAAGGTCTCTCCAAGTTTAATCCATTTTCTACAATCTTTAGCTTCTTTTCTCCACAACACCCCTGCACATTTTCTTATTTCATCCATCCATCTCACATGTGGTCTCTTTCTGGGTCTTTTACAATCTCTTGGAATCCAGTTTAAAATTTCAATTGTCCATCTATTATCATCTCTTCTAGCAATATGTCCAGCCCAACTCCATTTCAATATTTTAATTTTTTCAATAAGGTCAGTAACACCTGTTTGTAGTCTTACCCATACATTGCGTTTTCGATCTCTTCTTGTTACTCCCAACATACATCTCTCCATACTCCTTTGAGTGGTCTGAAGTCTCTGTATTGCTCTTCTATTAAGTGTCCAAGTCTCAGATTTATATGTAAGAACTGGTAAAATACATTTGTTAAAAACCATCCTTTTCAAACACATAGGCATATTTCCTTTTAGTATCAAGTTATTTCTACCAAAAGCACTCCAACCAAGTTTAATTCTATGATTAATTTCCTCCAGTATGTTTCTATCTGTATTAATAATCTGACCAAGGTATTTGTAACTGTTAATTTCTTCTAATTCTTCATAATCAATCTTTATTTTCATATTTTGAGCAAATCGATTAAACATTACTTTAGTCTTTTTAACATTTATCTTTAGTCCTACTTTTCTACTTTCATCTGCTAACTCCTGCAACATTTCCTGCAGCTCTGAAGCATTATTTGCAAAAACAACTACATCATCTGTGAAATCTAAATGACTTAAATACTCTCTATTTACTTTCACTCCTTTAGTTTCCCATTTTAATCCACAAAATACTTCTTGCAGCACTGCTGTAAAAAGTTTTGGAGATATGGAGTCACCTTGTCTTACACCTTTCTCAATGTTGATTTTTCCAGTATCATTATGTAATCTAATTGCTGCTGTTGCATTTTTATAAATATTCTTTAAAATATGACAATATCCTGGATCTATACCTTGATGATCCAATGCTTTAATCACTGAAGAAATGTGTATAGAATCGAAAGCTTTTTCATAATCTACAAATCCAAAACATAATGACAACTCATATTCATTTGTCTTTTCTATGACTTCTCTCAATACCTGGATATGATCTATTGTACTAAAACTACTTTTAAATCCAGCTTGTTCTCTTGGTTGGTGGAAATCCAAAGTTCTCTGTAGACGAGTTGTAATAATCTTGGTAAAAATTTTATATAAAACTGATAAAAGGCTGATAGGTCTGTAATTTCTAATATCTTCTTTATCACCTTTTTTAAATATTAATATTATTACTGCATTCTTCCAATCTTCCGGTACATCTTTATCATTTAGACATTTGGTATATAACTTTGCTAAAATTGTTTCTATTTCTTCAACTGCTTCTTTTAATATATCAATTATAATTCCATCATTTCCTGGAGCCTTTCCTTTCTTCATACATTTAATTGCATGTCTCATTTCTTCATTTAAAATTCTGGGCAATTCGGAAGATGTAATAGATATAGGAGGTACTTGTTCTTTATTACTATATAATTCTTGATAAAAATCTTCTACCAATTTCATGATGTTATCTCTTTTTTTAGTAATAATTCCATCTTTTTTTCTAATTGCAGATATAAATTTCCTACCAATACCAAAATGTTGTTTAACATTTTTGAGACTTTTATTTTCTTCTACAGCTTTCCTTGCTATTTCACAGTTATACTTTCTTATATCATTTTCAACTCTTTTCCGTACCATTTTACAAAATTCGAGATATTCAATTTTTTTTAATACATCATTTTTATATATCTTCATATTCCTTCTTTTTTTCATAAATTCTCTAGTCTCAGTAGAAATTTTATTAGTCAATTGCTGCTTTTTTCTACCAGCTATCTTTGTTGCAGTTTTTAAAAGTGTATCAGTTATTTTCATATTAATTTCATTCAAATCTGAATCATGTTCAAAATCTCCTAACACTTGAAACCTATTGGTAAGTTCTAATTTAAATTCATTAGAATATTTCTGAAGATTAGGAATATCAACTGTAAATATTGTTTTTCTTAATAATTTTTGTCTCTCTAGTTTTACATTAATACGTAACTTACACCTTACTAATCGATGATCACTTTCTGTGTTAAATTTATTAAGAACATTACAATCTTGAAATATGTATTTCCTGTTAGTCAAAATATAATCCAATTCTGCTGTACCTTCATTTGGATGCTTCCATATCCATTTCCTTTTAATATTTTTCTCAAAAAAAGAATTCATAATATAAAGTTTTTCTTTTTCTGCAAACTCCACAAGTCTATGTCCTCTCTCATTTCTATTACCATACCCAAAATTACCTACAGCAATTTCATCTTTTATTTGTCTACCAATTCTAGCATTAAAGTCTCCCATAACAATTTTAAAATGTTGTTTACTCTGATCAAAAGCCTTTTGTACATCCATATAAAAATCTTCTACTACTTCATCACTATGAGAACTTGTTGGGGCATAAACTGAATTATCTGCATTTGGTATCTGCTATTAAGTTGTATAACTAATCATGCCACTCTGTCCGATACACCATCAATCTCCACAATATTGTTCTTCCACTTTTTATTTATAATGAATCCTACTGCACTTGTATTTCCAATATGTGTGCCTTTATAATAGAGTATATGTCCACTTTTTAAATCAATTGTTTTTTCACCTTTTCTTCTAACTTCACAAAGTCCAATAATGTACCATTTAATATAAGACAGTTCTTCTTCTAATATCTTGCAATCTTCTTTCACTTGAAAGTGATCTACAGTTGTAAGTACCTAAATAAAAAGTCATCATCAAATGGCAGCCTGGGCCCGCAATCAGGGGATTCTTAGCACCCTCTGCCTTCGGCCACCAACCACTGCCTTGGTTGGTGACTTTACAGCCTCCTGGGAATAAGGGCCATGCTTTATTTTTGTCTGTCATAATTGTATATATGTATTGGAAAAATATTTATCATTTACACAAACATTCATTCTGCCTTATCAGACACTGAGAAGAAAGACCATGGTGTTTCTTGATCTTAAACTCAGAGGTAAAAAGCCAATAAACTCACCATGCTGGCTAATGCGTGTTGGTGAGCAGCCCATCCATGTTCGTACACTATATGAATAATCACATAGTAATAACAGCTGCAACGGCAAGAACGTATGGAGTGGACATTAGGAATTTGCACTGCTCAGTTCCTTTAAGGCCTCCAAGAGGAATCAAAGGGTCTCCTCTCAGTTAATATCCATGTAAATGGAGATAATTTTGCCTTTGATATTACTTTTTTATGCTTGACATTTTGAACATATAGATATGCTTTATGGCATTAAAAAATGATTAACACAAAAAAAATAGAATACATTTTAATATATGCCTATATGTAAGACATGTTGAACAATTTGTACATAGATGTAATACAAATATTTTAAAAATTACAGGTACACAATAAGACATTAACAAAAACAAACTTTACTAAACTTCTTTTTAAATTTTTGATAAAAATGATGATTTAAATTTTATTATCATTTTATCATTTAAAAGATTTAATTCCTAGATGCTTTTAAATTCATAAATTTTTATCTTCTGATTGGTTGTGTTATAAAAATATCTGTAACAGTTTTCTTTTGATGCAATACAATCGGATATAATATTGCTCCTCTTTAAATGAATTCAGAAATTTGTGCATAGACTTTATCTGAGAAAGTATGATAGCCAAGTTAAATATTCTCTTATCATAAAATAAAAAGCGTGTGAGGTGCTGGAAAGAGAAGCTATAATGAGTACTATTATGAGATTGTAAAATAATCAGCAGCTTAGGTACTTTTGAGGCATATTGCCTCATATTCATAGCAGTAGTGATAAACGATGCAGAAGAGAATGTTAATGACAATATGCAAAATACATGCAAATCCTTTATGTAGCCCAGCATTTGAAGATATCAAAGCAGGTATCGCATCTGTTGATGGAGTTATTACTAGTAATAAAATATGCCTCTTTGATTTTTCACTTGCTGTCAACTATGCACACTATTTTTGGATTAGATGGTCCAAATATATGACTGGTCTTCTATGAGTGCTCTAGAAATATTGATGAATTGTCATTATTTTTCTGTGCTGTCTTGTATGTGTATTTATGTTGAGCAGTTCTATTAATTATACTGGCTTTGGTCTCACCATAATAAATGTCTTGGCATCCAGGTTGAGGACATGAGATGCTGCAAATGATGTGGGGGTTTGAGTGTGGTCAATTTTATCTTTGGAGTTGTTAATAGAATGATTGGTGCAGGGAGATGTATGAAAGTGGACTTTAAATTTGTTAGATAGGCTTTAATCAGATGGTTGGAGATTTTAGGAATGTGTGGGAGAATAATATATGGAAGGTTGAGGTCTTTATTATTGTTTGTAATTTTCTTGTAGAATTTTTTTAATTTTGTTAATGATGTTTCTGTGTTTGAAGCATGTCTTTAGTAAATCCTTGGTGTAGAGAAAGATGCTATCTTTTCTGTCAGATTTCAATTTGCATAATTGCATGTTTCTATATAAGAATGAATTTAAGCCTACAAATTTGTGAGAGCTTGGAGAATTGGAATTAGGGTGGATATAGTCTCTGATTTTAAGGGGCTTTATAATCATGGAGTAATTTATGGATCTTTCTGTTCGAAGTAGAAGTAAATCCAGATATGTCAGTCTCTTGAAGTCATCTTCAACTGTAGAATTGATGGTTAAGTTGGTGTGTTGTTGGATTTCCTGTGTAAGGCATAAGATCATATGTTTAGTGGCTGTAATGAATACATCATCTACATACCACATATATATAATAACAGGGAAGTTAGCTTTATGTTCAGTATAATTTGCTTTTTAAAGTAATTTAGAAAGATGCTGGTGGTTATTCCACTAAGAAGCAGACCCATAGGCCAACTGTTTTTTATGGTGTACTATTCATCTTCAAACATAGTGTATATTGAAACAGACAGATCGAAGAACCGATCTTAGTTTCATGTGTTTTTTAAGTACGGTAATTCGAACTACTATTTGCCGCAATGGGATTTTTTCCATTTCAAGTCATATAAAAATTAGCTATATATTTTATGTTTTGTAAATAAATATGTAAAGATTCCATGTATAAATATCACAAATCATGAAATAATATTCGTGTGTGCGTGGTTTGTGAATTTATATCAGCTTAATTTAAAGTTTCATTGCGGGTGTATTTGTTTAAATTTTTAACTTTTTAGAATTATACAAAGTCGTTTAAAAATACTGATCAAAAGTCACATTCCTTTGATCAATGGTTTTAATTAAAATCTGTCTTGTACAAATGTATAGAGTAATTAATTTGTATTTGAAAATTAGATAAGGAATTTATATTTTGTAATTACTTGGTCAATTTAAAATTGTGTATTAAAGTAAAAGATAGCTGAAAATGGAACAATGGAAATGGATAATTGATATTGTATGGTCAAGTTGGATTGCTGGAGGCTAGAGAAAAATAGGCGGAGTCTCAAACAAAAACCAGGCAGAAAGGTCAACCGTGGCCATCTTAGGAAAAACTAACATTCTAACTTTTGACGTGGTTGAGAGTAGATAGTCTCGAGACAGCACAGCAGTTGCTAGAGAAATCGCTACAACTCTTGTTAAGAAGTCCACCAGTAAACCGTAATGTCGATGGGCTAAGTGCCAGGAGCTGATCTCTGTCCTGCCAATTTGAATCTTCGTGCCGCTGTCTGATCATGCTTTACGTGCTTCAAAATTTCCAGCTTCCAATCTCCAAATTGACTATGCCTTTCAAGTAAATTTCAAATGCGCACCTACGTTCATCAGAAATACCATCGTGAGAAGCCAAGCCGGATGAAGAAAGAAGGGTAACTGTGTTACATGAACTTTTAACTTTCTCCCGAGCTTAATTTTATAGTTAATCTGTCAATCAAATTAATCACATGTAAGTTTTGTTTCTTTTATAATGCTACTTTTTAAAACCTGTCAGTAAATTTTCTTTTCTCTTTTTCCTCCGCTCTAGTCTTTAGAAGATAATTTATAAATATTGTACCTAATAATAATAATCCAAATGAATACATTTATATGTTTTTTGTAACTTATTCTATAAACAAACGATGCCAATATAAATATTTCCCAACTCTGTTTAAAGCTAGTTTATAATATTGATTATAGTTATTTTCAAAGTAAGTTCGTTTTTTTTTTGAATTAAAGATTATTTCATATATTGAGTTGGCAGATATTAAAACACTTTATTATAATGAATTCGTATTTTGTCATATTATTGTAATCTAAAGTTCAATCGTAAATATGTAAATGGTTTTAAGTTTATTATATTAATGTCATACATGAAATGAGAAATAATTCTCACTGTAAAATTTGATACTATCGCTACCACCTGAACAACCTGGGGGTTTAGGGGTTTCAGAGTAAACTTAATTAATTATTGCTTTCGCGATCCGTTTGATTCCGCCATGTTTTATTGTAATAGTATATCAGCCTGTTGCGTAGAAGTAGACGAATAGAGTATCCAGGTTTTGTATAATTCCGTTTTAATCCACTTCAAGCACTCGTCCTCGATGACTGTGGCAATGCCTTTCCTTCGCCGAAGTTGGCGTCTCGCCGTACTACCATATGGGAAAGAAAGCAATTCTTTTCCAGGTAATCTCTTGGATCACCGGGTTTCGAAATGATCCCGGCTGGTTGTAGTGTCCCGGATCTACTTGGGGGCATTAAGCCTTGTCAAAGTACAAGCTGCCCGGTATTCCGTTGATGCACCGCAAGTGATTACTGTAGGGCTCTTTAATCTAGGCAACCACTAGTACCTCAATCTTAGATATCATATTTATCGAAACCACCCTCCAACTATTCGTATACGCAACGGCTCGAATCTATTCGAATGAAATAACTTAATAAAAATAGTAGATAAATATTTTCAATGCCCCAAATACTCTGATTCCCTTAGCCACCCGTCAATCATTTAACTACACCGATATTGGCATGAGTTTGTTTACCAGGTCAAATGATTACTAAAGACTAGTAGCCAATTATAATAGAATATTTATGGAAGTCTTACCGTATTTTTGAATAATATTTGTTAATGCTTTCTATTTATTATTAAACAATTTATTTAATCTAATTTTGTGTCTCCCACCTCATTACTCTCGAAGTCTATTTAGTCACCTACTGTCTGTATTGGCAACTTAAATATATACATTACATTAATGACCGTACCAATATCCAGAGTATAATAGATTTATATATAATTAACTGTAAGTAATTTAGTCTGTGTTCTGAGTTGAGCTAGTAAAGGGATAACCCCGTGCTGTTATAAAGTCATCATCGGTTGGTCATACCGGGGTTTGGGTTTGAATTTAGTTGGCGTTTTGGAATTTATTCTTAAACGTGGACTGGGTTTGAACTCGGGTACTGGGTATGAGTAAGCGTGGTCGATTTATACCGGTACAGTTATTAAATTTTTGGACGCCCTCCGTGGTGCTCCGATGAAGAAATCTCCCACACCCTGCAGAGTGAACGAGAGTAAACAGTTAAATTATAAAAATATTCGATTTTTTTTTGTTTGTCATAATATTGATATGTATTTGGCGTATTAAAATGCGCAAGTTAAAACTATAGTTGAGTAAAGCAAGTATATAAAAGTTTTTTTTCCCTTACACGAAGTTTCAGTGAATAGACTACTTCCAAATATCGTTAAGAAACAGAGTGAGATTTTTTGAAAAGAGAGCGGAAGCGATTTTGTGCGTTTATTTAATTAAAATAAACGAGTGTTATTCCATAATTTTTTTTTGCGAGTTCATTCTTGTTGTTTAAAATTTTTCGAAAAAAAGTAAAGAAGTAGAATTAATTCCAGGTCTTAAAAATAAAAACGTGTACGCATATAGATATTGTGTACGCATATATATATATATATATTTTTGTTGTTTAAAAATGTTTTTTTTTTTGAAAAAAGAAAGTAAAGAAGTAGGATTACTTTTATGTTTTAAAAATAAAAACGTGTGCGCATATATATATATTGTAATATAAAAATCTTATCAGAGTCAGAGTTAATATTAATCGTTCCCTATATAAAACATTAAGTTTTGAATCAAATGATTACTAGGTCATGTAAAAAGTATATATTCGGGGATCAATGGATTAAATTATCTATTGGTCACATGTTGCTGGCTGGCGCCTTTCAAATAAATTTGTCAGCAAATATGTTTGTCCATACAGCAGTGGTGAGTTTTGTTGGGTTCAAAAGAGAGAATGGTGGCATATATATAGAGAGAGAATTACTGACAGTAGTACAAAAATTAATATTGTGTTATATACCAATTATTAATATGTTTATATTATAGGACTGAGGAGAACAGTGCGAACTGGGTGAAATAAAGTTTTTTTTTCCCTTTATTCTTTTGGTAATGATTTAAACATGTCATATTGTATATACCTAAATAAAAAAAAAAATATTAACAGTGAAAAGTTTAGATAACAGAAACCAGTCGGAACGTAGGCGAAAAAAAGAGAAAGGAAGGAAGTCACACAAACAGTATCAGCAGCGGGGGAGGATTTGGCAATAGGATCAGGGATCAGTATCTTTATGTTATATATACAAATAAAAATTGTTTTACAAAACTAATTCGTATGCTGAGGACACTTATAATTGAAAACAAAGAGAAAATGGCAGAAATAGAAGGAAACAATAATTTATCCGCGACTGGCGCAGAGACGGCTGACACATCCAGTGATCGCGAAGTTGTGTTCAAGAAATCTCCCGATAAAAAAAAAAGCTTTGGACGATTAGATAGGAACACCAAACAGAGGGAGCACGATCGTGATGCGAAGTTTGACGCGATCCTCAGAGAAATGAGAGAGGATTGAAAGGCACTGATGATGATGATGGAAAGGCTGGTAAGGCTCGAGGAAGCACATGGCATCCAAGCCAACTCAAATCTAGAAAATGTAAAGCTTCAGCAAGAAATAAATCCCTCTGAAGACCCAAAAATAGAAAATGAAGATGATCAGGCCACACCGAAAGAAGTTGTGGACAGCAAGGAAAACAACAGTGGTGAGGATGAGTCCAGCTACGAAGCAGTGGAAGAAGCGGATATAGAGACAGAAAAAGAAAAGGATGTTGAGACCACTAGTCCAATGAAACTAAAAGTGGAAAGGGGACAGATGATGAGTCCAGTATGAAGAACTTACAGACGCCAATGCCTGGATCCTTGATACAGATTCAAATTTTCAAGGATGACCCAGGAGAGAATCCCATCGCTCATCGAGATAATATTAAAGAATTGTTTTTTTGTGCATTCGGTCGAAAAAAGGCCATAGAATTAATGACCGCAAGAGACTATGGGGACTTGTATCCAACAAAAGGGGAATGGGAGCAGTGTAGTTACAATACCAGGCCATTAAAACCTTATATACCTCCCGACCCAGGGAGAAAGTAGAAATAACAATAAATGATAACCCGGTAAACGACCACTGTGAAATGTCTATGATGATTAGTAAAAGAACAACGGATTAATACACCCAAATTTGATAAATGTTATGTTCGAACCCTCACCCAGACTGTTCTCCAAAGTCGATCAATTTTTTTTAGAAAATGTTAACCAGAGAATTATGTATAAACATTTTTTTTTTTGTTATTTTTTTTTAAAGTGAGAAGAAATGAAACAGACAGATCGAAGAACCGATCTTAGTTTCATGTGTTTTTTAAGTACGGTAATTCGAACTACTATTTGCCCGCAATGGGATTTTTTCCATTTCAAGTCATATAAAAATTAGCTATATATTTTATGTTTTGTAAATAAATATGTAAAGATTCCGTGTATAAATATCACAAATCATGAAATAATATTCGTGTGTGCGTGGTTTGTGAATTTATATCAGCTTAATTTAAAGTTTCATTGCGGGTGTATTTGTTTAAATTTTTAACTTTTTAGAATTATACAAAGTCGTTTAAAAATACTGATCAAAAGTCACATTCCTTTGATCAGTGGTTTTAATTAAAATCTGTCTTGTACAAATGTATAGAGTAATTAATTTGTATTTGAAAATTAGATAAGGAATTTATATTTTGTAATTACTTGGTCAATTTAAAATTGTGTATTAAAGTAAAAGATAGCTGAAAATGGAACAATGGAAATGGATAATTGATATTGTATGGTCAAGTTGGATTGCTGGAGGCTAGAGAAAAATAGGCGGAGTCTCAAACAAAAACCAGGCAGAAAGGTCAACCGTGGCCATCTTAGGAAAAACTAACATTCTAATTTTTGACGTGGTTGAGAGTAGATAGTCTCGAGACAGCACAGCAGTTGCTAGAGAAATCGCTACAACTCTTGTTAAGAAGTCCACCAGTAAACCGTAATGTCGATGGGCTAAGTGCCAGGAGCTGATCTCTGTCCTGCCAATTTGAATCTTCGTGCCGCTGTCTGATCATGCTTTACGTGCTTCAAAATTTCCAGCTTCCAATCTCCAAATTGACTATGCCTTTCAAGTAAATTTCAAATGCGCGCCTACGTTCATCAGAAATACCATCGTGAGAAGCCAAGCCGGATGAAGAAAGAAGGGTAACTGTGTTACATGAACTTTTAACTTTCTCCCGAGCTTAATTTTATAGTTAATCTGTCAATCAAATTAATCACATGTAAGTTTTGTTTCTTTTATAATGCTACTTTTTAAAACCTGTCAGTAAATTTTCTTTTCTCTTTTTCCTCCGCTCTAGTCTTTAGAAGATAATTTATAAATATTGTACCTAATAATAATAATCCAAATGAATACATTTATATGTTTTTTGTAACTTATTCTATAAACAAACGATGCCAATAGAAATATTTCCCAACTCTGTTTAAAGCTAGTTTATAATATTGATTATAGTTATTTTCAAAGTAAGTTCGTTTTTTTTTTTAATTAAAGATTATTTCATATATTGAGTTGGCAGATATTAAAACACTTTATTATAATGAATTCGTATTTTGTCATATTATTGTAATCTAAAGTTCAATCGTAAATATGTAAATGGTTTTAAGTTTATTATATTAATGTCATACATGAAATGAGAAATAATTCTCACTGTAAAATTTGATACTATCGCTACCGCCTGAACAACCTGGGGGTTTAGGGGTTTCAGAGTAAACTTAATTAATTATTGCTTTCGCGGTCCGTTTGATTCCGCCATGTTTTATTGTAATAGTATATCAGCCTGTTGCGTAGAAGTAGACGAATAGAGTATCCAGGTTTTGTATAATTCCGTTTTAATCCACTTCAAGCACTCGTCCTCGATGACTGTGGCAATGCCTTTCCTTCGCCGAAGTTGGCGTCTCGCCGTACTACCACATGGGAAAGAAAGCAATTCTTTTCCAGGTAATCTCTTGGATCACCGGGTTTCGAAATGATCCCGGCTGGTTGTAGTGTCCCGGATCTACTTGGGGGCATTAAGCCTTGTCAAAGTACAAGCTGCCCGGTATTCCGTTGATGCACCGCAAGTGATTACTGTAGGGCTCTTTAATCTAGGCAACCACTAGTACCTCAATCTTAGATATCATATTTATCGAAACCACCCTCCAACTATTCGTATACGCAACGGCTCGAATCTATTCGAATGAAATAACTTAATAAAAATAGTAGATAAATATTTTCAATGCCCCAAATACTCTGATTCCCTTAGCCACCCGTCAATCATTTAACTACACCGATATTGGCATGAGTTTGTTTACCAGGTCAAATGATTACTAAAGACTAGTAGCCAATTATAATAGAATATTTATGGAAGTCTTACCGTACTTTTGAATAATATTTGTTAATGCTTTCTATTTATTATTAAACAATTTATTTAATCTAATTTTGTGTCTCCCACCTCATTACTCTCGAAGTCTATTTAGTCACCTACTGTCTGTATTGGCAACTTAAATATATACATTACATTAATGACCGTACCAATATCCAGAGTATAATAGATTTATATATAATTAACTGTAAGTAATTTAGTCTGTGTTCTGAGTTGAGCTAGTAAAGGGATAACCCCGTGCTGTTATAAAGTCATCATCGGTTGGTCATACCGGGGTTTGGGTTTGAATTTAGTTGGCGTTTTGGAATTTATTCTTAAACGTGGACTGGGTTTGAACTCGGGTACTGGGTATGAGTAAGTGTGGTGGATTTATACCGGTACAATATGTGGGTGTCCATCCAAGACAAAAATGACGAAATTAGTGCGATCGGTTGGGAAATGGATATTTGTGAGTTCGTGATCGATGATCTGAATAAATTGTTTTCTATCAACAAATCCATATAGTTCCTTAATATCTAGGGTGGCCATGTGGGAATTGTCATTGATGATAGAACCTTTGATCTTGTTTACAAATTGAAATGACGAGTTAATGGAGCAAGTTCCAAAGCCCAAGCTATCAACCAGCAATTGATTAACAAACTTGGCTGTTTTGAAATAATGGACTCTCCTGAAATCCATCATTAAATGAAGAGGTTCTCCAGGCTTATGCAGCTTTGAGTTGGCAAATACTCTGGGGGCTTTAGTGGAAGATGGGTAAACTCAGAAGTATTCTGATTTAGAGAGATGCCTTTATTTTTGTGTGAGTGGAGAATCACAGATATAAATTTATCTCTGGTAAGCTTGTTGTTAAAGTTTAAAACTGGGGTAAGCTGGAGATTTAGAATTTGATCATGTATTTTAGCTTTGTACTCATTGGAATTCAAGAGCACAAACCTGTTGGCCTTGTCTTCTTTGAGACAAATTAAATTGTTGGTGTCCAGAAATTGTTTAGTTAATTTGTTGTCATTGTTCCAGCTGTCTGCCTTTGTGTATAATTGTTTGTACTTGATGGACTTGGCTCTATCTGTGATAATGCTATCTCTTTGTGGGCTGTTAAGAAGGCCTGACTTGATATTGGTCATGAGTTCTAGTTTAGGTTGGCACCATTGGCCTCCAGTGAATCTAGATCATCAGGATAAAACGCTTTTTCTCTATGGTTGGGGTGGTGGTGGATGATATTAGTCTTATTAACATAAGAAACATTTAATAAATTAATATTTATGTTTTGTTTTTCTGCCAAAAACTTAATTTTGCGATCGAATCGCTTGCGGTGATTTATTTCAGTAGTGATAGTTTATCGATAATCCATTGAGGAAGAGTAATATTTGCTGTCATCTTTAGCCACCTTTTTCGTTCTTTGCACAGTGCTTTCTTACAGGTCAGAAGTTGCATTTGTAATTTACGTATAATTTTGTCACGGTTATATATAGAATTTTATATTTTTATTCTGCAGCAGTTTGGGAAAATATTAACATTCTTGCATTCGGATTACAATGCTAGATGTTGTTCGAATATTTTAAGTGAAATACCGAGGCGTAAAATTTGTCTTTGTTGAGTTACGTTCACATTTGTAAAATATTAATTTTTTATTTTTCTCACAATGATTATAATAAAATTAGAAGCTTGTGAGGCACTGGAAGAAACAAATATAATCATTTATTTCTTACTACTTATTGTTCAATTATTTTCCAGTCTTGCCTTTTTTCTTCTCACCCTATTTTAATAAAAATTGTTCTGTTAATTGTACTATTTTATTTTAATATTTCCCAATTTTTTTTATAAAGATCTACACAAAAAAGTCAAAATATTTTTTTTATTTTAATTACCTTCAAATTTTTATGATTTTCCAAATAAATTATCCTGCTCCTTTTTCAACATCATTCCCTTCAAAAATAGTGTTCAATATTCTTTTTATATCTCCATTTCTAGATAACTACAATTATAATCCAAATTCTTGTTTATTTTTTGCATTTTTTTCCGGGTATTTAAAACTCCTGTCCTTGTATCAGATACCATAAGCTTCTTTCAGTATTATCATAATGTTATTCATGTTTTATATAATTTTTATATAACTCCAAACATTTTTCATTCATATTTATTTTCCATAACTCAAATTCTTTTTTCTTAAACATATTTAGCCTTTTTTATACATCACATAATTATGGAATTGTAATACATTCTTTACATATTTTTTATCTTTTATAATTCTTCAAATAATGCATATCTATCTATTTTGTATTCTATATAAAAAAAATTCAGTTAACTGGTCAGTAAAAAAATGTACCAATACTCCTTGACAAATAATTCTACACACCTTATAATTTATTATATAAAAAGTATTCCATATTTTTAATTAACCCCATTCTATTTATTTTCATTTTTTCCCAAGTCTAATTCCCACCTCTCCATATAAATATTTTCCTATTTGATAAAACATCTTCTATATTCATATTTTTTCATTTCTTCAAAACAAGCATCTTCCATTTTTCCTTCTTGAGTTTATCCTTTTTATTAAATATTAGGATAATATATATTTTTTACTACATTTAATTTTTATACTTTTTCCTGCCTCTTCACATCTTTTTAGTAATAGTTTCATATCTTCTACTCAAGAGCAAAAAGCAACATCATCTGTATATAAAAAAAAGAACACTATATTATATGTTCTCTTGTTTCTCACTATATCATTGCTATCTATGAATCTTTCTATCTCAACTTCCATTTGTCTTAGAAATAAAAAATAAATAAAGGTGACAATGGACATCCCATCAAATCTAATTTCACACTTGCATTGATTCTACATTTTTTAATAGCAATTTATCATTGTAAAGGATTAATCATTCTTAGCAACTCTTAAGATTATTACTGTATTTTCAACACTTCTCTACAATCTATTTCTTTCAGTCAATCATACATTTTTTATTATCTAAAAACAATAAATAAGAGTTTATTTTCTTTATATGGCATTTAATCAACTGAGATACAATTAAGGATTTAGCCATTATTCTTTTTTCTCTCTGACAGAAATCCATTTTAAATCTCTCCTATGATTTGACTCTTTTTCCATTTAAGTCCTAATCTTATTTATTAAGATATATATAAATATTTATAAACTATTAAAATTTATTGCAAACGAATTATAACCAATTAACAACCTATAATCATTTTCCTTCCCTTTATACAATAATTTAACTTTTACATCCCTTCATTCATCTGAAATCAGATTATTAACTATAATTTTATAAAACGTTTTATCAAGATAACTAAACATTGTATATCTTCCCATATCTACCAACATTTTGTCCAATGTATTGTCTGGAAAAAAAAGGATGTTTTTTTAGGATGGTTTTTAACAAATGTGTTTTACCAGTTCTTACTTATGGATCTGAGACTTGGACACTTAATAGAAGAGCAATACAGAGACTTCAGACCACTCAAAGAAGTATGGAGAGATGTATGTTGGGAGTAACAAGAAGAGATCAAAAACGCAATGTATGGGTAAGACAACAAACAGGTGTTACTGACCTTATTGAAAAAATTAAAAGCTTAATTTATGAGAAGATGGATAAAATGACAGATACAGAATTGAACAAAAAAAGAAATAGATTGTAAAGAAAAAATGCAAGAAGATCCAGACAATCATCATCATCATCATCAACCATTATCAATCCACTGCAGGATGAAGGTCTCTCCAAGTTTAATCCATCTTCTCCGATCTTTAGCTTCTCTTCTCCACAACACTCCTGCACATTTTCTTATTTCATCCATCCATCTCACATGTGGTCTCTTTCTGGGTCTTTTACAATCTCTTGGAATCCAGTTTAAAATTTCAATTGTCCATCTATTATCATCTCTTCTAGCAAGATGTCCAGCCTAACTCCATTTCAATAAAATGAATCATATTTAATTAGCAACTGTCTTTTACCCAATGATTTTATTGCAAATGTATTAATTATTTTTTAAAATTATATCTTATTCTCATAATCTCTTCCCTCTCCATTTAACAATATATTATTTTTTTTCTTCAAATATTTCCAATTTTTTTCTAATTTTTCTTTCCTGCACTATTAATTTCTCCATTAATTCCTGATAAGTTCACTCCATTTCCACTGTAATTCTATTCTGGCTATTTTTTCTTTAATAATTAACGTAACTGACCTTTTATATCCTCTTCTCCCATTTGTTTTTTAACAGCTTTTTTATAATCCTGAAATGCCTTTTTTTATTCTGTTTAATGTTTTTTCTTTTTATTTTCTGAATTTAATATTAATGATTCTAAATAATTACTAGATTGCAATCCTTTTTGTCATACACGTCCACTTTTCATAATTTTTAAAATCATTTTTTATATTAGATTCATTCAATGAAACTTTATTGCTAATTTTCACCCAACCCTATCAACTTTTCTATAAATTTTATCATTTAGCTTTCCACACACCTCTAGCTTGACTAGCATAAAATTATTATCATTACTATATCTCTTTTTATCTTTTATAATTCCTTTTTATTTTCCAATACATAGTCCGAATGGCTGCTGCTGTTTCTCTTACCTCCAGATTCTTTCTCAAATATATAAACCTTCCATCCTATGCTTTATTTAAATTCCTAATTTTTAATCTCATTGGTCACATGTACTTTTTTAATAATGATCCATTCATGCTCTCTGCTTCTTTTATTTCACTAATATAATCATTCACACTACCTACAATAAATATTTATTCAATTACTCTTTTGAAATCCATTTATATACCTATATAAATATTTCCAAATAATTTCCATTCTTTTACATTTTGCAATTTCCAATTGATAAATATATTATGCCATTATCTATCCATTTTTATTTATTTAATTTTAATGTAATTGACATATGTTGTTTAAATTTTTTCTAAAATATTCACCTTAACAAAAGTTTTCCAATTTTTTTCTCATTCTCATTACATATATTTATCACTTTTTAATTCATACTTCTAAAAATGTGGTTCTTCTTTATTTCTCAAACCTATTATGTCTTTTATAATCCTCCAGTTATCTCCATGTATTAATTTTTCACATCTATTTGCATATTTATAAAATCAAGTTTTATATTAATACCTTTGGTCATTCTTTTCACTGTTTATGTACAATTATTTCTGGGTATCTTCCATAAAAAGTTTTCCATATATATCCTTCATGTCTTCATCTTTATTGAAATTGCTTTTTGTCTTATTTGCACTCCTAAATATTATTATATTTTTTCTTTTCATATTTATCTCAAACCTCACACCTTTACTGTTATCTAGATATATTCTCTTTTTTTTAATTTAATGAATACTAAAATTTATTATAAATTAACTTATTGATATTTTATTGCTACTTTAAAATAAATGTAACCAATTTCTTTTAAGTAAATCTATGTTTCTAACAAACACATCCCACATAACTAAAAATTAATATCAGTATTTTAACATATGCATTTTATATTCAAATTAATTTACAAACTTTATTTGAATTTTTCCCACTTCCAAAATCTTATTAATAGTTCATTCCTTTCCCTCATACTTAAGTTCTAATGATTACAGTGAAATGCAGTTCCAAAGTTTTTAAAATTTAGGAAATTAAAATATCAATTTTAAATATTTTTATGTTTTTATTTTTTATCAGTATATTTCTTATTGATCCATTTATCAATGCATGATTTAAAATTACATTCTCTCGCTATGCATCTTTTTGTAAACAATTTTTATTATATAATTGAGTTGAATTGAAGGATGTACTAATAAAAACAATTTTTAATTAATTTTTATTATTTATTTGCTTTTTTTTAAAATATGGATAAATGAATCAGTTGATTGAGATATGAGGCTCTACTAAATTTTCAAAAAGGATTATTAGCAATTAATGTAATGTTTTTAATAACTAGAGAATATAAGTCTAATCGATATTTAAATTTTCGATTGTCAGGCAATACTATAAATCATTCATTTTAAGATCTTTCTGGAGTTATAAATAAATACTTAATATATAACAATTCAGAAATCATTGGATTAAAGCAACAATAAAGTCCATATGATATATTATGAATTTAAATTTGTTGACAAGCTATTGATATTCAAAAAGATTTAGGTTCTTTAATAATGAAAATATTTGTCTGAAATCACAGATACTTCCATAGCTAAAAGAAAAATTGATTGGACATCAAAGTGATCCCCCCAAGTTAGATGTATAAATAAACATCATACTTTATTTAAATGCACCGAACAAAAAAGCAGATTAAATCTTAGTATCCAAACCTTATTTTAAATAAAGTTCTACAAACAAGTAGTCAAAACAGTGAAATTTCTATTAAAAATATATGTCCTAACATAACAATGGCTATAAATTTCTTTTGGTAATAGTATCAATATAAAAGGTAAACATATAGCATGAGCAATTGAATTTCAGGCTGCCAGCTTGCTAGTAAAAGGGGTTTAAAGACCTGCTAGATGTTGAACTACACTGATTCCAGCTTTAATCCTATGTCGTCTTCATTAATAAAGAAAAAACATAATCAGTTTGAGAAGTAGGAATTAAATTGCACTACCATTTTGTAAACATTGATTACTTAGGATTGTTATAGGTGGTTCTGGAATATAAAAAGGAAAAATGTCTTATTTAGAGAATTATTAACATTCCTAGACAATGATAACAGATACTTCAAATGTAGCTGAAGTTATGATAATACTTAATTATTGACTTGGTGTTAGATTATAACTACACAAACAGATTAATTTGGGTTCAAGGCTTTAGAATTTGTATATAAAAAAACAATGACTATTTAAAATAGTTTGAATCTCAATTGCCAGAAACTGTTCTGTAGATAAAGGAAAATATTATTTGTTGCAGTAAGTTGAAGGAATCAAATGATATGTTGGGAGAACTCTATGTACATCTTTTGTAGTAAACATCACTGTAATGCCATAAAAATTTGTAAGTAATGATTTGTTTTGATAATTGTGATAATTTTAAAGAAATGCATTACTTAAGGAAATATTATCAATATTCAATAATTGTCAGACAAAGTTTTACTCTTGAAATAAATCTAAAATTCTGAAAGTAGCAATAAAAAATGTGATTTCTTCCTAACTTTACAACTTTTTATAGCAAAATTCAATCCAATTTAATTCATTTATTTAAGTGCAAAACAACAGCATAAAGCCAATTACAGCTTGCACGTACAATAAAAGTGAAAATAAAGCATATAACATAAAATGAAAATATAAATGTATACATAATAAAGTAAAATTTAAAAGACAAAATCAAACTTCACATTTCAGTTTAACAAGATTACAAAATTTCTTATAATCAATGTCACACAGATTAAGGTTACTCCCAATCTGATTATATAAAGAGGGTAACCTAAATAAAGGAGAAAATTTAAGAATATTAGAATGACATGTTTGAATCTGATATACACAAGTAGACCTAGTATCATAACTCAAAGACCTAATTCAGATACTTGAAACTATATCTGATAAAATAACTTGTTTATTAACAGTTTTATAAAAATATTTCAAATCCCTATACTTTCGTCTAGATGAAAGATTAATCATTTTACCCTCACAAAAAAACATATTTGAAAAACTTCTTTGAAATAGACTGCAATGAGTTACATCATTGCAAAGAACTAGGGTTCCAAATTATTGAACCATATTCAATAATAGGAAGAACCAATGAAAAAAACAATTTCCATTTAGTATCATTACTGAACTGATAACCATGTCTATGAATGGCACCCATAACCTTAAAAGCATTACGAACAATCATTTCAAGATGAGGAGTAAAAGATCCATTACAAGAAAACATAATTCCAAGATCTTTTTGGCATTTAACTGAAATAATTTTATGATAATTGATATAATAACAAAATTGTAAAACTCAGTTTTAATAAAAATTAATAATTATTAAACATTTATTATGATTGTATGCATACACTTCATAAAACGTCACATTTTAAAGAGTACATCATCAAATTTATCTATAGTTATTTAAAAAAATAATGATCTCATTACTGACTTTAAAATTGAAAGCAAAATTTCCACTGTCATTTGTAGCAATAAAATTATCTAACTATCTGTGCTATAGTATCAGTGAGACTACATTATCACTATTAATAGTCACTAATTCTATATAGAAATTAAAATTAAAGGTTAAAATATAGGTTATTATTTTAGAGATGAATTAGAGAATTATATAATAAAAAATGAATAGTAAATTCACATTTATCTTTCAAAGTAAATTCACATTTATGTTTTTAAAATATATTTTTATTTTATGCATTAATCATTTTCTTATTAAAAATTGAACATTTCAAAATGTTTTTATTTTATTTTAATAAGATTAAATAAGTCTGATAGGCTAGGGATGACTTGGACATAAAATATTTGAACACTACCGATATAGTCAATTGTTAAGTCAGTTAAGTGGATTTAACTATCTTAATTGAAATTTTATTCATTTTCTTTGTCTAGGAATTGATTGAGAACCATTAGTTTTTAAGTCCATCACTTTCTTTACTATGTTAAACTGATCAGAATAATTAGAAAATCATGAAACAAGATTGAAATAAATATGTAAAACTCCATTCCAACAGTCATTTACATGATTAATTCTTAATAATTCTATAGACCAGGAGTGTTCTGTGTTATTTTTATCTAAAAAAATAAGCATCGATTTTAATTAATCATTTTAGAATGACAATTATTAGAATGAATGAACAATTAAATCTATTATAACGCGCTTCGCCCGCTGAAGGGTCGTATTAATAAATTCATAGGATTGGCTCTAGTTAACTTAAGATTTAACCTTATAGATATATGAATTCATTTTGTCTCTGCATGATTCCTGGGCATATTTATGGATAGCGTGTTTGCTTCCAAGCACCAAACCTATTCGCGATGAGCAAATAAGAATTACACCGCGGGACTTTATAAATGCAGAATAAACCCCGATAGCGACTCAATAAATATTTGCTGTCACTTTACCGTCGCGGTAAATAAGAAAAGGGGTGGGGTTCATTAGCCTAGCTCATCTCAGGGAGTGGTGGTCAATAGACCGTGGACGGGAATTAGGGATTCCGACACTACTGTCTTTAACTGGAAGTGGATTAATATCCGTAATCAATTGTATTTTTGATAACTAAATCGATTTAAAAATCCAATCTTATCGATTAGTTTTCCCTGCGCAGAGTGAAGTTCTCGTCTAATTTCGGAGGAGTGCGCTCGCTACCCTATACTAAAGTTCTATAAGCTGGTTATTCAAGGTAGAGCATACGTTTTACTTTAATTATGACATTTTTAGCCCCTAACTATGAACTTGATTGACATAATATAAATACAAAGCGAAAGAAAAATATTCCAAAGATATTTTTAATGTAAAACAATTTATTATACAACAAAAAGAAAATATTAAAATTCATTTAGTTGACCCACCCCCCCATTATTTACAACTCGTGTTTCATTGAATGCTATAGCATACGCATACATGTACGGATTAAGTAAATTATTCTTTGGATTTTGATAGGCCCCACAAAACACATTAATATTGTTCGTCTATTAAACTGCCTCCACGGACTTTGTAGTTGGTACGTTTTATTAAAACAGGTTTTAATCATAGAAAATTAAATTATTCCAAAGTTCCAATGGATGACACAATCCGTTTAACACTCGGATTGTGTGGTAATAGCAATTCAATAGGCAATTGATAAAGTTCACGTTACCTCAATATTCCAAAAGCATGGGTTACGATGATAAAGGCTCTATAGCTGGATGATCTCGTGGTTCATTTCTCCGTAGCGATCACTATTCTTTGCCGTCGATGACCGGAATTCGGCGTTCTTTGATTTTCTTCCTTGCAGCACCTTCTGGACTGTGGGGCAGGCCTTCATCGCCTGTCAAGTTGAGGTTTTTACCCCACTCGATGCATGATACACTTTTATTCTGATTACTTTCTGGACCCGTGCAAGAAGACTCTTATCCCCTCTCTATTTTCTTTTATATCACTTTTCTTCTCGTCCTTTCTCCTCCATTTTCGTGATCCCCTCCGGCGAAGTTCCCTGGTTGCGTCATCCGAATAGACCATGACTGCGTCATTGCGGTCGCCATCGCATCAAAATACATTCGCATTTCAGACGGATCTCGTTTTGTTCCAATTTGCCATCCACTCGAAGTATATCAATCACGCACATATATATATTCGCATACCACAAACACCCCAATAAAACACGAGTTCTACGATGTTTTCTTTTTTTTTTTCTTTTAAAGTCTAACAACTACCTCTAAATAAATATATGGATGATATACGGTTGATATTGAAATATTCCCATCACCATTAAATATTAATATTTACACTTATTAGTAACTTTATTAGCTAATAGTATTAGTAGTATATATATACCCATTTCTCTTGTAACTTTAGGCGGACCATTGCTCTCCTCAGTCCGCACCTTGTTACAATGCCCCCCCGTTCGGAAGCCTTCAAACACGCACTATGGGTTTGACAGGCTCTTACTTCTCTTGTATTCTCTCTCTGCCGGCGGGGACTGCCGGATTCCCCAGGAATTCCTCATCGGCGGGAGATCTTTGGCTTCGTGCAGGTTTCAGCGCTCGCGCATTATATGAGCCTTTAATTCCCGACCCCGTATCTACCCAGAAAGCATTGTTTCCTTGACATTTAACAATTGAAAAAGGTCCCTCGTACAAGTTGCAGAATTTCTTGCATATGTTTTTGCTTGCTTCGCTTATAGGTTGGGCACGCACCATGACCCGATCTCCCACTTTAAATAAATATGGGCGATTCCTTTGCCTGTTCTTTCTCCGTTGCCCCATCTTTTGCATGGTCTGCCGTGCCCTGCTTTGGTCATCTTCCATATCTACCGGGCCCTCTTCCATTCCGGGAAGGGCTGTCTTAATAAGGCAAGGTATGTGGCATCCGAAATGAAGCCGGAAGGGTGCCAAACCTGTTGACTCGTTTACGGACCAGTTTATGAAGTTAATTACTTGAGGGGTGAGCTTGACCCATCCACGATGGTTGTCCCCGGTATATGTGCGGAATAGACGCCCCAGTTCCCTCATCACTCTTTCACAAGGATTGGACTGGGGGTTACGAATCGAGGTTAGGCAATGTTTGATCCCTTGACTCTGTATCCATCTGCACCATTCATTAGATGTGAATGGAGTTCCGTGATCCGATAGGAGTACCCGAGGTTTTCCTACTTCGTTGAAATAATTGGTTTCAAGCATCCTAATTGCGAACTTGGTGTTTGCCTGGGCGATGGGGTATGCTGCCACGTGTTTCGAGAACAAGTCGTACGCCACAATAAGATACTTTTTCCTTTTGAATGCGGGTAATGGTCTGTAAAAATCTTTGGCTATTATTTCACCGGGGCCTGTTGGGATGATAGGCACTAGGTTTGCTGCGTATGCCCGGTTTGTTGGCTTGGTTCTCTGGCAACTTTTGCATTCCCCTACTATGGCCTTCACCGAGGTGTGGATTCCAGGCCAATAAAACCATTTCCGAATCAGGTGTTCCGTCTTTAAGGCCCCGTAATGCCCATATATCTGGTGAACATAGGCTACTAATTCATTTCTCAACTGACCTGGCACACTGGGCTTCCAGTTCTTTGTTTCTCCACACGTTAGGGATTGAAGGATTCCATGACATATGCGGTGTTTCCTCGCAAGCTGAGGGTCCATACCCCCCTCTAATCTTTGGATCAGTGGTCCCAAGTCCTTATCTTGATGTTGCCATTCACCTAACTGTGCCAATTTCTCCTCTATCTCCTTGCTCGTTTGTAGGTCCATACTGGCGATGCATGCATTTTCTGCCCTCATATGTTCCGCTTGGTGCCCCACCGGGTTCCGACTGAGAATATCGGCTACGATATTATCCACCCCCTTACAATGATGAACGGTATAGTTGTACTCTTGGAGGAGTAAACTCCACCGGATTAGTCGACTATTGGTAAGATAGCTATGGTTGATAAATTCTAAACTTTTGTGATCTGTCACCACTGCTACCTCCGACCCCAGCAGGAGTGGGCGGAATTTCTGGAAGGCCCAGACAATGGCTAACGCCTCCTTTTCGGTAGCAGAATAGTTTAGCTCTGGCCCTTTTAACAACCGGCTTATAAAATATAAGACTCCCATTTTCTCCCCCTCTTGCGTTTGGGATAGAGTCGCACCCAGACCGTACCCACTACTATCAGTCTGGAGTATAAACGGCTTGGTAAAATCCGGGAACGCCAGCATGACCTGTTTGGAAAATTCTCCTTTTATGTCCTCAAATGCTTTCCTTTGCTCATCAGCCCATTTCCACGGGATATCTTTTCTTAGCAAATGCACTAGAGGCTCGGCATGTTCAGCCATCCGTTCATGGAACCGATGGTAGAAATTACACAGGCCCAGGAAAGAGCGAATCTGTTTTCTGGACCTAGGTATAGGAAAGTCTCTGATGGCAGATATTTTGTCCGGATGGGGTTTTAGTCCTTGATGGCCCACCAAATGCCCCAAAAATGTCACTTCTTCTTTGACTAGGTTACTCTTTCCCAAATTGACCCTAATGCCCTTGTCTTTACACTCCTTGAGGAACATTTCGACCTCCTTCTCGTGTTCTTCCACACTACTTGACGCTATCACGACGTCATCGATATACATCGTGGCGACTCTCTTCATCTCTTCCGACAATGTCTGGTCAAGGCACCGTAGCAAACCCGCTCCGCTGTTTATGAGACCGAATGGCATCCTGTTGAATTGGTATGAATACCCATCGTACCGAAAAGCGGTGTACTGCCTGTCCTCTGGGCGAAGTTGAATCTGCCAATAGCTGGCGGTAAGGTCAAACGTTGAGAATACCTTTTTTCCCTTGAATCTTCCCAATAATTCATGCATGGGTGGAGGAATGGTACAATCGGGAATCGTTGCCCGATTCAGCTGCCGCGCGTCAAGACATATTCTAATCGCACCGTTCTTCTTTTTCACCACCACCAATGGGTTGCAAAACGGGGATGAGCATTTGGAAATGACGCCCCAATCCACCATTTGCTCTATTTGTCTTTGGACCTCCTCTCGGTATTGGTAAGGGACCGGGTATGATCGTGACTGAAATGGCTGGTTCTCCCTAAGTTTGATCGTCTGCTCAAATCCCTGTATCGTTCCAGGCGCCTCTGAAAACACTTCCCTATATTTTTTTAGTATTTGCCCAAAAGCCCTCGCTTTGTCTTCGCCAACCATCCTAATCTCTTTAATTTTTTCTTCCATTATCCCCTCTACTTCGTCTACCTCCTTGATCCCTATAGATCCACACCAGTTGGTTGTGATGAATTTGATGGGTGTCCCTTTACATCTGAATTCCCCTCTGTGAAAATCCAGCGTACATTGGTTTTTATGCAGGAAGTCCACCCCCACTAATACCTCATGTATTAACCCTTTCATGACCAGAAACACATGTGGAATCACTTCCTCACCAATCTGTAGATCCACCCAGACTTGTCTGGGTTCTATTTTCGCTCTTTTGTTGTTGGCCATCCTAACTTGTATAGCTTTTATGGGTAGTGTCTTGATGTCTGGTTGTTTCTCTACCATCTGCCAGTATATCCTTTCTGATAATACTGAAACTTGACTTCCTGAGTCAATGACCACCTCTACTTGGGTTTCTGCAATGCGTGCTTCCACTTTAGGGCATGCTTGGTTAGCGTAGTTGGGGGCTCTGTCTTCATCATCACAAACCAGATTTCCCACCCATCTATCTTCCACGCTCTTATGTTCCTTCTCTTCCATCTCTCTTCGCCACTGGCTGCACACTATTTGTTCAAGTGCCCAGTCCACGTCCCGAGCTAGCCCCCCTTTGGCGGTCCTGGCTGTTGCGGCCACGTCGGGTGGCACATTCCTACACACTATGCCCACGATCTGACTTTCTGACAGTTTTAGCATCTCCAACTCTCGCAATCGAGCCACTTGTCGCCTGAAGAAGTATGTATACTCATCGTGTGGCTCCCCAAATCTCTGTCTACTTATTTCGTTGAATATATATTCTTGGATTTCTATATTCCAAAAAGCTTGTTTGAGAGCTCTTTCGTATCCCTTAAAGGCTCCCGGTTGTTCACTCAATGCCTCCCACCACCTTTGGGCATGTTCCTGTAGGTGGCTTGCTGCAATGATCACTTTGTCCTCTTCCTCCACGGGGTACCTGCAGAAATATCTTTCTAAACTTCGGATATGTTCCCCAGGGGATTCCCACATCTTCCCCGAAAATCTCTGAACCCTAATTGCCTCATTACTTATACTATTCTCCATTACTGTTTATCAATCTCTCTTCACTTGACTGGCTTTGATTACCTCGCCCCCCCCATCCAGTGCTGTTGCTTTCTGTCCCTTTACTCTATAGTGCTACGCTTCCATGTGCTGTTACATCGTATTTCCCATTCTTTTATTATCGCACCTCCAACCAAGAGAAAAAAAAAAATTTATAATTGCGCACGAGTTCGCGTATAGTTTATATGTCTCTATTTAGACCTCCGAAAACCATTAGGGTTAGCGGTAGTTTTTATTAATAACTCGGATAACGTATGCGACTATATATATATCCATTTCCAGCATATTAATACGGCTCAGTGTTATTTCTCTAACATGTATATATTCCATTCGTCTTTTCCCTTTTTTTTTCTTTTTAAAGAAAAAAAAAAATTTTCCAATAATAAAAAAAAATCTACGCTGGGAAAAAAAAATTTTTTTATTAAATCATTCGCCGTTTTTCTTTTCTTTAACCTTGTAAAATGCGTGAAAGTATCGGAGTTTTGCTCACTATCCCGACTTCGTGTCAAATCCACTGGTCGTTGCGCCCTCTTTTATTTGAACCTTCTACTATCTTCCTATTCCCCCTCGCTCTCCAGAGGCCCCACAGTTGCGGCGTCCAGTTATAACGAACCGCTTTGCCCGCTGAAGGGTCGTATTAATAAATTCATAGGATTGGCTCTAGTTAACTTAAGATTTAACCTTATAGATATATGAATTCATTTTGTCTCTGCATGATTCCCGGGCATATTTATGGATAGCGTGTTTGCTTCCAAGCGCCAAACCTATTTGCGATGAGCAAATAAGAATTACACCGCGGGACTTTATTAATGCAGAATAAACCCCGATAGCGACTCAATAAATATTTGCTGTCGCTTTACCTTTCGCGGTAAATAAGAAAAAGGGGTGGTGTTCATTAGCCTAGCTCATCTCAGGGAGTGGTGGTCAATAGACCGTGGATGGGAATTAGGGATTCCGACACTACTGTCTTTAACTGGAAGTGGATTAATATCCGTAATCAATTGTATATTTGATAACTAAATCGATTTAAAAATCCAATCTTATCGATTAGTTTTCCCTGCGCAGAGTGAAGTTCTCGTCTAATTTCGGAGGAGTGCGCTCGCTACCCTATACTAAAGTTCTATAAGCTGGTTATTCAAGGTAGAGCATACGTTTTACTTTAATTATGACATTTTTAGCCCCTAACTATGAACTTGATTGACATAATATAAATACAAAGCGAAAGAAAAATATTCCAAAGATATTTTTAATGTAAAACAATTTATTATACAACAAAAAGAAAATATTAAAATTCATTTAGTTGACCCCCC
Source organism: Epiperipatus broadwayi (assembly GCA_028023455.1). NCBI lineage: Eukaryota > Metazoa > Onychophora > Udeonychophora > Euonychophora > Peripatidae > Epiperipatus > Epiperipatus broadwayi. Next base: position 8,329,204 of record JAQFVV010000004.1, read on the forward strand.
CCCATTATTTACAACTCGTGTTTCATTGAATGTTATAGCATACGCATACATGTACGGATTAAGTAAATTATTCTTTGGATTTTGATAGGCCCCACAAAACACATTAATATTGTTCGTCTATTAAACTGCCTCCACGGACTTTGTAGTTGGTACGTTTTATTAAAACAGGTTTTAATCATAGAAAATTAAATTATTCCAAAGTTCCAATGGATGACACAATCCGTTTAACACTCGGATTGTGTGGTAATAGCAATTCAATAGGCAATTGATAAAGTTCACGTTACCTCAATATTCCAAAAGCATGGGTTACGATGATAAAGGCTCTATAGCTGGATGATCTCGTGGTTCATTTCTCCGTAGCGATCACTATTCTTTGCTGTCGATGACCAGAATTCGGCGTTCTTTGATTTTCTTCCTTGCAGCACCTTCTGGACTGTGGGGCAGGCCTTCATCGCCTGTCAAGTTGAGGTTTTTACCCCACTCGATGCATGATACACTTTTATTCTGATTACTTTCTGGACCCGTGCAAGAAGACTCTTATCCCCTCTCTATTTTCTTTTATATCACTTTTCTTCTCGTCCTTTCTCCTCCATTTTCGTGATCCCCTCCGGCAAAGTTCCCTGGTTGCGTCATCCGAATAGACCATGACTGCGTCATTGCGGTCGCCATCGCATCAAAATACATTCGCATTTCAGACAGATCTCGTTTTGTTCCAATTTGCCATCCACTCGAAATATATCAATCACGCACATATATATATTCGCATACCACAAACACCCCAATAAAACACGAGTTCTACGATGTTTTCTTTTTTTTTTCTTTTAAAGTCTAACAACTACCTCTAAATAAATATATGGATGATATACGGTTGATATTGAAATATTCCCATCACCATTAAATATTAATATTTACACTTATTAGTAACTTTATTAGCTAATAGTATTAGTAGTATATATATACCCATTTCTCTTGTAACTTTAGGCAGACCATTGCTCTCCTCAGTCCGCACCTTGTTACACTATATTGTCAATAATCTATCAATTGTATTTAAAAACAATGAGCATTGCCAATTTCTCAACAAGCTTTGTGATAAATGCCTAACTAGAGAAAGCATTTAAAATATCTCTTTCAGGAACCCCCCCCACAAACCTCTGACCATGGTTTCATGCTTTGGCACTCCTCAGAGAGGCGAGACATTAGATCTAAAAATACCAACCCAAAGTCAACATTTATCTAAAAATTATCTACTGAGTGGACAATCTGAAAATTTCAGACACCTACATGTTTTCAAACCCAGCTATCCAACTCAAATAGCTATATGAGGCTGAGAGATCTTCAGCCATATCATATATTAGTAGTCTTAGCAATATAATATCGCATAAGGCTTAAGGCAGAAACTATAAATAGTCAAAATATCAATTGTATTTGTTTTGTAAAATCAATAAATTCAAAGGAATTAAAAAGCAGTAAATTATTAATTGAAAAAAAAAAGTTTTAGTTTAGCAATAATATTATTAAAAAATGAAAGAAAAATATAAAGAATATGATTAGTATGGAAGGTGTAAGTAGAAACAGTAAGTTAACCAGAGAAATGAAATGTGAGGTAGAAAATTTAGAAGTGTATATAAAAGAAAATGTAGTTATAATAAACTTGCCCAATCTAATAAAAATTTAGCATTTATAATAATGCTAATGGTTTTAAAAATATTCACATTTCCTTGCATTAAACCACTCTCTTGAGGCTAATATTGTAATAAAAAGCAACTCTTTATTTAAAGCCATTTTCATCAAAGATTTTAATTCATTGGCATTTTCCCAAACTCTTGAGATTTACTGTTTGTTGGCTCAGTTGAAGCCTTTGAAGCTTTTTTCTGCATGAAACATCATATTTCATTTTTATCTACTTAGTACAAATTAAGCTTATTATTTCTTATATATTCTTTTCATTTTTTCAGCATGTTCACTTCCTTTACTAATAGTTTACATTACCATAATGAAATGAATCAATTTATTTACGATATCATACTGCTTTACTGCAGTTCAGACTTTAGTCATTCAGGTTATATTTATTGGCTTTACAAATTCATCACAAAATTATATTCAAAATACAAATAACATTTATAGGATTGTTTTTATGAAAACACACACTGTAATGATATATTCTGTTGTACGAGTGACCCGACTAACACCAGATTATTCTCTTTGTCAAAATGGTTTTCTAAAAGTATATGGCACAGATTTTTTTCTATATACTTCAAAAATATAATTCACTACCAATTATTGTTCTTTGAAAATCTAATCATAATGTCACTCTATTATTTAGAGTATATTTTATTTTTTCAAAAATATTAATTAATAGCAATAGTAATAATTTAGTTGAAACATATAAATCTGTTATTAATTTTTATGAAGTAATAATACTTGTAATCCTTAATATTCTTGAGCTATCTGGTTGTCCAAAAAGATCTTGGAAGACATGATAAGAAATGTACATTTGGTTTAAGATATGTAATATCTTTGTCTTATCTATACACATTGTTTATGACAAGCCAATACTGATGTAAATAATTTTTTATGGTGAAACTGAACTTTGATGTTTATCAGAATAAACAACTGTTACTTTTTGACATGACGAATGGTTATTAATTTTTTTTTTCAATTCTATTTTTTTCTACTTTCTCACTTATGACTGTCAATTTTAGTTTAATCCTAGCATTTCTTATTTTTCAAATGAATTTAGGCTTTGACTTGAATAAGTTTTACATATATTGAAAAATTCAATCTTTTCTATCATGATCTTTTATTTTTATTTTTTTGTCCATCGATGATTTCAGCTATTTTTTCATAGAAATTTATCACTTGCAGGCTTCTTGGTTGTTCTGCAGCATTACCTGGTGACCACAGTATGTGTAACCAAACACTACCAATGATTTTTTAATATATACTTTTCAATTTAATAATTTTGTACCTGAGTCCTTTTTCAGACAACAATTTTTCTATTGTTGTAAGTTATCAAACACCATCATCACCATCATTATTTTCAATGATGATTGATCCACTCCAGAATGAAGATTGTTTCATGTTTAATTCACTTTAATTCAATTTTTGATTCATAGTCTCTCTTCTTCATACCATCAGAAACTTTCTCATTTCATTGATTTATCTCACATATAATCTGTTTATAGATCTTTTAAAATTTAATGGGATCCTCTTTGACTTCAACTATCTCTTTATTATCATCTCTTCTAGAAATATATCCAGCTCAATCCATTTTATTTTCTTAATTTTTTTTGGCACTGTTACTGTAATTCTCTCACACAAGTATTTTGCTTTTGACCCCTTCTTGTTATTCCCAACATATCTCTTTTGATACCTTGTTGAGTGGCCTAAAGTGTTTGCATTGCTATTTTATTAAGTATCCAAGTATTTTATCCATAAGTAAGAACTGGTCAATATATTTATTAAAAACCTTCCTTTCCAAACATGTAGATGTATTTGCTTTTAATGTTGTTATGTTTTCATCTGGATTAATAATCTGACTAATGCACTTGTACTTTGTTAAACTCTTTTAATTCATAAACAATGAACATTTCCAATTGCTCAACAAGCTTTGTGATAAATGCTTAGCCAGAGAAAGCATTTAAAATATCTCTCTCAGGACCCCCCCCCCCCCGCCAACCTCTGACCAATGGTTTTATGCTTTGGCACTACTCAGAGAGGTTCTAGGATAGCTTCAGACATTAGAAGCTACCATAGCACTTCTCTGAATAGTGCCAAAACACAAAATCATTGGTCAGAGATTGGGGGGGGGGGTTGACAGAGATATTTTAAATGCTTTCTCAGGCAAACATTTATCACAAAGCTTGTTGAGCAATTGGTAATGCTCATTGTTTATATCTTACAAGCTTAAAAGAATGAGGTGATGTGAGATATGACTATTTTTTATTTGACTTTTAATTCATGATTATTACGCTTTGTTTTCTTTTTTTCAGAAAATCCATTGAACATTACTTTAGACTTTCTACTATTTATCTTTAGTAGTACTTCCTATGATAGATCTCGCAATATTTTCTGAAGTTCTGTAGCATTATTTGCAAAAAAAAAACATTAACATCATGTGTAAAATAGAGATTTTAAATAATCTCCATGTATTTTTATTCCCCGAGTTTCCTATTTTAATGCATAAAATACTTTGTAAAATTTTGTAAAAAGTTTTGGTGATATGAAATTATCCTGTTGTATATTTTTATTATCATTAATTTTTTTAATGTCCCATATAATCTTAAGTTCATATATTAATGATCCAGTGCTTTAAACACTGCAGAAGTGCTTAGAGAATCAAATGTCTTTCCATCTTCTATAATTCCAAAACATAATTCATATTCATTAGTCTTTTCTATAACTTCTTTTAATATTTGGATGTTTTTCCACTGTGCTAAAACCATTTTCAAATCCAGGTTAATCTTTTGATTGACTAAAATACAAAGTTTATTTACTTGGCAAAAACTTTGTATAGAACTGATAAAAGACTAATAGGTCTATAATTTTTAATATCATCTTTCTTTAACATTAATATTACAACTGCATTCTTCCATCATCTGCCATGTTTTTATCATTTAGATATTTGTATATTGCTTTATCAATAATTTTGTTATTTTTTCACCTATATTTTTAAAGATATCAATAATAATTCCATGTATTTCTGGAGCTTTTTCCCTTTTGAAAGATTTAATTGTGGGCATTACCTTTTTATTAAAATGATTGGGACTTCAGAAGATATAATTATTGTAGCATTACATTATGTTATTTCATCATCATCATCATCATCATCATCATCATCATCATCATCATCATAATAATAATAATAATAATAATAATAATAATAATAATAATAATAATAATAATAATAATAATTCAATTCAATTCAATTCAATTTATTTACCGCACAAAACTACAGCATTAAGCCAATTACAGAATTGCACTATAATAACTATACAATAATATACATAAATAATATACATAAATGAGTAAAAATGATGAAAATAATATAATTATATGCCATACTTTTTTACAAGATAAGTAACAAATTTTTTAAAGTCTAAAGAAAAAATATTTTCATTAATAAAATCATGATTATAGGTATTAGGCAAACGAAGCAAAGGTGAAAATTTTAATATGTTAGAGTGACAAACCTTAATATAAAATAAAGTAAATGTACGTGTTTGTAAACAATTATTAAACGCAATATTTGAAATTTTGTTAGTTAATATAATTTTTTGATTCACAAGATTATATAAAATTTTAAGATCTCTCATTTTTCTTCTAATGGATAGGGATAGATAATGGTCTTTTAATTTAATGTACTTAGAAAATTTGTCATAAACCAATTGAATTTTGATAATATCTCGTTTGGAACTGGGATTCCAAACGACAGATCCATATTCTAAAATTGGCAAAACCAAAGAGAGAAACAATTTATATTTTGTAAAACTACTAAATTGTCTACCATGCCTTAAAATTGCACCCATAATTTTAAAAGCCTTATTTACTACATTTTCAATATGATGATGAAATGATCCATTGCTTGCAAAAATAATTCCAAGGTCTTTCTGAGTATCAACAAACTTTATATTATGATCTTCAATATAATAAGGACAAATTATCATTTCAGATTTTTTGGAATAAGAAACTGTTGAACACTCTTATCCATATTAATATCCATTTTATTATCTCTACACCATTTCACAAAACTATTGATATCTTTTTGTAATAATATGCAATCATTAATTGAGTTTATATTCCTAAAAATTTTACAATCATCTGCATAACATAAAATATGCGAAAATTCTAAACTCTCTCCCAAATCATCAATATAAATGTTAAACAATAATGGTGCAAGGATACTGCCCTGAGGTACTCCTATATTACAATAATATGGATTAGAAGAATTATTCTTAAACTTTACATAAGCTGTTCTCTTCTTAATAAAAGATTCAAACCATGCAACCAAATTATAGGAAAAACCTAATTTATACATTTTGAAAAGCAACCTGGAATGATCCACTTTATCAAATGCCTTGGATAAATCAAAATAAACAACATCTAAACGACATTGATTCTCAAAGGCATTAGCAATGTGATCAGTTATTGTTAAAAGATTAGTTTCAGTTGATCTTCCAGGTAAAAAACCATGTTGCACAGGAACCAAAATCTTATTTATGTCATTAACAATTTTCTTATAAACACATCTTTCAAATATGCGTGCAACTGTATGAAGCACAGAAATTGGTCTATAATTATTAACATTATCTTTTGAACCATTTTTAAAAATAGGTATAACTTTGGCAAGTTTTAGAGAGTTAGGAAAAATACAATTTTTAATGGAACAATTAAGAATATAACATAAAGGAGCAGCAATATATTCTACACAACCTTTATAAATGAAAGAAGGTATATTGTCATAACCTATACTTGAATGTATTTTGAGTTCTTTGACAGCTGATATAATATCACTATTGTTGAAACAATCGATAGAAATGCTATCATTAAAACATCCCTTGATCAAATTAAACCCAGACAGTTGAGAATTACCAAATAATTGAGAAAAGTGAACTGAAAAGTCATCAGCACATAAAGATGAATTATAATCCATTTGAGATTTTCTTTTGGTAATGCCAGAAGTTTTAATAAAAGACCAAAATTCTTTAGGATTATCTGACAAATTGAGCTCCATATTTTTAATATAGTTTTGAAAATCAATTTTCTGAATAGCTTTAACCAATCTTCTATAATTAATAAAATTATTGTAAAAAGTATATTTCGTGTTTTAATGTACTGCTTATGATGATACAATTTCCTTCTAATAATTTTTTTAAGTTTATCTGAGAACCAAAAAGGGAAATAAAAATTGTGAGAGTCACGTTTTTTTGGTATATAAAAATCAATTAGATCATTAAATACTTGATTAAAAAAGTCCATATTATAATTAGCATCTGTTGAGGAATATAACGGGCTCCAATCAAAATTAGAAATTGTCTTACACAGACCCATATAATCCCCCTTTTTATAACATCTTTTAATATTTAAAGGAACATGCCACTTAAAATAATTTATTTTAACAAAAAATTCAATAGGTGGGTGATGTAAATCTATAGGAAAATTAAGAGATGAAACACAAAAACATTTAATCTCAGGTAAGTTACTCAGAACATAATCAAGTATTCGATTATAAGAATTTAAATGGGAATTATGCTGTTTCAAATTCAAAAAATTAAAGAATTGCAGCATCCTATATGCTTTGTGTGATAATGAAGAAATATCAAAAGAAGCATTATTAAATAACTCAGGAATGTTAAAATCTCCAGTAATAATAATATTCATTTTATAATTAATCAAAAATTCTTCAAATAATAATAATAATAATAATAATAATAATAATAATAACAGCGCATAATAATAATAATAATAATAGCGCATGCGCGTGTATGCCTAAGTCATCAAGAACGAAGGTCTTATTAATAATCTTTTTTTTCCCATATTCTAATCGTTTTCACACTTAAAAACTGTGATATATATCTGTGATAGATAAAGACAGCGATGGCTGATTACTGAACAGTTGTTTTTCTAGCAAAAAGTAAGTAATACGGTCGTTCATAACCAAAAATAATTCTAGCGTCATAAACAAACATGGCGTCGCGTCAAGAAGTAAACGACGTAAATTGCACTCAAACAAATGACGATAAAATGAAAACTGTGACTATCGCAAAAACATACGCAAACGTAACAAAAATAAACCAGCAGCTTCACAGCATCGAAAAAAGTCCAGCATTAACACAGACAGCAAGATTTAGGAAGGTAAATCAAGCTGACATAAATAATTTAAACCTCGTGGAAAACAATAATGAAGAGCCCTCCCCAACGATATGGAATCAAGATGAACTGCAAGAAATAAACGTTAATTTCAACAGTACCATCCCAAAAAAATTATTCGCAACTTTCCAGAAATTTTTTTCACCGAGATCATTAGTGTTAGCTGTCACTGATAGGAATTTAACACTCTATAAATTCCCCAGAGAGCTTCTTTACGAGGAGCTGACAGCAACAGCATTGTGGGATACAGTCTCTAGTATTGGAGAACATCCAAACTCGCGATACGTTGCAATTCAGTTTTTCGATGAACATCAGCGTGCAAGATTTCAAACTAAAGTAAAAACTTTAGGAAGCTACGTGCTAATAATAGTCGATCAAAGCTTGCAAAACTATTGTAACGGAATAATTAAAAACACTTACTTCGGATATACCATTCAGGATTTTCAAAAATTAATACAGTCATTTGGCAAAGCTATTTATATAAAACAAATCTACTTATCCGACACCCCCATACCGGTTTTCAGCAACAACTTTCAGTTCAAAATAAAGCTGAATGACAATGTAAACCCGGAGGATATTCCAACACAAATAATTGATCAGAATGCAATACTGACTATTCACATAAAAGGATTAAGGCCGAGATGTTTTGCGTGCGGTGAAACCGGACACTTAGCAATCGATTGCAACACCAAAATCAACCAGAAAAACCAACCGAGCTCTGAAGATCAACCAACAGAAGCTCACCAACCGGAATCAAACAGTACAAAACAGATAATGAAAACAACTAATAAACAAGAAAAAATTAATAAAAAAACCACAGATCAACAGCAATTGAATAATAAAAAAACTGCACACACGTTGCCAGCACCTGGAATTCTGGATTTATCAACAAAATCAACCAATAGAATTCAAACCCCTACTAATAAAAAAACAGAAAGTCAACAACCTCAAGACGCTCCAATAGAAAAAATAGCGCACAATCTAAGTCAGCCTACCAAAAATACTGACGAAAAAGAGATAATAAAAGAACAAATAAACTCACACAGTAATAGTGATCAAGAAAAAATATATATAACACACCAAACACCCAATATTAAAAATAATACAACAATTGAAATTATGGAAGCTATCACCCCAAATATGCCTCAAATCACCAAAGCTGACACAGAACAAAGAAGAAGACCAGGCCGCCCACCAAAGAAAAATAGAGGGCCCAAAAAAATCAAAACAGAATCCAACCTTAGCCTTTCTGATCACAACAATACAACTATAGTGGAAACAGATGAAGATCTGGAAATGGAATATGAGAATGAATGGGAAGAAACACCAGATCAACCCTAATATTTAAATCTCAACCAAAAAACATATAATGAAAATAAAAATTGCGGCAATCAATGTCAGGGGTTTGAACTCAACCTCAAAAATTAATAAGTTAAAACATTGGATCAAGGATATACAACCACACTTGCTTGGTATACTTGAGACAAAAATTTATGCTGGATCACAAACTGACCCAGCCAAACATTTAAATACAGAAGGTTTCTGTGCATGCTCCAGAGACTCTTCCTCTCCCTCAGCTGGAACTGGACTCATAATTGCTAGAAATTGCCCATTCACAACGTTCAAAATAATTCACATTGACATGAACTTATTAATTGCAACCTTCAACCAAAAAAGCATAACAATAAATCTGGTTTTTGTATATATGCCTTTACAGGATAAAAAAATAGATACCATAATTGCAAACATTAATTCAAGGTTAGCTACAACTTCAAACCCAACTATCTTAATTGGAGATTTTAATTTAAAATATCAGGAATTTACCCAACATTGGCTTCACAGAATAAACATACCACTAATGAGTGGCCAAGGTTTTTTGCCAGATAATGCCATCTCTTTCCACAATAATCGCTTCTCTTCACTTATTGATCTGTGCTTTTATTCTCCAATGCTTCACCACCTTATTGAAATAAAACTAACTCCCTCAACTTTTTCAGATCACTCAGCTCAAATAGTCACAATTGACTGTACCCAAATTCAAATATCACCCTTTCCACTTACAAGAACTATAAGAGTTTTACTCCCAGAAACAACCCCTGAATTTCTGTTCTCTGAGACCTACATATTGCTAAACAAAATCAAAGATATGACTTTGAACCCGGTCCAGAAATATCTAGCATTTATGGGAATGTTGTCCTTTAACATTAACCATATAACAAAAAAACAACCTCCACCATCAAAACTTTTGTCTCTGGCAGATCAGTTACACCAGAGAATAATCATGATTAACCCATCACACTGCACCCAGCAGTATATATTCAAGCTTACACATGCATACAATAAAGCATGTGAAGAACTCAAAAGCTATCTGAAGATAAAGAAAAGCAAGGTATGCCTAACCAGGCCACACACTTGGACGAGATTATATAAGATGGGCACTGGGGAACCAACCAGATGTAAAAGTGCCAATGGCACTATATACAAATAGTGGAACATATGCAGGACACAATATGATTATGCCAATTTTTGAATATTTTAAAGAAAAATTACAAGAAAGACAACCATATAAAATACCACATAATCTGTTTGGCCCACCAGAGACAAAAACCCCATTCACAAAAGATCTCTTCACAACAAAACTAAATACTATTCGAAACGCTTGCCATCCAGGTAGTCCTGGAGTTCCATTGTTTGTATTAAAGCATCTAAGTAAATTCACGACAGAATATTTATGTCAGTTAGCAAACCATCTAGCACAACAAATTCAACCCATGGAGGGTGTCTATCCAATAGCCATAGTACCCTATAATAAAAAGAAAGCAATTATTCCACCTATTACAGACCTCAGACCAATATCTATGGGACCTTTGCCAATCAAAATTCTGGAGAAAATTATTAAAGATGAAATTGAACCGTATATAATGCCACTTATCTCCGAAGCACAATATGCAAAGAAAAACTCTTCAACAACAGAAGCAGCTTTATTCTTCAAAGCAATTCTAGCAACAGTAAAACAACGAAAAAAATACGGACCCGTTGTTGTGCAGCTTGACATAGAAGCTGCATTTGACTCAGTCAATATATACACACTTCTAAAAATGCTAAAAGACACAGAAATTCCTAGAACACATCTATATATAATTGCTAACCTGCTTCTGAACAGAGAGATCCATATAACTTTAAATGGAAGAAACTCACCATCTTTCACACCCACCAAATCTATATCCCAAGGATCCCCTCTTAGTTCACTATTGTTTATATTTTACATCAATCCCCTTATTAAAAGCATACAAAATGCATTTACTGGGATCGAGATACCAGACACAACACAGCGCACTACTTGCATTGCCTATATGGATGATGTTACCATATTCCTAACATCAAAAAAACAAATACCGCAACTCCAAAAGATATTACAAGAATATTCACAAAAATATGAATTATCATTTAATCCAGCAAAAACCACAGCCTGGTCTCTATACACTGGTAAACCCTGTACATCAATTTACAAATCAAAACCAAACTCTTTCCTTGGGTTCCCATTTCATATGGGAATTACAGGAATGAGATGTCATATCCAAAATAAACTTAAAGAAGAAGCCACAAAAATTATAAACTCCTTGTCCAAGGCATATCTTTCACTATATTCCAAAGTACAGTTAATTAACCAGCTTATCACAACCAAAATAACTTACTATGTACCGGTTATTTCATTCTCAAAGGGGTTCATTTCAAAAATTAAAACCATATATAAAAAAATACTTTGGGCCAGAAAAACAGTAGCAATTTCCACAAAAAAACTTAGCCAACCTCTAATAAAAAATGGACTTGGCTTGCACAACATCAATGTTTTTCATATACAGAAGTTAAGGAACTCAATAATCACAATACTTGCCAAATACCCCAAAATTAACCACTTGCTAGAAGTTACTCCAACAGATAGACCACCTCCAAAAGGTTCCTTTTTCACCAACATTATATACCAATGCAAAACCACAGACAAGATTCCAGAACAGTATTTGCATAAATATTCATACTGGGATATTTATGGTTTAATAAACAGAGAAGCAGATACTAATGTTATACAACCTATGCTAGGAATTAACAACAAGAGACTACTCAAGGAATATAAAAAATGGGCTCTAGAGCCCAAATACTTTGATTTTATCATGAAAATCAATCTCATTGCCTTGCCAACAACCCACTTTCTTTATCATAAAAGAATGTATATATCTATTGACCCCTTCTGTGGACTCTGCCATCGAGCAGAAGAGACACTGGACCACTTTATTTATCAATGTGTAGCACTTAACCAAACACGACAGATGATATGTAACACCTACAGAAAACCGGGTACAATCATTAATCACATAATAGCTGCTTTTGAGGGAAGATCAATACCTAGCATTAGGGCAGCCATATTTGTTCTATATGCGTATTGGTGCACCCGATGTACTTTCTTAATTGGCAATAACACCAGACGACACCCAGCTACATTTAGCAACAAACTGCTACACATTCGAAATAGAGATAAAATAATAACCAACCCCCACTTATATGCAGCAACATGGTCATTGTTAAAACAACCATCAATGCTGTGAATGCTACAAAGAAAAACTATCATACAACTAACATTCAAAGTGATATGCGGACAAAACTGAATAAGCTCCTCAAACTTTAGAACTCTGATTATTTTTGCTTGTTTAATTTTTATATTGTTATAGTCCATTAACCACAAAGTGTAACCACTAAATTCATTTATATGTGTTTACCCTAATATTATTTATTGTATGTTAAATTTCAAAATTTTCTAGATGTAAACTTATGTAAACCATTGAGATCAATAAAGCCTTTATTGAAACGTAATAATAATAATAATAATAATAATAATAATAATAATAATAATAATAATAATAATAATAATAATAATAATAATAATAATAATAATAATAATAATAATAATAATAATAATAATAATAATAATAATAATAATAATAATAATAATAATAATAATAATAATAATAATAATAATAATAATAATAATAATAATAATAATAATAATAATAATAATAATAATAATAATAATAATAATAATAATAATAATAATAATAATAATAATAAATTCTTTGTGGAACTTTCCATACATCAGATGCTGTCATCCTTCTTGATAATAATAACTCCATTTTTTTCTTTTATTGTTGAAACAATATTTTTCCAATATCAAGATTTGGTTTTATACTTTTATTCTTTTCTCTGGCTTTCCTTAATAATTAATAATTATACTTTCTTATATTATAAAATTCCCAATATTAAATTCTTCTTAATGGTTTGCTTTGACATATTTTTATATTCCTTTTTTTCACATTGTCTTAAATCAAAGAAAACTTACAGTAAATCACTGCTATTTTCTACTATCTATTTTTGTTTATAATTTTGTATTATCTTCTTATTTATTTCAGTTATGTTTGAACTATTTTCAAAGTCTGCTAATATTTTTAAATGATTAACAATTTAATTCATTGCATTGATTCTGAAGTTTAGAATAATCCAAGTTATTAAAAGTATTTTTATAATAATTGCCATTTTTTCTATTTTGCATTAACATGTATATTACATCTCATTAACTGATGATTATTTTCTGTTTTGAATCTACTAAGAACATTAAGCATCTTGAAATACATATTTTCTGTTTGTCAAAATATAATCCAATTCTTATGCATCATCATTTGAATCATTTCCTTGTTCATTTCTGTTTAGCATTTTTCTTAAAGTAAGATTTCATAATATATAATTTTACTTGATCTGCATATTCTACACACTTGTGTCCTCTCTTATTTCTATCACCATAACCAAATTTACTCACTGAACTTTTAACTTTCAATTATTTTCCATATTCTAGAAGTAATCATGACAATTTTAAAATTTTATTTAATTATGATCAAAGAATTTTCTATATCAATTTAAAATTTCACTATTTCTTCATAATAATGATAATTTATTGGTGAATAACTTTAATTATCACGTTAGATATCCTCCATTAAGTTAAATAACTAATCTTACCATTTTGCATGATCTGCCATCAATCTCCACAAAGTTGTTCTTCCACTTTTTATTTATACTAACTTCTATTCCATTAGTACTTTACTTTGTAGTAAAGTTATATATCCATATTTTAAAATCAATTTTCTTGACATTTTATTTATACTAACTTCTATTCCATTAGTACTTTACTTTGTAGTAAAGTATATATCCATATTTTAAAATCAATTTTCTTGAAATTTTGTTCTAAATTAAAAAAAAAAACCATTTTATATTAGATAGTTCTTCAAATTCGTGTAATCTTCCTTTATTCAAAAGTGATCTGAAGTTGTAGATATCCAAATAAAAGTTAATCATAGAATAAAAGTCTGACCCATAATTAGAAGATTCTTAGCGTCCTATGTCTTTGACTGATAATTATTGCTTGGGTTGATGACTTTACATCCATCTGGCAATAAGGGTCACATGTCTGTCATAATTATGCATATATAATTAACAAACTTAATTACACATATATTCATACTGCCATCAAAAAAATTCAATTTGGTGTTTTCAAATAAGAACTATCTAATAATATAGAAGAAAAACCATGGTATTTCTAGGTCTTAAATTCAAAACCAATAAATTCACCATAATTATTAGTAACTGTTGGTTAGAAGCTCATTTATGTTCATTTACCATAATAAATACTTACATAATAGTAACAACTGCAACTACATGGCCCTGTGAAGTGGACATTAGGAATTTGTCTCATTCCATTCATTTAAGGCCTCAAAGAGGAACCAAAGGGTCTGCTTTCAGTTGACCGAAAAACTCCATCTCCAACATAATCACTGCTGAAAAGTTATTACTTGAACTTTTTTTTATAAAAATAATGAAAAGACATACTTACATAATATTTAACAATTATGATAAAAATGATAATACATATTATCGTCTATAGATCTTTTAAACTAAATTGTAACCATTTACTTTAATATTGAAGTTTCGCAGGATTATTGAAACATTCTACCACATTCTTTCTTTGAATATTATTACTAGTCTAATAATATCTGTATAAATCACATGTTGTTATTAAATTAGTAATAAATTGAAAGTTGCCAGTCTTTCACATGTGCTTAATGTTGTTTCTCAGACAGCTAATCAGGTGTCAAACAGCGGTCTTGCCTAGACACATGACAGATATTTTGACAAAAAAAAGGATGATACCACCCTTCTCTTAACTTAACTTTAGATATATAAGCCAGTGTTAAGCATCTTGGCTTGAAAGCATGAATATATAAATATATTAATCACTGAGTTTTTAATTTACGATATTACAGTGCAGAATCTTAGATTTACTACACTACAATTTTCTAGAGGTGTCTAGGCCTGATCACTCTTCAAGACCACTGTTTAACACCTGATTGGCTGTCTGAGAAACAACATTAAGTGCATATAAAAGACTGGCAATTTTCAATTTATTATTACTAGTTTAATATAATTTTATCTACTTTCTTCCATTTTAGTGTTCATATGCTTATATATTTACATGTAAATTCTAATTTATTTTTATAATCTTCTTTCACATTCTTAATTATGAAATATTAAACAAGGCAAAACTCTCTCCATACAGTAGTGCTACCCTGTACCAACCACAGTAATCAATGGATGCCAGAAGGCTTGTGCATAAAATCCCTATCTAGTGCCTACTCATCCAATAGATAGGGATTTTATCCACAAGACTTCTGGCATCCATTGATTACTCTGGTTGGCACAGGGTGGCACTACTGTATGGAGAGAATTTTGCCTTGTTTAATAACAATTATGTGTTAGTATAAGAGATGGTGATCATGTGATAATTATAAAATATATTTATATATATTACTATTTTCATTTTTAATATCTTTATTTTTTTCTTTTCTTTTTAATTTAATTGATAAAATATATCTTAATCCCTGATGCTTTGTTTTAATTTACACCCTAACTTCTCTGAACAATGTAGTAGAAAAATGTTTTCATTTTTTTTTATCAACAATATGTTATTTATATTTAATCAGTTATGAATTATGTAAATAGAAAGACTTAGATAAAAAAATGATTTAAAGATAAACAATTCACAAGTATTAGAGATTTCACATCAAGCAAAAGTTTAACGAACTATGTTATGTTAAAAGATATCACAAGATAAAATAATTGATTAAAAAAACATTATGGAAAAAGATCCCTATGGTGTATCACAGCTTAATGTTGTTTATATTTTAAAATCAACATCAACAAAAATATGTTTTAGTTAATTTTATTTTAATTTCAACAAATAAAAATATTCGCAAGTTCTTGTTTTTGAATGGAAAAACAAATTTTAGACATAATAATAAATATACAGACAGTAAATTAAATATGTGATCTTAAGATAGAATCTGACATTTTCTTCTAATGGTTGTCATTCTCGTTAGTGAAAAAGATATTTTTCTAATTTATTACACAAAATAAATGATCTTATGTTTCTTTATTTATTTATCTTTATTAAAATCAAATGGAAATCTTATTAATAAAAAGATAAATGTCATTTGAAAAATATTTTCCGATTAGTTTTAAATAAAAGCTATGCATCTATATATAGAAAACTGAATGACACATTGTGTGAGGTCATGGCATTTATATGTAATGATCTGTATTATGAATTAAGTTAAAACATTGAATTTTTTTCTTTAAAGTTTACACAAAGGTGTTCTTTTTAATGTAATAATACTGTAATCAATTTAGTTAGCCACAAATCTTGACAAATGAAGATGAACTACGATTAACAACTGTATATCAAATCAGTGTATTATCTACATTTTTGAATAGAATCATATATATAGTACTTAGATTCATGGATTTCCAATACTTGGCTTACTATTTACAAATTGTAATATATATATATATATGCATATGCATTTTTCTCTTAGACCCTTGATTTTTTAGCATTCCTGAATAGAATCATGTTTCTAATTTAAATATTATGTTACTATATTTATGTATTGAATGAAGCTGATGGCTACCTTTAGAAATTATCTGTGAGAATTCCTATTTATGGAACAAAATAGACACACAGAGACTAAACTCTCCATACAGTAGCATAAAGAATGATGATGATGATGTGATATTTAGTGATTTAAACAAAACAGATATATACTGTAAAGATGTTTACCTACAAGTTCATATATATTTGATTATGTGTTTAATAAATTATGCGTAATAATGATATATATTGTAACAGTCATTCAATCCATCTTTGATCATGGAGGGTGCCACCAGATCCCTACATATTTGGGATCTTTAGCAACAAGAGAATATACATGTAAATGAAAAACTATGGGTGATTTCGAGTGCAAATTGTGTAAGGAAGGTATAGAAAGTATTAGGCATCTGTTGATTGAATGTAAATGATTGAAAGCAGAAAAGGTACAGATAATGAAATTATGGGAGAATAGATATGAACAAAGTTATTATACAGAAAGTGAGTTATTGGTTTTTATGCTAGGTTTGCGAAAAGATAAGGGGGATTTAGATATAAAGGCCATAGAGTTGACAAAGATTATGTTGTGGAAATGGGATGGGGCAGAATATGGGAAATCTTAGAGTGGGGAATGGAAAATAAAGTGGCTAACAGGTTTATCTGGGCATAATTGCTGAGACATTCTTAACTTCGTTTAAGGAGAAGCCAAAATACATCACATCACATCACATCAAAAAAGTGATTATACAGAAAGTAAATTATTGTTTTTTATGCTAGGTTTGGAAAAAGATAAGGGAGATTTAGATATAAAGGCTGTAGAGTTGACAAAGATTATGTTGTGGAAAGGGGATGGAGCAGAATATGGGAAAAACTAGATTGGGGAATGTAAAATTAAGTAGCTAACAAGTTTTTCTTGGTATAATTGCTGAGAGATTCTTGACTTCATTTAAGAAGAAGCTACAGTACATCACATCACATAGAAAATTTGTTTACTGTGATCAAAAGTGGATGGTGATGATGGATTGCACCAACTAGACTCAGGGAGATAACAAGAGCTTGAGAATATTGTTCAGGCAATTGAGAAATAAAAGCACCAAGGCAAACATCAACAAAAATAAGTTTAAATAATTTTTAAGTTTTATTAAGAGTAATATAGAATTTCAAAATAGAGATTTGCACACAATAAATTCAGTTATATCAGGTGTGTACTAACCAAAAACTAAACATCAACAATCTGGCAGACAGATTAATTTTCTAAAAGTGAATTAGAAAAGGAGTGAATAATTTTCCTTCAGCTGGCGATTCACCTAAGCAATTCAGGTTTCCTTATTCAAAAGTTCTAAAATGGAAAGCAAATGAAAGTTTCTTGCATGAATCAAGGAAACCAGCATGGGAGAGCATCACTAGCTTATTGACTAATGGCATCATAATGTCTGCAGAACTACTGCATGGAAAAATCATGTTTAAGATTTCCATGGTTGATTATAATGCAAGAACAAAAAAAAGGTAAATGAATATGACAGAGTAGAAATTATAAAATGAGAGAATCTCAAACTTAGCAAAATAGTAAACTTAGAAAATACTCCAGCATAACTGATTTAAAATGGAGAAAACATTAAGTATCTGATTTAAGGAAAACTGACATTTAAAATTGGAGAATCACCAACTAAATGATTGGACAAAACTAAGCTGAGATATAATAAATAAAAGTCTCAATAGGAGACATGTAAGTGATTAGAAAAATATTTATGCCTGCCCATGCCTTCATCAAGAAAGTGAAATAATTAAAATACAAATAACTTTACAAACTAAATTTTCAGTACATGCTCTGACAAATAACTTTAAAGCAAAAAAATAAATAAAAGAGCAAATAAATCTAGTCAACAAAATATTTATGTTTGACCTAGATTTTTATATGCTAATTCATTAGAGAGTGCATATAAGTTGAAAATATAAAATCATTAAATGCCTTAGCAGAAAGAAATGTTCTATCACCTAAAATTTAAATGGGAATTAAGAGTATCTTCCTGCTAGCAATTTATAAAAGAACAACAATTCTAGTTCCTGATTCAGAGATATATTAAAAAAATACGGTCTTGTAGGAAATCAACAAAATGGCGCTGACAAGCATTTCTTGCCCGGAATAATGCATGCATCAAGACAAGAATGTCATTTTGCCAGCAGAACAGCCCTATGATTACAACATTTAATGCAATTCATGGTTGATTCCACATACAAGACAAGGAAAATATGATTATAATTTTACATAATCTAGAAAAAAAGAAATGAAACAGAAAACCAGAACAATAAACATGATAAACCGCTAACCAAAAGATTTGTGGTTTACAAAAAATGCAAACACAGTAATTTAAATTAATTATTGGAGGATAAAATAGGGACAAGTGATCAAACTAAAATTTATGAAAAACTGCCAAAGCATTTAGCACTAGTTAATCGTAAAACAAGAAGGCATAATAAGCATATAAAATATAAACTCACAATATACTCCTTGATAAGTAAAATTGCAAACAAACTTGGAATCTTAAAAATAAGATTCCAAGACACACCAGAAATACAAAAAAAAGTAAAGACATAAAAATTATTAGATTAAATAATTAATAAAACTTTATACATCACACTTATTTTAGATTGAGCGGAGATTTAATTAAAATAAATTTATTTATCCTGGAAAGAACAAGAAATAATTTTACCTTATGGTAAAGCAGAGTCCACATAATTTCAACAAGTGCACACTTTTATTTTAAGTTCATCTTTCAGGTGTCTTCTCTTCATGACAGTGGCAAGTGTAGAGGCATAATTTGGGATCCTTTTTACTTCAGAATTTTATGGCATGATGAAAAAACAGCATGGAATCAAAGATCCATCCCTAGTTAAGTTATCAAGGCAAGTTGTAGGTTAGCATATGTATAGCAGTTAATTTTGACATCTTGTAACAGCAAATTTTAAGAAAAAATATGTCCAGACTGCCAGCGGTACAGTATGAATCTCAGCAGGCTAAAATCAAAGTGTGAAAATGAATATTGGAATTATTAGAAACTGAATCTATCACTTTGAAGCAGCTTGTTCCAGACAAGAATAATACAAAAAGGTCAAAACTTTTGGGGTTTCCTGTGTAAACTTTCTTGTTGTTAATAAACATCAAAATAATAAACTTTCTTGTTGTTCAATTCTAAGCATTAGCCCAGGGCAAGTCTAAATCTTCCACTCAACCCCAATTGAGAATTCTAACCAGGGATTAACTTATAGAAAAAAAACAACAACACAAAATTAAACTTCTGCTTTTAAAATTAAACTAAAAATGGAGATAATTAAAATAAAAGGAACAGGAATGTAATTAAAAAAGTTTGCTTGCTTTTAAATAATTTGATAAAAAAAGTAAAAACAAGCGGTAAAAAAAAACTATTTTAGAAATCAATTTTATATATATATAAAAAAGACCTATTTTAAACATAACTGAGTATGTGTGCTAATAATACACATACTCATATAAACAATTTTTAAATGGTTTTAAACTTTTTATCTTTAGAGATTTAATGAAAATAAAAGGGTTTTATTTTTGGCCATGAAACCGTTGAATCGGGTAAAGCATCCGGTTCAATATATAGTAATTAAATATATGAGATTTAATCCATCATATTTTATTTATAAGTTGTAATATATATATATGTATGCATTTTTCAAGAGATTATGCTTTTTTATTGTTCTTGAACAAAAACATATATTTCTAATTTAAATATTATATGCATCATATAAAGTGAAGTTGTCTTAGTTCTCTATATTAAGACTATATTTTAATTGTTATTTACAAATAGCTAAGTTTTTTACAAAGCTCAATTATTCAATATTTACAAAAGAAAAAATGTTTTAAATTAAATTTGAAATTATACAAATTTAACAAATGTGAAATTCATAAAAAAAAATTCATGAGACATAATGTTGTCTATGGCAATTTCTTAATTATTATGTTTTCCCTATGCAGTAATATTTTTTATTTCAGTTTTCAAAAAATTAGAATCAATATCTTTATATTACTATCAGCAAAATTATTCTTATGAAAAGCAGGGTTCTTCTAGGTAAAGGTCTGAAATATAAAGTAGCTGTTGTTCCAATTAGTACAATGATTAATGTATTTTTTATTAATTAAATCAACTTTTTAAACTAACATGCAATTATCATATCCACAGGCAATAAGTAATCTTATTTTATTCATCAACTTTTTAAATTAACACATGATACAAAAATGATTTTCTGCATCAAATTATTTTCATGGCTTTTGTTTGCAAATTAGGAAATGGTAATAACTCATAAAAGTTAATGCCTGTTACTTATTTGCTTACTATTTCATTAAGATATCAGATGTTATGTATAATAGATAAATTCTAAATTGTAAACTATGACAAAATAAGACATTTAAGATCAACTGTACTAAGCTTTAGAAACACTAACAACAGATCAGAAAAGTTTAAATCTTATTTAATTTTAATACGACTTTATTTGTTTTATTTTGAAGATTTTAAGAACAACATTTGCACAATTATTAAATAATGATCATTAAAATAAATAAATGCACATATAATTCTATTCTGGATGTATATAAAATGTAATCAATTTCATTTTTTTTACTAATTATTTTACAAAATTAATAATTATTAATGGTTTGCCTTTTACATGTTAATAATCATATCACATATAATAATATTGTGCATTTCATCTTTCATACTTTAAAATAAAAAATACAATTTACTTCATATAAAAAAAATTCTATCCAATTTTGATTTGTTGTTATTGATATTAAAAATTAGAATAAATAATGTCAGGATTTCTCCTAAAACTGATCTTGTAATATTTACACTGCCAAAGATTACAATTCAGAATTTGGCTATTATATATAACATATCTTAATTAAATAATGAGTTAATGTAGAGTATTTAAATGCTTTCATTCATAATAATGTTATAGAGTATAGGTCTGTATTGTATTAATTACATAATTAATTATGTATTATGTCTATTTAATAAAATTGGTTGAGGTTTAAAAAAGGACAATTAATTAAAATTCTATCTGCATAGAATATATTTAAGTATGTGGTCATTAAGAGTATAAAAAGCATATAGTAATAATTGTAAATTTCATAAAATAAATAACATCTCTTCAGATTATATATATATATAATGAGATAATTTGTCTCATAGTTTCTACATCATTTAATATAAAAATGATTGAATAATATTATATTGAAAGTACAATTTGAAAAACAACAGTGTGCATTATGGATGAATTATGGTAAATTGTGTATATTTAATTTCTTATCCATATTACATCCATGCAGCATTATATTTTAAAGGTAAATAAATAAAATAGTAAAAAAAAGAAAATTTACTTCCTTAAGTGAATTTAGATAATATTAAAACAAAGGTGTAAAAAAAAAGACTAATTAAAAGTATAAAAAATTCAAAATAATTTTCATAATAAAATTAAGTAATGAAATTGTAAAATTTATTAAAATTTTTATCATTTTTCATCAAACCACCAAATAATTTTGCAAATTTGTAATGAAGATTAGTATAAACAAGTTTGTAAATGAAAAAAAAAAAAAGAATAAACACTGTTTATTAAAAAACAACTAAGGTGATGTAAAGATAAAAATGCTATTAAAAGATAAACAGACTTATGATATAGTTTGCATAGTAAATAACAGATATGATATTAATAATAGATTGATATATAAGAGAGATTTTAGCCAAATACATTATTATTAGTCACAATTAGATTTCTTAATAGTAATGTTGCTAACAAAGGCTAAATTATGAAGAAAGACGTAGTTATTATTACTGAAAAGAACTAGCAGAACTAATTAGCACATAACTACAAATGAAAAGTTGTAAGTTGCATTTCTATCTTTTAGTCCATAAAATGAAATTTACTAGCAGTACTTGTGATTTTAATACTACCCAAGGCTGGGTATAACCATTCTTTGTGTCATAGATATTTTTTTGTTCATGTAACTTGAGGAGTAATAAATGATATTGATAAATATAGCTTTACTTCTCACTATATGTAAAATATATAATTGTTAATTAGAGAAGATATTAATTAGTATTAAAGTTTATCGGCTTAACGTTTTCGAGGATCCATGCCTCATATTCATAGCCTTCATAAAATGTATAATAAAATATGCAAATACAAATATTCAAATAAGCTAGTATTATGTAGCCCATTTCTTCGAGATTTCGAAGCAAGTATCCTTTCTATTAATGGCATGGATGTTTCCATTGATGTAAAATGCCTCCTTTATTTTTCTTTTGTGATCATTTGATTCTGAGCACAATATTATGGGATTGGCGGGTGTGAAGTTGTGTCCAGATTGTTTAGCATGCTCCAAGAATACAGAGGACGTGTTGCTGTTTTTCTGAGCTCTGTTAAATGTGTAAATATGTTGACCCAGTCTAGTATTGATTGTAGCTTTCATTTCACCATAATATATAGCATGGCATCCAGCCTGAGGCCAGGCAATAGAGTACACCACGTGTGGGGTGAACGATCGATCAATGTGGTCTTTAGAGTTGTTAAGCAATCTATTAGAATTAGGTGGAGTTCTAACTGCTATGTTAAATTTATCGATATTGATGAAAACTATTTAAAATCCTGAATCCAATAATAGCTAAAGTCAACATATTAACTATAGTTATGGTGGATAAGGATAAATGAAGTAGTGGATGATGCTTTAAGGATCTATCAGTTAAACTTGAATAAAATTGTTCACATATGACAACTCAGATGATCCAAGATTCACTAGTAAATAATTTTGATAATACTTATTTTGGTTTGGGTTATTATTATATTATATTATAATGAATTAACAACTGATTTGTATTAAATATTGCATATGAAAAATAACTTAATGTAAATGTTAGATTTAGAATATTAACTGTCTTTTTATAAGATATGATGGAAAGATATGCATGAGAACACTATTTTTTTTATTTATAGCTGTGTGTGTTTGTAACCACAAAACCCATATTTATATTATTATTAATCAAATATTTACTTTGAATTATTAAATTATAATTGCAAATATATTTTGTATAATATGAATTCTTTATTCTCAAGAGGATTTTTACTTTACCCGTGCATTGTATATATATATATTGTAATGGGATGGGGGGGGGAGGGTAGGTTATAGAAATAAAAAAGGACTGAACCTGGGGTGATGGAAAAACAAGTGTATATAAGTAATGAGATATTTAATAATAAAATGAGATTAGGGAATCTCTGTGAACATTGAGAGATCAGCCAGCTAACTCAAAAGATCAACTATAATAATTAATCAACAACCAGCATTATAAATAAAAGTAAGTATGAGTACTACTCAAAATACCATTAATCATCATCATTGATGGGAATAAAAAAATCAGTACAATATATCAACAGTCAATCTTGTTACTGGATTTGAACAATAAAAAATATAAATCAACAGTCAACCTTGTGACTGGATTGGAAATGGGTCTTCTTTAGACCAGGTTAACTATTGAGCCTTTTCCAGCTTGGACAATTATTTAACCATTAATTTGGAGGCACAAACTAAGTGCTCATCCATCAGAATACATAAGAATCAAACAATAATGCTGGGACATTTAAAAGATGCTGATCATCATCAATGCTCTGGCCACTTGAGTACCATTAATGTACTGGCCAACTATAAACTTATATTTTAAATAAGACAAATAAAATATAGTGCATGGGCTTTAAAGAATATAATCTTATGTGCCAACCAGGATGATGATTAATCATTGCTGGATGCCCCAAAAGCACTAATATACACATCCCCATTTATATATTCATCCCGTGCATGAATCTAACTCAGAGAACATAAGCTCTATTACTGGAAACAATTTTTAACAATTAAATAAGTTTATTAATAACAATAAAAATATGATATTTAAGGTCTTATAGGTTAAGGGTTCTGATTTTGAATGATACACAATAATAAAGTCATCACTCTGTACGTGTGTCTTATAATATATGATGTATTTCAATTAAACATAAAATAATTATTACATTTGTGATTTACATAATTACTATTCAAAATTTAAATTGTTACATTAATTTACAAAATTACAATTCATGTTATTACTATGGTTTACATATATATGCGCACAGATGCGCAAAAAAAATGAATTGACATTTAATAACAAAAAAAATACTAAAATTTTACATATATGAGTGTGCGTGTATATACGCACACTGACTTTTATCTATTTTAACTTGTTACAATACTATTATATATTTTTTATAATTAATTCATTTGGAAAACACATAAATTTCACACATATGTGTATAAACAACATATAGATCTAATTTTAAAATTAGTTTCAATCTATAAGTTCTCTCTTTTCCCTTAAAAAAAGTATAGTCAATTTTTGACAGGTATTTGTTGATTAATTATCAACGTTTTTAAATTAAATTATTGAATCATCATTCTTTACTTTTTTTTTAATATAAATTTTTCAAAATAATGTCCAAGAGGATAATTGTTCAATTACATCTCTTTTGCCTTTAAAACCAGATGGTCAATGAATTATTCTTGATTCTTACTTATAATTCAAGCAAAATTACTTTATATTCTTTTAAAATATATAGCTTTTTAACCGACTTAAAAATAATATTGTTCTATATATGTCTATTTTTATATGACTTATTTTAAAATAACTCACCAGCTATATATACGTTTATCGTGCTTTTCTGCATATATCTGATGCAGCATACATATAACTTTCTTTATTTAGCTGATGTTTCTCTTGGGCAAGCATGTTTTTTTGTCAATCCAGGTAATTGTCATCATCAGGTAAAAGTATATAATTCAAGTATAATGTTGGTCCATAGTTGGTCTCCCATCTGTGTAAAACTGTTCCAGGCAAGCAGCTAACTCTCCATGTTTAAGGCTATGAATTTCAGCACAAAGAAGTGGGTCATTTTCTTCATGTGAATTCAAACTCCTGCTAAGGAAAACAGTCTACTATCTTGCCTTCTTACATCCTCATGGCAGTTCTTTTGATAATTATTCTAGCTATCTTTGCAGGCCATTTTCTGCTACAGTTACCAACTCTTCACAAAATATTTTAGCCAACTTTACAGATAGCTCTTCTGCTAACTCTTACAAAACTGCCAGCAAAAACTAACTGATATTTTTTTTACCAGTCTTTTATAACCTTGGTTAGGTCAGGTGACAAAAATACAGTGGCTGTTTTCAATCTGTCTAATCCATTTGAAAACAAGCTGGAAATTTCTATCACAGTGTGATTTTCATGTTTTTACTTTAATGTTTGGAATTTGATCAAAGGTGTGATAATCCTTTAGAATTTTTCATCTACAAAGATTTTTTAACTACATAGTAGAAATGCAAATAAGCATTAATTAAAAAATATATTTTTTACAAGTATTAATTAAAAGATTTAAAAAAAATAAATTATACTTTTTTTTTGTTAATTTCAAAATCAGAATTACAAATATTATTTATCAGACCTTTTTAAAATACTTATTTCACAATGAAATTTTACTTTGAACCCATAGTTATTTAACCCTTTACTTATTATTATTTTATTTTAGGAAATATAGAAAAATATCTACAAAAATTTATCCTGTGTTTTTTTTCTACTTTTCCTTTCCACTTTATATATATGCACACGCACTAATGTAATCCAACTGGTTACAATTTATATATATGGCAATAATAACTAGTTGCCAAAGTTAGGCAGAGAAAAGAATAGGGGAATATAAAGTTAGTCAGATGTGTGATTAAATTTAACTTTAAGATAATTTAAAACTCAATTTATTATTTTAGTACACATTTGCACACATAGACACAATATTATTTATTTGTGCATGTTTGAATGTGCATAAAAGTTAAATAAATCTTCAATATCACTTTAAATGAGGTAACTATAATTTATTTCCACTTGTTATAGATAAATGATTAATTTAATTAGAAGAGATTTGAACTCAGACTTTCATGCTCCCCATAGCTATCCACTTCCTTTTATACAACCGATACACATGACCATATACATATAAAAAATGTAATGATCTCCAATATAAATATTTCCTACTGAACCAGCATTCATCAGTTGGTCCAGATCATCATCTCCCACACACATTTATAATCAGTGTTCAGTTTATATTAAAGTAGTAAATCTTCAAACTTTAATGAACAGGCTTCAATCTTCTTCACTCTCTAAATATTCAACCATCCATATCATTGAAAATCTGATGGTGGAATGCTCAAAACCCTTGTTGATGCCAATCTTATTGTTATACTCATGTTGATTTTAAGTCACTCTGACCTTTCATGGATAAGACCCTAATATGTCCATTTAAAAAAAATTGAAGAGTGATAGTCAGAATGCAGGCAGAATATGTAATATTTAAATACAAGTTTGTTGTCTATACTGAACTTAATGAAATTAGAAAGGATCTGAACTCAGACTTTACACTCCCCATAGCTAACCACTCCATGTTATACAAACAATACACATGACTACATACATGTGAAAAAGATAAATGATCTCCAATATGTGTATTTCATGAAGAAATAGCACTCATCAGTTGGTCTGGCTCATCATCTTTCATACACATACATAATCAGTACTCAGTTTATATTAAGATAGCAGATCTTCAAACTTTAATGGATAGGCTTTTCACAAGTATGTGGTAATGTGTATAGGTTGTATAAAATGGAGTAGATAACTGCTGTGAGTCTGAGTTAAAATCCTTTCTAATTATATTATGTTCAGTATCAACAATATACTTGTATTTAAATAATTGATTAATTGTATGGTTATATATATATGAATATTGTAATTCTGTTGGTGACTTCTGGACAGTTGAAATTGTAAGCAATGAGAAATAAATTCTGTTATATTTAATTACATTGAAAAGTATTTTAAGCCAATAAACATCACATGACCACCACTTCTTATGCTTGTGTATAACTGTTGTTAAAACAGGCAAAAGTCACTATATGTATTGCCACACACAGCAAGCTGCATCCATTGATTACTATAGCTTGCTGTGTGTGGCAATACGTATAGTGAGTTTTGCCTGTTTTTTTGAAAAGTACTTAAATAAAGTGTATATGAAATTTTATTTAAATGAGGTACAAATTTAAGATCAATTCAAGTTTTAAATAAATTATAAGTAGGTTCTGTTTTTTATATTTTGTTTTTTATTAAGCAAATTTAACTGGGATTCATTGTGAAAGACTCAAAATCAGAGTTGAATTGAGTCTACTTTATTATGTGTTTTGAAAAGTCTTGTAATTATTTTATGTTTAAGATCAAAGCCTTAAGTGATTAAAGGTGTTTTTTCAAATTACATTGTAGTAGTTAAATTCAGAAAATTTTACATTAAATATGCTTTTGAAAAGTAGGATAATTAAGTTAATAGCTATGTGAATCTGGTAAATTGTTTATCAAATTTTACACAAGGTGAGAAAAATAGAACAATTATTATAATGTTATAAATCAAAAATGACTTTTACCTCCACCCTGATATCAATTCCTTAAGATAGTCAGATTTTATTAATTTTTATTGATTTCTCTCTACAATAAAAACAGCTTGGAAAATAACATTGTGAAACACCAACAAACTGTCAATTCCACAAAAAGAAAAATTAATCGCCATATAAAAAAGGCGTATGAATCAGTAAATTAAAAATCCATAGCAACTCTCTCAGATTACTTGCCTTAACTAAAGTTATATCCAAAAGATTACTTTATGTGCTTGCTGACTGTAAATCATTCCCAAACTAATTATGGGAATTAACTACTTAGGAAAGGGTACCCAACTATGACATTAATCAAATACATATTATTTTGTACAAGAATAATAAAATTGTTGACAATATTTAAAATACTGTGGATTCAGAAACTATTCATTGAGTACTCACAGATCACCTGGATATCAATAAAAAGACCTAAACTAAAAAAGAAAAAGGAATCTATTATTAAAAGACTTAATTAAAGGATTCTAAACATAGATTTACTTATCTTACATTTAATTGTCTAAAGAAAAAAAGTTTTCTTTTATACATTTATTTATTAGATATAATAACTTTATTTTATTGTTATCTTTTTATTATTATTGTTAAAAATATATAATTTATAATTTTGAGAAAATTTTCTTAGACTGCTGTAAATTATAACTATATGTACTGACAGCCTCTCATAAGAAAAACTATAATTGCATAAAATTATCAAAGCTTAGTGCTTTTGAAGGCATTAAATGTCCTCATAGTCATAGCCTTAGAATGTGCATAATAGTATGGTTATATATAGGCAATACATTATTCAAAGTGTATGTAAATCATACTGTCATTTTTTCAAAAGGGGGAAGCAGAATTCTTCCTGATTTATGGTTTTAGGGTCATTAACTATATGTCATGCCTTTTTAACTTTCCACATAGAGTCATTTCACTTGATATATTGTACCGGTCAAAACATGTTTATCCATCTAACATGAGCTGGAACTCACAAAATGTACTTAGCCCGAGATTTAGGACAGGGACCAGCCTGGATTCGAACCCACTATTTAAGCCCCAGATCTAACACCTAAAGAATAACATACTCACATGAGAATTAATTTCAATCTGGCCCACTAGCAAAGCGGAGAAGGACAATGAGACATCTATTAACTAGACTAAACTAAAATATATATATAAGCATAGCTATATGTGTGGAAGTGGAGGAAAAGGAATTCAAACTATTTAAATAAGTTAGACAATAAAAATATAGTTTAATATAATAAATTATTTACATACATTGATAAATTATATATGTTAGTGTGTGCATGAATGAGCAAGCGGTAGATGATTACATAGTGTCATTCACGCTATTATTTCTCATATGCTCTTTATTATCTAAATGATATATTATGAATAAACACACATATTTGGTGGGTCCAATATTAAAATGCCAATCGATTATTAGAAAAGATTACATAATATTGCTATAAATGTTTTTATATACGGTTCAGAAACGTGGTGACTAACATATATTTTTCTAGGAGTGTTCCGAAATTCATTATACATATGATATAAACTATTTTCATGCCATTGAGGTCATGAAAATAAACAAAATACATTTGAAAGATTATATTTGAATCTATGACAAAATATTTAATGAAAAATTATTTTAACAATAGTAAAACGAACGCTTTATTTTCTCCAAGGCATATATACTCTTAAATACAGAAATAAGTTATGATGGTGGGATTGTATAAGACTGAAATAAATTTAATTAATAAAAATAGAAGTAGTTGGCATTTATATATATTTTAAGCAGAGCACAATTTTAATATTAGAGCATTAAGACTGGGTCATGAAGCAAAATAAATAATAAATACGAAGAAGTTTGCAGTGCTGACATAATAGCCTAAAAATAACTAAGAGGAAAAGGTCGTGCTTCTGGTTGAGAATGAAGTGGATGGGTATAGCGTGTTCCAGACTTAGGGAATCACCACCAGAGGCCTTTTTATATAAAGAAGTGGTATGCATAGTGTGTGCCAAACCTACGGGATCACCACCAGAGGCATTTTATATGGAATAAATGTGGTTCCAGATAGCTCAAATATCTATGGAATGAGGTACGAGAAGAAATCTATGGGTTTGAACTTGTCACAACCCCCAGATTAAGACTAGAAGCACGTAATATATCTATATATGAAGCTAGGCTAAATGTCAGTAATGCAGTAATGATAAATGTCACTAATGACATTGAATAAATTTTACTGCTTTAAAATAAATGACCCTTGCCTGAGTACTATAATAATACGCTATGCAGTTATAATATATATAGAGAGAGATTTACATTTCATTTACTTAAAATATACTTGAAGATTTTATTTAGTAAAAAAAATCATTAAGATTTACCCCCATCCCTTTTCTGATATTTAAAATAATTCACTCCCACCCTCGTGATTTTTATAATAACTGGAATATTTAAATACTGTATTTGATATTTTAAGAGTATGAAAAATGAAGTAAAATTAGCAGTTATATAGAAAACAAATTATAACTCACCCTTTCAGAATTTAATAAATAATTATAAAATAAATATTTCAGAGCGTTAATTAGCTTGAGTTCTGGATTTTCCCAGGGTAGAAAATCCAGAGATAAACAAATCAATTTTATATTAAAAACAAACCTAAAATGTTGATTCGTAAAAACAATCTGTGAACGTATTAATTTAAAATGCATTATATATATATTTTAAGGGGACGTTAATAACTTGCTTCATGAAGGTTTATTTAAAATGACAAAAAAAGGTTTTAGAAATTCAACTCGTCAGATTGTTTGAGATTGGCAGATTAATAACTAAAATAGACATATAAATTCAAGTAATAAATAAATGACCGCACCAAAATTAAAGAAAGTTAGAGCATATGAGATAGAATTAAATTTAAAGAAATCATTTGAGAGCAATTTACATATTATATATAGAAATTAACTAAGAGAAAATTACATATTAACAAAAACAAAGTTAAATAATATATTAAAAGAAATCTTGATAGATGAGTTAGGTTAGATTTATTTTGCGGTGACGGCTTGAAAAGTTACCTGGAAATTTTAAGAGTCCGATTTAAAATATTGCACGTGCACAGCCATTGAAATGAAAGTTCTTAAATAACTGCAAGCTTCTGTTAGCATTAAAGTTCTTAAGCCAGGCTTTTACTTCCTCTTGGGCAGCAGAATGGTAAGGCTGTGGAAGATGATGACCCAACCGGGCCGAGAAGTGATGGATTTATTGCTACATTATTTAAGTTTCAAGCGACGTGTAGTATGTTTACAATCCATTCTCTCAATCGTAGCTAATCTCCTCTTGATTAAAAATTCAGCCATTTTATACTTTTGCCCACGTGTTTTGGAATTTGAAGAATTCTTCTAATTACTTACTTCATTGTTTTTGAAGATGCAACAGTTAGATAACGTCCAAAAATAAATTCAAATCTATTTCTAAGATTAGAAATAGATTTGACAAAAATGTTTATAACAAAGAAAATCTTTAATTTTAATCCCCATTTTAAATAAAAACTTTAATTAAAAATACCTTCCCCAGATTAAACAATAGCGTTTCCAACCCTTTAATTATTTTTGGACAATCAACAGTTGAATCTTCCATATTGGATTTTATAAAACATACATTTTAATAAGAAAAACAAGCAATTAAAAAAAAAAATTAAAAAAACATGATGTATAATAAAATATTTAAAAAATCAATATTTTTGTTAGTATTTTGCTCCCATATATATATTTGAGCCGCACCTATGTAGTTTAATAAAAAAAAACTAATAATTAAAAATAGAATTAATAATCATAAAATTAATAATAAAATGTTATTGAAAGTTCAAATGTATAAATTAAGGCGTGCATCTCAAATATATACATAATATATATATATGACAAAAGAAGTGGGATGGGAAATATAGGGTTTAAACACAGATTAGTAGGTGGAAACATGAAGCTCAATCTTAAGCTAAGATTGACTGCTTCAATATGTTATGGTGTTGGCTATAAGCTCAAATTCATGATCATTGTTTGCTCTGGATTATCTGTGACTCATCTGTAAAGATATCTGTGTTGGAAAATCTTAGTAGAGAGGCATACACATGATTCATCATAATATTTAGTATCATGTTCTGGTTTGGGCATGTGATTTTTTTATACAATCTGTGAAGTGTGTTCTTCATCATCGTTTCTTTGCAAAAACTACCACCTATGCAAACTTGAAGCAGCTCAAAAAGCCAACATCAAGCAATACATTAAATAATTAAAGACAAGGCTTCAAATATAATGATCTCACACAAAGAGTCAAACAATTTTCCAATAAAATGAAACCAAACTTCCCCAAAGAGACAAATCCTGGATACTACTTCCATACATACCATGGATAGCCAAAAATATAAATAAAACTTATTCACAAACACATTAAGTTAGCTACTGTACTCCTCCTACAACAAACAGATTGGTAAATAATTATAAAGACAGACTCCTCTCAGAAAAAAAAAACTTTGCACATCATATAT
Organism: Epiperipatus broadwayi; assembly: GCA_028023455.1. Lineage (NCBI taxonomy): Eukaryota > Metazoa > Onychophora > Udeonychophora > Euonychophora > Peripatidae > Epiperipatus > Epiperipatus broadwayi. Next base: position 8,362,190 of record JAQFVV010000004.1, read on the forward strand.
AAAATCACATGGCCTCAAACAGGATGCCTCATTATATATTATGATGAATCATGTGCATGCCTCTCTACTCAGATTTTTCATCATAGATATATTTACAGACAAGCCACAGATAATCCAAAGCTTAAATCAATCTTCCTTGAGCATTAAAACACAATGGGCCATGCATTTGAGACCATAGCTTCCAACATAGCAGGCATTAAGTGAAATGATCTAAGTGGAAGGTTAAAGAGGATGGCATATAGCTAACAACCCTATAGCCATAGATCAAAGGGGATCCTGCTGCCCCTTTTTGAAGAAAGGCCAATATGATTTACATAGACTTTGAATAATCTATCGCCTATATATATATATATATCCACACAATTATGCACATTCTAAGGCTATGACTATGAGGAAGTGTAACAACTTAAGCTTTAATAATTTTTATGCAATTATAGATCTTCTTAGGAGTATGGGTCAGGACATATATTTATAATTTAAAAATATATTGCATAGCCTTAAAAAGATGCACTGAGAGAGGGGGGCAATAAACAGTATGCTGCTGACTTTAATCAATTTAATTGCTGTTAAAGAAAACAAATAATAAAATTTTTTAAAAAAGAAAGATATTAGAAGTTGTATGTTATTTAACATTAGGAATCAACAGGCAAAAATTACAAATATTATTTATATATAAAAAGAAATAACATGGGTAAATTTAAAAATGAGCTTTATAAAAAAAACCCACTTCAGATTAAATTGATTTCTTAATATTATCAAAATTACAAATTATTTACTAGTAGAACATGTATATACATGTGTGTGTGTGTGAATATATGTTGAGAATGCAAATTTAGACACATTAAAATACATGATTTTGGAGGTAAATGCATAATTTCATGTATGAAAATACTAGAAGCTTTATCTTTAATTCTAAGTTTAGCAATTATTAATAACTTCAAAAATACACCAGATAAAATGTTCTCTAAATAAAAAAGCATATGCATCATAAATAAAATAAAAAATCAATAGATTATACTCCCAAAAAGGTATATATTATTTGATGATAGTTCTCTTTACCTAATCTATCTAACTTCATACTGGTTTCAATTCCAAATCATTAAAATAAAAGAAAGTGTTACTTCAGATTTTTTTTCATTTTATAGCTGATCTCCATTTTGAAAGCATATCAAAAACTGTCATAGAAAACTATTAAAAATATTTTTTTTACTTTTAGAATTTCTTAAAATATTTGATTATATAATGTAGGGGTGTGCTTTAAATTTTGTTGAGAAGTTTTAAATACATTTTAGATTCTCTATGATTTATTAAATTGAAAAAAAAATGCAACCATTTTATTATTAATTTGAAAATCTTTTTCTTCAGGAAAATTATATTAGTATGAGATATACAAAGGTAGTGTTGCTCAATATGAGAGATGTTGCAAAGTAAGAGAGGTCAGCGACAGCTGCTTTACAAGCAATTGTCCCGGGTTAGCGGGTACGCTTCCCGGCTGTTGATATGACACATGAGAAAAAAAATGAAATGAATAGATCAATACTCATTAATAAATGTCAATATTAAGATGGACAATTGAAATCTTAAAATGGATTCCAAGAAATTGTAAAAGACCCAGAAAGAGACCACATGTGAGATGGATGGATGATATAAGAAAGTGTGCAGGGGTGATATGGAGAAGAGAAACAACATCGGAGAAGATGGATTGAACTTGGAGAGACCTTCATCCTCCAATAGATTGATAATAGTTGTTGTTGATGATGATGAAGTTGAATACAACAATAATGTTGAATGTAAGTTAAATAAATAAAGCCAAATAACAGAGGCAGGGATAGAAATTTGAAATTCTATAAAATAAATATTTGTTTAAAAATTTCTTAAAAATATTTTTATAAATTAGCTTTTATCATGGAATTTACTGAACTGTAAATTTCTTAACATGTTAGTGAATACATTTTAGCATTATTTATTTATTTAAACTGAGAGAGTGTCTTAATTCTAAAATATATGCCTAATAAAAGGTGAGAGAAATCACAATTAATTTATTGTTCTTACAATAATTATTAACACTTTAACCAAATTAATTATTATTATTGCATTTTATATGATTAGTAATTTAAAGTGATTAATCAAAATCTTCAGCTCTCAGTTCCAAATGCTCCAGATTGGCCCATATATATAGTTTAGGTGAAAAAGATAGAGTGAATCTGTTCTATCTTTTAAAAAGACTTTATCTTGTGTTTGGAAGTGAGAGTATTCTGTTTAAATAGTGTTCCATATGTAAAGCGCATGTGTCGTGGTTTAAGCTACGTTATTATTTATAAGTTATATATAAACATCGCGCTATATAAGTAAAATACTTATTAATGGGTATAATATTTTAAAATAGATGATATATAATTAAGTCCATAACAAACTAAGTATTAAACTTTTTTTCAAAAGAACAAATCCCATTAGGAATTCTAATGTTTACAAAGTTGTATTAATACTTTATAACAGTTCCTGTGCTTTGATTACATTATTAAATATCATTTATTAAAATTAATTTTTTTTACATGTACTTTTTTGATTTTAAATAATTTAAATCTTGTCATTGTCTTATGCCCAAAGGCAACATTATTTAATATTTTCTACTCCACACCCGCACATGCACACACACACACACATGGGTAGAAAGATTAGCTGAGTATTCCTCAGAGTCTTTTAATATTTTCACTTTTTCATATATACATTGCATTGTATATATATTCAGTTTCTGTATTCACAAACCTGATACTAACAACTTCAAATAAAGCCATAATGATTACTGATAATCTTTTATTAGGCTAGGAATTATCAAACCATTTCTAACTCACATATACATTTTAAACCAACTAAAGATTATTATATCTGTTTTTCTAAATAAACGGAAAATTCAACTTCATACATATATATAGAAAGTCTCAACTCTCCACAATTATACCTTTATATTGTATTTCACCATAATAACATTTTTATTGGATACCTTTAATTCCTAAAATGTTTTTATCACTGCTATTATATAGATATTTGCAACTTTGTAGAACAGAATGAGAATTAATATTTCAAATAATATAATTATTTGTAATAAAAAAAGAATAATTAGAAATATTATTGGACATGAAAAATATAATTGGAACTTTATTATATTATAACTAAGCTTTACAAAGAAAGCTTGATTCGAACTCAGACTTTCACACGACCCACTACTCTCAGTGCAACTGATGATTGCTGGTTTAGCATGAAATACGTATATTGGTGATTATTTATCTTTTCAACATGTGTGTGATCAGGTGGGTCAGCAATATGAGATGGCACTGAGAGTAGTGGGTCGTGTGAAAGTCTGAGTTCGAATCCCGCATATATTGCATATATAAATGCAGGTTTAAGCCTGTACAATGCATTAAAGAAAGCTTTAATAAAGTTATTGCTGAAACAATCTAAACGTCAGCAAATTATCCTAAAAAGAAAACAAACTTATTGACCAGGTATTTATTTAAAAAAAAAAGTGATAAATTCTTAGTAATTAAAAGTTAATATTAAAAAAATTTGAGAAAAATATTGATTCAGCTATAATAACAGAAAAGATTTCCGTACCATTGAAATGAAGGTAAATAAATTGAATTTGAATAGTTCATTTTCAGGAAGTGAATATCAGTGGGGATGAAAAAGGAGTCTGTGAAACAGACACATAATGCAAAAAATAAAAAACCCTCATGACTATGGGTGGCTTTTCATTAGCATCTTCTAGTTTTCAAAATTCACAACAACATTTAACAGTATCTGATTTTCTAGACCCTGTTGCCTATGAATTTATTTTAAAGAATGTTGACATTAAAATACTTTCATTTTTATAAAATACATTTCTTTAAGTAATGGCAATCTAAAATATCTTTTATCTCAAAGTCACAACATTCGTGAATAACTTTAAGAAAATAAAATTGATATATTAAGTATGTTTTCAATTTCTGAACATAGTGCATCATTCATACAATCTTTGTTGTCTTTACGTTAGTGATTGTTTTAAACATCTTTATTTTAAGCATCAAAATTCTTTTATTATAATTTTTTTCCCAGTGGCAAAAAAAAAAAAAAAAAAATCGTAAAACAATCAAAGTTTACATTATTTAAAAGCAAACATAATTTTGCACTGAGCTTAAATAAGAACTGATTTTAATTATTTTTAATTACTTACTATTTAATTATTAAACTTTTAATTACTTAAAAATATTATCAAAGACTTGTTTATCTAGATAATTTCAAAGAAAGTATGTCATTTAACTTCTTTTGAATTTCTACAAAGTAATTTGGGAAGCAATTTTTTCTAAAACAATTATCATTTCAAATAAAGTGTTTAGCAGAAAGTATGTGTACGTATTTTATGACATGTATGAATGTGCGTGTATATATATACAAGCATTTCATATCATAGCAATATATATAGAAAATTATCTTAACAAGCATACCCTAATGGCAATACTAAATTATTATTTTCCAGTAATATAATTAAAATAACAAAACACTATGACAAATGTTTTCAGCAATAAAGTCAACTCAATAGCATAGTAATTAACAATTTATTTTTATTTATTTTCTTTTAATAAAACTCTTTGTTACTATGACACTGGGAATAGATTTATCACTGAAAACATGCTAAAACAAAATCCACCTCAGAAATAGGTTGCTTACATGTACCTACATAAAAAAATAATTTTATACATACCTGTGCAAATGTCCACAAAGTAAGTTAATTAAAAAAGAAAAGGAAATTAAATTGTTGTCAAATATGTTACATTGATTTATGTTTCATATAATAATACGAATTATAAAAGCAATAATTTGAAAATAATGAACATTATTAATCTAAAAGTCAAAAGCAGTAAGTATAAGTATAAAAATTTGATTTTTAATAAGGAAAATATTACAATTATGACTACATTTTTAATAGGTAAACTGTTTTGGTATTTTTTACATTAATATTATGTAATAAGCATTTTTTATTTATTGTCACAATCACATTAAGATAAAAACTCAGTGATAATAAAATAAATACTCAAAACTAAAACATTTTATGCAACATTTATCAATTTTGTGAAAAGTTTTCAAAAATTCATACTTCCATCTTGTATATATATATCCTGATGGCAATTATCTAAAAGTATAAATCGTTTACAAAATATCCAAAAACAAAGAAATATTTTCGTCATATGTCTATTTGTGTGTTATTACTAACAACTTGTTTGTATTTGGAAAGTTTAAATAAAGTTCAAAATTTTCTATACCTTCAACATTCACTCATAAATGATGGAAATAGTCCAACATATCACATCTTATATATTCTTTTTATTTTGAATCCCATGTTCTATTTTAAATGATAACAACAACAATAATAAAGCTTTAAAGATTATGTGAATCAAGCATTTGTAATAGAGGAATAGTAATGTATTAAACTATAGATATCAACAACAGTTGTGAAATAATATATATATTGTGCATGAAACATTGCTCAAAGACACTTTGTATAATAAATTATCCAATGCATAAAAAATGGAATAAAAATAATATAAAGAAAAATAGAGTGAAGATGGGTGTCAAAGATATGTAAGAATATTAGAGAGATATATAAAAATTTAAATGCTAACATTTAATCATACTTGAAAATATAAAGAATAGTAAATAAACATAAAGTTAAAGCAATGTGAAGCCATTGAATACAACAAATAATCTGGATTATAAAGGCAAACTCTGTATAGTTTCTATATTCTGTGATACAAAGACAGTGAAGAAAAAACATCAAAATGAAAAGAAATATTATATTAAACTGAAGATGTAAAATAAAAAGTGTAGCAGTTTTTAAAATTATTTGTTTCACATCAAACACACTTACAAAAGACTGAAGTATTTCTTCTTTAACAGAAGAAACATCAATCAATCATTATAACTAAATTTCATAAAATCTTTCACTGAAAAATGCAGAAATTTTTAATATTAAAAAACTTTAATTTATTATTAAAGCAATTTGAAAAGTCTAAAAATCTTTTTCATTATTGTTCTGCAAATATCCAAAGTTTGAATTGATACATTTTAGTAATACAATTAGTATATTGGTCACTGAGTGATTACTTTTTTTCCTTAATAAACAAATCTCCAATCAATCGAAATGTAACAACTTCCGTAACACATTTTGTTGAAGAAAAAAATATAAAAACACTTGAAAACTTTCTGAAGCTCTTAAAATATTGTATAAAGTTAATTTGATTGCATTAAAATATATACCTTTATCCTGATTAGCAAGCACAATTAGTTCCCCAAAACTCATTGTAAAGCAAGAATTTCGTATAAAAAACAAGGGATTTTAATATTTTTCTACGGGGGGGGGGGGTTAGTTTGGTCTCCTGTGGATAAAAATTATATCATAAATTGTTAATATTGTATTAACAAACAACTTAATCTAGTATATATAATAGTTCAAGAAAGACTAATGCACAATATATTCATGTGTAATCTGTTATATATGTATATTATTCAGATATGCACTGAAAATATGTATGTAGGCAAAATAATGTAACTTAAATCTATGTACAAAGAAAAAAAAACACTTAGTTTAAAGTTGTTCTTTTTTATAATTGATAAATTCAGCATTTATTATCATCCAGTTTCCAGTTATCAGTTTTAAAGGTCTATCATTGTCTTTAAATCTTTTAATAATCATGTTTTTTTTGGAAAAGTGCACCAAATGTTGATGTCTGATGTTTTTCAGAGAAAAAATGTAAAATAAATGGCTGACTTGCTTCTTTGATTTTCTCCTTGTAAATATATTAAGATATCATTCATTGATTTAAGGTATTTTTAGATTTCGTGGAGGTTCTAAGGCAATGCCAAATTCTTCCAAAATGCTATTCACAACATCATGACATAAATCACTTTTATCAGTTTCTTGATGTCCAGGTTTTTTCTACAGGCTTGTTGATTTTCTTTTGTTCATTTAGATTCATTAATTCTTGGCTAGTTAATTCGTGCATGTGAGGTGTCTTTATTCAAAGTGTTGACAAAATGCTGCATTATTTGTTGAAAGTAATATTTCTTGAAGATTATGAGGATTCTTCAATCTATAGGTTACTTCTATGATTCCAATTGAAAACATATCTAGCTGTAAAGTTAAAAAAAAGTTTTTTTTGTTATGATTAGAAAAAAAAAAAAAGTTATTTCACTATAATGTGCAGAAAATGGATTACGAAAGGAAGAATAAGCTCACACTAGACATTTTTTTATATTCTTTTGATAAATTGTTAACTATTGCACAGAAAAAAGTCCATATTGAAGTTTCATTTTTATTAAATTCATAAATTATTTATGTGAAGTTATTTAGAATTAAAAAAAACAATATTTAATACCTCACTTAACTCTACTGTTGTGATCAAAAAGACTTCTTATTAATTAACAGTGTAAGAGTAACCAAATTATAGAATTGTAAATTACAGAATTTGAAAAAATAAAAATTCTAACATATTAAAAAATCAGAAAAATATATCGAATGCATTTGGTGTTTGCATATTGTAATCAATATTTAAGACATATTTTAAATATTATGGACTATACAAATCTAACAAACATTCCATTATATACAAATATACTAGATGTGGATTATTTTTTTGGCTATGAATGTCACATTTATTAAGTGGGGTAGCCATTTTCTTTGAAATGATATAGAAAGTTTTCAAGTGCAGTACATGTGAAGGCAGAGGTACAAACCATTTAAACAAATATTAAAGATATGAATCTTTTTCAGTTTATTTCTATTCCACAAAATTTATTATTAATTGCATGAAATTATACACATTTTTTTAAAACTGCAAATACAATTACACTAATATAGTAGATTTGATTTGATTAAAATTTCATTCATAAAGATTTTAATCCAAAATTGATTGACTGAATACTTACTAACATTTATACTGTGCATAATTTAAATATTAATGGTATATGATCAAAATTTATTTTTAGTTTTATGCTGAATACAATTTTCATTTCCCCCCCATTTCTATGAGATGTTTTAAATTTGAGCAGGTAGATTAGGTGTTATTTTAAATTTAGGTCAGTAATTTTTGATCATATATATATAACTTATGAAATTTTTTTCCAAAATAACAAATATGATCACAAAATTGTAAATACGATGATCATAATTATTGCTGCAAGCTAAGTAATGTTTATAAGAATTTTAATCCATAAAAGTGAGTAAATAGAATATATAGTTTTTAAATTAATCTACTTATTTTAAAATTTAATACATAATATATTTTAATTATTGTATATCATCAAAACATGATTTGTAATATTTATTATAGTTTTATAATCATTAACAATTAAGATCTTTACTTTGGATATGTCATTAATGACGTAGTGGTAGTTTTGCAAGGATGCTAGATAAAAATTAAATAAATATTGTACTATATATTTATCACTCTTTCAATAAGTGATGTTAGAATGTAAAAAGAAGAAATGCTCTTGATTCAAGTAAGTTTTCTGAATGTAAGTTTCTACATGAATTAATACCAGTGCCTTAATCACTACTTTGAGATGATGAATTTGAGCGTTTTCTTTTTTAAACACTTTTAGATCAGCCAAAATTATGATACAAAGATGTATATAAATACAATTTTCATCCTTAGTCAGTTTAACAAAAAAGTCTATAAAATCTGAGCATGTAATATATGCATATTTTATAGCAGCATATAAATTCCTATAGTTTTTAGCAAAAAAAAAACACTGTGATATCTTTGTAAAATATTTTTTTTATATTGAAAGAAAAAAGTTCATTAATTTATATTACTTTTGAAATAAGTTTAATGAATTTAGGTATATACAATTTCAGTTTTTATACCTATAATATTTTTTAACAATTAAATAATTATCCTTATGCAAAACTACTTTTAATTATTTATTTATATCTTTTTTTGAAATAATACATTTTATTTTAATTACATTTTTAAAGATAGTTTGTAAATGAAATAGATCACATAATAATATGAATAATATATTTATATGTGCTTCAAATAATAAATAATTCACATTGTATGTAACTGAATGAAAAGTTACAGAAGCTTGCAGTGAGTTACATAACATAAATAAAGTCTACAAAAGACAGATGATATCACCTGTCCCTAATTATTTGTTTTTAAATATATTTTGTTTATGTAATTTTAAAGAAGGTAATAAATCCAATCAGTTGATTATTTATATTTATAGAATAACTGATAAGAATCACCATTTAAATATAACAAACAGATAAAATTTATTCCCTCATTTAAAATAATGTAAATAAACTAAACATATATAAGAAAAATGCTAAAAGAAAGGTGGTATCCTCTTGCTTTTGAAGAGTTTATTTATGCTATATAATTCATTGGAATCTTCAGTTACTTCTTGTTCGATTATATATATATAAAACCATTAGAAGCCAGTCAACACTTAGACAATCCCAATATAGATAAGGAATCAAGAATTTCAAACTGTTGTCAAGGCAATCTCCTTTTAACAACAGAGGTGGAATCCTACTCCATTAATGGTCTCATATATTTATAAAGATGGTAATGATTTTAACCTGACTACAGAGATTGAAATTATTGATTGGAAGAAGTTTTAAATAAATGTCCTTAAATAGATAAATATTTCATTTTTATAGACATTTTCCAGAAATTATAAACAGCTTAATTTTATTTCACTTATGGTTCGTCAACTATATATTGCACTTGAAACTACAAACTATTAATATGGCTTCACAGAAGTGTGTTTCAAGCACAATATATAGTAAAATATAAAGAAACTGTAATAAGTATAATATTAGGTTTACTATAAAAGAAGAAAATGAGCGATTATAATATGTAAATTGTATTATTATTATTTGAATAATAATATATAAATATTATTATTAATAATATTTTATTAAGGATAGATTGAGAAAAAGTGTCATTATCATTTCTACTGTAAGAATTTTTATTAACTCTATTTTCCATGTTATAGATAGATGATATTATCAAATAAAATCTCTAAAATGTGATGAAAGCCATTGAGACCTCTAATAACTAAACAATTTTAACTATTCTTTAAGCAACTTATATATTTAAAAACATTTAAAATTGTTATTGTTTTAAAAAGAATAATATTTTTTGGAATAATTTTCATTTTAAATGAAAAAACCAAATCCAAATTACAAAACTTGCTTGTAAATATGAAATATTTTATAAATGCCTTATTTGAATTAATATATGTCTTAATAAGAAAATAATTAATTTATTTCAAACTTTTTATACACATAATTTAAAACTCATATTACTTAGACATTTATCCATATTTTACAAAGTACATTATAGATGAATAAATTTAAATTTGTGTAGCATGCATTATTCTTATTATTATTAAATGTTTATTTAGAGGATAATATTCATTTATAAAAAAGATTAATCATTTAAAAAGCTTTATCTTTAAAATGATAATTATTATTACTAGCAGTGACATGAAATTGATTTACTCACAAAATATCTGCTTTATATCTACTTAAAGCTAAAACAAGAAAATATATGTTTCAAACCATCAAACATCACATGATCACCATTCTTTATGCTTACACAAGTTATTTTTCACAGAGGCAAAACTTTCCATACAGTAGCACCATTCATCTATGCGCAAACCTTCCTGAATCCATTGATTACTCTGACTTGTACTGAGTGGCACTCTTATATGGAGAGTTTTGCCTCTATGAAATATGTTTCTCAGTGTGGTGAATTTGAAGCTTATTGACTTGTCCATATTTTATGGGAATATATTATTATAATATGGACTTTTAAATGTGATATATTCATAAAATATCAATGAAAAATTTTGTCTTTTGAATTTATTAGTATTTGTAAAAATTATTGCACTCTGTGGACAACATGAATAAATTGTTCTACATATTATCAAATGGTAAATGCTCCCAAAGTATTAATATAAAAGTTTATCTATGAACTTATTATCCTCCATTTATTCCCAAAACATCTATTTTTTTTCATTATTCTCATTACAATTATATTTCATTAATAAAATGTGACTTTTGAAAAAAATGCCCTTAATTCTTATCATCAATATGTGCTTTCAAAGATATATAAAGTTTAATATAATATTCTAATGAAATATTAAATATGCATCATTTTTATTCTTTTGTTCATGAAATATATTTTGTCCATTTGAATGGTTATATGTACTAGTGCTAATATCATCAAAGAGTTTGCTTAATCTTATTATGTTGAAATATTGTAAGTTAAATATGCTATATTATAATATCCTTAAAGTCTGCAAGGTATTTCAGAACTTTATCTCAATGACACTATTCTCAAGTGGAAGAAAAGCCAGAATAAAGAGCTTTCCTTTTATTTTATTTTATTTTTAAAAGGTATAATTGTTATGTTTAAATACTCATGATATTGTAAAATGCTATGTATTGTTATTATTTTATATATTTTATTTTGTATAATTTTTATAAATCATTTATGAAGTACAGTATTATAAGTTCTCAGAATATTGATATCTTGATAATGCTACTTTTTAAATGTGTTATATTTATCCCTATCATGAAGTTATTTATTTTTGGATGTACATGCAAATTCTGGCAGACATAAAAGATGATGTATCTTTTATTGTTTATTTTATGCCATAATTTTTATTAAGTTATGTTTAGCACTAGTCATTAATTTATCAGCGTTACACATCAGTTAGTTATGTAGCATTATCTCTCTTTTATAATGCTTTATTAAGGCAAATCCTTTTATTATTGTTGTTTTTCTTTGATGGTCCATTTTCATTATTTTATAACAAGTGATAGTATTAATTCATTTATCATCCTCAGATGTAGATGATTTTCTTTGAGTTCATGCCATCATTCACTTTGTTTTTTATTATCCCAAGTGTGGATTTATTTGTGATGTATTTTAGTATAAAGCCATGGATAGTGTCCTAGCATTACTTTATCCTAGCAATTGATATTTTCATAGGTACTAGGAAATACCACCCTTACCTTCGGTTGCACTCTTAATATATCTGAGTGTAGGTTGTTTATTTTTATGTGTAGGTCTTGTAGCTGTGCTTTTCCAGCATCTCAAGATGTAAATCCAATAAATATTTGAATTAAAATTTTAAAATTGTATATGTGGCTTCAATAAAAAATATACATCTTTGTCAATGTTACTCTCACCACATGGATTGGTAAGTTATATTTTATAAGAGTATTAAATATATTCATTAGGGACATTATAATATAATAAAGCAATTGTTTTGTAAAAATGGGAGAACTTATTTAAATATCAATATTGTTGGTTTTGTTAACCATTCCATATTATTTATTTTCTATTTATTTATTTTAAACTAAATTACAATTGTTCTCCATATTAAATTTTGTTTAGTGTATCCAAAGAAATCATCTTGATAACATTGTAAACTACCAAAATTGTTGGTTTGTTAAATATTTTAATGTCAAACTAAATGTTATTTTACTGTTAACTTATTTCTTGACTATTTATCATCATCTGCATACTGTCAGAAATCTAAATATCATAAAGCTTAATACATTTATGCACTGAGAATACATAAATATATAGAATTTGACATAAGAGTCACTTTATTAAAAATTGCATTTCTGATGTTATGAAAAACATCCAAGAAAGATATTACTTTATTTAATAAAAATAATTTTAATTATTTATTTATTATTAGAAGATCACTATAGTTAATTTTATTTATTAAAAGATCACTTTATTCAAATGATAGAATTTCTTGATTTGAATTCAGAAAATATTTAAAGAGAGTTTATTAGTGTGATATTTTGAGTGGCCATAAAATCCCTTATCCATTCACGATATATGAATGCTATCCTAATATATTATTTTTATTCTAAATTAAGAGTTTTGATGTTGAATTTAAATTGTAAAATTATTATTGTAATTTAGTGAAACATTATCTTAAGTGTAAGAGTATGTCTCACTATTTTGTTTATTATGATTTCATTCTTTATTTCATAGATTTTTAAATTGAAAAGAGAAGAATAAAATTTATAATTATTAAAATATCACATGAACCCTGAAAAATCCATTTTATATATAAGATTATTGAAATAAGCAAACAGTTTAAACTTCGTGGCTAATTGTTCTAAAGTGCAAAATATAAAATGCGCTAACACACACAAGCACACAAAGCTGAAGACAAATAAAGAAATGTATATATATATTAAAAAAATATTTTACTTAAGAACAAAATTATTTTAAAGAAGAAGTAAATGTGGCAAATCTTAAGAAAACATACTTCTGTTTAGTTAAAGGAATTTAATAATTTCATAGCAATAAAGATACTCATTACAGGTGTAAGATAGTTGTAATTGGACAATGTGTTGTAAATAGAGAGTATTAAAATAACCTAACTCTTTTAATGACATATGCTTTAAATATCATGAGCCATCATGTTTTAAAGAGTGAGTATGGAAATTCTCTTTCTCTTAATTTGCTTCTATATTGCATTTATCTTAATAATTCTTATTTATTATTATATACCCTTACTGCTCTTATTATTGTGATGTATGACCTTTGAACCTGAGCATATCCAGTATATTATAATATTACAATTTTGTTTATCAGCTCATTAGTCTTAGGTAATTTGTTTGGTATGATTATTATTAGTTTCTCCATTGTTGTTGACATCATCTTCATTTTAACTTTTGAAGTTACAGTTTTGACCTGCACAACATGTTTGGTTTTTGGTTAGTTTGAGAGTTCAAGTTGATCATTTTTGGTTGTTTGTGTTGTGGAGACTATTATCTCATTTTTTAGTTTACCGTATTTATCCAACAGTGATGTTATCTGCTCATTATGTACTTTTATTGGCTTTCAATTGGTTTGAGGGTTTCAATCGATCATCTCTTTCTGATTTTTATTCACCACATTATATATATATGTGTAAATAAATTTTTTTCATGAATTTATTTCTAGAAATGATGACTAGAGAATGTATATGGCTGTAGAACATTTCTTATCCCATGATAAATTTTAAAAATGGCATTTTGAGAAGGTTTATATTATAATAAAAATGATTTGAGTTGTATAGCAATGATTGGTCTATTATTTCAATTTATACTTTATCGATTAAGAGTCTCTCTCTCTATATATATATATATGTCAGGTGACAATAGCTCAAGATTATTATTATCAAAATCTTTCACTGGTGTTAATAAGTTTAGGCTATTATTAGGTGATTTATTTCTGTGAACCCCCTAGCTTTCTGAAAAATCAAGTTTATTATTTAAATATATATACTAGTATGTGGAAATCTTAAACTGGATTCCAATAGATTTTTAAAGAGCTTGAAAGTGACCATATGTGAGATGGATAGATTAAATAAAAAAGTGTGGTGGAATGATATAGAGAAAAGAGACTAGAAATTGAAAAAAATGGATTGAATTTGGAGACTCATTCTGCAGTGGATTGATAATGGTCGAATATGATGATGATGATGTGCACAAATGTATAAATGGATCAAATTCAGATGCTGTTTTATTTTGGTTTCTTTCTTTAGCAATGTTATTATTAAAATACATATTTGAAAACAAATTATATAAAAAATATTTATTCTATTAGAAAAAACACACTTTAAATGAAGTTATTCTATGTAGATCATGGATCCTATTCTTTAAAAGTTTTCCCTTCAGGGAAAAAAAATATATAATAATGGACAGGTAGATATTACTATAGTTTATTTTTGTTATAATTATATGTAGGTTAATTTTAACATTATTAAAAATGTTTTAATTTTAAAATTAACATATTAAAATATAGAATTTTTGAATAAATTAAAATTAATAAATTTATAATATGAAATTCTTTGTTTTTTAATTTTTATTTTTTATAATTATATTTTATTGCAGTTTTTATAATATTTTAGACTTATAGAGCATTTAATATTTTTTAATGATGTATTATTAAATTATTGTGAAAACAACATCTTCAACTGTTGCAGAATAAATTCAATTTGCCATTGCTAGGAACAAAACCAGTTAAGGAAAAAGTTGATTGTTAAAAAAATCAATTAAAATTTATATACTTCATGAATGCATATAACACATTTACATATTTTTCAGTATACAAGAAAAACTCAATTCTATATTAAAAATGTATTTATGTTAGCTTAAAAATGAAGAAAAAAATGCAATTTGTATTCTCAATTGTTATTTCATCAAAAAAAAAAAAAAAATCAAAACACTTATTCAGTTTTCTATCCATAATATATTTTTATAAAAAAGTTAATTTAATCTTTAAGCTCTTCAAAATTTTCAAGTGCTTCTAAAAGTTAGAAACAAAGAATTACAATTTTATATTAAGTCAATTTTTAATAGTGAAAAATAAAATAAAGCAAATTAATGCTAAATTGCTAAATTTATTATTACATCAGTCAACCTTTAAAAAAATAAGTAATCAAAATTCATCTAAATCTACTATTATTAAGCACTTAAAATCTGTAATTGTAGAAAAAAAAACAACTTTCATTCATGCACTGTTTTGTAACTATTATAATCTCTATGCACTAGTGCTTCATTTAAGCTTAGAGAATATATCATCATCATCATCATTATCAACCATTATCAATCCACTGCAGGATGAAGGTCTCTCCAAGTTTAATCCATCTTCTCCGATCTTTAGCTTCTCTTCTCCACATCACTCCTACACACTTTCTTATTTCATCCATCCATCTCACATGTGGTCTCTTTCTGGGTCTTTTACAATCTCTTAGAATCCAGTTTAAAATTTCAATTGTCCATCTATTATCATCTCTTCTAGCAATATGTACAGCCCAACTCCACTTCAATCTTTTAATTTTTTTCAATGAGGTCAGTAACACAAGTTTGTTTTCTTACCCATACATTGCGTTTTCGATCTCTTCTTGTTACTCGTAACATACATCTCTCCATACTTCTTTGAGTGGTCTGAAGACTCTGTATTGCTCTTCTATTAAGTGTCCAAGTCTCAGATCCATAAGTAAGAACTGGTAAAACACATTTGTTAAAAACCTTCCTTTTCAAACACATAGGCATATTTTCTTTTAGTATCAAGTTATTTCTACCAAAAGCACTCCAACCAAGTTTAATTCTATGATTAATTTCCTCCATTATGCTTCCATCTATATTAATAATCTGACCAAGGTATTTGTAACTGTTAACTTCTTCTAATTCATCATAATCAATCTTTATTTCATATTTTGAGCAAATCGATTAAACATTACTTTAGTATTTTTAACATTTATCTTTAGTCCTACTTTCCTACTTTCATCTGATAATTCCTGCAACATATCCTGCAGCTCTGAAGCATTATTTGCAAAAACAACTACATCATCTGTGAAATCTAAATGACTTAAATAATCTCCATTTACTTTCACTCCTTTAGTTTCCCATTTTAATCCACAAAATACTTATTGCAGCATTGCTGAAAAATGTTTTGGAGTATGGAGTCACCTTGTCTTACACCTTTCTCAATGTTGACTTTCCCAGTCTCATTATGTAATCTAATTGTTGCTGTTGCATTTTTATAAATATTCTTTAAAATATGACAATATCCTGGATCTATACCTCAATGATCCAATGCTTTAATCACTGAAGAAATGTTTATAGAATCAAATGCCTTTTCATAATCTACAAATCCAAAACATAATGACAACTCATATTCATTTGTCCTTTCTATAACTTCTCTCAACACCTGGATATGATCTATTGTACTAAAACCACTTTTAAATCCAGCTTGTTCTCTTGGTTGGTGGAAATCCAATGTTCTCTGTAGACGAGTTGTAATTATCTTGGTAAAAATTTTATATAAAACTGATAAAAGGCTGATAGGTCTGTAATTTCTAATATCTTCTTTATCACCTTTTTTAAATATTAATATTATTACTGCATTCTTCCAATCATCCGGTACATCTTTATCATTTAGACATTTGGTATATAACTTTGCTAAAAAAATTTCTATTTCTTCACCTGCTTCTTTTAATATATCAATTATAATTTCATCATTACCTGGAGCCTTTCCTTTCTTCATACATTTAATTGCATGTCTCACTTCTAAATTTAAAATTCTGGGCAATTCGGAAGATGTAATAGATATAGGAGGTACTTGTTCTTTATTACTATATAATTCTTGATAAAAATCTACCAATTTCATGATGTCATCTCTCTTTTTAGTAATAATTCCATCTTTTTTTCTTATTGCAGATATAAATTTCCTACCAATACCAACATGTTGTTTTACATTCTTAAGACTTTTATTTTCTTCTATAGCTTTCCTTGCTAGTTCACAGTTATACTTTCTTATATCATTTTCAATTCTTTTCCACACCATTTTACAAAATTCGAGATATTCAATTCTTTTTAATGCATCATTTTTGTATATCTTCATATTCCTTCTTTTCTTTATAAATTCTCTAGTCTTAGTAGAAATTTTATTGGTCAATTACTGCTTTTTTCTACCAGCTATCTTTGTTGCAGTTTTTTAAAATATATCAGTTATTTTCATATTAATTTCATTCAAATCTGAATCCTGTTCAAAATCTACTAATACTTGAAACCGATTTTTAAGTTCTAATTTAAATTCATTAGAATGTTTCTGAAGATTAGGAATATCAACTGTAAATATTGTTTTTCTTAATAATTTTTGTCTCTCTAGTTTTACATTAACACGTATCTTACACCTTACTAATTGATGATCACTTCCTGTGTTAAATTTATTAAGAACATTACAATCTTGAAATATGTATTTCCTGTTAGTCAAAATATAATCCAATTCTGCTGTACCTTCATTTGGATGCTTCCATGTCCATTTCCTTTTAACATTTTTCTCAAAAAAAGAATTCATAATGTAAAGTTTTTTTTTTTTTGCAAACTCCACAAGTCTATGTCCTCTCTCATTTCTATTACCATAACCAAAATTACCTACAGCACTTTCATCTTTCATTTGTTTACCAATTCTAGCATTAAAGTCTCCCATAAAAATTTTAAAATGTTGCTACTCTGATCAAAAGCCTTTTGTACATCCATATAAAAATCTTCTACTACTTCATCACTATGAGAACTTTTTGGAGCATAAACCTGAATTACCTGCATTTGGTATCTGCTATTAAGTTGTATAACTAATCTTACCATTCTGTCTGATACACCATCAATCTCCACAATAATGTTCTTCCACTTTTTATTTATAATGAATCCTACTCCACTTGTATTTCCAATATTTGTGCCTTTATAATAGAGTATATGTCCACTTTTTAAATCAATTGTCTCTTCACCTTTTCTTCTAACTTCACAAAGTCCAATAATGTCCCATTTAATATAAGAAAGTTCTTCTTCTAATTCTTGTAATCTTCCTTCACTTGAAACTGATCTGCAGTTGTAAGTACCTAAATAAAAAGTCGGCATCAAATGGTAGCCTGGGTCCGCAATCAGGGGATTCTTAATACCCTCCACCTTCAGCCACCAACTGCTGCCTTGGTCGGTGACTTTACAGCCTCCTGGGAATAAGGGCCATGCTTTATTTTTGTCTGTCATAATTGTATATATGTATTGGAAAAATATTTATCATTTAACAAACATTCATTCTGCCTTATCAGACACTGAGAAGAAAGACCATGGTGTTTCTTGATCTTAAACTCAGAGGTAAAAGGCCAATAAACTCACCACGCTGGCTAATGCGTGTTGGTGAGCAGCCCGACCATATTCGTATACTATATGAATAATCACATAGTAATAACAGCTGCAACGACAAGAATGTATGGAGTGGACATTAGGAATTTGCCCTGCTCGGTTCTTTAAGGCCTCCAAGAGGAATCAAAGGGTCTCCTTTCAGTTATATACGTATATATATATATATTAATTCTAATATTTTCATGGATAAAAGATGTCATATTATTATACTATTTGCGGGATATTCTGTGTATTGAAAAAGCTAAATGCTGACGTTTCAGTACAATGTCAAGTACCTTCCTCAGAGCATCCTCTTTTCACTACATGGAATATCCCGCAAATAGTAATAATAATATGACACACATATATATATATATCAACCATTACTGATGATGCTTATATTCTTGAATCTATTGTTTGCTTAATGTTATAATCAACAATTGAATTGTACAAACTTTGTTAACATGTCACTGGATGAAGGCAGAGTATTAATTTTAGCCACTTGTGATTAGATGTATATTAATTATAAATAAATGTAAATCTACTATTATTAAACACCAGAAATTTATAAGTATGCAGAGATTATGTATTGTTTTATAATATAATCTCCATACAATCATCAGTCAGTAAAAGTTTTAAAAGGATTAGTGAATCAATTAATGTTAA
The DNA here is from genome assembly GCA_028023455.1 of Epiperipatus broadwayi. Classification (NCBI taxonomy): domain Eukaryota; kingdom Metazoa; phylum Onychophora; class Udeonychophora; order Euonychophora; family Peripatidae; genus Epiperipatus; species Epiperipatus broadwayi. The sequence continues at coordinate 8,381,607 of JAQFVV010000004.1, forward strand.
AACATATTCATGTCTACAGTAAACCTTACTGACCATGCTTATAATAGGGCTTGAATCTATTGCAGGTTTGATGTCTTTCTCTAGTGATAGTTAACTAAATTTGATTTTTTGATTTCAATATCAGGCACACAACAGATTAAAGCCTGGTATAAGCATGGTCAGTAAGAGTTGGTGCATATATAAATATGCTCTCAGCTTAAGTGATTCACTTAAGCTTTTAAAACTTACTAATTGATGAGTGTGCAGAGATTATAATATTTATGAAATAGCACATGATTAGAGGATAATTTCCTTCTGCACAATTACAGATTTTCAGTGCTTAATAATAGTGGATTTACATTTGTTTATAATTAATATACATCTAATCACAGGTGGCTAAAATGACTGTTTTTCTCCTGTGATAAGTTAATTAAATTTATACAATTCAATTGTCGATGAAAACATCAGGTATGCACTAGATTCAAGACTGATATAAGCACAGTTAATAAGGTTTAGTGTATACACAAATATGCTCTAAGTTTAAGTGATTCACTTAAGCTTTTAAGACTCTTACTGAAAGATGAGTGCATTACAATTATAATAATTACAAAATGGTGCATGATTGGAAATTAATTTCCTTGTGCACAATTACAGATTTTGAGTGCTTAATAATAGTAGATTTACATATATTTATAATTAATATATGTCTAATTCACAGATGGTTAAAAATGAGATTCCATCTTTCTCTTATGATAGGTTAACTAAATTTGTACAATTCAATTGTTGATTACAATAGCAGGTATACAATAGATTCAAGTCCTGATATAACCACAATCAGTAAGAGTTGGTGTATATATAAATAAGCTTTAAGCTTAAGTGATTCATTTTCAATTTTTAAAACTCTTACTGATAAACGAGTGTGTGGAGATTATAATAGTTAAAAAACAGTGCATGATTGGAGGTTAATTTCCTTCTGCATAATCAAAATTTAATATCTATAACAAACTTTTATGTGTACATTGCAATTTTCTGTACAGTATTTTTTAAAAGCTTTTTTTTTAATATTACAAATTAACAGAAGCAAAACTCTTCATACAGTAGTGCCACCCAGTGTAAGCCAGAGTAATCAATGGATTCAAGTAGGTTTGTGCATAAAATCCCTATATAGTGTTTACTCACCCAATATCTCAGACTAGTTTCTAGCTTGTGATTTCTATCAGTGAGGTGCTTTAAATCTGAAGGAAGGCACTAGATAGGGATATTATGCACAACTCTTGCATCCATTGATTACTCTAATTTATTACACTGGCTTGTAGTGGGTAGCATTACTGTATAGAGAGTATTGTCTCTGTTATAACAGCTTGTATAAGCATGGGCTAATGGTATTACAAATTAATTTAAAAAAAGACAAAATTTGTTTTTTATAAATTTTAATATCATTATTACAATATATCAACTGCTTACATGTAATAAAACATGAACAAACAATAACTTTAACATATTTTATAATAAATTTTAATTTATCTTTAAGTTTTTAAGTAGTTATTTATTCATAGTTTTACAATTGAAATAAAAAATTTTGTGATTGTATACTAAAAGTTCATTTTTTTTTAAAAAAAAAAAAACAGACAATTTTTATCTTTGTCAAACATTATATAATACTAATTCTATTTAAATATAAGTTCTGAAAATATACTTTTTCTTTTAAAAAAATTGTAGTATTAAAGTCATATCAGTTTATTAATTAGTTAGTTTAAATGTCTATATAAAATATAAAACCAACATATTCAAATTTCTATGCTAAATATTTAAATATGAAAAAAAAAATTTTTTTTATCAAATAGTCATTTTTATATTTTATTACTTTTTTAAAAAAATAAATAAAAAACACATGCTCTATCAATGTGAATGGTGGACTCAGTTATGGAATATTGCTCTACAGAGGATCACAAGATACAATTCTTCAAATGTCTACCTTAATGATGCATTCAAAAATGAAAATTTTGGCTCTATCCGCCTGGCCTCTTTCATAAATTTTATCATATGGAAGATTAGATGTAAGGTATTATTTGATAGAGAGTTGGCCAGTCCTATTGAAGACATTTTTCTAAAGTTATTATATACATTCAAAGATCAGCCTTTCAAGCTAATTGTGCATGCATCTTCTGCGAGTGTTAAATAATAAATGAACACTCGCAGAAGATGCATGTACAATTAGCTTGAAAGGCTGATCTTTGAATGTATACAATTGTATGCATATTGTCATATAAAAATAAATGCTTATTTACTTAAAGTTATTATATAAAGCTAAAGAAAGTGATCTAAGAACATGCCTGCCTAGCCTTGCTGAGCAATCATGGAGTCAATTAAATATTTAGCAATGGCTATGTATATTATTTATTCATGACACTCAAACTTTACATGCCATGGGATTTATATGCCAAATTAGATCACTCCTGATAAGTAACATAACATAAAATTTTACTTTTAATCCTGTACTCATCATCTAATATAATAACTAATTAGTCTTTAATGTGTCAGACATGATTGTAAACATGAACTCTATATTACAATGTATATTTTATTTTTTGTGCAAATAAAGATTATTTTGAAAAAAACAAAACAAAAAACTTAAAACTTCTGAGTTTTTTTATTATCAATAGATAATACACAATTTTAAGTAAATATAAGTATGTGATAGATTTAATTTTTTTTAACTTAATTATTTTTTTAAAGTGCTTAAACTTTTTAAACATTTCATTTTTTTGCTATAATTTTTATGAAACCCAAAAGAGGTGCAAATTTTATTACTGTCCAGTATTCAAATTTTTTTCACTTATTAATACAACTTTTACTTAAATATAAGTAATTAATGATAAATTTATTTACTTTATTTTTCATTAAATTATTTTTTTAAATGAATATTCATTAAAAAGTTATATTTAGTTATGCTAATACTTAGGGGTATCAAATTCATTTTCTAACAAATTAAATTCATATGAGTTTAATATGTAATTATATTGTTACTGAAAGACCCAGAAAGAGACCACATGTGAGTTGTATGGATGAAATAAGAAAGTTTGCAGGAGTGATGTGGAGAAGAGAAGCTAAAGATAGGAAAAGATGGATTGAACTTGGAGAGACCTTCATCCTGCAGTGGATTGATAAAGGTTGACGATGATGATGATTGTTACTGATTCTGCATTTCAAATGTTACAGTTTTTTTGGAATTTTTATTTCAAGATATATTAAATTAATAACTAAATTAAAATAATTTAATTTTTTTTATCTATTAAAAAAATATGTATAGCTAATAAAAAAATCAAAAGGAACTATGTAGAAATAATTCATTCCCATTTCTTGAATTTCTCTCCCCTCCTTTTCAATCTTTTTTTTAATATTGTTGTTGACTTTCAAGTAACATTTTCTGGCTAACAATAACATTAAATACAAAATTTATATTTTTTTAAATAATTGTTTAATAAGTAAGCTTTAATTATTTCATTTTTTATGAAAATATTTTTTAAATATTAAAAAAAAACAAAAATGGGTCATAATGAGAATATTGAGATTAAATACACAAATACAATAATTATACTGAGAAAAAAGTGATTTTAAAACTCATCTTATTAGTTGGAATCATTACATCAATTAAGACAAAATGTTTTCTTTCTGTGTATTTGTATATGAGTTAATATTTATCCTGCAAGTTATTGAGGGCCACAAAAATACACACATGTGGGCTACTTATAGCTCATCAGTTTGGTACCCTTGTACCAGTATTTTACACTAACTTTTCAAAATGTGTAATTTTACTGATATAATTATAGGTTTGTAGTTGGGTAAATTTATATTTTTTAAAAAATCTCTTGAATCAACATTCAACTTTGAAAATAAGTTTTTGTATTAATAACAGACCACAGATACACACACATATATATATTATCTATTCCGTTTAAAAATTCAATATGATCATCAAATTGTACATACATTTTATATTTCAAAAATTATTGTATGATAATCAATGTGTTTTTTCTAATAATTTTGCCATACTACCTTCACTGAAGTCTCTGCTTTTATTTAAAATAATGAAGCTTTTTAAAATAAAAGAAACACAAACAAATATTTATATCTAAAGCTGATCTGCGATTAATAAAGCCCATATATTATAAATAAAAATCAATGATTAAAAAGACCAGATGGAGACTTTAATTTAGGTCTAAAAAATGATGCTGTATAAGAATTGTGGCCTAACAAATAATCTTTTTCTAAATAAATTTAAAAAAAAAACATATGAATATACTCAAAAAACTATGAGGATTGGCTGTCTTAATATATATCTAAGCACTTATAGCATATATGTGTAGAGATGGGAATCTGGACCAATTGATGATTGCTGGTTTAGCATGAAATACGTGTATTGGTGATTATTTATCTTTTCGACATATATGTGTTCAAGTGTATCAGTGTTATGAGATAGAGTGGAGAGTGGTGGGTCATGTGAAAGTCTGTGCTCATATACTCTATACAGCTCATATACCCTACACATCAAAAAACTATAGTGTTTAATTTGTCATTTGAGGGATTGAACATTATGATGAATCCCTGAGCAACTAATCAGGTCATTATTATAATGTTATATATAAAGAAGTTGTATAGGAATATAATGATAAATAAAAGTAAGCTTCTACTTTTTAATAAAGCAATTCCCCATTCCATATGAAACAAAATTTATCTTGTAATTAGACACAAACATTCTTAATTAGATCAATAGTAGTTTATTTTTTTAACTAAATTAGATTTTTTTAAGAAAAATTCTTTTCTTCTTAAATAACAAATTACCAACCATAAAATTAATTAATTAGAAATAGTCTTTCAAATATTTTACAAACCTTTGAGTAAAATAAACTTCAAACAATTGTTAACAAAGGAAAAATATTTCCTTAAATCAAAAATAAATTATTTATAGTTTAGTCTTATATTAAAATATACATATATTATTATATTGTTATCCAATTAATTATTTAATTATAAAAAGCAAATTAATTTTTTTTTTATATTCCAATAAAAAGCTTCTGATCTGCAATATATTATAGTAGGAAAAATTAATAATCAAGAAATCTACTGTTTAAGGAGGTCATAAAAATTCAAGTGGTGGAAGTGATAGGGCTGATTTATGATCCATAATCCACTTCTCTATCATTACTCTAAATCATGCAAAGCATCTGTAGCACTGTTGAAACTTTCTAGTATTGGTTAGTATCCATTTACATAAATAGAATATAATTTTATTACTGAGGACTTGTTTGAGTACCAAAAGAAATAGAACTGGCTGTAATCCATTGATTTTAAGCTCTGAATTCTAGCATTCGACCACTGCACCAAATCATGCAAGATATACACATATAAAAATATTACATGACCATCATTCCTTATGCTTACATAAATTGTTAAAATAGTAGCAAACCTACCCCTACAATAGTGACACCTAGGGCAAGCTATACGAATCAATAGATGTATAAATCTTCTGGCATTAATTAACTATTATGATCTGCACTATATGACACTATTACATAAAGAATGTTGCTACTTTTTGTATATACATATAAATGATCTATGCACAATTGAAAAATATCTAATTTTTTAATTACATGGAATTTTATCTAAGTGTTGTGAAATTAACAAATGAATTTTCATTAATCTCTCTCTTAAAAACTTTGCTGTACATTATATAATTGATTTATTATCTTTTGTCCTTGACAATTATAATTTTACATAATGAAAGAATTCTATTAATAGATTTTTTGAAATTACAAAATTTCAATTTTATTATTTGCTTTGTGTTTAACAGATCACTAAATTCACATAACTTTTTGCTTAAAATAAAAACAAATAGATTGTCATATTTATTCTATATATTCCTTTTGTCAAGTGCACCAAATTTATTGTGTTTGGCTGAATTGCAGGTTCAGACTCAAACCAACAGTGTTATCAAAACATATGAACATTCACAATTTAAAATGTATAATTTATTAGAACAAATATACATACACATTATACAATCAATAAATACAATTTGACATATAACTTAGTCACTAATGAGTTGGTCATGCCGAATGACTTCCAGCTGTAAATATTAGCTGCCTCATGAGTTCTACTCTAACTCTTCTGGATGTACTGAACAACTTGCCTTGTGTTTGTTAAAAGAATCTTCTGGCTGTATTAGACAGCTTGCCTCGAGTCAGCCATAGTTGTAGCAGCTTTCATCATATTATGGACTTGCCTCACTGAATAGATGTATTGGTAGTGAATATAGTAGAAACACCATTGTTGGAAGTGGTTTCAATGAAGAACACATTCAGTTGTTCAGGCAGAAAGACATTCCCTCTTTCTCTCAAGAGTGCATACTGCCAGTTAGGTTAGACAGATGTTTTCTGGCTTGCCTAGAACAGGGTTGACTATTTATTGCTTGATCCCCTCTCTTACTGATAGCAGTCAGATTTAGAGAGCCTAACCAATGGTAAGATTTTAGGCACATGTATACACATTGGCCATACTTATGTTTCACCTTTTGCATATTTGTATATTGGTTATCCACATGTTTACCCATTGGTTAGTGGCAATGTGTGCTCAATATGGATAGAAAAGGAAGGAATCCGGATTAGTCCACTTCTGAAGGTAAGGTTAGATATGACAAAGGTAAACTATTAAGATAATGTATGAACCTATAAATGAATTTAATTTGATTCACAAAATACTAGTAATATTAATAAATGCGGTCTTATAAAAATGGTATCATAGTGAAGTTTAAGATTTTTTACAAGCCAATAAGCACTCCATTATCACCATTTTTATGCTTGCTTATAACTGTTATTAAAACAGGCAAAACTCTCCTTACATATTTCTATTCAGTATGAGCCAGAGTAATTAATGGATGCCAGAAAAATCCCCATCTAGTGCTTACTTATCCAACATCCCCAGGCTAGTTTCTGGCTTTTGGCCTTCATCATTGAGGAGCCTTGGATCTGAGAGCAGTGCACCTAGATCTTAGGATATAATGCAACCTTCCAGCAGCCACCTTTTATCTCTACTCAACTATAAAACTATGAGTCTTAAATTAAAAACACTATAATATTTTCAATCCAAGCTCATCAGCTTATATAGTCTTATAGGTCTGAACTCAGTTCAATACCCATACATTTTGGTGTTTTTGGTTCTTTAATAACTATAGCCACCATTATTCTATTAGGATTGGTTTTAAGCCAATAAACATCAGATCATCACAATTTCTTATACTTGCTTGTAGCTGTTATTAAAACAGGCAGAACTCTCCATACATATTGCCACTCAGTGCAAGCCAGAGTAATTAATAGATGCCAGAAGGCTTGTGCATAAAATCCCCATCTAGTGCTTACTCATCCAATATCCCCAGACTAGTTTCTAGCTTGTGGCCTATATGACTATATAAGCCAATGAGCTTGGATTGAAAATATCATAATGTTTTCAAGACTCATAGTTTTGAAGTTAAGTAGATATAAAAGGTGGCTGGTAGAAGGTTGCATTAGATCCTAAGTTCTAGGTGAAGGGTTCTCAAATCCAAGGCCCACTGATGAAGGACATAAGCCAGAAACTAGTCTGGGGATATGATGGGAATTTTATGCACAAGCCTTCTGGCATCCATTGATTACTCTGGCTTGCACTGAATGGCAATACATATGGAGAGTTCTGCTTGTTTTAATAACAGCTACAAGTAAACATAAGAAATGATGATCATGTGATGTTTATTGGCTTAAAACCAATCCTGCCTAATAGGATAGTGGTGTCTATGGTTATTAAAAAACCAGAAGAGACCAGAATGTATGTGTATTGAACTGAGTTCAGACCTATACGACTATATAAGCTAATGATCTGGGGTTGGAAAATATTATAGTGTTTTCAATTTAAGACTCATAGTTTTGTAGTTAAGTAGAGATAAAATGTGGCTGCTGGAGGAATGTATTAGATCCTAAGATCTAAATGCAGTGCTCTTGGATCCAAGGCTTTTTACTGATGAAGGCCACAAGCCAGAAACTAATCTGGGGATATTGGATGAGTAGGCCCTAGATGGGGCTTTTATGCACTGGCTTGCACTGAGTGGCAATATGTATGGGGAGTTTTGCCTGTTTTCAAGATTTTTACAAGCTTGGAGGCATGTGAAGTAAATCAAAAAGATTTGATTAATTATAAATTTTTACAGTGGCCTTTATCAACTTATTACATACATATTTTTATAGCGTCATACTTCCATTCTATTGGGTATCATGAGATAGATATTAATTACTATATCTACTAAAAATCTGAAATCGAGGAATTAATGGATTAACTATCTTATATGTATATGAGGGATTGGTTAAACATTAAATCTGAAAAAGCAAACTGAATGTAATTAATATATATATATATCAATAAAAAAGTCTGGCTAGGGTAGATGTTCAAATATTTCAAACCTTTACATTATCAACTAAATGAGATTAGTTTTGTGAAATATATAGTCTGAAAGATTTTCACATTGTGTGGTAATTCAAACTTAGGGGAATGCATTGCAAATGTGAAAGATTTGTTTGGTTTTGTATATATATAAGGAACACTAGAAGTTATCTCTACAATTTTCAAAATACCAATGTACAAATCAATAATGAAAAGTTATAGTGGGGTTACGGAATGACTGTTATTCTGAATAAAATAATAAAATGGCAATCATACCATTAGCTGCCTGTTGATTTTATTTATTTGTTTATATTATTAGCTTATCATGCAGTTTAAAAAAAAACAATGCTATAACTAAAAGCTCTTTAAATTTCTTCATTATGTAAAACCTTAAAAAGTCATAAAGCTATTTAAATGGAAAAACTTTTCTGTATATAGAAAAAAAAAGGGATAATGTTTATCCTTAAGCATTTAGTATTGTCCTCTTCTTTTTTTTTTACTATTTTTGTCACTAAAAAAAGTATACATTTATCATTTCTAATAAAATTGCAAAACGTTCACCGATTTATATTTGTTAGCCAATAATGTTTTATTCATTTCTTCAACACCACACTAAAAATATATATATATTTATAATTTTTACTTCTGCTTCACTATTCTGGAATTTTCTTACTTAAATTCAACTTCAAAAATTATTTTTACAAATACGTCTTAAAGAATTAAGAATTTATATATTTATTATTATTTTTATTCCTTCTGTGTATTTAATATGAGAGTATGACTTTATGTATATATGTTTGTATGCTTACACACAATATATATATAAGACGTATTTTGTGGGTTCATCCATGTTAAAAAAATTAAATATAGATATACCAACGTTTCGACTTGATCACACAAGTCATCCACTGGGTGATAAAAGATCTTTCTACCTTTCACCCAGTGGATGACTTGTACTTTTTATCACCCAGTGGATGACTTGTGTGATCAAGTCGAAATGTCGGTATATCTATACTTAAATTTTTTAACACACATGAACCAGCAACGTCTTTTATATATTCAACCTGTGAAAATCTTCATATCAACATATATATAGAGGTTAGATTAAATATTTTCTTGAATTTATTATAGTCCAATATAAAAATTAAGAAATACATTTAGCAATGATATTATTAGAAAACCATTTTTATTAACAAATGATTTCATTTCAGAATCACCATTGCTAAAAATATCCCTATTTATTGCATGTAGTTCCACACTTTATTTTTTTTGCTGGACATTTAACAGAAAAGCAATACAGAGACCTCAGACCACTCAATGAAGTATGGAAAGATGCATATTAGGAATAACAAAAAGCAATCGAAATTGAAATACATGGTGAGAGATCAAACAGAAATTATTGACATCACTGAGAAAATTAAGAGGTTGAAATGGAATTGGTATGGACATAGAGCTTAAAGTGATGATAATAAATGGGCAGTCAAACTGGATTCTAAGAGATTATAAAAGACCTAAAAAACACCACAAGTGAAATGGATGGATGAAATAAGGATGTGTGCTGAGGTGATGTGAACAAGAGAGGATAGTGATCAAGAAGATGGATTAAACTTGGAGTGTTCTTCATTCTGCAATGAATCAATAATGGTTGAAAATGATATTAGAGGCCTCATATTAATTAGATCATGTCAGATAAATCTATAATCTGACATCAAATTCAATTAAAATATTGTTTTAAAAAATTGCAAGTACTCTCATCACTTTTATATCAGATATTTAATGGTTAACCATCAGTAAATAGTTATCTGGGTATAACAAGAAAGAAAACTATGAATACCTACTATCTAATAAATCATTGTCTGATGAATATTGCTTACTGCTTCACAATTTTCCTATAAAAAGATTGTTGAACAATCTTTAATCTTGCAATGCAGTGCTTAATTCAGTTTTAATTTTTAGTTTATATACACTTAATTCAATTACCCCAAATTCAAAATTAAACAAGACTAGCTAAAACATAAAAATAATAAATGCCTTCTTTAACACAACCAATGGTTTTCCTGCCAAAGCAGATTTCTCAATTGCAAAGGACTACAAAAACACATTAATAAATATATATTAATTATATTTTTCACAATTTACGTATCATTCATCATTAATAATTAAAAAACTCTTAAATAAATTAATTGTTTCATTATCATACATTTTTAATAATAAAAATTCTTTAATTGTTTTTATTATTTCATTTCTTTTAAAGAAGAAAGCCTTAAGCCTTCTCAAAATTAATATTATGGTCTGTACTTCTTTCGCAGATGTATAAAGCAGATGTTTATTTTAATCCTATTTTTATGCACTTTTATTATTTAACTTTAGCTCATACTACTCTGACCTGTATACAATTTTTACAAAAACAAGAGATAATATACAGTATTTCAGAAGTAGAATTTCTATCAAAAATCTTTATATTATTCAATACATTATTTAAAGTAATACCCCTCTTCCAAGCCATGTATTTGCTACCAAATAAATTAACATTCTTATTTAAAATTTTATAAAAAGAGAATTTAAAAGGCAAAAAAAATATTTTTTTAAATCATATATGCTTGCCATTAATCAGAATATCCCACAATCAAATAATCTTTATAAGATTAAACTTTTGAAACAAAACACATTTATTAGAACAATTTAATCTCTGACAGTTACAGCAATAATTTTGTAAAACAGCTATTTATTGAATACAGATTGGTAGTTATTATATTTAATTATAAATTTTAAATCCTTACATTTAACATAATAACTACATACTAAACAATTATTCTTGGAATCTCTTATCATTAATAAATCCAAAAATTAAAATTTAATAAAATCTATTCCCCCCCCCCTCATTCTAATAATATATTTTTACATATGAATCAAGACAATGAACTTTAAAACAGGCAAAAACTCTCCATATAGTGGGGCCACTCAGTGCAAGCCAGAATAATCCATGGATGCCTGAAGGCTTGTGCATAAAATCCCTAGTAGTACATACTCATCCAATATCCCCAGACTAGTTTCTAGCTTGTGGCTTTCATCAGTGGGGTGCCTTAGATCTGAGAGCACTGCACCTAGATCTTAGAATCTAATGCAACCCTCTAGCAGCCACCTTTTATCTTTACTTAACTACAAAACTATGAGTTTAAAATTGGAAAATACAATAATATTTTCAATTCAAGCTCAATGACTTATATAGTCATATAGGCTGAACTCAGTTCAATATCTATACATTTTGGTGTCTTTGGTTCTTTAATAACCATAGCCACCATTATCCTATTAGGCAGTGCTGACAGAAGCCATAAGCTAGAAACTAGTATGGGGATATTGGATGAGTAGGCACTAGATAAGGATTTATACACAAGCCTTCTAGCATCCATTGATTAATCTGCTTGCACTGGGTGCCACTACTGTATGGAAAGTTTTGCTGTTTTAACAGCAGTTATGAGCAAGCATAAGAAATGGTGATCATATGATGTTTAATGGTTTAATACAATTAACTTTATTTTAAAACTCTTTTAATTTGTCATTTTCAACTACAAACGATAATCAACACATCTAACAAACAATAAATACACACAAATGTAATTAAAAAAATTCTCTTCCAAATATTAATATAAAGTGAACAAATTAAAAATGAAATAATATAACTTATTATCTTTTTTCTTAATCATATAAAACTTACCATTATAAGAAAAATTCATAGAATCGTACAATAACAAAGAGTATATATTTAATAAGTTTAACTATTACAGTTTATAAAATATCGCGCTATATAAAATAATTAATTTATTTAATAAGTTTAATTTTATTTTTAGATAAAAATCCACTATTAATGAACAAAGACATGAAATCCTCAATATTGGAATTTGTTAATATAAGTAGAGAAGAGAGATTACAGTTTGGAAAAATTGGACTATATTTTGAAAGACCATTCATTTTATAATGGATTAAAAATAGCTGTGATAATAAATATATGAATATATTCATTTAAAAAAAAAACATCAATATTAAAAATCCCATTATTAAATAGAAAATTTTAAATATCATATGAACTATTCATTATGATCAACATTTCAATACAATTTATTATAAGTGATTTTGTAAAGAGTATGTAGATAAGACATTTTAAATTTTGTAGTTTATTATGTTCTTTTATACGTAATATTTACTGAGGCTATAATCTCGATAATATGCGTATAAAATGCGATAGTAGGGACCTCTACAGGTGTTTTAACCACAAGCTTACGCTATGGAAGCATAAGCTTGTGATTAAAATACCTGTAGAGGTCCCTACTATCGCATTTTATATGCATATTATCGAGGTTATAGCCTCAGTAAATATTACTTACGTAATAAATGTGCGTTTAATATGTTCTTTTATATAAATATGCATGTGTGTGCATGTATTTGAATCATTTATATATATATGACATTTATTTTTATAAAAGACATACGTATAGATTTGCATGATAGCTTCAGATGCTAATAATTTATTCATATGATAGTTTGATTTTGACATTATAAGATGTTCTTATATTTTCTTTTAATTAGCATTAAGGCAATTTCCTCAAGATGCAATTTAGTTCGGCTATTGCTTAATATTGCACTTTTCTATAGATACTTCTGAATACTTCAGCACATATTTTATTCACTTTATTTTGATGTAATTTTTTTTCCCTTTCTTGATCTATGAGCAGGTTAGTGATATTTAAGTTACTAATTGGATTTATCCAAATCACTAATAATTTTCTTTGTCTTTATTTTATGAAGAGTGCACTTCTAAATTTAAGTCAATTTTTCCAAAATTCAAAATTAATTAATAAGTTATTTGGTCTTCTAGAATATATGTTTAAATTTTAGTATATATATACAAATGGATGTTTGTATCTGTCACAATATTTCTTTAGATGTGATAGTGTTTTATTTTGGAATAACCAAAAAGATTCTCTATTATTGTTTATATTACTGTGTGTTGTCTCATTCTATACTGATTTATACCCAATTATATTTCCTCTCTGGCTTGAATTTGGAGATTTGTTGTAGGATCATCACATGTATTCAACTATTTTGAACTAATGTCACTTATTCATTACATTTAACTTTCACAACTTTTAGTACTCTTTCTTATTTTCTTATTAGTCTTTGTAGGAGTTGAACTCATTTTCATTCTTCAAGGTGATGCTGATAATCCTTATTTTCTCTTGGTTTATAGGGAGTTTTATTTTGAAGGTTAATCTATTTTCTCTGTTTATCAATCCCTTTTTTAAATCTGTGACTTACATCAATGATACTTAGAAATTATGTTATGTATTCGTTAGTCAACAGGATCAATTGCTCAATCCTGATTGGAAAGTTATTGTTTTTATCATTCTTCATTTTAAGTCTCTTCTGAACCTTTTAAATAAAGAAATTCCTATACTCCTCGGATGGATCTTGAAGGTGGTTATAAATAATTATCAGTTGCTCTCTTTGTCATCTATTGTTGAAATGAAACTGAAATAGAAGTACAAATTATGCAAATATTAATAAAAGTTTCTTCTGAAACTTCCTTAAACATTTTATTCCTAAAAATTGGTTAATAGTTTCCTAACTATAATGTTCCCATGTTATTATATGTAAAAAAGTTTATTTAGCACTATTGCTTTTTTATTTCTAAAATGATATATATTTTTTATCAAGATTCATCCCATTTCTGGATTTATTTGCACTTACTTTAATTTAATTCTTCTCAGTGGATTAGCCATGTCTTTTTGTATTATTCTTATAAATTGTTTGGTCTATTTTCCAAATTTGATTTTCCTTACTAATTGAGAATATTGTTTTTCATCTATATCTCTTTTAACTTACTAATTATATTTCATCAACTAACTACATTATCATTTCATCTTTTAATTTTTTAATTTTCTCAATTATTTTTGTGATGTTATTAAAACCATGTTTGTTTACTATCTTGCTAACTTTCATCTTCCAAGACATTTTTTTCATATCAGAAGCTAAAACCTATCTTCTCTATGCTCCATAATTTGTGTTATGTGATCCATCCTTCTCATATTTGCTTCATTTTCTTTTCCACCGATTCTCTTAAATTCTGAACCTGCTTGTTAATTTAAAAGAAAATTTCTCCTTTAATGATTTTTAATATTTTATGATTATTTTGAATCATTATTTCTTGTATGGTTTTATAATTTACTTTATTATTTGCTACAATTTTTCTTTGATTGGCTATTTTATTTTTCTTCATACTTTTTCCCCAATTTTTGCTGCATGTCTTGCATATTGCTAAATTTCTCATTTCTTACATGGACATAGGTTTTTTTTCATATTTATCTGATCTTTTTTGGATCATCTTAATTTTTTTTCATTTTTCTGCTGCAATTCTTTCAAATACTTATAATTTCCTTGTAACATTTCTAAGTTCTATTGATACTATCTATTTGTCATACTTTGGCATTATGATCTTCAATTCATAAATTATTCTGTTTGAAATTTTAAAAATGTTTTCTGAGTTTTTTCTTTTAATCAAACACATTTCTGTTTCTCTTTGTCTATTTTCTGAATTCTCTATTCCATGATTTTCAGTTTTTCATACTCCACTCTTCTTGTTATCAGAATTATTAACATATGCACTGTTTTCTATTCTCTTTATAAAAAATTCATTTTCTTATCATTTATGTCTTCAATGACTTTCCTTTTCAAATCTTACCATTCTTTTAATCTGCTTTATCTTTTTATAAAATAAACCTGACAAAACTAAATTTTTAATTTTGCTATTTTCCCCTCATTTATTTATTTCTTATTCTGCACTGGGGAAACATCTAATTATGCCAATTTGTTAATTCATAGTTCTAATTTTGGACATCCTGCAGTATTCAGGCTGATAATTGCATAGCTAATTGTAATACTGACTCCTAAAGACGTTATCATTATCATTTCCTTTGCCTTAACTAGCATTAGTGATGGAATATAAAATAAATCCATTATATTTTCAAGTGAAACTCTCTATACAGTAGTGACACCATGTGCCAACCAGAGTAATCAGTGGATGCCAGAAGGCTTGTGCATAAAATCTCCACCTAGTGCCTACTCATCCAATATCCCCAGACTAGTTTCTGGCTTGTGGCCTTTATCAGTGATGAGCCTTGGATCTGAGAGCACTGCACCTAGATCTTAGGATCTAATGCAATCCTCCAGCAGCCACCTTTTATCTCTACTTAACTACAAAACTATGAGAATGAAATTGAAAACATAATAATATTTTCAATCTAAGCTCAATAGCTTATGGGTCTGAACTCAGTTCATCACCCATACATTTTGGTGTCTTTGGCTCTTTAACAACCATAGCCACTAATATCCTATTAGGCAGGATTGGTGTTAAACCATTAAACATCACATGATCACGATCTCTTATGCTAACACATAACTTTTATTAAACAGACAAAACTCTCCTATCAGTAGTGCCATCCTGTACCAACCAGAGTAATCAATAGATATTTTCAAGTGTATGATATTATTTAAGGCCATAGTTAACACATTACATGTAATAGAATGGTGGTTAGAACTTCAGCCTATAAGCAACTCTGTGTAAATCATCTTTATTAAGGTATCTACTAGATATCTGACGAGAGTGTCATGATCATGTTGATTTGATTTTATATTTTATGAACAAGTCACTAAATGCAATCAAGAATTCTGATTACTGGAGCAATATTTCTCACAGTATCAAGACTTATTTGAATATGATTCTTAAATTAAGTGCATGAACACATAAAAATAGTAATCTAATACTACACATATACATCACAGATCTAGAAAGATATGAAGAACAAAATGCTAGATAGAAAAAATGCATGCATAAATAAACATTCCAATGTAGTGTATCTTTTTAAACTTATCAGCTGATATAGTATGAGCAGCACATGACCACATTTAAACTAGTTTATAAAAATAATAACGTTATTGTTTTAATCTTAAATCAATTTTCTAACAAACTCCAGAATTACACTTTAGAATATCCAAAAATTAACAAAGCATATGACACACTTGAATGAGAAGCTATAAAGATACACAGAAATTATTACAAGCTAAGCGCTTTCGAGGCCTTTTGCCTCATATTCATAGCGGTATTGTGAGCTGCAGAACGAAGAAATAGGGTAAAGAAACAAAATAGTATGCAAAGCGTATGCAAATGAACTAGATAGTCCAATGTTTGGAGATGTCAAAGCAGGTATAAATGGCTTATCCTGGATGAAATCAACAAATAAAGCATGAGGGACGGGTATGAGAGAAAAAAAATCATAAAAGAAAATCTCTTTTTACATTGTCAGCATTTTCCACCAAAATACACATTTCAACACACAGAATTATTATTAATTTTTGGATTATTTCCACAAAACTAATTTTTATTAACAATAAACATCACATGATCACCATTTCTTATGCTTGCTTATAACTGTTATTAAAACAGGCAAAAACTCACTATACGTATTGCTACACAGCAAGCTAGAATAATCAATGGATGCCAGAAGGCCTGTGCATAAAATCCCCATCTACTACTTACTCATCCAATATCCCCAGACTTCTGGCATCCATTGATTACTCTAGCTTGCTCTTTGGCAATACATATATAGTTTTTGCCTGTTTTTATTAACAAATGATTAGTATTTGCAATTAATCAACTTTGTTACATATTTTCATGTTTTGATATGTCTTGGATATATTATATATATCACAATGTATGTTTAATAATTAGTAATATTAATTATTTTATCACATGGGAAATATATTCAAACTATAACTGATGGTAAAAAGTTAAATTTTTCAATATTTCTGGTGGTAACTCATGTATTATTTCATTTAAATAATTCTTAAATATAATAACCATGGAAACAGCTACATATTACATTATATTTTATTATTTTATCAATGCATATGGAAGAATGGATATAACTAGTAATATGTAAATGGTCTCATCACATCTCATATGACTCTGTGGATGAATGCACATAGTAAAATTCACTTTGTTCTAAGAAAGAAGAATCCTTAGTTATAAAAGTTTTTCATGAAAATTTGCTTCTTTTTAATGGTTGCAATTTTTGCAGGTTCCACTATTTTGAATGAATTTTGTGATAATAAAACTTCAACATTTACATTTGTCTTTTTATTATTACATTTGGAAAATTTAGAGGTCAGGATTTCTGTGCAAATTAATTACATCTTGGAAAAAAAGTATTCAGAAATATGAAAACCTCAGTTGTACATGATTATATTGTCAAATTAGTAAATCATATACTTATAGCAGTCTGTAATAGTGATCTTTATTTTTTATCTGCATGGAAGATTCTGATACATATTGCCAAAAATATGGCCTTCTCCTTTAGTGCATAATAAGAGATCGAAAAAGCAATGTATGAGTAAGAGAACAAACAGGTGTTACTGACCACATTGAAAAAATTAAAAGATTGAAGTGGAGTTGGGCTGGACATATTGCTAAAAGAGATGATATTAGATGAACAAGTGAAATTTTAAACTGGATTCCAAGAGATTGTAAAAGGCCCAGAAAGAGACCACATGTGAGATGGATGGATGAAATAAGAAAGTGTGCAGGGGTGATGTAAAGAAGAGAAGCTAAAGATTGGAGAAGATGGATTAAACTTGAAGAGACTTTATTCCTGCAGTGGATTGATAATGGTTGATAATGATGATGATGATGATGATGATGACCTGGTTTTTCTATATTTGTTGTAATTGTTAACTGCAATTCTGATTTGAATATTATTTTCTGCTAATTTCAGACATGATTACAACTAATGTAGATTCTATAGGCAACTAAATAATGCTTTACAACAAACTAAATTCTATTTGAATCTTTTGTACAATAATACAATCAATTCCAAGCAAAAAGATCATAAAAATTACTTTATACTCCAAATAACATATTTACACCTTACTTATCTTGTTTAATACCTATAATCAATACATCTTTGTATTTTCCTGAAGGTTTGTGATAATGGTGTATTAGTTGTATGTTAGACTATTTCCATCATCTAATATGAGTATTGAGTGTCTCTATAAAAATTGAACTTTATTTAAATATTCCAAATACATTCAACTGTTAAAATAGCATGCAGGTTAGGATATGCACAACATTTCAATAGGTATTATTTTTCCCTCTTATTTGGGCATTTCTGGAATGACCAGTGATAATATTGGCATGGGAATCAAATCTGGACCCTTAGATTCTTTGAGTATTGAATTTTAAGGTAATGCTCAAACCAACTGAGCCAGGAGTTTAGTTGGATAGAGCATTACCTTAAAATTCAATATTCAAAGAATCTAAGGGTCCAGGTTCAATTTCCATACCAGTACTGACACTAATCAGGCCAACAATGCCTGAAGAAGAGGAAGAATAGTACGTCTCAAAATGTTGTGCTACTACTAACAATTGTATGTTAAATAAAATTAAATTTTTTTAAAGACATTCTATACTCATATTAGATGATGGAAATAGTCTAACATATAAATACAAACATCTTTTCTATTCCATCTTATCTGTTTATTAGTTGTCTTAAATTGTTTGAAATTAATATAATTGTTACTTATGCTATGAAGACTAATACTGTAATGTATTTACATTATTATATTTTAACTTTTTTCCAATTAAATACTAAGTAATATTTACTAAGGCTGTAAACCTTAAGAATATGTGTGTGAAAATGTGAAGGTAGGGACCTCTACAGGCCTTAACCACAAGCTTACGCTTTGGAAGAAAAGGGGAACCCTTCTTTACTTCAACCTACTTTCTATATGAATAGGTGAAACTGAAGCGGTTAGATCTGAGAGCGTGAAGCTATTCAATACTTCACTGATTAAGTCCACAATTCCTATTATACACACTAGTACTCATGAAATCTTTTGATTTACAATGAGTCAATGGAAAGATCTTATAGTTAGAAATCTATTATGATAATTTAAAGTTGTGATTATAAATTTATTTAAATGCACATTGATTATGTAAATAATATTTACTAAAGCTGTAAACCTTAAGAATATGCATGTGAAAATGCGAAGGCAGGGACCTCTACAGGTCTTAACCACAAGCTTATGCTTTGGAAGAAAAGAGGGGAACTCTTCTTTACTTCAACCTACGTTCTATATGAATAGGTGAAGCTGAAGCGGTTAGATCTGAGAACGTGAAGCTATTCAATACTTCATTACCAATATTACGACATTCTAGGCATAATTTAAATATTATTTTTCTACTTATTTATTTGTAATTGTAAATAAAATTAGAGGTAGACAAAATAGCTGTTTATGATTTCAGTAAAATTGGAGATAGACAAAATAACTTTATACTTCTCCCTTCGTTCTTTTTAATTTGGTTAGCACATTCCCTTATTTGAGGGATCATGTCTACAACTATTTAAAAGCAAAGTAAATAAAATAATCTATTGATAAATGAAGTGATTTTCCTATCTCTCTACAACAACAAATATATATAATCCCTTTTTAAAAACAAATGTACTCATTATTTGTAGCTAGAGAGTTACATTTTTAAAAATTTTAAATAATTAAGTGAAATAGCTTTAGTCACAATATATATGTTAAACCGTTACCTAATATAAATAAGTAATTTATTTATAAATGTTATTTGTTTTTAATATTTTATAGAAATAAA
Source organism: Epiperipatus broadwayi (assembly GCA_028023455.1). Taxonomy (NCBI): domain Eukaryota; kingdom Metazoa; phylum Onychophora; class Udeonychophora; order Euonychophora; family Peripatidae; genus Epiperipatus; species Epiperipatus broadwayi. The sequence goes on from JAQFVV010000004.1 coordinate 8,401,759, forward strand.
TTATATTATAGATTGTGTATAAGCATACTTTTTTTTGCTCTGTACGTAATCTATTTATAGATGCATAGATTAAATTCTCAGGAGCAGCAAGTTATTTTAAATTTCAGCAGATATTGCAGAAACAGTTTTTAAAACTCAAAATTAATGCATTTTAACAGCACTGATGCATGATTATTTTAAGTTTTAAAATGTACAATAATTTTTATGATTCTACTTAATAAGAAGCAAATACTATATAATATATTTTCTTCGAATGTTAAACTAGTCCTTGCACTTTTCCTTTCTCATAGCACAAATACACATAATATAATGTAATTTATTTTATAAGTGTCAAAATTTTCTGCACACACCACTTCGGTACTATCCACTTTAGATAAAAACAATAATGATTATTTATTAATAATCTATTATTAGGATACAGATTATACTGCTGCTAAATTTTTACAGCCCTCCCTTAAATTAATTTAATGAAAAAAAAGTGCAATCTATATATGGAAATTATATTAACCAACGGAATAAATGTTTAAATGCTTTAATGTCATATAATTTTTTAAAGTGAACCAGTATCCATCTCAATATTTTCCTAGATATATCTCTATTTTGTAAAAATAAAATTACTTTGAATTTGGCTCATATAGTATAAGTCTTATTCCCCCTTTCCTTTTAGATTTAGAAATATCTCATACTGTTTGTAGTCTAAATAGAAATAAACTTTCCTCATCTTATGTAAATTACTCATTATTTTTTCTACTTTTTAGACAAATATAATATTTGATGTAACTAATGCTTACAATAATAAAAAGCAAATTTATTTCATTATAATAACTGATTTGACAAAAAATCAATTTATTTCAGTTAGATGTTATTCTAAATGAAAGTAATTTTGTTTCTCCACTTTTGTAATTTTGTGCTTATATTTTCATTTTTTATACAAATATTTCAATGCTTATTATAAATAATTCTTATAAAAACAAATTGGAATGATAATTACATAAAACAATTTTTTAGGAGCAGTATGATATCCTGCTTATAGCATTTACTTTACAAAATCATATTGTAGTAGTTGCAGGATAATTAATATAAAAAGGCTTCCAATAATAGGTAAGTTTTCAGGAAGGCTTAGCATTACTGATAAATTTAGTGAAAACTTGGTTATTGCTAAATCACCATTAAAGAGAAACAATAATTTCCAATTCTTACATTATAAGAGCAACAATGGACACATGTCCAAGTTTAATTAATTCAGAAACAGAATCCAATAAGTCTAATGAACTATTATCTAGAGAAAAATAATAAAAGTGCTTATAGAAATGTATTTAAAAACAATAATGAAGATGAATCTGAAAAGATTTATCTCATCAAAAAAATATTTTTGAAATTTATAATTTTGATAATAGCAAAAAAAAAACCACAACTTATGTATTTTAGATAAGTAATATTTACTGAGGCTCAAAATATTATTGATACTCAATGAAGAAAATTATTTAAAGATTAATGACATATTGAACTCCTTTCTGCACATGCTATTAAAATCATTTCTAAAATTAAAAAATAAAATTCTCATCTTCCTTATCATGGATACACCTATTGCTCTAATACAATATTTCATAGAAGAACTTTACCAATATACAGCAGATAATAAACTATGGAGATTGTTACATAAAATATTAAGTCATATTAATAGTTAGTTCTGGAATTCAATGATACTATGCAAAAACAAATCTATTTTTTAATTAATGTCTGTACTATGTAGATATAATAAATATAAATTAATAAATAAAACTAGAAGGATAATTTAAAGATTATGAAACCACAAAAGTAACATTCCAATTTATAAAATATGAATGTGTATTTCCTAGCAACCGATTTCAATGGATGGTAATATAATGATGAAAATAAATCACAGAATAAAACTTGGATAAAGCTCATTCAATAAAAATGATGAACATTGAGAGAAAATTATCATTGGATCCTTAAAAAAAAGATATTAAATTAATATATATTTAAGTAAAACTTGAGAATAATTTATATTTTGTCACTTTAAAAAAAAGAAATTCAAACATTATTAAAAGTAAAGGGTGTCACAAATATTCTTAGAATAAAACTTAAGAGGTAATTTGGGCTTACAAAATCTGAAATTGTATATAAAATTAAGACAATAAATAAAAAAAGAGAAAAAATATTATCTGTTTAAAAAAATCGAACTGTATGTCATTCAGGAAATCTTGGAATATTCTAGCAACTCATTGTTATAGTTGACCGTAGATTTAGGTAGTTTCAGCTCGAGTTCCTCCCTTTTCCACTGGCCTAAATTATATACAGTTTTAGTTGCTGCGTTATTGTTAATAAGGAAGAATTTATTTTCAAAAACAAATAAATATTAAAAAGTATATTTATATATAACAATTTGTTTATTTATATCCATTTATTGAACATATCATCATGTATTGTATCTTCAATGTATATAACAAAAATTATAATCAGTTATATTTTTTAATAAATTATATTTTATCTTTAGTATATATTTTATAATTAGAATTTTCTGAAATAGATGATTTAACGTATCAAAATATTCATATCTATAAATATTTGTCTAACCTTAATAGCCATGATCTTATAATAGCAGAAATCTGCCTATTGCTATTCATTTCTTTGTGATTGTATGCATTAACTAAGAAAGAGGTGGTAAAATACTTCAAAGCAAGTATGTAACATTTATTCAAACACAGACCAGATAAAAAATAATGTTTAATTTAATAATAATATTTACTGAGGCTGTAACCTCGAGAATATGTGTGTAAAATGCGATAGTAGGGACCTCTACAGGTGTTTAATCATAAGCTTACGTTTACAAAGTAAACTATTTTTAAAAATTATTAATTTCTCTTTATATTTATTAAAAAAATATAAGAGCGAAAATATTGCAAGTTATATAAAAAAAAAAAATCACTATCATTTTGAAGAAAAAAAAAAGAGTGAACTGCATCAATATTTGATGATATGAAAAAGAGTCGCTATGCATTGTAAATTATGTTATTGATATAAAAGGCTATTATGTTTACTATGATGAATAAGTGAACAGATTTTATTTGTCAAACTTAAAAGCTCATCTTTAATCTTTTATTTTTAATACTTCAGTATCTTAGTACTGATACAATAACCATTATTATTTTGCCTAATTGGCTTTACTTTTACTCTCTATTGGAAGTGGTTAACATCACTCTTGTATATTATTTCATAAATCCATTAAATAATAATCTTTTCTGAGAATTGTTCACAAGCTACCAGATTTACTTTTTTTTTCATGTGTCAAAGCATCAGTGGGAAAGCGAACCCAGGACAACTGCTTGTAAGGCTGCTGTGCTAACCATTCGGCCATCAATGCTTGACAGTTTTACTTTTTATTACAACTATTCTAACTATAAACATCTTTTTAATTTTTTTCATGATATGAAACAATTTGTTTAAGATTACCACATCTACACTCTCTTTCAACTTCTATGCATAAGTTATATATGATCTTATTGGTTCTTCCTCAATTTACTAGAATATTTTAGAGGATTATAGTTCTTAATTCTTTTTTCATCAAATATGTTCATTTTTTAGATTGTTAACTAATTGGTTTTCTTTTTTTTTTTTCACCTACCATGACTTCCTATATACCTCAACATATTGATTTTTAATTGATTCCATTGTCCTTATATGTCACCAATTTCAGTCAGTCATTCAAATTAATTTATTAATTTGTAAACATATTCTGATGGTCTATCACCAACTTCATTTTCTGTCTTCATTCTTTTAATGTTTCTATTCCTAATACTGTATAATTTCATCTTTATTTTCACAATCAAAGTCCAATAATCTGCTTTTCAATAAACTCCTGAATACATCTTGTTCTTCTTAACACTTTTTCTCTTTTTCTTTTTAATTATGATATGACAAATTAATTTCTAGTATCACTATTTTCTTTTGTATTGTGGAAACTTAGTAATTGTGATGATTACATCTTTTATACAGTAGAAATTTATCGAACTTTTCCTAGATATATTATGCTGGACAGTCCACACCTTTCAGACTCTCCAGCACAAATTCTTTATCAACTTTGGAATTCATATCATCTTGGATAATAGTCATGGATTTATTTTCAATCTTTGATATTCTTGCAACAGTCAATGGTTTATAAAATCTAGTTATATCTCAATATGCTGCTTCTACTGCTGTATACTTTTTTTAAGATATGATTTAAATTATTTTTTAAATATTCAAATACAAGATTCTTAGTTTTTATAGTTGATTTTTTTCTTCTCTTTGTACTATTCATATAGTTAATTCAACTATAGTTGGTTAGTGAAACTCCTTAATTTTATTATTATTTAAAATTACAAGTCTTTAAAAATAGTTAAATGACCAGTACCTCGCAAAAACATGAAATATTAAACCTCTAATATTAACACCATTGAGCTTTCATTCAAAAACATCTCCCTCTCAAGTTCATCCCTCTCTCACTGTACTGAATCTATGGAGACTATGAATCTATCCATGAATTTATCCTTTTTAACTTTTTTTTCGTTATACATATATATGACATTATAAATTTTGTCATTTTAAAAATTCAAGTTTTCCTAAGTAATAAAGAGATTTATTAAAACTACGTTCATGCCATTAAGTTAGATTTTTTTTTATAATTTTAAAAAACAAATTGTTATTGATTTTCTTCAAACACTTCCCATTAATTTAAATTAACACAACAATTGAAATGTATATATGTAAACACAAGTTTGAGTAATTGCATCACAAATATTTAGTTATTTATAATATTACAAGAAAAAAAAGAATGATTTTAAATCTTAATACGTCTTGGTTTAATAAAAATTAAAAATAATTAATTGTTTAAAGATAATGTTCTATTGTTTTTTTTGTTAAATATTCATATTCTATATAACTGTTATAACATAAAAATAATTATAAAATAAAGTGAAAAATGTGCACATGTAATTAATTCCAATATCCAATGAGGCAGTTGTTTGGGTTAGCAACAAAGTGCAAAAAGAAAGAGCAATAATCTTTTGCCACGAACTTTAGAACAGTTGTTATTTCAAAAACTTTCTCAAACAAGAAATCAAAATATCATTTGTGGCATTACAAATTATTAATATACATTGCCAAAAAATTAAAGGAGCTCCCAAGGAACACGATTAATATTATAATTTTTTTCTGGAAAATCTGTTTAAAAAGCAACCTCATTTATAACTCTATATTAAAAAAATAGCAAACATGATAATTATCAATTTAAGCAAAAAATAAATAACGTGTGATGATTAACTAAATAAATCATTACATATATTTTAAAATAAAAAATAAATTAGGTCTTGATGCATTACATAAGATATTAAAGCAAAATTGTTATCAAAAGATTATCAAATAAAGCTTGTGAAATTAATTATTACGATAATATCTTACTATAAAACTTGATATTTTTTTCTTCTCATGTGTCATAGCATCAGCCGGAAAGCGAACCCGCTAACCCGGGACAACTGCTTGTAAAGCAGTTATCACTGACCTCCGACCAATACAAGAAAGCATTATTCAATTATGAACACTTTCCAATAACATCAAGTGGAAAATTTAATATGTATGTATATCTTATAATCTATTTCATTATTAAAAAAACTATTAACTTCTCTCTTCAGTTAGTGAATGTTTAGGTCAAATCTTATAACTGATTTTAAATCTACATCCACTAAACTGATTTTCTTCAAATTTTATACGCACCTTTGATATCAATGACAATGTAATATTTCAGAGTAGTCCAATCTAACAGTATTGGTAGGATCCATTTGCAACTTCATTCAAATTAATTCATCAATATTTGACTGAAGCTCAATAGGTGGCATTGTTGTTAATTCAGCTTGCATATAATAAATATGATGTAGCTAGAATTGTATGGAAGGGAATTGCAGTAGCAGGGTTACCATATGGCAATGATGTTTTGTGTGGTAGCAAAGGGGTATTAGATTACATAGAAAAAGTACAAAGGAAAGTAGGAAGACATGCATTGGATGCAGATGTGTGGACAGCAAGGGAGGCAATTTAAGGAGAAATGGAATGATCAAGTTTTTATATGAGAGATGCAAAAAGTAAAATAAAAGTGTTTGATAGGTTGCAGTTTATGAATAATAAAAGAATAGCTAAAATAGTATTTAATTGGGTTATGAGTAAAGGATAGGCAATAAGATGGGTGAGAAAGGTAATGCAGTAAGCAAAAGATTTGGATAAAGAATTTATATCAGTATACTTGTACAAAAGGTGGGATGATTATTGAGTGTTATAGTGGTAAGGAATGGGATAAAAAAATAGATGCATTAATAAAGAATAGGGAGTTGGAGAGATGGAGAACTAGTATGGAGAGTAAAAAGAGTTTAAATATATATAGAAATAAATGGAACATTGGGTGTGAGTTAATTTATGATAATAGCAAAGAAAATAGTTTATTGTTTAAGGCTCGAATGGGATCTTTAGCAACAAGAGAATATATATTTAAATGGAAAAAATATGGGTGATTTAGTCTGCAAATTGTATAAGGAAGGCACAGAAAATATTAAGCATTTGTTAATTGAATGTAAATGCTTGAAAGCAGAAAGAGTACAAATAATGAAATTATGGAAGAATAAATATGAACAAGGTGATTATACTGAAAGTGATTTATTGGTTTTTATGCTGGGTTTGAGAAAAGATAAGGGGGATTTAGATATAAAGACCATAGAGTTGACAAAGATTATGTTGAAAATTGGTTGGAGCAGATTATGGAAAAATTTCGAGTGGAGAATGGATAGGGAAGGTAAAGTGGCTAACATGTTTCTCTGGGCATAATTGCTGAGAGATTCCTGACTGTTTAAGGAGGAGTCACAGTGCATCACATCACATTACAACACATAGAATTTTTAGCCACATTACAAATATAAGAAAATTGTTTGTCTAATACTCATGAAAACAAGAATGAAAAAGAGAGAAAAAAATTCACCTATTAGAAATATAATATTTTTTAGATTCTCATGTCTTTTTACATTTGAATTTGAACAGCTTTTCTGTTTATAATAAATGATTTTGGAAAATTGAAATAAGATAAACTTCTGCAAAATGTTGAAGGAATTTTATAAACATCGATTGTTGATAAAAATAGAAAGAAAAAGAAATGAAGGATGAAATCTTAATTTCTCTTGATTGTTTACATAAAACTTTCTTTTTTAAACTGCTGCTTCTAGAAAAAGAAAAATCTTTTAAACAATTTTAAACAATTTTATACATTATATTTTATTTAACTTCATCTCTCAATTAACTAATTGTTAGCCTACTTCTCCAAAATGGATTTTCTCCAAATTTGATACATGTTTATATAAATACAAAGGTATATTTCAGGATAATCCAATCTAACAGTATTGATGGGCGCATTTCAAAGTGCATTCAAGTAAGTTTAGTAATTTTTAAGGGATGCCAACAAAGAGGCAAACACTCAATAGGTGACATTGTTTTTAATTTAACTCACATGTGGTTTGTTTTACTCTCTTAAATATAATCAGAAGATATTGAATGAAAAAATTTTGATTATGATAAATGATTTTTAAAATTAGGGATAAACTTCTTGACAAAAAGACAGTTGCAAAACTATCAAATACTAAAAATTATAAAAAAATATTTTTAAAAAAAAACTTTTATTTAATTTAATGATTAATCTACTAAAAACCATATATATATACTTTCTTGGATAACAAGTTTGGTTGTTATATATGAATTTAAATACAATTGTGGTGCATCCAAAAAGTGATTATTTCAATCAATACAGTTTATGATGAAATTAAATGCTCTATTGTTGACTGTTTTTATGGATGCCCCCCAATTTTATTTTAAATTTTTTATAACAACCAAAATTGTGGTTCAAGAAAAAAAAATTGCTTTTCAGTATATAAGCCACCAAGTTAAATAAGAGCATTTGTCAGTTTTTAAGAAAATATTTTTTATATAATGTATAATAAAATAATTCTAACAGCTGTTATTATAAAACAACAGATATTTGCAATGAAAGAGTGAGATATAATTCTAACATTATTTACTATTATTACTATTAATCTATAAATTTTATTTAAAAGGGAAAAGATTAAAAGCAAAACATTAAAATATTTCCACTCAATAAATGTAAAAATGATCTCCTTTGAAAGAGATGACAGAAAACGCCAAGTGAAAAAAGATTGATTTATCAATATAATAAACACCTCCATACTTCCTCATTCTTTTTAAATTCATATAAATAAAGATATAATAAAAGACAAATGACCCCCAAGATGCATTTCGTGCTGAACCAGCATTCATCAGTTGTCCCAGGTCGCTATCTCTCAACTATGCCATTAAGAAAAAAAAAGAATAGTATTCAACTCTCCAAAAAGTGGAATATGTAAATCATCAATTTTAATAAATTAGCATTTACATATAAATACTACAAAATTCCCAGATGCCCACACAAGTGCTACGAATCTGACTTAATCAGCTAAAAGTGTGCTCAACTACAAATATCAAACAAAACTGAATAGATCTTTACTTCATCAATGTTCATAATATTAAAAAACTAAAAAGAGAATTAATACTAATCCACTTTTATTTTTTTTTAAATAACACTCAAATTTAGATTATTTATTCTTTTATTATTATTTAAAGGGGATCATATTGTCAAGTTGTAATAATTAAAAAGCCAGTTAAAATAATATTTATTTGTTTGTTTCTAATATTTTTATTCTTTAGTAATTATTTATGAAAATATTTTGGGTTTGTGACAAATTAAGTCTGATGTCTATTAAATATATAACAATGTTATAATCAATATATTTAATATTATATCTCAATGGTACTTTAAATAAAACATGGGCTGATATGAGATTAAGTATGTCTGAGGTCCAAAAAGGTTAGAATTATCATTATTTTACAGTTTTACTTTTTGGTGCTTGAACAGAAATCATGTTTTTTAAGATTAAATAAATGTTGAAGTAAAAATTCAAAAATGTTAGGCAAATATAATTATTGGTAAAATTGAATTAAATGATTGTTATTCTATATGAATTGCAAATTGATTTTGAAAATAAAAACACAATTTAAATTCTTAACTATTCTGTTATATTATGCATGAGTGATCAATAATTCTATATGAAGAATATATATTAACAATATAAAGCCACTTCTCCCTCCAATTAATATCATTATATATATGAGGAAATTAAGATGAACTTAAGGATGAGAATAATATAGCATTAACTTATGTCCAGAAATGCAAAGACTGAATATACAAATGCATCACAATTTTATAATCTTGTTGAGATAATGTTAAATGATTTGTGATGAAAAGTAAAAAATAAAAGAATATATACTATTGAAAATAAGACATAGTAAATAAGAAAGCCAATAGTAGTTAAATAAATAAATAATATTATTTAACAATAAATTATTTCAATGCTGACAACCATAAGTATGATGCTAACTTAATTACTAAATTAAATATCAAAATAAACACTTCATTATAATATTTTTTATTACATATAATGGCGGAAAAGATCATTATTTTCATTTCATTTATTATTGACCCCTGCAGGATAAAGATCTCTCCATGTTTAACCCACTATCTCTGATTCACAGCTTCTCTTTTCTATATTAAGTCAACAAACTTCCTTATGTTAGCCACTAAACTCATATGACATCTTTTTCTAGATATTTTACAGTCATTCAGGATCCAGTTTAACTGTTCACGTATTATCATCTTTTCTAGCAATATCTTTAATTCTGCTCCATTTCAGTCTGTCATTTTATTCAGTATACTTATTCATTTACCAATGTATATATCATTTGAAAGTAGCAATTACTTATTAACACCAAAAGACAAGTGCTGCCATCTTTCTCTTTGGTCTAAGATCTTTATGTAGTCACTAAAAGATTGACATTGAAACTGCAATAGATTGAGATTTTAAATTTGTGTAAGGTTAAGTAAACCTCATTAACATTATGATCTGATTTAAAAGTGAATTAATAAATAGTAATTTTTTTAATTTGGAATCATCATCAGCAACAGCGTCCTCCAATTGTTAATAAAAATATTCATATTATCTTTTGTTTCTGAATCATTAGAAAGCAATAATTTTTATTCTGAAATAATCTAAATTAAAAATATTTTAAGATATAAATTAATTAGCAAACATTTAAAATTAATTTGCAATATAAAATTTTAAATAAAAAAGTGATGCACTATTCAATTATTTAAAGTTAAAAACTTGTAAATTTATAGCAAAAACTGTGATTTCATTTTTGTTTTAATAAATACTGATTTTTTTTTTTTATGACAACAAAAAATGTCATTTTAAGAGTTTTAAAAGAGCCTGTGTAAATCTTTTTTTATTATTATTTTGTCAATTAAAAGTACATTCAGTTGAGAAACTCAAGTGATGTAACTAATTAAACATGGCTTTGGTGAATATGAGTATTGTTCTAAAGTACGCTGTTTGAATTGGCCAAATTTGTATTCATCACGTTACAGATTATAAGATGTTACTTGTACGTAAATACCACAATTCTGTAAAATAGATTAACTTTGTTAAATAGTAAAATGAAACTATTAGAGGAAACAGCAAGAAATAAAAATGGTGGGTCTGACATGATTAACTGAATAGAACTTGAAAAGAGAATTTAAAATATTTTTTTAACTGTTAGGCTAATATTTAAAACTTAATAATTAAGACAAATAATGATAAATAACAAGATTAACAATAAGAATGTCAACACATTTATAAAAAGGAAATTTTAATGATTAGTAATTAAGAATAACAAAAAATTAAGCATAATTTCAGTAAATGCAATCTCTTATTTATTGCTTGACTGAAGTATATATACACACACATATATATATAGTGCATGTCAAATGCTGGGCTTAGGTTATCAATACGTTCTATATATAAGTGGTGGATAGTGGAATAGCCATCAGATTTAAGAGTTAACCTTAAGAGTCAAATAAAATAGACCTGGCCAAGAGTAACTCCTACTGTCTTTCAGAGTAGATTATTGGTGCATTAAAGAATTGGATATTGTTTCTAATAGAAACAATATTTTCTTTTCCTCTTATTTCCTTTTGCAGTCTAATTATTATGAATCTCTCATGACACCAGTCATCATCTTATACTAACTATAACAATGGGATTGTGAATATGTATGATCATATTTTCCTTATTTAACTATGCAGAAAGGATTTCAGACTTCCTCTTTTCATTGTATTTTTTGCTCAAGTGATCAAGAATTTAGAATGCAATAATAGGGACAGGATTAGTAAATTGGCAGTCTTTAACTTATGATCTTTGATTGAGGCAGTGCAACTAACTATTAATGAGTCTCAAGTTGGAAGTGAATTTGTGACAGGTTTTAAGATGAATAAGTACTATACATTTAGGCAGGTTTATTTAGGAAACCCCTTACCTACCATACAAATAGAAAGGATTTAGTAAATGGGATCTCCAAATGGTCTTGTATAGATTGTCATATGCAAACAATTATGTATTAAAAATAATAGAAATAGTACATTCTCAATAGTAGTGTTTGTTTAGGACATAGTAGCAGTAGTGTAGATTAACCTACTTTTTTTCTAAATATAGGTACATGGAAAGTGTGAACATTACTTGACATAAGCACTTCAAGATCAGAATAAAGTATAGTGAAGGTTAAGGATCTGTCAATATTTAAATTGTTGGTACTCTTACTAAAACTTGTCTCCCAGAAAATAGATCTTTAATAGAACATATATGATGACTAACATTTTTTTGGAAGGAAAAAGATCAACCAGTGAAATGAGAATACATGGTATTGGAATTACTGTAAGAGTTACTTTTTTTTTCTACTCTTGAAAAGGCTCATAGTATTAATGAAAAGATATAATCTGGCTAAAACTTAACTAGCATTATGTTATCTGTGCTCACATTATTAATGCATATGCTCTTGAATTAAATTTAGAGAAATCAGAGAAAAAAGCTTTTATGTCTTGCTCAATAGAATTATTAAAGAAAACTATAAAAAGATCAATTTTTTCTTCTTGAAAATATTATTGCAAATATTGATACAATAATTACAATTTGACCAAAGATTATTAAGAATAATGATATTGAAATATTTATTTACTGCTATTGAATTTTTTTCATAACACATTGATTGATTATCACAGACATGTTGTTTCACCAAAAAAATTACTATAAAAACATAGATGCATCCACATTCAAATTAATGGCATTTATTAAATTATATAATAGTGAATTATTAGACTGCAAGTAAATCTGAACACTTACAAACATATATTATTGGACGTATCATAAATTATTACTAAAATTAGAATTTTCTGAATAAATAATAAATATATGGTATTTAAAAGATAGAAATTAATGAAAGATAAAAAGTGTTACAATGGTTTGATTTTAAAACTGCAAAGAAAATTTAGGAATTAGCTGATAATAGTCAATGTAATTTTTTTTGATGCACTGAAAGCAGCATATGGATCTTAGAATTGGTATCACAGTTCTAATAAATGTGGCAATAATCCTCTCTTATATAGTTGCGGTGATATTTTGAATAAGTAGTAGGAGTATTTTGTTATTCCTTTCAATAATAATGTTAAAATCGAGATGATAACTTTGAATGATATATCCTATATCCAATTTCTTTGCTCTATTAGAGTTAAATGAGAGCTTCAAATATATTGGTATTTCTTTTAGAAAATCATAGATTCATGAAGTTGTGTCACCTAATCTTAAATACTTCTATCACTTCAATTTTTAAAAAATAGACAAGATTTCAGTAATTATGATTGAACATTATTGTTATATACTGTAGCAAAAGTACTTTCAAAATGTTGATGAATAGATTTCTTTCAGATATAGATGAATAGTTTCCAGAGACTGTGGTTTAGAGAATAAAAAACACTACAGACATATTTTTATTGCCAGACAAATACAATAAAAATACTAGAAACAGAAGAATGATTTACATATTGCTTATATTGATTTGATTATGACTTTTATAGAATAAGTTAAACAGATCTCTCACATTGTTTGAAATTAGTTGGTTGTCCTCCCAAATTTATTTGTATTATATAGTTTCTGCATGAAGGAATGAGAGTGTTACTCCTATAATTGACAAATATAAGAATTTGAAATGTAAAACAGGTTTTAAATAATGAAGTTTATACACTGCAATATTAATTGTAATTTTTGTTATAGTTGGCTTTAAAATTGTTTATAGATTGCTTAATAAATCAGGGATAAAAATGTATTACAGGTGTGATGGTGGAAGTATTAATTTCATTTAGTTGAAAAAGGACATCAATTTGGATTCTGGATTTGCAGTAAGCTGATGATTTGATTATTTTGGTAGTTCAAAGAATGATCTACAGAATGTTTTCAATATTTTGAATGCAACATATCAATTTATATAACTTAATGTTACAAATTGTGCATTACGCAAACAAGCGAAGCTCGATATTAAGAAAATTATTAGGGTGAGTGCTTTTGGGAAGCTTTAGTTCCCATACCAAAGCTCCCGAAAGCACTCAGCCTTATAATTATCTTAATATTGAGCTTCACTTGTTTGCATAATGCACAATTTGTAACTTACTACTCAAAAGTGAAGTAAAAACAAGAATTTTATAATTTAATGTTTTTTATGCCATTTTTGAAAAATAAGGTACTTCATTGTAGTAAGGTAACTATTGTAAGTAAATTAGATGTATATAGATCAGGTATTTTATTTAATTTGTTGTACAGAAGTAAAACTTGAACATCCTATTGACACAACATAAAGGCATTTAAAAGTATCATTTAAATATGCATTGTAATATTTTGAAAGCATATGGTAGATTATAAAACCAGTTAATACGTTAATCAAATTACTGGATGTAATACCATTATTGCAAAATCACACTTTCATGGAATTGAATATGTAAAATGAATGAGCATGATAAAACATTTTTTTAGAAAGAGTGTTTCATAGCCCAAATAAAAAATGCTTGTGTTGGTGGTCGAGTGGTTAGCACAGCTGCATTACAAGTAGTTGTTCCAGGATTAGAGGGTTCACTTCCTGGTCGATGCTATGACACATGAAAAAAAAAAGCTTTTCACATGAGAAGTAGACACTGCTTATGTAATAAATATTATCTCACATTCTAAAGAAATGAGATGATGATTATTTTCATTGGGAAGATGTGATAGGAAATTGAACACAGTGAACAGCTACAAATTGGACCTAATATTGAAGTAGTTTTAAAAAAAGCTTCTGCAGAAAAAGTTGAAAGATAGCATTGAAAATATGAAACAAAGTGAAGACTGGACCAATATTTTACATATGGATATATTTATAGCTTATCAACTGATTTGTATAATCATCATAAACTCATATCTAGAGTAGCTTCTTTTGAAGTTCTGTTATGTTTATTTATAAGAGACTATTAATTACATATATGTACACACACAGTAAAAGTTAGTATAAGTACTAATTCAATACTGTACAGATGTATTTTGCACACACACATGCAATTTTACATATGATTTTTCTGCTTAATCACTGATAACTTATTCTTTTATTACCCATGCATTTTATAACTATGGTACTGTTGTGGATTTAAATTTTAATCTTTTAAAAACAATTCTTAGCCAAGTAAGGCAAAGGCAAAAAATCTCAGTTTGGATAATTAAATGAAACTGTCATAATAAATCTACTATTGCAATGTTCTAATATCATATCACTTCCTGAATAACTATTCATATTACAAAATCTTTAGAATATTTGGATCACAAATAGTCTTATATATTTTTTTCAAGTAGCATCTAATAGCATATTAATATTTTAACATCTAACTAATCTAAAAGACAAATATTCCAAGATAATTAGGATTGTTCATATGAATAGCATTTACTATTAATCTAAATATAAAAATACAAAATTCATTTTGTGCTATGAATTCAAAATTGACCGTTTTTCGATTAGCTGTTCCTGGCCAACGCAATGACATGTCGAATTTATCACTTAGGAGTTTTTTACTGACTTGATAAGGACTCGTATGAGTTTAAAGGGCTTGGCAATAGTTATTTTATTTATATTAATAATTCTCTGTTTTAGCAATTGACGAATTGTTATATTCTAAAATCAATACAGTAATTAAAATTTCTTAATCTACTTTTTTTGCTTTAACAAAATGTTTTAAAGATTTTTTTTCTTACATAAATATTAAATAAATTATTTTATGCATATTTATAATTGTGATTTGTCTCATATTAATAACCGATAATTAATTTTTTCTATCTTTATGCAAATATTATTATATTAGAGCATTTGTGTCAGCATCTAATGTATTTTTATGTAGATCAATGCAGACATGTGTGTATAATATGTCTATACATGTGCAGCTATATGATAAATAATTTGAACTTGATATTTAAAGTAAGCATTTATGTATATTTTAATTCACATTTATATGATCTGTAAGATATTCTTTTTTAATTACTACTGCATACCACTAATATGGATTAACATTTCCTTAACAAAAATATTATTTATGACATATTAAATAGAGATTATTGTCAGATTTGAGTTTTAAATCAGAAATTTATAGAACTCTTGTGTAAAAGATCCTCAATTCTTATATTTGTGCCTGGAGAAGATTAAAAAGTTGTATTGTGAAGAAATAATTTCTAAGTAATCACACTATTGCTACATCAACTTTAAGCTATAGGGCACCTATTACTGAAATTTCAATGTATATTTGATGTTCTATTAAACCTTGACATATAATAATTACTTTTAAAATTACACTGATGTATAGAAATTTATTGAAGAAAAATGTTAATATACCTGAAAAATGTATTACTGTCAAGAAATAATTAATGATATACCATTCTTTTATGTTGAATTTATCTTTTCAAAATTTTAAAACAGACAGAATCTAAATATCTGTTAATATTTGAATCAATTAACCATAATCAATTATCATTTCCAAAATATTTTGGCTAATATGCTGTGCATGTAATTTTATCATGGGTCTGGCTGTTTGCAGGGCTTGTTTTTAATTAAAAAAAAATCCAAATTCTGATTAATTGATTATATTACGGTGAACTTTTAACATTTCAAAAACAAAAATTATAAAAATTATTTTAATAAGTTTGTCATTTATAGAGTAAAAAAATTATCTCCATCTGGTAAAGAAATATCTCTTTATTATTAATATAAAATAAAACTTTTTAGATTGGAAGATTAGTTTTAATTATATTTCAGATAATCTCCTAAACATGTGAGTATAAAATAAATAAATAAACTGAATAAACTGTTTAATCGTCAATTTTGTTTTGTAATTGATGCAGACATTATTATTAGTTAATTCATAAATTTAATAATAATTTACATAATGCAAGTCCAATATTATTATAAATTGAAATTAAATATTAAATTATAGGATTTATCATAATAAAAAACAACTAAGATATTTTTATAACTATATTATTATGCATTTTATATATGTTTCTGCAAGTGTGGGTGTATCTCTGCAGTAATAATATTTATGTTCACTCTTTCTAAGAATCCTTTACAAGACAATGGGTAGAAGACAAATCATTGAAATTGTATTGGGATAAAATGTTACATTAATAGTGATCCTAGCTCAATTAAACCAATTTACAGTTTAAAATAAAGAGACAGATAAAAACTGTATTAACTGTAAAAATCCTGTAAACAAACAATGTGGAGATATTGTGTGTAATATTTATAGAAAATCTAACTAAAAATGATTTCTATAGCATGCACATATGAAAATTATTATTTCAGAAATATTATATTCTCACTGGCAGTCACTATTTAATTACATGGGTTTTTAAAATTAAAACAGGCAAAAGTCTCCATACAGTAGTGTCACTCAGTGCAAGCCAGAATAATCAAATACCAGAAAGCTTGTGATAAAATACCTATCTAGTGCCTACTCATCCAATATCCCCAGACTAGTTTCTAGCTTGTGGTTTTTATCAGTGAGGAGCCTTGGATCTGACAGCTGATTTTTAAAATAAATAGAATTTACTTTCAAAAATAACTGATAATTATACAAGAGACAAATATTCAGCATAGTACATATTAACAGGAAAATATATTGCATTAATTTTTACAGTTGTCTTTTAGTAAATTATTTTTATTTCAATATGCATTTTAGTAATGAAAATGAAATTGATAATTAATATATTAATTATTAATAAATTTTAAACTAAATTAGTAAAATCCTATCTGCTCAAATGCTACTTAAAAACAAAAATTTAAATAATTAAATTCTACTCTTAAAAGGTTTTTTTGCAAATTATGTTCCTTGGAGTAATATAACCAACAACAATAGCACAAATCATTATATATATATAATATTTACATGAAAAGGATAAAACTTTTATCATATAATATTCTAAGAACACCAATTAGAAACAATGGTCTTGGATTAGGTGAAGATAAGTCATTTTGTCAATTCATAAAAATTAAGTCATTTGGAAGAATATGTAATAACTCTATTTCATATCTTTTCTATTTGTCAGCCATATAGTATAGCAAAATTCATAAAAACATCATATGTGTTGATGTGGGACTAGACTTCATAGATATAAAAAGTCAGATAAACAGCTGCAACATGGGTCAAAGGTCGTAGAAAAGTCTATCAGTGATGAAATCTCCCAAAATCACTCAAAATGGTAATTAAAAAGCACTTATCTATAAAAGTATTAGAAAATATATTATTGAATGAATCATTGACTCATATAAATATCAAATTTCCATATGATATGTTTTCTACAATAACATTTTTAAACAAGACTAATGGATGGTCATTTGACACAACTTGTAAATTATATTGATTATAAGAAAAGATTTTTCTGCATGTCATTGGTTATTGTTCCTTTTAAAGGAACTTAAAATCAAATTTAATCATATCCCACAACCCAAACTTTTGATATCAAATTTTTTAATAGTTGACAAAAAGGCAGTAAAAGCAGCAATATAACTTCTGAGATTTATATGGCCAGTTAAGTGCAAGAAGATTTTTCAAAACAACCATTATTCTGTTCCATAGGCCCACGAATAGTGATAAAAGCAATATAAAAAGATTTTATCATACCAAAAAAAGAATATATTTATAATGTGGATATAGGGATTATTTAATTCATGGAATCCACTATGACTTAAGTGAAATACAGATTCATAATCACACCATCACAATGAAGGTCTATTTTCTGTGCAATAATGTATTTAAATACTTGTATTGAGTCATACAAGAATTATAGTCAGCAAAACTGATTTATAACTTTTGTAAATGTAATATTCTCAGATTTAAGTTTAGTTTAAATCAATTTTTTTATTTGATATGCGTAAATTATTTTGTATACTAAAACAAATTTGTTTTAAAATAAAAAATACAACTAAAAAATGTAATTTATATTATTATCTAAAACTGTAAGCTGATTAGATTAAGGTGCTGTCAATATCATTGCAAATGTAATATTTTACTTCAACTAAATATCAATAATTATTTTACTATTCATATAAAATCTTGGAGTCTGGATGAAAATGATTCATATTGATCTAATTTGTACATTATTATAAGGACTTGTTGTTTAAAAGTTTATTAAATCTTTTCCAAGTTCTGAATTTAAGATTAATGATGGTTTAGCATGAAATGCATCTTGGGGGTTATTTGTCTTTTATTGTATCTTTATTTATATGAAAGTATTTATAAAATAAAAAGAATGGAGAAATATATAGAAGTTGTCTAATCTATACAAAAGATATTATATATGAGAGAAAGAGAAACATAAATAGCCATGTGTGCATGTGCTGAAAATCAGATATATTAATCTTTAACTTAGATTAAAGTTTATATCTATGTAGAAAAAATCTCTAGTTTAATAAATGATTAGTAATAATCATTATCTGTTTACTAAAAAGTTAATAACATAAAAGTTGGGAGTGGAGTAAATTGATGCTTGAAAATAAAAATGAGACAATTTGCTCTACGTAAATACTCTTCATGTAATAAAGATATATATGAAAGATGATGACCTGGCCCAACTGATGAGTGCTGGTTCAGCACGAAATGCATCTTGAGAGTTATTTGTCTTTTATTGTATTTTTATTTATATGAAATTATTTATGAAATAAAAAAAATGGAAAAATATGGAAGTTGTCTAATCTATAAAAAATATAAGATTATAATGGCACTGATGATTTTGTAATTTATTTGACTTTAATTTACTTTCTTCTGGCTATCTTTTGCATTTATTTACACCCATTTGATGGCAAAAATTAGAATTGAAATGATAATGATTTATTAATTAAAAAAACCTCCAAAATTCCAGTACTGTACAAAAAACCTACTACAAATAAGTCACCAATACCACTGATTGGTAATTTCTTGTTTTCTTTCATTAAAAGTGTTTGTGAAAGTTTTTGAGAATGTTTATGTTTTTTAGATTTCAAAAATGAAAGCATATATTTTCCATAGTTTGTTTACATATCTATGAATATTTTTGCAAAATATTTGTGTAACATTTATTTTATGAAAAGAATAATGTCTCATTACATTAGATTTTATTTGAAAATATTTACTTTTAGAAGAACAAGAAACATCAAAAAGGGTTAAAAATGTACAGTTATAACTTATAATTGGCAGAAAAATAAATATATTATTTTATCATAGTGGTTGTATTACATCATTTTTAAAAAATAATTTTAAAAGGAATTTTAATAGTTTTATATAATGTAAAAAATAATAAATTTGAATTTTAAAAATTAAGTTGAAGCAAATCCAATTTCATTAATTGAATATTTTTATCAAGGATATAGTAACCATCCATTAAGAAAATAAACTGTTGTTCTGATCACATACTTAAATTTATTAATTCTACATTTGTCAAGTTAAAATATTATTTTTTAGAAATCATTTTCCTTTGCAAACTTATATTTCTGAGAAATGATTTGCAATTTGTGAAAATGTAATAAAGAATAAAGATAAATTTGATAAAGTAGAAAAAAAAGAAAATTTAATCCAGGACCTATCAAGAAAATATTAACTGTTAAAGAATTTAAATGAGTTTTAGAAGGTTTCACTTGCAAAGAGGTTTTACAGTATGTGTGTATGAAGAATATTATTGCAGAAATATTATTATAGTCATTTTTCAATTAAAGAATTGTTAATTTAATAGAATTTATATTTAAATGTGCAGTAAGTAGAGAATGTGGAATTATTTAGTCAGATAAAAACGAATAATGAAAAAAATGCCTCACTGTTTAAATCAATAATTGTTAGCAATCTAATTATTTTGAATGTTTTTTTATGATAACATTTCCCCCCCAAATATATATATATATCACTAGAGTAATATTTATGTATGATAATTATTACAGAAAAACTGAATTGTTTGTTCTTACTTTATTTGAACTGAAAGAGATCTAAAGTTTTTATATAAATAAACTTTGTTAAACTGCTATTCAATTAATTGGTTAGATTTACCAATTTTATAAAATGTACTAAGAATATTTTAAAATTTCAATTTAATATATTTTTAGCAAGATTAAGATGCTTAAAAAATTTAGAACTTAAGGAATATATTTTTTTGTTGCTATCATAGTAGAGGCAATTGGTGAGATAGATATAGAAAGATGAAAATAAATTAATACTTTTTTTGATTTTCAAAAAGCATTTGATAAGATGATTTGATTTATTTTGTTGGTGATTTATACAAGGATATAAATTAAAAAGGCAGATGATTATTGTATTTTTTATATGAATTGAAATATTTTATAACAAAAGGTTATTAACTATTTCCTGTTTTGCTTAATATGTTTTAAATAAATTTGGGGCTGATATGGACAAAGTTAGAAATAGGGTTAAGGAAACTATTTTTATTACATGTCATTATTAATAGACACAAAAAATAAGTTTAATAATGTATTATTGAGAATTGATAAAATTTGCAGAAAGGCTGGAATAAAAATAAAAATAAATTTGAACTTAATATAACGGGCTATAGTTAAACATGAATAAAGAATAAGATTAATAATAAACCATTAAGCATCACATGATCACAAAGACACCAAAATGTATGGGTGCTGAACTGAGTTCAGACCCATATGACTATATAAGCTATTGAGCTTAGATTGAAAATATTTTTCGTGTTTTCAATTTCATTCTCATAGTTTTGTAGTTAAGTAGAGATAAAAGGTGGTTGCTAGAGGGTTGCATTAGATCCTAAGATCTAGATGCAGTGCTCTCAGATCCAAAGCTCCTCACTGATGAAGGCCACAAGCTAGAAACTAGTCTGGGGATATTGAATGAGTAGGTATTAGATAGGGATTTTATGCACAAGCCTTCTGGCATCCATTGATTACTCTGTTTAGCACAGGTGGCAATACTGTATGGAGAGTTTTGCTCTGTTTATCAAGATTAATAATAGTTGAATGGGAAATAAAGAATCAGCAATGCTAAATATCTTTATCACATGTTTTCTTATATGCTCCAAAGATTAGTTATCTCTATCATAGTCCAGAGTCATCTATGGTAATCTTAAGTAATCAATAAATGCCAGATAATGTAAAATGTTTCAAATGGTGGACTTAATGTAAAATTATACATCTCTGCACTATGATCTACCCATGGATAAAAATTCTTACTATTGAAAAAGGTGACATATAGAGATTCAGTGATTACTACTATATATCTCTCCCTAATGGTAAAATAGCCTTTAGCTTCAGTCATTCACAAAATGAAGATTCTACAACATAAGACATTTTGCATTTGGCAGTTCAGCAGGACGTAATTTATAATTGAAATGCAGCAGGAATTTTAATGAGGTTTTAGTATTCATTTATCAATATAAAAATATTTCTCATTGTTGCCGATAATTTAAGAAATAACTATTTATATTAAGAGAAAGTACAAAGCAACCATAAACTTTAATGGAAAATATTGTACCAGTCAAAAAATCCACCACCTAAACCGCAAGTTGGATCCAAACTCAGCTGGTTCAAACTGAATTCAAACCCAGCTCACCAGCTCAGATTAGTATAAATCGATGGCACAGTGCTATGCACCAAGAAACTAGCTCAATGGTTGGTGAGGATCAGAGACCCCTGAACTGACATTAATATCTGATAATAAGCTGACTAAAAATAATTTTAAATCGAATCATATGTATATGTTGGGTTGCCAACACAGACAGCGAGTTTTAACATTAAAATAATTATGAAAGAATTAAGAACTAAGAAACCAAGTGTGTTTAGAAAATATTTAATAATAATAATTTGTTTGGTTTGAATTTTAAATAAAGATTAAATTAATTAATTCTAGTCCTTAAACAAAGTTTATAATTACAATACGAGGGGCGGTCCTTATTATATGCCAATGAATATTACACAATATTTGAAAGTCTATGTCTATGCCCCCAACAAGAAAATAAAGGTAGATAAAGGTATTCATTAGTAAGGGAAATTATTACTCTAATTTTTTTTACGAAAGAATGTGATATTTATTTTCACATTCGCAAATCCATTCATGAAGAGTAAGATACGTATTTTAGGGCATAACTTTAATCTTTATTGGAAAACTTATTTAATTAAATATAACTGAGAATTTGTTCGACTTTAATTGAAATCACTTCGTCATGAATTATGAGCATCAGAGCGGGCTTTACTGGAATGGAGAGGTAACGGTGCTGACAAATTATGAGCTATAAAATGAAAGATAATCGCTGGTCGGTAGTTTAAGTCTCATGGCGGCTTGTCTTTCACAAGTCTTACTGCCCTTTTGAGATGTGGAACATGAGGGAAACCAGGCCGAGTCGTAACTATGAACCCTTGGTGTTCCAATTATAACATGAACAGGGGAGGAAGTGCTTTCTTCCTTGATTATTTGAAATAACGGAAATATTACTACCGACAAGCATAATGGAGTGGAAGATTGCCCTACATCAGCAACGTTGAAGGTTATGACTTGATAGTCATCGTTTGAATACTAAAACCCATATAGAATGCTCTACGTGATGACTTGATCAAATGAATTAAAGTCAAACAAGCTTTTAACTAACATTATTTCAAAGCATTTATCAAATTATATTAGTTATGCCCCAATCATCATGCCCTTCCTGAATATTAATAGCAAGTAACAGAAATTTGAATTAGAATATATTTGATTCCTTTATTGGCCCTTTTGCAATAAAAACATTTTATTATATATGAATAAATACATATTGGTGAATACAAAAAATAGCTGGGGCATAGATTAAAAATGGAGCTAATAATTTATTATTAGCCAATTATAAAAATAACACACATTTAATAATTTCTTTCGACTCGATAATTGATAGAATGGTAAATCTAGTTCTAATGGCGAGAATTACTATTAGAATTAATATATTATTATTTGCACAAGGCAAAGGAAACAAAGGAGATCATCAAGTCGAAAGATTATTGGCATACAATTAAAATAACATTAATAAATTACACACACATGTATATATATATAATATAATAAATGAACCGCCAAGTAAGAAAGAGAAAGTTTAAAGACTAGAGGTTGAGAGAATTACGATATAAGTTTACAGTAGCATGAATAAAAGGTTTTATAAAGATTATTACATTAAAGAATAAAAGAGCTCTTAAAGGGAGTGTAAAGTAAAGTTTGAAACTGGCCAGAAAGTTTAAGGTTCATTTGGAAACATATTACCCTTTTCTTCCTGGGGCTGGTTCTTATTTTACATGTCCAGGTTGGTAAAAAACATAGGCATGCATTCGGTTGATTACTTGAACAGCATTTTATTTGATTTTCACAATTTTAGCAGCATGATTGGACTGGAAAAGATTCAGCAGCTTCATTGAAGATTTTTAGGGGACCTCAGGAACAATAGCCAGATTCCTGACATTTTAGCCTTCATCATGATCGAAACACTATTTAATTTTATAATTTAAAAACACACAGAGTTGACTGCACTTCTCTACAACAAAGATGGCTTCTCTTCTCCAAACTTTTCAGAGCTATATATATTGTTCTCTGATGCCTTCAGGCTAGCGCTTCTTTCATTATCGATGTTTTTAGATTTAATGGTTGTTTTTTTTTAGATACATTCCTTCGATAAGGCTTTCAAATTCATTAACTTGGATTCATTTTCTAATTAGAAAATGAATTCTTAAAATCAGAAAATGATTTTAATTAGGAAATCCTCACACTTTAAATACTTATCTTTTTTTCTAATTAATAAAACTTAACCATTGTTTTGGAAAGGGAAAATCTGAAAGCTTATCGAAAGAATGTAGCTTTTAATCACTAAAAATTTAACAAATTATTTAAAAGTAAAACAAGAATTCCTGACACAATGAAACTTTCAAACAATTATATATATTTAAATATTTACAAATATATATGCACAATCCACGCAGTTATAATACATATAAATTCATGAATAACTCTATCATGAATTTATTAATAAAATTAATCAATTTAAATCTGAAACTAGCTATTTGAATACACATTTATGAAATAAGTTATTCTTTATGGAAATTAGCGTGGATTGAACGTATAAAGCCCCATTGCATCGGAAATTTAAGGTTAGTACTAGGCTTTGAAGTGGGCTTATGGCTAGAGGTCATGAAGCTAGGATCGAACTTGGATCCGACTGCTTCAATATGAATATAAAATTTTCCACACAGTCTACATAAGTCCACTTGCCTTGCTATTAGAAAACTTGAAATCTTATATACAGTTGTCTGGCATATATTGAGTTAACAGTGTAACTGGATCAGGGTCTTCAGACAGTCAATAAAGGAAAATGTAAAATTTAGTGATGAACTGTTATAGAGAATAAAAGCTTCTTATCATGTTCAATTTTCAATGATGAAGCAATATTTCACATAAACAGTAAAGTTAACCATCAAATTGTGCACATATGGAAATTTACAGAATATATATAAAACTGAATAAGTGTAATTCCACAAGATGGAATGTGTTTTGAATAATTTCTCAAAAAGGTTTATGGATTTTTCTTTGTTTTTTGAGGAAAACATAAATTACATGACAAACTTATCATAAAATATTGAGAATTGTCCCTTTCCACAACTTAATAAAGATTTCAGTAACTTCATTTTTCAGCAAGAATGAACATTACACATTAACATTTACAGATTTGATGTCTTCTAAATAATATATTGCCTGATTATACATGGGAAAAATTTTTAGTGCTACCTACTTGGCCTCTAAGATGTCCAGAATTATATCTTATGGCTTTTTATTGTAGGGTTATATCAAAAAGCATATTTTTGTGCCATCATTACTGAGTAATTTCCATAAACTCAAAAATATAATTTCACTGAAAGGAGATAATATGAAAGTTTTAGGGATGAATTCAGTTATTATCTTCTTGTTATTTGTATAGAAAATGGAGAGCATACAAAGTGTTTATAAAATAATTAATAAAACTTGGTAATTTAGTAAACTATTTGTAAGTTTTTGCATAATTGTAACATATTCATGTTACAGAATACAATGCTTTGAAATTGGGTTGATTATTTTGATATATCTCCTGTATTGTATAATGCTATAAAATCTCCATCTACTTTTGTTTTCATTGATAAAGATTACAATTAAAACTGGAACTAAAGCATTTATGCATCTAGTGGCAACCATTTTTAACACTATTTATGATAATATCTTGAATTAAAAAGAAACTAAGGTTTTGAACCAAAGTTAACCTCTTCTAAAACATGTTATAAATTGACCTGGTGTCAGAGTTATATAATATGAAGGATAGTGTCTAAATTTTTAAGTTAATTTGTTTGAGCTTTGAAAGTAGTCTGCACTGATGAAAGCAAAAACCAGAAATTGGTCTGAGATACGGATTTATAGATCTATACTATCTGATATCCACTGATTATTTAATCTTACAATAAATGGCTCTAAAATAGGTTGAAGATAACTCTTGGAAGTAAAGAGATAAATAATGTTTTAAGAATTATAAATATGTAATTATTTTATTATATAAATAGGAATGAAATTAATTAAAGAAGAGAGAAAATTGCAATGGCTAATCAAACTTTTAATAGATATGGAGAAAATTTACATTAATGTAAGATTTAAAAAATAAGTTGGTTAAATGATTTGTTTGGCATGTTGAATTTATATGGATCTGAGATTTATACAAATAGAAAAAGACATGAATAAAAACTGGAGAATTTAATATCTAGATTTGAAGAAATGTATAAAAAAATAGTTTTAAAATTATAAAGATACAAAAAATTTTTGAAAGAAAATATGAAAATGATAAATTAGATTGAAAATATAAAAGTTGAGAAATTATGAGCATTATGGTAAATGTTTTTGTTGAGAATAAAAAGTTGATTTAATGATCTAAAAGAACAGAATAATTAAGATAATTTTACAAATAAAATTTTAAAGATTATGAAATTGATATTAAAAATGTAATGATAATAATTAGCCAAAAATATTAAATAGTTCAAGCCCTTGAACTGCCTTTCTCTTTCTTTGTAGTAGATGTTTCCAAAACACAGATTATTTATTGATAATTATGCCAATGAAAAATAGATAATTGGTTAAAAGTTTTGTTAATTAAAATGATTTCTGATAGTGTTTTGCATGTCTTGGAAGACCAAAAATGAACTGAGATCTTCTACGATTGTTATTGTTTATGAAATATCTAAATTTAAAATAATAATAATATGCTTATGAATATATAGCTTATACACTAAAAACTTCTAATGGTGCAAATTATAAAAAATGATCTTAATGGACAGACAAAAATCCACCAATTCTTAGTAATTGTAGGAATAAAGCATAATAAACATAGTTTGATATATATATATATTTCTATTTGATGAAAGACCCACTAAAATATGAATGACATAATATTCTTAATTCATATAATACTTTTGTTAAAGAAGGATAAAAAGATAAATAGTTTTGTTATTTGAGAAGTCATAAGAGGTTTGAGAAGCAGAAAGAGCAAAAGTGGGTGTGATTTATTAAATTTAAGCTGCAGAACCTATTTGTTATTCCACTACCATATTGAATGACATAGAGCAATAACTTTCCCAAGCATGTGTTAAATCTCAGTTCTGTGTAACTAGCCTTTATTGCACTCTTTGACAAAAAATCATGCAGTCATAAAATTTTCATTTTAACTGATCATTTAATAAAACAAATTTAAATGAATTATCTCCTTTACTTCAAATATGAAAAAAAAAATATAGCATTAATATCTGCACAAATTATAAGTACAAATAATTATTGAAATATAATGAGACAGAGTGGAGAGTGGTGGGTCGTGTGAAAGTCTGTGCTCATATACCCTATATATTACTAAAGATTAAAGAAAAGATTGAGTAAACATTTTTACAATTTTACTAGAAATAAAATGAAAAATGATGAAAATTGTAAAAAATAATTATTAAAATCTTAATAATGATCTCTTTATAATCATGTATTTATAGCACAAATAAACGAAAACTGTGTATTTGTAATAGCACTACTTCATTCTAAGTTACTCTCTATTAGAGACATCTACTACATGTAATTAATTACAAGTGCAACCTTAGACTTGTTTCAGATTATTGGTTTTTATGAATAAAGAGCATTAATTGCATATATTTAACCAGTAGCCATATGCTGATTCAAAAGTATCAATACTTTAACTTTTTATAAAGCCATGTAAGTCTGACATTAAAGTAACTAGATATTTTTGATTTCAATAAGCACTTTTGATCCATTGGCAAAAACCATTATTCATCAAATAAAGTATTAAATCGTTAGGCCATTTTTAAAAAATATAATGTATGACCAGACTAAATAATTTTTGAATTAAAAAGGACCAATTGAAGAAATATCTTCAAATTATTTCCAGAAGCTACTAATAAGTCAAACAGCATAGTGATTAAAGTAAGAATCTACATTTAATATATTTTTAAGTTTATAAGAAGTTAGCGCATATATTTTAATTAGAATATATATATATATATGAAAATAAAGTCTTATTTTGTTTATAGCATGTATTATTTTTTAATTTCCAACATTTAACTAAAATTATTTATCCTTGTCAAGGTCAAAGTCTTAATGAAGAACTTTTATGTCTTGAGTAATAATGATGGACTGTCTAGTTCTTCATTAAGACTTTGACCTTGACAAGGATGAATGTTATTTCATCAAATGTAAATTAAAATAAAATAACACATAGTATAACCAAATAAGACTTTATTTGTATATATGAAAATATTAAATATATATATATATTGGAAGTTTTAATGAGACTCTACACGTATTTATTATTTTAAGTTCAATTATGATATAACTAAGAAAGAACTTAGTTTAAAGCTGGAACAACACTGCTAATATGTCATCTAATAATGATATTAATCTAATTCCTTATAAATCAAAAATGAAACCATGTCTGAACTATTTTTAGCTTATTTTTTAGTTTTAAATAGAGCTCGATCAGGCATTATTATTTTATATATGTGAAAAATTGAAGTATTAAACCTTCAAATCTCAACTATAAAAGACATATATAATAATGAGATGATTTTTATAAACCTGCAGATGTAATTATTGACAATTTTAATAAATTTTTCCATGTATTTTTTAATTTTATTTATTTGAATTCAATTGCATTGCAATTAATCAAATATCCAGTTAAAAACTAACTTCCCCCCAAAAAGGATCAGACAAATGTATATTATTATTAGAGGACATGATTTTAATATGTTGATTCAGATTTTAATTGTTTTTTTGTTAGACAATCTTATAATTGAACACAAAATAAAATAAATACAGAAAAATCTGTGAAAATCATCAAACCTTTAAGATTTGCAATGCAATCTTCTAGAACTTGTTATTAAATGTTAAACTATTGTTCAGTATAAGTTTTCCTAACCAATCTGTCTTACTATATGAACATTTCACAAATCTTAATTACTGTATATATGTGTGTGTCAGTGATTGATGAGATATTTTATATACGTGATAATATGTTGAATTATTTCCATCATATATTATTAATTGTTGAATATCTAGAAAATTTTAAACTTTATTACAATTTTTTCAAATACAAACAACTGTTAGTAACAACACACAAACATAATACCTGTTAGTCTTTTGTGTTATTACTAACAGTTGTTTGTTATGATAAATCATAGAAATAGTCCAACATACTATCACATCTAAAATACTATCACCATAAACCTCCAGAAAAACATTCTATATACTTTTTATTTTGAGCTCATCTAGGATATAACTTTTTACATATATAAATTATTGATGTGTGATATCTTTAAAAGTAAATAATAAGCAAAAGAGAATATTTGTTTAGTTTGTAAGAAATCAGACAAATAAAATATTGTTTTTTAATAATGTGTAGTTAGATTGCTAATCCAGTTTTTATTTAGTTGTTTGCTTGGATCTGTCTAACTGAATTCAAAATAAAAAAAAATACATTGACTATCTAACTAAAAAACTTCTATTTACAATTAAAAATCTATTAACATGTAATATATAAATATAAACAGGTTTTGGATTAAAAGCAATTTAATGTTAAATAAAGAATCTATTTTTGATCCTTTGTTCAAAATTTTAATTTTAATTTATAGCCTGAGGGAAAGTATTTACTCTATATATATATTACATTTTAGTAGACTTTTAAATGTAAATATTAGAAGTCTTTTAATTAAATAGTCATGTATTTTTTTATTATTTTGAATTCTGCAATGACTGATTCAAACAATCAACCTCACCGTATTTACATATACATTAAGCTATGTTTAATACATATATAGCCTTGAGTATTATAACACTTATTATTTATGTAATACTTTGGGTGCAATTTGAAATTTATAATTGCAGTTTGTAATGTTATAATTGACAATTTATTAGTCTGCATTCAGAACAGGTCATATGAGGTTTATTTAAACTTCTTTGTGTCAATAATTTTTCTCTCTATGGTCAAGTTGCAATCTTTAGTATCTATATAAGTATATTGGACCAATTAATAAAGGTGAGATTCTACCTTTATTGTTAAAAGAACATTGCCTTGACAACAATTTGAAATTGTTGATTGTTATTGATATTGGGGTTGTCTAAGTATAAACTAGTTCTTAATGATATGTATATATATACAAATAATCAAAATTACCCCAAATTCACAATTCAACCAGACTAGCCAAAAAAATAAACTCTAAAACACTACTAATGGTTTCACTACAACAAGCAAACTTCTCAAGTGTAAAGAACTACAAAATAATATATTTAAACTAAGCATTTCCCACAATTCCACTTACTTCCCATACACCCTTAATATTAAAATAATTTTTAATTAAGATAATTGCTTCAGAATCATAAGATTTTAATAATAAAGATACTTTAATTCTTTTTTTAAATTTTATTTCTTTCAAAGAAGACAACCTTAGCTTCATCAAAATTAATAGTATATACAAATGTATACATAAATGATTACAGAATGATTGGTCAGTTTTTTTATATCTTGTAGTAATGATTAATGGATACTACTTGACATATTATAATTAGAGATTGTGGCTCACTAAATTTGTAGTGAATTTATATTATAATAATGATATTAAAAACCATCTATAACATGTAACACTTTAATTTGGGTATTTTAATATTAGTGCACTATATATTTATGACAAAATCTTGATATCTATTTATAAAAATTATCTCGTTCTTTATGCAATAATGTATTATTATTTAAATTTAAATTCAAAATTGTATGATTTTTTAAGATAAAAAAAAAAGTAAAACAATAATTGAACAATTATTTATTGTAGCTTTTATAAAATTATAAAGTAACTGATACTCAATTGTTTTTCTATACATACTTCTGTTTAGAATTTATGATTAGTTTGAGAGTCTATTTATATATGCAATGCTTACCTTTTAAATTTTTATATATATTTTGCAAATTTTTAATTTGTCAAATAAATCGATTGAAGTTTGGAATCTTTGTGATTAGTACCCTTTTAAATTTAACTACAATTCACTTGATGAAATAGAAAATGACAATATTCATTGATGATCTCTCTAGAAATTTATATATATATAAAGAAAGTCTTTGATAAGAGTTTTAATATATATATAAAACACCATGTACATCTTAGTTGAACACTTTATAATGCAATGTACAATATAAAATTCATTCTATCCTGCTTCATAAAATTTGTGTCTTCTTCAAACATAAGGTCAGGTTGAACTTGTAACATTTGATATACAGTATTTTTTCTATTTTATGTCGATTTAATGTTTCATATATATATATATATTGCTTATAATACTTTTTTCATATATACTTCAGTGCAAACAAATTTTCTTAAAAAAAAAACTTCTTTATTTTCCTTACAGTTTCAACTGTCTAGCAGTCTTCATCAGAGCATATATTATATATTACATATATCCAAAAATTGTCCTTTCTTCTTCCTATTTTTTTGTGTGATTCTCTTCTGAAAGAAAGTGAAAGAGAAGAATAAGAGAATATACTTCTGATAAGAAGCGAATCACACAAAGAATTAGAAAAAAGAAAGGACAATTTTGAGATATAGGTAATATATAATATATGCTCTGATGAAGACTGCTGGACAGTCAAAACTGTAAGGAAAATAAAGAAGTTTTTTAAGAAAATTTGTTTGCATTGAAGTGTATATGAAAGAAGTATTATAAGCAATATATATATATGAATATATGCAAAGAAAGTGAAAGAAAAGAATAAGAGAATAGATTTAAAGTTATGAGTCTACAAAGTGCTCACTTGATTTTAGTTTTAATTTTTAAAAAAAGTCATTATCTAGATTTTTTCTTATACTTATTTATTTGTTGAGAGAATCTAATATACAAAGGCAAAACTCTCCATACAGTAGTGCCACCCTGTGCTAACCAGAGTAATCAATAGATGCCAGAAGGCTTATGCATAAAATCCCTATCTATTGCCTACTCATCCAATATCCCCAGACTAGTTTCTGGCTTGTGGCCATCATCAGTGAGGAGCCTTGAATCTGAGAGCCCTGCACCTAGATCTTAGGATCTAATGCAACCCTCCAGCAGCCACCTTTTAACTCTACTTTATTACAAAACTATGAGAATGAAATTGGAAAATACAAAAATATTTTCAATCTAAGCTCAATAGCTTATATAGTCATATGGGTCTGAACTCAATTCAGCACCCATACATTTTGGTGCCTTTGGCTCTTAAACAAGCATAGCCACCACTATCCTATTAGGCAGGATTGGTGTTAAACCACTAAACATCACATGATCACCATCCCATACTAGCACATAATTGTAAACAAAGGCAAAATTCTTTTACAACAATTATGTGCTAGTATGGGATGGTGATCATGTGATGTTTAGAATCTAATATATTTCACATAGTACATCCTAGTATTTCAGAGACATATTTCTAATACATACTCAGAATATTTTGTTTGATGTAATAAACAGTTTGGCTTATTGTTCACAAAAAATGCAAATACTACAAATGTGATTTTTGAATTGTATTGATTTTTTAGATTTGGTAGAGATTTTTTTTATAACCATATCAAAATTATCTTAATTTTTATCATAGAGTTTTAAATAGTAATCAGGAATTGTTTGTAAAAGATACAAATCTGTATTTTTATTATTATTTATCCTTTATATCATAGGTAAAACATCATTAACAATAATAACTGATGTACTATTTGAAATGACATTATTTTTGTATAATGATAGACATGGCAATTTTTTTCTGCTTTATTACTATAATCACTACTCATTTTTATTCCTTAATACTATTGTTATGTTTTAGATCTGGTTAAGAGAATATAGATTTCTTGTTGTTTTTTAAGATTAAAATAGAATGTGACAGTTTCTAATCTAATAAAATGTGTTAGTTACCATTTATGCATTTATTTTTAAAGTGGCTACTGTCAAAGAATGCTTATTTGTAGTAGCAACCACTTAATATATGATTTTAATGTTATAACTGTATTTTTGCAGTATAAAATTAATAATTGTAGTTTCTAGAAGTATAAGATATTATATGTAAGTGGAAACATTTGAAATATAGGGGATTTGAACTCAGACTTTCAAGCCACTTCACTATCCACACTATCTCATACTACTGATGAGTACTGGTTTAGCATGAAATATGTATATTGGTGATTATTTATCTTTTCTGCATGTGTGTGGTCATGTATATTAGTACTATGAGTGTCTTGAAAGTTTGAGTTCAAATCCCCTATATTTACAATTAGGATCCAGATTTGAGAATGCCTGGTATTTCAAATCTTGAATGTATAAATAGCAAAATATTAATTGTTATTAACTATGTGATTCATAATTTGTGTTTTCCATAACCACATAAAGAAGAGGCTATTTATTTTCATTTCTGAAGTTGGTAAGAGCAGCCATCAAAAGCGATACTGAATCTATTGATGAGATTTTAGTAATATCTAATAAGATAAATCCAACTAATTTTTTACCTGTGCTGCTTTATAAGATTTTATGTTTGTGTTACAAAGTAGTGATACTGAAATTAATGTAACAGTTGATAAAATAACTAGATAATATAATACTATGACCAATTTAATGTAATGTATTCTACCATTTCAATCTTAAAACTATATTATAACTTTTATTAAACTCTTACTTCACTAAAATGGTTATAAAATATGCATATATAACATCATAAAACAAACACATGCATGTAAATGTATAAAACAGAGTAAATATAATACAAAATATTAACAGAAAAAAAAAGCTTTCAGTGCAGGATACCAAATATGTGACAATAAATTATGACAAAATAAAACAAACATTTATTAATGATTAAAATTCCAGAGGATTCTTAATCCAGATTTTTAAATCTGTGATTTAATATATTAGAATTAGCAATATATCATATTTTTAACAATTTTTCCCCATTATGCACTTCATTACATATAATGGAAAGTAAATATATCAACCAAAAATAGAATTTAAATGAGAATTAGCTATATATTTTTTATATTGACAAATACAGACGAACTAGTTTTATTTTATCATAGTAAATATTGAACAATTAGATTCCCAATATATAATATTTCTGGTTTCCAATATACAATATATCTGGACATGATTTTTGGCCTCGAAAATTAGCATTATATATAGTGAATCAAATAATAGAAAAAGAAAAATGTAAAAGAACATTGACCACGGCCAATTCTAAAAATATATTGCATCAAAGGTTTAGTAGTGTGCGCAACTGAGCATGCTCAGGAGTTTTAATCATTAATTAATGTATTGCACTGTAGGTATATTCTGATGTTAATATTATTATAACATATCTACTCTTTCACACATCGATATATATATATATATATTACTATTTATAGATTATATACAGAGTTTAATTTATTTTGTTTATTACATATATATATATAATACATTAATTTTCACATAAAAATGATATAAACAATTATGTATCATTAATTGTAATTGGATATAACAGTTTATTGAAGGAACTAATAATTTTTATGGTGTCAATTAGACAAATTGCTTAATAATTATGGTACAGTAGTTGTTATAACAATATTAACATTTCATAATTAGACTGTTTTACAACTGTATTAAATTTTAATTAATATTTCAAAAACATTAATTACATTATTTAAATTGTCATTTGTTAAAACTTCAAATATATCTAAAACTTTAAATATATATAAAGTTTACTGTCAACAATGATTAATTATTTTGGAATGTAAATTTTAAATGATAATAGTATATATCTACATGAATGTGTGTGTATACCTACAATCAATCAAATTTTTTATATTCGCCACACATTCCTTTAAAACTTGTTGCAAATCTTAAGTTGGCTTTTTGTGAGAAATGTCTGAGATCAAATTCAACCATTTACATGAATTTCACAAAACAAATCTACAATCATCAAATGATCTAGACCAGGAGTAGTCAACCTTTTTATACCTACTGCCCACTTTTGTATCTCTGTTAGTAGTAAAATTTTCTAACCACCCACCAGTTCCACAGTAATGGTGATTTATAAAGTAGGGAAGTAACTTTACTTTATAAAATTTATAAAGCAGAGTTACAACAAGGTAAAGCATATAAATCTCTATGAAATTTTTTAAAAAGTCAATTAAATTAAAAAAAAAAGAAAGTGCTTCAGTGTCTGACAAAACCCCTACCACCTACCATGAAGACTGGAATGCCCACTAGTGGGTGAAAGGGACTAGGTTGATGTATAAAAAAGATTTGGATAAAGAATTTATATCAGTATACTTGTATAAAAGGTGGGATGATTGTGTTAGGAGGATTGTTGAGTGTTATAGTGGTAAGGAATGGGATAAAAGAATAGAAGCATTAATAAAAAATAGGGAGTTGGAGAGATGGAGAACTAGTATGGAGGGTAAGAAGAGTTTAAATATATATAGAAGTAAACAGAACATTGGATGCGAGTTAATTTATGATAATAGTAAGGAAAGTAGTTTATTGTTTAAGGCTCGAATGGGATCTTTAGCAACAAGAGAATATACATATAAATGAAAAAGTATGGGTGATTTAGTGTGCAAATTGTGTAAGAAAGGTATAGAAAATATTAGGCATCTGTTGATTGAATGTAAATGCT
Source organism: Epiperipatus broadwayi (assembly GCA_028023455.1). Taxonomy (NCBI): domain Eukaryota; kingdom Metazoa; phylum Onychophora; class Udeonychophora; order Euonychophora; family Peripatidae; genus Epiperipatus; species Epiperipatus broadwayi. Next base: position 8,437,497 of record JAQFVV010000004.1, read on the forward strand.
TGAAAGCAGAAAGGGTACAGATAATGAAGTTATGGAAGAATAGATATGAATAAAGTGATTATACAGAAAGTGAGGTTGCGAAAGATAAGAGGGATTTAGATACAAAGGCCATAGAGTTGACAAAGATTATGTTGTGGAAATGGGATGGGGCAGAATATGGGAAGACTTAGAGTGGGGAATGGAAAATAAAGTGGCTAACAGGTTTATCCAGGCATAATTGCTGAAATATTCTTGACTTCATTTAAGGAGAAGCCAAAATACATCATATCACATCACATAAAACACATGAGCAATCAGATATAGTAAATTGATTGATTATAAATATTCATCAAGCATCCTAATCAATAAATTGCCTATATAGCTCTTACATATTGCATGTTTTAATATGGATATAAATTATCTCCATCTAATATAGAATGTAAATATTAAAAAGATGTATAAGTTGAATATTCTTTTATGGTTAAAAAAATTCTGATTGTTATTTCTGTGTGAATGTTTGGATATTTCTGATCTCTAAACTCATTTGACAAATATGGTTTTATTATATAAAATACATGAATATTGAGGGATTGGACTGAGGCATTTTTCACAAGATGACAATTTAAAATTTACAAAATTTAAAAAAATGTACATGATAAATCTGGAAGATGTGGTTGATGATATATATATATATAATTAAATTAAACATAGCTCACTATATATGTAAACAAAGAAAGTAAATCACCCTTTCCCAAGTTATGACTGAAAACACTCTAATGTTGAACAAAGCTATTTTTGATAACTCTGATGTTTATAAGCATACATTTGTTAACATTGTAAACTATGTTTAATTTAAAGTTTACATAATAATTAGACCATCTTTAATTATTACAATCAAGATGTTAAAAATGAGATGCTGTCTTCAACCTTGTATAATATGAGTTTAAGAATTTTTAAGTGCCATATTTCTTTCACTCTGAATTACCAATAATATTGATAAAGATATGCTTATAAGCATCAGAGCTAACAAGAATAGAGTTATTCATCATTTAGAGTGCTTTTAAATTATAGCACAGGGTGAGGATGATTTACACCATTTGTTTTCATATTTTATATACCTATCTAACCTTGAGAATTATTAGCTTTATTGTCTAGGTAAATATAGGTGGAATGTAGTTTGAAAGTTATAATGAACTATTTGTTGGTCTTTTTTCAGAGTAGGTTATATTTACCTGTTTAATGATGTTTATTTAAACTTTTTTGAATTAATAATGTCACTCTTTGTAGTCGAGATGCAATTTTTAGTGTCTTTATAATCACATAGAATACTTATAATTGTGGATTTCCAACTTTAAGGTTGCCTCAATGACATATTTAAATTGTTAATTGTTATTGTTTAAGTGTTGACTGTTTCCATGTATATATATATATAGAGAGAGAGTTATTTCTATATGTGCATAAATTTTAATGTTATTTTAACAAAACCTTTGAAATGTATTTATTTTTTTAGTTTTTATTCATTATATGTATATAAGCAATCTTTAGAATTTTAATATATATACTCATTGAATATATATATATATTGTACCATCCTGGTCAGGCATTTAGTATGTTTATTTTTTTAAATTTTTTTTTGAGCCATTCATTTATTGCTTGCAATGTTATTATTTATTGGAATTGCCAATTGATGTCTTCTTTAACTTTATCTCATTATGTCTAATTTTAAGCCACTATAAACACATTAGTATACAAAGTATTATTTTCAGTTTGATCTTTACCTTTATTTTAAAAATTATACCCAATCTGTTTTGATATCTTATTCTAAAAGTCACTTAAGTTATTATGGAAACAAAAATCATGCATTTTCTTTTAATAAGAATCAGAATGATATCTTGTCTAATTTTATTTTATTATTATTATTATTTTTTATAATCTAAGTTTAAGTTATTATAAAATGAACCAATAGATAAAATAACAATTTATGAATTCTTTTATTTTTATTTTCAAAGTGAGTTGCATCCGGTTTTAAAAGTTATTAATTAAAATTAAAAATATTTAAGTTTAAAAACATATTTTTATTAAAAGTCAAAATAACATTGCTTGTTTTATATTTAATAGGGTATAAATAGCTGAATAATGATTATATGTTTACTATACTTGTATGTGTGAATGAAAATACACATACATGCATGGTCATTGTGAATACAAGATTATTGTACAAGATTTTAAAATTGAAGAATGATGTATTATTTTTTGTTTTAAAAATGAAAATTCTAAAAGAACATATCAGAAACACTCATATGTATTTAGGTAACTTCAATGATTACTCAATATGACTAAAGGAATACCCCTGACATCCATAACAATGTTTGAATTAATTATATCATAAAGCTATTTCAACAAGCAAAATTTATAAAGAAGCCTGTAACTTCAGGTTGAGTCTCTTTTTCTTATTTGCTGTTGTCTATATAGGATATATATTTAACAGTTTAATCACTATAATGTGTTAAGCATTACATTTTTTTAAAAAAAAATTGTCTATAAATTTAGAAATGTATATTGTTGATAACATTATAAATAATTAGATAGAAAGGTTCAACAGTTATAACTTATGCTAAAATGTAAATTTTTGAGACTTCTTTTTAAAATAACAATGAAAATTTTATTGTCCTGTATGTGTTCAGAAAGTCTTTACAAAAGAAATTTTCAATGTTACTTAAATTCAACCTGAATATTTATATACATATATGCCTTAGAATAATGTATATTATTACTAAGGGATTTGTTAAAATGGAACAATTAATTTGTTGAAAGAATGCTAAAAGTTTTGATCTAATACATTGTGTTATAACATGTTTGACGCCATCTAGTGGAATGATTTAACTTATAAATCTTAATAAAATGCTTACTATAAATCTATATACATGCTTATACCCTACATTGCCTATGGATTATTAATACTAATAAATAAAATGATAATTACTTTGAAATGAAAATTATGAATTTTAAAGCACATTGAATATAGATTAAAACCTGTTTAAAGGATTTACATATGTTTTCTGTGTGCTCAATAAATTAATTACTACTCTAAACTAACAATGGAAATTAATATCTGTTTACACATATATTTATTAATAAAATTAAAATCATAAAAATAGACAGAATAACTTATAATGTAGTAACAGACATTTAAGAGAATTAATGTGTCCTAATATTTTATGGAAAATTAGTAGTCATTTCATCAGAATCAATTTCAAACATAATGCTCTTTTCTATTTGGATGCTGCATTTTAATTATTGGATTTTGATGGATTATATTTTCAACTTGGTGAAAGAAATCTAAGGTACAATAGAATCTATGGTTAATAAGCATTCATCATTTTTATAGGTCATTTGATTTATTTAAGGTTTAGCTTTATGTTTATATTTAAAAGAGATTCTTTTGTATATGAGAGAATGTTTAGATGTATACTTAATCCAAAGAAATATTGCAATAGTCTTCTAAAGTTTATAAATAATAGTTAATTAGATTTTTATCTGATAAACTGTTTAGGTTAACTCAGTATCTTTATGATAGAAACTATTTCCATTTATGATTTATTTTATAATTTCATATTTATTTTGTCAAAAATTGATTCATAAAGTATTTTCTTTTGATTTTGGAGTGTTTTGTCCTGCATAACTTATTAGTATAAACATGCAGGACACAATATAACATATTAAATTTTAATTCACATAATATATCCTTAATTTTATTTATTTTATTATTATCTATTGTAAATAAACTATCATTGGTATTATTAAATTGGTTGAATTTCATTTATCTTAATAACTGCCAAGTCTAATAACCAGAATCTATATTTTAGAAAGAAACATTATAAACAAGTTTCAACTAGTGAATAATATAAACATTATTATTATACTGATGTTTGACAATTAATATAACATTGTATGAGTGTTCATTGGTTTCACCAATATTGGTGAATTTTGTAATTAAAATTTGCTCAGTTATTGAGTTTAGTATTATACACTTTTAAATACAATATAAGTTTAACACACAACAGCCTTGGGATTATTTAAAATAATTATCAATTGTAAATTTATTTAAAAAAATAGAATTAGATTATCTTGTTTATAAATAACATGTTAAATGCTTGTATTTACATTCATTATTTATTTAGGTAAGATTATTTTGATGCTCTTATCTTATAATTTACAGGACATCAATAAGAGCTAGTTTTTTTATTATTTACTTTAATTTCAATTGTATTGGTGTAACTTGTAGATTTAAAGCCAGGTGATATAAACAGTCTTTTATTTTTTCTTCAATATTTTTTATCATTATAAACTTTGAGTATTTGATTTGATTTTAGAGAGTCTCTATCTCATTGGCATCCCACACCATTATAATTTTTATGCCTCAATTCATAAGGCATATCATAAAATTTCCCTTGTGTTTTATTCAAATTTTGTCCCAGGATAGATTGGTATTTTAATTTGGGTACATAACAAATTCTTCTCATTGCTCCCATTTTATTCCAGTACAATATAATAAATTAAAACAATAAGAATATAAAAATTAAATTCATCATTATTCTTACAAACACCACCACATTCATAAAACTTTCTTATGCATTATAATTATGAAACTGAGTGGTGTTACCATATGGAGAATTTGCCTTTGGGATCTTACTTTTGCTTTTAAAAAAATTGTAATTTAAAAAATTATGTCATTTTCACTAAATAAATTATTTAAAATAATTCACCTACTGTACTTTATATATATATATTATGCAATACCTTTATCTGTGCTTCTTTGTATATAGATAAAATATACATGTATAAAGTAATTCTTCAGCAATCTGACACTCTCTGGGTAAGCTGATCCCCTTATAAACATGACTGGGTTATTGTGACATTTAGGAAAGATATAATTCAGTAACTGTTTGCATACAATCATGTCCATTTAGTTTAGAAATTGACAGACTTCAGGCATACAGTTTAGTACACAATAGGAGCTTTGGACAACAGATAAAAGCTGGGCCTTGTCTCTATGTAAATCTATATTCTACCATTATGAACTAGCAGTGGCTGACTTGCATTGTCTTTTCATTGCTTATAACTTTATGGGAACTTTCTATAACTCTAAAACTAATCCCCCCTTTTTATTCACCTTTTTATAGTCAGGCTGGAATTTAAAAACAGTAATTAAAGATAAGATTTCTCTATCTTGAGTGTAAAAAGTTAATAACTCTTTTTAACCTAATATAGTCTTTTGAAAAACATCTGTGGAATTTTTATGAAAATATGTTACACAAGCATTAATTAAAAAATATTAATTTTATCAAAATAGATAGTGGAATTTTATACTTACCAATATGTGTATTGTAACATAAAAACATAATTGTTTTAATTTCAAAAACAGAATTACTAAAATAATAATTAGACCTTTTTAAATGTTTAATTTATAATAAAAAAAAATTAAATTCTAATCCTTAACTGTTATTCCACTGTCATATAGAAAATATCTAAAAAAAATTTTTGTCTATTTATTTCTACTTTTCCTTTCAACTTTACATATATGTAATGATATTGTTATTTGATATATGTGCACATACACTATGTGATTGTATGCTGTGAGACATATAACCATCTCAACATATATATATAATTAATATGTTCCAAACCCTTTAAATGCTATTTAATAATTATTGATTACTCAAGTTTACTATAGACTTAAAGGATTGTTTTTGTTTTATTATGCATTGCATAAATTAAAAAAAAAAACTATTAACATTTCTAGTGAGGAAAAAAGATGCCTACAGCAGAAAGCATTAAAATATAAAGTTCTTGACCTGGAGTCAGATTTGTATAATTGTTCAAGCAGGTTGACTTGGGTTCCAAATATTAAGTTGTTTTGAAATTGACTATTGTAGTTTCAATATGAAAATAAAGTTAATTACTACATACAATTACTAGATACAAAACTGCATTATTTCTAATTTTGAACTCCAATCCTCACAGATATAGGCAAAAGCCAGAAGGCAGTCTAGCTTTGGGTATAAGAATGCACTATCACATGATAGTCAGTGACCAATCAACATTACTATAGATGGCACTAAAATAGAAAGCTGTTTTTATTAAATGACAAAAAAAATGTGTAACACTAATTCTAGAAACAACTTTTAAGTTTAGTTAGTTAAATATTTCTATTTCATTTTTTTATTTCGTAGTTAGTTTCAGATTCAATATAATAATATTAATAGTTAGTTATTTCACAGCAGTTACTTCAAGGCAAATGATATATTAGGGCACATTTCAGAATAATGTGATTTTTGCAATTGCCTAATTGAATCTGAAAAAAAAAACCCATTGAGAATGCAGGATATTATATCCATTTGAACCAACTCACAAAAAAGTAGCCATAATATATGCTACTACTCATCTATAAATAATAATAAATTACAAAATTATACAGATAACTTTCTATTTAAAGTAAGAAATAATATAACAATCTGATTTTTATTAATTTTAAAAAATCATATTTGTCAAGTATTATTCGAAAAAAAGAAAAAAATGCAATCCAAGTTGCTACATCAATCAACATTATAATTTCAATATCAAAAATAATAATTAACAACGGAAATAAAGCATGTATATACCAAATTTAAATATTTTATGACTGTCTGAATAAAGAATTTTACATCTCTTAGCTTTAAATGCATAAAAAATAAACACATCCCTAAGAATAACAATTAGGTTAGAATATAAACAAAAGCAAAACTCCCCATACAGTAGTGCCACCCTGTGCCAAACAGAGTTATCAATGGATGCCAGAAGGCTTGTGCACTACTGTATGGGGAGTTTTGCCTTTGTTTACAACAAATTATATGATAGTACAGAGATGGTGATCATGTGATGTTAAGTTAGAATATCATAAAATTTTTTAAAAATATTTTTTTTATAAACAGGCTGGTCTTCAAAGTTAAAAAAAATAAACACAAAGTTTCAGGTTGATATTATTTATGTGTTTATATATATTTTTTTAGCAGAATTATTTTATTTAAACAAATATCCATTACAGTTATATTTTCAATTGCTATTATTTTTCATATATTTTTAAAATCGAATATGATATTACCTTGCTATAGAGTAATTATTTTGCATAAATTATTCAATGACCCCAACATGTACAAACAGCGCTTCAGTTTGATTAATATTATCCCACAAAGTTATGTTTGGATTGATGATTCCTTTATTGGATTTTTTCTATCTGTTCTTATTATTTTATAGTGAAGATTTTTTTGGAAATACAAACGTACAAAAGAGTGCTTCCGTTTGATAAATATTAATCCATAAAGATATGTGTGGATTGATGATTCATTTACCCCATTTTTTCTATCTGTTCTTACTGTTTACAGTGAAGATTTTTTTGGAAATACAATCATCATATAACTCAATAACTTACTGTATATATATTTTATTATTTCTATTTAAATAAAATATTATTTAGATTTTGTAAAATAGAAAAAAAAGTGCTGTATAAAATAACATTTAACATCTGAGTGCAATAAATTGAATTTTCCAAAATTCAAAACTAAGTGTTTGAAGCAACATTCTTGGTTATTAGATTAGTAATTTTTTTTCAATTTACTATTCTAAAATAAAATGTGGAAAATATAATCGTAAATACACATATATTTGAGTACAAAAAGTTTTTTTATACAAACAAAATTGAATTTTTTATTATTAAAATGTATAGTAAATATAGTTTATTAATATAAAAAATTATTTAAAAATTACAATAATTACTAGTATAATGAAAACTATTATTCTGGCTACAAAAATGATACTTTATTAATATGTGAAACCAATCATTTTAAATAAAATTATGCAAATTAGTTAAGATACAGCTGTCAATCATTTTTTTTAAAATTTTTGGTATTCTGTTATTTATAATTACATGTGTAATATATTACTTTAAATTGTCAGTAAATGCTACATTTTAATATGTTTGTATTATTATCAATGTGTATACTTAAGAATCCTTTATAAACATAACTGGATATTTTAATGATTTACAAAATATTCCACCTAATTCAAATTAGATTGTTAATATGTTAACTGTGCATCTGACATTGATGTTATATAGTGAAAAAAGTTCATATTTTTCATGAAGTTGTTTATTTAGTGATATGATGTGATGCACTATGAATTCTCCTTTATCAAAGTCAGGAATCTCTCAGAAACTGTGCCCAGAGAAATCTGTTAGCCACCTACCCTTCTCTTTCATGATGCAATGTGATGCACTGTGACCTCCTTTTTAGAGTCAGGAATCTCTCAGCCACTATGCCTAGAGAAACCTGTTAGCCACTTTACCTTTCCTTTCTATTCCCTGCCTAAGTTTTTCCCATATTCTTCTCTATCCTGCTTCATTCCATTTCCACAACATAATCTTTGTCAACTCCATGGCTTTTATATCTAAATTCCCATTATCTTGTCCCAAATGCAGAATAAAACCCAAGAACTTACTTTCTGTATAATCACTTTGTTTACCCTGCTACTACTATTCCCTTCCATACAATTCTAACTACATCATATTTATTATATAAAAACACTTAATTTCTATTAATTCATTCTAGACAGTGGTGAAATCTGTCTTTATTCTGAACCATTTATGTAAAGATTAATGTAATCACAATGCTATCACCGCTTGTAGTTGCAGACTATCTTTAATGAGAAAGGCAGAAAGTGAATGAAAATTACTTATTCAAATTACATTGTTGTCCTACTGCTATTGCTATCTAATTTCCTCATTAAATCTAGGTTTATTTAATTGACTGTAAATGAATAACTTGCTGCCTTTGCCTAGAACTAACATAATTACATTATTATATTGATTTAAAATGCTTCATATGAAAGTTTTAAATGTATTCTTGACAAATACTATTTTCAATTAAGTACATATAGCAACAACTTATATTAGTGAAAAAAGTTAGATTGGCTATTTTATTATTAATAATACTTTATGTAGAAGAAAAAAACTTTTTTCTTTATCACAGTTATTTGGTAATTAGATGTACTGCTATAAATTGTAATACTCAAATATAAAAGTAAGATATAGGTACCATGATAAGGTAAAAAAGTATTTTATTTATAAAAGCAAAACAAAGTTAAGATTCAGATAGCATTTATGTACAGTAAATAAAGATAAAACAAGTATTGATAAACATTCTTTATGTTTACACAAGCTGCTTTTCACAGAGGCAAAACTTTCCATACAATAGCACTACTCAGTACAAGCCAGAGTAATCAGTATATGCAGGAAGGTCTGTGCATAAAATCCTATCTAATGCCTATTTATGCAATATCCCCAGACTAGTTTCTAGCATGTGACATTCTTCAGTGGAGCCTTGGATCTATGAGCACTATTCCTAGATCTTAGGATCTAATGCAACCCTACAGTAGCCATCTTTTATTTTTTTTTAGCTATCTGTAAAGCTTTGAGTCAAAATGAAAACACAATAATGTTTTCAAGTTAATGTCATTAGCTTGTGTAGTTGTATAAATCAGAACTCAGTTTAACATCCATACTTTTTGGTGTATTTGGTTCTTTAATAACTATAGTCACCATAATCATCATAATTATCAAGTGGAGTTTGGTGGTTTAATACCAATCCTGCCTAATAGGATTATGGTGACAATGGTTATTAAAGAACTAAAGGCACCAAAAAGTATGGTTGCTGAACTGACTTCAGATCTATACAACTACACAAGCTAAAGAGCTTAGTTTGAAAACATTATTGTGTTATCATTTTGGAATCAAAGCTTTATAGTTAGCTAAAAAAGTAAAGGGTGGCTGCTAGAGGGTTACATTAGATCTTAAGATCTAGGTGCAGTGCTTTCAGATCCAAGGCTCCTCGTTGATGAAATCCACAGGGGATATTGGATGAATAGGCATTAGATAGGGATTTTATGCACAGACCTTCTTGTGTCCATTGATTACTCTGACTTGTACTGAGTAGCATTACTGTATGGAGAGTTTACCTCTGTGAAAAACAGCTTGTGTGAGCATATAGAATAGTGATCATATGATGTTTGATGGTTTAATAACCAATTCTGCCCATTAGGATTATGGTGACTATTATTATTAAAGAACTATAAGACACTAAAAAGTATGGATGCTGAGCTGAGTTTAAATCTATACAATTATACAAGCTAATGAGCTTAGCTTGAAAACATTATTGTGGTTTCATTTTGGACTGAAAGCTTTAGAGTTAGCTAAAAAGTAAAAGGTGTCTGCTGGAGGATTGCATTAGACCCTAAGATCTAGGTGCAGTGCTCTCAGATCCAAGTCTTCTCGCTGATGAAGCCACAATCTAGAAACTAGTCTTGGGATATTGGATGGATAGGCCCTAGATAAGGATTTTATGCTCAGACCTTCCTGCATTCATAGATTACTCTGGCTTGCAATGAGTGGTGCTACTGTATAGAGTTTGCCACTGTGATAAAAACGTTATTTTGTCAGAGATTGAGATAACCACTCAGTGAACATATTAAAGCTTACTTATTCCTAATCATTTATAATAATATATATTAGAAAAATATAGCATTTTCCATAATGATTTTTTATTTACTAATATTAATAGCATTGATTAATATTAGTCTTCATAAAAATAAACCATATATTCGTAAAGATTATTAAGAGTGATGATAAAGTGAAACATCACTATGAGATAATTCCCTTTATCTAGAATTTATTCAAATAATATCAATTGATAAATGAATATTTATTGAAAGAAAAATATCTATTGCATCTCTTTGTTATTATTAGCTAGGTGGTCCCTTTCTTGGCTTTACCCATTACCTTATCTTCAATTTGAACTTTACTGAATAGTTATAATTTGTTTTGATTAAGTAGAAACATTTTTTTCTTTTTGTTAATGAAAAATTTTACATAAGAAAGAAGGCTAGACAAATTAATGTACAAATTTTAAATTTAAGGAGACATATAATGTTAATTTTATACCAGCAGTAATAATCATAGAAGAGACATTTTGGTATAATTAAAACATCCTCATAGCATGGCAAGATCTGTGATTTGTGAATAGTCAAACAAACCATGAACATTTTACAAATCACATTTAAGCTAAATAATTTTATTCAGATAAATAATCCAGTAATAATCGAAAAATAGTTAACTGACTATTACTAGTTAAAGAATAATCATTCAGGTTAATTTAGGATGGCCAGATTATAAATAATCCAATTATAAAAAAATAGTGTTATCACTTCTATGGAGGTATGATTGCTCTTGTATGTATTGACCCCATTGTCTACTATTACATTTTATCTATAGAGTATATTGAAGAAAATGACCTTCAAGAAAGGTGAATATTCAAGCTTCTAGTAATAATGGTATTCTTGAGAAAACAATCTTTTCATAAGTGTTTGACATTATTGTTGATAAATTTGTATTTTTGAAACAGATTTATGCTAAGTACTTATGTTCATTTGCTTACCATTAGCAATAGTCATTCACAAATGACTAAGATCATTCCAACTTCAAGAGAATAATATAAAAAAAAGAAGAAGTAATACTACACTAGAATTGAGTTTTGCAATGACAATACAAAACAATGGTGATCAACATGTATATTCAAATATAACCCATACTGATCAATTTTCTATTTATTGGCTATTTTGCAATGTTGTATTATAATTTCTACAGAAAACTTTTTTCCCCACAATATTTGAACATCATCTCTAGTTGTGGCTCCCATTGTATTTTATGCCGCATCTTCCCGATAAAACATACAACGTTATACTTCTTTAAAATGTCTGATATAATCCTTACATTGTAAATTGAGTCTACTTTCCCACAAAGCCATGCTCAAGATCCCCATAAAAACTTCTTTTAGAAAATTTGGTATTGTTTAGCCATTTTGCATGACCAATCCAATAAAGATGTACTCTTACATTAATGGAATTTCTAGTATCATACCCAGCAATTTGAAGAATGTATTGATTGGTCTTTTAATCTCATTATTATATGATTAAAATTTTACTTTTCTAATGCCTTTTTTACATTAATTAGGTGTCCATGTCGAACTTCCATATAATAAATTAAGTAAATTAACAGCTCTACATATAGTTAATTTAATTTTAACATTTCTCTGTGATGATATACTATCTTTTAATTTTTTAAAAGCAGCATCAAGATATTAGAATTTGTACTTCACCTCCACATCTAAGTCTACTTTTTTATTCAAAATCCTACCAGATAATTAAATCAGTTTATATTCTCATGCTGTTAACTATCCAAGCTAAAAATTACTGAGTATTTTTTCTATCACTAATTGATAAAAGATATGAGTTCAGAAATGTCCAAGTTCTATATAATATGTTAAATATAATCAAATTATTAAACATTGCAACAGATTTAAAAGTGGTATCTATCACCTTGTCAATGCATATATATGTTTGCAGAGTGAAATTTGCTGTTAACTGAAATGAGACTCTTTGAGGCCTAAAGGAACTGAGTAGAGAAAATCAGAATTGTGCACTCCATACATTCTTGTCATTACAGCTGTTATTATTATATGATTATTAATATAGTATATGAACATGGATAGATTCCTAACCAACATGCATCATGGTAAGTTGATTGATTTTTACCTCTCTTTTCAAGAAACACTATAGTCTTTCTTCTTAGATTTCCTGAAAGTTCTTAACTGAATTATGAGTTATTTTCTTGAAATTAGAATAAATGTATGTGAATAATTTTTTTAAATAGATAATCACAATCATGTCAGATTTAACTATGGCCTTTATTCTCAAGAAATTGTAAAGTCATCAGCTGAGACAATTGGTGGCCAATTTTGTGAACTGAGGCTGTCATTTGATGACTCTTTATTTACTACTTACTCTGCACTGAAAGATCATTTGCAAGTGAAAAAACATTGTAAAACTTGGAAGAACTCTCTTATATTAAATGGGGGAATTATTGTACTTTGCATAGAAAAAGGCAGAGGCAATTGATGTAAAAAGTGGACATGTACTATATTATGAAAGCACAAACATTGCAAGTGAAAGTGGAGTAGGAGTCATTATAAATAACAAAGGAAGAACACTGTGAAGATTGATGGGTGTATCAGACAGAATAGCAAGATTAAATTATTCAACACAATGGTAGATACCTAATGCAGATAATTCAGGTTTATATACCAAGTTGTCATTGTGATGAAGTAGAACATTTTTATATGGATGTACAAAAGGCTTTTGATCAGACCAAACAACATTTTAGAAATTTCATGAGAGACAGTAATGCTAAAATTGGTAAACAACTGAAAGATCCAACATGTTATGGGTAAATTAGTTTTTGATGATTAAAATGAGAGAGAACATACATTTATAGAGTTTGCAGAAAAAACAACTATATTACAAATTCTTTCTTTGATAAAACTTCTAAACAGAAATAAACATGGAAACATGCAAACAAAAGTACAGCAAAATTGTATTATACTTTGCCTAACAGAAAATATATATTTGAAGAATGTAATATTTTTAATAAATTCAACACAGGAAGTGTTCATCAATTAGTGAGATATAAGACACATGTTAATGCAAAATTAGAGAAACAAAAATCATTAAGAAAAACAGCATTAATAATTGATATTCCCAACCTTCTATTCCAATGAATTTAAATTAGAACTTACAAATAAATCATTTTCAAAAATTAGCAGATTTCGAACATGGTTCAGATTTGAACAAAATTAATAGGAAGATAACTGATAGACTCTTCAAAACTGCAACAAAGATAGCTGGTACAAAAAGAGCAGCAATTGACCAGTAAAATTTCTATTGAAACAATTGATGAATAAAAGAAGAAATATAAAAGTACACAAAATGTCACATAAAATAATCAATAATGATGTAAGAAAATATATTTGTGAATTAGTAAGGAAAGCAATAGAAGAGAACAAAAGTATCAAAAGTGCAAAACAACATTTTAACATTACTTCTGCAATGAGAAATGATAATGAAATTATTATTAAAAAGAGAAATGGCATCTTGAAATATATAGGAGAGTGGTTAAGAATTATATAAAAGGAAAGAACAAAAAAGTATCTTCTACAACTTCCTATATCTTTTGAATTGTCTAGGATTTTAAATGAAGAATAAATGTAAAATATAAAGAAGCAGGGAAAGTTTTAGGTAATGATGGAATTATAATCAAAATCTTAAAAGAAACAGTGAATTGTTGGCAAAGTTATGTAGTAATTGTCAAAATAACAAAGCAGTGCCAGATAATTGGAAGAATGCAGTATTAATATTAGTATTTAAAAAAAGTGATAAATAAAATATTCATCATTAAAGAATTACCATACTGTCATTACATTTCATCTACAGACATTTTGGGATTATAGGTAATCCAAACAATAAGCTGAATTTAAGTGGTTTTAGTACAATGGATTATATCTAAATATTGAGAAATTATAGAAAGAACCAATGACTATGAATTGCCATTATGCTTAGGATTTATAGATTATTAAAAGGCATTTTACTCTGTCACCATTTCTTCAATAATTAAGCATTGGGCCATTAAGGTGTAGATCCAATATATTGTTATATTCTGAAGAGTATTTATAAAAATATAATAGCAATAATTAGATTACATAATAATACTAGAAATATTAACATTGAGAAGGATGTAAGACAAGGTGATTTGATATCTCCAAAACTTTTTGCAGCAGTTTTGTAATAATTATTTTGTGGATTACAATGGGAATCTAAGAGAATAAAAAATAATTAAGATTATTTAAGTCATTTAGATTTTTCAGAAGCCTGTCCATTAAAGTTTGAACATTTGCTATCTTAATATAAACTGAGTACTGATTGTATATATGTAGGGAAATTGTGATCTGGACCAACTGATGAGAGATGGTTCAGCATGAAATACATATATTGGAGATCATTTATTTTTTTTACATGTATGTGGTCATGTATATCAGTTGTATAAAATGGATTTGCTAGATTTAGGGAGCTTGAAAGTCTGAGTTCAAGTCCCTTATAATATATATATATATATAAACCAATCATAATGCACAAGTTTTAAATAAAGGTTACACTTGCCCAGTTTTATTTTAAAATATATTTAATTAAGTGCTACAATTATATATGTATTTTGTAATGATATTATGGGTATAGCATAAACATATATTCATATATTTTTATATAATTTTTATTACAAATAATAATTTATTTTAAATGATAAAAAATACTCAAATTAAAATCTATGAATAAAAGCAGAAGCATAATATTTTCAAACTGAATGCCTAAACAAATTTCCAATTGAAAATAAGTATATAATATACTAAGACAATATTAAAAAATATATAAATAAAATTCTTATCGAAAATGACAATCAGCCTTATCCACAATTTGACTAATGCATTCTTAAAATGTAATTCTTCAAAGAATTACTGAAACATTATAATGCGCATATTATTTAAATTTGTTTAGAAATACTGGAAAAAATAGTAATAGAATTGAATAATTCTTAATTAGCTCTATATTAATTAGTTGACTATTAATTTAATGAATTATATTTGTAAAGCGCATACTCATTACTTTAAAGTAATATACATTAAGGCTACAACCTTAAAACTATGCGCCTGAAAAAACGACAGTAGGGACCTCTGGAAATCTTTAACACAAGATTTATTTACAAGAGGCTGCTCTTGTCTTGTAAATAAATCTTGTGTTAAAGATTTGCAGAGGTCCCTACTGTCGGTTTTTTCAGGCACATAGTTTAAAGGTTGTTGTAGCCTTAATGTATATTACTTTAATTAATTAAACAAATAAGAAAGGATGAATAATTTCAAATTAATATGGATACAAATGAATTGGCTTGATTACTGTTTTTAAATATTATGCTTTTATGTTAAAAAAGCTAGTGATGTATATAAAACATATGCTTAGAGTTTGAAATTACAATTAATGCACAAATTATAAAAAGTACAATAAAATATGGAAAGTTGTATGGTAAGAAAAAAAAAGCAAAGAACAAAAAAGAACTGAACTGAAATAAATCAAAATTGTCAGCAGTAACACTAATATAAAGATTAATGCATTTAAATAATATAATTACAATCAATACATTTTACTAGCAGTATTAAATTGTAATTATATAGAAATTAATCACCTTTCCTCAGTAATGCTATTCTATAATATTAAACAATTCTTATTTTCTCAAAGTCTTTATCTTTCAACTGGGGCAAGAGGACCCTTGCAGTTAACATCACTGTTTAATATTATATGACACTAATGAGGAGGGGTGATTACCATCTACATGATTAAATAATATAGATAAATATCATATTA
The DNA here is from genome assembly GCA_028023455.1 of Epiperipatus broadwayi. NCBI lineage: Eukaryota > Metazoa > Onychophora > Udeonychophora > Euonychophora > Peripatidae > Epiperipatus > Epiperipatus broadwayi. Next base: position 8,453,862 of record JAQFVV010000004.1, read on the forward strand.
AAATAAAGAAATAACAAATAACATAGAGACAATACTTAACTATTTCTTTAAACCAAAACAGAATATCAAATACTGAATTATTAAAAAAAACTTGCAAAAGCTGTAAAGATCATTTATGTACATTAATCTACTAATGGAGGAAGAATATTATATAATATTCAGTTTAAAACAGGCAAAAACTCACTATACGTATTGCCACACACAGCAAGACAACAACAACAGTTATAAGCAAGCATAAGAAATGGTGATCATGTAATATTCAGTTTATATTAAAATAAGTTTTTAACATTTTACTTTCTTTTCTATTAGAATATGATAAAATTAATGAATGAATATTTATTTTGAATTACAGTAAGAAATATAAAAAAGGATCAAGAATGAATAAATATTAAAAATGATTTATTAATAGCAGAGATATACCTTTTAAATGACAATGAAATGCAAAATCAATAGTAATAAAAAGGAAATTTATTTTTAAAAATTTTGTAAACTTTTGTATTCAAACTTACTATACATACAAATTCTAGATATGTAAAAATATTTTTTTCAAACCAAACTATTTGACCTAAAAGTTTTTTATTAAAAAATATTGAAGATTCGTCTTACTTCCTGATTTCAATGAGGCATTAATAAAGAGAGAAATATAGAAAATATTAAAATAGTCAATTATGTTTTCAAAAGCACCTAACTATTATCTATTTAAGTTTCAATAAATATTGTAGAAATATAGCTTTAAATATATAGTATGTTTACAAGAAAAGTAAAAACTATAAAAGGGAGGGCCTTAATCAGTGTTGTCATTTGACTTCATCTACTTAATGTTTGATTCCATATAAGTAATCAATAACTCTTATGTTTCCAAGTAAGCATACTTATTTCTTTTAAATACTGACTCATAGTTAAACTAATTAACTATCTGTTTATGGACATATAAATAGTTAACCAAATAATCTTAGAGAGTAAACAAAGAAGAAAAATAAACAAAAACCCTTACTTTCATGAACTTTCCTATATTAGTGATTAATATTGCCTTCACTATTTCTCTGTAAAGAGACAGTTAAGAGAAATGCAATGGTTGTTTATTAAGTCGAGTAATATTTGTTAAAAGTTTAAATGAGAGATAATTCCCAACACCACTGATTTAATATTATTTTGATCAGTTTAAAAATCCAAAACTGTTTACATTTTCAGGTTTATAATTATTTATATATATTGTCAACATTATTTTCACCAGTATCAATTCAATTCAGAATGAAGGTTTATTCAACTTTAATCTAGTGTCCCAAATCCATTGCTTCTTTATATTATTCCAGTTCTTTAAATCATATAACCATCTTACACATAGTTTTTTTCTAGATTTTTTGTGATTTTGGGGGATCCAGTTTAGGATACATACATATATAATTATAACAATTATGGATATTATTTATTTAAATAAAAATTATTATTATAAAATATGCTAAAAAATTGAAATGAGTTTGAATTCATATTTTATTAAATGTCCTATTTAATCTATTTTGAAGTATCTGTGTAATATAATTTGATATAAGACAAATTACAACATCAGAAATATAAATGGGTGTGTGTGTGTGTCTTTTCATGTTATCATCAGAAACATCACATATTCATAAATATTAATTACTTTAATTAAATTTCAAAAAGAAAAGCATGATTAATATAGCTTATTACAATAGCAAAACATTTTAAAGCATAGAATGTACAGTTCATTTATAAATTCTTTGATTACGATAGAATGACAGCCTGTTAAGCTAATTGCGCAGACGCTGTGAGAATGTTATTAATAAATGAATACCTTTGAACAACCACATGATATAGTATTTATATAAGAGTAAAAAGGAATCCTCTTACTCTTATGACTCAAATGTTTATATATGAGCAAATCTAAAGTAGTTGTAACGAAGGCGTGACTACATAATAGTCACTTATATAGTAATTTAAAGTGACTATTATGTAGTCACGCCTTCATTACAACTACTTTAGATTTGCTCATATATAAACATTTGAGTCGTAAGAGTAAGAGGATTCCTTTTTACTCTTATATAAATACTATATCATGTGGTTGTTCGAAGGTATTCATTTATTAATAACATTCTCACAGCATCTGCGCAATTAGCTTAACAGGCTGTCATTCTATCGTAATTATAATCGCATGCAAGACGTTATAAAATAAATGCTTATTTATGTATATGATTAAATTCTTTGATTATAATGCTTAACAAATCTTCAAATAAATGAGTATTAAAATGCAAATCAAATTCCTACTTTATATATAAAAAAACATATAAATAATTCAATAATATGTCTTTCTTGAAAATTTTGTTGTTCAATGTTGATAATATAAATAAAGGGAAATCTTATATATTCTGCTATCTATGAATTCTACATAATATAAATCATAGCATCTACTGAACCTTAATGAAACTTAGTTTTAAGGTCATATTTTAATATATATGCATAGTCTTATTACAAAACTATAATCTTTCAGTTTATTAAAAGAATGATTATCATAGCTTACTATAGTAGTATTTTCAAAATCAAAAGAAAGGGATGTATGATAAATTTCAACACATATATTATTATTGTAATCTTCTGGTATATAATGTTGTAAGTGAGAAATGCATCATATTATCTTTCATTCAAATTCAATGTTAAATATTCATGATATACTCAAATTCAAAAAGCATTTTAAATATAAATATACATATATAACAACATTTTTGAGATTCAATTCAAAGAAGGTATATATAAAACCTAATTTAATATTTAGCTTTCTGTCAAAAAAGTATTTAACAACAAACATATTTATTACCATATAAATGGAAATAATAATCAAATGGTTTTTAGACAGGAGGTCACTTTTGAGTATTAAATGGATTATTTAAACTTAAATAAAAATTATTTTACTATAGATTAATTAATTTGATCTGTCATAAAATAGTGATATCTAAATTTCAACAAACCTTATATAATAAGTAAAATATTAATATAGTAACTTTACATTTTACTAAATATTCTAAATTTTTTATTTAATTTAAAAAATTTCATTCAGTTTCAAAATCTTAGGCTAAAATTTAACTTTAGTTAATAAATATCCAATGTATAGTTAGTTATATGTTGGATTATTTTCATTATGTAATAGAATTACTAAATGTTTTTAGCTGAAAACACAGGCTTATTATACACCTGTATCCATACATGTAATATACAGGGTATATGAGCACAGACTTTCACATGACCCACCATTCTCCACTCTATCTAATAACACTGATACACTTGAACACATATGTTGAAAAGATAAATAATCACCAATATACATATTTCATGCTAAACCAGCAATCATCAGTTGGTCCAGATTACCATCTCTACACATATATGCTATAAGTGCTTAGATATATTAAGATAGCCAATCTTCATACTATAATGGACAGGCTTCAATCTACTCCACACTCCAACTCTTCAACCATCCATCCAATTGAAAATCTGATGACGGAATGCTCAAAAGCCACCCTGAGGCCAGATTCTCATCACACCCATGTTGACCTAAGGTCAATCTGACCCCTTATGTACAGGACATAATCCATTTAATACATATACAAGGGATGAGCAGACATCTCCACTATGTAATAACTGAAAACACAGGCTTATTATACACCTGTATCCATACATCTAATATACCGGGTATATGAACACAGACTTTCACATGACCCACCACTCTCCACTCTATCTAATAACACTGATACACTTGAACACATATTTGTTGAAAAGATAAATAATCACCAATATATGTATTTATGCTAAACCAGCAATCATCAGTTATGTATTAAATGGATTGTGTCCTGTACATGAGGGGTCAGATTGACCTTAGGTCAACATGGGTGTGATGAGAATCTTGGCCTCAGGGTGACCTTTGAGCATTCCATCATCAGATTTTCAATTGGATAGATGGTTGAAGAGTTGGAGTGTGGAGTAGATTGAAGCCTGTCCATTAAAGTATGAAGATTGGCTATCTTAATATATCTGAGCACTTATAGCATATATGTGTAGAGATGGTAATCTGGATCAACTGATGATTGTTGGTTTAGCATGAAATACGTATATTGGTGATTATTTATCTTTTCAACATATTTGTGTTCAAGTGTAACGGTGTTATTAGATAGAGTGGAGAGTGGTGGATCGTGTGAAAGTCTGTGCTCATATACCCTGTATATTAAATGTTTTTAGAAAAATTCAGAGTTCTATACATATATTTTCTCTATATATTTTAGTAATAACCCTCAAAATAGAATTAATAACTTTTTGAAGATGTTAAGAAAAGTATAAATAAACCATCAATTTTTCTAAAAACATTTAATATTTCAATTCAATGATAGAAATATAATTATAATTAAAATATCACTATTACAAACTTTCAAACAATGACATATACTGCAGATGTAAATATTGAAAATATCAGAAAAATTTCATTCTCGATTCATTTACAATTTTATTTTAATATTAATTTAAAATAATAATAATATTAAATGATGTAATATATTAAATTTATGAATACAACTTTAAATTTGTGACTTTATAATCACATAAATCATATTTAAAACAGGATCGGTTTATCATTAGGTCCAGTTTTATCATTAGGTGGCTATACATGACTGTCTAAGAATGACAGGACTATGGGTGCTTCCTTATCAGACAAAACTGCTAATTGTTCATCAGACTTCTATCCCTGAGGTGCTCAGGGGTAAAAAAAATAAAAATTTCTAATCCACTAATTCACCAGTCGATTTTTGCATTTTTTTTCCTGGGACGTGATACTTTTATAATTGTAAGAAGATATGTGTCAAAATTACTTTCAGAATAATATTGTATTCTTCTTTTCCAAAATTATATGTGTTATTAATTATTATATTTTTTGTTTGGGTCAAATTTCATATATATTTAAGTTTGCCAGGTTCTCAAGAGAGAATAGATAAGAATAATTTGATATTTAATTTGACAAGCACTGGAGACAAGTGTAATAATAATTTTTCAAATCAACAATGATCGTAAAATATAATTCATGTTATTTTGTTTTTTTTCCTTTTTTATTATTTTTGTATTTTCCTTTATGAAAATTATATGTATTATTAATTATCATATATTTTGTTTTGCTCTTATATATTTAAAATCTTAATTATAGGTGGTAATGATATTATAATTAACCATAAAATATGAACATTATTTTCTGGAATTATACTTTTTAAGCCAAATATTTCTATTGCAGAAATTTGGTGCTAAATTTTCCAAATTCATTGTTTAGAATTTCCACTGTTTATATTTGTTTTTTTTTTTTTTTACATCCTAACTAAATCTTAATTTAATTAAAGATGTTATTATATAAAGTATTTATTTTATAATAGCGCTGAGTATATCTACATTTACTTGAAAAATGATCGGATTTTTTTAAAATAATTTTTTAAAAACTGTAAAAAGTAATTTAATCATAATATGATAATTATTAGTTTCTCTTTAAAAATATAATTGAAAACTACTTATTTAAAAATAATGTAATACTGTTAGTAAAATCAAAAATAAAATAATATTATTACTTAATAAGAATTTATAAGCAAAATAATACTTTTTTCTAAACAAAGAGGTTTTTTTAAAAAAAAAAACATGTTACCATAGTTATCAATTAATAAATACACTAATCTTGCTAACTATAAAATTAGTTTTTGATTAATAGCTTGGAAATTATTGAAGTAACATGAAATTTTAGAACATAATACACTGTTTTATTATTTTACAATAATAATATCTCAAAAAATATTTTTGTTTACAGACCTTAAAAATGTCCGAAAAACCATCTGGTTATCAATAAGGAAAATGAAATGCTGAAAAAATTAAAGAATAAAAAAATAAAGGTCCCTTTTAAAATACTTATGTCAAGATCATCAAAAAAATTGTGGAAACTCTTAATACAACTGAGGCAACAACTGGGGATGTGAACTTCTTTTCAATTCTTCTGGATATTGATGATGTCAAGTCCAAAGTTGAATATTCAACAGGTACACTTGGAACTGATAATGTGAAAAAAAAATCTCAAAATTTAAGTTATGATGACCCAACACCATGGAGTAAAATAAATATTTAAAATATTGATAAATTATATCAAATATTAGTTGAACATGGACCAAAATAAATTTATAATTTCGATTTCCAAAAGATAACAACAGTAGAAAATTTCAACAACACACTATGCTCTAAAGTTATTTAATGGTGATACAATTCAGCATTCATGGTTAATATATTTGAAATCCACAGATTCTGCATTATGATTTTGTTGCTTGTTATGTAATAATTGGATTATTGATATTGCCAATTCTGACTTAAAAGATGAGAGAACTATTTCATTAACTATACATGCTCATGAGAAAACCCAAAGATATGTTGTAAATTATCATAAATTGAAAAAACTAGAATTAAAAAACATACAGCCATTGATGAACAGAACTTAAGAGTTATTAAAAAAAGAATACATTGGCTGCAAATTTTAGAATGGCTGTTCACAGTAGTTCAAACATTGGCTGTACAGAATTTGTCTTTTTGAGGAATAAATGAAACATTATTTGCTCAAGGAAATGAAAATTTTTAAAAATTCATTGACTTTTTTGAAAAATTTGACACAATTATGAATGAACATTTGAGAAAAATAAAAGATAAAGAAACATATGTGCATTATCTCAGAAAAGGTGTGCAAAGTGAAATAATAAAGATCATTTCTGATGCTGTGAAGAAAAACATTTTGGATTTTGTTTCTGCTGTCAAATACTTTTCTATTAAGTCAATTATCACATGACCACCTCTTATGCTTGTGTATAACTGTTGTTAAAACAGGCAAAACTCACTATACATATTGCAACACACAGCAAGCTAGAGTAATCAATGGATGCCAGAAGGCTAGATCCTAAGATCTAGGTGCAGTGCTCTCAGATCTAAGGCTCCTCACTGATGAAGGTCACAAGCCAGAAACTAGTCTGGTGATAATGGATGAGTAGGCACTAGATGGGGATCTTATGCACAAGCCTTCTGGCATCCATTGGTTACTCTAGCTTGCTGTGTGTGGCAATAAGTATAGTGAGTTTTGCCTGTTTTACTTTTCTATTATTATAGATTATACTTTGATATTGCTTACATGGATCAAATGAGTATAGTAATACATTTTATGGATTCTATTAACAATACAGTTTCCATAAATGAACACTTTTGGGATTTGTAGCCATACAAAGTATTACTAAAGGAGCTATGGCAAATAAAATGATATGTATTTAAAAATTTTTATCTTCATCAATCCAGAATGTATGTAGTCAAGGATATGAAAATGCCAGCAACATGAAAGGAAACAAAAAATCTGTGCAATGAATAATTTTAAATATAAATACAAGAACAACATATGGACTTTGAATTTCAATTCACTGAATTTGGTAGTAAATTGTACTACTAATAGTTTAGGTGCCACAGTATTTTTCACTACATCATTTGTATGTATATATATATATATGATTATCATAAATGTACCTTGAAAAGTTTTTGCAATGATATATATTGCAGAGGCTTTTACTATATGGTGAAACAACTGATTTCAGACCCATATAGCTATCTAGTTTGTTAAGCTGGATTTGAAGACATTACATGTCTGATAAATTTCATGCTTTCAAACTGATAGAAACATGTTTGATAAGTGCTGACTTTAGAGTTGGAATTTAGATCAAGTTTCTAGTCTCCCAAGCCTTCAATGACATGAGCCAATAAGCTCAAAACCAGCTGGTCTGGAGGTGGGTGACAATGATAGAGATTTTGAATTCTATCTCTCTCGGCATTTATGTAAACAAAAGCTTGTTAGGAGCTATTGGTAAAGCTCCATCTAGTGATCATATATATATATTTCCGGACATTCAAAAAGAATAACTGAGAAAACACATAATTAATTTTACTTTTAAACCAATCTGTGACACAATGGGAAAGTGGAATTGAATTACTGATACCTTTGAGATATAATTTGTCCAATGTTTGCAATGCACTGGAAGGAATATCTCAAGATGATCACTTCGGGGCATTAAATGGCACTACTATGTTGCATCTATAATCATGTGATGTAACATACTTTTTGAAATAAATGTGACAAGTAAACAATTTCAGAATAAAACATTAATTAGTACTATGAATTGTATACATGACATAAAAAATTCTTAATGAAGATTCAAAATGATGAAGAGTTTGAAAAAAAAATGTGTGTTGAAGGGATAAAGTTGAGATTTTAGATGTATTCCCTAATTTTGAAGAATAAAAAAAAAGAATCAATTTATGTATGAGCAAGAGGATCAACCTATTAGTGATTTTAAACAGAGATTTAAGATTGATTTGTATTTTTCAACTATTGATACTGCTATTACAGCTGTGGATTATAAATTCAAACTTATGTCTGTATTAAATAAAAAATTTGGTGTTCTAAATATATACTAATTGCAAAATATTTCTTCTCAAGAGCTGTTTCAAAAATTGTTAATTTTAGAAAGATGTCTTACACACAATAATTCTTGAAATATTGATGAAACAAATTTAAGTAATAAATTGCAAGTAATAGCAAGACAAATTTCCAAAAACACTTTGGCTGTTGATATTCACTCATATATATATATATATATGCCAACATAAAGTAGAAAACGGTGTTTTGAAATTTATTTATCAAGTTGCTGTGACTATTCGCAACACTGCCAGTCTCAGTATCTAACTCAGAACGAAGTTTTCAAAGTGGAAATTAATAAAAGCATGCATTCAATTGACAATGATTCAAGGAAGACTGACTGATATAGCAATGATATCATGTCCACATAAAATTGCAGCTAATCTTGACATAGATATTTAAATTCATATCTTCACAAGAACAAAAACATTAAAAGTTAATTAAATAGCAATATATATGTAACTTTAATTATAAAGATATTATTATATATGCTAATGAATTATTGATGTTTACTATAGTCAAAGTGTTGTTAGTCGAGAGGTCATAGCACCTGCCTTGTAAGCAAGTAGTTGGTTGTAGACGGGTGTGGGTTCGCATCCTGAAGAAAAAAAAACAGAAAACTTTTTTTGTCATACATATTTTTTTTTTGTAATTTTAATATTGTTTATTAATTTTAAAAAAATCTACAATTTTTTTTTTCAAACTTGTTTATATTTGGTTATGTTATATTTGGCTATACACGTTAGTATGTAAGTACATATTGATAAGTGGAACATGCATTTTTATTTCCCTTGGTGTATCATGTATTCTTGCACTGACCCTGGTTTAAATAACTACATTTTTATGTTGTTGTTCTTTATGTAACATAATTTAATAAATAAATAAACACAATCCAATTGTGATCACAATTAAAATAAGTTTAATAAACTTGTTAATTACATCAATATATAATGATAGTTTATAAAATTTACTTTTAAGCACATTAAGACCTTAGTAATCCACGATTTCTATTGAAACTGGTGGTCTGCGTATTTGTCATTGAAATTAGTAGATTACCCAGGTCATAAATAATAATATAAAATATCATTTTATCATTGTAACAAATTAAAATTTTATTATTTTTTATTTTAATTCTTAACATTTTTATAGATGTGTTCTTCTTGTTTGTAAACATTAGTATTACAAGTATACAATGCTTTTCAAGTAATATTCAGAATTTAATTATTTTTTCTTATGATAAATATTAATAAACATTTATATTTTATCCTAGTGATGTAACTAATTAATATCTTGAAGATTTTTGTTTAACAATCACATTTGGTGTAATATCAACAATTCAAAGCAGCTGTAAACAGGAGAAATATATTATTACACATGCTTTTTTTTTCCAGATATATTAATTAAGGCTATCACATGATCACCATTTTATATGATTACACAGACTGTTAATAACAATAGCAAAATCTCCATACAGTAGTGCCACCAAGAGCAAGTTTTAATAATTGATGGATGCAAGAGGTTTGTGCATAAAATCCTTATCCAGTGCCTAGTCATCCAATATCCCCAGACTAGTTTTTACCTTATGATTTTCATTAGTAAGGATCATTGGATTTGAAAACACTGCATCAGATGTACAAACCTTCTTGCATCCATAGATTACTAAAGCTTTTACTTGATGGCGCTACTCTACGGAGAGTTTGGTACTATTAAATAAACTAATTGATTAGTCCATACAATTTGATTTGATTATATTGATATTGAGCATTTCCCTTGACCACATATAAATTATAATAAAAAAAACTCAAATATCAAGTATAATATTAAATTTCAAATATATGTATAATATCAAATAAAAATAAAATATTTAGTAAAATTAATTTCTATTTTCTACTTTTTATTTTCTTTTAAAAATCTATTATGTAAATAATAATTTTTATTAAAATTCTCATGCCTATATCAACATCAGATGATATTGTGTTTAATTTTTCCCACACTATTTAAAGAAATTTTCTTTGAATGTGAAACTTAAGTAATATTTATTTTAAAATATTTATCTTAAAGTAAAATTGTTAAAAAGTATAAGCTTTTACATATATATATATATAAATTAGATAATAGTATTTATGTTGCAATTATGTACGAGTGTAATCATAAAAAATACATTAAATTTTTATTAATATTAAAAAAAATTAATGAAATAAAAACTATTAATTTTATCTTTATAACTATTTTTATTATTATAGTTATTATTTTTATACTAGATTAACATATATCAATGCGTGAAGCATACTTCTTTAATATACATATTCTTATAAACAAGTTTGATAATTAATTAATAAAATTTATTTGATTTGTTATCCTATTCTGCCTTGACTTATAAACATCTTTCAATATAAAATTTATTTTTCCTTGCTTGCAGTTTCAATTATTTAGCAGTCCTATCAGAACTACAATATTCGGATATATATAACCATACAATTAATACTTATCTATGCATACATACTTACAAACAATATAAACAGTCAACACTATCCTATGTTATAAAATTATGAAAAAGCAAATCTATTAAGATTAAGATAATTAGTAATATTAATTAAAAATGAATAAGGATATATTATTATATGAATCATTAAAAAATTATATTATTTTAAAATTTATAACATAGGATATTGTTTATAATGTTTATATTATTTATAAGTATAAATATAGAGGATTTGAACACAGACTTTCAAGAATCCTTCAACTATTCACACTATCTCATACCAATGTATGCATTGTATTAATTGTATGGTTATATATATATTTGAATATTGTAGCTCTGATGATGATGGATGGACAGTTGAAACTGTAAGCAAGGAGAAATAAATTTGATTATATTAAATTGCATTGAAAACTGTTTATATAAGGTGTATACAATATTTTATTTATAAATTAAGAAAAATAAACAAAAATACTTTATTGCAACTGTGAAACACTTCTAGTATTTATCCATAATAATTTAGTATATTAAACCAATTTTATAAAATATAATATAGATTACAATAAAATGTTTACAATTAAACATCTATACTATAGTCTAATTGACTTACTTCATTAACACAAAATAATGACCAAATCAATGAAAACTAGGTAATGTCAATACTAAATTAATTTATGCAATCAGTATCTATTATCTAATGCAGATAAAAATAGATTATAAAAATGAAAAATATAATACGTTTAGACTTAGTAAAGTAATATGAAAGGTAAAACTATCTCTACATACAGTAGTGCCACTCTGTGCTAAACAGAGTAATCAATGGATGCCAGAAGGCTTGTGCATAAAATCCCTATCTAATGCCTACTCATCCAATATCCCCAGACTAGTTTCTGGCTTGTGGCCATCATCAGTGAAGAGCTTTGGATCTGAGAGCACTTAGTGGTTTAATATGAAAGGTCTATGATGCTTATATTTAAATTTCTATCTTAAATAATAAGACCTCACATAACTAAAAAAAATGTACAGCACATTGTTACTGAACTATACTAATATTTTTGCAGCATTAAAGATATTTAACTTTACATTCCTTATTTCTCTCTTTCCTTTGCATGTCTTGATAGCACCTGTTGCTGGCTATAATCTTAAATAAATATTCCATATAACTAATAATTATTAATTTTCATATATGTAGTATAATACATAGATTTTGTATGCATCTGGGTCTCATTGTATGCGGATTATTTTAATGCGATTTTGAAGTTATGCGATTCGTTTCTTCTTAATATTTTTCATATTTCACTATATTTATTAGATATCAAGAAATTTAAATTATTAATAACTTATTTTCACTTGAAATACTTTTTTTTTTCAAAAATATAATGTTATATTAGCAGCTAACGTGAATATAGCTTGAAGCTGTATTTAGAATTTTAGCTTCTATGTAAATAACCTATTTATACTAATGAGTAAATAATAATAATAGATTTATACTTACATATAAAAATATTGCAATAAATATTCAAAAAAATTAAACTTTTAAAACGTATATTTTGTTATATATAACAGAAATAAATAATCTTTTAGATTTTTAAAATAAAAAATGAAGATTTTATAAACTGAAAATAATCTTTCTAATGATAATGTATAATCTTTTTGTTTTGATTTTGATCTCATTTTTTTAAAATAGAAACAGAAAACCATTAACACAGCATAAGACTGAAAGTGGTGCTAATTGTACATCACAAATAAAATTAAAGTGGTTAACAGGTTTCTCTGGGCATAATTGCTGAGAGATTCTTGACTTTGTTTAAGGAGAAGCTACAATACATCATATCACATTGAATCCGATTTCTTTCCAGTTTACAAACGAACGCTAGTGGTAATGATTAAAATATGTATGAAAAATGTAAAATTAAATATTGTAGTTAATAAAAAAAGGAAAAAAAGTTTGTCGTATATTAATTTTTTTCAAATATTTAAAATTTTTTATTAGTTATACTTTATTTGCTTATTTTTTTAATGCAAATTTTAAAGTAATTTTTCTTTGTTGCTTTGCTTTTATGTGAATTCTGAAAATTACAGACCCTATCCCCCATTTTTCAAGGTAAGTTAAGTCTATTTTTGAGCGATTTTTTTTAATGCGGGTTTTCTGTGAAACCTATCTACCGCATAAAACGAGACCCAGGTGTACTTGGTTTTATATAATCAAAAGAAATAATAAATAAAAATTTATTATTTTTCCTATTTTCTTATTTCAATTGAAATTTATTTGTAAAACAAAATATTGCAAACTTCATATCAGCTAAATTAAAAATAAATAGATGATATATATATATATATATAACATTTATTTAAATGTGACTCTGGAAAGGTTTGTGATGATGGTATTTTAGTTGTATTTATATATTGGACTATTTTCATAATCTAATATTAAGTATTGAATGTCTTTAGATAAATTAAACTTTATTTAAATTTTCCAATTACATTCAACTATTGCAAATAGCACATAGGTTAGTATATGCATAATGTTTTGAGATATATTATTCTCCTCTCTTCTCCAAGTGTTGTTGGCCTGACAAGTGACAGTACCCATGTGGAATCAAACTTGGTCCCTTAGATACATAATGTACCAGTCAAATATATCTCCACCCAACATGACCTGAACCTACGATACTGGATTTCAAACTCAGATCAAACCTAATGGATAACACATATTGACAGCACGTGACTATGCACCATAAACTAGCTCAACGGACATGACAATTACTGAGACCACTTATCTGACTCTAAGTAATGTATGATAAAACGACTATGGATATTTATGAATATATTCACATATGTATATTTGGATTGACAATACAAACAGTGAGCATGAATATTTAAAACTAATTAATAAATAATAAACAATCAAACCAAGTATGTAATAAAATATTTAAATAATAAGCAAATATTTGTTCAAATATTTATGATGAGTATTATAAATTATCTCTAGTCTTTGGGGCATGAATTACAGTGTACAATAAATAATGCAGTTGGACTCATATGCCAATAATTAAAACATATGTATTTGAGAAATATATTTATCTATGCCCGATGAAGTAGACAAAGGTAAATAAAAGTATTTATGGTGTTTGTGCCAAACGAATTACATATATTATTCATTATCTGGCATTTTATTTGGAAAAGAAAATATAATTCTAATTTTATGTAAGAAAGATGCGAGATTCATTCTCCACACATCCATGAGTCCAATCATGAAAATAATAGCAAAGTCCATCTGTTCACAACCAAGTCAGCATGCTCTAGTTTTCCATGTTCCAAAGTTACTCAAAGTTTAAACCTGGCAGGATAAAAATTTTATCCTGATATACCTTTTTCAATTTCCAATGAGTTGATAATTGTTGAATACTTTTGTATTGCATTTTTCATTCAAAAATTTAATTAAAATCAAGTTACCCAAGGATAATTTTGAAAAAACAATATGGAGACAGAGTAATCACATGACCAGATGCTTACCGCCAACATTGTCAGCACAGAGTTTCAAAATCCAAAGTTCAGTCAAACGTAAGCCAATTTTTAATTTTATTAATTGCAAAGTCAGATTTTTGTTTTGGAAAAAAAAAAACAGTTACAAATTTCCCCACAAGTAATTCACTTACTAAATAAACAAGTTAACTGGCTCTGTTTTTTTTTATGCTTAAAAAGAATTTACAATCTCAGTCTAATTCAAGATAATAATAATATACCTTTAATCAGTTGATTATTACATTTTTTATTCAAACTTCCAATTGAAATCAAGTCACCTAACGATATTTTTTTTTTAAAAAAGCCATTGCATGACAAGTGTTTGCCCACAATAATACCAACATAGAGTTTCAAAGTCCAAAGGTCAGTCAGGCATATGTTTATTTTTAACGTTATTGTAGCAATCTCTAATTTTTCTTTAGTAATAAAAATTCGATTTCAATGTTACCAGCAATTAATTCATTTGCTCACAATTGAGTTAACAAGCCTTGGCTGTTTATGCTTATAAAGTAGTCAAAACTTTAGGCTAGAAAAAAAAACTATATACTTTTTTCAATTACCAATCAGTTGATAACTGATTTCCAATTTTCTGTTCAAATCTTCAACTATCATCAAGTTACTAGATAATTTAAAAAAAAAAAAGTCACTTCTAATAGCAATGCTGAGCCTAACTACTTGCCTAGAATTTGCCTAGACACTAGCGATGAATCTCACACTTAAATCATATGAAAAGCCTTATTTGGCCACCAACTCTAACACAGCCAGATCCAGAGTCAGAGACCAACCAACCGCAAACTCTAACTCAACAGTTGCAACCAGTTCGAATATAGCTGTACCACCAACCTCCTCTGGATATCAGGACACTACACATGGATCTCATTCTTAAACTTCATCAAAAGCCTTACTCAGATCTGACCTCTAGCACACAGACCCAGTCTGACCAGCTTACCATAAAGTCCAACTTAACAATTGCAACCAATTCTAACACAGCTGTACCACCCCACCCCTCTGCAACACTCATATATTCAAATGCACCAGAAAATAGGCATGGCAACCCCACAATGCCTTTCATCCACATCAACACCATCCCCAACCCACATTGCCTATGAAACCAAGAGAAACCCTGGTAACCCAAAGAAGATACCCTAAAAAATACTGACATTGATTTCACAACACCAGGCCAGACTTCACAGATAATTGCCACACTACCATGGAAATTTCTAGTCCTCGTCTATGTTAGCAAGGCAACTCAACCACATATAGAACTAAACTTGGATTGCATCTGTAGATACAGTAGTCCAGACCATGTAAAATTTATGCAATCTTGTGTAAACCAATAAAACAACTTTTACATGTGTAAAACTACAACTACAGACTACCCATGTAACCACAGCAATCTAAGCAATGTAAAACCATTCTAACTAATCCATAGCATAAATAAACTTTTACATACATAAACCTACACCTATGGATTGCTGATGAAACCATGGCAATCCAAGCCAAGTAAAAACCCTTGTAACTAATCCACAGCATGACAATTTTTTTGTAATCTCATGTAAATCAATAAATCAACTTTTATATATGTAAATCTATATCTATGGATTCCCCATATAACCACAGCAATCCAAGTTATGTAAAACTATGTAACTAATTCACGGTATGTAAAAATTCCTGTAATCCTATGTAAAACAATAAATCCATTTTTATATATGTAAACCTACAACTACGGATTGCCCATGTAAACACAGCAATTCAAGCTATGTAAACTCTTGTAACCCTTTAAGACAAATAAAGCTTACCATTGAAACATAAGTCAATTCATGAACAGCATGATAAATACATAGGGTATAACTTCAATACTTAACAAAGAAGATTATTTAAAATTATTGATAAATATAAACTTGTTTTATTTTAATGAAATCAATTCAGTACGATTTATAAAGCAGAAGAGTGGGCCTTTATTTGAAATAAGAAATAAAACAGTACTAACGCATTACAAGCAGCAAAACAAATATGAAATAAAATGGTTTGTCAGTGATTTGAGAAGTATAAAGGGTGACTTGTACTTAACAAGTCCTTTTTGCCCTACAAATGATTAATGGAAAATTAGGAAAGCCAGGTCAGGACACAGCCATGAACCTTTGGTGTTCCAATACAGCAATGAGTGAGGGAGGAAGTGATTTCTTCTTATATATTTAAAATATCAATAAAATCACCGAAATGACAAACCCAAGAAGCAGGAGGATGGCTCACATTAGCAATGTTCTGAATGGTGATGATATAGTGATCATCATATTTGATTAATAAAGCCCAAATTATATAATAATTGCTTAACATAATGACCTGATTATATCAGATTAAAATCAAACTTACTTGAAGCAAGTGTGCTTCAATGCAGTTATATAATTATAAATAATAATTACCCCTTATATCATGCTCTTCCAGAATACAAATATAAAATACAAGATTTAAATTAGAATATATTTATTTTATTTTCCTTATTAACCTTTAGTAAAACATTAATAAATATGATCAATATAAATAAATATTTTTATATAACTTAAATAAAATAGCCCGGTGCACAGATTATAAACTAAGCAAATAATACTTCTCAGCCATTGGTAAATCATATCAAACATTAAATAAATACTTCAACTCGATAATTAATAGAACAATATTAACCACCTTTTTGCTAGTTATGGCTAAAAATGTGACCACTTCCCGTCATTCAAATCCCATTATTTTTAATGTTATGGTAAAGATTATGCCGTCATTTGAAAGGTTATAAAAAGTTCTGTAAGATGCTGCCCTCTCTTGAATTATTTTACAAGTAAAAATCAATAAAACTGTCGTTTCAGATCTAACAAAAGAATAAGGCATTCTTTTCTTGAATCTGATTGGCTGCTTAAATTTCGACAACAAAGAAAATGGTTGACAATAACGATTTCTTTTCTTTCATTTTGAAAATGATAAATGAATATTTTAGACTATTTTAAAAGTATTTTTTGACAAATTATAAATTATTTTGATAAAATATGCTAAAAATAAAATTATTATAGAAAAATAGTTAAGTCTTTAACAAAAATTATTTACTTTTCCACAATGTAAAATTGGGAAAGAAGTCACTGACATCAGCAAAACTTTTTGGTTGGTGAGTAACGTTTCATTTTAGATTTGCCACTATCAAATATTTTTATAATTATAAATAAAAATGTATTTTTGAAAAAACTTTTGTTCACTTTCATAACCTGACAAATTATTAATATACTTTTTATAAACAAAACTAAAGTGAATATAATATTAAAAGATGAATACATTTTGATGCTTGAGTTTGTGAATTGACCAATTAAAAGTTTAGACTTTTACCTCACTCAGCCAATAAAATAATCAGCAAAAAAGAGGTTAATTTATTTCTAATGGGCAATAATTAAGCTATAAAATTTAATGCAATTCTATTTTCTTATGGTGAGTTTAAACAAAAAAGATTATTATCGAGTTGAAAGTATTATTGGCTATTATTGCAAATAAATAATATTAATAATAATTCAAATAAATAGAATTAAAATTAGTTAAATGAACAGCCATAGTAGGAGAAAAGAAAGTTAACAATATATTAATTTTAAGAATAGAGATAATAGAATAGAGAATTACTATAACAGATTTTAACGCATTATAAAGTGAATAGAAAATTTTAGACAGTAGTTAACTTAAATTATGATTTGAAATAGAATTTATAAATAGACCAGAACTTTGCAGTTTATAAAGTAAAAAAGGGTTACCAGTCCTTCCATGGCTCACTCATAGATTTATAATGATAGAGTCCAGTTGAGTTTAGGAAACAACATAGGCATGCCCTTGATTCATGTGAATTTTATTTATGGATTAGCTTCCTTCCATATTTTGGCAGCTTATGATTGGTATTAAAAAATTCTGTTCAGCAGCAACATTTTGAAGATTTGTGGAGAACTTCGGGGTCCAGCAATTAGATCCCAAAGTTAGTCGCATACCATGCTGAAAATACTATTAAAATCAAAATTAAAAAGGACATAGTTTTTGATGGCAACTCCTCTTAATTTAATAGTAATGGCTTCTTATGGAAACTTTTCTGGATTTTTTATACTTTTTCCTACAGTTTCCCACCCATTCTGATCTTGATGCATTAAAGCTAAAGCTTTTACATTATTACAAATCAAAATTTTCTCTAATTGATTTCCGATCCATTCCTCTGATAAGACTTTCAAATCCATTAACTCTGAATTCATTTTGTATTTAGAAAATGAATTTATAAAATCTGAACAAATGATTTTAATTTAGCACCATCGTTAAAGTTTTAACATATCATTTTAACTAATTAATAAAAGATTTCCTATTGTCTTTGGGAAATGACGATCTGAAAGCTTATCGAAAAAATGTAACTTTTAATCATATAAATTTTAACAAAATGATAAAGTATGAAATAAAACATTACAATGTAATAAAACTTTATAACGAATATATGTTTAACTATTTACAAATATATATGTACAATCCACATAATTAAAATACACCTGGGTCTCGTTTTATGCGGATAATTTTACTGCGATTTTGAAGTTATGCGATTCATGTTTCTTTTTAATATCTTTCATATTTCACTATATTTATTAGATATTAAGAAATTTAAATTATTAATAACTTATTTTCACTAGAAATACTTTTTTTTCTTCAAAAATATAGCGTTATATTAGCAGCTAACGTGAATATGGCCTGAAGCTGTATTTAGAAATTTGGCTTCTATGTAAATAACCTACTTATACTAATGAGTAAATAATAATAATAGATTTATACTTACATATAATAATATCACAATAAATATTCAAAAAATTTAAACTTTTAAAACATATTTTGTTATATGTAACAGAAATAAATAATCTTTTAGATTTTTAAAATAAAAAAACCAAGATTTTATAAACTGAAAATAATCTTTCTAATGATAATGTATAATCTTTTTGTTTTGATTGTGATTTAATTTTTTAAATATAGAAACAGAAAACCATTAACACAGCATAAGACTGAAAGTGGTGCTAATTGTACATCACATCATGAATAAAAATAAAGTGGCTAACAGGTTTCTCTGGGCATAATTGCTGAGAGATTTTTGACTTCATTTAAGGAGAAGCCACAATACATCACATCACATTGAATCTGATTTCTTACCAGTTTACAAACGAACACTAGCAGTAATGATTAAAATATGTATGAAAAATGTAAAATTAAATACTGTAGTTAATAAAAAACATAAAAAAAGTTTGTCTTGTATTAATTTTTCTCAAATATTTGAAATTTTTTATTAGCCATACTTTATTTGCTTATTTTTTTAATGCGAATTTTAAAGTATTTTTTCCTTGTTGCTTTGCTTTTATGAGAATTCTGAAAATTACAGACCCTATTCCCCATTTTTAAAGGTAAGTTAAGTCTATTTTTGTGTGATTTTTTTAATGCAGGTTTTCTGTGGAACCTATCTACTGCATAAAATGAGACCCAGGTGTATATATATTTTCATGAATATTTTATCATGAGGTAATTAATAATATTAACAAATTTAAACATAAGATAATTAACCTCAGTAAAATTTTAAATAATAACTTCCATTTTAATTAAAGTTAATGTATATTGAAGACAGTATAAAGTCTCATTACATTCGGAAATATTCACTGTTAGTGACAGAGTTTGAACTAGGTTAAAGGTGGGATCTCATAAAGCTCGGATCGAAATTAGATCCAACTGCTTCAATAAATAGTGAATATTAAGGTAATGTGTTATGCATATATTTACCTGTATCTTATTACTAATAGTTCAATGTAATTAGAAGATTTAAATAAAGTTTAATTTGT
The DNA here is from genome assembly GCA_028023455.1 of Epiperipatus broadwayi. Taxonomy (NCBI): domain Eukaryota; kingdom Metazoa; phylum Onychophora; class Udeonychophora; order Euonychophora; family Peripatidae; genus Epiperipatus; species Epiperipatus broadwayi. The sequence goes on from JAQFVV010000004.1 coordinate 8,474,254, forward strand.
CTAAAAACATTCAATACTTAATATTAGATGATAGAAATAATCCAATATATAATTTTTTTAAAAAAATGTGTTTCTTTTAAAAAAAAAATGACTGTGAATTAATTCATTTATTGCACTATTATTATAAACTTAAATAAAAACATTATATAAATTGATCAATTAATATTATTACAGATTGGTGTATCTAAAGATGTAAGGCCATGTAATGGAGACCTCTCAACTTATACTGTTACAATATATATATATATTAAGTTATTAGAATTTAGCACTATGTCATAAACACTGATAAAAGGCCACTGGAATCATTGCACAAATAATATTTTAACATCATTTTCTAGATTGATATATGTAAGAATTTTTAAAAACAGATCCTCAGACCCCATAATAAATTGAATGGTGTGCATTAGTCTTTTCCTTAACAAACTGCCTTTATAAAATTTTTTAACAAAATATCTGTTCAATTAAATGTTTTTTCTCTGAAACAACTTTTATTAATAACAACTACAGCAAACATAATATTTGACAACTTTTAAGAAAAAGCTTTGTTTTATATCCATCCAGCTTTTTAAGAGACCATATTAAGCAAAGATTGTGAATTACATCTATATGTGGTTTAATAAAATTAAAAATAATAAATTCTTATTGTTATTTATAATATATATATTACAGCTTAGTTGAGCAATATTCTTAGAAAAATATTCTAAACAGGTTTTATGAGTCTGACTATTTTTGGTTTGAATAGTTATCATTTTTTACATAGTAAAATATTCTTAAATATAAAGGTTTTTTCTAGATTGCAATATGTTTTAGATGCATTTTATGAGTTAAAAGATATTTTATCATAGAAATATAAGTTCAATTATAGAGATATTATTTCTTGTGTGAAAGTAAGACATAGATTCATTAATTGTATTATATAAAAGCAACAAAAGAAATTTCATATAAGAAAGCTTTTTAATATGTTAAGATTATAATGATAAGATTATAAGATCATTCAGTGGATTTTTGTATACGGTCATGTAAAATAGATAAAGTGTAATACTAGTCTCTAGAAAAAACACTCTGAAGAGATTCACCAATTATTGTTTCATTGAAAGGATGTAGGTGAGTAAAGAATAAAATGGAAAGTAATATTAATCATGATAGTACGATATTTATTAATCATGCAATGTTTGCAACAAGACAATAGATGACAACACTGTAAAATAAATAAATTGATCAATTAGCCAACAATATCAAAAATTCATATTTAATTTCTTGCTTTTCATAGTCTCACTTTTTTCCAAGGAAGGTTCTATATTTATTTAAAGTGAGCACTGATTTTGAAATATATATATGCAATGCAATACAATATAGTTTAGATTTCTTTATATAATTAATAATAGTTATAAAATATTTTATAGAGTTAATTCCAATTTATTTTAATTATATATTGTGTTTAAATTTTTATATTTTTAAAAATGCAAATCCTAATATTTTATTGGACTTCAACAATATTCAATTGAGAAAAAAAATTCCAAGTGTAAAAAAAAAAAAAAGCGAAAGCGATCAAGCAATAATAATAACATAAACAGTTTATTAATAGAAATGCTTTAAGCAATAATAAAAAATTATAAGCATTCTCCGAAAGTCAATTTATAACACCCTTATCAAAGAGAAGATTGTTACACAAATTATCACAAGATAATAAAAGTTTGAAACAACAAGACAAAAATATGCAGTAAAAATATTTCTACTTGAAAAAAATAAATGTAACAATAATAATAAACAAAACATTCACATTTTTTTACGTAAAGAAAACACTCTATATATATAATGAATTTTTAAGTGTTTTTGTTAATAGGGCCTTGTAACTTCCAAAATGAGTAATAAAACAAGTATTACACTGAAATTCCATCACTCTTTGTTCCACAATTTTGTCAAATTATTCATTTTTCTGGAACAAAGAAACAGTGTATTATTCATTCAAAATGTTATATATAGAGCAAAAGAAGCTCTTAACAAGCTTTGAAAATATCCCAACCCCAAACCGGTTTCTGTTACTGGCGTCATCAGTGAGGTGTAGGATATTCAAGCATTAGATTAAAAATTAGGTCATGTGACATCTGACTTTATGTTTTTGTAATATTAATTCAAAAATGTTTAAAGTGTTATGAATTATATAATTCCCTTAATAAACGTTGTAGATTGATAAAAATTAAAGTGAAACCTTGTCAAATGAGATATAGATTTTCAGATAAATAAAAATAAAACAAAATAATGACAAAAATGGGGAAGGGGTACTTTTTAAAGTTTTCTAATACTTCTCTGTAACTATTATATAATTATAATAAATATTCCACTAATATGATATATTTTAATCAAAATAACTCAAATAGTATTGTTAACTAAAAATTAAATTTGATTCATATTACTATAACAATCTACAAATTAAGTACTGAATATCTTGCCTCATTCATTCAACAATATAATTTTTAGATAAATACAATAATTATTACTAATCATTCATCAGTCTAATAACAAATCAATAATAGCTATTATATTTTTCTACAAAACATATCAAGTGAGTCAAATGCAAAACATTAGGCATTTTTGATAGAGTTGTAGTAATTTGATATTGATAAAAACTGAATAAAAATGATCACATGAGCTGTGCCAACTGAAGAATGATAGTTTAGCCAGAAATGCATTTTGAATATCATTTACTTTTTCAATATATCTTTGTGCTGTACCATAAATTTTAAGTATATCTAGATTACACTGTATGCAATTACAGAAAACATATCAATGCATTATCAAAAGATATATTAGCTTTACAATTTTTATGCAAACCATATGTTATGATGAATTAGATAGTTTATCTTTAAATAAATGTGTTTTTTTGCAGTTATCATTTTACAGTATAAATTGTTATAACAGATTACAAGAGACAAAATAGAAATGTGATCAAATCAATTATTAACAAAATCATTAGCTTCTACTTGTACATAGATGTGTTTTTCTTAATTTCAAAGAAAAATGAAAAAAGAGACACAAAAATAACAAGAACTAAGACTGAAGGAGAAGAAACTAATCTGCGAAACACAAATATTGTATAATAGATTACATGGTGGTTTTTTAATGTGAATATTATTTGAAACCAACATTATGATCTTTTAACTTTTACAGTAAACTTTTTATTCTGAAAAGTTTCACCATCTTGTCTAATTGTATTTCTCCATTTTATTTTATTCTCAATATGTTTCACATGTTTAGATTGCTAAGTAAATATATGCAGTTGAAATACATTGGAATTATTGCTACATTTTAACAACTCATTCTACTTTAAAAACTATACTGATTTAAAGTATAATACTTACTGAAGATTTTTCTTATGTTGCTGATTAAAAAATCATTTGATATTCTTTAACTCCAAGCCAACATTTTTTATGGGATGCCTTCAAATGTTTAAAACTTTCTGTATATCGATCTTAGAATTGGCACGATACTGTTTTTACTTTTAATTCATATAAATTAAAAACATTATGTATCTTTTATTTCCTCTTGACACCTACTTTAAGAAGATTTATATAAATTGTTATAAAAACCATTATCAATAAAATGATAATAAAATTGGAAGCTCTATTAATTGGGATGAACAAAAAAAAGCTACTTGAAATAAAAACCAATACTAATCTGTACTGTATTATCATAACTTTTTACTTAGTGTGAAAACGCATTAATATGTAACTCTTGTTTTTATTCCAAATGCTTCTGTTTATCCATTTAAACTAATGAAACTCTCAACTATATGGTCATGCTATAATTATACAATAAAATTTGGTTATACTATCAATGATTTTCAAGTATTTCCATAATGTATGCTTAATTAAATCAGATATCTTAACCAAATCAATAAAATGTATATACAAGTTACACATTTGCTGATAGTTATTATTATTATTTTTTTTTTTGCATTTTTCTTATATACATCACTTGTAATAACTTATCTATAAGTAAAACTAATCTATTCAATAGAAAATTGAAAATATTTTTGATGTAGTGGATAATAAAAAATGTAGCAGCTTTTTATTCTCTTAATTTTTGTAAGTCATAACAATAAGCAATCTTAATATCAGATAGCTTGATATTATTTGTCCAAATATTTCTAAATATTTCCAACATTTTTAAAACTAACATATCCACATTATATTTTTACATATCCATGAATCTTATTATGGCATTTATTATTACCACTTATGACTGCAAATTACAGTTTTAATCTCATCAAGACAAATATTTTAGACTAAATATAAAAGAGCCAATAGGAGAGATATATCATTAAACACAGTCATCTAATTCCTGTATCACTATTCAAAAAAATGATCAAAATATTTATCTTATATGTTAAAAATATTAACATTATGTAAAAATGGTATCCTCTAATTTAATCAGCCTTTTGCATTTTATCTCAATGATAGAATGATGGCCTGATTATTGAAGATTTTTTGATTAAAGCTCAATTTTCCACTTCTAATGTTTGGACAAAACATAACCTCCTGAACAACTAACAAGTATATTTTTAAAAAAAAATTAGGGTGAAATAACAAATGGATGTTACTGACATCCATTAATAGACTAAAGTGAAGTTGGGCTGGACATATTGCTGAAAGAAATGTCAATAGATAGCCAGATGAAATCTGGATTGCAAACAACATAGAAAGAGATGTAAGATAAATGGATGAAATAAAGAAATGTTATGGGGTAATGTGAAGAAGAAAGGCTAGCAATAGGAGCATATGGATTGAACTTGGAGAGACCTTTATCCTGCAGTGGTTTCAATAGTCACTGAAAATGATGATGAATATTAATAGGACCTAATGTGAGTAAATCACTTTTCTAGTTCAAAATAGTAAAGAAGTTGATAAAGTTAAATTAAATTTTTTATAACAATTTTAAAAAAAAACTTTTTAATATATAGATTATTCTCTAGAACACTCTGATCAAAAAACTTGAGTGGTTATTAAAAGAATAACAAGATAAATCACTGCTGAAAGAAGTAACAGTTGGAAAGTCAATACTTTTGTTAACATTCTATTAATAATAATATTGATAAAGTATTTTATAGATAGTTCATATCACTTTTTATTCATTTTATTAATATATTTTTAATAATTTTTTGTATTCACTAAAATAAAAATTAAATTGCTTTGCTTATTTTAGAGGATGACGATATGCCAAATTAAACCATTTATTATAAAAGTCATTAAAATGCATATGGATTATGTGCAATATACATTGTTATTTATTGACTCCAATTATTTTTTATTTCAGATCACAAGCAAAAATGTATATGACATTAAAATATAAATCTTAAAGGTAAAAAGAAACAATCATCTCTGTTCTTGTAAGATTATGACACTTTGTACAGATGCTGAAAACTGCATTGCATTAAAATCATGTTTTTATATTTAGCACACTAACATGTATATATTAGATCTAGATTATCCTGGAACCTAAATGTTCAAGTGAAAAACAGCTAAATATTGTATTATCTGATCATGTTTAGGTCCTAAAGTTTTAATCTTAAGAGAAATTAAGACATTGTTTTAGGAAATTTTAAAAATTCTTAAGAAAATTGGTAATTTTTTATGTAACCATATCATAATAAATCTAGATATTCATCCAATAATAGTTAAAAAATGAATAATAAATCATTCTTATTTAGGATGTAAAACGTTTAGAGTATATCAAGAATCAATGAAAAAAATACTAAAAGAGAGGTCTTATATCTATAAAGTTTATTTAAATACTATTTAGGATGTAAAACATTTAGAATATATCAAGAATCAAGGGAAAAATACTAAAAGGGAGGTCTCATATGTATTGATATCAAATTTAAAGTTTATTTAAATATTATTTAGGCTGTAAATTGTTTAGAATATATCAAAAATCAAGGGGAAAATACTAAAAGGGAGGGTCTCATATCTTTTGATGTCAAATTTAAGTACTATTTAGGATGTAAAACATTTAGAATATATCAAGAATCAAGGGGAAAATACTAAAAGGGAGGTCTCATATCTATTGATGTCGAATTTAAAGTTTATTTAAATCCTATTTAGGATGTAAAACATTTAGAATATATCAAGAATGAAGGGAAAAATACTAAAAGGGAGATCTTATATCTATGAAGTTTATTTAAATACTATTTAGGATGTAAAATGTTTAGAATATATCAAAAATCAAGGGGAAAATACTAAAAGGGAGGGTCTCATATCTTTTGATGTCAAATTTAAATACTATTTAGGATGTAAAACGTTTAGAATATATCAAGAGTCAAGGGGAAAATACTAAAAGGGAGGTCTCATATCTATTGATGTCAAATTTAAAGTTTATTTAAATCCTATTTAGGATGTAAAACGTTTAGAATATATCAAGAATCAAGGGAAAAATACTAAAAGGGAGGTCTCATATCCATTGATGTCGAATTTAAAGTTTAGTTAAATACTGATTCAATAAATAAATCAAGACATTGAAGTATTTTTTATATTGAACTCCATATGAAAAAAATATTAGTAATAAATATATATTCACATAATTAAACACAACATGATTATATAACAATATTAAATAAAATTAATTTAACTTTTTGGTCTATAGTCAATTTTTTTACGATATTCAAGGAGCAATGTTTTATAAAAAAAACAAGGAATCTTCTGGATATATATTTTTGCTATATTAGATGCTAACAACAGCCTGAAAACTAGTTGATTCTCCACAGAAAACATAGCATTTAAATTGATAGCAATCAGTTAATGTTAATAGACAATGCAGAGCTTCTAGTCAAAACCTTGCTTTCAAATAAACATTCAAATAAGTAAATAGTTAATTTAACACGTCTTAAATATATTAAACCACTAAACATCACATGATCACTATCTCATACTAGCACAATAATTGTTATTAAACAATTCAAAATACAGCAAAACTCTCCATATAGTAGTGCCATCTTGTGCTAGATAGGGATTTTATGCACAAGCCTTCTGGCATCCATTGATTGCTCTTGTTAGCACAAGATGGCACTACTATATGGAGAGTTTTGCTGTATTTTGAATTGTTTAATTAACTTAAATATATTACAATATTAATAATGTTAACTTACATTATCCACAAAAAATTATGATCTTAATTTCAAAGCAGTAAAGCTTAATGAAAAAATCAAGTTGATGCAAAGGAGATGTTAGTAAAATTATAATTAAAGTACATTTAAACTTTAATAACAAACTGCACTTTGTGATGGTGTTTGATGAAATGGCAGTTGTTTTCAAAATTCCTGATGGCATTTCTAATGATAGAAAAGTTTATTCAGCAGAGATTACTTACATTTTTCATAAAACATTACAATTTGAAATATAAAAAAATTTCTAAAGATGGATAAATTAACTTTATTTAATGTCTTTATATTGTAATGAGATGGGAATTCAGGAGGGTTGTACCTGGGTGATGGCAAATCATCATCACTCCCAGTCAATTTAAAATGAAATATTAAAGTAATGTTTAATAATATATATATATATAAGTAATGTTATATATCAAAAGAGCATGAGATCTCTGAGAGATCACTCTGTTAGATTCCTTAGAGCAACTAAAAAATAATGAATCCACCAACCAGAATTATCAATAAGTATAAGTAGTAATGCTCAAAGAAACCAGTATGAGTAATTAATAATAAAATAAATCAACAGACCATCTAGTGTCTGGATTTGAAATGGGCCTACTGTAGACTAGGCCAACAATTTACTCTTTACCAGCTTGGGCAATTATTTAAAAATAATTTGGATGTACCAACTTAAGTGCTAATTCCTTAGAATATTACCTAGAAACACAATAATGCTGGGATATTAAAACATGCTGATCATCATCAATGGTCTGACCACATAGTACCATTAATGTACTGGACAACTATAAACATAAATTGTAATAGAGACTAAACTAAAATAAAATAGAGTGCACATGATTTAAATATTATAATCTTAGAACCCACCATGATATATCACTGGATGCCCTTAATCACCAATATACAGCCCCTTTCATGTATAAGACTATTATGCATGAATCTAGATCAGAGAACACAAGCTTTATTATTGTATTGTGACCAAGATATAAAGGTCATTGGAATAATTTTAACAAAAAAATACAAATTTATTAAAAAAAAATGAAATTAAAGTCTATAGAATAAGGCTATACACATATCAATTAACCATCTGATTTTAAGTAACATACAGTTAAAAAAACTATCACATTGTAATTTACATGATTAATATAAATTTCAAATGATTACCTTGATTTACAATACTTTTTAATGGGTTGACATACCATACATATATAGATATGTGCACAGATGCATGTTTTACAATTACATACATATATTTTAATTTGATATTCAATAATGACAAAAAATGATTAAATTTACATGTGTCTCTTTGACAAGCATTGGTATATATATGCACAAATACATGTGTGTTCATGTAATTTCTGAATATATTTGACCTGTTACAAAATAAATATTTCTAGTTGTTACTTTCAAATTGTCAAAGTCAAAAATGAATTAATTTTTATAAAACAATTACATATTTAACGTATATATGTATGCATATTGAATTGCAGGCACACACTAATGTTTATATTATATATTTTAAATTGTTACAATAATATATTTTTCATAATTGATTCAATATTGAAAGTATATATAAAAATATGAATCCTGTTATTTAATTCATTCATAACAGTTTTTTTTTTTTTATAAAAAATCTGTGTTATCAACTTTTTTTTTCTTTTAAAATATAAAGTCAATGAATTAAATCTTTACTCCTAGATTTTTAATCCAAGAAAATTTACTTGCTGATATTTTTAAAATGTAATTTTTAGGAAATTACTAAAAACAATTTCTTCAATAATATATGTAAAATTATCTGTGGATTGTTCCATTCTTTTATATGTATGACACAAGCAAATTATTCATTTGTTCTACATTAAATTATAGGTTAAATGTTATTTTAAGGAATATTAAAATTATATATATATATATATCACCATTACAGGTCACATTTAACTAATCATAACAACTTTAAATTAAATATAGAAATTTTAAAATATAATTTAGATGAGTTATTTAAAAACAGCTCACTTTTGTATATACATTTATCAATACTTCTCTGCATATAGACACAGCAGCATATATATAACTATTTCTATATCAACTGATGGATTCCCTTGGTGAGTTGAACTTGCATTGTCATCATCAAGATAGGTATACTTCAGGTAAATTGGTCTGCAGTGATCTTCCTTCTGTTTAGGGCTTGATAGGCTTTAGGCCAACAAACTGTCTTGTCCACATATGTAATGATGAATCACTTGAAGATGACCCTTTTCTCCATGTAAAGTCAAACTCCACCATTGTGAATGATAGATCAGCTTTTTGACTTGCCCTCCTTGCAGTTTTATATCCTCATGGTATTTCTGTATAACCCTGGAAACCAGCTCTGCAGCTAACTATTCTGCTGCAGCTACCAACTACTGCAAACCACTAAACATCACATGATCACTATCTCATACTAGCACAATAATTGTTATTAAACAATCCAAAACACAGCAAAACTCTCCATATAGTAGTGCCATCTTGTGCTGGAGGGTTGCATTAGATCCTAAGATCTAGGTGCAGTGCTCTCTGATCCAAGGCTCCTCACTGATGAAGGCCACAAGCCAGAAACTAGTCTGGGGATATTGGATGAGTAGGCACTAGATAGGGATTTTATGCAAAAGGCTTCTGGCATCCATTGATTGCTCTTGTTAGCACAAGATGGCACTACTATATGGAGAGTTTTGCTGTGTTTCTACTGCAAACTAGCCAATTCTTCTAGCCAGTTCTTATAAAATCTATTAACCAAAACTGTTCTAATCTTTTATGAACACACACTTTTTATAAGTCTCATGAGGATATAAAAACCCTAAATTTAAAAACTTTTTTTTGATTAAAAACAATTCTAATCCTTTTGAAAGATTTAACTTTGAAATTTTTATCAAAGTGTGATATACAAAGATTTCTACATAAATAGAAATTTACCAATTAATTAATTAATAACTTTTTTCTTATCTCTCTAATCCATTAGAAAGCAAGTTTGACTGATTTATCAAAGTATAATCTACAAAAATTTCTACATAGTTAGAGAAATGCATACAAGCATTAATTAAGATTCCAAAAATAAAACATGCATGTTTTTAATTTCAAAATCAGAATTCAATAAAAATATTTATTCAGACCATTTTTAAATATTTATTTCATAATGAAATCATATTTTAAAGACAGAATTATTTAATCTTTTACTATGCTTATTATTTCATGAAGATAAAATATATCTATAAAAATTTGTCTGCATTTATTTTTACTTTTCCTTTCAACTTTATATATATATCTGTGCAAACACACTATGTTATTGTGTGCTATATAATAGTCCTGTTACAATATATATATATTTTAATTTATGTTAAAATGAAGATTCTTATGGGTTAGAGGTATAAATGATATATTGCCCATGTTTATACATGTATGTTTCATAGTATAATGTACTGACATTTCAACTAGGTTGCACCTGCAATTAAATGAAAAATTATTAAAAAAGTAGTTCTAGAAATTCTGTAAATGTTGATGTAAACAGGATTAAAATGTGTAATCAATAGAATACAAGAACAGACAATTTTAAAAATATAACAATGGGGGTACAATGATAATAACTAAAAAAACAGAAGCTATTCAGATTAATTAATTTTAAAAATTCTTTCAAATAGAAGGTAGTTTATATGTGTCATTATGTTTATTGATGTAAACTAGCCTTTTACAGACCTGAATAATTTCTTTGATTTTATATTGATGAAGAGTATCACATTGGATATGATCCTGATATTTAAGATATCTATGTTATGACATGTATCCATAATATTTAGTGACAATATTAATAATGATAAATTTTGCTTAACTGCTTTAGCATGTTCACCCCTTCTACCATTGACATAATGATTACTCATACATACATAAAAGGTTCCACATGAAATTTCATAAACTCTATGGTCTTCAATAAAAATTGAGTTTTATGACTTGGGCAAAATGTTACCATATTTTTTATTAGTGATGTATGTTGTTATTATATTATAGTACTTTAGAACATGTCCAATGTTGTGTGCAGTTCTTTTTGCATATGAAATATAGACTTTAATAATTGTAGTTGTTTATTTTCTTGGTTATTTATTATGATTATTTGGGTCCTAAATTAAAGTATTGTTTGTATTTCTATTTTTATAAATATTAGATAAAACCAATTTAAATTATATATATATAAATCAATTTTTGAATTGTAAACTAGATAATTCAATACTCACAATACCAATTATAAAAAAAATAATCGTGTGTAGCACCAAGTTTTGGACATCACTAATCAACAATCAGAATAGGATAGAATTTTAATTATATAAAAAGTGATGCCTTTTTATAATCAGAAATCACACTTATTAAATCTATATTTATAAACTTTGAACATATATCAAGGAGACGTTATTTGCTTGATCTGAAAGTAACAAATGAAAATCATAATCATTAACGTATTACTTTTCTATGATTAAAAAGCATGTACACTCATATTTATAAGCATTATTGATAAATGGAAATTCTTGATTAAAGAACACTAAGATAATGGTTATATAAAAAGCTATGTTTTTTGTAATGATTCATTGTTCCATCATCAGATTTTCAATTGGATGGACGGTTGAAGGGTTGTAGTGTTGAATGCATTGAAGCCTGTCCATTAAAGTATGAAGATTGGCTATATTTAATACATATCTGAGCACTTATTGCATATATGTGTAGAGATGATAATCTGGACCAACTGATGATTGCTGGTTTAACATGAAATACGTATATTGGTAATTATTTATTTTTTCGACATATATGTGTTCAAGTATATCAGGGTTATGAGATAGAGTGGTAAGCGGTGGGTCATGTGAAAGTCGGTGCTTATGTACCCTATATATTACATATATTGATACAGGTGCAGAATAAGCCTGTATTTAGTTATTACATACTGCATTAAATAAAATTATCATTTACTATAACTAAGCTCAATGTCAAAAGTCTTGGTTCAATCCTAATTTTTTTGATTCACTCATATAAATTAACGTAAAAAAATAATTTTGTAAATGCACCCTCCATATCTAGTTAATTATTTTCTGTCATAATAAGATCTGTTTTATTCAGTTCTTTTATTAAATTAGAAGCGACTGAAGAACGAAAAACTAAACAGAAAATAATTTAATAATAATAATAAAAAAGCATTAAAAAAATCCACACTATAACAAAAAGCAAAATAAATGTTGAATAGAAAAAGGAAAAAAAATAACAAAGCAAGATATTGAAGTTTATAATAAAATTACTTAATTTAAAATGTTAATTAAAATTACTATTTTAAATCCAATTTATTTTTATTTTAATAATACAAAACATACATATGTAAAAAAAAAGAAAATTTTTCAAATTTTTAAATGAAATATAATTAATTATGTATTTGTGCATGATAAAATAAATTTGTAATAAAAATAATCCAAAATCTAACATTTTATAATATACATTTATAAATATATATATGTGTGTGTGTGTTCGTGTATTAAAAAGTTTGGAAAATGATGGTCCTATGTAATTTAATATTGAGATACTTGTACCTTTTGAAAGCCCATCCAATGCTGATTCAAACCTATGTATAAATATAATTCCTTTTAAAAAGGACAGTTTTTGGAAATACTGCTACGATCTTAAAATACAAATTGTTTCATTACTTTATGATAATGCTTCAAATCTGAGATGCTAAATTGTGTTGAAGAGTAGCGAGAAATAGTGAACTAGTTTACATCTGTTATGGCCATGAAAAATTTAAAATTCTATATATTTGTGGATATGGAGAGTGAAGTTTTTTTGACCCACTACGTAAACATTAAAAATCTCCTCGCAAAATATAACTGTTAATAAAATAACACGAATCACTTTGTTTGAATTCCCAAAACCGACATAGGAGATAAGTTTAGACAAAACTAACTGCAAGAATGAAATTCTATTCATTGTAGATGTAAATAAAGACTTCAATGAAATTGACTCTATTTTAATACCCCCCAAAGCAGAATCGTTAAGTATTCATTTTAATAATTTTGTAAATACTCAAGACATTCACCATATGTAATTCTAAAAAAATATGTATAGCATGAAATATTATATAAAAGTGTCAAGAATAAAGATGGCTTTGATTGACATACAAACAATGTTAAAAATTTCACAGAAATTTGCATTTGTCTGTTTATCAAACAAAATGAATCTAACTTTGCTTGAAGTCCCAAGAATTTTATAGGAAAAATAAGTTTAGATAATTCTTTCTGCAAAAATGAACTTTTGCTCATTGAGGATGTAAACAAAGCCTATTTCAATGAGATTGTGCTTAAACCTATAAAGAGTAAAATTCTCTAGCAGCAGAAAATAATCTTTATTTTAGTATGTGAAATATGTCATAAGCCAACTAGGACCTTAGATAAGTTTAATTATTCAGTTTTTAAACCTTGGATGATTTTGACAAAAAAAGAAATCAATTAAATTCTTTGGAAATCTGACTAAATTTTTATTTAAGCTACACTGAAGTGTTTCACAAAACATAATTTGTCAATCCAAAAGTCTGATGATTTGAGCAAAGCAAAAAAAAAAAAAATCCTATAATTGTTATTGACCTATAAATTAATCTTGTTAAAAACTTCCAATTGCCAACATATAACAGTAGAACAACATAAAAAAGATATCAAACAAGGTTCCTAAGGCATGAACTGTCAAATCAATAATTATTCAAAAAAGTTAAATTAAAATCCATGGTAGTCAGAAGAACAGGAATTATATCATTATTGGTAAAAAATAAACTTACAGGCATAAAATATAACTGTGCAGACTGATTTAAGACTTTAAGTTAAGGATTTTTATTTATTTTACGATGAATCATTGGTTTAAATATTTTAATTAATGACAGTTTAAATCTTTAAATTTTAGAACACCGAAATGTTAACTTTTTCTCCCTCTTTCGAAATGCTTTGCTCTATTTATATGCATATTATTGTTTAATATTTTATCAACAATTGCACTCTTGAACAGGGCATTACATTTAAATCTATATATATAAAATCCATGTGAATGGTTGTCTGTAAAGCTGTCATGTGTTTCCTGTGAAAGTATATTTTTCCATAAAGCTATCACATGTCAAATTCACAACCAGTTAAAAAATATATTATGTTTGTTCTGTAACACTCAAATTGACAATTAAAAAATTGGAAAATAAATAAATTAAAATTGTTTTCATAAAGACCTAACTAAACTGCAATATATTTTATGAGCATTTTATGCAAAAGAAATAATTCTACCCTTTATATTTAATAATCCACAATTTTTATTTTATGCTAAGAAAATAATTCTGCCATTAATAAAAAAAATGCTTAGAAAAAAATCAGTACATGTTCTTTTAACTACAGTACAGAACTGAATAGGTATAGTATTTAAATTATGAAAAAAATGTGATTACCATACATAAGTTCATGTTTGAAATGTGACATTTAATGAGGAGAAAAAATAGATGCTATAGTTATGTGTTTACATTTAGTTTTGATAAGTATATAACTGACGCTGAAATAACAGCCTTTCAGGCCTGAGTACAATTCTCACATTTATTTATATAATAATCTTTTGTTTAATTTACATTAAATGTGGCAAAAAAATTGTTAAAGCAATCAATTAAAAAAAATCACAGTCTATTTAGGCCAGGCACATCTGTATGTATATATGATAAACAAGTTATAAATTTCGTAACTAGCTATAGCTTGTATTTTATGATCACTAGATGGAGCTTTATCAATAACCCACTATCAAGCTTTGTTTACATAAACACTGAGAGAGAGAGAATTTAATATCTCTTTCAAATTGTCTCCAATATTTAAATGATGGTTTCGAGCTAGTTGGCTCACATCAGTAAAGGGTAGGAAGACTAGAAACTGAGTGAGATAGAATTCAATATCTCTTTCAAATTGTCTCCAACCTTTAAACCATGGTTTCAAGCTAGTTGGCTCATGTCAGTAAAGGGTTTTTAGTCTTCCTACCCTTTACTGACATGAGCCAACTAGCTCAAAACCATGGTTTAAAGGTTAGAGACAATTAGAAAGAGATATTGAATTCTATCTCTCTCAGCGTTTATGTAAACAAAGCTTGATAGTGGGCTATTGGTAAAGATCCATCTAGTGATCATATATATATATATTATAATGATCAGGGAGATAGGAGACTTAACGTAATCTGCACTACAGGGTGCCACTAGGCATTTGAACCTAGAAAATTTATATAGTAGGCAGATACGTAAGTAAAAAAAAATTATTTTATACTGGTTGATTCCGATCGTTAGCCCATTGTCACTATCTCAGCAGAGTAGCAGAGATTTATATTTATAAATTCTTATCTAAGACTATTTTTAATATTAAACAAAGAATAAAATAAGCCACTGCCAGTAATTAATACACAAACAACATCTATTTACGCATATATATAATCATTTTAGAATTTGAGAAATAACATTTATTATTTAAATTTTAATATTAACTTTTAATTTAAATTATTATTTTTAGATTTTAAATCATCCACACAGATGAAATTTATACCTATTTTAAGATTGTCGAGTATGAATAAACTACATAGATTTGCATTTGAAAAGAAAATATTCTATCCCTTATTTAACCTTAGGCCAAAAGTTCACAGTCAAACCGGCATCAATCCATCTGATACATTGATGTATTCAATGTAGCATGAAAATACAACAGCACATATATACTATACTGTCAGGAATGTACATCTGAACAGTATAGTTAGAGAAGACATTGACTCTTGTCCAATACAGGAATGTTACATCTGTATGGCAAGAAGAACAATAAAATAAAAACTTCATAGGAAGGGACTGCGGTTCTTTTTGCCAACTTACAATCACATCCATAGGCAAAAGGGGTTGTGCAGCGTATACAGCGATTCTGCACATAGCGAACCCTCATACTACATCTACTAATTACACTGATATATCCAATCCATTGACCCAATTTAACTACAAAACAAATAACCTAAGATTACCCTTCCTTAAAATATATATAACTTTACAAATCTATATAGCCATTCATGCCCAACTTAAATTTAACATTTATATACATTCGCACAGATGAATTTTATAAAATTTGCTTTATAATGTTGAGTATAGATCATCTGCATAGATTCCACAGCCAAAACATTTCAAAATAGACAACCGATCAAAATACAAAGTCAATGATAACGTCAATTGCAGAGGGAATACAAGAAACCCAATGGCATTCATCATAAGATGCCACATTGACATCGATGACATATATTCTAATCGAATATGAAAACCACAACATAATTAATTGCTAATAAATCCATGCAATGTCCATACCCAACTTAAATTTCATGTATTTAAATAATTTATACAAATTAATATTAATAGAAATAAAAAAAATGGAAATGATTTTTTTTTAGCAAACTCAAATATATATAATTTAAACATTAATTATCAATTTGAAAATCAAATAAGAGTTCATTTTAAATTTTAGATTAGCTGAATCTTTAAAAAAAATTGATGAAAGTTCTTAATTACTTTTTTTTTTGTTAATTTGTAAAGTTCATAGCTCACGGTAGAAGAGTCCAGGTTCCTGTTTTTAATTCCCATGACATCTTTATTGGAAGACCAATCTGATGTTCTGGAGGTGGCATTAGCTGGTTCCATTCTGGTATTACAATCACTTCATTTTTTTTAAATAGAGAGTGTGATATGTGCATCCTATCACACCTCTCAAACACAAAAAAGCTGGAACTGTCCTTAATTTCAATATTTTTCCTTTTATATCATCCACACAGATTCAACGAATAAACATCACTAATCCACCATTTTCATTAGGGTCTGAGCTGAGGCTTGGTGCTTCCATTGGTCAAGCTAATTTCTTTATTTTCTTATCTATCTTTCATCAGACTTTTTAATTATACAAGAGTCCCAAGGGCTAGCTTGCTTTTCAATTAATTTATAAAACAATCATTTCCATTTACAAAAATATTTTATCTTTAAATCTTGTACTTTTTATAACAAAGTATGTTCAAATACTTTTATTTATTAAAAAATATATATTTTTAAAGTTTTGCATCTGTGTGAATATATATACATTTAACAACAATTTAATTTTTTTTTAGCTTTTAGAATTTTAATAAATTTATTTTTATTTGTGAACTTAGTTTTTATTTTAAATTAATGTAATGGCATATTTATATATCGTTACAATATATATATATATATGATAAACAAGAACAAGTTAAAAAAATTTTAACCTGCCTATAGCTTGCATTTTATGATCACAGATGGAGCTCTATCAATAGCCCACCCAAGCTGTCAATAAATGCTGAGAGAATCAAAAATAAATTATCTCTTTCAAATTGTCCCGACCTTTAAACCATGGTTTCATGCTAATTGGCAATCATCAGTAAAGGGTAGGGGACCATGGTTTAAATATCGGGACAATTTGAAAGAGATAATTTATTTTAGATTCTCTCTCAGCATTTATTGACAGCTTGAGTGGGCTATTGGTAGAGCTCCATCTGTGATCATAAAATGCAAGCTATAGGCAGGTTAAAAATTTTTTAACTTGTTCTCGTTTATCATAAATGTACCTTTGGAGGTTTTTGCAATGATATAGATTGCAGAACCTTTTAACTATGTGGAGAAACTGAACTGAATTCAGACCCATATAGCTATATAGTTTGTGTATCTGGATTTTGAGATATTTACGTATCTAAAGATTCATGCTTTCAAACTTATAGGAACAGTTTACATAAGTGCTGTTCAGTAGAGTTGGAGATTTAGATCTAGTTTCTAGTCCCCTACCCTTTACTGACGATTGCCAATTAGCATGAAACCATGGTTTAAAGGTCGGGACAATTTGAAAGAGATAATTTATTTTCGATTCTCTCTCAGCATTTATTGACAACTTAAGTGGGCTATTGGTAGAGCTCTCTCTATATATATAATAAAGTTACGTCAAACCAATGCATCAAAATTATTTATTAAAATTAGTTTAAATAATTCATTATTATATTTAATCTTTTATTTCACTGAAAAACAATATCTAAACTGATAAACATTGTTTTTTAAAAAATATTATCCATTTATGTAATTTGTGATGTCAGAGTAGAAAATGCCATGTTGCTTAATTTCATCAAATTAACATTTCATTGAATTATTTTTCTTTCTCACTTTTTATGTTCATGTATATATCTTTTTCATAAGTGAAAATATGATCAATGACAGAAGAGAATCTGGTTCTGAATACTTTTAATGAATCTGATTATGGTAATCAAAAGGAGTTGGGATATAGGATTCAGTAGCATTTGAAATCGGTCTGCCGATGAACCTAGATAATGTTGCTCTCATGGTAGATTTCAATTAACAATAAATTACAAATAAACTGATTTTATTAATAATAATTATTTTAATAAATATAAATGTTAATAATAACAGCTCACATGTAGATGAAATTACAACAGAAGTTATAATAAATGTTTAGAGAGATAAGTATAAACTAATACAAATCTATCAATAAACGAGAACTAAAGAATGAACCCTAAGTACTTTAGTTTGGATCATATTTAAGCTTTCAATTTGTTGACATTTTACAATACAGAGCATGAATTCTATATACATCTTTACCCACCTTAGCAAGAACAATAGATCCCCCAAAACTCTTTGTAAAACTAGAATATTATCTTAAAGGCAAGAAATGATTTTCTATGGGAAAAAAAATAATTTGTTATTGTGGATAAAAATTATAACATATATTGTGAATAATGTATTAACCTAGTACATATATTAATTAAAAACCCCCAAATGCTCAACAAATTTATGTGTAAACTGTGCTATGTGGGTATTATACAGATGTGCATACAAAATATATATGTAACATAATGCATCTTTATGTAAAAAGATAAAAATATTAACTTAAAGATGTTCCTTCCTATAATCCATCCATTCATAACTCATTGTCAGTTTTCTGAGTCATCAATTACTCATTTCAATTGTCTATTGTTGTCTTCTAAATCCTTTGATAATCTTTAGTTTTTTTTGTGTTTTAGAATAGACACTAGATGTTGAGGATCCGTAGAGAAAATGTTTAGAATTGATAATTGAAATGCT
The DNA here is from genome assembly GCA_028023455.1 of Epiperipatus broadwayi. Taxonomy (NCBI): domain Eukaryota; kingdom Metazoa; phylum Onychophora; class Udeonychophora; order Euonychophora; family Peripatidae; genus Epiperipatus; species Epiperipatus broadwayi. Next base: position 8,493,579 of record JAQFVV010000004.1, read on the forward strand.
TCTTTGATTTTCTTTTTGTACAACATCTTATAAAGTCTCATTAGGTGATTCAAGGAATTTTTAGATTTGATGGAGTGTTCCAAGTCTAGTTTTTCTCTAAGATGTGCTCAATTTTTCTTTTCCTCATTGTATTCCTTTTCTTCATCCAGTTGCATTAATTCCTCATTAAGTAATTTTTGTATGTGGGATTCCAAAAGCTCTTTATTGTTGTCATAATCAGCTTCTAGAAATGCTGCTTTCTTGGTTAGATAAAATATGTTTTTCCATATGATTGAAGTAAGTTCCTTTTTGACTTTGCAATTGTAATAATTTGTGGATAGACTTTTTTCCTCATAAGGATAAAAGTTGTGTTAGTAATCATGATCCATGCATTGCCTATAAAATCAACAGCTGTTTTAATATTGAAGTCTTTCAGAGTTGTTGAATTGTCTTATCAGTATTTTTATTTAAAGTGTTGTTGAAATGCTGCATATGTTGTGGAAGTCAGTGAAGATTCCTTCATCCATAGGTTGATGAATTGACATGGTGTTTAGTGTTATTAGTAGCTACCATGATGCAGTTGAAAATATATACAACTATAAACTTTCAAAACAATCTGTAAAAAAATTTGAATATCACTAGAAAAAGTATGTGCTCTCATGGTATAAACATAAAGCAAACTGGATAAAGAAAGAGAGAGAGAGAGAGAGAGAGAGAGAGAGAGAGAGAGAGAGAGAGAGAGAGAGAGAGAGAGAGAGAGAGAGAGAGAGAGAGAGAGAGAGAGAGAGAGTAAGCTTGTAGTTGCCAATTTTTTGTATTTGTCTGCAAAATTGATTCTCACTGCACTAAAAAGAACACATGAAGTTTCAATTTTTTAAATATTCACAGTCTCAGATTAATTATGTGAAATTATTTAGAATTAAAAAAGCAATATCTAATACGATCTACTTAATGTTTTTTTTTTCTGACTAGTTAACTTGAAAAAAATTAGTCATATTAAAAAATAAAAAAAATGTATCTAATACATTGTGTTTGTATATTGTAAATGATATTTAAAACATTTTTACAATATATACTATACAAATCTAAATAAATAACACTTTATCTACAAATATGATAGATGTGACCCTTTTTATGGCATAAGAAGTCACATTTTAATAAGTATCATAATCATTCTTTGTGAATGACCTACCAAGTTCTCAAATAATGCAGTATGTTTTAATGGCAGAGATGTGGGCCATTAAAATAAAAATTAAAAACATGAATCTTTTTTTAAATTTATTTGTATTGTATTTTCATCAAACAAAATTTATTATTGGTTGCATAATGCATAGAATTATCTTATTCCTATCACTTATTTTACTGAAAATACATTTATAATAATAGCAGTTTTAATTTGATTGAAATTAACATTCATAAAGATTTTAATTTGAAATTGTTCAATTGAATATTTTAGCTAATATGATACACTACATAATTTAAAACTAATAATTAATAGTATATGAGTAAATAGAGGAATTTGAACTTAGGATTTTTTATTCTATGTCCATCCTCCACTGCATCACAAACAACTGATACACAGGTCCACATACATGCAAAAAAGATAGATGATGCCCAATATATACATTTCATGCTTAACCAGGATTCATCAATTAGGTCAGATTATGATTGTCACACATATATACAATCAGTGCTTAGATTATTGTAAAATAGAAATTCATTAAACTTTAATGGACAGGCTTCAATCTATTTACTTTTCCAATTATTTAACTGTCCATTTCTTTGAAAAATCAATGATGGAATGCTCAAAGGCTTTAGAGCATTTGATATTGTAGTCACACCTATTAAACTTTATATTAATCTAGCCTTCATATTATCAGACCATTACATATCCATATATTAATAAGAGAAAGATGGATGGAACTTATAGATGCAATCTATTTTCCAGACAATATGTAATTAGTCTATTCATTTAGTGTACAGAATGAATAGGCTAATTAATAGTATATGAACACAATTTATTTTTAGTCTTTCTTGAACAAAATTTGTATTATTTGTTCGATACTAAATTTTGTTTACATTTGTGATAATGTTACCATTGACTTGGACATATCTGAAACACATTATGAGTTATGATTAAAAATTGAGCAAGTAAACATTATTTTCAACTTAAATTTAGTAACTTTTGATCACATACATTCAAGAAATCTTTCATTTCCCCTCCCTTCTTTTTTTTTTTGCTGAAAATTCTTTAGATATACAATGGTAACAGATTTCATTTGACTAAAAAGTTTTAATTCAAAATTAGTTGACTAAATATTTTAGTTAATATAGTACACAATTTAAAATTACTATAGTTAATAATATTTGACCAAAATTTATTTTCAGTTTTATGCTGAATGAAATGTGTATTTTTTTTTTTCAGTAAATTTTTTTTTTCCATTTGCTAACATGACACCATTTGACTTCAGGATGTCTGAAAAAAATTATGAAATTATGATTTAAAATTAAGAAACTACTGTACAATAAATGATATTTTAAACTTATATTAGTAAGTTCGATTATAATGCACAAAATCATTTTTTAAAAATAACTTTCAATTATAGTAACTAAACTTTACAATTATGATGACCATAATTTTTGGCACAAAGAAACACTAAGAATTTTAGTCCATAAAAGTGAGAGAATATACAGTTTTTAAGTTAATGCTCACATTTTAAAATTTAATATTAATATATTTATTTTTTGTTCATTATCAAAATATGTTTTTTATTACTTATAGTAAATGAAACACATTTTTTTTTTGATTTTGTAGTCATTAATGACAGAACTTCTTACTTTGATATGTTATTAATGAATATATTGTCTTGGAAGGACACTGGTTGAAAATTAAACAAAGTACTATCTATATCTTAATTATATTTTAATTTTATAATCAAAATACTGTTTACTATATTATTGTATATTGTATTGTGTATAATGAATAAACTCTGTACTGTACATTTTTATCATCAATGTTGCCATTATTCTTTTGGATGACATAAAGTCATTATCATATAACATCAGCCATCTTATAAAATGGTCACCATTTTGAAAATGGCATTTAAAAAAATGAATTTTTTTATGATAATTATAGTGAATAATAAATTGTAAATCAAAATATTGGGTAAAAATTGATGATGATTGCATGGAAAATTCTGATATAATAATCTGTTATTTAGTGTAGTGGTATTATAAACAATTAGAAGGTAAAGATACTCAGAGATTGTTTAAAATAAAGTGCAACATTTACTCTCTGATTGTTTTTAGTAATTTCAGAATGGCTTATAATTTACTGAAATCATGTTGATATATAGAATTCACACTCTGTATTGTAGCACATCAATAAGTTGATGTTTAAATATGATCTAAGCTAAAATACAGGTGGGATCTACTCTGTATTTTTTATTTAATAATGGTTTGTAATAGTTTATATCCAGTTATTTGGGGGTTTACAACAACTTATGTTTTAATTTCATATAACTCTTTTATTATCCATAAGTTATAAAATATATGTGTGTTTAAAATATTAAGATAATCAATCTATTATATTTTGATACAGCTGACTTTTAAATTACAATGTAATAAATCAGGATACCTTCATCTGAACTATCTCTTACATAATATACATTTACATGCATATCATAATTGTCAGCTTAAGATCTGTAGAAGCCACTAGTAGAATTACCACCTACAATTTTTTACTCTTATTTATGATTGTTAAAATCTAAGCATCATCCTTCACTGTAGTTTAACTGTTGATATTTAAATAGAAAAATTAACATTTGCTCGTGGAGATATCAAACCATATATCCCAACAAAACCTCAGTCACTACTAGAAATTTAATCCTTATCTGTGTAGTTATCGAGAATTAGAAACTTCTGGAAATATTCATTTGGTTGTAGCATATGATTGAATAACTACAACAACTTTAATAAAAAAAGATCATATTAAAATAACCAAATAACATACATTTATTATAAATTCATTAAGATTATATTATAATATTTACTATAAACAATTTTAGCTGTTGTATTTTATAATTAACTTGGATAGTTTAAAATTTATTCAATTAATTTATAAAATAAAATTACAACAATGGGTCATAACTTCAAAACTTTGTTATGTATACACACACATATTATATATATATATCATTTATTTGTATATCTTTCTAAATACGATCACAGACTGCATTTACAAGTCAATCAATAATATCATCATTTTATTCAAAAATCAATCGGTTATACATATTAAACCTAAGTTTGGTACATGAACACACACTGTTTTGGAACTTATTGTTTTAGCAAACAAAACGAGTGTAGACTTCAATAAAGATCTTACAATATTCACTTGTACAAATATTACACATTCTTAAACCTCCTAACAATAAGCATTCAATAGACTGGATGATCATCAACTTATAAATCAACAATTTACCACATACTAAATTTGAGAATACTTGAAAAACATATAAAAATACAGGCATATAAGTTATTAGTAAGTCTAATAAAACTACTTCAAAATTTAAATACTAAGCACATGAATCATCAATAAATTGTAGATATGTTTCAAAATATGTCTGAAAAAATAAGGCATGTAAAATATGAAAATACATTACTAACATTGTATAACTATATCAATATCTTCTTTATTGTATAAATACACTTGCAACATATGTATAATAACTAGAATCAATTTGAAAGTTATTAATTAACAAGTCAATCTATTTTACAATACAATAAATGCATTCTAATCTTACCTTGAACAGGCTATCAATAAATCTCTTCATCCCTCCCCCCCTTTGATATTGGTCTTCATAAAATATTTAAAATTCAATAGTAATCATAGATATCAATTTCAAATAATAATTCCAATTGACATATATATTCCAATTAATTCTTTATCCAGTTGTCAAGCATTAGTGGCCGAGTGGTTAGCATAGCTGCCTTCCAAACAGTTGTCTCAGGTTTGCTTCCTGGCTGACATGTTGACATATATATAAAAAAAATCTTTATCCAGTTTTATGTAAATAAGCTTATCTTTCAAACACTAATAATTTCAATAAGTAGAAGGAGAAAGATTACTGAGAGCCAAACTATTGATATTTATTATATTTTAAAATAAATAATTGACTGGGATTTACTCTGCAACTTGATCTCTTATTTCAAACTATTAAAATTAATGGGATAATAATACAAATTAAATCATTAAATTTAATTCATACATTAATTGTTAATTCAAAATGAATAATAAAAATGGTTAACCAAAAAATTGGTGGAAAATTAATAGTAGGAGTCTTTAAATAACAAAAAAATTAAAACAAAGTGCATTTTAGAATTTAAATAAAATTCATAAAATATTTATAAATTTAAAATGACTTTGATACATTTACCTCATTATTATTTCATTTGGCAGTCAACAAAATCCCGTGATAATATTTACTTTTTTACATTGTTTTAAAATAGCTCTGTATTTGAGAGTCAAAATTTTAACTTGACATAGCATAATCCTGTGTTTTAGTTAGATAAATTTAAACCTTTTGTCATGACCAGTTTTTCACACACATTTGAAATATCTATTTTGTCATCATCCAGTTTTAACACATATTTGAAATATCCATTGCTGATAGTTAATAGTTGTAAGTTTATATATAGTTTGCACATTAGAATATATTTATGTCTTGAGTTTAATGAAATAGAAATACAACTCTATCTAATCAAAGTATATTACATTGCAAATATATATATATATATATATATATATATATTGTACCAGGCATGTTACATGGCACATAATAACATAGTGTGTGTGCATAAATATATATAAAACTGAAAGAAAAAGTAGAAATAAACACAAAAATTTTGTAGATATTTTTTATATTTCTTGGAATAAAATAAAATCATAGTAAAATATTAAATAATTTTAAATTGAAAATAAAATTTTGTTATAAATAAACATTTAAAAAGTTCTAAATAAATATTTTTATTGAATTCTGATTTTGAAATTAAAAACAAACATGGTTTATTTTTGAAATCTTTTAATTAATGCCTGCATACATTTCACTAGTTAGAAATCTTTGTAGATCATACTTTGATAAAATTCAAAGTTGCTTTCAAATGATTAGAGAGATAAGAAAAAAGTTTTAAATTAATGTATTTTTGTCACCCTACTGTAAAAAAAGAGTGGATATAAAAAGTTTAGGCTAGTAATTTTTTTGAGCAGCTGGTGGTAATTAGCTGGTCAGAACAGATAGTTGCAGTAGTTGGTATTTGGACAGTTATACAGAGTTCCCATGAAGATTTAAATGAAGGCAAAAAATGGCAATTCCAGAAGCTGCTTTATGGTTTACTAGAGTTTTGATTTACATAAAACCAGACACACTCTCTGTGTTCAGTGGCTTGCTACAAATATGTTCTAGAAGAGTTTGTTTGCCTGAGCTTTATGTGAAACCAAATAAATGGAAACACCTGATTATACCTTTACTAATGAGACAATCCTTGATTGACCCCCATCAAGAGAAATCATCAGTTGATAAAGAATATTACATATGTTATGTCTATATGCAAAGAACCATAGATAAACATATCATGTATTTATATTTAGTAATTCCTTAAAATGACATTTTAATAATAACTTTGCTTAACTTAAAAATCTAAGTGTAAATATTGAATTCATTGTCCGTACTATTTTTTTAAAAAAAAGTCATTTAAAATCTATATTTTAAATTTAAAAATGCAAAGAGCAACCCATGAAAGTGATATCTATATCGAGACTGATATTTTAAATAATTTCATTAGTGAAAATATTTAAGAATATATGGTTTAAAAGTACAAATAAATAATTTTGCTTGGATTAAAAATCAAGTAGTAAAGTAATGATTCATAAACAATTTTATAGAAAGAACGAAAATAGAATGCTAATCTATTTAATCTTGTTAGAATAACCTGTCAAAAAAACCTAGATTTAATAACTGATTCAGATTATTTTTATATACATATGTAGGTATGAATTTTATGTATATTTTCCAAATGGAAGTATTTATGAAAAAAAATATTTTAATAATTTTATTGTTTTGATAAATTCAAATATGATAAAAAATGAACTTCATTTATATGTTAATCAATTATATATATATTATGTTAACCCATTGGGGTATTTTATATCATTTAAAAGTGATAACTAAAAATGTTTATTTTATAACAAGTCAAATATGTTCAGAAATTATTATGCCACATGTTTGTGCATATCTATATATCAATGTGTGTCAAGTAGACATATATAGGTAAATTGTAATCATTTCTTTTACTTTATAAGAATTCAAATATGTTCAGAAATTATTAAGCCACATGTCTGTGTGCTGATTGTATTTTAAGTAAACTTACTGAAAAATATATGTAAATCATAGTATAATAACCTGAATTTTGTATATTAATCATGTAAATCATGTGTTATTTTTTTTATTGTATATTAAGTATAATAAGAAGACTTAATTTATATCTGTATAGCCATATTCTTCTGACCTTAATATCTTTTTGTTATTAATAAATTTGTATTCAATTGTTAAAATTATTCTAGTGTACTTGATTCTAAATGGTTTTTAGAATATTATATGTTACACCATCTCTTAATCACAGTAGCAGTTATAGAGCTTATGTTCTTTGAGCTAGATTCATGCATGGTCATCTGTTATATAAAAGGAGATGTATATTCATGTTTATGGTCAACAAGTGATGATGATGATATTCCCATCAATGATCATCATCATTATCCTGGTTGGCACAAAGAAAATATTCTTTAAAACCCATGCACTACATTTTATTTTAGTTTAGACTTATTAGAAATTAAGTTTATAATGGCCAGTATATTAAAGCACTAAGTGGCCAGAGCATTGATGATAATTAACATGTTTTAATATTTCATCATTATTTTTTTATGTTTGTATATCCTATGGATTGGCACTTAGATTAGTCCATCTAAATTAATGGTTAAATAATTGCCCCAAGCTGGCAAAGGCTAAACAGTTGGCCTGGTTTACAGTAGACCCATTTCAAATCCATTCATAAGATTGACATTGATTTATTTTATTATTGATCATTCATGATGATGGATGAGTATTACTTATACTTTACTTTTACTTATTGATAATGCAGGTGGGTTTATTTAATTATTCTGATAGGGACTCTAATGAGTTAACAAAATTGATCAGTCAGAGAGTTTTCATGATTTCTCATGCTCTGAAAATACAATATATAATATTACTTATATATATATATTTGTTTATATTGAACATTACTTTAATATCTCTTTCTTTAATTTTATGTTTGCTCACACCAACCTCATCTTTTCCCATCCCATTATATATATATATATATATATATATATACAGTTCATAAGTGGAAATTCAATTGACCAGTCCACATAAATAATCTGCCATATTTTTCTTTGTTTAATTATAGTTAAATATCCATTTACTGTTCAATATTGAATGTCTATTTAGACTGATTATGTGTTTGATACCTGAAAGAAAAATTCCAAATCTGCTTCATGAATTGAAATACTCTGGCAAAATTTGAATCTCTCATAGCATTTTGAAAATGGATATTCTACATATTACATCATAAAATTGCCACTTTTATGAGTGTATATAGTTAAAGACTTATGTATTTAAGCATTAATTTGTTTAAAGTCCAATCCTTCACTTTTATTTGAAAAATAATTAATAACAATTTCAGTCATATTTGCTCTTTTTATATTAGATTGAAATATTGTTTGTTCATAAAAAATTATTGAAATATTTTTTATTTAAATCCCATTTTTAAAATGAAAATGAATTTTGCTTGAGACATTGTAAAAAAATATAAATTTGTCTAAAAATTGTAAATTAAACTTATTATTTTAAATTTGCCTCCAAAATTTCTTTACTGGTATTTATGAAAACAATTTTTGTTAGCCAATAAAACAGATTCCACTTTCGTTATAATTACATTTTATTAATTATCTTCTTCAAAAAATATTATGAAATAAAATTGAAGTTTATTAGTTTAAAAATATTATTAAGTATATTGCATAAATAATCTTACATATGCAAATAAATTATTGAAAATTACAATTTTTTTTCAGAAATACCAAAAGAGTAAACATGCTTTAAAATGTCTGTAACCTACCAATCAGTAGTGCTTTGAGTTTCTTTGTATTATAATACAACCAATCAGGCATTGTTAGTTTGCTTCCATATTTGAATATAAGTGATATTTGCATGGGGTCTATATGATAATAATATCATCAGATAACCACAAAAAGCAATGAAAAGCTGAAAATGTTAGAAGAATAGAAGCACCATCCTAATGTTCCAAAGGCATCACCATTTATCAGATAGTTACTGACATTTTTGAACATGTTAAATGATAAGTAAATTAAAATAAAAAACAAGACCTGACAATACTTAAATAAATAAGGAATATTATTAAAGAACATTAATGAGTTGTAATTTATAACAAGTTTATTTTAGTTATAAGTCTTCATCTGAAAGAAAAAGAAAATGTTTTCAAAAAATATTTACAATACAATAATTTAAAATTACATATTAAAAACATTTAAAAAAGTATTTATGAGCTTGCATTTAAAGTACATTTTAAATTTAAATATCTACAAGAATTTTACAAATTTGAATAAATAGTAATAACACTATATAAACATTTTTTTATCAAATTTTCTTTTAGATAAAATCAATGATTATACAAATATATTCATATTCACCATAAAAAAACACACACATACAAGAATGGAAGTCAAAAGTGATGTGTATTTTAATTAGAGAATGAGGTATGGCTACATAAATACACAATCTTATTGTCACAGTTGATGTAAAAATAATTAATGGTAAAAAAAGTTGGTGATGACTCAGAACTAGGTTTATTATTTATTATTTATGTATATAAATATCTTACATTACATACATAGACATTTCCAAAATTTTAATTTTAAGTTGCTTTTGTTTGAAATAGCAAGTAAAGACAATGTAATTGTTAAAAGACTTGTTCTAATTGCTAAGCATGCGTTCATTAGTTTTTAATTAGATTCATATTATTCTATATTTATCAAGAAAATTTTGTTAATTTTTGAGAAATCTCAGAAGATATTAAATAAAGTAAAAATGATAAGTTAAAGTCATATATTAGTGGAATTGTTACTAATCTATTCTATGTGCAACAAATTCTACAAGTTATCTACTCTATTGAATGTATAATTTTTATTATGAATTATCTGGTAATTTAACATAGAGTATTTTAAGATATCAACATATAAAATGACTCATAGAATACTATTATTTTTAAGCAATAAATAAACTTTTACTTGGCACTCAACAAGTCATAAAAGAAATTGTTTCTTTTAAGTAAAATTATTGACAATTTTAAAAACACTTTATTACAGATTTGTCTTATTACAATTTCAAACTAAAAACAGATACAGTAAAAAATAAATTGGACTATTTCCATCATAAAATATTAAGTATTGAATGTCTGCAGGAAAATGTAACTTTATTTAAATTTTCCAATTACATCCAGCTGTTAGTAATAGCATAGAGGTTAGAATATGCACATTTGAAGTATTATGTTCCCTTCTTTGGGTGCTGTTCACTTGACCAGTGACAGTAACATGGGAATGCTCTAACCAACTGGCAGAATGGCTCATCTGGTTATAGGTGTTACATTAAAATTGAATATTGAAGAATCTAAATGTCTTGGTTTGATCCCCATAATAGCACTGCTTCTGGTTGGGCCAATAGTATCTTAAGAAGAGAGTAGAATAATATGACTTAAAACATTGTGAATATACTAACCATATTTAATAATAGATGATGGAAATAGTCCAATACATAAACACAACTCAAACACTAATATTACAAATCTTCAAGAAAACAGTAAAAAATAAATGTTATCTTAAGGTATTATATTTTTGTTTTTTTTTTCTAAGAAAAAATTTAAAATTGAAATAGATACTTGGAAAAGGGTTTTGGAGGAGATATTAACTTTATATAAAATAACATTTTGAATTAGTAAAAAAATAAGAAACGATCATTAATGTTTAAAATAACTGAACTGCATCATTGCTCCAGAGTTCATAAAATGTTCAAGATCCGGAAGTACCAAAACTGATATCAATCTAGAATGTTTACTCCAGAGTCTAAAAATCTATCATTACACTAAATAAAAAGAAAAAAAAAGACAAAACCAAGACAGCAATAGATGGTTTTTTAAGGTAGATAACCATTATGAGAATCAAAAAAAGTAAAGATAATGATTCTAGGAGAATCTTTCTTCTTGATGAGGAAAAAAAACTTATCAAATCTGCCTTTTTAAGCTGATTGATGACTAAGATTAATTTTGGTGTCTTTATATCAAGCTTAATAATTCTTAACTTTAATTTTCATTTAACAAATTGTTTAATTAAGAATTGATTTATTATACCATAATGAGCAAACAATATTATAGATATGCTGATGTATATATTGTCAAGTGACACATAAACTTAAATGTTTGTTTTCTACTGAAATAAATAATTTGTATAAATAATTTAGTTATTATAACTGGAGAAATTTTTTTTAAAAAAGAAGCCAACAACAAGTGTCTTTGCATATGAATGAAGTTATATAGTTAGTCAAGGATGTTAAAAATTTTAAATACCTTTTTTAATTATCAATTTTTAGGATCAAAGATCAAATAATGTTTGGGCACCAAAGTGGCAAACTATGTTAAAAATTTCATTCATATGATCAGATTAAAGTTTTCTAGTTTTTTGTATTTCTTTTTGATTAGAAATTACTATAGTCTCACTCATATAACCAACTATTCAGAACACTATCAACTATTACTAAACTATTTGGCACTAAAAAAATTAAGAATCAATATATATATATATATATGACACATAGAGGCAATAATATATTAAAATATCTTAGACAATTATACAATATTAATATATTATTAAAAACAATTAGTGGAAAACTGACATGATTAAATAGTTATTTACAGCATTTTATATTTAGTGTGTAATAATTATTATACAAATATTACAATTAAAATTTTTAACTTATGTATTCTTTTTAAAAAAACTTTATATTATATATAAACAATTGTTATCTATTCTACATCAATGGACACCAGATAATTGGGCCAATTACATTTCAGACTCTATTGTTGATTTCAATTAGAAAGACTACACTTCACATGTCCGTTCAGACTTGAAAATTTCAGCACTCTAAGATTTTGAAATTAAACTAATGTGTAATATGGCAGAAGATATATGGTGAATTTATATACTTTTAATCTTGAGCAGAGGGATAATATACAATAAAATAAAGCATCCCATGATTTTCTAACTTATGTTTAACATCTATATTTTCAACAGTGGTTCATTACAATTATTCTATTCTAGACTCAATTTCTTAAATGAATAACAAAACATCACTATAGATACAATGTATCTTATTGGACAAATTGTATACAGACACTATAAAAATAAATGCTTACTTATTGGACTATATACATGGAGTAATATTGTACAATTAAATTGAAACTATGATAAAATAGCAGCAGAAAAAAATTTCTTGATTGTATATTCAGATTCCTTATGTTGATTTTATCCATTAAAGCAGGGGTGGGCAATTGTTTTGGCTTGGGGGCCCATAGAGTGGCGAAGGGCCACATTGGGGCCACATTGTGGAAGCGAAGGTTAGTGGAGGGCCGCACCTTTTTTCATGACACAATAAACACACTGCTTTATTCCTTGTATTACCAAAGAAATGTCCATTCTTCATTAAACACATAACATTCATCACAAATTTTACATTTTTTCGGAGGGTTCATGGTTTCACTAAAGTTGGAAATGTATATGCTAATGCAAAGACAAAATTGAAATTAACCAAATCAACTGGAAAAGCACTGCACATTGTATCTACACTGTGCATGTGTACTGATGTGGCCATCATGGTGGAAAGTATGAGATGAATTTTCGGTTATGCATGGGAAGGAAATCTCAGTTCAAGGCAGATTTTTCTCTTTGTCTTGGTGGGCTGCATAAAATCTCTTAGTGGGCTGCATGTGGCCCTCAGGCCACTATTTGCCCACCCCTGCATTAAAGCAAAAAGTTCTTTCCATGATTATTTTTTATTTTTTGTAGTGGAAATTTTATTCCAGTAATAATTTCAAAACTAAATTTCACAATATATTTTGACAAAGTTTTGTTATTGATAAGTATTAATAAATTTTTCATTTTAAATATAAAAAAATTAATTATGAACTTTTAAATAACTAAATTTATTTTAAAAATAAATAATACTAATGTAGATAAATCTATAAAATTTAATAATAAAAAAGATAATAGATAAGTTAGCAATGGGCTCAATATTTATAAAACAATATCCTCCTTTATTAGTACTTTAAAGGCAGCATGATGTCAAATAATATGATCAATCTACATAAATCTGAGACTTTTGACTGATGTAAAAATAAGTTACCAATAATTTGATGCTTAGCTATAAATAAAAAGCCACAAAAGTCTTATGCTTATTTAAAAATCTAATGTTACCTTAAAAAATTTTGATAGACTATTTTAATTTAACTGCCAAATAATGAACATAGTAGTCAGAATATATTGCTACACAACCCAAGCTTTTTTTTAGTTTAGTAAATATTGGTGGCCTTTGAGCATTCCATCATCAGATTTTCAAGAGTTGGAGTGTGGAGTAGATTGAAGCCTGTCCATTAAAGTATAAGGTTTGGCTATCTTAATATATATCTGAGCTCTTATAGCATATATGTGTAGAGATGGTAATCTGGACCAACTGATGATTTCTGGTTTAGCATGAAATACGGATATTGGTGATTATTTATCTTTTCAACATATATGTGTTCAAGTGTATCAGTGTTATGAGATAGTGTGGAGAGTGGTGGGTCATGTGAAAGTCTGTGCTCATATACCCTATATATTAAATATTATAGTATCTTTGTTAATATACAAGCTATCAATTTTTATCCAAATATTTTTTTATACTTCTCTTATGCTACTATAAAATCTACAGCTAAATGACAGAGTGATCTAGTTATAGTTTATTATACAAATATGTTTATATATACATATAGACTATTTGCAAATTCATTTGTTAAAAGTCTTCTGAATAAGAATCATTTTAACAAAGCTATAAAAATAACATTCAACAATCAATTATTTATCTTAAGTTGAAAAAAATATACTAATCAAATGTTTTTTTTTTTTTCATATGTCAAATGCATTGACCGGGAGGTGAACCCAGGCCAGCTGCTTGGAAGGCAGCTATGTTAACTGCTAGGCCAATCAAATGTTATTGACTACCAAATTGTCATAACATGGTTTACCTTAAGTCATTATAATTAGTAAATATTATGTTCAGATTTAATAAAATATTAATTAGGTGCTGAAATTTAGCCAAATTAATTCTAAATTGGCAAAGTATGACAAGCTATTGTTGATGCTCATGAAGATTTATAGCTTTGTCATAGTATTATATTGACTAATTTTTATATCTGTCTTAGGGCAGATAACATATACATATCTATTTGTCATACTAAAATATGTTAAAATGAGCAAACAAGTTAAACTTCGTGGCTAATTGTTCTAAAGTGCAAAATATAAAATGCACTAACACGCACAAGCACACAAAGCTGAAGACAAATAAAAAAATGTATATATATTTATTTTATTTTAATATATATATAATTAAGTGGCTGAGCGTTTTCAAGGGACATAGCCCTCATATTGCTATGACTATGAGGGCTGTGTCATTTGAAAGCATTCAGCCACTTAATTATATATATATATTAAAATAAAATATATATATATACATTTCTTTATTTGTCTTCAGCTTTGTGTGCTTGTGCGTGTTAGCGCGTTTTATATTTTGCACTTTAAAATCTGTTAATTAAAAGCACTTATTTAATTTTACATGTTTAAAAAATTTGCATTGATGAATTATGTTTTATATTAATTAAAAAATTAAAAAAGAGATGAACTACCCCTCCTCTCACATTTTGACAGTAGAAGTATTACATTCAATATATAAAATTCTAATATTATTTCAGAAATTTGAAACTTTAAAATGATAAAGTTGGAAAGAATTCAACTGTAAAATATGGAGACATGTAATTCTTTTTTTGTTGTCAAATTATAATTTTTAAAATGTAAAGATTATAGAATAACAAAAAAAATAATGTTTTACTTTTTATCACATTTTCTTAAGTTACATGTACAGAATTTTATAAAGTAAATTTTTTTTCTCATGTTTATATATCTATAAAACGAGGTCATGTATATATTTAAGAGAAAAAAAATAGCACTGAAAATAACTGTTATTCCTCGCAATTTTTTTTCCCAAAAAAATGTTAATATTTGCTCAGATATTCAATTTAACCGAAAAAGAAATTAACATTATTAAATGTAAAAAAAAATATTATTTTTTATTTGTCTTATACATTTATTAGCTGGATAAAAATTTAATAAATTTTAATATGATGCAATTAGATATGAAAATTGTTGAATCTTATGATTTTATTAAGTATTAAAAATATCATTTTTCAACTTTTAATTTTTTTTTTATAATAAAATAATGACAATAAGTTAGAAAGATAGCATTAACAATAAATAGGAATATATTTTTTTTTAATACATAAGGATAGATTCAGTTGAAATAGTTTTTAAAATATTTATGACTAACCTTTTATGGTAATAATTAAATTTAAAATGTGAATTTATTAACAAAAAAAAAAAAAAACATTTCAGTTTGCAATTATATATATATATATTTGGCTCCTACACGCATTTGAAAGTATGAAAATAGATAAACAATGAGGATTGCCAATTCCTCAACAAGCTTTGTGATAAATGTTTAGCTAGAGAAAGCATTTAAAATATCTCTGTCAAGACCCCCCCCCCCCCCAACTCTGACTATGGTTTCGTGCTTAGGTACTCCTCAGAGAGGTGCTAGGTATCCTCATTTTTTATAACTTACAAGCTTAAGAGAATAGGGTCATGTGATCTATGACTCTTATTTTGACTATAAAAATAGATATTTCTAATCTCATTTTTTTACTATATATTTTTTTCAGTTGGAGAACTGACTTTAAAGACATGCAGATGTCTAAAAGTTTCAGATCTTCTTCTTGAGAATTATCTTTTAGATAAATGCTTAGCTTGAGTTGGTTTTTTGAATCTAGTGTCCCAACTCCTCACTGAAGAGACCCATAGGTCGAAACCGGTCTGGGGATGGGGACAATCTAAGATAAAGATGATTTGAATGCCTTCTCTTGTAGTAGCATTTATCATAATAAAAAATAAAAAAAAAAACTTGCTTAGAGCTTTAGCAGGCTCTTAAGTTTACATATTGGTAAATGCAAGCTATATATAAGTCATGTTATATCTGACTTTTTATTATTACTATATAATAATTATAAAATATAAATTATTTTTAATTTTCATAGACGATAATTTTAAAATGTGCCAAAAAATATATATAAAATTTTTTCAATGATTTGAAACGTGTAACAATTAAAAGTAAAAGTAGTATTTTGAAAAGAAATGTAACACCAATGTAATAAGTTTTTTTTTGTTGTTGTTGGTAACTAGGAATACTTAAATATATATTTTAACACACTACTTTTTATAGTCGTGGGAAAATAAATTTTCCGCACACTATTTACATCAATGCTGATTTCACATGAAATTTTATAATTTACATGAGCAATACTAAAAACTCAAATTTGGGAAGTTGAATTATTTAACATTTAATAAATAACTGAGCATGAGCAGAAGTTTATCTTGATTAATATAACTTGCCAGATTTGCTATTCTTAAGAACTAGAAAAATAAATATTAATAAAAGTTTACAATTGCAAAATAAAATCTGACAGCAAAAAGAGCAGTGCCACGATGTAAACAGCACAGAAAAAATTTACTGTTTCTATGATTATATGTGAATACAAATATACATATATAATTATTCTTATATATTAGATATATAATTGCAGGTATTGATTGAAAAAAAAACACATACTAATGGATACTAAAATGCATTTTAATCAAACAGGCATCTTTGTCCAAGCCAAATTTCAAATAGTTCTTCAAATGCACTTGGAGTATAGGTGTAATAATAGGGGATTTAAACACAGTCTTTCAAGCTCCCTTCAGTTATTTATTCTGTCTCATTCAACTAATACACACAACCACATATATGTAAAAAGATAAATTATCTCTAATATATATATTTCTTGCTGAATCAGCACTCATCAGTTGGTCCAGATTATCATCTCCCACACATATACATAATCAGTGTTCAGTTATTAAGATAGCAAATCTTCAAACTTTAATGGACAGGCTTCAAGCTACTTCATGAGCTTTCACGGTGATTTTCAGAAATGAAGCAGATGTAGAATAAGAGGTATTATATTTAAAGATAATTGGAAAAAAACCGAGAAAATAAGTTTTTTAGTTATATATAGTAAATAATAATTTCACACGGCAATTAAATTTTTATATAAATATAGCAGAGATGATTAGACTTCATTTAGACATAAAATAAGTGGATTTGTTGAATTGACAGAATTTTGATTATTTCTGTTTTATTTGCACACACATATATATATGCACACATTAAAGTATTTATGCATGTATGTTTGGATAAGTTCAAATTTTATAAACATCAATTTAATAAATAAAGTATGGTAATATATTTTTATTTTAGATAAATTGTAATTTAATTTTTAAAATCATTCTTTTAAATATTTTTTTTAAAAATTAAGTTTTTATAATTTTTGTTCTACTTCAAAAATTTGAAATAAAAGAATTTATATAGACATTTTTTATTACGTTTATTTATTTATTCTAAATGGTTTTCAAAACAAGATTAATTAAATTATTAATTTTAATAATTATTTGGAATAAAGAAGCGGAACGACAAATGATTGTTTAACTTTCCATATATCAATTAATTCTTGGCACAAAGCTAAAAATAATAAAGAAATGTAAAACTATTATTGTGTGTTGTAAGATTTGTGAATTAAAAGCCAGATGACTTTGTCTCATCATTTTCATAAAACCATATATATTTATAAAATCTTTTATTTACTTGCTGTGAAAGAGAGAGGATATGACATCATATTCATAATCAGCTGCCCACACACTAAACATTACAATGGTGTTATCAATCACTACAGTCAATGTCAGAGGAATCAACTCACCACATAGATTATTCGCCATAGCAAATTGGATTAATCAATTCAATCCTCACTTACTGCTTTTTACGGAGACCAAATATTCGATCAATTCAACCTACAAACCTGACAAATACCTAAATAGATTTGGTTATTGCAACTTTTCCTTATCAAACTTATCTGCTGCTGGAGTTGGATTTCTTATTCATAGAAACTCTCCTCTTCAATCATTTAAACTGCTTTTCCTAAACCCACACATGAGCATAATAACCTTTCAAAACTCAGCCTATGTAATAAACATAATCACCTTGTACTTATATAACCAACCACTACTTATTCACCAGCTCATCAACAATATAAACCTTATTTTGGCAACAAACCCACATCCCACAATATTAACTGGTGACTTTAACATGTCATATTCCGATTTCACTTGCAAATATTTACATCTCATAAATAAAAAACTCATGAGCGCAGATGGCTTCTTCTCATCCAATGACATATCATTCTACACTCAAAAACATTCCACATTGATTGATCTCCTTTTCTACTCCCCTGATCTACATTACATAATAAAACCTTCATTATGTCCAGTTTCCTTTTCTGATCACATGGCACTCAATATACAACTACAAATAGATCTACATCTCCAGTCAGGTCTCTCATTTAACAACACTACTAGATTATTACTTAAATCCAGTGATCCAGAGGCAATAATCTCTGAAATATATATATATTTCAATAAAATTAATATTTTGTCACTCAACCCAACAGAGGCATGGTTCACATTTATAAATGTCATCTCTTCCACAATTAAACATTACACCAATAGAAATCCATCTCCAACCTATCTAATGAAAAAATTAGACACTCTACATTTAAAACTTAAAAGCACACCCAGCAACTCAACCTCAATTAGCTCAATTTTATTGCTAAAACAGGAATATAAACAGACGCAGATCACATTGGCAGAATATATTTCAATAAAAAAAGCCAAACTCTTTCTAAAAAACACACATAATTGGTCAAAAGGTTACATTCGCTGGGCCCTTGGCTACAGTTCAAAAAAGCTCACTCCATCCTCTATACTTTCAAACTCAAAAACCTTAACAGGGGAAAATATGACATTACAAATTTATAACCATTTCAAAGACCGATTTCAGAAAACATCACCACCTTGCTTGTTTCCATTCCACTTTGGCATCACAACAGATCATCATAACATATCCAGAAAAGACATAGCTACAAAAATCCAAGCATATCCAAATAACTCTCACCCCGGAGTACATGCCATCCCCAAATTTATACTTCATCATCTGAACTACTTCACAACACCAATAATATTAAATATGATTACCTATCTCTCTAACCAGATCCACTCAATTGAGCAGCTCTACCCGGTATCGCTAGTCCCCTTCC
Source organism: Epiperipatus broadwayi (assembly GCA_028023455.1). Classification (NCBI taxonomy): domain Eukaryota; kingdom Metazoa; phylum Onychophora; class Udeonychophora; order Euonychophora; family Peripatidae; genus Epiperipatus; species Epiperipatus broadwayi. The sequence goes on from JAQFVV010000004.1 coordinate 8,513,259, forward strand.
TCAAAAAGCCCATTCACCCTTCTCCACTAACCAACCTCAGACCAATATCCATGTCCCCTCTTATTATAAAAATTATTGAATCCATAGTCAAAGACAAAATTCAGCCTTTAATTCTACCAAAAATTTCTACATACCAGTTTGCTAAAAAAGGCAGCTCCATACCGGAAGCACTTGTCCTGTTTAAGACAATAATAGATGAAGTCAGACTAACCAAAAAAACTGGGCCAGTGGTGATTCAGCTTGACATTGAAGCAGCATTTGATTCAATTCCAATTCTGAAACTGCTGGAAGAAATCAGTAGCTACAACATTCCTATACCTCTGATGTACATACTAGCAAACCTACTTCACAATAGAGATATTCACATTATGCTCAATGGCAAGATGTCTCCAAGCTTCCTACCCCACACATCCATCCCACAGGGATCCCCTCTGAGTTCCCTGCTTTTTATCACCTATATCAATCCATTACTTGCTGAAATAGAGGCAAAGATACCTGGAATATATATAAGGGACCTGAAACAACAAATAAACCATCTTTCCTACATGGATGATATAGTGGTGTTCCTGCCTTCTAAAAAGTCACTTCCTAAATTACAATCTATTCTTGAGAACTACACATTAACACATGCACTCAAATTTAACAGAGAAAAAACAGCAATATGGAACATTTTCACTGGCCAGCCAATTGCATCTCTAACCAAAACCACACCACATAACTTTCTTGGAATTCCATTTCATCTCTCACTTAATGCCACAAGAAGCACAATACAGAATCAGTTACTGCCAGCTATAGAAAAAATAATTAATTCACTATCCAAAGCTTATCTGTCAATTCATAGCAAAATTTCTCTAATCAACATGTTAATAGTCCCAAAAATTAATTATTATGCGCCAGTCATAAAATTCACCAACAGTTTTAAAAAAAAATAAACTCTTTATCTATGAAGCTAATCTGGAATAAGAAAGCTACCTCCATTAGTATCAATAGCCTACAAAATCATACCAAATACAATGGCCTATCATTGCACTCAATAACAACCTTCTACTATCAAAAAGCCCATAACACTCTAGTAAAACTATCTACTAATTTTCCTATTTTCCAATCTTTCATTAAAATTCTACCCACTGATACCCCTCCACCAATAAAAAATAAATTCATAAATCAACTTGCCAAAATTAGTACTAAGTTCAACAAATTACAGGTTAAATCATTTACAAAAATTAATTACTGGGAAGCACATTATTCTCTCAACAATGTAGACTCTCTCATAAATACAAGCAGTATACTCAATGTCACAAACAAATCACTTATATCAAAATTTAAGTTTTGGTACCTTGAGCCAAAATATCTGGACTTCATTATTAAAATCAACCTAAGTGCCCTACCAACCAATTCATTCCTGGCAACCAAAATGAAATTTGCCAACATTGACCCAATGTGCTCTCTATGTCATAGAGAGGATGAAACCATGAATCATTTCATTCACACCTGTCCCACCTTGCAAACTTATAGAGACTTAATCTCCACAATCACTCGCAATTCAAAAACCACCCTTCAAACATTAATTGAAAACATTCCCCAAGGTTTTTTTACCACAATTAGAATAACAATTTTTCTCCTGTTCACACTTTGGTTCCTCAAGTGTCATTTTGTTTTCAATCCCACCTCGCGCAAATACCAATCATTATTTATAGACAAATTAACCAAGATTAAAAATAGAGATAATCTAATAGCTCCCATAGATATAGTTACATCCACCTGGAGCCTAATTAAATTCCCAGATACCTCTAAAAATCACAAGGACAGAAATAATTAATAACTCAAGAAAAATGAACTCATGTTTTCACCAGTCAGCCTCAGAACTGTACAAATTCCTGCCACATCAGGACTTTAGTGTCTATTACTGAACATTATTCCCTATAGAACTCTAAATAGAACTTCAACCTTTTTCAAGTCTACACATGTACTGCCAATAGTAATTGTAACATAATTGTAACAAAATTCATGCTAATAAAATAATTTTTAAAACTACTAGTAGTAGTAGTAGTAGTAGTAGTAGTAGTAGTAGTAGTAGTAGTAGTAGTAGTAGTAGTAGTAGTAGTAGTAGTAGTAGTAGTAGTAGTAGTAGTAGTAGTAGTAGTAGTAGTAGTAGTAGTAGTAGTAGTAGTAGTAGTAGTAGTAGTAGTAGTAGTAGTAGTAGTAGTAGTAGTAGTAGTAGTAGTAGTAGTAGTAGTAGTAGTAGTAGTAGTAGTAGTAGTAGTAGTAGTAGTAGTAGTAGTAGTAGTAGTAGTAGTAGTAGTAGTAGTAGTAGTAGTAGTAGTAGTAGTAGTAGTAGTAGTAGTAGTAGTAGTAGTAGTAGTAGTAGTAGTAGTAGTAGTAGTAGTAGTAGTAGTAGTAGTAGTAGTAGTAGTAGTAGTAGTAGTAGTAGTAGTAGTAGTAGTAGTAGTAGTAGTAGTAGTAGTAGTAGTAGTAGTAGTAGTAGTAGTAGTAGTAGTAGTAGTAGTAGTAGTAGTAGTAGTAGTAGTAGTAGTAGTAGTAGTAGTAGTAGTAGTAGTAGTAGTAGTAGTAGTAGTAGTAGTAGTAGTAGTAGTAGTAGTAATAGTAGTAGTAGTAGTAGTAGTAGTAGTAGTAGTAGTAGTAGTAGTAGTAGTAGTAGTAGTAGTAGTAGTAGTAGTAGTAGTAGTAGTAGTAGTAGTAGTAGTAGTAGTAGTAGTAGTAGTAGTAGTAGTGATGATGATGATGATGATGGCAATAATAATGATGATGATGATGAAAATGATGATGATGATGGCAATAGTAATAATAATAATAATGATGATGAAAATGATAATGATGATGGTGGCAATAATAATAATAATGATGATGATGAAAATGATGATAATGATGATGATGGCAATAATAATAATAATGATAATGATGATGATAATGAAAATGGTGATAATGATGATGGTGGCAATAATAATAATGATGATGATGAAAATGATGATAATGATGATGATGGCAATAATAATAATAATAATAATAATAACAATGATGATGATGAAAATGATAATGATGATGATGGTGGTGGCAATAATAATAACAATAATAATAATGCATAGTTAATAAAAATTAGTAAATATTTTATTTTTATCAATATAATGTATGCATATTCATTTTTTTTTCTACAGTTTATTATGCAATAATGTTCCTAAAATTATATAATAAAATATTATTATTTATTAGTAATATAAATATTTTATGTAAGAAAAATCTATATTATTATATATATGTATTCTATGAAATAACTATTACTATTTTCCCTTTTCATTTGTATTTGTAATTTTATTTGGCAAAACATTTTTAACATCTTTGACAGAAAAGGTTTTTATTGTTTTTCTCATATGAAATATTTCTTTTTAGATACCGATGAGTATACTTTCAGCATGGTTCACCAGAATCATAGCTCTCACTGATTGGGCAGATGTGCCACATAATATTGAGGAGTAATTATTTATGCATGTTTATTTATGTTAGAATTTTAATATTCCATTTGGCCAAAAGTTGAGTACTATTTTCTTTCTTGATGAGGATGTGATTGTGGTTATCAATAAATCATGCATCCATCAGTTTTTTCTTCCTGCCATCTCATTCCATGCAAAATAGATTAACATTCATAGATCAAAGACATGACCAAATTGTTGTTTATGTTCCCAGAAGATGCACTTATGTTCAGAATTACTTTTTGACCACTTGTACAGGTTTTAATGTTGAGAAACTCTTGTGGTAATATTTTTTTCTTGATTTCTCATAATATATGGCTATACAGGACATGTTACTGTGTTTGATGTTATATACAATCTGCAGTATATCCTCAGAAATCTAAACCTCTGTAAACACAAAGTCAACAGGAAAACAAATATCATTGCAGTGTAGACTACTACACAAACATCATATTAAATGTAATTAAATAATTCTATTACAAAACAACCTGTTTAACCCCAAGAAGAAACTAAACCATAGTTGAGTATACCATACATACCTAAATTAACATATAAAATGAAAAATATGTCCTTCAACATTCAACATCAGTTTCCAAATCCCTCCTAATTTTATCAGATTAATTAACAATGCGAAAGATGAACTGCCATCTGAGGACACCAAAGACCATATATAAAATCACATGAAGCTACCCCTTCTCTACAGTTGTATATTATGGTAATAAAGGCAAACATTGCCACAAAAATTGCTCAACCCAAATACCTGCAGAAGAATACAAAGAATAATTTCAAATATATCTATCTTCAAGAAACATGAACAACAATTTGGGCATGCCTTCAACTGACAGAATATCATCTAGTTTGCATGGAATAAGATGACAGAAAGATAAACATGAAGGAGCACAATTTATTGCCGACCACAATTATGACAATAAGAAACAATAAAATAACATTCAACTTTTGACCAAATGGGATATGTAAAAATCTAATTTAAATATTCATATATACATAATTACACCTTAATATTAATCAGGCATTGCACCTACCTAACCAGTGAGAGCTATGATTCTGATAAACCCCACTAAAAGTATGCTCAATTGTATCTAAGAAGATATAAATATTTCAAATGATGAAAATAATAAAAACCTTTTCAGTCATTGATATTAAAAAGTATTGCCAAATAAAAAAATAAAAAAATAACTATTAAATTTGAAAGATTATCATAGCAAATAATTGTACATTTTTAAAGCAGTGGATAAAAGTTTATGATTCTCATTATGACAAATCCTAGCATGAGAGGGCAAGAATATACATAAATATAAGATGTGTATGTATTTATATATGACTAAAAAACAATTATGGAATTGATGAAATTTGCAATTATGTTACAAAAATATATTGAAAGATTACAAAAGTTATTTATATATCATTAAAATAATGATAAATTTCACTCAATGGATAGTAAAACATTGAGTAACTTGATAAAATATTGCAATGAAGAAATAACACTTGATTATTATAATCTACATTTGATTTGCCAACCTTTTAATAATTTTAGTATTAAGAGATATGTTATAAAGTTTAATGAACTCTTTTATATCATTAAGATGTATAATAATTAAATACATTAGAGACACATTTTAATTAAAACAATTATTAGTAAAAAAAAAAAGATTATGTATAATATTATAAGATTAATGAAAGTTGACATATAAATGTATGTTAGAAAATAATTAAGAAAGATTTACTTAATATACATTAATGAGATAAAATGCAGACTTATAAATAATTACAAATATTTGCTGTTGCAATTAATAATGAATTTGAGTGCTAATCTGTAAGACCTTAAATGACTTCTTACTATATACATGCTGTCTAGAAATCATCTTTTATAATTTATTCTTTAGGCTTCCATTATTTTATTTCATTTGGAGTTAGAATAGTATGCTTTTTTGTAAGTTGCTATTAATGACATCATTAAATAGTAAGCTATTTAGTAAAGTGACAACTATTTGGTAACATTAAGACAGGCAAAACTCACTATACGTACTGCCATACACAGCAAGCTAGAATAATCAATGGATGCCAAAAGGCTTGTGCATAAAATCCCCATCTAGTGCCTACTCATCCAATATTCCCAGACTAGTTTCTGGCTTATGGCTTTCATCAGTGAAGAGTCTATAAGCAAGCATAAGAAATAGTGATCATGTGATGTTTATTTGGTAACGTCAAAAAATATAATTGTTAGTTTTGTTATAAATGTGTTTGAAATGAAAGATCTATATATTAAAAAAATAAATTTAGAGAGTGCATTTGCTAGTGTTTGAGTGATAAACATTGTGGCAATGAAAATATTACACTACTAAACCAGTCTTTAAAATTTTTTTTTTCAAAAATTTAATAAAGCTATTTGCCCTTTACTCATTTATTATATTTTTCTTTAGTGTGATATACTTAATAACTTTAGAGTCAATTTCCAATAAACTATTAATTAATATTATGACTTTAAAGGTTAATAATAGCAGTTATTACCTCTTATATATGATTTAATGATAATACATGTATGGTTGTACAATAATATTAATCTATTAATGCTTGGAAACATAAAATAAACAACAGTGTGATTATTACCAAAGACATTTTGGTAGAATGAGTTAAATTTTGTAAATTATGAATTGTTTAATTAAAAATTTACAAAAAGAGTATTCAAAATGATATTGAAGATAGCATATGGGTGGAGATAATAAAGAATTGTATTGTTTTAAAAATCATTGATAGTTGTTTGAATTTTGTACAAGTTAAAAGATGTGACATGTTGGACAATTTCCATCATTTATGAGTGAATGTTGAATGTATAGAAAATTTTAAACTTTATTTAACTTTCCAAATACAAACAACTTGTTAATAATAACACACAAATAGACAATACAGGTTAGTAATTACACAATGTTTTGAGTAGTATTATTCTCCACTCTTCTTCAGGTGTTGCTGCCTATATGCACAGTGACAATATTCACTTAGAAGTTGAACTCAGAAATGATGGAAATAGTTCAACATATCACATCTTATAATATACCATCATTACAAACCTTCAGACAAATATTGTACAAGTTAAGTTTTAATTATTTTTATGATAATAAAGAATTTATTAAAATCATATATGGTAGAAGAGATAAGTTATTATTAACAAAAGATTCAATAACATAATAATTAAAACTTAATGTATACAAAATCAATTGTAACGCTTATCTAGATTTGAATCAAACTAGTTTCATAAGGAATAGTAAATTAATTTTCTGCGTTAATTATATTACTCTTAATAATTAAGTAAATAAAATAAAATAATTGATAGAAATATTTATGAATATAGGAAATCTTGATGAAACAAAATAATATATAATAAGTTTCATAAAAAAATGAAATATATCTTCTAAATAATTTTTACAAATTTTAAAAAATAGTTTTAAGTCACATAAAATAAATTTCATTCAGACTCAACATAATAATAGAAAAATTATCTCCAAAAAATGAAGCCAGACCTTATTGTAATTTAATTTGCTTAGATTTGATCCCTGTAGAAACAGGTTTTAATAGATCAATAAATCCATTGAACATTTTGGTTATATAAAGAACTCACAAATAAACTCTTAACAAGCTTTGCAGAATATCCCTAACCCCAGACCAATTTCTGCTACTGGAAGCCAGTAGCAGAAACTAGTCTGGGTTTAGGGATATTCTGCAGGTTTGTTAAGGGCTTCCTAGTTCTTTATATAACATTTTTAATACAAGCTTGTTTAAATTAGGTCATATGACATCTGACTTGATTTTTTTTGTAATTCCATTTTGGATGTTTTAGCATTGTAGGCAGAATCATCATCATTAAAGTAAAATATAATGTGGATTTTAATGCAATAGTGGAGTAGAAACCTCAAAAACTAAAAGATCTAGTGAGTAAAGAAAAGAAAAGACCAGTTTGGACAAATGAGTTAAACTGTTGTATCTCATCTGCCACTTGGATGTTCAAACATCATGATATTCTGAAAAACTAAATATATTATTATTATTTTAAAATAAAAGATAATCAATGCTATTTGTTTTATTTTGATGATAATATAATTAATTATTTTATTTGAAATTTTACAAAAAAAAACTAAAGATCATTTTAGAGTAAAAATAGGCCAAAATACTTAGTTTGAACACGATTATTTATAAACAAAATAATAGCTTGAAATTAAACTGCTTAAAGTGTACTTAGAATAATACTTATTAATTCTGATTTATATTTAATGAAAGTTCTTGGATATTTTTTTAAATTTTATCTAATTTTTTTAATTATTTTTGACAATATGTAATAAATCTTTGAAGAAAAACACACAATAAATTTTACATATCATTTTATCATCTTTTGTTAGCTTGCAAATAATTTTATAAATTGTTCGTTTCTCTTTATTTAATTATTTAAATTAGTATATTGAGTTTTAGAAAATTAATTTACCACCTTATAAAAGGAGATTAATTGAACAAAGAAGAAGACTTAAAGAGAATTATTTATAATTTTTCTTAATAGTATTAATTATTTTCATTGAAATTAAATTTATCTAATCTAATTCTTTTTTTTTTAAAGAAATGTGTGGATGCAAGTCAGAACTCAGAAGTAATTCTTGTTTCAACTGAAAATATATCTTTATTAACATCTATAAAAACCTGCTTCAATATGAATGTATAACTAATAATGTATAAAAATGGTTTCTACACTTTATTATTCGAAATTTTTTTCTCATGAAGAAACTAAATTATGATAACGATGATGATCAAGTCATGTTTAATTATTAAATAAAAAGTAAAATAATTCAAATTTTCCACATTCTGGAACCAACAACATGAAGGAAGGTGTTAAAAATATGATAAGAACATTTCTAAATAAATTTTATCCTCCAAACCAGTGGTAGTCAAACTAGTCCCTACCGCGCACTAGTGGGCGTTCCATCCTTTATGGTGGGCGGTAGGGGTTTTGTCCGACACTGAAGCACTTCCTTTTTTTTTAAATTTAATTGACTTTTTAAAAAAATTTCATAGAGATTTATATGCTTTAGCTTGCTGTAATTCTGCTTTATAAATTTTATAAAGTAAACTTACTTCCCTACTTTATAAATCACCATTACTGTGAAACCGATGGGCAGTTAGATAATTTTATTACTAACAGAGATACAAAAGTGGGCGGTAGGTATAAAAAGGTTGACTACCCCAGCTCTAAATTAAGGAAATAAAAATATTGCATTCTTATTAAAAATGATTGGTTTCATGTTATACTCAATTATTTAAAACGCTCACAAGCTAATGAATATTTATATATAATGTAATATTAATACAAACTGTATCACAAAAAGATATCATCTATGAAATATGTCAGGTATTTGTAAATCAAATAAACAACTTAGCATGGAAAAAATCTTCAATTGTCATGCATTATAATTATGTATATTAAAGATGGATTGATGATGTCAAGCATTGTTAGCCGAGAGGTCATCGCAGCTGCATTGCAAGCAGGTAGTTGGTTGCAGACGGTTGTGGGTTCGCCTCCCGGCCGATGCTACGACATATGAAAAAAAAAAAAAGATGGATTGATGATCACCAAAGACTTTTTAAAAAAAATTTCATTTTCTGATACATAGAAACATCATTTTAATAATTCCACAATCTCTGGTTTTGGCATTAAATCTTATATAGAAATCTAATCCTAAAAAATTGTATGATTATCATTCCAAATTCAAACTGACAGATCATTGCTAAGCAATTATAAATAAGTATCATTGTAGTTGTATTGGATTCTTTTATCAATAGTCTGTATAAATTTATGTATACAAGTTAAATTAAATATTTTCATAAATTAATTATGATATAGACGAAGGAATGAATGGGATTATTTCCAGTAAAAACAAATTTATCTAGTCTTTCCATGGAAATGACTCCAATCATTTCTTTGTTTGTATTACAATTAATCCAATAAAATACTTAAGTTAACATACATTGTTTTCTAAGGCAGATAAAATAATATTTACAGGGCATAAAAAAGATATTTTTGTAAGTCTTTATCCATATGAAAATTATGTCTGGGTTTAAATCCTCATAATAGATTGGGCAGGAAATAAAAGAGGACATATTTTTATTTCTAATTAAATTCAAAATAAATAAAAAATATTGTGACTTCTAAAGCAAATTGTTTAGCTCATAGGCTGTCAATTGGTGACAACGATGCTAAAAATTTATTTAGTTATTACATGAAAATAATCCCATTCATTCTTTATATATATATAATATTTAATATAAAAATATAAATTATATATTTACATATTAATGTAAATAATACCAAAACAGTTTAAATATAAAATATTGAAAGCATTGAAAGCAAAATTGGTATAATAAATCTTTCTAAATTTTATATTTAAGCTATGTTTTAGTAGTTTTACATTAATATTTAGATCGGCAGAGTATCAAAATGTAATTATGATAAACAACATTAAACTGTATATTATTTTATACTATATTCCAATGTTTCAACAAAATCACATCTGCCATTGGCAAGGTTAAGTTTTTAAAGAAAATCTATTAGATATCAAGTAGTAAAGAGATTGAATATAAAGTAAAGAATGAGATTGAGTGTGAAATTATTTCATCAAAATGTTAAGGAAGTAATATAAAATAATACAAGGTTTAACCCCAAAATACCTTGTTTACATCATATAAGCATGAAAACATTAAATAAGGATTGTTTGTTATTATCTATTTTTTAAAACCTATTAAAGCCATGAGTAATTGGCTTCATTGCCTTAGTATATTATAAGAGACTTGAACTCAGACTTTCAAGTGCCCTACAGCTATCCAATCCATCTTATACAACCAATACACATGACCACAAACATGTGAAAAAGGTAAATGATCTCCAATGTACATATTTCATGCTAAACCAGTACTTATCAGTTAGTCCAGATCACCATACAATCAGTGCTCAGTTTCTATTAAGATAGCAAATTTTTAAACTTTAATAGACAAGCTTCAATCTTCTCCACTCTCCAATTTTTTAGCTATCTATCTGTGGATGAAATGCTCAATGCCATTGCTGATGCCAATATTATTGTTGTACCCATGTTGACTTTAAGTTAATCTGATCCCTCACACCTAGGACCTTAATATGTCCATTTAATTATACAGAAGAGGGTTGGACAGGATACAGGCTGAATATGTAATATTTAAATACACGTATTTTTCTATACTAAACTTAATGTAATTATAAAGTACTCGAACATAAACTTTCAACACTCTACAGTTATTCAATCCATCTTTTACAACTGATACACATAAACATATACATGTGAAAAAAATAAACAATCTCCAATAGACATATTTTATGCTATACTCATCAGTTGATCCATGTTACTATCTCTCATATATCATCATCAACCATTATCAATCCACTGCAAGATGAAGGTCTCTCCAAGTTCACACCATCTCTGATCTTTAGCTTCTCTTCTCCACATCATCCCTGCACACTTTCTTATTTCATCCATCCATCTCACATGTGGTCTCTTTCTGGGTCTTTTACAATCTCTTGGAATCCAGTTTAAGATTTCAGTTGTCCATCTATTATCATCTGTTCTAGAAATATGTCCAGCCCAATTACACTTCAGTCTTTTAATTTTTTTCATGAGGTCAATAACACACCTGTTTGTTCTCTTACCCATATATTGTGTTTTTAATCTCTTCTTGTTACTCCTAACATGCATCTCTTCATACTTTTTGAGTAGTCTGAAATCTCTGTATTGCTCTTCTATTAAGTGTCCAAGTCTCAGATCCATAAGTAAGAACTGGTAAAACACATTTATTAAAAACCTTTCTTTTCAAACACATAGGCATATTTCCTTGTAGTATCAAGTTATTTCTATCAAAAGCACTCCAACCAAGTTTAATTCTATGATTAATTTCACCCATTATGTTTCCATATATATTAATAATCTGACCAAGATATTTGTAGTTGTTAACTTCTTCTAACTCATCATAATAAATTTTTATATTCATGTTTTGAGAAAATCCATTGAACATTACTTTAGTCTTTTTAACATTTATTTTTAGTCCTACTTTTTTACTTTCATCTGAAAACTCCTGCAACATTTCCTGCAGCTCTAAAGCATTATTTTCAAAAACAACTACATATCTGCAAAATCAAAATGACTTAAATAATGTCCATTTACTTTCACTTCTTTAGATTCCAATTTTAATCCACAAAATACTTCTTGCAGCACTACTGTAAAAAGTTTTAGAGATATGGAGTTACCCTGTCTTATACCCTTCTCAATGTTGACTTTCCTAATATCATTATGTAATCTAATTGTTGCTGTTGCATTTTTATAAATATTCTTCATTTTATGTTTCTTGATAAAATATTAAAAATTTATCACAAAGATGAACACTTAAAAAACCATTATCATTCTCAATCACTATCAATCAATGGTGCATTGCAATTCTCTCCAGGTTAATCTATTTTTTGATCTTTCTGGAATTGTTATAATTTACTTGAAATCTAGTTCAAGACATCAAATGTTCATCTATTATCATTTTTTCTAGCAATATATACAATCCAGATTTATTTATCTTTTCTTTTTTTTTTCAAAGATATCAATGAAATCATATTTTCTCACCCAAAATATATCTTTTAATTTATAGAGAATTAATTCATTTTTTCTATCATGTACAATGCTCAAAAAATGTATAAAATTGATGTCAAATTTTTTATTTAATATATCAGTGCCAACGTTTTGGAGGTTATATAAAGATTCATATTCCAAGTGATCTTTCCAAAGTGAATACCACAGGTAAAATTCATTTTATGAAGATTATCACATTTGTTTAAATTAAAATAGACTCTATAGATTTTATTAAATAATTTGCTATAATCAATTAAATTATACAGTCATAAATACTAGTAAAGTTTTGCAATATATTTAAACAAAAGAATATTCTTTGATAGGACTTGCAGATTATCTGCAACCCAAGAGAAAACTTTCTATTATAAATTAGGGACTATTATATCACTTTGATGGTATCAAGTTATCATTACTTCAAATAAAAATTTAAACAATCCTTAATTTCAAAAAGCAAATAAAAACTAAAACATATTCTTCAACATTTTTAAAATTAAAAATGTAGTCTGGGAGCTGACAGTTCATTCCTCGGAAAAAAAATATTGTGATGGTTTGGATTCCAATTTATCTATGGAAACAATTACAAGCCTTACAAGAAATATGAAATTACAAAAATCCAACCCCATAGATGAAACAGCATTGCCTCATGTGTCAAATTAGAATATGCACTAAAGTAAAAAAAAATTTCTTCTCTCTCTTTTATCAAAAATAGTTTATTTAAGTGAATTTTTCATTCACTTTTAAAATTTCCCTGAATAATCCTTTAATTAAATAATTGTATATTAATAAAAATATAAAGTAAAGTTTTCAAAGAACCTGTTCGCTTGTCATAGTCATGAAATAAAATATTTTTTAGGCAGACTGAATATGCTTAAGTACAAATGTGATGAAATAAATAAAGCTTCAAAAATTTTATTAAAAAATAAGTTATAAAATGTTATATTATGTAGATATTTTTTTTATAAAGTTTGTAGAGTGAAGAACTGAAATTACTTTTACAAGTTGATACTTTTATGTATATCTACAAATGATATTTAGCTAAAGATTTACATTAAACACAAAATAATATTTACCAACGCTGTAACCTCAAGAATGTGCATGTAAAAATGTGATAGTAGGGACCTCTACAGGTCTTAACCACAAGCTTACATTTAGGAAAAAAAGACTGGAACCTTCTTTACTTCAACCTACTTTCTATATAAATAGGTGAAGCTGAAGTGATTAGATCTGAGAGCGTGAAACTATTCAATACTTCACTGATTAAGTCCACATTTCTTATTACACATTAATACTCGCAAAATCTTTCAATTTGAAAGATTGATTGGATGTACTTGCTCAATCAAAAATATATAATATATTTTTATCTATCTATTTGTCTTTCTGACTACCTACCTACCAACCTACTCTATTTTTGAGATTTTGATAATTATTATGTAATACTTTAGCTTCTAATAACCCAAATTGATATAGCAACTATTCATGGGTGATTTCCAAATATATTCACTGAAATAAATAGCTATATTTCAAAAATCAAAAGGTACTTACATATCTTATGTAATATAAATGGTCAGTATATTCTTATACCAAAATGAAATATAAAAGAGTAAAAGATTTTGCCTTGTGGTCTAGAGTGTCTATAAATGATATCTGCATTATAACTGAACTGCTTTACTTCAAAATTCTGTACCTTAACATTATCTATACCTCAAAATTAAAGAAGAATTAATTCAATCACTTCTAGAAACAGTTTACCTTAAAAAAATTAAAATTATACAACATGAATAAAGATATTGTTTCCACTAATCCTTATTAATAATATATTAATTGTGTGTATATGAATCAATTCACTTGTTTAAAATTCTATGTGTTTGTAAATACAAAAATTGTAATAATAAATAAAAAAAATTGATTACCTCATGAGGATTGATTTCATTTAGCAATAATATATAGAGAAAAAATTACATAATAACATACAAAATTGTAATAATAAGTAAAAAAAAATGATTACCTCATAAGGATTGATTTCATTTAGCAATACTATATAGAGAGAAAAATACATAATAACATACCAGTCAAATTATATTCTTTAGAATGAATGTAAGGGAATGCAATCTTTTTTTTGTTCTATTTGACAAGAGAGAAAAAAGTCTTTAATAGATTATCTCCTCTAGTCTTTTCTTCTTCAGGTTCTTCAATACCTAATGATAACTTGAAAGAATGATGAGTTTTTCCAATTGACATAATATGATTTTGAGATGATGTGTAAGAATGGCAAGCTTATTTATGGACCTTAGACATTATTGTGACCTTTTTGTTATTTTTCTTAAAATGTCTTGGTAGGATTGACAGTAAGAGTTGGATGAGCCCCTGACTTCAAACTATCATTTTTCTGTCTGGCCTCTCATTTTCTTATTCCTTTTAAATACCAGAGAAAGCAAAAACACGATTGGTCTCCTTGCTGGTTACTATACGAGTACCAAAAATAAACATTCTTTTAATTGCACATGAAAAACAAATCTATTGTTTTGGTTGGAGATTACCGCATTCACAAGTACCCAATATTAAATAATATTTTGGTATAACATTAATAATTTTTTTACACAATAATAAAGAGAATAATTTTAAATAAACATTATTGGATGTTTTTTTTTTATAAATTTAATGCAATAATCTCTTTAAACACTTCTCATTAAAAAAATGACAAGAAATAGTAAATGTTGACATTTGAGTAGTTAATGTAGGTACTGATTCTTAATAAAAAATATTTACTAAGAGTTGCCAGATCTATAACTGGATTGCCTTGATGATTCTTCATTTCAAAATATTATTAATAATAACAATAATACAACAAGTTCTAATTAAACTTGTTAAAATAACATAAATTACAATAACATTACTCTATGTAGCATTATTTAGATAAAGTATTAGTGTACTCAAAAAAAAATCACTCACTTGAATTTCTATAGCTAAACCCTTAATCTAATATCATGTATCTTAAACAGTATGATGAAGGGTTACTATTATATACGGGTATGTCATAATATTATAATTTGATGTCTATATTTCTTCAAAACAATATACATAATTATATAATTGAATATTTATAAATACAGTAATTCAGATATATTTTAAAATTTTTTGTCCACTTAGAAGCACTTTCAACTATCCTCATAGTTTTCATCTGTATTTATAAATATTCAATTATATATATATGTGTGTGTACTAAAATATGCAACAATAAAATTTATATATTGTATAAATAGACACTATTAAATAGAGTTTCTACTTACAATAATTGTTACGTTTATTCATTTTTTAAATAAAAGACTGTTATATACATATATAGAGAGACATATATTGTATATAAGAAAGACATATTTTCAGCATCTTTTAGTGTATTAGTTAATTTTCCCTTCTTCCAATAAATTTTATGACTGTTTTTAAAAATGCAGTAGTGACTCTAAATTTAAGATATTTTTTCCAGTGAGACTCATTTGAATAAATCACAGGTAAAAGCTTAAAAACCATTATTAAGCAATTTTCTCCAAGTAATCTTTAAAACATACTATAATTTTTAAATTCTTCATCTTGACAGAAATATTATTTCAGAAGCTTAAATTGAAATCTTCTATTGTTAATACAAGCATAATGACTAAAGTCACAACTTTACTTTCAAAAATAATAAAAAGTATTAGTTATTTTAATACATTACAGACATGTATACTAATTACAATGTCAAAAATTATTAGCAAAATCTTCTTTCACAATCAATTACTTCAAATACAAAAGAAATAAATTTTAAATGATAATAAAAATTCTACAGAATTATAAAATTTAATAAATGGTAGCTTTCAATTCATAGACATAATAAAAATCTCAAAGACCCATATGCAATAATATTAACAAAATTTGAAAATATAAAAATTGTTTTTAATTAAAAAAAATATTACTATTCAAAAAAATAATTTAAAAATATTTTTAAAAACAAATACAACCATACTTGCTTCCAAGTTTGTCAAATTTCAGTATTCATTAGGAACATAATTTATATGTGAATGTGATATAATAAAAAATATATTATCAAATCATTTTAATTAAATCTATAAGTGACTTATTTTTTAAAATCAAACATTTAACAACTCATAAGCTTGTGGTTAAGACCTGTAGAGGTCCCTACTATCGCATTTTTACACGCATATTCTTGAGGTTACAGCCTTAGTAAATATAACTTCCTTTTATGAAAATACATTATTATTACTTATTTATTTAGACAGTGAGTATTATATTATTTTAACTGATACATTGTGTTTATTGAAGAGTGCTGGTTTAATAAAAAATGCATTGTTATATTTTTGTAATATCTTTATTTAAAACTTTAAAGTGTATGTGGTGGGAATTTTATATATATCTAAAATATATTGTGTAATGATTGCTTCTTTGTTTATAAAATGTATATACCTAAACAAATTCTATCTATAAATTTCTTTTATTTAGAGAAATTTCAATAGAAATATTATGGTTTCTATTTCTACCAGATATTTAATTAAAACAAAGACAAAAGAGATAAAGGAAATAAATTTTATTTTAATAACAATAACGAAATCTATTATTATAAAGTGCTGACAACTTTGAAATTATTCAAACGGAAGTCAATCTTCGTTAATGCGCTATTTCTTAAATATTATAAATTTCCACGCACTTGCCCACCAGTAAGAGTTTAAAAAACTTAAGTGTATCACTTAAGTTAAGAGCGTACATTCTATATATACCAACTCTTACAGACCATGCTTAAATCAGGGCTTGAGTCTATTGTGTGCCTGATGTTATAATCAAATATTCAGTTGTACAAATCTATTTAACCCATCGCAGGAGAAAGACAATGTCTCATTTTTAACCACCTAAGATTAAACAAACATGACTTATAAATATAAATCTATTATTATAAAGTGCTGAAAACTTTTACCGGCATGCATGTGCATGTAAATTTATAATATTTAAGAAATAGCATACTACCAGAGATTGACTTCCATTTGAATAATTTCAATGTTTTCAGCCCTTTATAATAATAGATTTACATTTATAAGTTATGTTTGTCTAATCGTAGGTAGTTAAAAATGAGACACCATCTTTCTTTTGTGATGGGTTAAATAGATTTGTACAATTGAATATTTGATTATAACATCAGAAACACAATAGACTCAAGCCCTGATTTAAGTATGCTCTGTAAGAGTTGGTGTATATAGAATGTACGCTCTTAAGTGATTCGCTTAAGTTTTTTAAACTCTTACCGGTGGGCAAGTGCATGGAAATTTATAATACTTAAGAAATAGCACATTATCGGGGATTGACTTATGTTTGAATACTAACAATAATGAATAAATTGATTCTGAAAACCTTCCATTAATACATAAAAATATAATTAACATTGTGTATATTATATAATACAAAAAATAATTATTAGAATTATGCTTATAAAATGAATAACTAAATTAAAAAATAAAAAGTTAATAACTACATAAAGCATTATTAAATAAAAATAGTGTATAATTTAAAAATTATATTAAATTTGTAACTCCCTCTCCCCCATCTTGGTACAATTATACCAATTAAACAAATTATTCTACTTTAAATTATTAAAAGTATTTGCAGTGGACATCATTATCTAAAATTGCATGAAGATTCTGTCATGTGACATATATCATCAAATGGATTATGTCCTGTACATGTGGGGTTCAGATTGACCTTAGGTCAACATGGGTGTGACAATAATCTCAGTCTCAGGGTGGCCTTTGAGCATTCCATCATCAGATTTTCAATTGGATGGACAGTTGAAGAGTTGGAGTGTGGAGTAGATTGAAGCCTGTCCATTAAACTACGAGGATTGTCTTTCTTAATATATATTGAGCACTTATAATATATATGTGTAGAGATGATAATCTGGACCAACTGATGATTGCTGGTTTAGCATGAAATATGTATATTGGTGATTATTTATCTTTTCAGCATATATGTGTTTGGGTGTATCAGTGTTATTAAATAGAGTGGAGAGTGGTGAGTCATGTGAAAGTCTGTGCTCATATACTCTATATATTATCAGTACTGTAATATATTCATATTTAACTTAAACAAAGTAAAGAAAATCTGCATTAAGTATAACATTAGAACAACTTTACAAAGTCATAACACACTAAGAGGAATTATAACATCTATTAAATCTGAACTTGAAATACTGAAGAACAAAAACTACTTCCTTGAAACACCATGTGATTGTGGGGGAATAAATACTGAGACCAGTTGTCCCATTGAAATGTGATTGAAAGAGCACAAACTGATGGTTAGAAAAGAGAAAATAGACATATACAAAGTAACAGACCATGCATGCACCAATGAACATATGTTCCATTGGTAAAATATAAAACACCTTTTATCCTGTAAATGTGGATATTGTATGCTCCAAGAGTGATGACTGAAATGCAAAATTAAGGAGAGATAGTTTATTTCCAATAACCTCCATGCTATTCATAAAAAAGATACCTGCATTGCATTGCCTAAATAATGGAATATGCAAATTAGCTATTTACATAATTTTGTTATTATTGAAATGCTACATCTCCCTTTTGCAAGTTAGTCTGATCTTGATAGTCAACAGCATGCTAAGCAATTAATACTGTTTAATAGAAATTTATCATTTATGTTCTAATTGTTCAAAATGTTTATTTATACATTAAAAATATTAGATAGAAAATAAAAAGTACAAGAAAATTTAAAGAAGCTGCTCACATGACTATGACAAATAACACCATAAACCAATCGAATTGAAGTCACTAATTAACCTTGCTTTTAAAAAAAGTGAAAAAATCAGGAAGACCCTCATAGATAAGCATATGAATTTTCTACTGACTATTACTTTTTGCAGAATAGCTCAGTTGGTTAAAACATTACCTTAAAATTAAATATTCAAAAATCTAAAAGTCCAGGTTTGATTCCCATACTAGTAAACTAGTCAGGACAGCAACACCTGAAGAAGAGGGGTAAATAATATCACTCAAAATATTATTTTAAATACTAACCTGAGAGCTATTATTAATAGTTAGTTGAATGTACTTAGAAAATTTCAATAAAGTTTAAAATTTTGTCAAGACATTCATTTCTTAATATTAGATTATAGAAGTAGTCCAATAAATAATTAATGATAATTAATAAATATGTATCTCTTCAGAGTTAACAAGCATGTATATATAAATATGTTTGGGGTACATAGATATAGGCAATTTCTTTTTTGTCACAAACCTTAACATTATTTGCAAAAAAAAAAAGCGTTATTTATTTTTGAAATTTACAGATATTAATGCATTGACAGTTACATTTATTTACAAATTTATTGTAGTCAGATATGAAACTTAATTAATTTGATTTTATATAAAAATCATAAGTAAAATTAAATATGCATAATATTTCCAATTATATAATTAATATTTTACAAGCTATATCTTACAATATTATAAATAAATAAATGCAATTAAACTTTCTCAATTAGTTTATTTAATTAAGATATATAAAAAAAGATTATGCAAGTAAAAAAAGTTAAAAAATATTGATATAGAGAATGTTAGTAATTTAGAAAATTGATTAATTGATGATAAAAAAGAAATAAATAAACATTGCAACAGATAATAAGTTTTGATAAATATTCTATGACCCATTGAAGTTAAAACTGAGATTTGAATAAACTAGGATAAAAAAAAGATTTGAGACTTTAGATGCAGATGTTGGGGTAAAAAGGAGAAGTTATAAAATATAAAGTTAGCAATATAAATATGTTATAAAGAGGCGATAATATATTATTTGCTGAAAATATTCACATGAAAAAAGGAATTGGATAAGATAAATGCTTCTATACTGTATATTTTTTTTAATATATTGTGAAATAAGAGAATTCAAAAAACTAGAAAAAAAGTTATAAAATTTAGGAAGATGGATATAAATTTTTAACGATGATGAAAGAATTGAATAAAAATTGTTGAAAGGCAAATGAAAAATGTTTTTAATAAATAATAGTCTTTATGTTCTAGAGTAAAAAGTAAAATTTCTATTAATACAAATTTGGAAAATAAATTCAGTATAATTTTATAATTTCTAGCATATATATATATTCATTCAAAATTACTAAAGTTTAACCATGAACACAAATTCGGTCAAATATGTTTGCAATTTCTGAGTTTATTATTTTTACAAAATTATATAGTTATTTGAAATAAAAGTTAAATGCAAAAAGACAAGAAGGAAAGGAGAAGAGATGTTGAATAGACATTATACCTTGTCAAGCGTTGGGGTCCTGGTGGTTAGCATAACTGTCTCCCAAGAAGCTGGCCCGGGTTCACTTCGCGGTCAACGCATTTGACATATGAAAAAAAAACAACTTTTCACATATTATCAAATATAAAATTCTAATTTTTCTAATTGAATTATATATATATCATTAATTATTTTCTAAGATTAAATATAAAAAATAAAGACATCTAAAATTTTAAACAAAGTTCAGAATATATATGTCCATAATGCTATGGCATGCTAAATAGCTTTAAAATAATTAAGTGGTTTATTTGCTCAAGAGTTTATAAAACCTTTCAATATAAGAAGTGATACACTTGGAAATCAATCTATGAACTTTGCCCTGTAGATCTGCAGTTCTACCATTGTGCTATATGGGAGGGGCAATAACAATTAATAACATTTCTTTAATTAGAATGTGCAACAAGGGGGGGGGGAGTGAAAACAAAAACATTGATAACATTTTATAATATTTGTATTATAATTATATAGAAGCATTTACATAGGAAAGATTTAAAAAACCCGATATAAAAAAGTGATATACCAATTAATAAAATTAATTTACGTTAAATGCAAAAAACACCCATTTATTTACAGACACATATAAAATGAATATATTAACTGTAATAAAGTTAGAGTGGGGGGGGGGGAATCATTAAAAATATAATTGATTTAAAGCCTTGAACAATTTTCAAGTGATGGTAATATAAAAATAAAATGTAAAACAACAATAACAAGAAAAGCTATTAAAAAAAAAAGTAGATACAAAAATACATTAAATCTTAAAGAAATTAACAACATAGTAGTCAAAATATTTAAATAATAATAGAAAAACGATAATATTATTAATAAACAATGACTCAATAAGTAAAAGTTCAAAAAATGTTTCTATAATAAGTGCGATTAATTTATTTTAATAACGTGAAAGAATTTAATTTAAAGTCCTAAATAACATTCAATTTTGTTTTAGTGGTCTAATAGTGAGAAATCAGATCAACTGTGTGAAAAAGGTAGAGTCACTAATGATGAAAATCAGATTGGTTATAGTACTGAATGTCTTAATCTGTAAATATGCCTTTGTATATATTTTATTAAACTTATAAATGTTATTACGTTTATTATATAAACACACATACACACCAAATGCTGTGTTAAATTTGTTATTAACACTCAAGTAGGAACACGAATGTTTGGTGTAGGTGGTACCTCTGTACATTTCTTTTTAAAATGCTGGGTTTGCGAAAAGATAAGGGGGATTTAGATATAAAGGCCATAGAGTTGACAACGATTATGTCGTGGAAATGGGATGGGGTAGAATGTGGGAAGACTTAGAGTGGGGAATGGAAAATAAAGTGGCTAACAGGTTTATCTGGGCATAATTGCTGAGATATTCTTGACTTCGTTTAAGGAGAAGCCATCACATCACATCAACTTCTTAATATAATTTATTTTAATCAGCAATTATAGACTTTCTTCGCTAACTTTAGTTTTTATGCTTACGAATGAAGCATACAGTTTTGTATGGCAAGAAAATATAACTTGAAAAAAAAAAATTAAATGAAGCAAATAATAGCTTTATTAAAAAGATATTCAAACAATAATTTTATAATGTAAAATTTTTTTGAGAAAAAAATTATTGTTCGCGCATAAAAAAAAAAGTTAAAATCTTTTCAAATTTTAATAGTAAGGCCGAAAAACATTAAACATGAAAGTAAAGAAAGAATTGTGCCATTAGAAATACTTCAGTAGAGCATTTAACAACCTTCCATAAAAACTGCTATTAAAATAAAAATAATAAAATTAATTTTGCATGTACAAAAATAATAAAAGTCATTAATTATATTTTATTAAAAAACAATGTATTATAAAGTTATAAGTTATAATTGTTTACTACAGAACGAAAAAAAAAGGTAAATTAGAATAACAATATGTATGAAAAATATTTTATTAAAAAATTAAAAGATATTTTATTTATACATATTCTTTTATAATAAGTAAAGGCTTCCAAATAATCACTCAAATGGCAACAGTTGAAAGAAAAGACATTA
The DNA here is from genome assembly GCA_028023455.1 of Epiperipatus broadwayi. Classification (NCBI taxonomy): domain Eukaryota; kingdom Metazoa; phylum Onychophora; class Udeonychophora; order Euonychophora; family Peripatidae; genus Epiperipatus; species Epiperipatus broadwayi. Next base: position 8,535,816 of record JAQFVV010000004.1, read on the forward strand.
TTCATCAAGTTTACCAAATTGTTAGTTGGTAAGTATTTTAATTAATGTTTTAAACTTTGATTTACTTGCTAGCCAATAATAAATAGCTAAATATCCATTTACAAATCAATTATAGAAGATTGTCCAGGTTGGTTATGAAAAAAAAGCTATAGATTGATTACAATTTTTTAAAAAATGTTTAAATTTTACCCAGTTCAGATTTAAACCCAGTTAATGTCAAATTATCTTTAATCACTAGTTATTATATTATGTAGCTATACTTATATACTTTAGTCTCCTTAAGATATCTTTTTCTCTGCATTGACCTATTCAAGTTTTATTCTGAATGCTATGTAATTTTTTTTTATAAAGTTTAACTGTGTATTACTATGTTACTATATTTAATAAATTTATTTTAAAAACAAAAAACAATTATATTGGATTTTCAAAAGAATAAAAATAAAAAAAACCAGTAGTAAATGATATATAAAAGGATATATAAAAGTGTTGTTTTCTTCATTAAAGAAAATCTAATATTTGAAGTCTTTTGTTATTTATGCAAAATAAAATAACTTGTAAAAAATCTAATGCAAAGTAATACTTTCTCCACTATTAATTCTTCTTAGAAACAATAAAGGAGAAGATATCACAAAGGAAAGTCAAAAATTGATTTTGGGAGAAAGGTTTATAAGTATTCATTTTTATTTTTCTTAATGGTCAAGAATCTCTTTCTCTCTCTATATATAAACCCATTTACCTTTGAGCATTATTACACTTATTAGTTAAATAATACTTTGGGTGCAATTTGAAATGTATAATTGCGGTTTCTATTTATTAGTCTGAATTCGGGATAGATTTTATTTGCCCATTTAAAGAGGTTTATTTAAATTTCTTTGTATCAATAATTGCAATCTCTGTGGTCAACTTGCAATCTTTAGTGTCAAAATAAATATATTGTACCATTAATAAATGTGGGATTCCACCTTTAGTGTTAAAAAAAGGTTGCCTTGACAACAATTAGAAATTGTTGATTGTTAATGATATTGGGATTATCTAAGTATTGACTGTTTTTAATGATATATATATATATAATTAAAAGAAATGAGAAGATAGTATCCATTAAATAGATAAAAACATAAACCTTTATTGTTAACAAGAAATCATCAATTATGCTAATTGACAATTCCTGAGGCTAAGTTAGTTTTTCTCATAAACCTATAATAGCTCTTTTGTTGGGGGTTATTTGGTGAAGTAAAAGGATGTCCTCTTTTATTTCAAATCCAAGTTCTTATATGGATTTAAACTGAGGAAGCTATCTTCATAAGTGTGAGAATGTGAAAGAATAGTTTCTTTTTTGACATTCTGCAAATAATAATTTTAACTTCTCCAGAGAGTTGTATATGTTCAATTAAATGTTTCTATGGATTATTTTTATAATAATTAATAAAAATGATGAGATAGTATCCATTAAATAGAAACATAAACCTTTGTTGATACCAAGAAATCCAAGTAAAAATTTGGGTTTGAAGTAAGAGGACTCCTTTTATTTCAGCAAAAGATCCCCAACAATATGTTTTTGAAAAAAACTTGCTTAGCCTCAGGAATTGTCAATTAGTAGTAATTGATAATTTCTTAGTAACAACAAAGGGTTAAGTTTCTCATTATTTAATGGATACCATTTCTTCATTTATATTAATTATTATAACAACAACATATAGAAACATTTAATTCAATATATATATAATATTTAAAATACAAGCATAATTCATATACCTGGAGCTTAAATGTAATTCTAGGGGATTTAAACACAGATTTTCATGCTCCCTTCAGTTATTTATATTAAGATCATTTATCTTTTTCAAATTATGTGGTCATGTGTATCAATTGTTTGAGATAGAGTGGATAGCTGAATGGAGCCTGAAAGTCTGTGATCAAATTGTCTAGAAATATATATATATATTGTTAATTCTAATATTTTCATGGATAAATGATGATTTCATATTATTAGTATTTTCAGGATATTCTGTGTGGTCAAATAGCTAAATAACTGATGTTTCCATACAATAACAAGTACCTTTTTCAAAGCGTTCTCTTTCTTAAATCATAGGAATGCATGTGAGATTTAAAATCATTTTTATCTTTTTGTTTCTCCTCATACTTAAATTCTATTGGTTGAGAAGATTTAAATTTTATTTTGTCTTCCAATAGCTTTTTCCAAATGTTGTTAATCTTCTTTAATTTATACCATTTATTTATGCTCTTGGGTCTTTTAAAAATCTCTATAGCTTCTCTTAACAATCTCTGGTCATATTGTTCAATTTTTGCTAGAATATTTGTTTTATCAAAATTGATATCATGATTAGTTAATTTTATATGAGAATAAATAGCTGATGAATTGGATTTTTCTCTGACTGCCAAAATGTGTTCTTCCTTTCTAATATTTATTCTACATGGAATTTCATATACACCATGACACTCCAAAGAAATTTTAGTAAAAATATTTCATTAATTTTTTTAAAAGTAGTGTAAAGTGTGTGAATATTATCATTCTTTAAAATGTTATCAATTTTATCAGTTACTCCTTTTATATATGGCAAAATTGTCTTAATTTCTGATGTATCAAAATCTTTTTTTTTTTATATGTATAAGCCCTATTAATAATGCTGTAATTAAAACCATTATCTAGAAGCATTTTTTTGGTACCAGAAATATCCTGGAGAAAATGACTAACATTAGAAAGTCTCTTAGTTCTATCCAACAATGTCTTTGCCACTGAAAATAGTTGTGCAGGATGGTGATGAGAAGAAAAATGTAGATATTTCCCAGTGTGTATAGGTATTTTTTATATATACCATAAGATAAAGAACCATCTTCCCTTCTTTCAATTAAAACATCTAAAAAAGATAATTGGTTATTAATTTCCATTTCCATAGTAAAATCTGATATTGTTGTGTAAAGAGTTTAAAAAATTAAAAAAGTCATCAAGAGCATGCTTACCATGAGGCTAAATAACATAGGTATCATCAACATATCTCAGCCATATAGATAATTTTTTAACTGCTGAAGTCAAAATTTTATTTTCCAAATCCTCCATAAAAATAGAAACTAATGCTAGAAAAATTGATGAGCCCATAGCTAGATTTGATGTTTGTTTATATATTTTCCTATCAAAAACAAAAAAATGTATTCGATAAACAGTGTTCAATCAAAACCACAGCAAAATGAGGTAATTGCATATTTTTTAAAACTTGAATCGCTTCATTTACAGGTACACTAGTAAAAAATGAAACAATGGCAAAACTTACCAAAATATCATTCTTAGTCAATTTAATATCTCGGATAAGTTCAAGAAAATGATTGGCATCTTTAACATATGATGACATTTCTGTTAGATGTGGCTGTAAAAAGAAGTAAAAAAAAAACGAGCTAGTGTCTGTGTTGGTGAACCAATTGCACTTACAATCGGTCTCAATGGAATATCTGATTTATGAATTTTTGGTAAACCATATAATTTTGGATAAAAAGATTTTCCCCTGGGTATAAGCTGGATCTTTGTTTCTAAATCTAGATCAGTAGAATAAATTAATGCTTTCGTTTTCTTTTCAAGGTAAGCCATAGGGTCTCTATAATTTTTTTTTTTTAAATATTATCATTTAATAAATTACGCATTTTCTTATAATAATTAACCCTATTTAAAATTACTATATCTGCTTCCCCGCAAGGTATACTGAGAGAAAAAATATACGATATTTTAAATAAAGCAAAATCACCTAAAACTAATTTATCAATTAATGAAAGAAGAGCTTTGTTTGCATTAAAAAATGACAAATCTATTAGTATCCTTCCAGCCGATAAGAGTAATAATACAGTAATTTTAAATAGAGTTGATTATTGTAAGAAAATACATAATCTATTAAATGATAATATTTATAAGAAAAATTATAGAGACCCTATGACTTACCTTGAAAAGAAAACAAAAGCATTAATTTATTCTACTGATCTAGATTTAGAAACAAAGATCCAGCTTATACCCAGGGGAAAATCTTTTTTATACCAAAATTATATGGTTTACCAAAAATTCATAAACCAGATATTCCAGTGAGACCGATTGTAAGTGCAGATGGTTCACCAACACAGACACTAGCTCGTTTTTTGACTTCTTTTTTACAGCCACATTTAACAGAAATGTCATCATATGTTAAAGATGCCAATCATTTTCTTGAACTTATCAGGGATATTAAATTGACCAAGAATGATATTTTGATAAGTTTTGATATTGTTTCACTTTTTACTAGTGTACCTGTAAATGAAGCTATTCAAGTTTTAAAAAATACTCAATTACCTAATTTGGCTGTGGTTTTAATTGAACACTGTTTATCGAATACATTTTTTGTTTTTGATGGGCAGATGTATAAACAAACATCAAATCTAGCTATGGGTTCACCATTTTCTCCAGCATTAGCTTCTATTTTTATGGAGGATTTGGAAAATAAAATTTTGACTTCAGCAGTTAAAAATACCGTCTATATGGCTGACGTATGTTGATGATACTTTTGTTATTTGGCCTCATGGTAAGCATGCTCTTGATGACTTTTTTAATTTTTTAAACTCTTTACACAACAATATCAGATTTACTACGGAAACGGAAAATAATAACCAATTATCTTTTTTAGATGTTTTAATTGAAAGAAGGGAAGATGGTTCTTTATCTCATGGTATATATATAAAACCTACACACACTGGGAGATATCTACATTTTTCTTCTCATCACCATCCTGTACAACTATTTTCAGCGGCAAAGACATTGTTGAATAGAACTAAGAGACTTTCTGATGATAGCCATTTTCTCCAGGATATTTCTGGTACGAAAAAAATGCTTCTAGATAATGGTTTTAATTACAGCATTATTAACAGGGCTTATACATATAAAAAGAAAAAAGATTTTGATACATCAAAAATTAAGACAATTTTGCCATATATAAAAGGAATAACTGATAAAATTGGTAACATTTTAAAGAATCATAATATTCACACAGTTTACAATACTTTTAAAAAAAATATTGAAATATTTTCACTTCCTAAAGACAAAATTTCTTTGGAGTATTATGGTGTATATGAAATTCCACGTAGGGTCTGTTCACATACATATATTGGACAGACTAATCATAGAATAAATATTAGAAAAGAAGAACACATTTTGGCAGTCAGAGAAAAATCCAATTCGACAGCCATTTATTCTCATATAAAATTAACTAATCATGATATCAATTTTAATTAAACAAATATTCTAGCAAAAATTGAACAATATGATCAGAGATTGCTAGGAGAAGCTATAGAGATTTTTAAAAGACCCAAGAGCATAAATGAAAGGTATGAATTGAAGAATATTAATAACATATGGAAAAAGCTATTGGAAGACAAAATAAAATTTAAAACTTCTCAACCAATGAAATTTAAATATGAGTAGAAACAAAGAGATAAAAACGATTTTAAATCTCACACACATTCCTATGATTTAAGAAAGAGAATGCTTTGAAAAAGGTACTTGTTATTGTACCAAAACATCAGCTATTTAGCTATTTTACCACACAAAAGAGATATTTAATTCTATCTCTCTTGCCATTGATGTAAACAAATACTTGTATGGAGATTTTGGTAAAGCTCCATCTATTGATCATAAATGCAAGCGATAGCAAGTTACGTGATTTATAACTTGTTTTGTTTTTCATAAATGTACCTTTGAAGGTTTTTGCAATGATATATATTCCAGAGACTTTTACTATGTGGTGAAACTGAACTGATTTCAGACCCATATAGCTATCTTTTTTGTTAGGCTGGATTTGAAGATATTACATGTCTAAAAAATTCATGCCTGCAAACTGATAGGAACATGTTTCATAAACACTGTTAAAGTTAGTGTTTAGATCTAGTTTCTAGTCCCTACCCTTCACTGATGATAGCCAAATTAGCTTGAAATCAGCTGATCTGAAGGTGGAGATAACGAAAAAGATATTTAATTCTACTCTCTTGACATTTATGTAAACAAATGCTAGTAAGGAGATTTTGGTAAAGCTCCATCTATTGATCATAAATGCAAGCGATAGCAAGTTACGTGATTTATAACTTTTGTTTTATATATATATATGACATAATGCTCTTGCTTATACAAATTTAAACACAGTTGAGGTGTATTTTACTTCAAGAGTTTTATTATGGCATTTGTCACTAAAACATATGTATCCAAGTATACTGACCACAGATATGTCTATACACTTTAGAACAATGTTAGATGAGGCAATATTCCATGAAATCAATATTTTTAATCTAGACACTAATATAAACAACTCTAGCCATATGGTCAAACTAAGCATATAGCTAAATAAATAATAATAATTCATATTATTAAACAAATTTTATAAGTTCCCTTGATTTAATGAATAATAATGTAACAATCATGGATAAGACAGAAAGAGAGACTTCCGTCTTCAATGACTGATCACAAGAATATATACTATCAAGAATGTTTCAGGATCAGGTCAGATATTTCTCTGTGAATAAGATTTAATACAATTGATAATTAAAACACAAATTCATTTTTGTTTCATGAATGAAATTAAATATCCATAATATGATGAATATCTAGTGATGTGTTGCCATTAAATTTCACTTGAAAAATAATTAACTGTAGAACAGATATATAGTATAATTACATTATTTCTGCTTGGTGCCAGCAACCCTTTCACAGGGGTCACCTAAGATCATTGGAAAACACATTTTCAATTCATAACTGTAGCAACATAAGGAACTGTATTAAAGGGTTGCGGCATTAGGAAGGTTGAGAGCCACTGCTCCAAACTTTTCACAGTTAACATTTAATCACTATGCACTTGATTGGTAAGCAAGATTAGCTGATATCATGGATAAAATACAATTTGAATATAAGACAACATTTGAATCATGAGAATTAAGACAACACTTTTAATAAGTACACAATAAAAAGAGAGACCATGCATAAATCTATTTTCAAATACAAATTCTTTTAATTTATATATTTAAACATATTGAACATCCAATCAAGAAAAAGTAATGCAGTTTTTATTATTTTTATTATTTAGTGAGTATGCTTTTGATGATCAGAGTCATAGCACTTGCATTTTACCATGGAAAGCAATTCTTTTAAATAATGCGGATATTATAAAAATGCTCTACACAGCAAAGTATAACAATAATAAAAACTGCATTCTCTTTTCTTGGTTAAACATCCAAACATTTAAATATATAAATTATATCACATGATCACCATTTCTTGTGCTAGCACATAACTGTTATTAAAACAGGCAAAACTCTCCATACAGTAGTGCCACTCAGTGCCAAACAGAATAATCAATGGATGCCAGAAGGCTTGTGCATAAAATCCCCATCTAGTGCCTACTCATTCAATATCCCCAGACTAGTTTCTGGATTGTGGCTGTCATCAGTGAGAAGCTTTGTATCTGAAAGCACTGCACCTAAATCTTAGGATCTAATGCAACCCTCCAGAGGCTACCCTTTATCTCTACTTAACTATAAAACTATGAGAATAAAATATTTTTAATCTAAGATCAATAGCTTATATAGCTTTCAATTTTATTCTTATAGTTTTGTAGTTAAGTAGAGATAAATGGTAACCTCTGGAGGGTTGCATTAGATCCTAAGATTTAGGTGCAGTGCTCTCAGATACAAAGCTTCTCACTGATGACAGCCACAAGCCAGAAACTAGTCTGGGGATATTGAATGAGTAGGCACTAGATGGGGATTTTATGCACAAGCCTTCTGGCATCCATTGATTACTCAGTTTGGCACTGAGTGGCACTACTGTATGGAGAGTTTTGCCTGTTTTAATATAAATTATATTTAGCACAAGAAAAGAGGAATAATATTTTTCGATTTACAAATTTTTTAATTAGAAAATTAGTTCAATTGATTAAGAAATATAACAAGTAATATATCAGTAATGAAACAAATTTCATAACTGCAATTTTTAAAAATGGAACTTGTATAACAATGGTATCAAATTTTAAATAATAAAACTAGTATCAGTAATAATTATAAACTGATAAAAATTACTTTACTCCTTTTGAGTACAAATATAAAACTAAATAAACTTGGAACTTGTGTGCACATATTAATTCAGTTAATATTAAAATGTCATATACATATGCATGCATTTCAATGTTTGTCTTTCATCTCATTCTTCCCAATTTACAATAAAATACAACTAAAAAATATCAATAATAATCATTTTCCCTATGCATTGCACTTACTATAAAAATGCAAAGATGAAAAGAAGAACACATTAATTCAAAAATTATTTGCAAAGTGACGTATGATAATATTAAACTTTCTTTTTGACTGATAGGTAATGTTGTAGTTTTGGAATGCTACTTTAATTAATTAATATATTTTTAAACATATACATTAGTCTATTAAAACTTTTCCCAGTAAAGAGCCACCTATGAAATATTATTTTTATATCTCTACTTCTGTAATTTAAGATAAAATCTTACTCAAAATTTTTCACTGGACCTTCTTTTATGCTTCCATTATTTTTATTTATTTCTAGTAAATTTTTATTTAATACAGACTGATACATACATTGTTTTTTTATATATCAAATGCATTGACCAGGAAGCGAACCCAGGTGAGCTGCTTGGAAGGCAGCTATGCTAACCATTAGGCCATCAATGCTTGACAGATTGTTTGAATATTTTACTTTAAATATGAGGACAAATATAATTTTTCTTTTAAATAATCCAAAGGTAAATTAAATATATTAAACTGAAATTCCTCTATTTGTTAAAAGATTACAATAGATCTCTTTACCAATGCAAATTATGCACTTATTTGCACTTTATATATCATTCCTTTTTGGTTATTTTTTTAAAAGGGATTTTTATTTCTTATATGATGATGTTTTAAAGGTACATTCTTATTGATAAAAAATATTTCTCTGACTTGAGAATAAGCTCTGTTTTTTTCTGGATTTTCCTTTAATTAGCAGTTCATTTCAAACATTACTGGAACTGTTAGAAATATGATATACTCAGTTTTAAAACCAATTTTAAAAGTAAAATAATTTCCAAAGATACTGCTTGTCTTCTACATAGTTTTTTCTCATTCATATATTTTTTATCAAAAAATAAAATGGAATGACATTTTATTTCTTTCTGAAAAATCCTGATATATTCACTAATCACATTCCCTATTACATTAGCTAATTAAATATGCAAATTTGAAAATCTTTCTGTAAATATTTTAAATAAGCTATTTTTTAAAATAACTATACATTTCTAATGAATAAAAAAAGATAAAATTAATATTATTATTTGTTTTAAATAATTAAAAAACTAATTGTGCATGCACATATATAACACTCGATCTTTTATACATACACACATACAAAGAACATCCATACTTGTAGGTCATCAAAGATTAGGAAATGGGGATTGTGAATTTAAAAAGAAAACAATAATTATTAGTTTTTAATTATTTGTTATTAATTGATTACTATTAAATGCTAGTATAACTATATATTTAATTCATATGAATCCACTTTTTTTTCCATTTAATAATAGAGCATTACTTTGATTAGATATTTTCAGTTACAACTTATATATATATGTTAATTTGCTATGTTTGATGAAAAGCCCACCCGATCTATAGTCACATATATGTTTTGTGAATCCTGTCTTCACAACAGTCTAGAAAATATCTAATTTTCACTTCATAAAATGACTGTCTTTTATATTGTCACTACAAACGCTGTTAATTTGTCATTAAAGCAAACTTATTTCAATGCAACTAATCAATAAACTCATTATTAATATAACACTGATTGATCAAATAACACTAAAATATATAATTTAAATACTACATAATAAATTCATATAATAAAAGAGCAAAGTAAATTCTTCGTTACATAAATTATATTTTTTATTCACTACTTAATTATATACTTTGATATGATTTGACTGTTCTGTAGTTCTTGAGATTTTAATAAAAATATGTTTATATGGCTTCTCTTTGTTTGCTATTTAACCACTCTAAAATAGGTTTTGTAATATAAAGTAGATATATTAACTGTCCAAGTTTTAATTATTTGTAATCTAAATATAAGATATAAATACATTCTTGATATTGGAATCAAATACTTTCTGGGTAGTTGACAATGAAAGTTTTTTTTTTTTTACCAATATACGTACTTATCCTGTTAAGAGATAGATTCACGTTTTACATTATAGTAGGCAATTGAATTAATATAACTTGCATTTTCAATATATTACATATATTTATGAATTCATTTTTCATTTTAAGTGTAATGGATTTTAATATTGCACTTCAAAAGATGGAACTTCAGTTATTTATTTTCCAGTGCTAATATTTGGTGATTTATTTGTAAGAATATTACAGTAAGTAGACCTTAATTTTACCTTGAACATTTTATTATAAACTGATCCAAACGAAGCTAAGTAACATCACATTTGATTGGGGATTTGCCATTATTGCTATTAGTATTTATTCTAAATCTTTTATTTGATCTCTTATGGCAAGATGAAAATAAATTCATTTTTTATCTGAATGCAGTAAGCAGATTTTTATACTAGGTGACATTTATTTATATATCTGGCACTTTAGAGTTTATTTCATTAATCATTATTTATAAAATACTACTTGGCTATTAGTTGGGAAAGTTAAATTTCTTTTACTATTATAAATATATTTATTGCTATTTAAATTTATTTATAATTTTATCCTTTTGGCTTTTGCAAGATTTGTTTATAAGGGTTTACTCTTATATGTCAAGCTGAATCCATTATCGAAGAATAAAATGTCTATGTTTAAAAATATATTATTAATATCTGCAGATTTAAATCGATATTTTTTTTTAAATTTGACATTATAAATGTTTATGTGAATATTTTAACATTTGCAATAAATAAATAATATCTGAAATTTTATTTGTCGTAGAAGCTGTATAAGTCTGGTCTTATTAAAAAATGAAAAATATATTTTTTATAAAAAATAAAATAATATACATGATCTTTACCCAAATGATGCATAAATGAATTTTAATTGAAATATAATATTATTCTATAAATATATTCGAACATTATGTTTTATCTTATTTAATTTTAATTTGATTTTAACTTGAATTGAATGCTTTGTTTAAAACTTTTGATTTCTGATTTTACGGTTATATTTTGAATTAGGAATCAGCTGTAAAATTTAAATGTAGAATTCTACAATTATAAAATCTTTTTCAAGTAATTAAAATGCTTTTGAATAGATTGATAGGTCTAATAAAATGTTTTAAGGGTTTTCCTATCACACACTCGTCTATAAATAAATATATACATTATGTATACAATAATTTAAAATAAATTATTAGCTGTTTTAATAACTCTTATGTACTTTATTTACCAACTTTTAATAAAGATTTGAGATACTTTTTAAACAAGAAAATGTTCATTATTTATGTAAGAGTTTAAAATTCAATAAGTGATTTATCCATATATGATATAAAATTTAAATGGTAGTCAGTATAAACTCTCTGCGAGCTTATGTATAAACAAATATTCACTTGCCAATTTGTTTATCTCTTTTAATAAGCATTCATTTATTGATATATTTCATGGTTAATAGTGTCTTTAGAATCGCTTGCACTATAGGAAAATCAGGTTAATAAAAATTTCACATTAAAACAACTGGACCAACTGATGATTGCTGGTTTAGCATGAAATACGGATATTGGTGATTATTTATCTTTTCGACATATATGTGTTCAAGTGTATCAGTGTTATGAGATAGAGTGGAGAGTGGTGCATCGTGGGAAAGTCTGTGCTCATATACCCTATATATTACATATATAAACACAGGTATATAATAAACCTGTGTGTTTCGGTTAGTACATAGTAGAGATGTCTGCCCATCCCTTATGTATGTATTAAATGGATTATGTCCTGTACATGAGGGGTCAGATTGATAGGTCAACATGGGTGTGACAAGAATCTCAGCCTCAGGGTGGCCTTTGAGCATGCCATCATCAGATTTTCAATTGGATGGACGGTTGAAGAGTTGGAGTGTGGAGTAAATTAAAGTCTGTTCATTAAAGTATGAGGATTGGCTATCTTAATATATATCTGAGCAATTATAGCATATATGTGTGGAGATAGTAATCTGAACCAACTGACTATTGCTGGTTTAGCATGAAATACGAATATTGGTGATTATTTATTTTTTCGACATATGTGTGTGTGTTATGTGATAGAGTGGAGAGTGGTGAATCGTGGGAAAGTCTGTGCTCATATACCCTATATGTAACAATAAATAAAGTATAGTAATACATTTATATTTTCTTTTTATTTTAAAAAATAAATTGCTAAAATTCCAAAATTAAATGTAAATATATTATAAAAAGCTTAATTTTTATCCTGAATTATTTTAAATCTTTGAATAACTTGTTCTTCTGTAAACGAGTTTCGAAAATAAGCTCTGGTGGTATTTAATATATAAATATATTGCACAAACATGTATTATAATTAAATTTTCTGGATATCATCATTATATAGATTAAATCCATTATTAAACATAATTAAACATTTAATTTAATCATCATTAAATGAAAATATTCTCAATGGAATTATATTATCTCAGTAGCTATAATTTGTAAACAAATATTATTTTAGAAATTGTTAATTTTAAATAAACTTGTGCTGAATAATTACTTTTGCAATGTTTGGTCATATATTTGATCTAAATACTTAGAATATAAATAATTTTAATATGAAAAGAAAACAATATTAGAGTGAGAATTTTTACATTTTATCGGATTATTTTACTGGAAGTCATTAACCCTATTGCATAATGAGATAAATATAAATCCTTTCAAATAGGGCATTAAATTAATGTTTTACCATAACAACGCTTAATTAACTAGTCTGTTGAAAATATCTACATAATGTGAATATTTGAAAATCTTTACGTTGCAATTATTAATATAAATCTAATATTATCTGTCTCAGTGTTATCCATTGTGATGACTTACATTAAATATCACCAAAATTGTAACAATTTACATAAGATACATATTATAATTCTATTATTGTTATTGAAATTTTTCAAAGAAGACATATTACTTTTAGTTATACATTGTACTATTATCACCATCTAGTATTAATTGCTAACTGTTTTAGAAAAAATTAGATATTTGAAATACTTTCAATTTTTTGTAACAATCCAGGAGATTAATACATGACACATTTGAAGTAGCATTATTCATCTTTATCCTTCAGTTATTGCTTATCTAACCAATGCAATTGCTGAATTTAAGGTGACAATCTAATTAATAAGCTATTCTACTAAAGGCAATCAAAAGAAATTTTACATGCTAATCTGTGAGGTTATGTTTGATTTCTTCATCTGAATATTTTATCCTCTCTAAATAGTGCTACTTTAATAGTTCTAAATAAAACATATGGTTTCTCTAGCTAATTATTACATTCACTTCTTTTTGCTACATGCAGATTTTGAATTTTCAGCATTTCAAATTTAAGCATTTTAAAATTTAGGTTATCTTGCGATATGCTATAGCTTGATTATAGATTTTTCTTAATTTGTCTGCTATCCCTGGTATATATGGGTAAAGTACAATACTTATAACTAGTTTTTTTATTTGGTGGTTTTTTTTTTTTGCAGAGTATTTAAGATTTTTTTAATGGCATTCTTCTAGAGATGTAAGACTTTTTTTTTTTAATCTTGGCTTATGATCAAACTCTTTTTTGCTCTGTTCCCTAATAGCATAATTACACTTTTATTTTGTATTGGATGTATAAGTTTAATATTTGTATGTGTTTGTGTGTGTGGAGGGGGGGGGTATATATCACAGTTTTGTTTGTTTTTCCTGGAGAGTTTTGTAAATGAGCATCTAAAAATGCGAATTTTTGGATTATTATAATTCTGTTATAAACTTGATTGATATATTTTACTTATGTGTGGCCAGAATTTTTATAATAATGCTTCATAATGTGCCATATAATAAACATATCATTGATAGACAAAAGCCAGACTTTAAATGAAGATAGCTGCGATTTTAATTTCTTCCATATAAATGCTACAAGTCAGAGATGATTGTGGGAATTTATAATTATATTCTAACCTTTTTAGATGAAATTGCACAATCACATAATTACCATTGATTAAATTGGTAAAAGATGGCTGATGGAGGTTTGCATATATTAAGATCTAGGTGCAATACTCTCAGATCCAAGAATCCTCACTGATGAAAACCACAAGCTAGAAATTATTTTGGAAATATTGTGTAAGTAGGCACTAGATAGGGATTTCATGCACAAACCTTCTTGCAACCATTGATTACTCAGGTTTACACTAGATAACTCTACTGAATGAAGAGCTTTGCTTCTGATTTAATTTTGCACAACATTGAAAATATATTGTTGTTATGCAGAATATTAAACTTTCATAATACTGTCAATAAGAATTGTTCTGGTTTTTATACTATTATCTTTATTTCATTTTTTAAATAGATGTTTCTTCATGGGATGCAATTGTGAATATTTTTTTAAATCTTCAATTAGCATAATGTTAATTATTTCTAAATGCATGTTATTGACCAATTCAATAAATATATTATAATTCTTGTCAAAAAACTATATATTATACCCCCAAAGTCTAAAAATCTCAAAAAAAAATATGGACATATTATTGGCAATATGAATTTCGAGATTTAATACTAGTTAGACCTAAAACTAGTACTTAATAAAATAGGATTTTTTTGAATTTTAAGTAGTTCATATAGAGTTTGCTGAAATATAGAGTGTATATTGCTTCTTTACTTTTTTCTGAATGTATAATACACCCACGTTTTCTGAGTAGTGTGTGTAGCTTCGTTTCTGTAACTTATATAAAATTGTTTTCCACTTTTTTGTATTATCTGGCAGTGAAGAACTTCCTTGTATTCTCATTATAATCAGCAATAACCATTATAATTCTAGTACAGTGATCATATATTTAGTTTAATTAGAAAGATGCAATAGCTTCCTTTCAACATAAGTGATGTTTGATTTAAATTCCTGGTCTCTCTAAAGTGTTTTATTATTCTCCAGAATATTATTTCTGTTTCTTCTTCTAAAAACAATTTTTGAGGGTGTAGGCAAAATGTAATTTTATTTTCTACAAGAGAAATTTTAGAAGCTATAACATGTTTAGAATTTAGATTTTTGAATAATAATAGCTGTTAGAGTTCTTGTCCCAATGTTATATTTGATGTGCTCATGCAGATTTACAAGTTTGTATATATATATATATATATATATATATACAAACTAGATAAACTATATATATATATATATATATATATATATAGTTTGGAATATAGTGTTCTTGCTGAGTAAAAAGCTTTTGTGAAATCTTCATCAGAAAGTATATTTTTAGAAAACAATTTATATTATTAATGGATCAGAAGATGGGATGCTTGAAAAAAAATTTGAGCATTTATTCTTTCTCTTAAGAGAACCTCACTTGCTTTCTGAGTAATTTTCTCAACTCTTTGGGAATAAGTTTAAAGAACAATCCCTTCAGATTTACATTTGCATAGGAAAGTTAATTTGTTGCAGGTAGTGTTAGATGTATTTTTTATATTGTCTAAAGTTTTTTGAGTCTGTAGTGAGTACTTAGTATTTGTCTGAAGAGTTTGATGACCGCACTTTATTTATCACTACCCATTAGACTACTCCCATCACATGATCACCACTTCCTATGCTTGTTCATAACTGTTATTAAAACAGCCAAAACTTTCCATACAGTAGTGCCATAAGCCAGAAACTAGTTTGGGATATTGGATGAGTAGGCACTAGATGGGGATTTTATGCACAAACCTTCTAGCATCCATTGATTATTTTGGTTGGCAATGACTCGCACTACTGTATGGAGAGTTTTATCTGTTTTAATAACTATTCCTATCATCTAGTTTATTCGTAAATGTTTTTAGAAATTCATAAAGTTTATTTATACTTTTCCATTTCATTTAACTATTATAGTAATAATATATTAATTAATACAATACATTTCAAGTGATATCATTAACCAAAACCTTTAGATAAAATTTAATGCAACGTTTTAACTAATTATGCTCTGCTATAAATTATCAATCATTATAAATTTTATATAATTATTTATGTTGGTTCTTTCTGATATTTTTAGTTTTTGTTAAGAGCAAGATTAATGAATGAATTCGAACTGTTGTGAGTTGTCACACTACTTTTGGAGTTATTTGCGGGCAGTTTCTCTAAATTTCATTTTTTTACATTATCTTTTTTATCCAAAATTTTTGCTTTTTTCTAATTGAACATGTGTTTATAAGTACATTCATCAACTATTTTTGACATATCTGTTCCTTTTCTCTCTTTTTGATCATTGTTCAATAGAATGTCTATCTTTTCTGATATATGTCCTTCCACATTCACATGGAATTTTATGGTTACAGTTTGTTTTCAGCACTTCAAGTTTAAGTAATTTAGAGAGTAGAATTCTGATATTATGTTAATAGTAGATTTTTTTGTTCATCTGATATCTTTAGTATGCATGACTACATTATAGTATCAATAACTGTTTTTTTAATTTTCATTATTTTTATTGAGTATTTAAACATTTTATAGAGTTAGATGATTATTGTCATTTCTTCATAGATTTTTTTTTTACCAAATCATTAATTTAACCAAGCTTATTGTGCTCTATATCATAATGATATTATTGCTTCCATGGATGAATGTATATACTAGGTACTTTGTTTTAAATGTAGACTTTCTGTAAATTATAGTTTTGATTTTGCTCTGAGCAATTCTTGTCACAAGAATATCATGAATACCAAGTTTGGTTCTTGTTGTAATTCTATTGTGAATTTAATTTTAAAAAAGATGTTATGGATGCATATCCAGAGTATTTATTATAATAGTGCTTCACCATAACATATGCATAACAGTGTTTCACCATAACATAAGCATAACAGTGTTAAAATTTAGATGATGACAGGTCACATTTATGTCTATAGTTTCAAATTTTTTCATATAAATAGTGAAACTATAACAATCCCCCAATTTTGTTAAAAAATTCTTTGTTGTGATGAATATATGTTGTTGTTATGCAGAATGTTAAGTGTTACATTATCATATTAATGGGAAGAATTTTCTTGGTTATAAGATACCAACCCCATTTAATATTTTCCTTATAGTAGACAAAATTTCATTGATAGGGCACATTTGTAAATGAGATATATACACAAAAGCTTACCAATACATCAGTTTTTTTGTTTTAATCTTCTTGATTAATTCCACTAAGTGCTTTAAATTTCTGATAAAGGATTATGTCATCTATACCAAAACAGTATAAAACATCAAGAAGAAATCTGACAAAATTTGACATTATGAATTGAAGAAATCATTGGAAAAAGGCAAAAATATTGAACCAAGAGAACAAAATAAAAAAAAAGAAAAATTAAAGATGATATTCACATAAAAATAATGAATAACACATTAATATTGCTTTAAAAAAATTAAAAAATCAGAAAAAGCCTCACAGATATACATTTTTTACTAATTGTTGCTGTTGACAGAAAAAGCTAATTGGTTAGAGTTTCAATTTAATTGCAATATTCATAAATCTAATGGTTCTTAATTTGATTTTCATACTGTTACTGACACATCAAATTAGGAACATCTGCAGAAGAGAGGAGGCTAATATCACCCAAAACATATTATAATTGAATAAAGTTTAAATTTTTTTAAAAACATTCAACAAATAATAATACAAGTGATGAAAATAAACCAGCATATAATTACAAACCACAAATCAAGGGATGGCTATGAACTCATTTTTATTTCTAATCAGAAATGTTTATATAGAAGAATTTGAAAACCCCCTTCTAAATGCTACTCCAACTCCGTTTAAAATCTGATTTGTTATATTGATAATACATGTTTTATTGTCCCACAGTAAAACCATATTACAACCATTCTTAGCACAATCTGAAGTATATATTCTTCAAATAGAATTAGAACAAGATTGAAAATTGTAATTTTTACTTCATATCTGTGATATGATTCTATGAGAGATAAATCAAAACTACGGTTTATAGAAAATCTAAACACATACAGGAAATTACTTAGCATATACATCCAATCATTACAGAAACACAATTTTAAGTTATACTATTACTATGGACCAGAGTAAAAGAAGTATGTTCAGAAATCAATGATTTGGAAAATAGAAAATTCCTACAAAAAACAAACTCTTATTAAATATTATTAATTTACTATCATTCAGAAAACCTTAAATAAATAATACAGAATATCTCTAAACATATATATATATATATATGCATGGTAATGTATTTATATGTACAAAGGACAGCATGTAACTAAAAGAGATATGCCATCAATATAACATCAAAAGAAAAAAAGAAAAAGAAAATGTTCACTTGACAATGATAAACCCTGAGTCAATCTAGTATAATAATTTGTAATGTTCATAATCCATTCCTTAATCTTGTCTTTAAGAGAAAAAAAATCAGGATGAGGTCCCTCATAAATAAGAGCATAAGATTTCTTTGACAGAATAGCTAAATCATTGCAACAACATCTTAAACTCAGTTTTCTTGAATCTAAAGATTACTAGTTCAATTCCTATGTTAGTACTGACAGTAACATCTAAGGAAAAAGAGAATAATATCACTTAAGTATTGTTTTATACTGACTTGTTATGCAAATGTTTTATATGTCATAGCATCAGCCGGGATTCGAACCCACAACCATCTGCAACCAACTACTTGCTTGCAAAGCAGCTGCGATGACCACCTAGCTAACAATGCTTGATAATATGCAAAGGTTTTATTAGAAATAGATAACATAGAAACTTTTATGTTGTTATATGCATTGGGTACAAACAAAATCAGTTTTATTATGAGTAATTAAAAATATAATGATAATAAATATCATGTAATCTTGTGTTTTGTATTGTACAAAAATATGCGTACGTTGTGTGTGTGTATATATATTTAAATAAGTGAACAGGAAGTAACTGAAACTTCCAATGAGTTATTTATATAAATAAATTCTTGAAAAGATAGATGATACTATCTGTACTTTAACATTTATTCTGATATATGCTTAATTGATTCATGTAATTTTAAACGAGGGAATACATTCAATTTATTGATTATATATATTTATAGGATAAATGATAAGAATCATCATTTAAATATTTAAAGGATCAAAGTCGAGCTTTAGTTTAATTAAACAAATTTAAAATTTGAAAAGAAAACTCATTCTTAATATCTGTAAGTAATAAATAACTCAGATATGTAATTTCACATGAAGAAACTGAAGCTTCTGATTTGTAGATGACAATATTACAATTGCTTGGGGAAATAAAATTGGTATTAGCATACACTGCTTATATGTAAATATAAATAATGATAGCTCAATGTAAATGAAATTAAACTAGATGTTACTGTGGAACTCCAATTAGCTATGTATAGACTAATACAAACCCATCAATAAATGAAAAAAAAAACAGAGAGGATCGTATCTGAACTTCAGTTCAGATGACATTTAAGCATTCAATTTATTGACACATTACAATACAGAGATGCATTCTTTATATTAAGACAATTTGAGTATGACTGTAAACTATTCTAAAATCAATATAAGTAATCATAGAATGAAGATTATCCCTCATTTTTAATAAACCAGAATTATTAAAAATTAAACCTCATTTAATAAATATAAATAATAGTAGCTTAATATAAAAGAAATTAAAATGTAACTTACTGTACAATTACAGTGATCTGTATAGAAACTCAGACAAACACATCAATAAATGAAAATAAACAGTGGACCCCAGCTATTTTTTAATTTGAATAACATTTAAGCATTATATATTTGATTTGTAATCTGTATTGCAAAGTGAATAAGTTTAATGCTTAAATGTCATCTGAACTAAACAGCAGGTGAGATCCACTCTGTTCCTCTTTATTTATTGAATTCGTATTAATTTATACTTATCACAGTAGTATTTATAGTAACTTCTATTTTAAATTTATTTACAAGCTATTATTATTTATATTTACATTTATTAACAGATGCTTCATTTAATATTCAGGAATTGTTAAAAGTGGGGTGTGATCTTTATCCTCTGACAAAGTGATGTGATGTCAAAATGATTTAAAGTAATGCTAAAATCTCATTAATACACAGAATTCAAACTATGTATTATAATGTTAATAAATTGAATGCTTAAATGTCATACAAGTTAGAGAATAGATAGAATTCATTCTATACTTTTTTGTTTATTGATAAGTTTATATTAGATTATACATAACTCACTGATGGTTTACAGTAACTTCTGCTTTAACCCTTTTAATTGGCTAATTTTGCTGATTGAGTATATAAAAACATATATTATAGTCCAAAATTTTAAATTTCAGAAATATAACTTGCACAAACAATTTAATAGATGAGACTTAAAGAGATAATTTAATGGGGATAAGGAATAGGCATCTTTTATTTGTAATTATTTTTTAACAGTTATGAAATTTTAATATAAGTAATTTTAATACATTTAAAGATCAGCCTTTTCAAGCTATGTGCATGTGCTTTTTATGAGTATTAATAATAAATGAATACTTTCACTCTAAACATGAGATATAGTATAAATCCACTTGTTCTTTCCAACCCAAATGCTTATATATGAGAAAATCTTAAATACTGAAAGTGACATTTAGTAAATTCCAGGGAATTTCGTCGACATCATTCATTCAGATATAAACAGTAATTTAAATGGTTTATCCTCACACTTTCACTTCCAGTACTTAAGATTTGCCCATATATAAGCATTTGGGTTGGAAAGAACAAGTGGATTCATTTTGTTCTTTCATAAATACTATATCTCGTGTTTAGAGTGAAAGTATTCATTTACTATTAACACTCATAAAAAGTGCATGTACAATAGCTTGAAAAGGCTGATCTTTAAATGTATTACAATTATAAACATAGTGCTATAATAATAATTGCTTATTTGTATAAGTAATTTTAATAAATGCAAATCAATTTACCTATATAAATACATCAGATTTAAGTAAAAGTGACAATAGGAAGAAATTTCATCTTAGTATTTTATATTTCAGTGATCCTTTAAAAGATAAGTATGTTATTTTCTGCACCGAATTCTGATAAATAAATAAAAGTAAAATATTTTTTTCCTCCGTGTGTCAAAGCATGGGCAGTGAATAAAAAAAAAAATAGTTTACTTTTATTTATTTATTAAAAATAATTTATTTTATATAAAATAATATATTTTTATAAATGGTAATGATAATAATATTTCAGTTATAAATACTATTATTAAAATATCTTAGTTTAAATTAGTTAAAAAGATAATGTATTTTAAATTTTAATTTAAAATTCTTTAAACTTTATTAGTTTTTTTTAAAAAAATTATTGATTTTATTATTATTAAATTTTAGACAGCAAATTAATTATTCAAAAACTGCTACTTAATTTTCAATTAATTATGTAAATCAATACATTACAAGGCTTACACACAACTGCACATATATAATGTAATATAGGTCAGCAATATGAGATATCATGGAGAGTTGAAGATTGTGTGAAAGTCTGAGTTCAAATCAATTAATCAATTGTGTAATTAATTGTTTTTTGACATCATTCTATCTAGGTGTATATAAAGAAAAGAGCAGATGAACTAGTGAAAGAAAGGGAGAAAAAGGAAAAAGGAGAAATACAAATTACAAAAATAAAGTGGATTGTTGTTTCATATAAAAGTTTGTAAAATTTATAAAATTTAATATATTTTATTTTGTAAACAGTTAAAATAAGTACATTAATCATGCTGAAAGGAATATAATATTTTTAATAGTAGATTAAAAATAATGGGTGAGATAAACCAAGTTTCATCATTTGTGATACAATTACAGTTTGAAACTTCAATTCACAATAAAAAATGCTTTTGAAGAATAAATTATTATTATTAGTGATGGGAAATACCATGAAGAATAAGGATTCTCAAATTCAATTAATTAAAAGGTGTAAATACTATCATGTAATGAAATATGTTTTGTTTATCTCTACTTTATTGATTAATTTAAATAATATCTTAATTATGAAGAGGAGCAAAAATAAATACAAAGTGATAACTTATATAAAATAATTAAATTAGTTTACCAAACTTTAAAATAGTTTATTAATGGAAACAAGACATCAAATAAAATTTGTTATCTTTTTAATTAAATACTAATTAATTTAGTGAGTGCACAGAAAACATATGTAACTATTTTAAACAGACTTTAATCTGTGTTCAATGCACTTTAAAATTCATAATAATCAAATATATTTTGTTGATAGAGAGACCTAGATTAAAGAGAAAATGGCCGCTCTTATCTTTATGAAAAGTTGCTATCTTGTGTCATGGTTTGGAAGGTCCCTCTATTGGCAAAATATGCTTGATTATTACGAATTTCAAAGCACATTGAACACATGTTAAAGCCTGTTTAAAGCTTCTAAATTAAAGTAACTTGTATTATTCAAATTATCTTTATAAAACTATAAAGAATAATAGATATTCATTGTATATTCAATAGTTAAGGAACATTAAGTAAACAAATATGATGCTAAATATGAATCATAAATTATATAAAATAAAAGCTTATTTCAAGAAAGAACATTTTGTTTAGAAAATAAGATTATTCTATTGTATAAAATACTCAAAAAATAATAGCTATTAATTTTGATTATAACAAATTTTGATAAACTAGTATATGGTGAGATAATAGAATTAAGTGAACTTATTTATATTCATTTTAGAAAAAAATAATTATTAAGTAAAATATAATGAGGATAAAAGTGGAATTAGGAATGACCTATGAATTAATACTACATATAGTAAAGTTTAATAGTGGACAGAATAATATTCAACTGTGTATTGAATTAGTTATTCAACTACAGTTTTATTAAACTTCTATGATAGTTATTCGTATTTAATATTAGAATATACTCAAATCTGAAAGCTTAAACAAAGATGCATCAAATTTTTAAAGAGTTTTATCAAATTGTTGTTAATAGTGATTTTTAATATTTTATACAGGATTCTAGAAGTTGCTGGCAAGTGGAGATATAAAATTAGTAATTTGAAAGGAGGTATGAAGCATCATGTTGAAGACTATAATGATGCAGAAGTAGGAGGAGGAATATATATTTTTTCTTTGGTTATTATTGTTAATATTAATGTGAATGTAATATTATCTGATAAGTTTAGTGATAAGGTAATAATACTAGATGTATTTGATTCGGATATTATATATTAATATATTTTATATGTTTAATGTATTTTTTAAAAAAAGTTAATATTAAGAAATATGCTTAGAAAAGTTAATATAGTATATGTGAGTGTGAGAAAAAGAGAGTATGGATAAAACAATACTTAATTTAGTAATATGTTAATATAAAATATATTTAATGAGTAAATTCATGTTATGATGATGAATCAAGAGATGGAATTCATGGAAATAAATATACCTATGCGACCTGAATCTCAAATGAAAATATAAAGATATGCAAGAGAATGAATGGTAAAAGTAACAAAATAGTTATGATCTCAATTTGATATGATAAAAAGTATAATAACAAAGACAAAACTCTCCATACAGTAGTGCCACCCTGTGCCAAACAGAGTAATCAATGGATGCCAGAAGGCTTGTGCATAAAATCCCTATCTAGTGCCTACTCATCCAATATCCCCAGACTAGTTTCTGGCTTGTGGCCATCATCAGTAAGAAGCCTTGGATCTAAGAGCACTGCACCTAGATCTTAGGATCTAATGCAACCCTCCAGCAGCCACCTTTTAACTCTACTTTACTACAAAACTATGAGAATGAAATTGAAAACACAATATTTTCAATCTAAGCTCAATGGCTTATATAGTCATATGGGTCTGAACTCAATTCAGCACCCATACATTTTGGTATCTTTGGCTCTTAAACAACCATAGCCACCACTATCCAATTATTATTATTAGTGCTAGTATAAACATGGTGATCATGTGATAAAAAGTATAATGTTGACATGATTTGTTTTGTAATATAATTGTTAATATTATAGAAAAATACTTGAGCGGAAGATGAGATTGTAATATTAGTTGTGTGGTAGCTTATGGTTGTTGATGCTAAAAATATACAACATAGTAAGATAAGTTATAATTTCAGGATAGGATGAAATACCCTCCTGAAGAACAGACTAAAATATTATAATGGGATTGATTTATGTGACACCCATATATGTATTTTAGTATAAGAAGGTGAGATGAATTTTCATAAGACATGGATGTTACTTTCCAAAGGAGCTTAATAGATAAGCTTGGATATTGGGATGAAATCATTAATATAAAAATGACTACTTGCCAAATTATAGCATTCCATTAAGAAAGGAGATCTGCATTCCTATATTTAGAGATAATAATTTACTAAAAATCAGTTTCTTATCTATAGTGTTTTGGATATGGTAAAGAAAGGTATATAATGAGCATTGTATGTAGATTAGTTATTCATTAGAAATATTATAGTTTGTTTCCTAGGTGGTAGAATATTGTTTTTAAAAGAACAATAATAAATGCAAAACAAATATTTCAATAGTTAAGTAAAATCTGATTGATTTTAATGCTAACAGATAAATTATGAGATCAAAAATAAGAATGAAAAAATGAATGAAAAGAAGTAGAGTGAATGACCATTTACTAGTAAGTAATCTTGATTCTATTAATTATTTCAATATATCAATATTGTATTGAAAATTATAATAATGTAAACAAAATTTTATATGCAAATTTTATGAATAGAATTTATGCAGATTTACACTATGAAAGATATGCGTGTAAAATGCGATAGTATGGATAGGTGTTTAGCCAGAAGCTTACGCTATGGATGAAAAGAGGGGTTTCTTCCATAGTGTAAGCTTGTGGTTAAACACCTGTAGAGGACCCTACTATCGCATTTTACACGCATATTCTCGAGGTTACAGCCTTGGTAAATATTACGTAATCAATGTGCGTTTAATAAATTTATAATTACAACTATGAAAGTAAAGGTTTGTATCTTTATATAAATATTGCAAAAGGTAATGTATTATATCATTAGATGAAAAAGGATTAAAAAGTTGAACTCGTGGATGGTAAAATTAATTATCAACATGAAAGAAAGTATGTGTTGATAATAATGAATTTGATATTTGAGGAATATAATAATTACATAATATAAATGTTAAATTGAAAAGAAGTATGTTCATTCAATTTATTCATATTTTATATGTAAATAATTGTACATACATTTTAATTATTTCATATGTATTTTAAAGTTTAACTATGTTATTTAACATTTGATAAGTTATTTTCTATTGTTACTTTTGTTAAAATAGTTATTTTAATATAAATCTTAGACTAGTGGCTTTATTTTTACTCAGAATCAAAGTCATATCAAAACACAGAAATTATGTCAAGCGTTATTAGCAGAAAGGTCAGCACAGCTGCCTTGCAAGCAAGCAGTTGGTTGCAGACGGTTGTTGCGCATTCGCCTTCTGGCGATGCTATGTCATATGAAAAAAAAAACAACAACACAGAAATTATATAAAATTATTACAATCAAAAATATAACTATTGGATAATTTATGCATAAGATATTGTAAAGAAAGGGAACTTGATAAATTAATAATTCATTACTTGAAAATATAATTATTTAAGAAGTGCTATTTAATAACGTTATCTAAATGGAGCATCCACTGAAAGCCATAATATTTTAAAAGAGTCACATAATTATTATCATTATTTAAAATAATAAAATTTATCTTTAGATTAAATTTTAAAACACTATATTATATCAAAAAAAGGGAATGTTCTTGGTAAAATATATTATAAGGCTCATATTTTTAAAAGATGTAATTAAAAAGAATAAAATTGCTAATCAAATTAAGGTAGTGAAATAAGTGAAAGGGTAGAATGTTATAATTGTACTGTAAAGCTATTGATTATAGTAAAAATATTATTCTGTTTTATAATTAATATTTATATAATGAAGACATTAGATATCTAAGTGCAATTAAATTATTTAGTGGGAAGTAAGATAGTAAATAATAAAAGTTAATCTAATGGTTTTTATTATTATTATTATTATTATTATTATTATTATTATTATTATTATTATTATTATTATTATTATTATTATTATTATTATTATTATTATTATTATTATTATTATTATTATTATTATTATTATTATTATTATTATTATTATTATTATTATTATTATTATTATTATTATTATTATTATTATTATTATTATTATTATTATTATTAGTTTTATTAATTTTTAAGAAGAGAATTTAACATATGTTTATAATGTTAGTTGCAATTATTATTGAGATGATTGGATTTTAGTATAATTTCTCTTATTATCCGATTATCTTACTGTTAATAATTGTTATTATATTATAAGAGAATAATTATTGTCCTTGAGATACCCATAGCTGTAATTATTATAAGGGTATTTTAATATACATTTAATTTCACTATTTTTTATATAGTTTATTAAATAAGTGAAGAGTAGAATAATCATTATTTTTAACAAAAGATTATATTAGTCATTGTCTGTTGTGGGGATTTTCCTAATGATTATACTAGGATAGTCTTTAAAAATTTCTACAATGGTACCATTGGGGAGCATATTCTAAATGCATCTCAATGTTAAATCCAACATATTGAATCCATCTCTTAAGTCTACATTATGTTTTATGTATTTCACATTTCTAGTTAATTATTGAGTTTCTTAATGTGGTGTTTCTATATGTTATATACTTTAATGTTTGAGCTGTGCTAAGGATAAGATTGAAGTGGAAGAAAGAGAAGATTACAATATATATTAATAAATAAATGTAAAATAAACATAAAATAAAAGAGACTATATTAATTTCACGAAATTGTCAAATGTTAATGGATCATTAATCATCAAACATTAAAATAACAGAAGTGTGAGAGAACTTAAATGAATTATAGGAGTTATGAAATGATGTCTCATTTTAATTATTCAATGTTATATAGTTGACAAAGACTACAAGGAATATAGTAGAAAGTACTTCTAATAAAATAAGTTAAATTTATATGAATATTACTGTATGTAATATATATATATATAGATTTGAATATTACACACACACACACACACACACATATATATATATATATATATTGAAAGCAGTCAACTTTTAGACAATACCAATGTCAATAACAAGGGTACCTCCTTTTAACAATGAAGGTGGAAATCAACCTTTATTTATGGTCCATGTTTATATAAACATTAAAGATTGCAATGTGACAACAGAGAGTGAAATTATTGTTACATAGAAGTTTAAATGAATCTAATTAAACATATATATTGTAACCATCTGCTTGCCCTCTCAACTACCTATCGTGCCGAACCCGCTGCGGCACTCAAAATTGTAACCGTAAATTGCGTGGTCCCAACTACAGAAACGCAAATGCACTAAGAATCATAACTTCTATCACTGATCAATTCCCATTGCACATTGTCAGCTATTAAGAGATGTATCCAAAAGCATATCATGCTATCTATTTATGCACGAAAGACCACAATCAACATCTGGTGCAACTTACCACAGACCAAACTAATGATCTAACCTAAACTTTTTATGATTTAATTTGATCGCAGCCAGGGTGTACCGTGAAGAACTACCATAGTATTATGATAAAATACTTTAATCAAATTATAAGTGTAATGTTATTATTTTCAAACCTTAATTTGCAATTTTTATTGTATGAGACCCGATGGCCGACCATGTACAAGATGGCATAATTTGTGGAACTACATAAAATTATGAAATTTTAAACCATCTATATGATTTCTAATACAGATGCTAGTCCAGGTAAAGCTTTGCAATAAATAAACATAAATACTTGGGTTCCTTTTTATAGTTTACTATATTACTGAGACTCTTATTATATTGACAAATGACAATTTAAAAACGTTAAGTAAATATATTCAATCGTGTCATTATTTGGTAAATCTGTTTACAAGTTTAATAATCAATTTGTATGGTATACTAGAATCAACTACGCAAAGCCAAAATGATGGAAAAGGTAAATGGGATTTTATTGTACCTTACACATCATAAACTACCAAAGACTAAAAGCATCCAAATGATTTCTCAAAAATATCAATAAACTTTTATATCATGTTAACGATAGTATGTATTTCAATGTATGCTCTATCCAAGGTTTATGATTTCTGATTTTACAAATGACACATAGCAACGGCACAGTAAGTTTAATTATAAATCAACTTTTATTTACAAAATTATGAATAATAAGTAATTAATTCCAATGTTATAATTAAAGACATAAATAAACAAATAAAATAAATAAACTATAATTCCCTCGACTTTCTTCAATAACATCTCATAGGTACAGTTTTTAAGAACCTAATCATACCTTATATTTCAATTTGATACAATGAATATTGAGAAAATTATACTAAATTCAGCATCAACTCATGAAATATTTAACGTCATTTCCAGATTCAATAAATCCATACCGTAAACTTATAATAATATAATAAATAATATTATGTCTGTAGGATTTAGCTACAATGCAATCATTAAATAAAGTGATAATTTAAACTTACACTCCGGTAAATAATAATCAACCAACAGTTAATTATTATGAAGTAACTTGAATAGAATGTCCTGCTACAAGTTGATGATCTAACTTATAAATTATGCTTACAAATGAAAGAAGATGATTTAGCAGATTAACTAAAATACTTTGCCCAACTTATATCTATGAAGTAAAACATATTCCTGTGGATGTATTCATCTACACGGAGGAATTAAATAACACTAAACGTTTTGTGGATTTATACACCATCATAAAGCAATAAGTACAAGTACACCATTCCGCGGATTAACCACCAGCGCAGGAATGAGTGTAAAATACAAAAATGGCAATAAAGTAATCTGCGGATTAACCACCAGCAAAGATTAATGCCCTTTACATTCTAAAACAAACATTATTATTTACTTCACATTAAAGTGCAAAATCACCCCCCTCAGTTATTCTGACCATTCAGAATAAACTAACACTTTAGCAAATGTGGGTTCTTGCATAATAAATGTTATGCTAATCAGGACAACTAATGTACTAACTTATCTTTCTTAAAATAAAACATGTGTAATATAATATAAGTAATATTAGTATAGGAATATAAATCTGGAAAGACTAACAAAACAACTCATAAAGATTGATACATCTCATGAATTCATTCAGTACTTTTTAAACTTTTTCGCAAGCGCTATTCTCTTGAATAAATATTTTATTCAACCCCTATTAATTTAAACTTAATAAAATATAACTTATGAACTTCACATGCAAGTTCATATAACTATAAAATTAAAGTAATGCATTATTCATCAAATACATAAAATTTAACAGGTGTGTGTATGATATAAATTAAATGTATCGCATTTTATAGTTCAACACATGAATTAGAGCAGGTGTGTGTATCACAAATTGGATTATATAGCATTTTATAACTCCAAATATGATCCGTGGAATCCATGTACGATGTGTCGAACAATAAATGTACGAAGTAATAGCTATAATTATAGTTGAATTCCAAACATGTAATTTTATCCATTTGTGTTAGTTATTATAATCACTATTAGATTAACGATTTTACGTGGCTCCATAAACAAGAAACAATTTCAAACATGACACGCAGAACTCAAATGAAAATGTTTTCATAAGTTATTAATTTCTACATTTCTCTATTAAAAATATTCCAAGTTTATCACATCCATGCTAATATTTATTTATCCACGCTTAAATCTAGGAATACCAATTATAGCAATTAATTTAATCATTTCAAACTGACGTTAAAATTAGAAAATAGCTTTGATTAACTATTTTGAAGACGGTTTATTATCCAAATGTTAAACAAATTAACTAGCAAATATATGATTGGCATTGTAAAGTTAAATATCAATTAATACTATATTTTATTAGAATTATAAATGGAAATATTAAGCTACGTTGACAACTTTAACATTTTACTTTAATTTAAACTTCTTCTTTTTTAAAAAGCAAATTTTCATTTTCATAAAACTTCTGTAATTAAAATACTTATTTAATTTTTCCAAATTGTAGAATAATAAACATTTTAAAACATACCAAACTCTTGCAATTAATTCTTTTAAACTGGGAAGCTCCAACATTTTAAAAATGTAATATTGGAAAATTTTTACCGGTGATTTGATCCACTTGGCCAGCCGACTTGAACAGACTTTTTAAATTTAGCAATTCATCTTAATTAAATACCACTAGGTTATTTTTACGTTTATAGCAAATTTTGTGGTAATCCGTTTACTTATTAACTATTTTAAAATAAGCTTATCAAATTTACACCATTTGCCTTTACCATTTTCTTTTCTTTCTCCCTCCAAAAGCAAATTATCAGGCGATCTTCTCTTAAATTCGCGCTCTTTTCTTTTATTACATTGAGGCGCATACGTAATTACTGTATTTATTTTTAATAATTAATTTTAATTGAACAAATGGTTTTTTAATTCAATGGAAATAATAATTTAAGATCATTTTAAACAAATAAAAATAAAATATTATTTTTAATAATATTTTACCAAATTTTAATGTGTTGTCAAATTTTTAAAAAGTTAAACGTTTTGATATGAGTTAGTATATGGAAAGAAGCAAATTTAAATTTATTAAAATAATATAAGAAAGTAATCTGTTCAAAGTGTAAATCAAGCCAATCAAATCACCAAAAGAAGAAAGAGAAATTTTTATACCAGTTACATCAATTAATATATTTTATACTAAAATATATGGTTACAATATATATATATATAACCTTTTCTGAATGCAAGCTAACAAACAGTCAATTATAATATGCAAACTGCACTTCTAAAATGTATTATTTAAATAATAAAGTTAATAATGCTCAAGTCTAGATAGGCTTACAAATGCAAATTTATTGAAAGCCATCAACACTTAGATAATACCAATTTCAATAACAATCAACAATTTCAATCTGTTGTCAAGGCAAACTCCTTTTAACTTAAAGATGGAAATCTACCTTAATTTATAGTTTATTTAAAATTTCTTTGTATCAACAATTTGACATTCTATGGTCAAATTGCAATCTTTAATATCTATATAAACATATTATACCATAAAAAGATGGATTTCCAATTTTATTGTTAAAAGGAGGTTGCCTTGACAACAGATTGAGATTGTTTTTGATATTGTCTAAATGTTGTTTGCTTTCAATGAATTTACATTTGTAAACCTATCTAGTCTTGAACATTATTATCTTTATTATACATTGTAGGAATGCAGCTTGGAAGTTCTAATTGCAGTTTGAATGTTGCAATTGACCATATTTTCTTAAGTTTATTTAAACTTCTTTGCATCAATAATTTCACTTTCTGTGGTGAAGTTGCAATCTTTAATGTCTATATAAACATGTTATACCATAAATAAATATGAATTTTCACCTTTATTGTTAAAAGGAAGTTGTCTTGTCAACATAGTAAGATTGTTGATTGTTATTGATATTGGGTTTGTCTAAGTGTTGATTGCTTTTAATAAATTTACATTTGTAAACCTATATAGCCTTGAATATTATTAGTGTTATTATATATATAAATTATGATTTTTTTGTTGTAATTTTAGTTATGTTATTTTACATAACTAGAATGTGATTTTAATATACAATTACTAAATATCTTCAATGATATATTTATAAAGATTTCTTCTCAATAGCTTGTTCTGTCTTTTGAATATAAATATTTACTTAAGAAGTTTAGTCCATGTTTATTGACTGTCCATTTGCATCATCCAAAAAAGTTTTATTATGAAAAGTAAATATATTGAAAGGTATTTTGTGGTCATTAAAATCAATCTTTGAGGATGTAATTTGTGATAAGAATTTCTCTAGTTATAGAATCTGTTTATTTCCTCCAGCAGATTTTTATTTGTATATCTATTGCATATGCTAATTTTTTTTTTTTTAAATGTTATACGTTATTTTCCTTGTATTTTAAATGCTTGTAATCTTATAAAAATTGTTAGTACAAAGTTTATTTAACGTTAAAACTGTTAAAATAATTATACGTCATAAATTAATCTTTTTACTTTCTAATTTTAATCCATAATACAATGAATATATTACTTTATAAAGCTCCACAAATCACTTACTTTTCTTTTTAATTTTTTTTTTTTTATTTGTACAAAAACATATGTTGTCATCTCTTGTCCAGTGTTCTATCCAATTCCACATGGTTATTTTCAAGATTTTACTAATTAAAAATATATGAAACAAAATTGCATCTTCTACATTGCAGACATGATATATACATTACGTTTTTATATTGTCTAGTCATTCTATTTTATATTATGTATACACAGTTTATCTATAAAATTTATATTAAAATTTATAAATTTAATAAAATATTAAATACCAACATTTTCATTCATTGTGTGTGTTTGCACGCATGAGTGTGTCTTTTAAGTAAGTAAAAAGTGTCTTGACAGTTAATTGTATCTCTTTCATAAGTCAAAGCTGTTAAGTCAAGTGTTGGTGGCCTAGCGGTTAGCATAACTGCCTTCCAAGCAACTGACCCGGGTTCGCTTCCCGGTCAACGCATTTGACATATGAAAAAAAAAGTCAAAGCTGTTAAAATAGAATCTGTGATAGGAAGTTTTTCTTTAAAGTTTATTATAAATTATTTATTTCAAATATTGGCTACAGTTTACATGTTGGTTTGTTTTTATACGTGTGCAGTAAAATGAGTTTTGTTTTTTCAAAAGCACATTTAAAAAAAATTAAAATTATAAAAAAAACTCAGGTCATTTTACATTTTAAATGTCTGCTGTTTTACTAGCTGAATTAATAAACATCTATATTATTATTGCTTTATTTATATCTTAATTAGAGTATATAAAACATTTTCATTTTTATATATACCATTGCGTTCACACAGATGCGCAAGTAAATTTTGAAATTTTGTTTATAATAAATTAATAATTATAACAATCTGAAGTTGTAAAACATTTATAAACTAATATTACTAAAAATAAATTATACTTACTTTATAAGCAGGAGTAATTATACATTTAAATTTTACGATTAAACATTTTTTCTTTTCTAATTAAATAAGTTCATTTAATTTTTAACTCGTTTAGTATAAGATTCCAAAAATACTGTCCACTGCCATGACTACCCCAGATCAAACAGCTGTTAACTCTTAGAAAATCAATTAATATGATTTCCTTGATAAATTAAACAAATTTTAAACACCAAGATAATAA
The DNA here is from genome assembly GCA_028023455.1 of Epiperipatus broadwayi. Taxonomy (NCBI): domain Eukaryota; kingdom Metazoa; phylum Onychophora; class Udeonychophora; order Euonychophora; family Peripatidae; genus Epiperipatus; species Epiperipatus broadwayi. The sequence continues at coordinate 8,569,305 of JAQFVV010000004.1, forward strand.
ATACATTAAGCTGTTAAAATGCTATAAATTTTTTTAGAAATAAAACAGATATACACATAATTTTGTTAATATTATTTTAAATAAAAGTGAAATTAGTACGAATATTTAAACATATTTTGATAATTTAAATAATTATTTTTTTAATTATTACATTTCCACTTATTCAATGATTAGAACATTTTGTAACTAAACTGACGAGAATAATGTTATAAACATTGATATTGTAGGCATTACTGGAATATATATATATTCATTGTTATATATATATATGTTAAATTTCTTTACGAATAGACAAAAAGATAATCATGAGTTTTATTTTTTCTTATTCTCCTGAGTAACAATGACATACAACGAGACCATATTTTGTTTATAAATCCATGATGATTTCTTACTCTTATGCCTATGGATATTATCTATTTTATTATTATAATTATTTGGCATTAATTTAAGTCGTATCTACATTTTGTTATTGACAGCGCATGGTTCTATTTAACACAGGAAATTATATAAACTTAACATGTTATGGACATGCATTATATATATAGATGGAAAATATAATACAGCCAAGACCTCTTCAACAGCTTCTATTAAAGGAACAGCAGCGGTGAGGGGGGATTAATCATCTGCCAGGAAGCAAAAATTGGAAAAAAATTCTACCTCACTATAAACTCTTTAGCTACAATTAAACTACATATTCAGTTATTGTCCATGTAAAAAAATATTATAGTTAGCTACCGTTAATTATTTGAATAATAGCATCCGATTGGCTGTCATATAAGCATTTTTAAGGCGTTTCTGTCAAAGGTTTCAGCCTTTCACGTTGTTATTATTTGAATAAAATAAAATCCTAAGCCTGAAAAAAGATTCAAATTTTGTTTGGGTCAGATTCAGTAATCATTAAACAATTAGATATAATTCATAATAATTATTTATTTCATTCATTATTGTAAATATATTTCCGTTATTAATTATAAATATTCTTCAGGTGTATTAATATATTACAACCTATTTATTATATATATGTCTATGAGTTTAAAACTATTTTGGGTTTAGCTATATATATATATGCTTGCTTATAAGTAATATCCAAGGTGCATCAGCATTTTAGTTGGAATCATGCTCTCCATCTGCTGTCAAAATACTAGTTGAAAAGCTGCATTAACAACTGTTTGAATGATCTCTGAAAGATGTAAAGTGTAATCTGCTTGAAACATTGATATTTGCAAAACCAACAGATACATAAATAAATTCACATTTATATTTTATACTCATTTAGATTTTGTTTTAATATATATATACACATAAATAAGTGAATGTGGGAAAGTTAGATTCATTGCCCACTTCATAATTAATATCCCTTCATAATCTAAGAGAAACATTTTCAGGTTTGGCAAATGTAGAGTAGTACAATTTTGAGCAGCTTTTTATTTTCTTATATCTTTTAATTGAGAATATCTAGATAGCCATTTACTGACCAATGGTTTGACCATGGATATTTTATTAATCTAATTTAAGAGGAATAAAGGCCATAGAATGTGTCATATGGATGCAATATCTTTTTGCCAGAAAGTTTCAATTAACGAAGGTTAAGTGATTAACTGAAAGTACTTATGTGGATTAAAATACTTTTTATAATATATTATTATATCTTTATTAATTATTATTTTTATTACAATATTTATTACATAACAGACATTTTATTTTCATATATATATAAGGCCATGTAAAAAAGTCAATATGTAAATTATTTTTTTATATGTTGTAAGGGGAGAAAACTTGTCTAATATTAGCATTATTGTTCAATATAGTTTATAATAGAATAGATGATTTTTTTAATAAATTTATTAGCAAATGTTTGATAAACTTAAAATAATATTCTGACATAAGGTACACCCGTACATATTAAATATGCACTGGATTCTATGAGAGAAGATAGTTTTTAGTTGTATGCACAATTTTTCTTACTAGTTTAACACTTTATATTAATTTTATTCTTTTTACACATTTGTAAAAAAAAATCTGAATGATATTCTTGACATTCTAATTTGTTTCCATATGCAAGTTTCAGAAGATGTGATCATTCTAACCCATTAAATGCATTTATAAAAAACTGTGCAGTAATTATACAATTTTTATTTTTATTTTTAAGCATATACAGCCAAATTTATTTGGCATAATATATTATTGATTAAGAGCTGTTTCAGTCTCTCTTGCAACTTTATTATTAATTTGTTTTTTTTTTATTTATTTTAAAATATTGAATGTTAAGTAGCAATTAATTATCTATAAAAATATTTCCTATGTAAGGTTGTAGGTTTATATAAAAAACTTTTGAGTGAATTTGAAAAGTAAACCATATATAAAACCAGGCAAAATTCTCCATACAGTATTTTCACTCGGTGCAAGCCAGAATAATCAATGGATGGCAGAAGGCATGTGCATAAAATCCCCATCTAGTGCCTACTCATCCAATATCCCCAGATTAGTTTCTGGCTTGTGGCCTTCATCAGTGAGAACCCTTGGACCCGAAAGTACTGCACTTAGATCTTGGTATCTAATGCAACCCTCCAGCAGCCACCTCTTATCTTTACTTAACTACAAAACTATGAGTGTTAAATTGAAAAACACAATGACATTTTCAATCCAAGCTCATTAGCTTATATAGTCATATAGGTCTGAATTCAGTTCAGTACATATATATTTTGGTGTCTTTGGTTCTTTAATAATCATAGCCACCACTATCCTATTATGCAGGCTTGGTTTCATGCCAATAAACATCACATGATCACCATTTCTTATGCTTGCTTATAACTGTTATTAAAACAAGCAAAACTCTCCATACAGTATTGCTACTCAGTGCAAGCCAGAGTAATAAATGGATGCCAGACAACTTGTGCATAAAATCCCCATCTAATGCCTACTCATCCAATAACCCCAGACTATTTTCTGGCTTATGACCTTCATCAGTGAGGAGCTTGGATGCAAGAGCACTGCACCCAGATCTTAGTCTCTAATGCAACCCTTCAGCAGCCACCTTTTATCTCTACCTAACTACAAAATTATGAGTCTTAAATTAAAAACACAATAATATTTTTAATCCAAGCTCATTAGCTTATATAGTCATATACATCTGAACACAGTTCAGTACCAATACATTTTGGTATTCTTTAATAACCATAACCACCACTATTCTATTAGGCAGGATCGGTTTTAAACCAATAAACATCACCTGATCACCATTTCTTATGCTTGCATATAACTGTTCTTAAAAAAGGCCAAACTCTCCATATAGTATTGCTACTCAGTGCATGCCAGAGTAATCAATGGAAGCCAGAAGGCTTGTGTCTAGACATCCAATATCCCCAGACTAGTTTCTGGCTTCAGACCTTCATCAGTAAAGAGCCTTGGACCTGAGAGTACTGTACTTGTATTTTAGGATCTAATGCAATCTTCCAGCAGCCATCTTTTATCTTTACTTAACTACAAAACTATGAGTCTTAAATTGAAAACAATAATATTTTCAATCCAAGCTCATTAGCTTATATAGCACTGAGTGGCAATACTGTATAAAGAGTTTAGCCTGTTTAATAACAATTATAAGCAAGGTTAAGAAAGAGTGATCATGTGATGTTTATTGGTTTAAACCATATATATATATATATATATATATAATTTCTAATAGTTCTCTTATAGATCTTTTCTTTTTTTATATAGAAGAAAGTCTATTACATCACAATTATAAATATACAGAGTAACCTTAAAATTATATATCTGCATCATTATCAAACATTACCATTCAATGCTAGGATGAAGTATTTTCAAATTTAATCCAGTTTCATCAATCCCTAACCTCTCTTTTCCACATTATAATGATAAAAAATTTTGTTTTATCGATCCCAAGATATATTATCATCTCTTGTGGAAATATAACTTTTCCAATTCCATTTAAGGTTTTAATTCTTTCAGTGATACTGATGTTGTTTATATATATTGTAACGATCCGGAGAATTAGAGCTTAATGTAATCTGCACTACAGGGCGCCATCTAGGCATTTGAACCTAGAAAAATTTATAAAGTATGCAGATACGTAAGTAAAAAAAAAATTTTTATTTTTATTTTTTTATAAATTTTGATTCCGGTCGTTAGCCCATTGTCACTAGCTCAGGGAGTAGCAGAGATTTAAATTTCATAATAAATTCTTATCTAAGAATATATAAAAAAGAATAAAAAAAACCACTGCCAGTAATTAACACACAAACATTTATTTACGCACATATATAAAATTTAGTATTATTTTAGAATAACTTTTACTTTGGATTTTAATTTGATTTTAGAATTTAAATTTACATTTTAATTTTTATAATATTATAAGTTTACATTTTAATTTTTTATAAGTTCGCACAGATGGGTTTATAAAATGTGTTTTTAATGTTGAGTATAGACCGGTTACATAGATTACACGGTCAAAAAAACATTTCAAAATAATCATAAATGATCAAAATACAAAATCATTGATACCGTCAATTGCATAGGGAATACAAGAAACCCAATGGTGTTCATCATAAGACACCACATTGACACCAATAATTTAAAAGACATCTGACATAAATACATCTTAGATACTCACCGTAAGGCATCAGTATTTACCGAATGTCTATATATTTTGATCAAATATGAAAACCAAAAACATAATCAACCGGTAACGAACCCATGCAAACATCTATACCCAACTTAAATTTAATGCATTTTTATTTAGGGTGTCAAGTATGAATAAACTACATAGATCTGCATTTGAAAAGAAAATATTCTTCCCTGATTTAACCTTAGGCAAAAAGTTTGCTGTCAAACCGGCATCAATCCATCTGATACATTTATGTATTCAATGGAGCATGAAAATACAACAACACAAAATACTATACTGTCAGGAATGTACATCTGAACAGTAAGTAGAGTTAGAGAAGACATCGTCTCTCCACCAACAGGAATTCTACATCTATTGGTGAGTAGAACAATAAACAAAAAACTCCATAGGAATGGATTGCGTTTCTTTGCCGACTTTCAAATCCATCCATAGGCAAACAGAAGGTGTGTGGCATATATATGCAATCCTGCCCATAGTGGATCTCATACTACATCTACTAACTACATCAATATATCCAATCCATTGACCTAATTCAACTATGAAACAAATAACCTAAGATTTACCCTCCCCTAATATAACTTTACAAATCTATATAGCCATTCATGCCCGACTTAAGTTTAACATTTATGTAATTTAGTCTAACGAAAAACAAAAATCATATTAAAAACTTAAAAGAACAAAAAAAAATAAATGGAAATGATTTTAAATAAAAAAAAAATACATCAAATAACATTATTAACATTAATTTACGTTGGTCAGATAGGATTCTATTTGTATTATTTACTAAAAGATTTAGAATTTAGAGTTCTTATTGTTTTCAAATGAATATAAAGTTCTTACAATTTTTAAAATGTCCAGCTTTATCCTTTACAGTTGCTTGCCGTTGTTGGTAATTTTGCACGGGAATTCCCACGCCGTACTGAAGATATTGGTATCCAGTTAGCCGTTGTTTTTATTTATCCGGAGGTCTTTACTTGAGCTGGTCCTTAACATAGAAAACGATGTCATTTCTCTTTCTTTTTTAGTAGAACTGAAGGGATTGAAGAGTGTGTCTTTTCAATCTCTTCTCCTTCGACTCCGCACTAACACATATCTGTACTCTCATAATAACTAATTAATTCTTTTGTTTTCAAACCTTTCCTTTTATAATAATTTTGTGGATTAACTCAACATTACGTCGTGATGGTGAAAACCTTTTTGTTGATGAGGTCTGATTTCCCGATGGATTTCTTTCATTTGCTAAAAGTTTCTATTGTTTTCCTATCTGACCGTTGTTTATACATTTAAATGCCCAAGGGCTTGTTCACTTGGACTAATTAAAATAATCATTTCCATTTTTCAATAACATTAATTAATTTGTTTTCAAACTTAAAGATATATTTTTATCTTTAAATCTTTACTGAAAATTTAGTTTTAAAATACTTTTTCTTTAATAAAGTTTTCGTTTAATAATTTTTTTTTTCATCTGTGCGATTTATATATACGAGTTTAAGATAGAATTAATTTTCAATTTTTAATTCTTAAAAAGGAAGTTTTATTTGCGAACTTTTATTCTTTTCATGTTTACTAATAAAAAAACAATGTAATGTACATATGTGCCCATTACAATATATATACTTCATTGACCAGCATGATATAACAGCATTGCTTTTTTGTTAAGTATTCAAACCCCAGGTCCATAAGCAAGAACCATCAAAATCCATCTATTGAAAACATTTTTTTCCAAACATATAGGCATATTTTCATTTAATATTAACTTATTTTTAATAAAGCATTTCATTGTGTTTTCATTTGTATTAATAATCTTATGTCATGAAAAATATTTTGTACATCTATATAGAAATTCTGTACTAATGATAAAGTGTTGGGGCATATATGTGTATTCACATTTGCTATCTTCCACTAAAATAAATAACTATTCTTACCACTCTATCTGATAAACAAACACAACATTGTTTTTTTCACTATTCATTTATAATAAATCCCATACCACTTATTCTTCCAATAAATTGTGCTTTACAGTAAAGTGTCCACTTTTAGATCAGTTTATCTCTTCACTTTTTCTTCAAACTTCACAAAGTCCAGCAACATCTCATTTAATATTAAATACTTTTTCTTTCAATTTATATCCATTTTCTTCACTTAAAAGTAATCTTCAATTGTACATTTCTGAATAAAAGGTCATTATCATGTGGCAAACTGGGTCAGGAATCAGGGAACTCTCAGCATCCTTCATCTTTGCCTGCCAACTGCTATCTTGATTAACAATCTTATGATCTACTGGTAATAGAGGTCATGATTTAGCTTTATTTATCAGGATTGCAAATAGCTGTAAAAATCATTAACACACATTTATTCCACTTTTAAGTCAACTCATGTTTCAGTTAAGAATTATAAGGCAAGTGAGAATAAAGATAAAGGCATCTCTTTATTTTAAAATTAGAAATAAAAAGCTATTAAAATTACTCCATTGTCTGACTATTTTAGTAAGAAACCCATGGATGTTTTTTGCTATATGAATAATTATGTAGTAATAACAGCCGTAAACAAGAACATGTGGATTGGACATTAGGAAATTTGCTGTGATTGGTTTCTTTAAAGCTTTAAAGAGGAATTAAAAGTCTCCTTTTAATTAACTGAAAATTTATTTCTGCAATGAATATATAGCATAAACAAATCAGTATGTTAATTTTATAATTTACAACTCACATAAGGCCTTCAGATTGTGTTGCTTAGTATATTTGTAAGCTGTATTTATAATCTGGAAATTCAAATCTTGTAAAATTTGAAGTTTATTTTATAACTTAACTAATCAAATTAATAACTAATTATTTTTATTAAAGAATATTTCAAAATGAAAGTCTCTGAATATATATATATATCCATCACTGATTGATAATTTTTTATTATTATTCTAAAAAACATATTGCCCATTCTTTTACGTTATATGACATGTTTATTTGGCATATAATCTTTTGGTATTTAACATTAAAAAGTTCTAATTGACCATCTACTTTTATATATTTTAATGACATGACCAGCCTAACATTATCTTTTGAAATACTTATGATCTTAACAGGGCATTTTATTTTTGATTTTTTTCAACCCTATTATATAACATTCCATCTTTTTAGGTTACTTGCAATCTCTGTACTGTTTTTATATTGTCTAATTATCAAATACATAAAAAAATCCTAGTAAAACAAATACACTAAAACTTTTCACTTTCAAATACATAGACAAATTTTCTTTTAATCTGTTTTTGGCCTATGAAAGACACTCTGTTCACATATAATTTTATGATTTATTTTATACATCATTATGTTTCTATCTACATTAATAATCTGAATAAAGCATTTATAACTATTAACTGTTAATTCATTACTACCAGTATTAATTTTCTTCAGTTTTGTAAAAGAAATAAATATTGTTTTAGTGTTTTTTGTATTTAGCTTTAGTTTTACTTTTATGCTATTCCCGTAGCTTCCTATTTAATCTAATACATTTTGGACAAATAAAGTCATACTGTCATAAGCAATCATGAATATTAATCTTCTTCAGTACCAGTATATAGTATTCACTATTATTATATTTTGATAATATATAGAGTATATGGGCACAGACTTTCAGATGACCCACTACTCTCCACACTATCTCATAACACTGATACACTTGAACACATATATGTTGAAAAGATAAATAATCAATATACGTATTTCATGCTAAACCAGAAATCATCAGTTGGTCCAGATTACCATCTCTCTGGACCAACTGATGATTGCTGGTTTAGTATGAAATACATATATTGGTGATTATTTATTTTTTCAACATATATATGTTGAAGTGTATCAGTGTTATGAGATGGTGTGGAGAGTGGTGGGTCATCTGAAAGTCTGTGCTCGTATACCCTATATATTACATACATAAGCCCAGGTATATAATAAACCTGTGTGTTTCAGTTATTATATTTTGATAAACATTTTTCAAATGAGGTTGCAAAGTTTTAATATGGCAGAACTATTATATAGCTAAATATTTTTGATAATCTCTCTATAACTTCTAATACTTGGATTTAACTTATTGTTCTATAAATACCTTTATCAGATAGTTTGTAATAAACTTAATAAAGTTTTATTATATAAAACTGATAGAGAGGAAATAGGTCTGCAATTTCCAATATCTTCTTTTTCACTATTTAATATCACTATTAAATTCTTACAAACATCTGGTATATCTTTAACATTGAAACATTTGATATATAACTTTATCATCTAACTTGTTTTATGATATCACTAACAATTGTAAATTTTTCCACAACTTTTTCATTCTTCATAGACTTCATTGCATATGTTAATACTTCAATTTAAATACTTAGCATTTCAAAAAAAAATAATTTGTTTCTTTGGTCTTCATTATTATATGGATCTTTGTAAAAATCATCTATGGACTTTATAATTCATCTCTCTTAGTATTTGTAACAGCTTTTATTAGTTAACCAACTTTCTTTCTAGTGCAAAATATGTTATATGGCATCTTTATTTTTTCTATATTTATTTCTGTCAATTTCTAAATGTTTTCCCTTATATTATCATTAATATTTTCATGTCATTCTATAAAATTATAAATATTCAGTGCTTTTAAATAGATATTTTAAAAAAAATTCATATTTGTTTATTCTTCATAAAATGCTTTATCTAATTTAAAGACTTATTGGTGAATTGTTTTTAATACTACTACATACAATATGTGACAATATTTAATACAGTACCAAATATTTTGATACTGAACTCATTTACATCTGATTGATTATTAATGTATATTAACATTTTAAAATGATTTGCAAATTTTAAAGAAGATATCAACTTTTAATACTGTCATTTTTATAGTTTGTATTTTCTAGCTCTACCATTAGTCCCCATTTTGCACTTCACTGATTGATAGCTATTTATATTAAATCACTGAAGTACAGTATTCCTATTAGCCAATCAATTTTGCTCTATCTTTATTTATACATGCTCAAATATGTTTCTACATTGGATATTTCTCACAAACATGATAATATATATATATATTATAAATTCCATTGTTTTATATCTTCTCTTATTTATATTCCCATAATCAAATTTAAACACATCATAATCATATTTTAAACATTTTCCAAGAACAATATAAAAATTTTATTTGGTTTGACCAAAAGTATTGTTTATTTCACATGCTACTTCATAAGAGTTTGTTTGCAAGCTCTATATATAACATTTGTAATACAAGCTTGTTTAATTAGGTCATGTGACATATGACTTGTTTTCTTTATAATTTTAATTTTTGCTATTAAGGCTTTGGTGATTTTATATTACTAAAGTTATTAATATATAGTGTATTTGAACTTGGTTCAGTCCCATATGGCAATTTAAATGCTTAAATATCCTAGCATCTCACTGACAAAGCTAATAACTGGGTTGGGGATATTCTGTAAAGCTTGTTAAGAGTTTATTTGTGAGCTCTATACATAACATTATGAATATCAAATACATATTAATGATTTAAATCAGTTGAAATCTAAACAATAAATATAATATTTAAACTGTGATATTTATACACATGCACACACACACATATATATATATATTGTGCCATATAATACTATGAAAACCTTTTTTTGTGTAGACTTCTCGATTATTGAAATGCCTAGTCGATGTCTTTCTTAGTATTCATTACACCATATGGTGACAATATTTATATTTTTAATAGCTGCAAATATAAATGTAGAAAATAATAATGATTTAATATGATTTGATCATTTTGAAGAAATATAGGCTTGGTTATTTAATATTTTCATTTCCAAATCATTACTCATTTTTAAAGAAAATAAGTTTCATCGGAATAGAAATTAAAATGACATTTTACTTTCAAGAATAAAGTTGTAATTCAAATCTATTTCATAAAATCATTTTTTTTACATATATACATACATATTTCAATAAGACTTAATAAATAAATAATACATTACGCTTAAATGTTTATAATTTTGTTTCGTATGTATGCACTTGTAAATGACATTGAAATACATTTTATTGTAACAATAAGTGCTTAGTAAATTTTGAGTAAATCATACATATAACAGTGGTAAACCTTTTACATCACTAGGAAAGAAGGAGACAACAAGCAAGTTATTAAAACGGAAAGATTTTTTTATCATTCTTTTAAAAAAGTATGTTCTTTTCATATATAGATATTGCTTATTTCCAAAAAGAAAAAAGTTTTGCAATGATGAAGATTGTTCTTGTTATAAAGAACAAAGGCGAGATATACTTATTTAAAAACTTATATGTTGAAGAGAAACAACATGAATAACTAAAGAGAAAGTTAATGTGTACTTTAAAAGGCAAGTCTATATTTGAATTAAGACTCAACAACAATCGAAAAGCAATTAATACCATACTAAAAAAGATTGATTTGCTTTTAGTGGGAATTATGAGTACATGTTCATCAAAAATAAAATACAAAAGACCATGAATAATGGTAATAATGTTGTCAAGGAAACCAAAATAATACTAGTGGAAAATATTGGATATATTTTATATCACAGAAAATTGATTTTGATTGCTCATAATTTTATTACTACACTGGGGGAATCATTTTCCTATTCATGTTATCTCAGAATCTTTAACAAACTGGTGCAATGTTTATACACATTCCAATATTTGAGGATCATGTTACATTGTGGTGGGTCATATTTTTATGATGAGTAGCTTCTGATATTATATACACATTGCTAAGAGACCTAAATGAGTAAACACTGTGTTATGAGAACCAGGTAAATAGGATTAAAACAATAAATACTGGCGAATAAAATCATATTAGTGATTTACTACCAAGGAATTTTAAGGACTATTGTGATCGTGATAGTATAGCAGATATTGGATTTTAAAATATACATACTTATTATGGACATTGTGTATCTCATCATTTTATCAACTTTTAAATTACATTTCAAGTCTCATTAGTTTAAAAAGGATATTTAATGTATATATAGATATATTTAGGTATGAATAAATGTTTTAAATATATATAACCAAATGAAAGTCAGAACAATTATTCAAAATTGCAATTAATCAATAACTTAATATTTTGTATGACTTTATTAGGTTTTATATCATTACAATTTCAAACCTTAATAAGCTCCAAATTTGGTATGTTTTGCATTCTTAATGAATAAATGTAAATACAAATTTTCCTTTGATTCTCAACTTATGACTATTGTTTAACATCACAATGTATTTTAATCACTAGATAATTATCATGTATTAAGTTATTTACTGATGTTTTCACAACTTCATTTATGAGTTATTGTTACTTGATGTCAATAAATTATTATTATTAAAAATTAAATTATAAATCTTATTTATTATAGGTAGTTAAGGGAAATAAACAAATAAGTATTCATTGATGTGTAGTTCAAATGATATTATTTAGTTGATTAAACATCCGGATACTATCTTTTAAGATCATATCGTATCTATCAGATCTAGCATTCTTATTATTTTATGTCCATTTATGATTATAGTGGTAAAGATTAAGGAATTTAAGTAATCAGAGGATAAAAATCTTTTAGTAAAGTCTTTTCAACCCAGTATAGATCTGGATTCAAATTTTATTTAATAGAGTCTATTCTTTGTGCATCTTACTTATCATTATAATATATATATATGTGTGTGTGTGTGTGTGTATCACGGATGAAGCATTCATGTATTGAATGGAATGAGTGCTTCCGTAGAAAAATTCACTAAAACTTTCAAAAGCTTTAATTAAGATTCAATTTAAAAAATTCACTAAAATATGTACATATTCAACTTCACAAAATTGATCCAACAAGTTGTACATACAATAATATAATAAGAACAATAAGTACATTAGTGTATATAAGCTATTATTGCAAAATGTAAAAAAAAAAAATCTCAACTATTTTACTAAACAAAAAAGAACAAACTATTCAAACTTTTTTTTATTGTAAGAAATTGCTATTGACTTTCAATTTTTTTTTACCAACAGTTGAATTGTTTTTATATTCAGCAAGAAATGAGTTTGACCAATGCATTATAGGTTGATTATAAGAAGTTCACACAATGCTAAAATCTAATTTACAATTAAAACTTAAGAATGTTAAAAGCATTTGCAAGATAAAATATACTGATAATATATTATCTATATTTAAACTAATCATGGTCTGATTAACAGTTAAAAGAGTTCCAGATTTTTTTTAGATGTACATAATATGTATATATTAGCTATTATGTAAAAATTGTTGCAGCAAGTAAAATAAAATCACTGTACTTCTAGATGGACTTTGTGACTTAGCAATCTTCACAATTGAAGGTGACAAAGTGGAATTTAGACATTGTATTAATATTTTGTATGCTCAGATTATGTAATTGACTATATTACATTATATAAGTATAATAGTGGTAGGCTTAATCTAGTTTAATAGATACTAAAGCTGTATCTAGAACCATATTTTACTAGGGAGGAAAGGTATATTTAATGGGGTCAAATTAATAATACATTACAAAATATACATCCATCTGTATCTCTATGGCTAGTCTATTACTTTGATAAGATGAATCTTTTAAACTCGATTTATAATTCTAATTGTGCAAACCATAATCAATATTTAATTAGTATAAAACTGAACAAAAAATATCATAACAAATACAGAGCCTTCAGTTATTATTCTTAATACAATAGGATTTTGAAACAGTGAGTAAAATAAGCTAAATATGTCTTATCTAGGTTTATTAAGTTAAAGATATGAATTATAATGTCTTTGTGCTAAAGAATTATAAAATTAAATATAATAAAATAAAATTTTGAAAAATAAAGTAGATAAAAATATAGACACAACCACTAGATAGAATAGAAAATAGATTTCATTTTAGAATAAGTACTTTTAAAGTTTACAAACATAATCTTAGGCAAGATTTATAATAGGTTTCATATTTACTTTAGTCAAAAAATAGAGTTAAATTTTAAACATTTATTTTAAATTATAAACTATAGTTTTAAAGACTATGGTTTAAAGTATATTTAGAGCTTTCGGCAGTGTTTTGAAGAGTTATTAAAACAGGCAAAATTCTCCATATAGTAGTGCCACTCAATGCCAACCAGAGTAATCAATAGATGCTGGAAGACTTGTGCATAAAATCCCCATCTAGTGCCTATCCAGTATCTCCAGATACAGTTATGTGCTAGCATAAGAAATAGTAATCATGTGATGTTTTGAAAAGTTGTTACCTGACTTCTCAGCAACTTAAATTTCAACACTTCTGGATGATAAATTGTAGCAAATATTGTTCTCTGAATAGGCAGCATAATTTTAGTTGCAATATCCTTGCAGCCAGCAATTGACATGAAGGTTTTTCCATCTCCATGATGATGATATGCCATTTTGTATGTAGGATGAGACTAGAGATCACCATTTCCTATTCCAACATATTAAAATTAAAACCAGTATGGAGTATGGTAGCAAAAATTCTTTAAATTATACAGTGTATTTTTTATAATATAAAATCCAGCCTATTTATACTGGGCTGAGATCAACTCATAATTTTAATAAACAAATTATATTCCATGAGTAAATCCATTAGCACCTTCAAACTTTGATATTTTTAATTACTAAAATAACTTCAATCTTTTGTTTTACTCTTTGACAGGATGTTTTTGGCTGTTTTATAATTTCTATCCCCCAAATATTTAGCAATACTTCCTGTTGGCTAAATCTTGTTTACAAGAAAAATGTAATTTTAAAAAAATATTGTTGTCAAAACCAAAATTTGGAGTTCTTCATCATGCTATACTAAAAGAGATGCATATGAGTGATTCTTGTTTACAATTTATTTTAAATCAAACTTATTCATTTTATGAAATGATCTAATATGACTCTATATATGTATCAAGGTTGTATGTGAACTACTTATCATATATGTGATTTTAAGTGTATAAAATATAAATTGACTTTTAAATTTAAATAACAATAAATTGCAACATATATGGCTAGAATAAATATCTGCTGCAATATAACTATACCAATTATATTACAGACATTATATTTGCATATGTGTGTGTCATCACATATACAATATTAGCATCTTGAGGTGGGTACTCTTTAAGGGTTTAAACCTGGCACAGATAGACATGTAGGAGTAAAGAGGTGAACTGTATCTAATGAAAGAAATATACCATTTCAATATTAGCTATTCCATAGTGGCAAGTAAAATAAAACATAAAAAGATATAGGGTGCTTCCATTTCTAAAAAAGTCACACTTCATCACTGATATATATATATATATATATAGTAACCCTGTGCTATTGCACACTGTCATGTTCAACTGCTTAACTTATTTATTCATGCTATTTTAAAAAAAAAATGATAAAATTTTATTGTGAAAATAAAATATGTATAAATTGTGCTATCTAAATTTTAGTTTAATTGATGTAATCAATATATTCAAGTAATTATAAGTACAAAATATAAAATTAGTAATGAGTTATTAGAATGTGTAGCTCTAACAATTAATATGTATGCTTTTAAGAGAAAGATTGGGGCTTAATTTATGTTTGGTTTTATAGAGAATGAAAAGTAAATAAAGTTAGATATAACATAAGACTGAGTAAAATTAATTTTTGTACCTAAAATTGTAAGCTAGTTAGTGGATTTATTTATGTCATAATATCATTGTTAAATCAGTTTTTCAATTTATTAGTAATTTATTTAAATTATTATAAACAAGACATTTTTTTATATAGCATGGTCTTTTTGTTTATAATCTATAATATTAATAATATAGTGATATTTGCAAAGTACATGTGTATCAGCTTATTGGCTTATTAAGATTATAGATTAAATTATTATAGTAATAGAATTTCAAAAGATTTAAATAAAATTAGTGTATTTAAAATAAATATTAAAGTTAGATTTAAAATGCACAAATTATCTATTAAACAGAGTAAATTAGGAAGTATGTAAGGTAATTTCCTATATGTGTGGATAAATTTATATGTGTGCATGGTGATTTATTTAAATGCTATTTGTTGTAAGTAAAGTTAATTTTAATTTATTAATTTATTTAAAAAGAAATGAATGATTACCTTAACATTGAAAGTGTTTAAAATAAATAAAGAGTTTCTTATAAATTAAAAGTGATAATTTAAAATAATAAATGTATTATTTATTTTATTGTTTTTTTATTAATTAAATAATTAATAAATGTAAAGTTCAACTTCTGGAAAGTTTTAAATTATCACATGGTAATTAAAGGTAGATCAATATTATATAATTTTTAGTTTAATTTCATGTTGTCATTTACATATTTTTAACAGGGGTCAGCTTTTTCAAAGGTGTGGCTAATTAAAATACCTATCAAGATAAAAGGTATAAAAATAAAAGATATTTCAATATGGGTTTTTATTGGTGTGTTTGCTTTCTCTCAACTGAACTCCTCTCTCATCCCAAAAAGACAGTAATCTTTAATTTCAATTTTTTATTCTAAATTTAAAGGTGTTAATTTTTAAAAACTTTTATGATTTCTTAAATGATAATGCATTGCTAAAAATGTGTTGAGTTTTTCTATGCCTTAACCTAATCTAGAAACTGCTAAAAAAGTAATAAAATATTTGCCTTTTATTAATTCATTTTATCCAACCATGCCTGAACAGAAAGTTATGGAGTGAAAAGGTAATATATTTTGCATTATTTTTCAAAACATTAACAAACATTGTATTGGATCATTCATATTTTATATTTACTATTTTTAATAAAATAACATTCAAACTAACCATTGAGAGATTTTTAAAATTTAGTTTAAAGAAAAAATGCTTCAACAGAAATTGGCATTAGTTAATTTTAAAATGCACAACTCCTGACCATTAAGTGATAATTTCATTTTTAAGTATTATCTTGATAAATATTTTTTAAATGCTGACTCATTTATTTGATAAAATAGATGAACTTTATTTTGAGATAACTATGTTAATGTTTCTAAGAAAATGTTTCAACTAAAACATAAGTAGAATACAGTAATATAAAATTTTATGAAAAAGATATGACTTCAATGCACAACAATATTATGGAATACAAAAATAAACTGTTTAGATTGCTGACTTTTAACATTAATGGTAATTTCTTAATTGCTATCACTAAGTGCTTTTTGGGGGAATAAAATGTTCTTTAAAAATGAAGGAACTGTTTATTTTACAACATATAACTGTGGATCAATTTAGTGAAAATATTTCTGTTTGCTGATAAAAGTAAAAATATTAAAACAAGCTATATGTTATTCTTTGAATAAACTTGCAAGTGAATAAATGGATCCAAATACTTTGCAGAAATTATTTGTTAAATGATGCTATTTTGTATTGTTTGTCTCTGGAAGGTCACAAGTGCTTTTGTTGCTGTAAAAATGTGATGTTACAGATGTGTTGCTTCTACAAATAATTCACCGGCACAAGGACATTATTCTCCATTGTTAGATAGCCTATGGTGAAGGGATTCAGATAAATTTTATTATTAATTATTTATTTTAATATTATGTAAGTCTTCTTCTTTAGTTACATCATAAATTATGCACTTATTCATATGTTAGAGAAGATAAAATTATACTTTTTTTTTTGCTGGCTTAAAATCAATTATGTGGTATACATCTAGATAAAGATACACATCACTTTACATTTATGAGTAATATTTATTAATACTTTATTTCTTTATGGATAAACAGTGAATATATTGTTTATCAAAAGCTCATAATAGTTTTTAATTATTATAATATAATAATCGTAGTATGTTTTTCATATGACAAGGTATTTATTTATTAGTATTATATTTAGCAATATTTTCCTATGGTATTTATGCCCACTTTAGTTTATAAAATTTTATGCTGTTATTATTAAGTATGTCTTTCTTATTAACTGCAAATTTTTATTATGCTACTTAAAGTATTTTATAGTTGTTTGACTTGTATTTTATTTGTTGGTTTTGTACATTGTTTAATGTATATATTTTTTGAGATTGAAGATTTATTTCTCTAGCTTTTTCAGTGATAATTTTTTATCTTACTATGGTTTTGCCTAGGGTATATGCTAGTCCTATTTTAATACATGTGGGATGCATGTGACTTTATTTAATGTTGTGTCTTACTTATATTGTACTTTAGAGGATTTAAATGTTCTCCCTCCAATGTTTAGTATTTATTTCTCACAAGAAGATAATTGTATTTCAATATTTTATGATCATTTTCATGCTTAGCCCTTGTAGCTTGATTCCTAGAGAGGATCTTTCCCATGATATATATATTCCATTTCCATGTGTTGACTTTGTCCACACATATATTTACCTGAGAAAAGGTATTGGAATATGCCATTGTTTCATTCCAGTTGGGTAGTTAGCTTGGAAAAGCTTTTATCCCTCATGAAGATATTTAGTTATATTCTACCATGTAAGGTGAAATTATGAATGTTTTAAGATTGTCATGGCAGTGATAAGGTAAAATTTTGAAGTGTATAGCCACTTCAGGGACACTTTTCTATCCATAGTGTTTAGTTAAATGCAGTGCTTCTTAAGATGTTTTTCTCATATTTTTATTGTTAAGTAAATAATGCCAGACAGTTATTATCTTATTTGTGTTTTGTATGATAATTAATATTATCATAACACTTTGCTGGTAAAAATTCAACCATCTGTCATTTAGAAATACCAATAGAATTTTATAAGTTAATATGATAAGCAATATTAGCTTCCTAGACATAAAAGTGTATCTCAGATATATTTTTTGTTTTATTATATTTTGAAAGCTTTTTTCAGTAAATGGTTACTTTCTAAAAATAGCATAGCCTGAAAAATATGTTAAAAGTAAATTAGCAAAATAGTAAAGTAGTCTTACTTGAAAAGGAGTATGTCATAAAATAAATCACCCAAATGTTTGTATAAATAATTGAGGATTTTTGCATGTGTGTAGGCAATTATTTTATCAATTATTTTTATTGCACCTTGTACAATAAACAATGCCTATGTTTGCAGATGACCTTTCTTTGTCAAAAGTTATAAACAAATTTTGTAATCTGTAAATTTGATGTTAAATGTTAATAAAAGTATTTATTGTTATTAGAATTTAATCTTTGTTTTCTAAATATGATTTCTTGAGTCCTGAATTCTTAATTATATTACAGAAATCTTAATTTAAATCTGATAATCAATTCAAATAAGACACGACCCAAACTTAAAAATATAAAAGTTGCATAAGTATTACACTTCCAAAGATTGGAGTTGAGTTTGAAAGAATCGAAGATTTATTTGATTTTATATTGAATTTATTATTCATTTCAGACTGCATATTATTTACTATTTTACAAATAAAGAGTATATTATTGCAGAAATTGATTGTAAATTATGTTGTTGATGAATAGTAGAATAATATAATAAGGTACCCTTTTTAGTCAAGCGTTGTTAGCCGAGATGATATCGCAGCCGCCTTGCAAGCAAGTAGTTGGTTGCAGACGGTTGTGGGTTCCTGGCTGATGCTATGACATATGAAAAAGGTATCCTTTCTTTCTAGATACTTGACTGTCATCTTGAGAGAAAGAATTCAACTTTTCCACACACACACACACATATATATATATATATATATATATTAAAATATGATTATTAGTTAAATTAAACATTTCTTTAATTAATTATTGTTGTTATTATTATATATTGGGATACATTAGCTTACAAGAAAAGTGTATGTCTCCTATAGTCTACTAGGATATCATTTATTTATTCAACAACATGATATGATGATTAATATTCAAGATTAAGAAAGAAAGAACCCTGAGATAATTATATATTATTTCATAATTATTCGAATTAATTTTATTATTGCAAAAATCAATAGTGTGGCATTAAACAACTAACTACAGTTCATTGAACTATAAGAAAAGTAATTGGTTTTTACTCTAGAACAGTGTCAGATTAGATCATGGCAATAAAATGGATTGGTCATTAATATTTGTTTTCTTAAGATATTTTAAAAAAGAATAACAGAAGAAATTCATTATTTTCTTTTATATGACATGTAAATTACCTATGCTACTTGGAAAATGCATTTTAATATGGGAAGGTTGATTAATTTTAAAAGTAGTGTATAAGAACGAGTGAAGTTTTTCTTCTTCTTAATTTATTTGTTTATATTATAATAATATGCATTTGTCATTTATTTTAAATTCTCTTGTATTTCAATGCATGCTTTTGTAGTAAATTTTATTATAGCTAATAACCCACTGAGCTTAGCCATATAATTTCATAATCATCAGAGTGGTGGAGAGATTGTTATTAAGAATCTCTGACATTTTATATTGCCTTAGTATTCAATCCACATTTTTTTTTATTTCGGGTATATATATATATATAGTAAGTTCTCATAAATAGAACAATTTTATAGACCCATGCACATGTGTAGACCAATGTATTTTAACAGTATATAAATAGAAATGCATTTATATATGCTATGTATACATATATGGACATACATGAATATTATAAAATCAAAAAATTCAATTATTAATTCTCATATATCTTTATTATTAAATAGATGGCAATAAAGCAACAAATGTAGTAATTTTTGTTTAAATATAAGTGGTAGTGGAAATAAATGACATACTTCTTTACTTTTGATAGAACACATGTACAAGTGTACATATTATTAATTGTAATAGTTAATTTAATATATTGGATATATTTTTACAATATATACACATTTCTTTCTGCCCTTCTTCTATAAAATACAATAATACATTGATTGTTATTTGAATTTCCAGATTTTCAACTATCATTTAACATAAAATGAATCTTAGGCAGTATAACACATTTGAACCACCTTTTTTAATCTTTCTAATTACAAACCACTGAAAAGTCTTCTGTTTAAAACTTACATAATACAATTTAATATATAGGGTATATGAGCACAGACTTTCACACGACCCACCACTCTCCACTCTATCTAATAAGACTGATACACTTAAGCACATATATGTTGAAAAGATAGGTATATAATAAGCCTGTGTTTCAGTTATAATACAATGTAAAAAGAAAAAAAACATTAACTTTTTTTTATTATATTTAACTTAAACTTTTATCCTCTTGGGACTGTAAATTGGCCTAATACATTATTCTTCTATAATAAACCAGAAATACTAACTATTTCCAATAGGCTTTATTAGCTAATTTATTTAAAGTTATTTATTTGTTCTTTTAACACAAGTTAATATAAAATAATAATTTCTTTTAGGACAATAAATAAATTTTTCTTACCTTTTCTCTAATATTCGTATTGATTTAAATAATATGCCTATATACGTTTACTACTATTTTTACTCAATCATCAGTAGATTTCTTTGGTCTATGCTTATAAATTAGTATAATGGACTTTGTATAAATAGGTAGAATTTATATAAATAAATTCTTTTGGCAGGTAGTGAGCCTCTTACATAAATAATAAATATATGTTCTTATTAATTTACATTCAATTAAGATTTGCCTTCTATGTGATTTGAATTTCATAAAAAGCAAACAGTAATAACGCAGGCAGTATGATATGAGACAACATAGACAGCACCATTAACGTGCATCTCAGTGCATATCTAAACTCCAATTGACTTCACAAAATTTTAGTTAATGTGAGTTTCAATATTTATAGCCACATACTAAGTGATATACAGATTGATAAATATTAGAGTTAAGTAGTCTCTTCATTTATTAAGTAAAAAATACCAAATTATATGTGTAATACAATATGTTTTTCATTATCTTATATTTATCAAGACATCATTCATCTTCCGATTTATGAAGAAAAAAAAAATTTTCTCCTCAATCCCCTTTTGAATATAAAATATATTGAAGTTAACTTTTAGGTTTAAATTATTTTTTTGGAATGAAAAAAAACAAGTGTTGTTAGCCGAGAGGTCAACGCAGCAACCTTGCAAGCAAGTAGTTGGTTGCAGACGGTTGTGGGTTCGCCTCCCGGTCGATGCTATGACATATGAAAAAAAAAATTAAATAATCTATTTGGATCAGAGAGATCTTCTTACGTTATTTTAAATGATGATTTACAGTATTTTGAAATATAAAAAATAGTATTACCTATTTTATTGACATTTTCAGCATAAAAATTATAACATGATTAATGTTAAGATTTTATTCCATTATTATATAATATCTTATAAATTTATTTTGTTCAAAAATTAATTATTCTATGTATTCAAATTATTGAAAATACTATTAGACAATATAATAATATAGATCTTATGATACAAAAGGTATTTATATAGTAAACAAATGTATACAGAATACTTACCACATGCATTAGCTAACATTGAGAATTAACTGGTTTTCAATTCTGAGGTTTTAGGCAAAAAGTACACTGGTTTTTATTATCAATTTCATGATAGTTTTAAGTAAACATTGCTCGAATTTGATTGATAAATGGATGTTAAATTATATATCTTTATTAATATTGTATTATACTCTATTATACTTTTCTAATTCTGATACATATGAATAATCAATAAATACAAGATAGTAGCATTAATCAGTTGCTTTTGTTAATATTACAAATGGCCATCTTCTACTTTTATATTTTCTTTCTAAAAATTATTATTTTTCACTGAAGCATATTATAAGTCTGGTATTAAATTAGTAATAATATATTTGTATAGAAACTCTTTAATGTTTTAGTTATGACATACATCAAAACAAAACAATACAATTATCACTCTTTTGAGATCAGTAAAACTTTGAATTACTGATCAAGGCTTATGTCTACAAAATTAGACAGTTCAAAATTTTAAGTAAATATAAAGTTTCAAATCATTGATATAAATAGTACTATAATAGTCACTATATAATAACCATTTCCTATTTTTACACAAGCCGTTGAACAGTGATAAACTGTCTATACATTGATTACTATCGCTTGCACTGAGTGGTACTTCTATATGGAGTTTGTCACTGTTTTTATAATAGAAATACAATGTGATTGATGGATAATTATGATGTAGGAGACAATATCTAATAACTAGAAAACAATGTAGAAATCTAATTATTAGTAGTATCTGTTATTAATTGATATGCAAGATTAAAAGGTAGACAGCCATGATTACTTGAAATAAATTATATCTATAAAATGCAAAATATCTTAAAAAAGTTATTATCACATGACCTTGTATTGATGTAAAAGCTTGAATTTCATGTGAGATGTAATATAAAGAAGATCTGCAGTATATCCAATAAACATCACATGACCACTACTTCTTATTCTTGTGTATAACTGTAGTTAAAACAGGCAAAACTCACTATATGTATTGCTACACTGGGGATATTGGATAAGTAGGCACTAGATGGGGATTTTATGCACAAGCCTTCTGGCATACATTGATTACTCTAGCTTGTTGTATGTGGCAATATGTATAGTGAGTTTTGCCTGTTTTATCTCCAGTATATATACACACACACAAAAATGGAATCATTTACATAAAGAAATATTCCAAGTTTTTTAGAAAATTTGATCATTTGAATATTCTCCTTTAATTAGTTCTTCATAAATGATATATGTTATTTCAGTATATGTGACTAAAATAAATGTGGAAATTATAGAAAATACATTGTACTTCCTTAAGGTTTCCCCCAAAAAATATCTGACTTTATGTGGTGTATAAATTTATGATCAGAGCATCACTACTTTGAAAGACAACAATTTCGTCAACAAATAATATTCACCCCATTGGATAACCCGTTGCTTCAAAATTCTCATATAGTCTGTAAATGTATAAGTCATATAAAGTAATAATAACATGGTAAGATCATTAATATTTTACTATCATGATTTGTAATAAAAAGATGGCTTTCTGGCTAATATATGTTTTTGGGTGACTAACGTCATAAATTCTTCTAGTGGTCATAATGTAAGTAATGAATCTTCTAATATGTCTTCCTTATTTATCCAATAATAGCCTCACTTCTGTCTCATAATACTCTTAATAGATATCATCACTTTTAATATTGTCATTCAGTGACAAATACTGATTTATGAAACTCTTGAAAAAATACTGTTCTATGAATGCATTGTGTTTCTGGCTACAATATTCTTTAATGTTTTTTGATTATTACTAAATATTGATTTTAAATCATAGATGTTTTACTAGAATTTGTTCTAATTATACATTTTTTATTAAACGCCCATTATTATATTAAGTAATAATTTACTAAGGCTGTAACCTTAGAAATAAGCGTCTGAAAAATACGAAGGTAGGGACCTCTATAGGTCTTAAAACACAAGCTTATGCTATATTAGTGACTGCAATCACTATTGTTTAGGGTTGCTCTTATAATATTTAACACTATAGCTCTTTTGAAAATTGATGCTCTAATATTTAGAAAATTTTCATATTAAAATAAATATGGCATTACAAACTAGACACCATCTTTTTGACAAATACATTTTACTATCTTTTCACAATTTTGTTTTCATTTACAAAATTATGGCAGACATATAGTGTTAATATCAAAATATTCCTGTTATTTTGTTCACTTCCATACATATGTTTTTATATAGCATTAACATTTTATATAACACATGCTCTTGTGAAATGAACAGTTGTTAATGTCATTGACTCATTTTATAATGCCTATTGGTATATATATATTTATAATAAAAATTTCAATGTTTTTTCCAATTATTTTTATCTTTTAAAACATTTATTACTTCCTAACTGTGAGAATATAACATACACCCACATATATTAACGATTAATTTTTTCTGTAAGATAAATTTCCAAGACTACTGCAAAAATAATTGTATAAATTATAAAAAGATATTATTGCTATAAAATGTAATTCAATATTAAATTTTAACATAGATATATTTTTCAACTTATGTAATATATTAAACAAATTTGGATAGATATAGACAACCAATCACAATACTTGAAACACTATTATTTAATTGTTATACCACACATAAAAAATAATCACTCTTTTCAAAATATATATATTTCAGAAAAAAACACCTCATCAGCTGCCTAAACAGGACCAATCATCCATATAAATATAGCAATTATTCTTTTTAGATTAATACTGTTATATCAATTCCCTTGATGTTAAGATATTAGTAATCAATGTAAGTCTTTTATAAATCATCCTATTTTACTATGGATGTATATATATATATATAGTATTGAATATTTTCATAATATGGATTATACAATGTGTTACTTTTTTGTTTTAATTTCCAATGTTTTGATTAAATAACATTCATTCTTGTCAAAGTTATGATTTTAATGAAGAATTGTTATATCTTAAGCAATAAAGAGATTGAGCATGCACTAACGAATGATAATTTATATATATATTTATTGTACTGGTCAAATATATTTTCCACCCAACATGACCTAAACCCACAAAACCAGACTTCAAACCCAGTCAAACCAAAGAATTATATCAAAGACCAAATTGAATTCAAACCCTCTTCATGAGCTCAGATCAAAACCCAATGGACAATACATATTGATGGCACATGAGACTATGTGCCATGAACTAGCTCAACAGATGTGATGATAACTGAGACCACTCATCTGACTCTAACTAATGTATGATAAAATGATTACGGATATTTCTGAATAAATTCACATATGTATGTTTGGGTTGCCAAATACAAACAGTGAGCATGAATATTTAAAACTAATCAATAAGTAATAAACAATCAAACCAAGTATGTATATAAAATATTTAATAAGAAGCAAATATTTGTTCAAATATTTATGATGAATATTATAAATTATCTCTAGTCTTTGGAGCGTAAATTACAATGTACAATAAATAATGGCAATTGTACTCATATGCCAATAATTAATATGTAAGTATTAAGGAAATATATTTATCTATGCCCCAACAAAGTAGACAAGTGTAAATAATGATACCTATGTTGTTTGTGCCAAACAAATTACATACATTATTCGTTATTTGGTATTTTATTTGGAAAAGAAAATATGATTCTAATTTTATGTAAGGAGGAGGTGAGATTTATTTTCCACACATCCATAAATCAATTCATGAACAGCATGATAAATACATAGGGTATAACTTCAATACTTAACAAAGAAAATTATTTAAATTATCGATAAATATAAAATTGTTTGATTTTAATGAAATCAATTCATTATGATTTATAAAGCAAAAGAGTGGGCCTGTATTTGAACTAAGAAATAAACGGTACTAACACATTATGAGCAGCAAAATGAATATGAAGTAAAATGGTTTGACAGTGATTCAAGAAGTAGGAGGGCAGCCTGTATTCAAAAGTCCTTTATGCCCTACAAATGATTCATGGAAAATGGGGAAAGCCAGGTCGGGACACAGCCATGAACCTTTGGTGTTCCAATACAGCAATGATTGAGGGAGGAAGTGATTTCTTCCTATATATTTAAAACATCAATAATATCACCGAAATGACAAACCCAAGAAGCAAGAGGATGGCTCGTGTTAACAACATTCTGAATGGTGATGATATAATGGTTACCATATTTGATTAACAAAGCCCAAATTATATAATAGATGCTTAACGTAATGACCTGATCATATCAGATTAAAATCAAACTTACTCAGAGCAAATGCACTTAAATGCAATTATATAATTATAATAATAATAATATCCTTTATATCATGCCCTTCCTGAACACAATTATAAAAGAAGAGATTTAAATCAGAATATATTTATTTTATTTTCTTTATTAACCTTTCATAAAACATTAATAAATGTGATCAATATGAATAGGTAATTTAGTATAACAAATAAAATAGCTGGGAGCATAGGTTATAAACTGAGCTAATAATACTTATCAGCCATTGTAAATCATATCAAACATTAAATAAATCCTTCAACTCGATAATTAATAGAACCATATTAATTTAGTTCTAACGGACAATAATTAAGCTATAAAATTTAATGCAATACTATTTTCTTTGGGTGAGTTCAAATGAAAGAGATTATTATTAAGTTGAAAGTATTATTGGCATATTATCACAAATAAATGACAATAATAATCATTCAAATAAATATAATTAAAATTAGTTAAAAGTTAACAAGATATTAATTTTAAAACTAGAGATAATAGAATAGAGAATTTAACAAAATTTAACACATTATAAATTTTAGACAGTAGTTAAGTTAAATTATGATTTGAGATAGAGTTCATGAACAGACCAGAAAGTTGTGGTTTATAAAGTAAAAAGGTTTACCAGTCCTTCCATGGCTAGCTCATTGATTCATAATGACAGAACCTGGTTGGGTTTAGGAGACAATGTAGATGCGCACTTGATTCATGTGAATTTCATTTATGGATTAGTTTTCTTCTGTATTTCAGAAGTTTATAATTGGTATTAAAAGGTTCTGTTTAGCAGCAACATTTTGAAGATTTGTGGAGAACTTCAGGGTCCAGCAATCAGATCCCCAAAGTTAGCCACGTACCATGTTGAAAATACTATTAAAAATCAAAATTAAAAAGGACGTAGTATCTGATGGCAATTCCTCTTAATTTAATAGTAATGGCTCCCTTATAGAAACTTTTCTGGGTATTTATACCCTTTCCTATGTTTTCCAGCTGATTCTGATTTTGATGCCTTAAGGCTAAAGCTTTTACATTATTACAACCAAAATTTTCTCTAATTGATTTCCGATCCATTCCTCCAATAACACTTTCAAATCCATTAACTAAAATCTGAACAAACGATTTTAATTTAGCACTGTCCTTAAAGTTTTAACATCATTTTAACTAATTAATAAAAGATTCCCTATTGTCTTTGGGAAAGGACGATCTGAAAGCTTATCGAAAGAATGTAACTTTTAATCATATAAATTTGAACAAAACGGTAAAATATGAAATAAAATATTCAGATGTAATAAAACTTTATAACGAATATATATTTAACTATCTACAAATATATACACACAATTCACATAATTTAAAATATATATATTTTCATGAATATTTTATCATGAGGTAATTAATAACTTTAACAAATTTAAACATAAGATAATTAGTTTCAATAAATACTTAGCTAATAACCTGTTTTAACTGAACCTAACATATAGTGAAGATAGTATAAAGTCTCATTACATTAGGAAATATTCACTGTTAGTGACAGGGTTTGAACTAGGTTAAAGGTAGGATCTCATAAAGCTCGGATTGAAATTAGATCAGACTGCTTCAATATAGGGCTTAACCATTCAGAATTGGTGAATTAATAAATTTTTTTTACTTCCTTTTATTTTACAATTATTAGATTTCAAGTTGTATTGTAAACATTTGTTCAAAGATTTTGGTCATATTAATATTGCAATAGACTGTGTCAAAAGTTTTCCAAATTAGCTAATGTTTTAGTATTTTCAAAGTTAGATGTGTGACCAATTTCTAAAAAAAAATGTGATGTAAAAGCTGATATAATCAACTTTTGATTGAAGACGTTTTATGCTTCACAATGCTTACACTAATATGTCAATTTGATTAACCCACATAGTTTTTTGAGTTGGTAAACATAATTTTGGAGGCAGCTTGATATTCTAAAAGTACTTATTATTACTTAAGATATAACAGTTTTTCATTAAAACCTTAATATTGACAAGGATGAATACTAACTATTTCATCAAAATGTCAGAAATCAAAACAAAAAATAATAATACATGGTATAACCCCAATAAGACTTTATTTTCAATGCACGCCCACACACACACACACATATATATATATATAAACCTTGAACTCACTACATAATTTTGTTTATGACTGATTACTTCAAATAAATATGGATTATATTCTGAGGCACTAAATTCAATATACTAGTTATGGAATTGTCATGCCTCACTACATAACTACTTACATTTCTGTAAGACATCCCTGAAACTAAACTACTTTATGTTTCAAAAGTAAAACAAAAATATATAGCAAGTTATATGTAACCTAAAAGAATAGTGTTATATTTACCTATAATTGTGTTGAATTTAAAGATATTAATTCTGCTAAAGAATGGCTAAATAGATAAAGAAATATTTTAAAAAGCAAGATGTTGATAATGACTTGATTAATCAAGTTAAATGGGATAAATGAATATAAATTAATGAGGTTTTAATAAAGTAAATAAAACTTTGATATAGGAAAGCAAAAATACAACAAAACAAAACTATGTAATTAAATATAAATTAAAAATAATACATTTTATGTAAAAAAAAAAAAAAGTGATGGAGAAAAATATGCAAAGAAAATTGATAACTTGTGATTTTTATATACTGTTTTAAATATATTTTTATGTTAAAGGGATCAACTTGTTATATTGTAAAACATTAGAAATATATATGTAAAAGATTTGTTTTTTTAAAATTAGATATGTTTTATGTATTAATTAAGATGTAAGCAAAAAAAAATGATTGAGGAATTAACTAAAAAAATATGGCCAACAATGGTGTTTATCAATTAATTAAAATTGACAGTCACAAATTGAATCACTGGGTCTGGTAGGCAAAAATAGCTTTTAGTTAGATTTTACTTAGAACCAAAAGATTATATGGGGCATCAATTTGGAAATAAATTTTTATAAGTTTCAGGGTGTTGAAGAATCACCTTTTCTCTGATTTCTTGGAACTAACAAGTAATTTCTTCTTTAGTTATTTATATATATTAAATTAAATATTTTTATTGATTAATTAAAATGTAAAAAAAGAAATAAGAGAACATATCTCTGCTAATTTATCTCTCATAAGTTTTTCCTACAAGGATTATTATTTCTTTGCACATTATTAATTTTATATTTTGATGGGTTTTGTATAGCATATATAAATGGCATAACAGTATTCTTGTATCAAAAAACTAAATGCCAATTAAATAGAAACTTAAATGTAATAAACATAAGAAATATGTGCTAATTCTATGTATAGGTCAATGTCTACTAATTTCTCTTTTATCTAAATTATTTAGATATAAGATTATCTTTCAAAAAAACTCAAATAAGATATTAATTATGAGAAAACTTTCATATTATTTAACTATTGTTGTTTTCACATAAACCCCAACCCTATTTATATTAATTCTGAGGAAAACATTTTGTAAAGAAACTTGATTTTCTCTGAAATACCTTCAATTTTTTCCAAATAGCCTCATCTTCATTCCATTTATGTTTTGTGGATTTAAAAAATGCAAACTTTATTTCATTCATATCTAGACAGTTTTTTCTCTCTTGGGCCAATTTTACAAATAACTCCACATATTGCATAACACTTCTATATAAATACTGATTTTTTTCCACCAATACTATTGCAAATTATCCAAGTTTTTTTCTCAACGTGTCAACAAAAATAAACCGATTGAAAGGTGCAAGAAGTGTTTAGCCCATCTGATGACTATATTTTACCAGGCTTGGTAAAAATAAAATAAAAAATTCCTTTATAAATTCCAAAACTGATCACATGAGTTAATTTTTTTTGACTTTCTTCTCACAATCAATGTTTGAAATTTTCTGTTTCTATATTTTCTCAAACATAATTTTTTTTTCAACATTAATTTTTCTTATTGGCTATATCGCAGAGAAAATAAGATACAATCTCATTTTTTATACTTGTCCAGGACTTTGTAGTATTTAAAGCATTGGGTGTCAGTATTTTATCAAAATAATACATTTTTAACTTTTAAGCCAATAAACATCACATGATCACCATTCCTTATGCTTGCTTATAACTGTTATTAAAACAGGAAAAAACTATCTAGATGTATTGCCACTCAGTGCAATCCAGAGTAATCAATGGATTCCAGAAAGCTTGTGCATAAAATCCCCATCTAGTGCCTGGAGGGCTGCATTCGATCCTAAGATCTAGGTGCAGTGCTCTCAGATCCAAGACCCTCACTGATAAATCCCACAAGTCAGAAACTAGTCTGGGGATATTGGATGAGCAGGCACTAGATGTGAATTTTATGCACAAGCCTTCTGGCATCCATTGATTACTTTGGCTTGCACTGAGTGGTAATACATATAGAGAGTTTTGTCTGTTTTAATTTTTAATCTTTATTGACTCATTTATCCTCAACTCCTTCATTCATAAGATGTTCTTCTATGAACAAAAATAAACTTTGGTGACATCCTGTTTACTTTTTTAAATAAATTTGTGTAGTTATTAACTGAAATAATAGATAAAATATTTGTCTCTTTATTATCTTTGTGATCACTTGTCCATTTTAAATCAATAAATAAGCCTTTATTTTCATGATCTTGGCACAATATGACATTAGACTATTTAATATTAAAATAATCAATATTTTCTCTAATTGCTTCAGAATAAAATTATTCCATAGTATTATTATTTAATATATGTCTTACAATGGATATGATATTGTAAAACTTGTGCTTTATATGTATTTTTTGTTGTTGTTGTTAGTGTTACTTTTCTACCTATACATGAAACACTGCTTATTTGTAATTTATATCATGAATTCTTGAATAAAATTGTTTCTGAAACCAAAAATGTAGTTTGTTTTAAAATTATATTTTAATAATTGTAAATGAGATATTTATTTATATAGCACGATGTATATAAATTGTAATAAACTAAAGATCAGCATTTCAAGCTAATGTACATGCATTTTTTTTTTATGACTGTTAACAACAAATGAATACTTTATAAATGCTTTTAGGTGGTATGGTTATGTACACATTTTTGAATTCACAATGATACTGATTAAAAAATTGTAATTAATTTTTAATATGATAAAAAATGTATTACAATGTATAATAAAATCTCTTATTGTATTATTACTGTTGTTGTTTAGTATTCTTGTTACATTGATAATTTTAAATTAGAACTATTTTGTTGAAGAGAAACTGTTTTCAAAGTCATTGGACCAAATTAACACTGCCTCCATGTTGCATTTGAACTGAACCAATTATTTTATATGACCTAGGATTATTATTTAAAACATGATTGTCAAAGTTTTCTTGGTTAATCATATTAATATCAAGATTATTTAAGATAAGTGATTTGAATTAATGATGCTTATAAATTAAAATGATGTTTTTATTGTAAAGCTAAAATCAATTATATCAAAGATAAACGTTTTCCATATATATATATATTTAAATCACTCTCCCAAATGTTATGCTTTTCAACAACGCCCTCTATGAATAAATATAAAGCCTGAATTTCAAACAGAAGGTATTGCAGAAAAAAAAACATTTGCGAGGGTGATTTGAACATTTTGTATTTGAATTTTCAGCTAACAATATGCACTGACATGTGTATATATCATAATGATGTTTTTGAGGAGCAACCATGTTTAACAAAAATATGATAAATAAAATAATAGTAATTTAAGCCAAACTAAATAAAAAATAAATGATAAAATTATTATCTCTATAACAATCACATAATTATTATTTGACTCAGTTGAGAATTATTATTATTATTATTTCATTTTTATTTATATTTTTATTAAATACAGCCACTTCTGATAAACATCATTATAATTTATAAAATATATTTTGCCCATAAAACATTCATTTCAACACACACATATCTATATACCCAGAGTATGTAAAAACATTATTTTTAAATGTCAACTGGGTAATAAAAAAGATGTCCAGAAAGAAAAGTGATGTTCTTAAATTGGTCCTGATCGAAAATTTCTTTTCACTGAATCCTAAAGAAAATATATGGTCTTTATCTTGGTATCAAAAATTAATTAGAACTATTTCATAACGATTTTCCATATGCATGCCATTAATATTAAAATAGGATAAAAGCTATAGCTGACTATAAGAAAAAAGAAATATGCTTTTAGAAGATATATATTTGCATGGCATACCTAATTTTAATACTTAAATAATATTTTTTTTTATTTAAGTTATTTTATATTGTCAATGTAATCTCATCTAAGTAATCCAGTATAATCTAGAACTTTTTCTAATGTAAGAATAGTTAGATATTCTTTTATCATCTATTAATAAATGCTTACCTAATGAAATCTTAAATTTGCTTGTCATTTTTAAAATTCATCTAGTCTAGGTTCAAACCCCCAGATCAAGGGCAGGACAAGTAGATACATTAATAACAAATGCACCTAAGAGTTTTTCAACTATTATTGAGATATAATGATATGAATATTTTATTGAGATTGTGTATATGATTACAATATTAAAAATTATGCATAGTGTGAATGTAAAAATGATAAAATGTTTAACCTATGTAAATTTAAGTATGAATATTATATGATAAACATAATTTTAAAATGAGAGCAATGAATTTAATCTTATCTCCATAAAATAAGAAAAAAAGTATATAAAATTGAAATCATGTTAACTTTGTCAATAAAGTTTTGCTTCTTTTTACTCAGTCCATTACTTTAGTTTTCTTTTTATATTCATGTTATGCTTATCACTTCTCTCATAAAAAAATTGTAATTGAATGTCATAATTTTCTTGCAATTTTCATACATATATTCACAGAGCACTGAAAGACATTTTTTATATTATTATTATTATTGAACTTAACTTTATAAGCCTTTTCTCTAAACTATATTTGTTTATTTTAATGGTCATCGGTATTCATACAGTAGTTACTTTAGCAATTTCAACTGACCCTTTCTCATCTGATCTTTTGAATTTAGATTATCTCTATTTCGAAATTCATATAAATAAATTGCATTTTTATTTTCCTTAATTAATCTTAAGCAATATTTACTAAGGCTGTAACCTCAAGCATGTGCGCGTAAAAATGCGATAGTAGGGGCCTCTACAGGTCTAAACCACAAGCTTACGTTTTGGAAGAAAAGAGGGGCCTGCCCGAATGATCTCTTTATATTCTGCAATTAGCAATTAATTTTAATATTAAAAAATTATCATTATATGAGAACAAATTTTTCAACAATCAGAAAATGTAAATATATTCCGGGAAGAGATTTGAATAAGTTCACCATATCAGATGATCAGAGACGTGCTACATTTCAAATATATTTGAGCATTTGTTCTATATATTTACATAATTTTATATCTATTAATACTTGTCGTTTAAAAAAAATGTATTTGTAATTTAATCGTGTAAAATTTATTTAAGAAATAATAATATTTAAATACCAGGATTTAAATTTGAAGTTACCTTCAATTAAGAATATTTAAGGCATTCCCTCTTAATTACAATAAATCAGCTATCATAATTAGTTTTCCCAATTTAAAAAAGGAAGTTAATATTGCATGTATAAAGTTTGGTCATGTTTTTAACTTGTACGTAAATTAAAATGTTTTTTTTTACTCAACATTTACTTTTGAAATTTACTAGAAAATACTGAATATGACCAGTAGAGAAGACATATTTTTAAACACAATCATTAATGCAATAATTTTATTATATTTAAAAATTAGCAACAGGGGTGAGATAAATCTTTCAATGGTTTAAGATTCTTCACAAAGATAAAGTCAGTGAAATGAAATCAAACTATTTTGCAATCTGCTAAATTTGTAGTTAGAAGTATATACAAATATATGATTTTCATATGAGATAAAGAATATTTGCGCACTTAACATAGTGTTTTGTAGCCTACAAAAATATTTACCCTTTGTGATTACAGTAAATGGAAAAATGACTTTTTTTAGTCAAATGAAATATTTTTATTTTATTGTGACATGAAAAAAAAAAATTGTTGTGAACAAAATTTTGTTTAAAGTACAGAAAAAAAATCAAAATTCGGAATTATATAAAATTATATTCAAATAATTTATAATATTTATATAATGGCAAGAGATGTCCATAAGGACATAAGTATCTTGTGCTCATAGAATGTTTTGTGTTTCAAATCTCCCCCTCATAAATGGATAGTAATGAAAGGACCTCCAAGACATGATTACACATATAATGTAAGACATGCTCTAGGATATGTTTTGATACTAAGGAGAGCCACTGAACCACTGCTGTCATACACAAGTGATAAACAATTTTAGATAGTTCATAGAATGTGCCTTGGGACTGTTTCCAATATTTTGTCCAATAAAAAATAAATTTCAAATTTATTGGGAAAGTTCAAAAAACAACATTCACAATTAACAAATATAAAATTAAAACAATTTTAGACATTTCATTGAAAAGTGTTCCAGATATTTTTTCAAAAAAATAATTCAAAATATCGGCCATGTATTCATTCTGTCATCACATTTTTATTCATTCTATGATAAAATTTGTTTTAATTTTTTTTAGTTATGTAATTTTTACTTATTCTATGCATTTTAGTCCTATATCTTGCTACCACATTTTTACTTATTCAATAAATAAAATGTTATGTTTTTGATAATTGTAAAATTAATTTCAATTTTAATATTTTGTAATTGTAGTATTATGAGATTTATGTGAGTTCTTTTAATAATTGTTTTTAATTTTTTTTATTTATTTATTTTTTACTCAATTTTAAGCATTACAGCTTTTTGACACCACATTTTTAATTATTCTAAGATAAAATGTCGTATCTGACTAATTGTTAAATTAATGTCAATTTTAATATTTGCTAATGAACAAAATATCTGAAACATATTATGAAGAAATATCTAAAATTGTTGTAATTCATTCAAATGCTAACATTTTTTATTATTAATCTCAGTGGCAATTTCACGATTGCTTATCTTTTATTTCTGTATACAATCTTTATTTTATACTAAAACTCAATAAGTAGGACTCGATTTCTTTTTAATTTAATTTTATAAATTAAAAAAACATTCCAAAAAGTTCGACTTTGCAAATATTGAAAATATGAGTTGTAATAAGAACAAAGAATACAAAATGTCAATAAATGATCTGAAAGATAACCATCTTCAGAAAATCATCTAAATCTTTTTTATTTTAAATTTATTTTTAAAATGCATATGAATATTCAATAAATTTAGAAAATTCTACTTTAAAGTCTTAAACTTGCTTTATAATTTTTAAATTATGTCAAAAAAATTCAAATACAATATTGATCTTGATAGGCAATATCATTATAAAATCTATTTCACATATCATTATCTTATGCCATAATTTTCTTTGTTACATATTATAGTCAAATTTTTTAACCTCTATTATTAAAAATAAAATATATTAACAGAATCAAAGTTTATAGTATATATTTTTGTATTTTAAATAATTATTAAACATTTATTGCATAAAAATCATTAGATTTTTCTAATAAATTAGCAAAATTGATTTTTTTTATTCCAAAAATTTTATCAAAAGAATTGTGCAAATGCTGTAGAAACTGAATACGAAGAACTAAATCTATCAATGCCTTGGAGACTGTATTTTTTATTACAAATAGGCAATAGGACTTTGATTTTTACCAAACTGCCTGGCAAATACTGACCTTTTCAGATTTTTTAAAATTGACAAACCAATAATTGCTAGACCGAAATAAAAAAAAGCTATATTGTTAGTTAAGATAATGGTAGAAAAGCAATTTAAATTGGTTGCCACTATTATGCTATTTCTGAAGTAAACAAGACATAAATTAAGATCTGACAATCAAAAAGTTATTTTTTTTTGTTAATAGTAAATGTTTTTCTTTAAACTTTGACTAAAATTTGAATTTTTTTTTTTTTTGTGTGTTGGACAAAATATTAAGAACTTTTTGTTGAAATATCTAAAATTCATTTAATGTTTTTTTGTTAATTGTAAATATTGTTTTTATTTTGAACTTTTGATAAAATATAAAATTCATTATTTTTTATGGACAAAATATCTGGAACAGTTTCATAGGCACTTTTGATGATAAATCTCAAATTGTTTATCACTTACATGTTCTCAGTATTTTGTGACTCCTGAGTGGTTACCAAAATGGTATCATGTTTAAAATAAATAAAAATAAATTTCTTAAATTTACACCGCTATAACAATATGATTTAACAATCCTTAAGGAGTTTGTTAACTTTAAAAAAAATGAATATAAATGTCATTAGAGAAACAGGATATTAAAATATAAATTCAAATTTACTGTACAAATTTTTCATTTGTTGTTCTTAAGTATAATATTAAATAGTAAGTTTGAAGAATATAATCCATAAACAAATAATTTGAATCAGAACCAAAAAATATGTCTCAATGCCATTATTCTTCAAATATAAATATTTTCTAGAATTCCTAACCAATGAAAATAAAAT
Source organism: Epiperipatus broadwayi (assembly GCA_028023455.1). Classification (NCBI taxonomy): domain Eukaryota; kingdom Metazoa; phylum Onychophora; class Udeonychophora; order Euonychophora; family Peripatidae; genus Epiperipatus; species Epiperipatus broadwayi. Next base: position 8,606,178 of record JAQFVV010000004.1, read on the forward strand.
AGTTCTAATTTCTAAAAATAATACTTCCATTATGATTATACGTGCTTTGTAATTTTACCTAGAAGAATTGATAATATATATATATGTATTAATTCTAATATTTTCACAGATAAAAGATGTCATATTATTATTATTATTTGCAGGATATTCTGTGTAGTGTAAAAGCTAAATGCTGACATTTCAGTACAATATCAAGTACCTTCCTCAGAGCGTCCTCTTTCTCAAATCATAAGAATGAGTGTGAGATTTAAAATCGTTTTTATTTTTCTTTCTCCTCATATTTAAATTCTATTGGTTGAGAAGTTTTAAAATTTATTTTTTTCTTCCAATAGCTTCTTCCAAATGTTGTTAATCTCCTTTAATTCACACCTTTCATTTATGCTCTTAGGCCTTTTAAAAATCTCTATAGCTTCTCTTAGCAATCTCTGGTCATATTGTTCAATTTTTGCTAAAATATTTGTTTTTTCAAAATTAATATCATGATTAGATATTAATTTTGAAAAAACAAATATTTTAGCAAAAATTGAACAATATGACCAGAGATTGCTAAGAGAAGCTATAGAGATTTTTAAAAGGCCCAGGAGCATAAATAAAAGGTGTGAATTAAAGGAGATTAACAACATTTGGAAGAACTATTGGAAGAGAAAATAAATTTTAAAACTTCTCAACCAATAGAATCTAAATATGAGGAGAAAAAAACCGATAAAAACGATTTTAAATCTCACACACATTCTTATGATTTAAGAAAGAGGATGCTCTGAGGAAGGTACTTGATATTGTACTGAACCACTACACGAAATATCCCACAAATAATAATAATAATAATAATATATATATATATAGTGAATGATTATAATTACATGTATACCAGTGAATAAATCCCTTCTTTAACTAAATGGACTTAACAAAATTCTAACATATCCAATAAAAGATACTTACAGCAAAATTATGATGACAATGAATATAAGTGCTATATTTTATTGCTATAATCATAGCTATATGTATGTACAGGTACTTGAGATATTATTCTGATGTTTTATAGATATAGGAAAGTCTAACAAGTAAAATTTTATAAAAGTTTTAAACTTTAAAAATTTCATTCTAGATTTAGAGGATTTGAAAAAATTAAATAACCTATTTGTGATGTGTTTCAACTTAATCCATAAAAGCAAACAGTAATAAAAACCACAATAGTTTACAATATGACAATATATATATATATATATATATATATATATATATATATATATATATATATATATATATATATATATATATATATATATATTGCAACCAATTGATTACATAGCTGCACAAGAAAAAAATAATTAGAGAGTTGGCAGCATGTTCCTCAGGTTTGAGAAAAAAAATTATTTTGTTAATGGGGCAAAATATTTAAATTTTATTGGACCTATTTTTAAGGCCTAATTATTTAACTCAATAATTGCAAAATCCTATGTGATAGTATAAAAATTCTCAAACATTAAATATATTTAAAAGTATTTTTTAAAAAAAATAAAAACTAAAAGTGAGTGAAGAACAAAATAAGATTTTAATAACTTTGTAAATTTTATTTTTAATTAATCAGAGTGGTTTTCCTTCCTTTATGTCTATTTAATGAAGAAGAAAAATTAAATCAATGCAATTAACACATTAACTTGTTCGTTTTGAAAGAAGATTTGGTTTTTAATTGTAAAGGAATGTCAAGAATTTTATGTTGTTAAATTTAAGTTCTTAATTTGTTTTCAATATCTATGATTAAGAAGGAAATTGGCTGAACCATTGTATTTTATCTAATTGGTTGTCATAAAAATTATTATGTAAGAGACAGATTATAATTGGCTTGTGGGAAAGATTGTTCAAGAAAAAATATATATGTGGGGATGTGAATTAGTGATTATATCCAAGGGTTTAGATAGATGTATTGCTAACATTACTGTTGAAGAGAACAGTCAAATCTTAATCACATGACTGAAAAAAATATAGAAATTATTGCAAAATTAACTGTTGAAGAGAGCAGGCAAATATTAATCATGTTTCTGAAAAAGGTATAGAAGAAATTATTGCTAACAACTGTTGAAGAGAGCAGGGAAATCTTAATTCTGATGCTGAAAAAGATAGTATAAGAAAGTATTTCTAACTTAGATGTTGAAGAGAAAACAGTGAAGTTTAATCCAGCTGCTGAAAAGAAAGAAGCAGAAGCATTTACTAAACTATGGCATAATACATCAGGAATCTTAAACAAACTATTGAATGTAATAGCAGAAATATTTAATCCAGCTTTTAGCATACTATGAGTTTAGCACTAAAATAGTTTGTACAATAAAAACCATATGCTAAGTTCAGCTAAAAGCTAGGCATCACCTTTCTCCATGTAACCTACCTTCACTGGAAAAAATATAGGGATGGTGAAAACCCTTTTAAATAGTCTGCAACCTAGCTTTCAACCAAAAACATGAATCTCTGTTGTCATCTGTCTTACCTGAATATTTAAGAGGAGAACCAATTAGACAAAATGTGCTATTTTTTCATTTACCTGGAATTGCTACAGACCCAGGAAAGGACAAGTTTAACCAAGCCCATGTTAAGAAGTCTTCAAGAAGCCCAAGTGTAAAAAAACTGGAAATTGCTAATGGAAAGGACTCCATGAACACTAAAGCCATGGCAGTAGGTAATTGTTACGTGTGCACACTATGTTTTTATTAATAGAAATTTTTTTTAATTTCATAAATGTAAAAGTTTTTTTTTCTCAATTTGCCCTTTGGGGATGTTTAACAAATTCATAGCTATTTTAAAAAAAGAACGTAATGAATTTAAAATCGGTTCATGAATAAAAATTAATTGATTGGTTAATATATATATATATTGAAATGAGTGTTTTAAATGTCATATTATCATGCAATCTTTGTTTTTATTGTTACTAGTTAGATATTAAAAAATGTTTTTTAAAAAAATATTCTTTCTAGTTTTTTTATTCTATCCAATTCCTATTTCATGAAGTGCAGTATGTGTGTGACATTATATCATGACAGTTTATATTCTAGGATTTAGTATTTTTGTATGATTCCAATAATACTAGTTATTTATAAGTAGTGGAAGCCCATGTTTTGCTTAAGATTATTTATAATAAGCTAATTTATTTATTTATTTCCCTCTTGCTCACAGTAATAAATTAGAGTTCTTGCTTTTTGAGCTAGATTCATGCATAACAGCTATATAAAATAAGGGGCATATATATTTAGTGTATAGGTATCCAAATGATGATCATTCTGGATTGGCATGAATATATTCTTCAAAGTCCATGCATTATATTGTATTTAGTCTCTATTAACATTTAAATTTATAGTTGGCCAGTACACTAATGGTACTAAGTGGCCAGATCACTGATGATGATGAGCATATTTTAATATCCCGGCATTATTGTTTTTTAGTTATATATTCTATGGGAATAGTACTTAGATTTGTGCATTCACATTAAGATTTAAATAATTGCCCAAGCTGATAAAGGCTAAATAGTTGGTCTGGTCTATAGTAGACCAATTTCAAATCCAGTCATAGGATTGACTGTTGATTTATTTCACTATTAAATACTCATAATGATGAGTATTACTTATACTTATTTTTACTTATTGATAATGCTGATAAATTTGATTAATTATACTTATAATTAAGGAGTTAACTGTGCTGATCTCTCAGTGTGATCTCCCATGCTCATCTCTTTTATATTAAATTTTAGATTTTTTTTCTTTAAGATAAACAAACAATTCCTCAGATCCCTGATTGTATGATCCTTTTATCTTTTTGTAGTGTTATAATATACATAATTAAATTGTTTAGCAGTCATATTCAATAGATGTAATCAATTGTGTAAATATAAACACTATTTAGAGAGCCAGTTAAATTATTAATTTAAGATAAAGTAATGGGTTAATATTTGCATGTTATACAATGATTGGATAAACCCTTTAAATGGTATTATGATTAATGCACATAGATTCCATACACAAACACACACTTATAAATATATATATTCATTACTTAAGATACCAGTTAAATTACGTCATGAAGAGTTAATCATTATCAATAAAGATAACTGAAATCATCCAATTTAAGTAATGTATGAGAATATTATATCTTTTTTTGGTAATTGTTCATAATCATCAGATACTATATTCATATATATTACTTAAAATACTTCACTCATATACACTTTAATGCAAGTAATTTTCTTAACCTTCTTTATTTTCTTACAGTATACGAGTGAAGTATTTTAAGTAATATATATGATTATATGAAGATATGCAAAGAAAGGAAGGAGAAGAATAACACAGATACTATATTCCTATTCTTGAACAAGTTTGAAATCGTGTTTGTCAGTAGAGAAAGGCAAATGATTGTATTTACAATGTTAAAATGGTAAATATGAGTCTGATATTAGTGTTAAGAAATTATATTCTGTTAGTAGATTACTCAACATTGAACACAGAAAAAATAAATTGAAGTTTAAATTGATTAATCATATAGAGACGATATTGACTTATATTTTTTAAATAACAAGAAAAGAAATCAACATCTTCAAAAATGTTTGATTTAGGAAACAGAAAATCATAAAATTTGAATGCACAATAAAAACTGAAAATTATCATCATTATTTGAGTCCTTTGATCATTAAAATTAAGAAACTATTCTAAAAAGTATATGCCGAATCAATAAAAGTATAGTAAATATTTGTAAACGCTTGTTAGTGATGAAAATAAAAAGTAAGATGAAGAAAAAAAAGCTTAATTTTTCTAGTTATAAAATTTTATTATTAGTTTAATAATCTTTTGACATCAAATAAAATAAACATAATCTGATTGCAATTTGTTAAAAGTAATTGTTTTAACCAGAATTATTCCAAGATATATTTTTGATACTTTATATATATAAAATTAACATTTTATTTATTTTTTTAGCATGCATCTTAAGAATAATGTGTAAAATGGATAATAATATATTAGACGAATAAAAATTAAAGCATAAATATGGTTTTAATTGTAATTATATTTTTCCTATATTTGAAGATTTAATACATAAAAAAGTTAAACTTTTAAAAAGTAATGTTATGTCTTCTGATATCTACCTTTTTGAAAAGTTATCAAGATATCTATCAATCATTTAATTTCATTATTTTACTTTATATCATTGTTGTATTTTGTATTGTGGGATGGAAGAATGCAAGATTCTGGAGTTCACATTTTATGGAATCACGATTCAAATCTCTTATTTCCAGTATTTAAAATTCTTATGGCAATAAATCGGTTTATAAAGCTTCAAATTTTAAGCTACTCTTCTTCAATATTTTATTCAGAGAGATCCATGTTATAGAAAACTATCTAACTGTATACAGAAAAGTTAGAATATAAGATATGTGAGAATGTGATCCTAACTACACTATCACTTCCCATAATCAATTTCATAAGCATGGTTCAAGAATGATTCAATATATATATATATGATGTTTTATATATATATACAGACTCCCATTAAAGATATATATTTCTATGATTTTATTTTAGTCTATAAGTGAAATGAACAAAATAAGTAGTAAATAAAATAAACAATCAAACTACCAGAAAGAAGTTTTTAATTTCATATTAATAAATGACTTTGAAAGATAGGTGATTAAACATGAAGGTTAAACTCTAGTAGCATTTTTTTGGAATATCTTAGACAGATGTTTTAATTATGTTCATATAAGATCAGTATATTTGCTCCGAAAAAAATTAATAACTTCATTCAGCTGGAAATAATATAGCTTTGAACTTTTTCTACATAAAATAATTTTATCATCAATCTTTTTCTTTTATTATAATTATTCAAGTCATCCTTTAATCTAGAGGAACAAAAGAAAAGAAGAGTAGTTAATTTTGGTCTTTAAAGTTTGTGTATATAAATTACTTATATATTAAAAATTAATAATAATCGCAATTTTAAACATTTGAGTATAGTAATGTAACTTCTGTATATCAATAAATACTCATATATATATATATATATATGTGTGTGTGTGTGTCATGACTTAAATATGCCCTCTTTACATATATTTTTACAAACACAACTGTGATATTTTTTTAAACATTTTTTATACAAATGTTTTTATACAAGCTTAGTATGTATATATAATAATGTATGAAATTATATACATATATACCAGACTGCACCCAGGCGATGTAAAGCCTGGTGGTTTTTTTTTGTTTTAATTTGCTACTTTAACGATTTTTGTTTTGAAATTTAATGTAAATTAAATAAAAAAATTTAATATTATATATTAAAAGTGATAGATATAGTCAGCCAGAAGGCCATTGTTTTGACTTCATTTATATGCTAACCAAAACTTTTTATGATGTAATATCCAACATACAAGCTATATATATACACACACCTGTACAATCAATGTAATGTATAGGGTTCTTTGAGCTCAGACTTTCACATGACCCTCAACTCTCCACACTATCTCATACCATTGATACCCATGACAATATTTATTTCTAGAAGATAAATAATCACCAATATGTATTTCATGCTAAACCAGCACTCAACAGTTGGCCCAAATTATTATCTCTACCCATATATACAGTAAGTGCTCAGGTTTATATTAAGATAGCCAATCTTCATACTTTAATGGACAGGCTTCAATCCACTCCACCCTCTAACTCTTCAGCCATCCATCCTGTTAAAAGCCCACACTGATTCTGACATTCTATAAGATAGTGTGGAGAGTTGAGGGTTATGTGAAAGTCTGAGCTAAAAACCCTATATATTACATTAATTGTACAGCTATATGTATAGAGCCTGTATGTTGGATATTAAATAGTAGCTTCAATGTCAGCCCAGCCCTCATATATGTACATAAATGGATTATGTTCTGTACATGAGGGGTCAGAGTGACTTATGGTCAATCTGGGGGTGATGAGAATGTCAGAATCCATGTGAGCTTTGTGCATTCCATCATCAGATTTTCAATAGAATGGACAGCTAAAGGGTTGGAGGGTAAAGTGGATTGAAACATGTCCACTAAAGTATGAATATTAGTTATCTTAATATAAATCTGAGCACTTACTGTATATATGTGTAGAGATGGTAATCTGGACCAACTGATGAGTTCTTGGGTACCACAAAATATGAATATTAGTGATTATTTATCTTTTAGACATATATGTGGTCAAGAGTATCAGTGGTATGAGATAATGTGCAAAGTTGAGGATCATGTGAAACTATGATTTAATATAACTTAAACAAAAGATTTAATATTATATATTAAACATGAGAAATGTAGCTGCTTTGAAAGGCCGATGTTTTAACTTTAATTATATGCTAAAAAAAACTAAATGTAAATATGGTACTAAATCATCTATTTTTCCCCTTATTGTATATCACATTTCAAACATGAATTTGAATTTATGTATGTAGTCATATTTTTTTCTGAGCATTTTTTATTAATACTTTGCATAAATGTAATATTTATTCTGACATGACAATCAATAATTACCATTTATTAATATCAAAATACAAAAACCCAGATTGTTTGTGTAATATTTTTTTATTAAATATAATATTTGTAATATTTTTTTAATTGACTGCTTTAACAATTTTTTTAAGATTTAATGTAAAAGTGTTTTTTATTAAACATTGTTAATTTATAAAATTTCATTAAACATTGGTAAGCATGTTGTTCATCTGAAGTATATTAGAAGATTGACAGATAATGAAAGCATGAACACCTTAGTTGTTTCTGCAGTTGGATGGGAACCTTCACTACAAAATATATATCTCTGTAGTTAAAAGCACTTGTATTGATTTTTTCTCCAGAAATTTTTTATTTAATGGTAGAATTATTTTCTAGAGGTTGTGAATTTGACATATGACATTGGACAAGCATTCATTCACCAATCAGACAACAAAGAAAATACATATTTTATATTTCAGATACATTTTCAGTTAAAAGTAAAAAATAGAATTTATAACAAATAAGTAGGTATAATTTGTCATCCAGCTTTCCCAGATTAATATTTTTTCCAGATTAAGAAAGCATGTAGTAGCAATTCAGCAATCCATCTTGAACATTCTTTATTACAAACTTTCCATGTTTTTAAACCTTTCATATAATGCTAAAAACTTAAACAAATATTAAAAGTAAATATTAAAAAAATAACTATTAATTTTAGTAGCTAATAAATATAATTTTATAATATGTTTTGTACATTAAACACTTCTTTCTTTCATGAATATACTTTCTTTATATTACTTTTTTCTTCAGTTTTTTGTGATAAATTGTATTATTTTATTTAATAATTAGTTTTATTTTCATTCCTATGTTTTAATATTTAAAATTTATTAAAATTTAAAATTTATTTATTTGTTCTATTAAAATTTATTATTATTTTTTCTTAGGGCATGATTTCTATTAGTTTTTTTTAATAACATTTAAATAATCAGTACTTTTTCAACAAATTATTTTTTGAATAATTAGTGTTAAAATTTTCAGTTCCTACTTTCTAGAAAAATAAAAGTTATTTTAAATAATACAAAAAAATGAACAAATTAACTAAGATAAAATAAAACTAAATTTTGAAGTCAAGCTAATTGATTTATATGTATTTATTAAATTATGATATTTTTAATTTTTTTAAAGTTTAAAATATCTATATAATATTTTATTTGTTGCTCACTTCTTATTTTTTAGATGATAATGAATTATGAAATTTTCATGTTAATAAAAAAAATATTTTTTTTTTGTAATTTTGTCTGAATTAATAAATATTATGGAGTATCAGATGCAGAATTAAGCATGTTAAATTTGTTCTGCTTAGATCATTTGTAGCTTGATATAGTCTTATATTTATGTAACTTATATTTTTTTAGATTATATTTTTTAAAATTAGATAGTCATTAACAATATAAATTTTAACCTATTTGAAATATAACTTTATCTTTCTTATTGCAGTGTCAAATCCACATAATATTAATATCATTTACATTTTTTATTAGTTTTACAATGCTTTTTATAACCAACTATTGATGATTTTGATCACTCCAGCAATCTTTTTCAGAACTATATTAAACATCACATGATCACTATCTCATACTAGCACAATAATTGTTATTAAACAATTCAAAACAAAACAACACTCTCCATATAGTAGTGCCATCTTCTGGCATCCATTGATTGCTCTTGTTAGCACAAGATGGCACTACTATATGGAGAGTGTTGTTTTGTTTTGAATTGTTTAATAACTATATTAAACCCATTACAAATATATGAATACAAATATACATGAACACACACACACACATATATATATAATGTAAAATTATATATTCATATATATTTGTATTGTGTTTGTTATAGTTCTGAAGATTGCTTGAGCAATCGAAAACATTGATATTGGGAAGTAAAAAAGCATTGTAAAAGTAATAAAGAATGTAAATGATATTATTTGAAATATATAAATCAAAAGATTATATATATTTTGAGGACATTATTGAAATTTATTAATTAATATAGATATGTTCAATTATCCTATTATTAAATATATCCAAACTATTAAAATATTTAGCAATAATTTCTTTCAATAATTGTAAAATTAATTTTGTTTATCTTCACAGTACAGTTACCCATTCATATCAATAATTGTGGTTTCATTTGTTAATGATTTGAAAAAATATTAAATGAATAAAAAATTAGATATTATTGAAAAGAAAATAATAATTTTCTACATTTTATTGAACATAATGCAAATGCTTGGATCGCAAAACTTCTCAAGAAAATGAGTGATTCCACCTTTTTTAGTAAAATAATTTTGCTTGGCTCTTAATTTCATTTTTCTTATCATTGCAATAAAATTAAATAAATTATTATTTTTTTCATTTTGAAAACAAAAGTAAAAAAAATAAAGATAATTACTTTCTATTTATGCTTACATGTCAATTCAAAAAAATAGATGAGATCTTTTCATTTGTTAAAAAGAACTTTAAAAAATGCTTAAAATAATTTTAACTATGTAACACAACCCTTTTAGAATGTGACATTTTCTTAAGTTAGCCCTGGTGATAATTTTTGTCAATGTTTCAACATCTTATTTTAATATTAAACCTTTATTATATATTATAATTCAATAAATTGGGTTTGATAGTAATTTAAATTTACAAATGAAATACATTCTAAAAAATCATATTTGATGTCTGAAAATACTGAAAAAATAACAATAAATTAAATATATAATGAGAATAAAAGCTGTTATTTTTAGTGCAACCAAGCTAACCATTAAAGAAAATGTAATACAATCTTTATGGAATAAAGTTTATTTTAAAATTGGAGCAAATAAAGGAAACAATCAAAAATCATTTGATTTATAAATTTTAAAATATCTCAAAAGTTTCTACCACGTGCTTGTAAATGTGTTTAATCTGTTTTAAAGTGGATTTTCCTTGATTGAATTATGGACAAATTTATTAACTTTTATTTTTAAAAATGAAACATATATGAAAAAAATCAAAATATATATCTGTATTCTTTTGATTATAAATAATTATTTCAATATAATTATGTAAAAATAATCACAAATTTTTAATAAACTATAAAAATAAATATTTTTTTGCTATTCCAAAAATAATCTCAAAGTAGTCTCACAAATACATGTTAAACAGGTAAAGAATGAAATAAATCCATCAAATAGATGGAGGTGGGACAAAATTACTTTTATCATTTACTATATCTACTAACTACTAACCTCTTCAGATTTTTTTGTATTAATCCATCAATATTATAGTGGTTTTATTTACTAGTATCAAAAAGCATGGAATCTGGAAAAATAGTGTTAAAGCTTGCACAGAATAGTTACTTAAAGTAGAACAATGACAAAAATCAACTTCAGGAACAGACAGCCATGGAATATAGCATGTCTCATAAAAAAGAGTTAACAATTGCATTCCAGAATGACTTTCTACTGACATTGTAATTGTGTATTGTATGATCTATAATAACACATAATAGCTTTGTGATGATATTATTCTTTAGTTTCCTGTATTTTCTCATAATTTAATGATAATGAGCTTAAAGTTTAGTTTTTTATTTCCACATGGCTGTCATAATTAGGAGGCAAAGATATTTTAAAGCACAAAATGCTTTTTGCAATATTTAGGGAAGAATGTTTTACATTATATTAGTAAAGATGAAATATATTTTTATTTCTAAAGCTTTAATTTTTTTAAAATATATTTTTAATAATAAATACAAATTATATTTCATATTTATATTTTTAAATGTTTTTGAAACATTAATACCCAAGTGAATAGAAACAAAAAAAATTCTTAGTAAAGGTAAATAAGTGCTTTTTTATTTACCAATATAATTTTAATATTTTAAAATAATTTTATTTTTAATTGGTTTTTAAAATGTTATAAATAATAATTATTCTAAAAAATAATGGAATGTTGCTCCAAATTATATTCAAACTAATGGTTTCATATCTGAAAACTAATTATAAATTTTCTTTCTCTATTGTAAGGTTTAAATTCTTTTATCTTCTAAAGCTAAAGAAAATTTATTTATTTTTTATAAAAAAGACATAGTATTAACTCTATTATAAAATAATAACAACAATTGATCTATCTATTCATTGTTAATGTCTTCATGATTATTTTTTAAATAGAATTATAACATATATATATTGTAATGGGATATATATATATATATATGCGCGTGTTACATTTAAATTTTAATACTAACTTTTTTTGTAAATACCTAATACTGAATTAAATGCACAAACTTTCAAAATGCACAAATAACGAATTATTAATTTATTATGTTTGATTTAAATATTAAAATAAGCTTTAAAAAAATTATAGAATCAAAACAAAGATTCTAATCTTTAAATAAAGTATAAAATAAAAACCTTTTTAATAATAGTGAAGATTTTTTTAATTATAAAAAAAATACAAATAGATCCTTAAGGCAAAATCACAATTAAAGAAATGATTACGAAATAGATAAGAGTTCTCGCCCAGAGATAGAGACACAGACCTCAGTGGAAAAATTTACTTAGCCATAAACCCAAAATCTACTTGGCCACAAACTGAATTAACCAATAAAATAGAGATATGGAATATGTTTGATGAATCCTGCATTCCAGAGATATGATACCAGAGTACTATAAAAAGAAATCCAAACGAAATAATTGATTAGAGTTGGAGAATCAGAAAATTAAAGTTTTGAATTCTTCTGTAAAAATAATTTTAAAAGTTATCACCGTCAAAAAAAAAAACTGTAATTAGCTTCATCATGCTTTCTTCGGTGCGGCTGGCCGAAGGCAGCTTTCATCTCCATAGATCTCAGGATCAAACCACTGGTACTGTCTTCAGAAAACATCGTAAATGCATCTTCATAAATTGTCATCGCCCACAAGAAATGGATCTTGTATAAATTTGGATCTTCCTCGTGAAGGAACGAGCACGAACAAAGGAAAGTATAAATTTATAAATGAAACATAAACTCTCTTAAGTTTAAAATCTTCAAACTTTATGTGTTTTTAAAATGAACTATAGACTTTCTTTCTGAGCAAACCTGAACCTTTATCTTTCTATAAACTTTGCGATTTTAAACTCTTAGCTAAAGTTTTCAACATAATTTTTTTAAAAAAAAAGTATTGTATTTTATTTTTGTTTATTCATGTTTAATTAATATCTGTTTGTAATAGGGTAGGGGTTTGCGATTGCAAACTTAAATTTAAAAATAGAAATGTATATCGTTATTTGTGCATTATTAAATTTTAAAAATAGGTTAAAATAGTATTTGTGAAAAAAAAAAAAGTTAAATATAATGTGTCCTTTTAAAATGATTTAAAACCGTAAACTAAAGATTTTTTTAAAGAAATAAATTAATAAAATGATTTAAATGTTAGTTGAGTATAGATGGCTGCTAGACTGGTTTAAATATCGGTTAGTTTTAAAGGGGATTTAATTTCAGACTATTTGTTTGTAGTAGTGTCAATGCTGGTGGAGAGATATATGGACATTTATATCAATGTAATGTGAAGTGTGTTAGCACCTAGGGCGACGAGTCCAACTGAATGCATGACCCAAAAGAGGTAGTCATATCATTGAAATGGATTGCAGATGTATTTCCTGCGCCATTGACCCATTCCAGTTCTATGGATTGAGAAGATAAGTCAGCAAGATAAGACCATTCTCCCATCCATACGTAGCATTTCTTTTTATTAGTTTATATGCATGTTTTCTTCACCTGACAGATGCACATTCCTGTGGGATGAAGGCCATGTTTTCTCCAATAATATCATGCTGTTTCAGATGCACATTCCTGTCAGCATGATTCTATGCTAACATGTTCACATTGCATTGGTTGCTGATATATATCTGGAAGCGAGTATTGGTGTGGCTGCGGATTTTTAGGCTGGAGTCAAGTGATTTGAAAATTTGTGAGTGTGTCTAGGTAGCTCATTTATACTCAACATTTCTAAGATTAAAAATTAGAGTTAAAAACAAATAAAATAATAACTAATGAAACATAAAAATATAATTTTTCTTATGTAATAATTTTAAAGTTTGTGTCGTCACATATATATATGTAAATAAAATCTTTTTTGTGTTATTAATACGGACAGCGATTGCTTTTTTTTATTCTTTATTATTAAAAATATATTTTAATAAATATATAAGTTTCTGTGTCTACTTGAGCTAGTGACTAGGGCTGGCGGTCGCGGTCTTATCAGCATGTATCTGTTGACTTTATAAATTTTCTAGGTCCAAATAGCCTAGTGGCGCCCTCGTATGGAAGATACGGTAAGGCTAGTACTTCATCATCATCCCCAAACATTATAATATATATACCACACACATTCTTATGATTTGAGAAAAAAGAAGCTCTGAGGAAAACATTTGTTGTTGTACTGAAACATCAGCGATTTAGCTATAAGTTTTTATTACACAGAATCTTCCAGAAATAATATGAATATATATATTAAAAATAATTTATAATATATATGTATATCAAAAATGCATATTGTATTCAATTTTTTATTATCCATGAAATTTATTATGTGTAAGATAACTTGAAAACAATTGTTTTAATTTTATAAAATGAAGATAAAAATAGAGGCAAAACTCTTCATACAATAATATCACTCAGTGCAAGCCAGAGTAATCAGTGGATGCATTGAATGGAACTACTGTATGGAGAGTTTTGGCTCTATTTTTAACAGTTTGAAAAAACATAAGCAATGATGATTATGTGATGGTAAGTGGTGTAAAATGAAAATCATTTTGCCTATTTATTTTCTTACTAAGATAAAAAAAATTTCATCAGAATTTTAAATCAATTAATTGATAGTTAAATTAGTGATAGAGACTAATGTTGACTAATTATCCAAAGAATTAGCGTGAATTATTTATTCTAAAAACCAAAAGATGAAATAATTAAAATGAAGATAGAATAGAATTAATATTAATTGACATCATAGATTACATGATATTATATTTCAAAAGTTTAAACTTTTTTCTTTAATAAGTTTATTTATTTTTTTGGAGTGTTAATTTTTCTTTATGTCTTTTTAAATACATAGCCAATATTAAATTTTACTGGAAAAGAAAAATGTCTGAATTGAAATGACTTTCAGTACATAGTAAAGTAGTATACTAATGTAAACATTTATTATTAAATGTGTAAAACAAATGGGATATAAGTAATGGGTATTTTAGCAATGTCCCAACTCCTCACTGAAGAGACCCATAGGTCGAAACCGGTCTGGGGATGGGGACCACGATTTGAATGCCTTCTCTTGTAGTAGCATTTATCATAAATAAAAAAAAAAAGCTTGTTTAGAGCTATTAGCACGCTCTTAACTTTACATACTTTATTACATAACATGAAAACTTTTGAAGCTGTGTCTGATTTTATTTGTTGCTATGGGCAACAATTTTAATCATCTAATTCTTTCATATTAAATATTTGTATTTTTTGATTGCATTCACCTTAAAGGAATAATTATTAATGTCACATTTATACTAAATGAATAGAGATATAATAAGTTAATATTTAGCTGATATGAAATTTGTATTATTATTTTTATAGATGTCTGTGTTATGTAATGTATAAAGTGAGATATCAATTTATCTACTTTTTACATGTAAATCATTACATCTGCTGAAAGAAAAAGATATTCTCTTGTGATTGCATTCATAAATCATTACATGTCTGCATTAACTACACTTAAATTAATTAAATCTTGGTTTCTCTTATACTATAACTCTTTAATTTTATTTAATGGCATTTTAATTTGGAAATCACAAATTCTAGTCAGTTTTCAAATTTTATTCATTATAATATATATAATATGAGATATGTGGCATCTTAATATATAAATTAAATTTCATTCTTTTGAATGGATAGAGGATAATTCAGAATGTTAGAGCATTATGAAACATTATTAATGTGAACTGATAAAGTATTAATCATCAATGTATCTAAACAGCAATATACAAATCATACTTAATATAAATCCTAGGGACAATGTACATATAAAATTAAGACAGATTAAAAGATTACATGATATCTGAATATCATACATCAGGATGATCAAAACAGTTGTAGGCAACCCTTCAACTAAGATTTTTCTTTTCTCAATTGAAATTGATCTTTAATTTTTCGAGACAGCCATTCTCATCACTAAAGTATGGTATGGAAATGGCATTGATTAAGTTTAAAAGTAGTATATGCAATGGAAAAAAGGGAAATAAAATGATGATAGACAATTTTAATAATATATAAAGACTAAAATGTCTTATACAATTCAATAATTAAACATGCAAACAATAAAAGAGTAAATTAGAAAATGGAAATTAGCAATCTGACATAAAAATAACTTTATATAAACTAGAAATAGAAAACATAAGTAATTAGATAGATTCAAAAGCTGGACTTTTCTGTTCAAAACTCAATTTACCATTTCTTATGTTCTATCATCTCACTATATCTTTTAAAAAACAAATCATTTGCCTTTTTTTTTGATAAAAAAAGAGACTTTTTGAATTCTATAGACAATATGACAATGAATATCATTTTTTCATAATGAAACAAAAATATAAAAATAAAAGATTAAAAAAAGCATGAAATGCAAAGATCAAAACAGCAGTTAATATAAAATAATTAGTAAATCATATGATGTTTTATAAGATCTGAAGCTCATGTTTACAATACAGAAAAATAAAATATTACATCCAAAAAATAAAGCATAAGCATTAGTAATTTTTCAGAAATGAAAGTATATTTTTCTTTAAAAAAAAATTATGCAATTATACACTTCCGTGAAAGTGTCTATGTAATAAAATTATATATTTTTCTAATTAAAAAATTTTGATATATGAATTATAATTGCTTAATAATCAAACCTGAAAGTTGTTAAAAATAAAAAATCACTCATACATATATGCCATATTAATTCTATACTCCCGGTAAATAAAATCTAGATATATTAAAATAAATTTATGTATTAAAACTGTCCATTAGGATACTGTCTAGCTAAGAGAACTAGACTTAGTATTATCAGTACTGAGATATAGGGGCAAAACAACATTTTAAAAGACTACTGCATTTTTAATCATTCCCATGAAGTGAAAAAGATTCAACAGAATTCTCAAATGTACAGCGGTGAGGATTTGAGCATTTTCATTGTTGTTCATTCTGTAGCTAAAAATAACTAGACGATGTTTTTGGCTATTTTTGAAATTCAAAATGGCAGAGATAGCGTACTAACTTTTACACCATCTGAATAATGAGTAAAGATAAAACTTTATACAATTGTTTAAAAAAGAAATCTCAAATGTTTTATTATATAATAGTAACTGATTAAATAAACCAAAAAAATCAACCTTCATTTTTTTAATACTATGAATTTGAAATTTATTAAATGTGTATATGTTATGTGAAACGAAAATAAAGAGTATGCATATAAATAATGTTCTAGCATCTAAATTATATTTACTTATGTAATTACGTATGGAATCAGTTTTAGATTACAGCAGCAAATACTCTGTAATTTTAGCACAAAGGTAAAATGACGAAGGAAGTGTCGAAAGATTACAAAATCAAAACTCAGCATTTTACTTTCAATATTGAGGGTCACGTGATCTTTCGAGTAATTAACAAACTGATTTTTTTTAAAATTATCGTTCTTTATAGAATTCTTTTATTACTTACTTCCCCCCCCCCAGTAATAGTGTTATTTGTTCTGATTGCAAAAATAACTTCTTTTTTTTTTTCAAATATTAAAATGTTTTATATCTCAGGAATTTTATACATTTTTCTTTATTTTTTTGCCATTTGATAGTTTTACATATATACATATATGTGAGCACATATTACATATTTGTGGGTATATATAAAGTGTGCTTGCACAGATGATGGGATTCAGCTGAAATGATTAGTGTAGTGTTAATATTAACAACAGGTAATTCATATCTTGTATCTTTATAAATTTTTGCTTGATTGATTATATGTGTATACAATTCTACATATAATCTACAAATAAATTAATTTCTCAAATTATCAGTTAAATCTAAGATTTTGAAATTTAATAGAACTTTTAATATTCACAATAATACATAAATACTTTAAATGGTGTATGTAATATAAAATCTCAAGTAGTCTATATACTGAAACGAAAACCTTCCAATGTCTTTCCGTTTCACCATCAACCTAATGACATACTCATCTGAACTAGTTTCGAACCTATCTTAAATGTACAAATGTTATATATAAGTCGAGCGATAAAACTTTGCTATCATGGCCGCTTGAATGGCATCATCCATTTACATACGAAAATACGCTATAATTAGACAGGTTTGATAAAATTGTAGCGTAGAAATCCTCATAATTATTCATAAAATGTTTTATTAATTTTCAGTCAATTCTTAATTATATTCATATGTGGATGGATAATTTAAACCTTGGAATGATGGTATAATGATTCGTATATATATATTTAAGTTTAAATAAGAAGATATAGTGTAAAATGTTTTTTTTTAAATATATTTAATGGTTTTCTGATTTAATGCTTTATAGATATAGCTGAAACTAAAGTATTTTTTTATAAGATCTGTCAAATATGTTTTTTTTTTTAAATAAACAATATAAAGAAAATATGTTAAAAGTTAAAATAAAAATCATCTGTTTATAATTAAAAATGAGAATTTTGTGTAAACAAGAAATCAATTAGTGACCGCACCTGGGGTAAAAGTAAAATCTAGTTTACAGATTGATTTTGTTTCAACAAAAGACTTTATCATTAAATCAGAATACCATTCCTTCTGCTAAGCTTTAACATTTTATAACACCTAAAAAGGAATTTAATTAGTGAAATCTGAATCAAATTATATGATTTATATATTTTAATAATTTTTAAGTAAATTAAAAATAACACCTTGGAGACTTTATCAGTAGTAGAAATTAGATTATATGATTTTGTTTTAATTAAAAGTCAGTTGGTCCTGAGGCAAATGAAATTCCAAAAAGGTGTTAGGGCTTAGTGGAAATATATAAATAGGCCATATTTTAAGCAGGAAGATAGATTCCATCTTGCTTTTGAAGAGCTGTTGCTACGAAAAGCTAAAAAACTTGTTAATTTAACTATGGCCTGCTAGTCAGGCAAGAATTGCTGCCATCCCCATGATGGAACGCCGAAGTTCAATCCATCCAATGCCAAAGCAACAACCAACAAGCTTATACCAAATAAAAGATGCCATAAGCCCTAAAAGAGACTTGCCTTCATTCCAATTTCCGTCCAGCTACAGAAACACCATTTTAAATCATCTCCCAACTAAATTGAAGATGCCATAAGCCGCCAAAGAACTCGCCTTCATGCCAGCTCAAGTATCTCCAGTCCAACTATAGGAGAACTGTCTTAATATTATTAAAATCGCAGAGCTCTGTGTAAAATTCAAAATGATGATTATTTCTTCAAAATTAGGTTACCTAACCCTATTAATGTAAACTCTGTCTTTAATGTAAACTCTGTCTTAATTTTCTAATATTTGAATACTATAAAATGTAATACTTTTGCTAATTTTTCTTTATTAATTCAATATTTTTGCTATATAGCTTAATCACTGCAGTATATTTACTTTTCCTTTGATTATTTTAATAATTATTGATTGTGCCTATGTTTTGAAACGGTGTGCATTTAATTATAGAATATGTTTTTAAAGATATAATTTAAAATCTTCGTATTATTATTTATTATAGCGTCATTTAGTGCTCTGTTTCGAAACCCTAATTTATAAATAATGGCGACCCTTTGTGCTTGTTATTATTGTGTCATTTGTAAATTAATTAATATAAATATAAAATGTGGCTTATAAATCCAAATTTGCAACCATTAATTATTATATTACTAAAAATTAAACTAGCCTGGAAGGTGATCATAAGTATATTTTTCTTATTAAAGTATTTGTAAGTCCCTTAAATATACTTCTTCCCCATTAAGAGTTTATTAGTTAGAGATAACTAAAGAGATTGAATGGGATAAAGTAAAGTTTGTATATATATATTCCCATCAGTAGCATATCGTATTTCTCATGCTATAGAAGAGTTGGCTCTTTTGATCTGATAAACTAGTGTTTCTTTAATGTATAATATTTAATTTATAATATACTTCGGCTTGGTGGATGTGAAATTTATTAATATTTTATCGTTATACTGTTTTTTTGTTTATATATATAAGATGGAGCCACGGTAAGTCCAGCCCATCTTCCTCTTTTATGGGTAGTGCAGTAGCTAAGACTGAGCTAAGGGCCAGATTAGCACGTAAGTCCCTGCCTCTTTTGAACCAAATAAAAGTTCCCTTTTAGCAGTATGACGACCGGTTATTGGGTACACCGGTGTTGGTCACAAAAACCCTAAAAACTATTCTTCCATCCGCAGAGCAATTTTAATATTATATTTTACTTGTGCCTAGCATGTTAGTAAATCACTATAGCCAATTCTGTCTCCCTAATATGCAGTCTTTGGCGTTGATCCGAAGCATTCTTGAAAACCCGTTCAATCTAAAGCTATCTGATGATGAAAGGGCATAACTAATAAGTGAATGTAGTGATTAGTTGTATAGCATGATAATTGGCTCCATTAAATAATAGCAACAAACCTATTTGCCAATGTATCAATTATTATTCAAATGGCCTAGAGAAATGTTACTTTATAAATAAAATGCCTGCGTTCATTTGCCAACGATAATGTAAAATTGTCAATAAATATATTTATAATTCATCATATATCAGTTTTTGTCTCATTATTAAATCAATCCAATTCACTAATTGACCATAGCTATTCATTAATAAAGCCCCTATGAATTAAATATATTAGATTTTGTCTTTGGAATGTCTCTAGTATTTAAGTTGTTTATATATATGTTTAAGTCCATGAGTCTTATTGTTTTCTCCGATTTGCTAGCGGGCTAGATTAAGAATTAAATCTTGTGTGCCATCATTGTTATGTTGACCATTAGGTGTTTGATCTAGGGCTTAGAGAGTGGGTTCGAATTTAGGCTGGTCCCTGACCTAAATCTTGGGCTTGACTGGGTTTGAAGTACATTTTGTGAGTTCCAGCTCATGTTAGATGGATAAACATATTTTGACTGGCACAATACACAATGATTACTGAAGTATCAAATATCAGAAATTGGTACTTATATATTGTTTCTTTGCCAAATGTGTTTTGGTTAATTATCCATTTTCAGGGGCATCATATTTTAAACAAAATGGCTGCTTTTTTAAAAGATGTTTACCATATTAAATATTTCCTTGAATTTTTTAAGATGATTATAAAATTATAAATCACACAAAATTCCAAATGATTGTAATTAAATAGAATTTAATATAACTATAATAAACAAAACAAAAAACATGATTAAGGAATAATCACTGCAAACTCATTTTGAAAATACATTGCCATTATCTCCATTCACATGTAAAGTTTCATATCATGCTCATTAACACACATTTTTTTTGTGTAGGCACTATTACTCCATAATTTTGAAAATACTTCACTGCATCTTCTTCTGTCAGTGGTAAATTCCAAATTTTAATCATTTTTGCAAAAAGTTAAGAAAAATAATTAACCAATAGTTCGAACAAATGCTACGGTAAACAAGAAAAAGCATGATAATGTCTGCAATGTGTTATTGGTTTGTACGTTATGATATATGTAAAGAAAATAACTCATTAAATGTTGTGAATGGCATTTATAAAAAAAATATATATTTTTAAATTAATATAAATTTATATTTGATTTCTTAATATTTTTTCAGCTTAACAAGTAATATATGTTCAATAAAATAATTTTGAGAAAAAACAACAACAAATATTTCAATGTCCCTGTAAATGAATAATTAATCAAAGAACCCCTGGTGAAAAGAACAAAAGAACAATATGTAAGTACCCAGAAATCTAACAAATTTAGAAATAAAGCAAACCTTCAAGATAAACATTGACAATCAAATATGAAATCAATGGCATATGTTGCATAGAGATTTGGTCAAAATGGCTTCACCAGCTAAGTTCAGATTTCAATTATAACAAGTTTTTCAACTAAGTATTATTAAGTTGTGGCATAAAAAATGGTTCAAATAAAGCTGATTTAGACCAAAATCTAGGTAGTGTAAGCTGTAGCATTTTTTTTCATAATCAATCATCTGTGTTTTAATTGCAGATAGCAATTTTTCTTTTAATATCTGGTAATGTGTTGATTATTGGACATAAGCAATTATAGATTTCATATTAATTGTCCACATTATATACATATATTGAAAATTAGAAATGTGTGCAATTGCACTAAATTTAAGTAAACAATTTTTCAAATAACTTAAAACAATTCATTTAATGAATTTAAATGTTAAAACAAGTGTTTAAATTACTGCCCAACACAAAAATTCAGTCACCCTTAATTAATTTTAAGCCTATAATATTTTCTATTAGCTGGCTATAAATAATTTCCACATCATAATTACCTCTTCTTCCTTGTCAGTATCAAACTAAAGACTGGTTCGATTTTAAATCATGAGTAAATTAATAAGCAGTTTTTAAATATCAATTCTGCTACATTCTATAAAGAAAGACTTGGTTCAAATCAAGATTATTAATACTTTGAGAATAAATTAATTGAATGTTAATATCCCACATTAAATTAAAAACTTATTAATTGGAATTTAAATAAATTAACAAATCTAAATTATTATAACAATCAGATTAATAACTTTTCTTATTAAATGAAAGTTTTAAATGACTGTATAATGTAAAAATTAACCCATTACCATCAGTGATTAGAAAGTTTGATGCGATATGCAAATACATTTGCTTGATTATTTAAAGCTATTTGGAGGAATAGTTTACACATAATGAAAATTATTAAGAGCTATACTGATTATGTATATAATTATGTCACACACTTTTGAACAACATTTACCATTTCCAGCCAAGTATTGCCAACCATTGTCGAGGCTAGATTATATTTTTATAGAAATTCCATTTTTTATCAATA
Organism: Epiperipatus broadwayi; assembly: GCA_028023455.1. NCBI lineage: Eukaryota > Metazoa > Onychophora > Udeonychophora > Euonychophora > Peripatidae > Epiperipatus > Epiperipatus broadwayi. The sequence goes on from JAQFVV010000004.1 coordinate 8,628,760, forward strand.
TAAAATTTATCCATGACAATAAATAATTGGTGAGATTGACTGGATAAGGTAAACATTGTTAGGAGATTTGTGTTAAAATTATATATATATAATGTAAGCTGGTGTAAAAATATTAAAAGATTTTTTTGAATAACCCACAATATCTTATTTTGTATAAGATTTCTATTCATACTAATTTATCTTTTAAAAAAGCATTTGTTAAAATTAAAACAATGTTACAAAAAGACTAAATATATTTATCTCTAAATATCTATTCAAATATTTTTATATATGTCTATATATTTATAATGATTTTAATTATTATTTCTATTATTACATACAATTTATATTTTTAATGCTTGAATGTAACTTTCAAAACCGTTAACTATTTGATTATTTCTATACAAACAATATAAGCAATAAATTAGAACATTAAATGTCATAAAAAACTGTCTCTGATAATAAATAAATATGTTCTTTTCTTATTTCTTGATTCGTAGTACTTTTTTAGAAAAAGATTTATTGTAATCAACAAATCTTCTATTTAGATCTCTTAACATTCATAAGCAGATATGTTTGAAATAAAAGCTAAGTGTCTACATATATATTTGAATGCCAATTAAATTCAAATTGTAAATGAGCAAATCTTATTTACTTTACAATATTTTTAATTCATGTTTATTTTTCTTTATAAGTGTGAAGTTAAAAAGAGTTCAAAAACATCAAAAGGGTTGAAATAGTTGTTAACTCTTTTAACTTTAACAAATGTAATGCCACTATCTGATAACAAAAATTTAAACAAAGGTTTAATCAATATTAGTTAGTTTTAAAAAGCAATTGCTTTATTTAAAAAATAAATGACATTGTATTATGGTGGAAAAGGAAAATCCACATGAAAACAATATCCAACCATGCAGGTAAACAATTAAACCATTATGTAATATCGTGATTATATAAATATTGAACAATATAAAACAGAAAGCAAAATACTGAATAATATTTCTGTAGAGTAATTTTCACTAAACTACGCTCACACAAGCGATGGACAGATCTCTATCCACTACTAACACCTTAAACATGTGACCAATGTGAAAAGGATTATGATCCAGAAGATGCACCTTTCTTGCTGAACCAGCACTCATCGGTTGTCTCAGATCACAATCGCTTTCACTTATCATCATCATTGTTCAGTATATATAGTCAATTACAAAAATTCATCAATTAAAACTGTAGTAATTGATTATCTATATATACTGAACAATGATAAAAAATGTGTACGACATTGTGATCTTTCCAACTGATGATTGCTCCATGAAATGTGCATCTAGGGATCATACATATAATCATATGTTTATGATTACATCTCTATATAAGGTGTTAAAAACAGACAGAAAACACTCCCTATCTTGCATGAAACTGGTGTAGTAAAAATTACACTGTAGAAATATTATTCATTAAGTGGATAATATCTAGTTTAATAAATGACTAATAAAAATGATTATAAATCAAAATAAGTTCAATTTCTTATATTAAAAAGATTAATATAAGAAGAAGGATGTTCATTTATATATATGTTCAGGTAATCTTAAAAAAATGTCTACAACTGCACAAAAATGAAAACATTTCTAAATGTAGAATAAAAAGTTGTTTCATCAATTGTCTTTTATTTCATATTATTCAGATAAAGAAACATCTCAGTCTATTCATTATCTTACTTCCTTTCTATATGCTGCTATTATATATTCTAATCAGATTACTTTCTTCACTCTATCCTCTTACATTATCTTATTCAATGTGATTATCCAATTCTCAATATTTTTCACTATTTTCTTTTCCTCCAATTTTTTTTAATATAGTTATGTTTTCTGTTTATAAGAAATCCACTTCTTTAATATCTCAAGAAGAAATCTTTTTATTTCCCTATATTTTTTTAATCATTTAAATACATCTAACTTTGTTGTTTTTAAAATAAAAAAAAAAAAAAAAACACTTTTCCTTCATTTTTATATTTACAACTTATCCTTTATCATAATTTTGTGCATAACCCCTACATAAGTTTTCTGTCTTTATTTTTTTTGAAAGTAAATTTTTTTCCATAACCAAAATAAATTGCTAGTTTATTTTTATTATTTTTATAATAACACCATAATAACTAAAGGTTGAAGTTGAACATGTATGATAAAAAAGTACTGGTTCCAGAGTTTTTATAAATCAAAGTTTTCTAAAGATTGAAGTTGAACATGTATGATAAGAAAGTGCTGGTTCCAGAGTTTTTCTAAATTAAAGGTTTTTTTAAATACACCTGGGTCTCGTTTTACGCGATAGATATGTTCCTCAGAAAACACGCGCAAACAAAATCACGCAAAAATAGATGTAACTTACATTGAAAAAGGGGGGATGTGGGCTGTGATTTTTCAAAATTCGCATAAAAGCAAAGCACCAATATAAAATTACTTTAAAATTCGCACAAAAAAAAAATAAGGAAATAAAATATGACTAATAAAAAATTTCAAATTTGAAAAAAATTGATACAAGACAAACTTTTTTTAACTATAATATTTAATTTTATTCAAAATAATATATTTTTATGCATAATTTACAGTACAGTAATTTACATTTTTTTATACACGTTTTAATTATTACCGCTATTTGCCAAAAAACACGTTCGTTTGCAAACTGGTCAATGGTTTTCTGGTGACAACGTAATTAGTAATTAATCTTTGAGGCAATGATTTTATTAATTGTTTATGAAACTAACAACTAAAAATTAAATTCTTATTTTTGTCTTTAATTTTCAATTCCGTTTAAAAATAAAATTTCACATCACATTAATTTCAAGTCACCGTAAATAATTTTTAAATTGTTAATTACAATTAAAAATCAGATTTTAATTTTTAATTGTCAAATTTAATTGTGCCCATTGCTATTACTCACCTTTTAAAAATAAACTTGTGGACACTAAATGATTAATAATTGATTACGTTCTTTTTTAAAAAGCAAAAACAGAATGTGATTTAAAATGCAAAATTAACATGCACAATGTTTGAACAAATTTACATTATAATCTTTAATCTATAATATTAATAAGCCATTAATGTGTGTATACATAAAATGTGGAAAACATGATTTTAATTTCATTATTGCATAAAATCTTACTATTATAAAGCACTGAAAATATTGAAATTACTAAGATGAAAGTCGAATTCCAATAATGTGCTATTACTTTCAATATAACGTAAGTGCACAAAATTTATTATTTAAAGTAATAGCACATTATCAGAGTTCTACTTCCGGTGAAACATGAATCGCATAACTTCAAAATCGTGTTAAATAAGTCTGTGTAAAAAGAGACCCAGGTGTGTAGATATAAAGAATTAACGAGATCATAAAGATAACACATTTCTTGTTATATACTTTTTATAATGCTTTGTAAATTGCTGAAAAATATATATTAAATATAAACCACTATTAATTTTAATATCAATTGAATGTATATTTACAATATATTGTGTATATTATATTAAACTTTTATTTTATATCAATATAGCATGTAAGCTCTTTTTATACTCTTTTCTGTGTTTTTAATGCTTTGTACACTGTTAGAAAATACTTATTAAATATAAATATTAAATAATATAAATAGTAATTAGTTTTAATATCTATTGGATATACTTTTACTATGCATATCAAACATTAATGTTTGTACCAGTATAGATAGCATTTTGGTAATCAAAAATTAAAAATAAATGAAATTTAAAATATATATATATATAATATAAGATATCAATTTTATATTGGTAAGCATGTTTATAATAACAAATATTAATTAGATTCTTTTTATATTTGTTTTGCAGTGAAGTTTTTGCCATTTTATTTACTTATAAATTTAACCATTAAACATTTCATGATCACTATTCTTTATGCTTACACAAGCTAGTTTACACAGAGGCTAAACTCTCCATGCAGTAGCACCACTCAGTGCAAGCCACAGTAATAAATGGATGCAAAAAGGTATAGAGAGTTTAGTTTGTGTGTAAACAGCTTGTGTAAGCATAAAGAATTGTGACCATGTGACATTTAGTTACTTAATAACAATCCTGCCCATTAAAATTATAATGACTCTAGTAATTAAAGAACTAAATATACCAAAAATATGGACGCTAAACTGAGTTCAGATCTATACAACTATAAAAGCTAATGAGCTTGAATTGAAAAACATTATTGTTTTTATTTTGGACTGAAAGCTTTATAATTAACTAATAAGGTAAAAGGTGGCTACTGGAGGGTTGCATTAGATTCTAAGGTCTAGATGCAGTGCTCTCATATCCAAGGCTCCTCACTGATGAAAGCCACAGGCTAGACACTAGTCTGGAGATATTGGATGAGTAGATATTAGAAAGAGATTTTATGTACAAACCTTCTTGCATATAATGATTACTCTGGTTTGCACTGAGTGGTGCTACTGTATGAAGAATTTAGCCTTTGTGTATTTATATATTTGTTTTGTTGTCTTTGCTTTCTTCACGTAATGATTGTGACTGCATTTTAGTAACAGTAATTAATATATTATATATGGATTCACCATATAAATTATCAAACAATTTGTACCCATTTCTTTGATTAATAATCAACTAATCATTATAGCAAATTTTTTTTCAATTTCTGCTATTTTTAAATCTATTGATGCCATACAAAATAAAATGATGAGTTTTACTCTACGAAAAAAATCTAATTTGCAAGATTTATTCATTGTGTAATAAAATTACTTCAATTAATATACAATAATATTTTAAATTATACATACTTTCTTAAAACTAGAGCCTAATATTTTTAATATAATTAACAAGATACTCATATTCTTGCAAAACATTTTTTTTAATAAAAACTCATTGCTTTTAAAAAAACTTTGCAATCAATTTTATAATCAAAACTAAAAACATGCAAATTTTTTTAATTAGTAAGATATGCATAAGAAAAAATATGTAAGTATACCTGGGTCTCGTTTTATGTGGTAGATAGATTCCTCAGAAAATGTGCACAAAAGAAATCACACAAAAATAAACAAAACTTACCTTGAAAAATGGGGGATAGGTTCCCATAATTTTCAGAAATTGACATAAAAGCAAAGCAACAAGGAAAAATTACTTTAAAATTCGCATTAAAAAAATAAGGAAATAAAGTATGACAAATAAAAAATGTAAAATATATGAAAAAAATTAATATAAGACAAACTTTTTTTACTTTTTTTATTAACTACAGTATTGAATTTTACATTTTTTATACATATTTTAATCATTACCACTATTTTACAATATGCATTTGTTTGTGAACTAATAAGAAATCAGATTTGTGATGTGTTGTACAACTAGCGCCACTTCCAAACTTATGCTGGGTTAATGGTTTTCTGTTTCTATATTAAAAAATGAGATCACAATTAAAACAAAAAGATTATACATTATCATTAGAAAGATTATTTTCAGTTTATAAAATCAATAAAATCTTCATTATTATTTATTTTAAAAATCTAAAAAAATATTTATTTCTGTTAATATCTAACAAAATACGTTTTAAAAGTTTAAAATTTTTGAATATTTATTGCGATATTTTTATACGTATGTATAAATCTATTATTATTGTTTACTCATTAGTATAAGTAGGTTATTTACATAGAAGTTAAGATTCTAAATACAGCTTATGGCCATATTAATGTAAGCTGCTAATATAATGTTATATTTTTGAAGAAAAAAAAAGTATTTCAAGTCAAAATAAGTTATTAATAATTTAAATTTCTTGATATCTAATAAATATAGTGAAATATGAACGATATTAAGAAGAAACATGAATCACATAACTTCAAAACCACATTAAAATCCCTCTGCATAAAATGAGACCCAGGTGTATATATAATTTAAAATTTTATGAATATGCATAAATAAATAAATTTGGATGTTAAAATTCATCAATTCATTATTTATTCTGATGTCTTAATTCTTTCTGTTCCTTAAAACTGCAGGTTGATTTCTGAAGTTTCTATTATTTCATCAATTTATCAAAAAAGTCATATACATTTTTTCTTTCTTGCAACCAATCTAGAATTATCTATGGTCTCATTGAACTATAATTTCTACCTTAGATTTTTAGTTTTCAGTTAATATTTAAACTTCTTTTCAAAACTACTTCTTAAGTATTCCCTCTTTTGGGATAATTCTAATTCCACAATTTAAAAGCATTAATCTTTTTGTTTCATCATATACAAAATTCAACAATTATGGTTATATATTAATACTCAGAAAATTAGTATACACACAAATGTCATTTATTTTCAATGAACTGTACTCATCACAACTATACTCTGTATTTCTTTGAAACATTCTTCATTGCTATACAACATTATGCTCCGTGTGCTTTGGTGTAGTGGTAAAGAGATAGTTTCTGGAGGTCAAGTTTCTTGAGCTGTAACCTAGTTCTGTTCTTCAACTACTAATCATCTTATAAACTCTCAAGTAATAATCCAATTGATTGTTTATTTTTTTCTTTTACATTCCAATAATTAGTAATATTTGACTGAATACAAGTATAATTTATATTCTTGGAAAGATGTAATTATATAAGGGATTTGAACACAGACTTTCAAGATCCGCTCAACTATCCACAAATCCCTTATGTAATTCCAATAATTCATACTTTTTATTTTTAGTAGTCTCCCTTCCCTAAATATTCTACATTCTTTCCTCATTTTTAAGCATGCAGAATCTTTCAAATTTTAATCATTTCCAAATACTAATGAAGATGATACTAATTTATTTCTTATACCATGACTTTATATATTTCAAAATGATTATTTTATTAGATTCTACTAATTCTGGCCCTCTAGTGGAATACTGATCTTTTAAAAATTACATTCAATTAGTCAAGATAATTCATTTTAACTTTACTCAGCTCAGAATCAATCCCAAAACTTTTAATTCAGGATCACCATTTTTAGATTACTAAACTACATTGGGCAGTATAATAAATAATATATTAATTATATAAATTAAAGATATATATTGAAAGAATAAACAGCTGTATTATTGAAAACTAGTCTACATTATCACGTTTTGTTTTTTTCTGTGATTTTTTTTTATAATTATACAGATACCAATCATTTGGTATATATCCATTATTCATACCTATATTAAATGTCTTCATAGTAGGAAGATATTATATGAATTGTTAATGTGATGCACATAGTTCTATTAAATCATTTAATTTCTTTTATATGCAATATGTTCTTTTTTAGGTTATAAAATATACAAAATATGTTGGATGGATGGATTTGCTTGAATAATTATCCATGACTATGTATAATGTTATGCGTATAGGTATTTACATCTTCAGAGACTTAAGTCACAATATTATATGTTAAAAAATTAAAAATATTTTAAAATAAAAAATAATATAATACAGTTTATTTTAATACTACTAATACTTTGAAAACAAAATGCAAGAATTTTCTATTTGTGAAGGAGTTCATAAGCCATTGTTACTATTGCAGAAAACAAATAAAAATTAGTGATTTTTGAGAAACCCAATAATTAATACTATAAATTGTACTTAACTATTGTTCTAAATGTGATCCTGAGTAGACAGCACTCAATACTTTCTTATATTAAGTGCAATCATTTCCAAGGAAAAACAATTGACTATAAACAAAACAACAACAAAAATTAAACAACACAAAACTTATCTTATGTATAGTTTCCAATAGAATTAAATGATTGACTTTCCATAATCGAATTTTAAATTTTATTTCTACAGAAACTTTTCTATTAAATCATTCTTACACTTCATGTTACATATTTTTCAAATTTTTATATTAATTTGATGTGTAAAAAGAAATGACATTGTTTTTTATGTTTTTTGGATTTTATTAAATGGCTTACACATTAGTTTTGTTATTATTTCACTTCAGTAGTATGCTTGTGGAATGATAAGCTCATATTGCATTTAAATTTACAACTTAGAACATAAATTACAATTTGCAAAAATCAAAGTTTGAGGCCAATATCCAACTTTATACATAGACAAATAATCATCTAAAATGGATGCACCAAATATTTATTTTTCCATTTCTCTAAAATAATTAACATTATTGTTGGTGCAGTTTTTATTATGCATTTACTGTGTAACTGTTTGTATTTTTGGAACATGTCTTATGCTTGCATGAAAATGTGTTGCCATTTTAAAAAATTTAGAAATTTAAGATAGAGCCTATCACTTAGTGGTGGCATAATTAAGATGAAGATCCCAGTTAGATTATAAAAGAAGTAATATTTACTAAGGCTGTAATCTCAAGAATGTGCACGTAAAAATGCAATAGTAGGGACCTCTACAGGCCTTAACCACAAGCTTATGTTTTGGAAGAAAAGAGGGGAACCCTTCTTTACTTCAACCTACTTTCTATATAAATAGGTGAAGCTGAAGCGGTTAGATCTGAGAGTGTGAAGCTATTCAATAAAATTACAATATAAAATCCTTCAGGAAAAAAAAATTGGAAAAAATTAAAATGAATTGTTATCATATGATATTACATGTAAAACAAAAATATACCTACACTTGTAAATATGCTGAAGTGATATAAAGCATTAAAAAAAAAACCTTAAAATTGAACATTTTCAAACTTGATTTATTATATTGATTGCTCTTTTTTTTTTATTATACTAGAAAAATGACTAATTCACTACTCTTAAAAATTATAAATAAGCAAATTAATTGAAATCTTGCACTACCATCAAATTAAATGTAACAAAGAAATAAAGATTTTTCATTACTTTTGGTCTAATAAATTTAATAATTAGATTATGTTTGTAATTATTTGCTAATATAGCATGGCTTCTTTGCAAATGTCAAAGTAACCATTAAAAATTTAATGAGTGTCTTTAAACTTTAAAGACATTGAGTCTGTCATGCATGCATATTTTTTATAAAAGTGCTGTATGCATGCATATATAGTATACACATTCACACGTATATGTATATAAAACACCAGTTGACACACTAATAGATCAAGTTCTAATAATAATACTACTGTTATTCTGTCTAATCTTAACATTTTTAACATAGTATATAAAGATTAATTACAATAGTAGGAATATAAGATCTCCATGATTATATACATAATATTATCTAAGTGGTTGAATTTTTTACAGTATAAGTTTCTGATTATACTTCTACTTTTAAATTGGAATCAATAATAAAATTATATGGTTATTTTTTCCTATTTTTATCAATACTTGATATTTGTATTGGTCACTTTTTAATTTTTTCCATGTTTTTGTGAAATTTTTTTTTTGTTTGTCTTTATTATTTTGATTTATTCTTGATTCATAATATTTGACATTTATAGCCAGATATTTAATATATATATCCAAATATGTATCAATTTATATTACAATACAGTCATTATTTATCATCATCATCATCATCATCATCATCATATCAATCCACTGCAGAATAAAGATATCTTAAAATTTAATCCAGAATCTCTGATCTCTAGCATCTCTTTTCCACATCACATTAGCAAACTAAATTATTTCATCCATCCACCTCACATGTGGTCTTTTTAAATTTTTTTCCTATCTCTTGGGATCCAATTTAAAATTTTCATTGTCCATCCATTATTATTTATTTTAATATGTCCAATCCAGCTGAAAATCTCTTAATTTTTTCAATGATGTCAGTAACACTTACTTGTTCTCTCATCTACACATTTCACTTTCAGACCCTTCTTATCACTCCTATCATACATTTCTTTGTACTTTATAGAGTGGTCTGAAGTCTCCACATTGCTCTTCTTGTAAGTATCCATGTCTCAGATTGATAAGTAAGAATGAATAGAACAGAATTATTAAAAACCTTTTTCAAACACAAAGTCTTATTTTCTTTTAATATTAAATTATTTTTACCAAAAGCATTACATCTAAATTTAATTCTATGATTAACATCAGTGAAGACTCAATCTGTATTAATAAACTAACCAAATAATTTTTAGTTTTTTTTTCAATTTATTATTATCAATCTTTATTTACCTCTTTTGAAAAAATTCATTGTATAAAGTTTATTATTGTTAAAACTATATTTAATTTAAAAGGGATTTTATTATTTCAGTTAGGACACAAACAGTTCCAGTTTTTTTGTTGCTAACTAATTACAAAAAAAAAAAACAACAACCCATGAATGTTGAATCTGCAAATAATGAAACTATATCATTGAAATATTGATATTAGTAAGTAAATTTAACTAGGATTATTGCACAACAAAATGGCAATTCCCATTAGTATGAACTCATTTAGGTACACTTAATATATTGGCAATATATACATAAACATCAATACAACTAATAATTGAATACATTTATATCTGGGTGGCAAATTTAGTAGTTATATAATCATTAAATTATTATATGGAAAGATTTAAAAAACTAGAAAGATTTATCTTTTCAACATATATGAGTTCAAGTGTATCAGTGTTATGAGATAGATTGGAGAGTAATGGGTGATGTGAAAGTCTGTGCTCATATACCCTATATAAAACTATAAAGATATAAATAATATTTAATGTATAATCATTTGAAAGATCAAAAGTTTAATTAATTAATCCTATTACATATATCAAGTAACACAGAAACTAAGCTCACCATACAGGAGTGCCACTCAGTGTAAGTCAGAGTAATCAATGGATGCAAGAAGGTTTTTGCATAAAATACCTACCTAATGCCTACTCATCCAATATCCACAGACTAGTTTCTAGTTTGTGGCTTTCATCAGTGAGGAGCCTTGGATCTGAGAGCAATGCATCTACATGTTAGGATCGAATGCAATTCTCTAGCAGCCACCATTCATCTTAATAACTCACTATAAAGCTTTGAATCCAAAATGAAAACACAATAATGTTTTGAATTCAAACTCATTAACTTGTATAGTCATATAGATATGTACTCAGTTCCTCATCCATACTTTTTGGTGTGTTTGGTTTTTTAATAACCACAATCACCATAATCCTATTGGGCAGGATTTGCATCCATTGATTACTCTGGCTTGCATTGAGTGGTGCTATTGCATGTAGAGTTTAGCCTCTGTGTAAACAGCTGGTGTAAGCATAAAGAATGTTGATCATGTGATGTTTAGTGTATTCTAATATATCTAGTAATAATTTTTTTATACTTAAATCTTATTTAAAAAAAAAAAAAACTTCTGTTTTTTAAGACATATACATATAAGTATAAAGGAATATCCCAAACAAAAATGTTAATTCATAAAAATATATATTATTGTATATAACCTCCTGCACCATGAATCTATTTTAATGAGTTCTAATTCTGTGTTTTATTTTATAAAGAAAGCTTATTATAAACAGATGGCATACCATTTTATTGATCAGAAAATATTTAAATAACAACACTTTAACTGTTATTTATCTTAACACTGAATGCATTTTCTAAAACTTGCTGTAAATTCACTTATAATTTATTTATAAATGTCAAAAGCTACTGTCTGAAGACTACTTGATATTTTTGTGTTGTTTACACACACATATATTTTTCAAAGTATAAAGCAGTCCACTTTGAGCAAGAGTCAAAAAAATTGTTTTAAACTAGTGGCAGTTTATATTTATAAATATTTGATTTTCCTATTATTAATTTAATATATTTTAAGTTTCAAAAATAATTTCCATACTAAATAAATCTATACAATTTTTGATTTCCAATTTATAATAGTAAATATAAAAATTAATCTTTTTTTTTTTTTTACAAAAAGCCAATTCTCTGTGTTGAGTTATAGTAAAAAAGTATTTTTCTCAAAAATATATTTTTCTTGACAAACATACAAATGTATGTTACTAAAGATATGATTTTTGTCGATTTAATTTTTTGAGAGAAAAAATAATTCTGTTAAATATAAACAGAGAATATAAATAGTCAACAAAACAAAAACCAGTCATATATCACATGAGTCAATTTTTAAGCTGGTAAATAAAAAATAAAGAGCTCTGCTAATTTGATCTAACAAGCTTTATTGATAAATATCAGCTAAACAAAGCATTTAAAAATCTCAATCTTGAAACCACCTCCTAACCTCAGGCCAATGGTTTCATGCTTTGGCAATCTTCAGTGAGGCGCTAGGGTAGTTTCAGAGAAATACTAAGCCAAAGCCAGAATTTATCTGAAAGATAACGATTAAGTAGAAAATCTTAAATTTTAGGCACCTAAATGTCTTCAAACCTAGCTTTGCTTTAAAGTCTTAAGCAATGTTATATTACTAAGGCTATTAATATATGGTTTGGCTGAAGATCTCTCAGCCCCATATAGCTATTTAAGTTATATATCTGGGATTGAAGACATTTAGGTGTCTAAAATTTTCAGATTTTCTACTTAATAGTTATCTTTTAGATAAATGCTGACTTTGGCTTGGGATTTCTCTGAAACTATCCTAACACCTCACTGAGGAGTGCAAAAGCATGAAACCAATTAGTGTGAGGTTAGGGGGTGATTTCAAGATAGAGATTTTTTTAAATGCTTTGTTTTGCTGGCATTTATCAATAAAGCTTGTTAGAGCAAATTATCAGAGCTCTTTATAAACAGAGAATATTTGTATTCCATGAATCCAAATGATCATAATGTGATTCATAGCTTTAAAAAAGGCAGCAATATTACTCAAAAATATAAATTAAATATTAATTATGAATGTGATTGGAGTGAGAATATTAACTTAATAAAATAATCTAATCTTAATTTAATGCCTTTTAAGCATCAAAAATGTTTATAATTAAAAAATAACTATGCTTTAATATTTTTCAGAATAAATTACATTCTTAAATTAATAAATAAATAAATAAATAATACTTCTGTTAATATATAACTATAAATATAATATAACAATTCATCAATTGTTAAAACAGAGTTTCTTTAATATAAATAAAATAATAACTAAATAATTATTGCCAAGCACTTTCAACTATTGCGAGTCTTTACCAAGGCAGTATAAAAATTATATTTTCTCCTAGGTGATGAATTCAACATTTCATTGTATTGTCCAGAAACAATTAATTGGAAAACTGGTTAAATTTGAATTCATAGCACAAGATGAATTTTGTATAAGATATGATTCCTTAATCTTGCATTTTTTATCATGTGTTTTATACATTAATATTATAAAATCATTTGGACTACATATATGGCCTGTACTATTTTGGTGAACATAAAAAGCTGAATAAACTGTATCATCTTCTCTTGCTCTATTATTCATATATTTATTTTGTTGAAGGTGATATTTAATATTTGTTTTGGTTTCTCCAACATATATTGCACTACAATTTATTTGTGGGCATCTAATAGAGTATACAACACTGCTTTTATCCTTCTTACTTATTACTTCCTTAGAATTATTTATTAATCTATTAAGGTTAGGCAGAGTTCTCCATGCTAATTGAAAATCTTGACTTAAAACTTTTATTATATTTTTATTAATATTGGGAATAAAAGCTAATGACATCCATGGTTTATTATTTGTATTTATGTGATCACTATTGTAATGTTGTTTATAATGCTTCAATACAATAGATAATAATATTTGTTTATTATAACCCACTTGTATCAAATCTTGCATATAACATTTTATATTATCTTTCTTAAACATTTCATTTGAACACAGTCATTGATTACATGTTAAAAAGCTCTAAAACCAGCTAATTTGTGTACTAAAGGAACATTAGATGTTGGATGAATATAACCTCTATAATCAATATGTTTTACAACCATTTTATATACTAATTTATTATACAAACCATCCTGGTTCTGCAAACTATCAAAAATTTGTTTTATAATGTCTGATTGCCCGTATATCAAAACATCATCCACATATATACAGTACAATGTGTTCTCATGTCTTACTAATATGGGGTGCACAATTCACTGTTCTATATTATCTACAAACAAACTACTTAATAATCCACTTACAGCCACACCCATTGAACCATCCTTTTTCCATTCTATATAAGTTGCTACCATGTACTGCAACAATATCATTGCTTATCCAATTTAAAACATCTATGATGAAATGTATCTTATCCTGTGGCATTTCTTTAACACACTTTATCTCTCAAAATTGTAATAGATGCAGATCGATCCACTGATCCATATAATTCCACCACATTCAATGAAATTAACTCATACCCCTTAACTATAGCTGTTTTATCAAATATAGTAACACAATCAAATGGCGATTTCAATGTATATTCTCCAAATCCAACAAAATCTAAAATCCACATAACTAAAATTTTTGTAAGCTTTTGATAATATGCCCTTGTAAAATCCATCATTAATCTTAAAGGAGCATTAAGCTTATATGTTTTTACATTTGCAAACATTTGCGGAATAAAAGTTGCCAATGGATAAATTTCCCTATATTCTTTATTAGTAAGAAACGTTTTACCAAGTGCTCTTAAAATCTTTGAAACAAACTTATCTTTCATTGCCTTTATATTATAATTTTCAATTCTAATAAAGTTCAATTTCTCTATTTGTTGTCTAAGTTTAATTTCTTATGTATCTTTATCCTTTAATACAAATCTATGAGATTTATCCTCCTTAGAACAAATCAGCTGATTATTATTTAAAAATAATTTAAAATCTTTCAAAGCCTGCTGTTTAGTATAATTCAATTATTAATTCAGAACAAAAATGACTTATATAAATGATAAACAATTAATCTATTTAATAACAAATTAATAGATAAAAATGATAGTGATTCTGAAATCCATAATATTTTTAAGTTTACTGAAATCCTTTAATAAAATATTAATGATAAGCAGTAAAATTCTTTTAATTAAAAATGTTATTTATCACAAAATATAGTTATTAACCTTTTTAAAAAATATCAGCTTGTTTACTAAGTCTTTACTTTCATTCTAAGAATTTGAATACATTAAATAATAACATCAAACTCCATACAATAACGCCAACAAGTGCAAGCCTTAATATTCAATGATGGCAAGTAAGATTTGTGCATAAAATCCCAATCTAGTTCCTATTCATCCAATATTCCCAGATTAGTTTCTAGCTTGTGGATTTCATCAATTAGGAGCCTTGAATTTGAGAGCATTGCACCTAGATCTTAGGATCTAATGCAACCCTCCAGCATCCACCTTTTATCTATTTAGTTAACTATGAAACTACTCACAGATGCTAGAAACAAGTCTTGGATCAATAGGTACTAGATAGGGATTTTATGCATAAACCTTCTTGTATCCATTGATTACTAAGCCTTGCACTTGGTGGCACTACTAATGGAGGGTTTCCTACTGTTATTAACAGCCTGTTTACGCATATGAAATGGTGATCACATGATGTTTTGATGGTTTTATGCACTAAATATTTTGACTGCTTTTGTTATGCATGAATTTTTATACCTACTAAAAATAATAAATTCAACTTTCAAGTGCTTGGATGCCAGTTAAGTAAAGTATATAATAAATAATACATTTTGAATCAAGCTTAATGCTTTCAAAGCCTATTTATGGCCTTACATTCATAGCATTGAGAGCTAAGTGGGAGAAAGTGTATATATATATCTGTAATATGTTTATTCAAATGTATTTAAAGTGTATGGCCCATTTTTTTCAATAGAGAAAAGCAGGATTCTTTCTCATTAATGGAATTGAGATTTTTGACTATACGCCAAGCTTCTTTAATCTTATTCTTAATATCATTTCACTTGGTGCAATGTTAGCAATTGGGGGTTCAAATGCATGGCCCAAGGCATTTTTGTGCTAGAGGAAAATAATTTGTTCTTCAGATTATTTGTAACTCTTTTATAAAGATATTTATGTTGTGATAATCTTGTGGTGAGGCTAGTTCATGTTTGTGATACATCATGCTTAAGTGCAGGCAATTTTATTTATAATATGGGGCATTTGTTTAATAGCAAATTTATCTTTTGCATTGTTTATGAATCTATTTATTATGGGTAGAGTGCAAAATCTTATTTGATGGAATTGCAAACAGATTTTCATTAATTTTTTGACTAAATGTAGAATGTTTTGGCAGGTTTGTTCTAATTTTTTTTATAGAACTTGTTCACTATGCTTCTGAGAAATATTTGTATTTTACATGGCATAAATCCTGAATATTTCTCAATGTTTGACTTACTGATGGCTTCATGTTTACATAGATGATTTCTGTAAGCCCATCATATTTATGTGTTTTGGGAGAAATGGATTGCGAATGCATATAACCTCTTATTTCTATTGGCTTAATAAGAATTTTATAATTTAGGTGAAAACTTCTCCCTTTGCACATGTATATCAAGGTATTTTAGCATCTTTTGTCAGTCTTTTCATTCAATTGTCCAGGTTAATGTAGTATTTGCCTTGAGTTCTAGTTTAATCTTGTTGGTTTGGAGCTCTGGGCCACATATGAATTCATCATTAATATATCACATTATAATAAGCTGGGATTATTCTCAATGTACTTCAGGAGGATCTGGTTTCAATATTATTGAGGTATATACTCAATATAATGCCACTATAGAAAAACCCATTGTCCATCCATCTTCCATGTTGTAATATTTCCTTATAGAGGATAATTGGTCTAGCCAATGAAGGCATTCTATGATGAAATTGTTTGGTTGCTGAGATTAGTTCTAATTTAAGATACTGATAGATTGCTTTCTATTAATGGAACTGTATAGCTCTGTTATATCAAGGGAAGCTATTTTATTTTGGGATCCTAATTTTATTTTTAATTTTGTTTACAAATTTGAAAGATGATTTGATGATATATAACCTGAACCCTAGTAATTGGTGAGCCACTGGTTTATCATTTTGATGGTATTATAGTAATGTACTCCACTGAAGTTTAACATAATCCTGAGAGGAGTGTCTGAATTATATAATTTAATGTTAGCGAACATCTTTGGCATGACAAACACTGGTGGATAAATCTTAAAGTACTCATCATTACTGAAGGCTTTATTGCAATGTTTATGCATGATCTCTATTACAGATATGTCTTTGTTTTATTTCATATTATAATCAAATGCAAGATTAAATTGCAATTTGTTGATTTAAGTTTTCATTTTTCAAAATATATTAAGTAAGACACACCTATTTCCTTTGTTTTCTTTTAAGCATATTATGTTATTATCAGGAAAAAACACTTAGTGGCATATATTTGCCTCTTCTATTCATTATTTATTCTGATTGATGTGTGTCAAATAGGTTTGATAATTTGCTCAATAACCCTGTCTCTATTCAGGTTCTCTGGACCTACCTCTACTTCTACAATGAGTTCCATTATTGGATAATTCCATTCACCTTTGATGAATCTTGGCCCAAGTTGTAGCAATGTTTTAATGTTTGGGAATGGAACTTTGCTCATTAGCTTTACAAAATTGCTGTCTTCTTGGGGACAGAGGGATTTTTACATCTTGTTTGAATGCCAAGAAAAGCTAGCTTGTTTTTAAATTTCATGTTTAGCTTCAAGATGACATTATTATTTTTTTCTGTTATATATACCTGGATATCAACATTGTGACAATTTTGTTTAATCACTTTTTCTTATTTTTCAAGGTTAATTTGCATCTAGTGATAAGAGGAGACTGAGTTGCAGTTATATCAGAATTTTTGATTTAAACTTGAGCTAGGATGCTGACTGTTTTTGCAAGTTTAAATATGAGCTTGTATTATTTTAACATAGAGCTTCTAATTTTTTTGCTATTTAATATAAAGACTCATATATTATTTAATATTTATTAATAATATACTTAAAGTGATCGTGTAATGTGTAACACCTTCACACTCTTATTTCCACACACTTAAGATTTGCCCATACATAAATATTTGGGTCGAAAGAATGGATGGATTTATTCCATTCTTTCTAAATTACTATATTTCATGTCTGGAAAAATTGACTATTCATTTATAATTTATCTTTAAAAGGGCATGTGCATTGGCTTAATCTCTAATATTACTATTACATAAAAAACATAGTGGTATATAAAATAATATCTCATTATATATGTTTAATTTCAAGTAAAGAATGACGGTTTGTAAATTGTAAAGATTTTGCAAGTGTCATTCGTTCAAACATAACAACACCTTCACACGCTTATTTCCACACACAAGATTTGCCCCTACATAAATGTTTGGGTTGAAAGAATGGGTGGATTTATTCCATTCTTTCTAAAATACTATATTTCGTGTCTGGAAAAATTGAGTATTCATTTATAATTTATCTTTAAAAGCACATGTGCATTGGCTTAATCGCTAATATTACTATTACATAGAAAACATAGCGCTATATAAAATAATATCTCATTACTGGTCACTGTAATTCTAAGAATTTAAATTATATTAACTAATGAATTAGACTATAAATGTTTGTTTATCTATTTTATGTATGCAAGATAAAGTCATTACAATTTGTTTTCCAACTGTCAAACTTTTTACACTCACAACTTAAACATTTATTTGCTCTTTTTAGATATCATTATTCATATGTTTCAAAGTCACTGGTGGAATTGATAATTGAATTATATCTTTAAAAAAAGTCATTATTTCTGTGTTATGTAGCATCTGAATTTTTTTTTTGTTTCTAATTGCAATTGTTGTTTTCTAAGTGGTTTCTCTAAATATATAGTTTTTTAACTTCTAACCAGGATATGTGAAATACAACATTTTCCCAGTGTTATTCAAATAATGTTCATATATTTTTTCTCTTCTGTCATTAATTGTTTAATATTCATTTTAAGGGTACTGTGATGTAATGCAGATGTAATTTATCAGTTCTTATACTTACTTATTAATTAATGTGTCTATATTTAACTCTATTTGTAAATACAATTATTTTTAAACACAGAAATTGCCTAAAATAAATGGAATTTCATCTTTAAAGTATATTCTAATGAAAATTATTTTAAATGCTTGGAAGCATATTTATAATCAAAATTATCTGTAACGTTTTGTAATAGCAGAATCATTGCATACTAATGAACCTAGATGTTTTTTTTAAGAATTAGGAAAAAATAATGGTAATCTACGGATGATAATGATGAAATGTTATTAATAACTTGATCACACTTTATCAAAACAACTTTAAAATCAATAATCACATTTTATAATATATCATTATATAAAACAGACAAAACTCTCCATACAGTAGTGCCACTCAGTGCAACTCAGAGTAATCAATGAATGCCAGATGGTTTGTGCATAAAATCCCTATCTAATTCCTACTCATCCAATATTCCCAGAGTAGTTTCTAGTTTGTGGCTTTCATCAGTGAGGAATCTTGGATCTGAGAGGACTCAGATTCAAGTTCCTCACTGATGAAAACCGCAAGGTAGAAACTGAGCTTGCACTCAGTGGCACTACTGTAAGGAGAGTTTTTCCTGTTTTAATAATAGTTATGAGCAAGCATAAAAATGATGATCATGTGATATATATATATAATTGCTAATTGGTTCCTAACCTGAAATTCAATGATAGTCGATTAAAATGGTTTTGAAGATACTATAAACGAAGTGGGAGATCGCATCGCACCGCACCGCACTACCAAGGGCGCCATCTGGTATTTGAGCCTAGAAAAATTTATAAAGTAGGCAGATACGCGCTGTTAGGATTCCACTTTATTTACATATTTAGATCGTTAGCCCATTGTCACTAGCTCAGTGGAGACGCAGAGATAATAAAATATATAACCTTAGATATAAAAAAATAATAAAAGCCACTACCAGAAATTAACACAGAAAAATATTTATTTACGCACATATAAAATCATTCTAAACTCGAGGAATAAGTTTAACATTTAGATTTTTATCTTAATTTTTAATTTTACATTTAAAATAGCTTGCTGTAATGTTTAATATTTCATTTAGAGGGTCGGGTATGAATAGGCTACATAGATCTGCATTTGAAAAGACAATATTCTTCCCTTATTTAACCCTAGGCTAAAAGTTCAAAGTCAAACTGACGCCAATCATCCGATACATTTATGTATTCAATGTAGCATGAAAATACAACGGCACTAAATAGACTATACTGTCAGGAATGCACATCTGAACAGTATAGTGAGAAGACATTGTTGCTCTCCACCACCAGGAATGCTACTTCTGATGGTGAGTAGAACAATAAACATAAAACTCCATAGGAATGGATTGCGTCTTGCATCTTACTATCCAATTCCATAGGCAACAGAGGGTGTGCGGCGTATATATGTAATCCTGCACGTGGCGGATCTCCTGCTACATTTACTACCTACACAAATATATCGAAACCATTGAGCCAATTCAACCACGAAACAAATAACCTAAGATTACCCTCCCTTAATATAACCTTACAAAACTATATAGCCGTTCACGCCCGACTTAAATTTATCATTTAGATATGTTCGCACAGATAACTTTTATACAATTTGTTTTAAAATATTAAGTATAGATCGGCTGCACAGATTCCATGGTCAAAAACATCCAAATTAAACACAATCGATCAAAATACAAAATCATCGACAATGTCAATTGCAAAAAGGGAATACACAAAACCCATGGCACTCACCATAAGGTGCCTGCATTAACATTGTTGACCTATATATTCTAATCGACTGTGAAAATCTCAACAGCATCAACCGCTAACGAATCTATGCAACGTCCATACCCAACTTTAAATTTTATGCATTTAAAATTTAAACAATAAATAATTTATACAATTAAAATGAATGGAAATGATTTTTTATCAATAACAAACATATAAAATTAAACATCAATTGATTTTAAACTTAAAGATCAGATAGAAATTCCATTTTTACATTTAAATTGCTTGCACGAAAGTTCTTAATTATGTAAAAAAAATTTTAAGTTCATTGTTAATAGCTTACGGAAGAAGAGTCCAGGTTCTTGTTTTTCCACGGAATCCTTGTTTGAAACCCGATCAGATGTTCCGGAGGTAGCATTAGCTGGTTCATTTCGGTATCACAATCAGTTCATTTTTTAAAATAGAGAGAGAGTGTGTGATATGTGCGTCTCTATCACCACTCTCAAAAAAAAACCCACTGGAACTGCCCAATACTCAATATTTCTCCTTTTTATATTATCCACACGGATTCAAACAACAAAACGTCACCAATCCATCACTTTCGTTAGGGTCCGAGCCAAGGCTTGGTGCTTCCATTGGTCAAGCTAATTTCTCTTATCTAATTTCCATCTGACCCTTTAATTACATAAGAGCCTTGAGGGCTAGCTTGTTTTTCAAATAATAAACAATCATTTCCATTTATAGATTACAGGAATTAATTAATACCTGTTTTTATTTTAACTTATATTAAATATTTTAATATTTAACTCTTGTATTTTTTTATCAAAAAAAAAAAAATACGTTCAAATACTTTTTTTTATTTATATATAAAAAAAAATATTTTTAAAGTTTAGCATCTGTGCGAATATATATATTTAACAACATTTTAATTTTAGTGTTTAGTTTTTTTATAGATTTTTAATATATTTATTTTTATTTGCGAACTTTGTTTTTCTTTTAAATTAATGTAACGACATATTTATATATCGTTACAATATATATATATATATAATTGCTAATTGGTTCCTAACCTGAAATTCAATGATAGTCGATTAAAATGGTTTTGAAGATACTATAGACTTTTTCAAAACTAATTACAAGTATTTTAATAATTTAATAAGTTATCTTTTTACATTTGCAATTTATTAAATTTAAAAATGTAAATCTTTATAATTAGGGACATAGAAATAGGTCTGATATTTTTAATGTCAGTTGCACCTCGATTCTTTTTAATAGAGATTCTGAATATCTCTTTTTTCTTTTGATAAACTTTAATAAACCAGATTTCTGATGTTTAGACATGAATTAATCTATTCTTTACTAATACATATATACTTGTAATTTATTCTCTCAAATGTATTTCACATCTCTAACAAAAGTTTAATTTTGTAACCACATATAATACCTCAATAAAATGATTTTTTTAAAAAAATTCTTTATAATTAGTTTTTTTTTTTAAAAAAAAACCATACAAACAATATATGGGGTATATGGCACCTAATTTTGGGATTTTGAAATATTTTTCTAAACTAAAACATAAACTAATTTTGTTTAATAAAGTTTTTAGTTCAAAACATGGGATTAATAGTCATTTTCTAAATACAAATAATTCCTTACTTATATAAATTATATAAAACTGGATTTATATAAAAACTTTGTCATATATAAAATACAAAAAAAAAAATTTGATGTATATTTTATGATAGACATATGTTATTGTTTATCTCTTTAGAACACCTCTTGTAATTGATGGGTGTTTCCCTCAGAAAAACTATGGCTGTTCTGCAGCTTTAGATGACAGTTTTAACATTATCATAAGTGATAATAATGTAGATTTTCTTTATAGTGTAGATTTACCCATAAATGATTTTATTGATTTTTTAATTGAACAAAATCTGAAGAAATCAGTACCTTACACACAGCATCTAACAACAAAGGCTTTACTGTATTATTCTCTAAGGAAAGATTTATTATAAGGATATCATTTCCTTCTTGATGACACTTCATGTAAACTCATCACTAAGGTTACCACATAATACAATGTTAGATGTTTTCAAATATTTTAATAACTATAAAGCTTAATATCAGATTTTAGAGCAGAATTTGACAGATTTGTCACAAACCTCACATTTTTAAAGAAAAAACTTAAAATAAAAAAGAATTCATTCATTTTTCAAAAGTGTTTAGACAACATCTGTACATGATATTTATGTTGTTCTTATTTACAAATCAGCTTTTAAATATTTAAAAAAGTCAGATGTAACTTTTAAAAATACTTTTCATTTACAAAATTAAGTTTAAAAAAATCGGATCCAATTTATTAAGTTTTGGTATAAAATAAAGATTTTATACAAAGTAAAAGTTGAGTATTTTCAAAAACTTTCACCAGGTGGAACAAATAAAAATGTCAGGATTCAAGAAGATTACATTTCAAAAACTTAATGAATATTATGACACTATTTTTCATCTGAATTTGAATTATATGAAAGCACATTTTATAATTTGCTTTTTTATTCTTTCTAAATTTCAATGTGGTTCAATATTTTAATGTCATTTAAGTATAAAGCTAAAAGTTTTACAAAGTTAAGGACAATTTATAGAATATTTTCCTCAAATGATAAGATAAAAATTAACATTTAGTAGTGGCAGAAAACAAGAATTATGAAACATTCTTGAACTGTAGACAAAATTTAAAGTTTGAACTGCTTAATCAAAAATTTAAAATGATAACAGCAAGTAGGAGTAATTATATAGATTCCAAAATCAATATGGATTTAAATAGATTAAAATGATTAGAGAAATCACAATTCTCTGATAATGTACCACTATATCATTTTTATAAAAGGGAAAAGATAATGAAGAAAAAAGATATTTACATTCTGTTTATTCACAATAAAACATTTCATATAGGATGTAGTAAGTTTTAATTATTTTTATGTTTTGAGTGAATGTGAATGAATGCATATGCATAGTAAATAAATACATATATGTGCTCTCTCAATGTATTACTAATATCAATATTATTTTTGGTTTTTAATTTTATTTATACTATAATATTAATTTATATATTGTACCAGTTGAAAAACCCACCAAAAGAACTGCAATTCAGATCCAAACTCAGCTGAACCAAAACTGAATTCAAACCCAACTCAACAGCTCAGATTAGTAGAAATCTAAATCGATGGCACAGTGCTATGCACCAAGAAACTAGCTCAATGGTTGGTGAGAATCAGAGACCCCTGAACTGACACTAATATTGGATAATCAATTAACTAAGATAATTTTTAAATCGAATCATATGAATATGTTCGGGTTGCCAATACAGACAGCGAGCATTAACATTAAAATAATTATGAATAAAAAGACTTAAGAAACCAAGTGTGTTTAGAAAATATTTAATAATAATAATTTTTTTGGTTTGAATTTTAAATAAAGATTAAATTAATTAATTCTAGTCCTTAAACAAAGTTTATAATTATAATACGAGTGGTGGTCCTTATTATATGCCAATGAGTATTACACAATATTTTGGAATTCTATGTCTATGCCCCCAACAAGAAAATAAAGGCAGATAAAGATATTCATTAGTAAAGGAAATTATTACTCTAATTTTATACGAAAGAATGTGATATTTATTTTCACAATCGCAAATCTATTCATGAAGAGCAAGATACGTATTTTAGGGCATAACTTTTAATCTTTATTAGAAAACTTATTTTGAGATATAATGGAGAATTTGTTGGACTTTAATTTAAATCACTTCATCACGAATTACGAGCATCAGAGCGGGCTTTACTGGAACAGAGAGGTAACGGTGCTGACGAATTATGAGCTATAAAGTGAAATTGAAAGACGATAGCTAGTCGATAATTGAAGTCCTATGGTGGCTTGATCTGACAAGTCTTATGCCCTTTGACTAATATGAACAGGAGAGGAAGTGCTTTCTTCCTCGATAATTTAAAATAACAGAAATTATCACCGACCAGCCTAACGGAGCGAAAGATAGCCCTACGCCAGCAATGTTGAAGATGATGACTTGCTAGTCACCATTTGAAAAATAAAACCCAGTGATAGAATGCTCTACGTGATGACTTGATCAATTTCATTAAAGTCAAACGAGCTTTTAACTAAAACTATTTTAATGCATTATAAAATTATATTCATCATGCCCCAAATATTGTGCCCCTCCTGAATATTAATAGACAGTGAAAACAATCTGAATTAGAATGTGTTTAGTTGATTCCTTTATCTACCCTTTTTACAAAAACATTTTAGATTATACGTGAATAAAGAAATATTGGTGAATACGAGAAAAAAACATTTTAACATTATATATATGAATATATAAACATTTGTATAAATTAGATAGGAGCTGGGGACATAGGTGAAAAACAGAGCTAATAATTTACTATAAAAATAACAAACATTTAATAAATTCTTTCGACTCGATGATTGATAGAACTGTATAAATCTAGTTCTAATGGGCAAGAATTATTATCAGAGTTAATATTATATTTTCTACGTAAGGCAAATAGAACAAAGGAGTTTATCGAGTCGAAAGATTATTGGCATATAATTAAAATAACAACATTAATAAATTACAGAAATATATATATATATATAATATAATAAATGAACCGCCAAGTAAGAAAAGAGAAAGTTTAAAGACTAGAGGTTGAGAGAACTATGATATAAATTTACAGTGGCATGAATAAAAGGTTTTATAAAGATTGTTACATTAAAGAATAAAAGAGCTCTAAAAGGGAGTGTAAAGTAAAGTTCGAAACTGGCTAGAAAGTTTAAGGTTCATTTGGAAACATATTACCCATTTCTTCTGGGGCTGGTTCTTAGTTTACACATCCAGGTTGGTAAAAAACATAGGCATGCATTTAGTCGATTACTTGAACAGCATTTTAGTGGCTTTTCATAATTTTAGCAGCATGATTGGTCCGGAAAAGATTCAGCAGCTTCATTGAAGATTTCAGGGGACTTCAGGAACCGGTAGCCAGATTCCTGATGTTTAGCCCCTTACCATGATAGGAACACTTTTTGAATTCATGATTTTGAACAGCACATAATTTACTGGCACTTTTCTGCAACAAAGATGGCTTCCCTTCCAAACTTTTCAGAGCTATATATACTACTGTATTTGATGCCTTCAGGCTAGTGCTTCTTTCATTATCAATGTTTTTAGATACATTCCTTCGATAAGGCTTTCAAACTCATTAACTTGAATTCATTTTCTAATTAGAAAATGAATTCTTTAAATCAGAAAATGATTTTAATTAGAAAATCCTTATCTTTTTTCTTCTAATTAATAAAACTTTAACTGTTGTTTTTGGAAAGGGAAAATCTGAAAGCTTATCGAAAGAATGTAGCTTTTAATCAATAAAACTTTAACAAATTATTTAAAAATAAAATCAAACATTCCCGACACAATGAAACTTTTAAACAATTATATATATTTAAATATTTACAAATATATACACACAATCCACGCAGTTATAATATATAAATTCATGAATAATTCTATCATGAATTTATTAATAGAATTGATTAATTTAAATCTGAAACTAATTAATTTTAATACGCATTTATGAAATAAATTATTCTTTATGGAAATTAGCGTGGATTGAACATATAAAGCTCCATTGCATCGGAAATTTAAGGTTAGAGCTAGGGTTTGAAGTGGGCTTATGGCTAGATGTCATGAAGCTAGGATCAAACTCAGATCTGACTGCTTCAATATGTATACTACTTGCAAAAAGAATTTTAATTTCAATCTTTTTAAACCTTTTCTCTAAACAATGTAATTCAAAATAAATACATACAAAATGTATATAAAGAAGAGCTTGGTTTAGTAGAAAGTTTGCTTAGCGTACCATAATGTTAAAGTATTAAACTATGCTTTTCTTTATATACATTTTGTATGTATTTATTTAGAAAAAAATCTGTTATATATGTTTGCATGTTACAAGTATTGTGTATTTGCAATTCAGTAAAATAATACACATTCTATTGAAATCAAAAGTTATCAACAAATTATGAGCTATTGTTCATGATATATGATGTATACATAGATAAGGGCTTGAAAAAAACTATAGTGGATGTCATAGCTCCACTACAACATTTTCTTTCATATTTAAATGATTTGCAGTAAAAATTGCAGAAACCTCATGCAGTTTTGTTGTTTTGGATGTTATGATGGTACTATGATCACTATAATTTCTCTATGTTATTTTTAAACCTATATTCAATCTTATATTGCCATGAGCAATATAAGATTACCACAGTTATAATTTTAAAATTATTAGTTGAAAATAAAAACTGAAGATGTTAGCAATATAAGGACCTTTTAAGCAAGGACAATAGTCAATTTGCATGATAATGGGACAAAGAAGGAAATTCTAGATATCAAAATAAGGATTTCTGATTTGCTGAATGTTTTATGCCAGAGAGAAATCAAAGAAACATCATCAAACAAAAAGAACCATTGTAACTTTCAGTGTCTTGTTTACAAATTAAGTTATGTATGCAATATTTTTATAAAAGACTTATTTTAAAGCAAAAACCTATACCACCAAATAGAGATTTTGTTTGAAACATTTACTTTTATAAAGACAACTCTTAAGAAGTTCAATACTGCAAAATGGAAACAGTTTCTACTGACAAACTAAAATTGCCATTATCAAAATAGTAAAAAAAATATATTTTTTAAAATTTAAGTAACAATAAATGTTATTTTATCTTTCAATATTTTTTTTCTTTTTTTTTTTGATGATAATAAATCCAAAATTTATCTTCATTTTAATAACACAGAATTCAAATATCGAATATTTCATTCTACTAGTTTTTTGAATAAATAATTTTATCCAATGATGTAAAGCACCATTGTTATGGACAAGAATTCCATTTAAAACTTTATTTTCATATTTTGTAAATGGAAAATATTAACTTTTAGAATATCTATCTTTTGCATAGCTCATATTTGTAATAAATAATATTACGATTATCAATATATTATAAAGAGAGTAAAGTTTAATTATAAAAATACAGTTTTAAATATGAAGAAAAATGTACAAAATTTTCACTAGAGCCGATTCAAAATAGAAAGGTGATATTTGCTGCTAAAAAGGTTAAATAAAATATTTTCATATTCAAGCACCATGCATAATGTAATAATTCAATTTACACTAGAACTCACAATAAACTTCATTTACATAAGAAAAGAATTTTATGTCTTATTGTCAATCAAAAAAAAACATTGAAAATATTTTTCTATTTATTAAATTTGAATTTTATTTTATTTTTTACAAAAATTGTATTTACCTTTAAAAAGTCAAATATTAATTTCTCATTATAATTTAAATAAAATAGTTTTCTTTTAAATAGTAAGAATGTTTTTCTGTAAGTAAATTTCCAATATTTAAATTTTTATCAGTTTTCTACTAATTAGAACTAATCTTATTTTTCCATTCTTAACTTTAAAAAAAGGACATTTTAGTATTCTTTATCAATCTCTCTCAACTTTTACCACCAAGATCAGTGAAAAATTAAATAATTTTTTATGGCTCAGCAATTTAAAAATATATTTCATAAATAAACTGAACTTCATATGATATATTATTTATTGTATTTGTTTTTTTATATTTTATATATAGAGCTCACAAAATAAGCTCTTAACAAGCTTATTTTGCAAGCTCTATATATAACATTTGTAAATACAAGCTTATTAAATTAGGTCATGTGACATCTGACTTGATTTTTTTGTAATTTTGTTTTTTATATTTATTTATCATAAAACATCATATCATAAATTGCAAGTTTTTATTTACATAATAATTATTAAATAAATTGAAAATGTAATAAGATATTAATTATTGTTCCCAACCACCAATTAAATTAATAGTTGTTGCATATTTGTTAAAATTGGTTAAAAAGATCCAACTAAATGATTTCTTAACTTCTAAGTATTGCATTTTTAATAAATATCTTGTTGAATATTACATTAACATATTTCACTGATTTTGTATGAAAACATTTTTTGAAATGTTATATAATTCATTGCCTTGATTTAAAACATTTGTAACGTTTTATTTTTTTCAGAAATTGAAGTTAGCATTCAGAACAATACCTTACTATGTCAACTGAAAGAAATTAATTGATTTGATTTTGTTAGCAGCTGCGAAGATTTTAAAATTTACATCCATTAAAAAAAAAGGTTTATCAAATGTTTTCCACAAGATTGTTGTTTGTTTTTTCAGCACTGCAGAGTGCTACTACATGTGAAATAATTTAAAAAGTTACTTATTTTATATAAAATTTTGTTAAAATGCCTTTTTCTGTTATTAATTCTCTAGCTTTCTTACGATCAAAATATTCTAGAGGATATATATTTTTCCTTATTCAAGAAATTTTATTTAAATATATTGTAAAGTTTTGATCATTAAATGATATCATTAGATATACATATATCTTTGAGGACCAATCAAATTTCTTTGAAGACTATCGTTGATCAGCATTATTCTGTAAATTTAATAATAATTTATTATAGAAAATTCAAGATCATTATGATATATATTTACATAGTGCGACGATGGTCAAACAAAAAATGTTTTCAATATAATTATTAGAGTTTACATCCTCTTAATTTATCTATTGTCATTTATTAAATTACTCAAGTTATCAAAAGTGTACAAGTGCACACACACATATATATATAATAGTAATAACAACAAGTCAGATGTCACATGACTTATATATAGCTTGCAATATGTAAAATTAAGAGCGTGCTAATAGCTCTAAACAAGCTTTTTTTTTTATTTATGATAAATGCTACTACAAGAGAAGGAATTCAAATCATTTTTATCTTGGATTGTCCCCATCCCCAGACCGGTTTCGACCTATGGGTCTCTTCAGTGAGGAGTTGGGACATTAGATCTAAAAAACCAACTCAAGCAAAGTATTTATCTAAAAGATAATTGTTAGAAGAAGATCTGAAACTTTTAGACATCTACATGTCTTTAAAGTCAGCTCTCCAACTGAAAAAATCATATGGGCCTGAACTTAATTCAGATACTCCATATATTAGTAGGCTTAGCTCTTTAATTTAGCTAAAGCCACAACAGCAAAATAATAATAGTAATAATAACAAGTCAGATGTCACATGACTTATATATAGCTTGCACTTACAAATATGTAAAATTAAGAGCGTGCTAATAGCTCTAAACAAGCTTTTTTTATGATAAATGCTACTACAAGAGAAGGCATTCAAATCATTTTTATCTTGGATTGTCCCCATCCCCAGACCGGTTTCGACCTATGGGTCTCTTCAGTGAGGAGTTGGGACATTAGATCTAAAAAACTAACTCAAGCAAAGCATTTGTCTAAAAGATAATTGTTAGAAAAAGATCTGAAACTTTTAGACATCTACATGTCTTTAAAGTCAGTTCTCCAACTGAAAAAATCATATGGGCCTGAACTTAATTCAGATACTCCATATATTAGTAGGTTTAGCTCTTTAATTTAGCTAAAGCCACAACAGCAAAATAATAATAGTAATAATAACAAGTCAGATGTCACATGACTTATATATAGCTTGCACTTACAAATATGTAAAATTAAGAGCGTGCTAATAGCTCTAAACAAGCTTTTTTTTTATTTATGATAAATGCTACTACAAGAGAAGGCATTCAAAATTGGAGAGCTGACTTTAAAGACATGTAGATGTCTAAAAGTTTCAGATCTTCTTCTAACAATTATCTTTTAGATAAATGCTTTGCTTCAGTTGGTTTTTTAGATCTAATGTCCCAACTCCTCACTGAAGAGACCCATAGGTCGAAACCGGTCTGGGGATGGGGACAATCCAAGATAAAAATGATTTGAATGCCTTCTCTTGTAGTAGCATTTATCATAAATAAAAAAAAAAGCTTGTTTAGAGCTATTAGCACACTCTTAATTTTACATATTTGTAAGTGCAAGCTATATATAAGTCATGTGACATCTGACTTGTTATTATTACTATTATTATTTTGCTGTTGTGGCTTTAGCTAAATTAAAGAGCTAAGCCTACTAATATATGGAGTATCTGAATTAAGTTCAGGCCCATATGATTTTTTCAGTTGGAGAACTGACTTTAAAGACATGTAGATGTCTAAAAGTTTCAGATCTTTTTCTAACAATTATCTTTTAGATAAATGCTTTGCTTGAGTTGGTTTTTTAGATCTAATGTCCCAACTCCTCACTGAAGAGACCCATAGGTCAAAACCGGTCTGGGGATAGGGACAATCCAAGATAAAATGATTTGAATGCCTTCTCTTGTAGTAGCATTTATCATAAATAATAATAAAAAAAAGCTTGTTTAGAGCTATTAGCATGCTCTTAATTTTACATATATATATATATTGCAATAGGAAATATGATACTATGATGTACTGAAACAATGAATAAATCCATGTATAAAAATAAATTATCTTCATTCAATATAATGAATCATCCACTTCAAGGATATTTTATCTTCATTATAAAAAAAATATAATAGAAATTTAAGTTTTCTAATTAGATTTAATTAAAATAATTATTATAATGATCAAAACACATATCACTTATATAACTATTTTATATAAGATAGCTAGATTATATTTCCTAATCACCATATATCAATTTTCATCTAAAACCATTTTATATGGTATCTGAACTACATCATACTTTAACTCTGAGTACCACATTTAATTTTTGAAAAAATAGCTTTGGACATATCCTAATTTTAAATCATTAACATATTAGCAATTCCCAAGCTG
Source organism: Epiperipatus broadwayi (assembly GCA_028023455.1). Lineage (NCBI taxonomy): Eukaryota > Metazoa > Onychophora > Udeonychophora > Euonychophora > Peripatidae > Epiperipatus > Epiperipatus broadwayi. The sequence continues at coordinate 8,660,142 of JAQFVV010000004.1, forward strand.
AGAACATGATTTCTCAGCACCAAAGCAAATTGTTCATGTACATATTTGGAGTACAAATGATTTTATATAATAAAACAATTTATTAAAAATAACCTTGATTGGTAAATGTAAACCATATCATTTCTTAATTTATTTTTCATCACCCATTAATGCATTATGATTTATAATTCAACATTTTAGGTTTAATATTAAAAACTTTATTTTATATAATAAATTAATAAATTGCATTTGATTTAATAAAAATATATGAATATAAAACATTCTAAAATATTATATTTGAACTTTCCAAATATGGAAAAAAAATTAAAAAAAATACATTAAGAGAACACTGTTTTCTTATTGGATAATTACAGCAACCTTGATAAAAAAATAAATTAAAATCTTGCTTAATGAAATTTCATATTGAAGCAGTCGGATCTAAGTTCGATCCTAGCATCATGATATCTCACATGTACCCCACTTCAAACCCTAGTACTAACCATGAATTTCCGAATGCAATGGGGCTTTATACGTTCAATACACACTACTTTCCTTAAAAAACAGTATTATATAAATGTGTGTTAAAACTAACTAGTTTGACATTTAAACTAATCAATGTCATTAATAAATTCATGATAAAATTATTCATGAATTTATATATATTATAACTGCATGGATATATACATTTATAAATATTTAAATATATATATTCGTTACAAAATTTTATTGCATCGGAATGTTTTATTTTACTTTTAAACAGTTTGTTCAAATTTTAGTGATTAAAAGCTACATTCTTTCGATAAGCTTTCAGATTGTCCTTTTCCAAAGACAATGGGGAAAGTTTTATTAATTAGCAAAAAGGTAATAATTTTAAATGTAAGGACGGTTCCTAATTAAAATCATTTTTTAGATTTAGAAATTCATTTTCTAATTAGAAAATGAATTCAAAGTTAATGAGTTTGAAAGCCTTATTGAAGGAATGTATCTAAAATCAATTAATAAAAATCTGTAACTTAGATAATGCAAGAAGCCTAGCCTGAAGGCATATAAATTTGGAATAGGCAGAAAACCAGAGGACAGTATAAATAGCCTGGAGAAGTTTGGAGAAAGAGAAGCCATATTTGTTTTAAAGAAGTGCTACTAAAATCTATGTGCATCTTTAAATTATGAATTTCAATAGTGTCTCCAACATGGTGAGGGGCTAAACTTCGGGAGTCTGACTGCTGGGCCCAAAGTCCCCAGAAGATCTTCGAAGAAGCTGCTAAACTAAACTTCTTTCACACCAATCGTGTTGCCCAAAATCTGAAAGAATCAATCAACATGTCATTCAAATAATTTACAAAATGCGCGCCTACGTTTCAACCGAATCGGACTCTGCCATGTGAACCAAGAAACCATGCATGGAAGGACGGGTAAAATTTTTCCTTTTGAACCGTAACTTACTGGCCAGTTCTGAACTTTAAGTTAACACACCTTTTGAGCTATCAACTGTAAAATTTGCTTTTTATTTATGCTATCTTAAGTTATGTAGTAATTCTCTTAATCTCTAGTCTTTAAAATTAATACTTTGTTAAATTTCTCTTTCTCACAATGGTGGTTCATTTATCTAACCTTACTATATATTTATTAAATAATTATTAATATTTATTTTTATTATATGCCAATGATCCTGCGACTTGATGATAATCCCTTTGTGTCATTTGCCTTATGCAAGTCATATAATATTAAGTCTTATAGTAATTCTCGCCCATTAGAACTAGATTAATACCATTCTATTAATCATCAAGTCAAAAGAATTTATTAAATGTTTACTATTTTACTAATGGCTAATAATAAATTATTAGCTCAGTTTCTAACCTCTGTCCCCGGCTCTTTTATCTAGTTTACAAATATTTATTTATATATATATAATGTTAAAATGTTTTGCAAAAAGGTTGATAAAGGAATTAAATGAATATATTCTAATTTAAATTTTATGCTTTCTATTAATATTCAGGGAGGGCATGATGTTTGAGGCATAATTAATATAATTTTAAAATTGCTTTAAATAATTTTAGTTAAAAGCTTGTTTGACTTTAATTCCATGATCAGGTCATCATGTAGAACATTCTTTATATAAAATGGGTTTTATTAATTACACTCGATGATTATCGAGTCATCATTTTTGAACGTTGCTGATGCGAGCCTTCTCATGCTTCGTAAGCTTGTCTCAGTGATATTCATGATATTTTAATAAATAGGAAGAAAGTACTTCCTCCCCCACATGTCTTACATTGAAACACCAAAGGTTCATGGCTATGATCCGGCCTGGCTTTCCCTGTGTTCCATGTCTCCTTGATAGGGCATAAAGACTTGTAAAACACAAGCCTCCTCCTACTTAAATCACCGACAAGCCATTCTCTTTCATATTCATTTTTATAGCTCATAAGTCATCAGCACCATTATTTCTCAGTTCAAATAAAGCCCCACCCTCATGCTCGTAAATCGCGATGAATTGATTTTATTAAAGTCAAACAAATTCTTATTCATTTCTAATTAAATAAGTTTCCTGTTAAATAGTAAAGTTATGCCCTAAAGACGTATATTGGTCTTTGTGAATTGACTAAATCTCACTCTTTCTTTTGGAATTAGAATAATAATTTCAGTCACAGCCGAATACCTTTATCTACCTTTATTTTCTTGTCGGGGGCATAGACATATATAATCATCCTAGAATATTGCGTAATAGTTATTAGCATATAATAAGGACTGGCATTCTTATTGTAATTATAAATTCCATTTAAAGACTAGAGGCAACCTATATAATCATGATCTAAAAGTTGAACAAAATTATTATTATAATTGAACATTTTATTAACACATTTGGTTTTTTAACTTTCTTTCTTATTCAATAGCTATTTAATATTAATGCTCACTGTCTGTATTGGCAACCCAAACATATACATATATGAGTTGACTTAGAAATATCCTTAGTTATTTTATTATACATTATTAGTGTCAGTTCAGGGGTCGCAAATCATCATCATCTGTTGAGCTAGTTTCTTGGCACATAGTCATGTACCATCAACTTAGGTCATCCATTGATTCGATCTGAGCTCGTGAGTTGGATTTGAATTCAGTTTGGTTCAACTGAGTTTGAATCCGGCTTTGAGTTTAGGTTGTTGTGGGTGGTTTTTTGACCGGTACAATATCTAAAACCCAAATGATTTATTAAGTCATCATAAAGCTATCAACTAATATTTTAAAATTTAAGCTGCATTTATAATTATTAAAATATAATATATGTGAACTCTAACTTTTCTGAGTATGGACTATGCTCTTGCAGCATCCATGTGTTCATGGCTTTACCCCTCTCTAACCATTATTTTTAACATTGTTTTGTTGAATTTCCCAAACTGTACTAAATGGTGTTGCCACCTTAAGATTTTTTTTACAACTAATAAGTCAATAATATTTAAATTTAGTGCTAGAACAATGAGATAAAGTCTGTCTTCTAAGGCACTGGTTGGTTGTTTCTTGTTCTCTCCACAAGAAAGTGCACATCAATAATTTTGCAATCACACTTTGGTTATCATTTGAGAAAAAAAAATCTTCATTACAATATAAACTTTGACAAGAATGGAAGTTATTTCGTTAAAATAATGGAAAATTTATAACAACTAGTATAAGGTACACCCAAATAAGATTTCATTTCTATATATATATATTCAAAGGAAAACAGAAAATTAAGATCATTTATTTATATATAAATTTTGAAAAACAATTCATTAATAATTTAGAGATTGTGTTGTTTTTTTTTGTATTGGGAGAATGCTTATATCATAATCCAAATGAAATATATATGAAATAATTAAGTTGATTGTTCTTCCATTACCATGTTGACATCACAATAAAGCACTTTTATATATTTCAACTATTAAAAAAAAAAGCTTTTTCAAAGGTATGTGCAAGACCAGGGTCTCACAGAGGATGAAGAGAAGCAGATGTCCTGGGCATCATAATATTGGGGCCTCAAAATGGCAAGTTAATATATTTTTAAAATATAGACTTATAGTAAATCATCAACTTTGAAACACTGTAGTCAGCCACCACATATATAAATAAACAACAACCAGTATTTTCTGTTCTCTCTACTAGATTACAATATCTCTAAATGCAAAATGGTGTCACCCCAAATTCCTGTTTTATCATGGCATTTGGCCTTTCCTGAAATTTTATGTTTTAATGCTGCAAGAGCTTGGCTATTTAATTCAATGTTACAGTTTTGACACTAATACATGCATATTCTTCATTAAATTGTTTATAGCAATCATTAATGTTCTATGAAGTTTATTACTGCATTTTTATTGTTTTGATAAGTTATTTTCATTTTATAAAGTGTTTTAATATTACTACAAGTTATATTGAGAAAGTCAACATTCTGATGTGCATTATTCATTAATTCTTAGATCTAGTAAAAGTAGTAAATGTTAACTTTACTTCTTCAAATTAATTTTAATGTATTTATAGGATTTCTACAATGAAGAAATATTATGAAAATGGCACAACCAAGAGACCGAAGAAAAAATGAGAGAGGTCTGCAATAGAAAAATTGGGTTCAAAAATGAGTTTTTTCTGTAATGAAACATTCAAAGAAAAACCAGAAGTGTTATTTGAAAAAAACAAGCAGCAGTAATAGTAATGCAATTACAATAAATTATCCAAAAAGAGTAATTGAAGTAGACATACAAAATCCTGAGTGAATAAGAATAGATAATGAAGGAACTTTACCAAATTCAAATCCGAATAATGAAACAGTAATTTCAAAAAAAGGATTGGTGAATATTGAAACCTTAATTATTCTTGATAATGGAATTCTTGATAAGAATAATCCAGATTAATTAAAATGCTTTACATATAATTTGATTTCAAAAAGACTTACAATCAGTAAAGTTTGCCATAAAGAATGGCTGTGTTTGAGCATCCAAATAAATCAATTTATTGTGCACCATGTTATATATTTTTTTTAAAGCACACATCTGTTTTCATATTTAACTGATAAATTGAGATATACTATTCAAATTAGTTGTAAAAAACTGTGTCATCACATACCATCTCACAAAAATTATATTATGAACTAAGAAAATTATATTTTATGGAAAAATTTACATAAAAAGGCTTTAGAAGATAAATAGAAAATTTGCTTATAAAAAAAAATTAATGAGCATGCCAACCTTTGGAAAAATTTACTGGAAAACTATGAATCTGTTACCGCATTGGAAGTCCACATAATAGTAATATTTGTGAAATAATTGAATTGTTAAATAAAAAATATGATCCAATATTAGCAATGCATGTTTCAAAAATTAAAGGTGCACAAGAAGAAAACAAAAGAATGCAAATTTACTATCTTTCGACAAGAGTACAGAACAAATTTACTAATATTTTCAGTTTATTTGTTCAAAGTGCAATTATTGAGGAAGTGAAGAAGAATAAATATTTTTTTATTATTACTAATGCAACTACAGACTCATCCCATAAGAAACAGACAGCATTAATAATTCAATACATCAAGTTTAGTGAATTGTAATTTTCAGTTGAAGAAAGATTCATATGCTTTGAATACTTCTCAAATAAAACAGGTCAAGAAATAGCTACTCAATTATTAAATTTACTTTGAGAATTAAAACTGAATTATTAAAATTATGTGGGACAGGCTATGATAACAGAGTCTATATGGCAGGAAAATATAATAATGCAGAAGCAATTGCACATTCTCTGGTTGTGGCAGCCACACTTTAAATCTGGTAAAAGTAGATTATGCAGAATGTTGTAAAGAAGCAATAAATTTCTTTGGTATAGTCCAGAAAATTTACAATTTCTTCAGTGGAAGTCCAAAGAAATGGGAGATTTAAAAAAAAGCACTTATCAAAGTATTCGTTACATAACATATCAAAAAACAAGATAATCAGCAACAAAACTAGATGCAGTAAAACTAGTAACTTTAAACTTGAAATCTGTATAATCTGCTTTGAAATAAATCCACTAATAAAATTTTATGAATCATTACTTCTTTCATATCATTACAGAATAGTTTTATAATTATAAGAAATTAGTAATCATTAGATATTAGTGAAGATAAAATAGATTTTTTTACAAAAAGAAAAGAATAATTAGTTCAAATGATTATAAAAATTAAGTTGCACTGATATCTAATTGATATTCATGATTATAGACAACTGGATTCTAGATTAAAGTAATAAAATCACACTATTTATTATATGTATAGTTTAAAAACATCTATGTACATATTTTTTGCATACTTTTCAATACTTGATCATTGGTTAAGTAATCTGATGGAACAACATTGCTTACTATACCAATATTTTATTCATTTTTTTTTTTTTTTTGAAAAAATAGTTTTAATATAAACTATTACAGCAAATTTGCAAGTTTTGAAGAGTCCATTATCTAGTGCCTATATTTTATATTATACAATTATTCATTTTTTTTTAATTGAGCAAACTAATTTTCTAATTAAATTAGCATTTAAATTCAGTAGATTAAACAATATATTTAATAAAAATATAAATTCTTAATTTTTCTATAAAAAAAGGCTTATTAAATTTTTCAACGATTTAATTTATATCATTTTTTTTTTTTTAAAAAAAAAAAAAAAAAAAACGATTTAATTTAAACAGGGAAAAAAACATTTTTATTGTTTTTTTTCTTGTCTATTAGCATTGTGCTTAATTTATTGACATATGTCTTTATTATTTCTTATTTTATTTTTAGGTTCTTAAATTAAATCAATATTTTTTATATCAATTTCAGTTTGTGATTACTTAGTAAAATTTGAAAAGAAGAAGAAACAGAAATGATACAAAAAGATATAGTCAAAATTAAATGAGAAAAGATGATAAGCAAATTGATTTCAGTTTAGTAATTGCAAAATACATAACAAAAAGAGAGAATAGTTAATAAATTAATGTAATTATTAAAAATAATCTTAATATAAAAATAGCCTATTAAAAGTAGCAAACTGAGATTTTGATAAAAGAAAATTGGGATAAAAATTTAAGAACAAGTTTGGAATGTTTTGGATTTAATTTTTATTAGCAAATAAATAAGATTCATAATAACTAATCTTTTGTACATTAATGATAAAAAAAACTTTTTATCTGATCGAAATAAATTTGAAGTTTCAGCTACATTGGTTCCAAATGTCATCATTAGTATTAATTCTGAATTTATACTCTATATTTCTCATCATCATAAATAACCCATAAAATAACAATAAGAAAAAAGAAAGAAAAAGGTGAAGAGAAAAAGAAAAAAATAGGAGGAAGAGGAGAAGGTTTATTGTTCAGAGGTTTACAAAAAAGTTCAAATACAAAAAGTGAGAGAATTGCATCTTAGTCTAGGGATCTTAAATTCTAGTCTTTCACCCTACAACTGCAGCAGGGAAAAAGTGAGAGAGAGGAAAGGAGAGGGAGAGAGAGAAAAAAAGAGAGAGAATGGTGAAATGCAATAAAAAAAGTTCTATAAAAAAAATCAACTTTATAACATTTTTTTTATTAAAAAAATATATAGATTATGCTTTTAGATCCAAAATGTTTGCTGATATTGATAATGATGATATTAATAGAATGAGAAATAAATGTATTTTGGTCTCCCTATTATATTTTTTAAACTATATTAAAATAAAAAATTAAGAACTAGAATTATGCATAATAACAATAATATAAATTTACTTCATTATTGTTATTACATGTAATTATTTTTCTAATAAATATATATCATTATTTATAATTATTAATTTTCTATTTTCATATATATTGTTTATAACTTCTTTCATATACACTTTAATGCAAAAAATGTTTTTAATAAAACTTTTTTATTTTCCTGACAGTTTGACTGTCCAGCAAAGGAAGTTTAAGAAAGCTTTGATGAAGACTGCTGGACAGTTGAAACTGTCAGGAAAATAAACAAGTTTTATTAAAAAATTTTTTTGCATTAAAGTGTATATGAAAGAAGTTATTATAAGCAATATATATGAATATATGAAGAAATGCAAAAAAAGTAAAGGAGAAGAATAAGAGTATATACTTCTAATTTCTTATTTTAATAAAAATAATTATATTTAAAAATGCAAAGATATATACTAGCATCCTATCCAGATGTGAAACACATTTCAATTATTTATTTGTTTGTTTTTACATAATGAATTTATTTTGGACTTATTTTTTCTCTAGATAAACCTAATAATTGGAAGAAAATGCTGTGTATACTTGTGAGAAATAAAAGCCTTTTATATACACACAGATACATTGAAAAAATGTTATACTTTTTAATATTTTATACCCCATTTGTTAGACATGTTCCAACTACTGTAAAATTAATACTTAATTATATAATAACATTATAATTAAAAACAGCTCACTCTTACATTTCAAGCATATTGGCGGAAATGAATCTTTTAATGTCCTTCAACCAATAAGATCACTTTGGCCTTGAATACAAAAAGATAAATGGTTAATAAAATGAATATTATCATACTTCTATATAAAAAACATTATTGGTATAATTGAATTATATTAAATTTAACATCTATTTATAAAGCTAAATAAAGTGTATTTATTGAAAAGGGATTGTTGTTAAAATAGCACTTGCAAAATAAATTTATGTAATCACATTACAACTTTGAATAAATGTAAAGATAATAAAATACTTAGGTTCATTAGCCAATATATGATTAATTTTCTTAAATAAAATTATTGGACATGGAACATTTTTATTACTAGTCAATTCAATCTACTAGTGCTGCAATAGCCTATCTTCCAACTAAGTATCCATTATATGTTGACATAGAGGTTGGATAAAATTTTAATCATTTTTCAGCTTGTTTTTTGAGTATAATCTAATCTAGCTAATCATTTGATGGTGGTTATTAAATCGATAACTAGTTATTCTTAGAATAAAACAAGAATAAAAAATTGGTTCAATTCTTGCTAATTAACAATTTTTAACTAGTGAGTAATGCCTTCCCCTTTACTGCTTCTCTATGAAGAAGCAAGAGGCTTTAAAGAGAATTTTTGCAGCCACCTATTAAAAGATTTTTAAAGCTACATACAACCTGTAAGTTGGTAGAGTATTCTTAATAAAGAGACCGTCACACATTTACAAAAGCTAACTCTTTTTTTACTAAACTAATAATTTATAGAGCAATTTTAACTATAAAGTATCCTAAAAAAAGTTTATTGCATTTAATTGTAATATAGAGATAAAGAAAATTTTTATATTCCACATTCAGGAAGTATATTAATTCGAAATGTTTTTATGTTTTCATTTCAAATCATTGTTCCTTCTGGTTTTCTATAAATGTAAAAGTTGAATAATGATAAAGACAAATGCCTTTGTTTTGTATTCTGCTAAAGACTTGAGAATACTAGGGACAGCAAGAAAAAATTACAACTAAATAGAAGATTAAATTAAATATGAAATTCAACATGAACACATTAAAATTGTCATATTTTGGCAATATTAATAAAAATAGTAATGTACAAAAAGCTATAGTCGAAAGATTTCTGTCAGTGATATGGTTGGACTCCATCACAATCGTAAATATGCTCTAGAGGAGCTGAAAAACAAAATATGTAACACCGAATGATTGCCATTCAAATGCTCACCAAGAATTTTATTTTATAATGAAAATCAAGTCTCTTAATATATATATATGATTTAGAGTAGTAGTCGAGTAACAAACTGATAATTGAAGATCCCCATATCACAATTCAATTTGTCACTTTTGGAATTAAAACGTCATATGATTTCTCACATTTTATTTTTTTAAGCATTTAAATAACTCTTGTTTTCTTCTACCCATTAAAACTGTCTTAAAGAATAATTAAACAGAACATAAAATATAGTAAGCATAAGCTTAAAGTTATTATATTTTTTTTCTATTATTCAAAGCAAATTATTTTCAACAAATTAAAATATCTATCAGAAATATTAATTTAAAACCATTTACTAATTTTATTTATTTTTTCATTCTTAGAATAGGAGAAGAGGGGGATTTCTTTTAAATCACCCAACTCCAGTTAATAAAGCAAATTAATTTAGAAGAAAAAATATCTAAATAATCATAATAAAATCTGTCTAGCGTTAAAGACTAGCTAAAAAGAATAAAAGTATGTAACTTTTTGGGGGGAAAAAATAACCAAATTAATATTTCTCACCTGACGAACCCTGCAGGGTTAAAAGTATTCATCACATTATCAAAGTCAAATACATCATTTTTGATGACATCATCAAAGTTTGTGTTTAGTTGTGGAGGGGAAAAACCGGATCATCAAATATAAATTTAATCAGTAATTGCTGCTTTCATTTATCATTAATACGGCTTCAGGTATTGTTTCCATGGTGATAAAGCGAGTATAATCTCATACAACACCACAATAGGTTAAATTTGTTGAGAGAATCAAGACAATCTGTGATTACACACATTTGTGATGTCATCAATAGCTTCAAGGTCAGAATTATTCTCGCTATAGAAAAAAAATAAATTAAGTAACTAACATCTCCATCAAATAAAAAAAAAAGATGTCAAAATTTTTTATTTAACTGTAATTGATAATCAATCATAAATGAAAACAAATAGTAAAAATAGTAAATGTATTGTTTATGAATCGATATACGTTTGTATGCGTATATATAAGATACAACTGTTTTAAAGCTAAAAGCTGGATAAAATTAGACCATAGCACTTAAGTTTTTCTATAATAACCAATTATAACTAGGGTCATTTTCTCGGAGAAGAGTGACATTTGATGACCCAAACAGCAGTTTGAAACTTCCTAAAATTGACACGACTTTTTTTTTTTTTACTTTTTTAGTTTCATAAAAAAAAATCAATATTTGCATAAATTTCTTTAATTATTAAAAGTTACAATAAATATCAAGTGGCCTTTAAAGACGTTATTCAAGGCAGCAGCAAAAGAACAAGGCTATAAGGTGCTAAGAATCTCCTGATTGTATGTGTAAGCTGTCTTTCAATGATGATCATTTATTTGGCTACTTATAATCGCAGATCACTTCATGTGAAAAAAGACTATATGGATTGAAGTCAAATATTATGATTTTAAGTCAAATATTAAATGAGACAATGTTGTATTTTATGAAGTTAGAGAGAAAAAAGAGACAACTGATTTAAAAAGTAATCATATAGTCTTTTCATTATAAATAAAAAATGGAAGAAAAATATTGTGAAGATTAATGATAGATATATCAGGCAGAATGGCAGGATTAATTATTCAGATTAAAGGAAGATGCTAAATGTAGATCATTCAGACTTATATTCCAACAAGTTCTCATTGTGACAAAGAATAGATTATTTATATATCAAAAAGTATAAAATGCTTTTGATAATAAATATTCAAAATTTCCATAGTAATTTTGATGTTAGAATTGAAAAATGACTGAAACATAAAACTGCTGAGAGTAAATTTGATTATAGTAACAGAACTGAGGAAGGACATTTACTTATGGATTTTGCAAAAAAGAAAAAAATGTATGTTATGAATTCTTTATTTGAGAAAAATGCTAAATAAAAATTGATATGGAAATATCCAAATAAATATACTTTAGTATTGAATTATATTTTCCTAACAGAAAATATGTATTTTAAAATTGTAATATTTTTTAATAGAATCAACACAGGAAGTGATAATTGATCAATAAGGTGTAAGTATGTATTAATGCAAAATCAGAAAGATGGAAATTGTCATAAAAGGCAGTATTAATATGTGATATTGTTAATATTAAAAACTCCACAAATAAATTGACATCAGAAGTCTCCTAATCACTTTAAAATACTGATAGACTTAATTATAATCACTGTCACACTATTAATAACTGCAATAAATATAGTTGGCACACAAAAAAGATAAAAGCAATTCATGGTAAATTTATAAGTGAGACAAGGTAAAGGAATGTAAAAAAATTTTTAAATGTTCTATTAGAAAAATTGAATATCTTGATTACTGTCAAATTATATAAGAAGCAGTACATAATGATATAAGAAAATACAACAATGAATTGATAAGGAAAGCTATAGAAAAGAATCAAAGTTTCAGAGCTATAAAACAATGTCTTGGTATTAAAAGAAATGTTAGAAGTATTTGTAAAATGTGGTAGTTTTACAAAGAATTATAGTATATAGTATAGACAAGTGCTTTAAAATGCTGGTTAAAGAAGCTATTAATAGCAAACAATCAAAATGAGTTAATCTAGGCTAAGCGCTTTCGAGTTTTTATCCCTTATAATCATAGCCAAAATAGTAAAAGTTGTTGTGATATTATTAAATGGTAATATATGCAAATGTATATGTAAATTAATCAGCTTGTCCATTTTCTGGAGATAGCAAAGCATGTGTTGCATCTTCTAATAAAGAACAAAAATACAGAATAACCACTCTAATAACATTTTCAGAATTGCTAAGTAATTTACGTATAAGAATGAGATATGCAATTACATTTATATAAAAGATAATACTCTAGCAAAACAAATTTAAATTATTAATGATATCTTAAAAAAAGTGGTGAAAAAATATTTTTTTTGCCAAAGCTATATACTAAATAAATAAAAGGTAAAATATAATAGAAGAAAGAGTAGTAATATAGATATTTAAAAAAAATTATAAAAAAGTTATTAAAATTTACAAAGCTATTAGTTCTAAATAAAATCGTTTTTAAGACAAAAATAATTCATCTATAGCAGATTTTGGATTCTAGTCAACTAAAATAACAAGTTGGATTTAAAAGTGTTTTTAGTACAGTAATCATATTCAAGTTTGAGGGAAAAAATATAGAGGCCAATGAACATTTGTTGCTCATATGCTTTGGAATTGTGCATTATGAAAAACCATCAATTAAAAAAAAAAAACATTTTTATAAAGCATAAAGCTCTTGATAATTAAGATGATTAAATTTCTTGTTGATACTAAGATTATCACAGAAAAAGAGGTAAGTGGAGATAATTGAATATCTCCAAAACTTTTTACAACAGTTTTACAATATTTTTTTTTGTGAAAATAGGAAGCTAAAATATAATCTAGATTTTGCAGATGATGTTGTTTTTGCAATAAATTTTTCAAAAATTCCAGCAAATGTTGCAAAAGTTATCAGGCGAAAGTAAAAAGTAGGAATAAAGAAATATGCTAAAAAGACAAATAATATTCCAGAGATTTTTCAGAAGAAAATCAAGATTCCTAATGATGAATTAGAAGTTAATAACTACAAGTACCTTGTCAGATTATTAATAATGAAAACATAATGGATGAACTCAATCATAGAATTAAACTTGGAAGGAGTGTTTTTGAGAGGAATAATTTGATATTAAAAGGAAATATGTCTATATAAAAAGTAAAGTTGTAACTAAAGATGGTTTATTAGTTCTTATTTATGTATCTAAGACATGGGAACTTAATAGAAAAACAGTCCAGAAACTTCAGACTATACAATAATATATGGAAAAATGTATGTTGGGAATAACAAAAAATGAAAAGTGAAATATCTCTGGAAGAGAGCAAATAACTATTACTAATATTACTGAAAAAATTGAGACTAAAATGGGACTGGGATAGACATATTGTTAGATCAGATAATAATAGATAACCTAGATTCCAAAAGTTTATAAATAACTTAGAAAAGATAATGTATGAGATGGATGGATGGATTAAGGAAGTTTGTTGGTATGATGCAGAAAAATGAAGCTATAGATCTTAAATACTGGATTAAATTTGAAGAAACATTCAACTTTTAAACCAATGATCATTGAAAGTGATGATGAGCATTTTATAAAAAATTGGGAAAGGATATATTAACCTTATGTGCATACATTTTTTGGATATTTTTATAATGCTCCCAACTCTCCCATGCTTCTCAATAATTTTCAACTGGAGCATGAATTGGCAATAAAAATATTGGGATTATTTTCAGTGTAGAATTGTGATGCCAATTTAAAACTCAAATAATAGCAAATGATTCTTTTTATGATTTGTTAATAGTATGAGTAATGAAATAAATGGTTATCCTAACAAAGATACAGCTGTACTGTCCCTTAACAATCATTATCAATTTTTAGCCATTATTTCAAATAATGATCTTTCAAAAATGATGGCCATTTTTTTAATAACACAGATTTGTAATACTAAGGTAGCAAAATGCTGACATTGTCAAGCAATATGTATTCTTTATTTTATAAGCCAATAAAATATCACATGGCATATCACATGACTATTACAGAATAGCAAGATTCATACTTGTAAAGAAATAAAAATTATGTTTATCAGTTTGTAGCAAAAAAAAAAGTGTATTCATTATGTAATAATAAAAAAAAATAGCCATGTAATATTTAAAGGACATCAAAAATAAATTTAAAAATATACATTAATAATGTGTTTAGTAAAATGTTGTTTATTAATTAATTTTCAATTTTAAACATGTGATATACTTGGAATCTGTGTTTGTAAATTAATTTTTTCATTGAAGAAATTGATTATAATTTATATATATAAGATTTTTTATATTTTTGATGAGTTTTGGAAGACAACATTGACTTTGTTAACCAGGTTAAAAATGAATTTAAAAATATAGATTTTGTGATTCATTTTTATTTAATTTATTGATCATTTTAAATACCTTCAACATTTGTAATTTGTTATGGTGATTCAGGACTGAAATATTACCTGAAGGTGGTAACAAAGTTTAATAGCAATTAATTGAAGACCTATGAGCAAGGTAAGTTCCTATTATTCACTTTAGCATTCTTGTTATTGCAGAGACTATTACAATGTAATTTATACATATAGTAAATCAGTGGTTGTTAATCAACACACATTAGGTGATTTATTTCTGATTTTAATTGAACACTATGGTCTTTATTTTCAGATGATTGACAGTTCTTAACTAACCCATCTGTTGTTTGGCGAAAATAAAATAATAAATAAAAATATATGTTTGAATGCTAATTCCCTTTTATATTTGCTATTATGGTATATTATAACTACTAAACATCACATGATTGCCATTTCTTATGCTTACACAAGCTGTTTACACAGAAGCTAAACTCTCTGTACAGTAACAACACTAGTGCAAGCCAGCATATTTAATGGAGAACTAGTCTGGGGATATTGGATGAGTAGGCATTAGATAGGGATTTTATGTATAAACCTTCTTGCATCCATTGATTACTGTGACTTGTATTGGTGGTGCTACTGTATAAAGAGTTTAATCTCTGTATATTATAACTCTTACATCATAGGAACATTATAAAAATTATCTTATCTTTAAACCAAACCAAAGGTTGGTGAATGAAGGCAGAGAATACTAAAAATTAGTAGTCTTGGATGGCATTGAATGATAATCTTTAATTTATAAATCACAACTATCAATTGCTTTCAAATGAAAGAAGATTGCATGTATTAGAAGAACTGCCTAATATTAAATGGAACATTTGCTGAATTTATGACATTACAAAAAAAAGAAGAAGAGATAATTGATTTGAAAAGTGGAAATACTGAAAATAAAAATGCAGTAGAACTTATTATAAATACAAAGTAGAAAAATAACATTATAGAGATTGATGATATTAGATAGAAAAGTAAGATTAGTTAATCAACTTAACTGAAATTATAAAATACAGATAATTTATATCACAAGTTCTCATTCTTATAAAGAAAACAAATATTTTGATCTACAAAATACATTTGATCAGATTAAACAAGATTTTTAAATTATCATAAAAAATTTTAATGCTAAGATTGGAAACTGAGTAAAAAATGAAATTGTTATAACTAAATTTGAAAATGGAGGCAGAAAAGACAAATGATATAGATATATAGTATTTAAGAGAAAAGAAAATTTTTATACTATGTTTTTTTCTTCTGAGAAAATTCCAGAGCAGAAATATCATTAAAGTATTTAAGTGATAGTAGCAGATTTACATTATACTAGTAGTAATAATTTACTAAGGCTGTAACCTTAGAAATAAGCGTCTGAAAAATACGAAGGTAGCGACCTCTATAGGTCTTAAAACACAAGCTTACGCTATGAAGAAAAGAGAGAATCCTTCTTTACTTCAACCTACTTTTATATATAAATAGGTGAAGCTGAAGTGTTTTGATCTAAGAGTGTGAAGCTATTCAATACTTCACTAATTAAGTCCACAATTCTTATAATACATTAATACTCGCGAAATCTTACAATTTACTACGAGTCAATGAAAAGATCTTATAGTAAGAAATCTGTTACGATAATTTAAAGTTGTAATTATAAATTTTATTAAACGCCCATTAATGTATTATAAGAATTGTGGACTTAATTAGTGAAGTTTTGAATAGCTTCACACTCTTAGATCAAAACACTTTAGCTTCACCTATTTATATATAAAAGTAGGTTGAAGTAAAGAAGGATTCTCTCTTTTCTTCATAGCGTAAGCTTGTGTTTTAAGACCTATAGAGGTCCCTACCTTCGTATTTTTCAGACGCTTATTTCTAAGGTTACAGCCTTAGTAAATTATTACTTAATATAATAATGGGCGTTTAATAAAATTTATAATTATACTAGTAGAAAATATGTATTTTATGACAATAATGTAATTAGTATGTTTAAATCAGGAAATAATTATCGATTGATGAATTGTAAGATATTTCTTAATGCAATTCTTGAAAAAATTACTATCAAAGAAGATAATATTAACAGTTAATACTTTTATATCTTCAGAAATATACTAATAATTTTAAGCTAAAACTTGCAGATTATTTTATAATATTAACAGATTTAGATGATAACTAAAGCTAGAATGAGTTATAATAAATAATACTTTTTATCTAAGTCTTCTGCAAAGATATAAATTTCAAAAGACACTGGTTCACTAATAAATTTTTATTTAATGCAAGGCAGTGTATGAAAAAGAAAAAATGAAACTATTTTTAAAATAAGATATTTAAAGAAATAAAACATTTGGAATTCTGAAACAAAAAAATATTATGAAAATGTAATTGTAAATTAACAAGAAAATTTATAGAAATGAACAAAACTCTCAAAAGATTAACACAATTTCTTGGTTATGGAAAGAAAGTATATTAAGCAAAAAAAGAAAAAAATGACATTTTTACTAAAAAAAGAATGAATTCATGAAGTGTATTGAAGAGTTCTATAGAAATTATATACTAAAAAAAAATAGCTCCTGCAATTATAACACCTTTTTTTGAAATGAAAAGCATTTTAAATTAATAGAAGAAACTCACAATTTAATCTACAAATAATAAAGAACCAGGAAAGATGAAATTATTATTGATATTTTAATAAAAGCATAGGAAAAATAGAAAAACTGTCGATAAGACCATGACTGAAAGAATGCAGTAATGATATCATATTTAGAATTATAAATATTCTTTTTTAATAAATCATATTCATACCTTTTTAAACTACATACACTGCCTTAATATTTTAAAATGGTTTTTAAATTTTGAGTTAAATTCACTATCGAAATTCTGAAGTATAGAAACTATAGTCTTAATGTATAGTATACAAGTTATGTGTTAGGGCAAAGCAATTAAGAAAAGTTGTCCAAAAAAGTATGCATTTTAAAAGATGATGTTCTTAATGGATTCAAGAAAGAAGATGATAATTTATTAGTAGTGTGTTGATATACAGGTGGAAGAATGGATGAATAGATAAATAGATAGTTGATAGATGGATAAGTAGATATTTAGGTAGATATATAGATTAATAGACAGGTAAGTTTGTTGATAGGTAGATATGTAGATAGATAGGTATATAAACAATATATATATATGGATAGATAGATAGATAAATAGATTTCTTTTGTAAATTCATTTTAAATACTTAAATTATGGAAATGCCACCATCATTGAAATCTCATTCTCTATTTTAACATAAAAATATTAGAGAAAATAATGTAAAATAAATCTCAGTATAAGAATGGATATGAATCTTTAGTTTTAAAAAAATATCTTCTAGAATATTTCCTGCAAAAAATCTGATAATTATCAATTTAATTTTGTTAATTATTGAACACTATCACATTAAATAATATTATTAAATAAACATGAATACATAATTTTTTAAAATCATATTCAATAAAAAGTAATAGTATCTATTGAAACGGTTACACCTGTTTCACCTATTATCAAAGATAATAGTATATATTTGTTGTACTCAGATGGCGTGTATTTCTTAAATTTTAAAAACTTTGCTTATTGCTTATAATATTGCGAGTATGTGCGTATATAATCGTCCCGTTAATATAAAATTACAATCTCAAATATTTATATACGAGCATAGTCTGTTCGATTTGTTAAAACTGAATAAACATAACTATAATTAAAATTTATCGATATCATAACATAATAAGTTTAAATTTATAATATTACTTATTTTTCAATATTCCTTCTAAATAATCATTTAAGTCAGTATTCATTTTGAATATTTTCCAAGTTAGATAATTTTCAATTCTTTTGTTTGCTTAAAATTACAAGCAGAAAGTTTTATCAGTTTTAACACTTCGTTCCAAAAATAAATCTTTCTGGCCAAAATTTGACCTATTTAAAAAGTATAACCAATTATAATATTCAGTCAGGCATAAATCTATACAAATTGCTTGTGACCATTTATCTTGGAAATATATCTTTTAAAACCGAAGTCAATTAAAACAATAGAGTCTTTCCAAGTCCAGATTTAGCTATATTTAATATTTTACTAAACTGGATATTTGGTTAAGGGCTAATTCGAACTAGTCATCTTGTGATGTGGCATGACTCAAAGTAGGAGGTTACCTGTCAAAAATACAGCATAAAAAGGGGCCCAAAATAGCCACCAACTCTCTAACCTAACCTCTTCCATCATATATCATCATCCGTGTTAATTTTTTTTTGTTGCTGAGAAATTTGTGCTTGCTGCCAAATTTTATTTCCGAAGACCCGAGTTAACTAAGAAAACTGTTCCTGCCGTTTAGACTGCTAAATCTAAAAAAAACCATCATCCAAGCTGCTATAAAATGACCGTTGGCTAGAAGACACAGAGACAGCCGTTTGCTCTTCCACGAGCGGCTACCGATGAAAGAAGACCTCCACTATGCCCATCACTGTAAGAAAGATGTACCCGAGAGACCAGATAGTTCCTGATCAGAGAAATGGAGAAAGCTGCCACTGAGATAAATTCACGAAGTTACATCCAGACTAAAACCTAAGAGAAGCCCAGCCTGACTGAATATAAAGAGAAGTGCAATGAACAAGGCCTTAAAGACTTTCCGGTAAATCCTTTCTACAAAATATTACATTTCCTAACTAAAACGTATAGTAAATGAAAGCTAGCTAAATAAATCACATAATTTATAATATTTCTAAATGTTCCACTAAAATGTTTATCGTAAAATGGTTTAAATCTTAGAACACCCTCAATTCTTGCTTGATCATTAATAACTTTAAGTAGCCGTTGATCATTAATAATTTAAATAATCACACACATCTAGTTTCTATAAAACCATACTATAAATTTTTATGTCTAAATTATTATCTTATCGATCATTTTTTATGCAATTCTTATATTTTAAGTTCATGTTTATTGATTTATGCTGTGTTTTTATCAGAACGGAGTCTGGTGTGTTAATAAATTATTGGGGGGAGGGGAGTGAGCAATTACTTTTATTATATCAATATTGCGATATAAAGAATATAGCTAAGACTCCTTTCTGAATTATATTTGTGATAGAGTGAATCGAACAAATTATTTAAAATCTTTTACTAAAGTTATTTAAAATGTATGTTTGCTTATATTATTTAAAACGCATCTTTTCTCAAATTATTTAAAATCTTTTGATAAACTTATTTAAAGATGTATATTTGCGTATATTATTTAAAACGCATCTTTTCCCGAGTTAATTGAAAATGAAAATGTTTTGCTAAAAGTTATTTAAAAGGTATCTTTAGCGTCTATTATTTAAAACGCATCTTTTCTAAAGATTATATAAAATGAAAATGTTTACTAAAGTTAGTTAAAACGTATATATTGCGTATGCTATTTAAAACGCAGATTTTGCCCAAGTTATTTAAGAATTATATTTGCGTAAATGATTTAAAATATGTATTTTGCCAGTTATCTGAAAAAGTATATTTCACGCAAGCTATTTAAAATATAGATTTGCATTCGTTATTTAAAACTCATTTTTCATTATTAATAAGATCTATTTTGACGAATTATTTAAGATGTGTAATTTACTTAAACTTCGATAATTGGCGTGAGCTATTTTATAACTCACATTTTATTATTTAACAATCCGTTTGATATTAGATCTAGTTATACTATATAACTAATGTCTCCAGTTCTATGAGTAGCTATGCAGAAAACCCTTAAATCAGATTCTCATTATCGCCATCATTTTATCATTTAATAATCTCATTTATGAACTGACCGGTGGTAGTAGCACCGAAGAAGCTAAGATTTTGGCGTAATTAAATTTATTAAATATTAATTTAGCGTTGCGAATGTATTGCTAATTTGCATAAAAATGCATATCTACTTGCTATGTCTATAATGGCCTATCTCAAGATTGTTCCACGTCCAGGCACGCCTCGAAAGTTTAGGCCACTGCGACAGTTCTTCGTATTTCGTCAAGTCACGCCTCGAAAGTTTAGGCAAATGTGACATTTATTCTTATATAACGAAACCAAAGCGTTTCCAAAGGGCTTATAAGCCAATCTTCTGTTCTTAATAAAAAGGCTCTTCCATTGTAGCAAGCAGATCGGTTAGGGAACCGTTTACTAGGTAATAAACCCCATTAAGAATGCATTCGAGCCGCACTTATCTGATAGTATAGTTTCTAACGCACTAGAATCTGACGTTCCCCTGCCACCACATCTCAGTTCAGTTTCCTTAGAAAGTGACTTCGGCTTTGATCCGACCTAGAATCTGAGTTAATGCGTTTATCTGTATAACAATATTATATCACGCAAATATCTATAATATGATTTTGAATATATTTATAATATAATCTTAAACTTAGTCATTATAATATTTTAAACTTGGCAACAATGATATAATCTTCAACGTATTAGTAATATCTAGCATTTATCTATCAACTCGATTACTCTAGCTAACCATAACCGATTTCAAACACATAAAACATGGCATGAATTACAACATGGAAGGTGACATAAGCTTACTAAGAGTCTATTGCTTTGTAATATCATTTTATACCATGAGAAAACATACTCAATGCTTTGTAATATTATTTTATAACTTTGAGAATCCACTCAATGCTTTATACTATTATTTTATACCCTGAGAACACACTGAATGCTTTGTAATAATATAGTTTTATAACTCTGAGCATGCATTCATTGCTTTGTATTATTATTTATAACCCTGAGAATCCACTCACCTGCATGTGAGCTAGCTGTACACAACCTACTATGCTTGAGTATTTATTGTTATGTTAAATTTATGAAATATAAATTTGTCTCAGTCTCATTACTTGCTCATTATCTTATGAATCACTAGTTAAGGTATATAATAGAATATGTAATAAGGGGGGAATGTCTCATGTTTTACTGCTTTGCTATTGCTGGAACGCGATCAAAGAGATATCGAGTGTAACCTCAGGCATGTCATTCGCAATGGGTTGACTTGGAAGCACGAGTGAGAGGGTTGAGGTATGATCAGACGTAGGATATTACTATCCCGACTTGGTCAGCTTTTGGTTCTCTGGCTTGGACTCTCAGTCTGTTGAGCAAATGTACAAACCTGACCGTTACACTATAAATAGGATGCATTACTAAGTGGTTGATTTCTAAAATTTCAAAGTCCAAGCTAAGAATAGATAATTCTCATTAAATGACCACTATTAGATGATTAAATAAGGTGAGTTATAGGCTGACTACCTAAAATAAAAAAGCCTATTGAAGAAATTTTAAAGTTTACTCAATTTGGGATTTGAATCCAGAGTTGCACGTGTGGCTTTTTTTATGTAAATAGATTTAATACTTAATATAAAATTATTGGAAATACAGTATTATATATAATTTGATCAGCATTTTTTTTAGCTAAGAATGACTAACAAACATATTTTAATAAAAAAATCCAGAGTCTAAAAATGATTGTAAAATGGATCATGAAAAACTTATATTTATGTGTATATTCCCTTGTTGTTAAAGATCCTATTCAAGCCTTAAACAGTAAACTACTTTTCTTGCTATTATCATAAAGTAACTCGCACCTAATATTCTGTTTACTTTTATATATATTTAAACTCTTTTTACTTTTCATACTAGCTCTCCAACTCGCTATTCTTTATTAATGCATCTATTTGTCTATCCCATTCCTAATCCACTCTATTATCACACAACTATCTAATGTATATTGTACAGTGTCAGTCATATTCCAGAATATTTTCTGGTTATTACTTTTATATAATGAAAAGCATTGAATCTCCACACATACAACTAGAAGCCACCTTTACTTTTTTTATACTATCCAAGCTATTATACTTATCTTCAAGTACCCTAAGCATTTTAGTTGTTGTTGGTTTGCCTATATAGCCATACAAGTCCCACTCAGACAGAAAAATCCAAGATAGCTTTAATTCTTTGGTAATGAATAAATATATCCAAAAATGTAAATATGTCCAAAAATTAGTATATAATTATGATAAATAAAATATATATACTTGCTATCCATATATGACTTTTATAGCTATATAAGAACCAAACTGTGTAAATCCTAGGTTATTAGCTAGGATACTATAAAATAAGTAAAACTAGTTGCTAAAGATATATGTGTGACCCAAGACTAATGTTTTTTTACTGTTATGTGGCAAAATAATAAGAACCTGGTATGAATATTTGCTTGACTTTACTTCTAATACCATTTTTTTATATTCAAACTTACAATAAATGACTTTAGTAGCAGAAATCAATTATTGTCACAAATTTTAGAAAACAATGATTTTATAGTTAACATTCATTTCTTGATATACATCTTTTATAAGTCAAAACATGGTATATATTTAAGTAAAAAGTTAAAGAATCTGTTACTAAATAAATTAAGTTTGTATATCAACACACCCATAGTATTTATATTGCACAAAAAAAAAAACAATGGGATAGTAGTCAACAAACAGGAATGTAAGATTCAATTACAGTCTTGCTAAGTAAAACATGTAAGCAACTTTCAGTTACTTGTATTCATAGAACTTAATAGAGAGTGTACAAGAATAGAAGAGATCTATCTCTTACATTAAAATGCAACAAAGCATTTATAAACCGAGAAAAATTGCAAATAATAAATGTACTCTGGATAAATGATTAATATTACATTTGTATTTAAATAAGCATTTATTTTTATAGCACTATGTTTTATAAATTGTAATACATTAAAGATCAGCCTTTTCAAGCTATTGTGCATGCACTTTTTATGAGTGTTAATAATAAATGAATACTTTCATTCCTAACATAAGATATAGTATTTATGAAAGAATAAAATGAATCCACTTATTCTTTCCAACCCAAATGCTCATATATGGGCAAATCTTAAGTACTGGAAATGAAAGCGTGAGGATAGACCACTCACTTTAAATTACTGTTTACAATGTCTGAATGAATGACGTCGACAAACATTCAGACATCGTAAACAGTAATTTAAAGTGAGTGGTCTATCCTCACGCTTTCATTTCCAGTACTTAAGATTTGCCCATATATAAGCATTTGGGTTGGAAAGAATAAGTGGATTTATTTTATTCTTTCATAAATATTATATCTTGTTTTGGGAATGAAAGTATTCATTTATTATTAACACTCGTAAAAAGCGCATGCACAATAGCTTGAAAAGGTTGATCTTTAATGTATTACAGTTTGTATTTAAGTTAATTCCAAGATTTATATTAAATATTTATTTATGTTATTTTTTCATAACTATTTAAAAGTGTTTGCTCAGCTGTATCCAAGTTGAATCATTAGTTTCTAAGTACTCTACGTAAAATGAGAGTTAAAGTAAAATAAATTAGCACTTCCTATAATTATCAATTGTCACATTATTTGCTTCAATTAGACACATTTATTATTTGCAAACACATAGAAAATCATATAATAAAGAAAGGAAAATGAGAGATTATTGAAAATCATCGTTATATTCACTTCTTTTATTTACATAAACACATGCGCAGGTAAAATCATATATAGAAGAAAAAATGGAAAGGATTATTAATTGAATAATAAAAACAATAAAAAAAGAAATCTAAAGCATGATTAAAAAAAAAAAAAAGAACGCCATTTAAATCAAATGTTTATAAACAAGTTACAATTTTTAGTATGAGATTCAAAGATGGTTAGATCAGTTCTAATACTAACTTAATCTTGAAAGTAAATAGATTTCAGTTAAAGCATATAGAAAATATTTAAAAAAGACAATAAAACCAAAAATACAATATATTTATATATTTATTTTTCTTTTTATTTATATCAGCAAATATATTTTAAAATACATATAAAAACAAATTATTTTTCAAAAAATTTATTAATAGATTTTTTTTTTTTAGCCAATTCTGAAGATAGAAAATAAATGCTTTTATGTCGTAAATATAGTTTTTTCTTATATTCATACTTTTGCTAAAAATAAACATACCTTAGATCACATGATCCTTTGCAGCCAATAATGTGAAGCATCTGCAATATAAAATGTAATAATTGTTTTAAGCATCTCTAATATATATATATGATAATATACAATGTATGTTTAAAACATCTATATAATAATGTAAATATAATTATATAATTTAACTTAAATCTATGTGAGAATATGTCTATTTTGAATATGTCGATATATATAAAATTATAACATAAGATAAAATAGCTTTTAAATTGCAGACTGAGCTTGGAAAAGGTGTTTCTAACAGTAAGCATAAATACTGAGAAACATGGTATTGCGCACGAGGCATGTGAAGTTATGAGTTTTTACATTCTTGCAGTACACTGTTAGTAATAATAACTAAATATCAATTTACCAACCAATAATGGAATGATTAATTGGTTATCTATGTGATAGCTATGTGGAAAAACAACTGTAAGTGTAATTGGAACTTAGATAATTTTCCAAGATTTATTCAACCAACATTGCTACTGGGTCATAGTCACAGTAATCAGATATATTACCCCCATTCTATGTACACACATATATATATATATTTAGCCAATAAATCTTGTAAACGATATAAAGTAAATTTTCAAATTTTTTTTTAAAAAAAAACTGTTTTTAAATATTTATATATCATTTGTAATGTATAAATCAACATAAAAAGTCTGGCAGGAGATGCTCAATATCTTTTTGGCCATAATTTTATTAATCAACCATATTAGAAATACAGAATCTAGTTTAAGTAATTCTGCACATCAGCCAACATAGTAATTGTTAAAATGTTAAATTTAAAAGAAATTAGTCTAATTAATGTCTATCAAGTTAATTGATCAAAATAAATAACTGAAAGGTTGTTCATTCTGGAGGATACATAGAACTCAAACTGCAGAAGTAACACATTGAAATATAATATAGAAAAGTTCACTGTTGAAGCTTTTGCTGCATTAAATCACAACCACCCATCACTGAAAATAAGCAACAAATTTTCCTTAAGAAAACATGGTCACTTAACCTTTAAAATATCTTTATAAATCTCTTATAAACAATATTTAGTTCTATTTTTAATATTATTTTATCATCATCCATGCAGTTTAGATGAAATAATGTTATTTAATGTATGAATTTGATTCTTCTCAATTGTTTTTTTTTTCTGATTTCATGAATTATTCACTTTTGTTGTATATAAATACAACTAAAATATCATCATCACAAACCTTCAGGAAAATACTAATTTTTGTGCTTTAGCCTTCCTCCTTCTAAATTTC
The DNA here is from genome assembly GCA_028023455.1 of Epiperipatus broadwayi. Classification (NCBI taxonomy): domain Eukaryota; kingdom Metazoa; phylum Onychophora; class Udeonychophora; order Euonychophora; family Peripatidae; genus Epiperipatus; species Epiperipatus broadwayi. Next base: position 8,686,075 of record JAQFVV010000004.1, read on the forward strand.
TTCTTTTTGTGTTTTTCTGCTAATATCCATTTCACTATCTATCTTGAGATCTCTGAAACACAAATATTGTAAATCTTTATACCAATTATTTTCTTTTTCTTATTATTACTGCTCCTTGTTTTGCTTCATTGTTTAATGTTCTTCATTTTTAATTGAGTTTCTTTAGGATAGTCTTATAATCTTCTAATCATGTTTATATTTCAAGTTTTATACTCACTTTATTTCTTAATCATTTTCCAAATTTGAAATGTATTTAATAATATATTTTTGATTTCATTATATAAAAGATCAATGTTTCTGTCTTTCCTAATAATTATATTAAGTTTTATAATTAAAAAAAGGCAAAACTTAATTACAAGTATGCATTTAATAATATGTCTTAGTTTTTTAATAATATTATTTCACAACTGAAAAAATAAGTATAGATCAAGATAAATAATAATAACTTTTAAATATAATTATTATTTTCATCCTACTTGATAATGTAAGATTTCAAGAAGTGACATTTGAAAAAAAGAAATTTTTTCTTTAATAAAGCCATGTTATTTTCTAATCTTTAGATTTAGATTGTACATAATGCTTCTATATCAAATATTTCTTCTAATAACGTCAAACCTTTCAAATGTTATTATCTCTTTGTATTTAATCAATCTAAAAATCTATTGTCAACAGATCAAATTTCTATACAAATTTAAAATAATCTTGAAAATTTTTAACTTTTAAACATATAATTATGTATGTATATATATACATAAAATGGTCAAATCACTTTTCCAAATGATATACTTTTTCAGCAATACCATATGAGAATAAATAAATAAATATAAAATATAAAGTTTGAGCATTCAACACTACAACTCAAAAGGATAATATCTTGAATTCATTGATATTATATATTGAAATAGAGACTTTTTCAAACAAAGAACATATAACTAAATTAGCAATGGTCATAAATTGCTAGTAAATACACATGTTTAACTTATACATACAAAGAAAGATTACAACATTAATCATTTTAAACATTGCTATCTTCCAATATAAATATATAAGAAAATATGAAAGTGGAAATGGCTAGTTGAAAATTCAAATACAAAACATTCAAATCAATCTCCCACACATTGTTTTTTAGCAATGCCAACTATGAATAAATATTGAACTTTAAACAACATGGTTCAAAATAACATTCTCTTGAATCATATGCTGCAATGATATATATATATATATATATATTCAATACAGACTTACTTAAACAAAAACATTACTGGAAAAACATAACATTTGGGAGGAAGATTTGAACACTGTATTTGAATTTTCATCTTGGAATATTGACTAGGATATTTTCTTATATATTTATGTTGGGGGGTAGCAAAGTTTAAAATAACTAATGTAATCTTTCTTTGTAAATGTAAGTTAAACATGTTTGTTTATCAGCAATTGATCTTTGCTAGTTTATTTTCATTCTTTTTGTTGGAATAAGTCCATATTTCAATATGTAATATCATTGCAGCATTCAATTCCAGAGACGATCTTTTTGAGTCATGCTTTTTGAAGTTCACACTTTACATTTATTCACAGATGACACTGTTAAAAAATACATAAGATTAGAGAGGATGACTTTGAACATTATATATTTGAATTTTCAGTTAGCAATATGCACTGGGAGTTTGTGCAACTTGCATTTAAGCTTGTGCTAAAATGTTCACTAGATGGAGCTTACCACTAGCTCCAAACAAGCTTTAATTATAAGCACCAACAGAGAAAGAATTCAAAACCAATTGGTGTGAAGATAAGGATAGTATGATAGAGATTTTGAATTCTTTCTCTGTTGGTGCTTATAATTAAAGCTTGTTTGAAGCTAGTGGTAAGCTCCATCTAGTGAACATATATATATATTGTAATGGTATACATATATGCCAATATATCATTTTAAAATGAAAATATAAAAAACCGTAAATAAAATTGATATATAAAAAATTAAAATTCAAATAATAGAGTTATAAAATGCACAAATGGTAGTCTGATTAAATTATTTAACATTAAAAGAATGTGATAAGGAAAGTTAAAATCTAAAATAACAAAAGATTGGATTTAAGGTAAGAGAATAATAAAAGCTGTTATTTTAAAGTTATTTTTAAACTAGCAGGATAGAAATGATTTTTCTATTAAAATGTAATAATGTAAAGCAAATGTGCCCTTGTGGAAATTAAATGATTGAAAGTCAGATAAAAGAAAAAATTAAAAGATTATGCTGTTTCCCACTTTGGAGCAAACTAACCAATGAAATTACCAACAAACATACAGTGTAGAAAGGAAAACCACCATGACCAATAAGATTGGAGCAACATCAGGATTGATTGATCCAAAAATTTGGTGATAAGTGATACATAATACTATTTAAAAAAAGGAAGAAAGAATATTAAACAAAATTTATCATTGATTGAGTGATGGACCAGTTAAAAATATTTTACAGCTGTAGTGCAGACTCCATAATGTAGGGGTCTCACAATAGAATTAGTTTTCCATATTTGTGCCAATTGAGGCTGCCTCCCAAGTGATGGTTCCTGAATAAATGGCAAGCTGCCATTTCATTTCCAAGGAGAACAATCTATACAAAATGTGATAGCTATGATAGACTTCAATAAACCTGCTGCAATCTGGAGGATTCATCAAGATATACCATGGGAAGTATAATCTTTTGAATGCAATATGAATTTTGAAATAGCTATCTTAAACAAACTTTCAATTAGTAACCTAAGCATAACTTCTAATTAAGTTCTTATCTGACAGGCAAAAGAACTCTATTTATTAATATTTCATTTTTATGTACATCTGGGTCTTGTTTTATGTGGTAGATAGGTTCCGAGAAAACCCGCATTAAAAAATCACACAAAAATAGACTTAACTTACCTTGAAAAATGGGAAATAGATTCTGTAATTTTCAGAAATCACATAAAAGCAAAGCATCAAGGAAAAAATACTTTAAAATTTGCATTAAAAAAATAAAGAAATAAAGTATAACTAATAAAAAAATTTAAATATTTGAAAAAAATTAATACAAGACAAACCTTTTTTACTTTTTTTATTAACTACAGTATTTAATTTTACATTTTTTCATACATATTTTAATTATTACCACTATTTGACAATATGCAGTTGTTTGTGAATGGGTAAGAAATCAGATTCATCACAAGAGGATGTAAAACTAGCACCACTTTCAGTCTTGTGCTGTGTTAATGGGTTTCTGTCGACAATGTAATCGGTGAGTAAACTTTGAGATGATTATTTTACTAATTGTTTATAAAGCTCACAATATCAAAACATATAACTATTTAGGTCACATTGGAATTTAAGAGGTTGTTCATGGCAGGAAACTCTTCTGGATTTCAGTATTTTCTGAAGATTTTCTTTGTCTCACATATCAACATAAAATCTGTGGCTAACTGATTTTTGTTTACTACTGAAATAAATTTTAAATGTTCACATTTTGTTTCTATTTTAAAAAAATGAGATAGTACTGAAAACAAAAAGAGTATACATTATCATTAGAAAGATTATTTTCAGTTTACAAAATCAATAAAATCTTCATAATTTATTTCATAAATCAAAAAGAATATTTATTTCTGTTATATCTAACAAAATATGTTTTAAAAGTTTAAAATTTTTGAATATGTATTGTGATATTTTTATATGTAAGTATAAATCTATTATTATTATTATTATTATTATTATTATTATTATTATTATTATTATTATTATTATATTATTATTATTATATTATTATTATTATATTATTATTATTATTATTATTATTATTATTATTATTATTATTATTATTATTATTATTATTATTATTATTTACTCATTAGTGTAAGTAGGCTATTTACATAGAAGCTAAGATTCTAAATACAACTTCAGGCCATATTCAGGTAAGCTGCTAATATAATGTTATATTTTTGAAAAAAAAAGTATTTCAAGTCAAAATAAGTTGTTAATAATTTAAATTTCTTGATATTTAATAAATATAGTGAAATATGAACTTCTTTATTGCATGAAAGAAAACCTGCATAAAAAGATATTAAGAAGAAACATGAATCACATAATTTCAAAATCGCATTATAATAATCTGCATAAAATGAGACCCAGGTGTATAATGTTTTCTATCAATCATTTTCATTTTTGTTTACTAAATTACTAAATTTAAAATTAAGTGTAGATGGTTACATAGATTCATTAAGTTTAGGTTAGATTATATGGGGTTAATTTTGGACTATTTGTTTTGTAGTTGAATCAAGGCTGGTGGAGAGATGTATGGGCATTTTATGTCAATGTAATCTGGGGAGACACATTAGATTCTCATTCTCTTGTGCTACATTAGCATATAGGCATAGTACCCAGATAAATACACGGCCCAAAAAGTGAAGCTGATACATGGTTATTGGTGATAGAGGTATTTCCTACACCATTTGATTTCTTACACTCTATGGATAGGAATTATAAGTCAGCAAAGACCACTCTCCCTCCATATGGAGCATTTCGTTCTTTGTATATTTATATATGATTCCTTCCCCAGACAGACACACATTCCTGTCCTGGATGAGGATCACTTCTTAAATGATATTATGCTACAGATACACATTCCTGGCAGCATAGTTTTATGTTAGCATCTTGATTTTGCATTGGCCACGTTGGTATATCAGTAAGCTAGCATTGGTTTAGCTGTGAACTTTTAGCCTGAGGTTAAATGAAAGTCTTTAAATGTGTATTCTATGTAGTCTATTTGTGCTTAACAATGTAAAATTTTAAATTATATAAAAATTTCCATCTGTGTATATTAAGATAAATATCAAGATTAAATCTATCTTATAATATTAAATAATTTAATCCTCAAATCTGGTTTATATATGTTATATGTGTAATAAATGTTTGTCTTATTAATGCTGGCAGTGACTTATTTTTTTATTTTTATTAATAGTACTTTGAAATAGATAATTAAAATATAAGTTTGAGATGTTATATTATAAAAAAAGCTTCTCCATGAACTAGTGACTAGGGCTGTCAGTCCAATAGAAGTTGAACCTTACCCATACATAGCTGCCTACTGTATAAATTTTCTAGGTTCTATTAGACTAGTGGTGCCCAGGTATGGTAAATAGGGAAAGTCTCCACCTGACCATTATAATATATATATATATATATATATATATATATATATAGAGAGAGAGAGAGAGAGAGAGAGAACAGGTAAATATTATATAAAAATCCTCAGAAATATATTTCTTGAATGATAATTCATTTGTATAGGATTGAGCTAACAAATATCTCATTATATACATAAGATAAAACCCTTCACTATGAAATATAAACTCAGCATATTAATTCAATAAAAAGTTTAATCAGAACAATCATATAAAATTACCATATATATTATATATGTTTAAACATTTCAATTATTACAAACATCTCCTTGCATATTTACTCCAATAGACATGCAAACACAGTATGCATGTAAATATAAACCAAAAATGGCTCAAAATTTTTTGTATTAAAACATTTGAATCATGTAGTTTTAAATAGATAACTAATAAAATAAAATTTTTGTAAATGTTTTAAAATTACTTTTATTTAATTTAGTAATTTATTATTTGTTTTTCTTCTATAGAATTTGCACATAATTCCCATTAGTTTGATTTTCTTCATATTCATATATTGTTTCTCTTATTTTGTCCAGTTATATGATTTTTTTTTAAAGCCATATAAATGATGCCAAAATTAATTGTTATTATTGTTATAATACTATCACTTTTACATTAAGAAGTCATGAAATGTATACTTTGTTAAAAGTAATCTACAACTAATAATAACAACATTTCACTCTTCTTACATTTTAAAGCAAAATATATTTATTTATTCTTTACAGTTTTGACTGTTCCTATTAGTCTTCATCAGATCTTATTCTCTAAGATCTGATGAAGACTGCTAGGAACAGTCAAAACTGTAAAGAATAAATAAATACATTTTACTTTAAGTGTAAAAAGAGTGAAATATTGTTATTATATGTTATATTAAAAAAATAAAGAAGGAAAGAGGAAGAGAAAGTATTGAAGATTAATCTACAACTAAATGTTACTATCTTGAAACATATAATAAAATCACTCTAGAATTACAGTAGGTGCATGCCTATACCAATATTTTTGCTATCAATTTGATATGTATTCCCATGCACTCTCAATATAAAGGAAATGGAAGAGAACTTATTTAGAAATTTATATTTTTAAGTATAATTATTTTTATATCCTCTATAATCTACTAAAATTAAGTTTACTGTTTTGTCTGCTTATTGCTTCATTTTGTCTTTCAGTTCCAGTGCTTTACAAGTTAATAATTGTACCACAACCATTTTCATATCCATCTTATGCATTAACAATTATGCATCATATATTTTAAAATTAAACATGATTCTGAACTACTTTTTTATTGTTTTACTTCATTCTTCATACCATGTTTAGAGGATATACATTTGAGATTATTACATTTTCTTTGCTAAAATTTTCTCATTTTCCATACCTATGTAGCATAAGTCACTGACCCACCATTTTTATATATATTTTTATGTTATGATTAAAAAAGTTTGAATATAAGTTTAGAATTAAAATAGATATACAATTAAGGATCATTCAACTATAAATTATGGAGTTGTTCATGCATGCTATTTAATAATTTACCATTAAAAATGTTATTTGCTAATTATCCATATTTATTTTAATTTGTATCGAAAATCATTATGGCCATAATATTTAATTTGTATTATTCTATCTAGTTACATAATTTATGTGTACTATAAATAAGTTTATCCATTGTGTTAATTTTATGTTTTAAAAGTTAATAATAATTTTGAAAGGTTTAGATGTCTGTGTAATAAAATGTACCGATACAAAGATGAATATTTAATTAACATAAACATTTAGTATACTGAATGTTTCCTATATAAGTAAATACAGAGATTTGAACTTAGGACTTTTCAGTTTATATTCATCCTCCATGCCATCTCAAACAATCAACACACATGACCACATACATGCAAAAGACCTTTAAACATCACATGATCACTATTTTCCATGCTAGATGATCTCCAATAGACTAAAAAATTCTAAGTTGAAATCCCTCTATTTACTTAAAGATGAACATTGAAGATATACTATTTAATTCCACAAAAACTACTGTTAAATATTAAAACATGAAATAATATAATAGTTTAACTTATTTGCAAAACATAAATTCTTAAGCAAGGTAGGATGATACAAAATAAACACAGTTATCACAATGATTCACAATTAAGCAGATAAAAATTTAAAAATGCTAAAGCTGCTGTATTTATCTTCTCTTTTGCATCACATTTTAATAATTAAACATTAGTAAATAAATAAATTAAATATTTATTCATCAAATGTTTCTATTTTATTGGTAAGTATGTGGTGTAAAGTGTTAAAACCTTCATGTTTATGTTGTTTTTAAAGTTATATTAGGTGGAATTCAAAATTAAATATGTATATGGAATATGAACATATAACTATAAATGATTACATTGATATAGTCTGCTTCACTCTTTAAACTTTATTTTATAAATGTTTATTTCTACATTTTTAGTCAAGATTTGGCCTGTCATCATAAAACTGTGTTATACATTATAAATTTATTACTTTCTAGTATACATGTTTCCAGTAAAATTTTAAAGATTTTAGTATATTTTAAAGTTAATTCAAAATGAAAATATGAAAATTATGTAGTTTATTTTTAGTAATTTATTATATATTATATATTTTTTGTTTACATTTGCCATCTTTATCATTCTCTGTTGCTTCATTACCAATGTCTAAAATTTTGCTTATCTGTTAATGGTTCCTCATTGCCCCCTTCAATAATTAAAAAAATTAGCTCTTTATGAATTCTCTGTTATCTGTATTAATTAGCAACTTCTTTTCACATGTAATTCTCCAAATTATTTATCAATCTGAATGTATTTATTTGCAATTGGATTAAACAATGAAGAAAACATTTTTTTAAATTAAATTCGTGTATTATTTAATGTATTCTCATACTTGTAATTTTGGTTTTTATTATCCCAATGTGGAAGAAATAAATTTTCATTGATAATTTATATGTCTGAATAAAATAAAATACGGAATAATTTTCTTTTATCATTATTATTCTATTACAATACCAACGGCTTAATGGATATTTGAAACTTTACACTGTAATTTAAATATTTATTCTGTCCTATGTAATTTTTTTGAGTATGATTTAAAATACCAGAAGGAATGAAAACACATCCATAATTTTTTGAATAATAAATCACAAATATAGCTTTGTGTTTTTAATTTTGATTACTTTATTAAGATGCTATCAATTTAAATTTTAAATTAATTAATTTTTCAGTCAAAAATACTAAACTATAATCAAGTGAAAGTCTTTTGAGATTTGTGTGAGAGTGTAAAAATAACATATAGGCATAAAATATATCTGAATTTTTTGTTCAGAAGATCATATTACAACCCTTATGATTATTATTAGTGAAAATTAAGTTGTGCAAAACAAATTTTTACAAGCAATATGCATTTGGATGAAATGTGTAATAAAAAATCTTATTAACATTCTGTTGATATTTATAATATACATCTTTATCCTGCTTAGTGTAGGGAAGTGGTTCCCCAAACCCATCATTATGCAAGAATATCACATAAAGGACAAGTACTTATAATGGGTTCCTATGGGAAAAAATTTGGCTGGTTTCTCAAACTAAAAATTATGTTATATCCTGTTAACAAACAACTTAATCTAATATATATATGTTGATGCAAAGATTTTCACGGGTTGAATATATAAAAGACATATTTTGCTGGTTCATCAGCTGATTTGGCTAGAGCCGAGATTTGCAATATTTTAAAAAAAGCTAAGCTTCATAAAAATAATATTTCAAAGAAAGAAAGACTAGCATTAAATAATATAAAATTGGACAAATCAATTGTTGTACTTCCAGCTGATAAAGGTAATGTCACTGTTGTTATGGATCTTGACATTTACCATAATGAAATTTTAGATCTGCTTAATGATAAAACTTACAAACTATCAAAAAGAGATCATACTACGTATTTGGAAAAAACAACAAAAGCCATTAATAATAAGTCACCTATTCTTGTGTCTGTCCAAAATTTTATGGACTTCCAAAAATTCACAAAGCAGATATCCCCCCTTCATCCAATAGTAAGTGCAATAAGATCTCTAACTCATATTTTAGCTAGATATTTATCGGATTTCATTAAACCTACAATCCCATCTATTAAATCATATATTAAAAACTCTTTTCATTTTATTTCCATTTTAAAAAAATTAAAAATTAATGCTAATGACATTCTGGTCAGTTTTGATGTCATGTCTTTGTTTACAAACATTCCAATTGATGAAGATTTAAATATAATTTTACAATGTTGCAATTTACCAGACCATATTATTGCTTTGATTAAATATTGTCTTTTGAACACATATTTTGTATACAATGGACAACATTACAGACAAGTTTTTGGCACTCCTATGGGCTCACCTATCTCAGGAGTAATAGCTGATTTATTCATGGAAAATATAGAAACTCATGCTTTAGAATCATCATCTTTAAAACCTCTCATTTGGCTTGGATACATAGATGACACTTTTGTCATATGGCAACATGGAAAAAATAAATTAGATGATTTTTTCTTACATTTAAATAATATGCATCCTCATATTAAATATACAATGGAGACAGATTCTGATGGAAAATTCTCTTTTCTTGATATTCTAATCACCAGAACACCAAATAGTTTATCTTTTTCGATTTACAGAAAGAATACACACAAGGACAGATATTTACATTTACATTCTCATCATCACCCAACTCAAAGTTTCTGTAGCCAAAACTCTTTTAAATAGAGCAATTAACCTTTTAAATAAGTCACATCTGAAAGAAGAAATAAACCATATTAAAAGTGTTTTATTAGAAAATAGTTATAATTATAAATTTATATAAAAAAAAGCCTTATTTCAAGCCCAAAATGGACAAAATAGGAAACAAAAAGATGATAAATCAGCTATTAGGATTTGTGTTCCATATGTAAAAGAAACTACAGACAGTATTGGATGTATATTAAAACAGTATAATATAGATACAACATTTTCTACTCATCAAAACATCAGCAATATAATAATCAAGCTTAAGGATTCAACCCCTCTTGAATCTCATGGTGTATATCAAATCTTATGTGAAAATTGTAAAGCTTCTTACATAGATATGAGCAATCATCGCATCAGTGTTAGGAGAGATGAACATGCTAATGCAGTTAAACAACACTCATCATCATCAGCACTCTCACTCCATACTATAGATTCAGGTCATAAAATTGATTTTTCTAGTACCAGGATCACATCCAGAAGTGATAATCTCTACCAGTGCAAAATTAGAGAAGCCATTGAGATACTTTAAAAGGCCAGATTGTATCAATAAGTGAGATCATACATGCAAACTGGAAAGATTTTTTTAAAAAAACATTCTTAATTTAACATTTTTGCTATTGGTGAAACTTTAACATTTTTTTCAAATCAGCGATTGTAGCACCTCTACAACCATCTTTCTACCTTTTATCACCCAGTGGATGACTTGTGTGATCAAGTTGAAACATTGGTATATGTATATTTAATTTTTTTTTTTTAATATGGATGAACCTGCAAAATATGTCTTATATATATATATTGTAATTTAAAAACCCTTAATGTACATTATATGCTTGTGTAAACTGTGCTATGTGCATTACGCAAGCATGCACATAAAATATGTATGTATATATGTATCTATGATAAAACAATTTAAATCTATGTTAAAAAAACTTAAAGTTGTTCTTTCTGGTGATTCATTCATCAATCATAATTATATAATTATCTGAACCATGAATTGCTTATTCTAAAGTTCATTGCTCCTTTGACATTGTTTTTTTTTTGGAGGTGTGCATTAGATAAGAACTGAGGATCTAGAGAAAAAGCTGAGGATGGATAGTTGATGTGCTGCTTGAATTTTGTTTATATGAGATGCCCTTTCATGATTTTAGAAAGTGTCAATACATCTATAAGGGTTTGAGCATTATGTTCTATTTTGTCTTGGTTTTTAAAAATAGTGATAAACATGGATAACCCCATAAAAGAATAGATATCATGATTTCCTTTTTTTATTTCCAGTTGATATAAATTATCTATTTCTGTTTCCAAACTTACATATTTTCTTGATTTTTTTCTTGGTCATATTAGTTGCAGCCATGATTCTAATTGAAAATGTAAACAGAATTACAATAAAAAAATGTGTTTTTAACTGTTCAAAATTACAGCAAACTGGATGAGAAAATAAAAATAAACTAGCAGTTAACCATTTTTTTGTGTTTTTCTGTGCAACTGTTTCATGTTGCACTGAAAAATATCCATACTGAAGTTTTACTTTTTTCAAATTTGTACTACTATATTATATTACTTAAATGAAGTTATTTAGAATTTTCTTAAAAAGTTTAAAGGCAACGTATTTAATTGATCATAATGTTTGTTATTCATCATTATTATCAGAGTAGCAAAATTAACGTACAGCACATTGTCAAAACTACTTAAAAATAGTTCTGACTTAATAAAAAGGAAAAAAAAATGTATCTATTGCATTCTGTTTTTGCATATTGTAATCAATATTTAAGGCTTTTTTTTTTTTACAATATGTACTATGCAGATATTAATAAGGGTCACTTTATGCAGTACATAGATACTTATGCTAGTAGTGATTTTTTTTGTCACGAGGTGTCACATTTTATTAAATATGGTAAACATATTCTTTACAATGACTTAAATTTTTTTTCAATTAGTGAAGTCAAACTATTTAAATAAATGTTAAAAATAAGAATATTTTGCAGTTTATTTGCACGCAATTTTACATACAATTTTAACCGTATTATACTGAATAAAATTTTCATTTTTTTTATTCTTCATTTTTATACATGTGCGATAATGTTATGAGGTCATTGATCAAATAAATTGTGATATTTTTAATTTAGATTTAGTAAGTTTTGATCATACAAATTGCATTATTATGATTTATTTTTTTCAGAATAACAATTATGAATACAAATTACAATACAATGAACTAAGCATAAATTTTATACACAATTAATGGAGCTATACATAACAATTGATAAGCTAAGCACTTTCAGGAATTCTATGTTCCCATATTCATAGTTCTTTTCACTAATAGTTAGTGAATGCCACAGTAATGTATGCAAATTTATTCAATAATGTTTAAACAGCCCACTTTTTAGAGATAGTAAAGCAGGCATCTCTTTGGTTGATTGCTTTGGGATCATCTAGTGAAAAGAGCTATGAATATTGGGAACATAGAATTCCTGAAAGTGTTTAGCTTATCAATTGTTATGTATAGCTTCATTAATTGTGTATAAAATGCAAGCTTAGTATTATGAAATATTAATGAAGTTAATAGTTTAGTTAATACAATGAACGTTACTTTTGCTGTAAGCAAACTACTGTTGATAAAAATTTTAATCCATAAAAGTGAATGAATACAGTCTACAGTTTTTAAATTAACATACACATTCTAAAAATTTAATGTGATATTAATGTATTTGGTTGTTATATGTCACTATAATATGATTTTGATTATTTTATTCAATTAATCACTTTTTGGAGGGCTTTGTAATCATTAACAATGAAAATCTGTATATCATTAATAAACTGATTGTCTTGCAATGATGCTGGAAGAAAATTAAATAAAATATTGTACATTCATTAATAACATTTTAAATTTATAATCAAAATATTGTATATAGCCCTATTATTATATACTGTATTGGGTATTATGAATAAACTCTACTTGTACAGTTTCAGTATGAAAGTAATAACACCTGGATCTCTTTTTACGTGGATTTATTTAATGCGATTTTGAAATTACGCGATTCACATTATACTGGAAATCGAACTCCGATAATGCGCTATTACTTTAAATAATAAATTCCACACACTTATGTCATATTGAAAGTAATAGCACATTATTGGAATTCAACTTTCATCTTAGTAATTTCAATATTTTCAGTGCTTTATAATAGTAAGATTTTATGCAATAATGAAATTAAAGTCATGATTTCCACATTTTATGTATACACACATAAATTTTACAAGATTATAATGTATATTTTTTCAAACATTGTGTATGTTAATTTTTCATTTTAAATCACATTCTGTTTTTGCTTTTTAAAAAAGAACGTAATCAATTATTAATCATTTAGTGTCCGCAAGTTTATTTTTAAAAGGTGAGTAATAGCAGTGGGCACAATTAAAATTGAAAATTAAAAAATTAAAGACAAAAATAAGAATTTAATTTTTAGTTGTTAGATTAATTACTAATTACATTGTCACCAGAAAACCATTAACACAACATGAGAGTGACGTTGGCGCTAGTTGTATTTCCTCTTGTGAAGAATCTGATTTTTTACCAGTTTGCAAACGAACCTGTTTAACAGCAAATAGCAATAATAATTAAAACGTGTATAAAAAAATGTAAATTACTGCAAATTATGCATAAAAATAAATTGTTTTGAATAAAATTAAATATTATAGTTAAAAAAAGTTTGTCTTGTATCAATTTTTTTCAAATTTGAAATTTTTTATTAGTCATATTTTATTTCCTTATTTTTTTTTGCGCGAATTTTAAAGTAATTTTACATTGGTGCTTTGCTTTTATGTGATTTTTGAAAAATCACAGTCTGTTTACCCCCTTTTTCAAGGTAAGTTATGTCTATTATTGCACGATTTCATTTGCGTGTGTTTTCTGAGGAATCTATCGCGTAAAACGAGACCCAGGTGTATTATGTTTTTGGATAATCTTATAAAATGGCCGTCAAAAAGTTTTTAATTTTTTTTACAATAATTATAGTGAATAATCAATTATAAATCAGAATTATGAGTACAATTTGATGATGATTGCTATTGTCAATCTTCATATAAAGGATGTGCACTAAATTAGTATAGGTGTATTGAGTTTTGTCTTTGCTTACTGTTTAATAAAAAAGTATGAAAGTAGTTTTTGTAATGTAAATGTTTTAATATTTGACATATAGGTGTTTATTTGCTATTCATAGAAATGTGTGTTCATTGTGGTTATTTGTAACTGTATGGTAACAAATCTTCATTATTATATTTGAATTTCAATTTTAGTTACGATTTCTTTTAGCAGTATCTGGAATAATGTTTATTTTTTGTATTCCCTAGACATTTAAAATATTGCATATTTGAACTCACAGAATGATCTTTTCATATTTGAGGTTTATTGTTGATTATGTTTTTGCTCATAATGACAAGGCAATTATATGAAATACAGCATATGCTCTAACAGAAATGTTTGTTTACATGATTATTTAGCCATAACATTCCCTTATTTGAGATATAATCTCATTTAAATATTTCACATGTTTATATACTAATATGTATCTTATTATTAACAGTTAATGTATTTGAAAAGTTTAAATAAAGCTTGAATTTTTCTAAAACCATTTAACAATTAACGGTAGAGGATGGAAATAGTCCAGCATATAAATATGAGTAAAATACCACAATCATAAACTTTCAGATAAATTGTATGAATAATGTTCTATCTAAATTTCCAGGTTATATTTTAGCCATTATATTTTGTAGTGAGAAATTTTAAACTTGCACATGCTTAAGTAAAAAAACTAAATTACTGCTTCTAGAGTCATTTTTTGAATTTACACAAAATAAGATATATATTTCATTGGTACCTATGTAGATATTTATACCTAGGTCTTTCAAAATTTCTGACTTATTTTTATGAAATAGAATAAGAGACCATAAACTGTTTTTATAATATATGCATACTTTGATATAAAGATAAGTATTATATTGATAAAATAAATATATATATTAAAAACTTTAAACAAAAGCTTCTTTGACTTTAAAATAATCAATTTTATTTTACAATATTATTTGTAAAATTAGTAGTATCTCTGAAAATTAATTTTTCTATGTAGAAATAGATTTGCTTCCATTTCAGAATGAGTTCCTGAATGATGTCTTGATTTTTGTTGGTGTCAGAAAATGTTTTTTTTTTTGTAAATCCTTTTTTAATTATTACATTTAATTTATTTAAGTAACATGTTAATAAAATATTAAACTTATGCATGTCCTTTAAAAATTTAATACAGTCACTTCATAAAGATATTAATTATTTGATATATATTTAGAAGATATTATAAAATAATGCTTTGCATAGCTGTCTTTTATTTCCAAAAACTGGAAATTGAACCTGGCTTGAGTGAAACTTGAGTTTTTTATGATGCAGTTAGTCTCAGGATTTTTTCTGTTATCTTACTATAGTTATTACAAGCTACTCATGTTAAGTATCATTCAGTAAATGATATCTGTCTATTTTTACAGAAAGACAAATTCAAATTTATTATTATTAAGCACTGGAATAAATATAATCCTAAAGAAGGAAATAAACCTCCAATAGATGCACTGTTTATAAATGTATATTAAAATCTCTATGCACTCACTCTCCAGTAATGGTTGAAAAGAATACTTAAAGTATATTCTTATATAAACCAACCACCACTGATTATGCCTAACTCAAAACTAGAAATCTATTATATGCCTGATGTTCAAATTGGCAATTATATTGTGCAAATTTAAATATTTCATCACAGGAGAGAGACAGAAGAAAGTAAACATCATCTTGAAACTAAACAGATGAAATTAGAAGCATGAAAAAAGAGGAAAGTGAAAAACTGGAAGAAATCCATTTAAAACAAGAAGAAATACAAAAAAATCTAAAAAGTTAATGAAAAAGATGTAATGACAAAGAAACTACAAGCAGTTAAGGAAGCTTGAAGAAAGCAAGAAGAAATTACCAAGGCATTATTAGCTGCAGCAAAATTATAATAAATGTACTTGCAAAATTTATTGCTTGATATTTCATTAAAATAGATTCATTCTTCCAATAAATTAAAAATGTAAAAATAAAATTTACATTGAGATTGGAAAGACCTTTGATAAAATCATTTATTACTGAATCTATCATTAACATAGTAGAAAATCCTCCTTACAATATTTCCAACCTAATGTAGGCCATAATAATCAATGGATGCTAGAAGATTAGTGCATCAAAATCCCTATCTAGAGCCTACTCATCCAATATTCTCAGATTAGTTCCCATTATATGGCTTTCATCAGTAAGGAACTTTAGAAAACTGAGAGCATTGCTCAGACCAGATCTTACATCTAATGCACCCCCCCCCCCCCAAAGCCATTTTTTATCTTTTAAGTTAACTATAAAAATATAAGCCCCAACTAATAACACAATAATGTTTTCAATCCAAGCTAATATATTTGTATAGTCACACAGTTCTGAATCCAGTTCAGTATCTACATATTTTGACATGATTGATTTTTAATAGTCACCATCATGCTTTGATTAGAACTTGCATTAAACCATTATAATATCATATGTTTATTACTTCTTTTGCTTGCACAATCTGTTAATACAGTAGCAACTTTCTCCATACAAAATCAAAAACATTGATACACACATATATATATATATATATATATACTAAATTGGGTTCAGATTTATGACTATACACATAAATTAACTTAGATTTGAAGACATTATTGTATTTTTAGTTGCTCTCATAGCTTTATATTCACGAAAAATATAAAAGTTGGCCATGGAAGGATATGTCCAAAGACCTAGGAGCAGTGCTCTCAGATCTAATGTTTCTCACTGATGAGATCCACAAACTAGAAACTAGTCTGGGAATATTGTGTGAATGAGCAGTAAATAGACAGTTTGGAGCAGTAATCTCCTAGCATCTATTGATTAATTTTGGATCACAGTACTATGCCAATATTTTATGAAAAAAGTAAAAGCATAAGAAAGTTATTTATGCACAAGCCTTCTGGCATCCATTGATTACTCTGGCTTGAACTGAGTGGCAATACTGTATGTAGAGTTTTGCTTGTTTTAAGTGGTTATGTTATTGTGGTTGAATCTATCATTATTATTTGATTAAACATTTTTAAAAACCCTATCCAATATCTAAACAACATTAATTATCACTTTTCATATTTTCAATGTATGGATATAGACAGTGGGGAAAAATGCAAATGATACCTAAAATACACATTGGATAAATTCATTTTTTACTTAATCCAAGCCATCAGTCCAATTAATATTTCATCAATTATATTTACAAGGAACACCTTTTCTGTTCACATATGCGCTAAAAATTACACATTTATAAATGATTAAAAATTTCTTTGAAAGTCAGAAACTTTTTCCTCAGTGTTTGCAACTATATGCTTGAAGTATAAGAATGATAAATTGTAATCTAAAAATATATAAATCTTATGCACATGTAAGAAAAGCTAAAACGTTGCATAAAAAACAGTTGAATGTAAATAATAAAAAAATATATATATAATTTTTAATGCAAATAAAAAAGACATCTGAGGATAAAAGAGAAGTAATAATTTTGATCTGGTAGATGATGATCGGTAATCATTTATGTATTTATAAAAAGACTATAATTCTCAATTAGTATCAGCTAAAAATTTGACATTTGTTAAATTTAATATGCATTAGATAAATGTGAAAAAATAATAAAGGACATTTTAAGGGGTATGATGTACAGGAGAGAGTTCAGTTATCTTAATTTTGTTAAGTGTAACAAATTACAATCTTCATTTTAAAAGCAATTTACCCCCCCAATTGTCTTTAACACTATGCTTGAAGAGTAAGAAAAAGTTGTAACTTAAAAATAAATAAATGCATATATTATATTAAATTCACTGCCTGAGAGCAATGAAGATAACAAATTGATCAATATTGATGTAGCTTTTCAGTGCATGAATTTCAAGTTAAAAGCTACAAATTTTGTTCAATGAATATTTATCAAGTTATAAATTAAAAAGAACTTATTTATATTTTTAAAAGTAATTATTTTTTAAATTGAAGAGCAAGTCAGTGTGAGTTAGACTTTTTGTTATCTACTTATTGCAATTTAATAATTTTCAATGTATTCATCCTTGCTCCATATACATGTAAAAGATAAAAAAAAAAAAACACAAGCTGGTAAATAAGTAAAAAATAATAATAAAATAGATACGATCGCTGTATCATAAGAAAAAAACTATTATAATTAAAAAATAATCTAATATATACAAGCGAGGTATCAAATTAAAAAAAAAAAATTAAAATATCAATATATAATGATTTCAATGGAACAAAAATTATATTTAAAACAGAAAAAGAAAAATGCATGTAAAGAAAAAAAAAGCTAATAAACACAAATAAATATAATAAGGCAAAAAAACATACAGCGGAAATAGACTGAAAGTGCGATTGCATTAGTTTTGAATTTATATTTATTGATTAATGTAAAAAGAGAGATATTCATATATATATAGTACATTTATAGCTTTATTTCATATTTTATTTATGCAAATTAATTATAAAAATAATTAAATAGTAATTATTGAAAAATGAAATGAATATGCACGTTACTTTATCCCTGCCATTCAACATTTATTTATTATTGTTATTTTCCCACAGTTTAAAATTAGAGTTGGAATCTTGTTATTCTTCATTAATATTTCTAAATGTATTTTGTTCTCTAGTCACGTAAAGTGGTAATTTTGATTTCCTTTTATATAAACTTTTTTTTAGCAAATGATAAGCCAATGTATCAAGTACCAAAATCATTCAAAAAGTAAAGTGGCCTAGCCGTCTTAAGAACCTCATAGAAATTATAGAGACAGAATTAACACGATTTTGAAGATATCTCTTTTTTTATTTGATGAATTACAATAAAACATGTAAATGGAATAATTTTTCTTTCTTCTACTGAAAACTTTTTTTATTGTCATTTGTCTTAATAAAGAACTTGAAGGAGTCAACTTGGTGCATGCCAATCTTAGAAGTTAAGAATTCTTAATTCAGGAATATTAAAAAACTAAATGATTAAAAAAAATCTATTATATATATATATTAGTATTATATAGAGTATATGAGCACAGACTTTCACACGACCCACTACTCTCCACTCTATCTCATAGCACTGATACACTTGAACACATATATGTCAAAAAGATAAATAATCACTATACATATTTCATGCTAAACCAGCAATCATCAGTTGGTCCAGATTATCATCTTTACACATATATGCAATATATGCTCAGATATATATATATATATTAAGATAGCCCATCTTCATACTTTAATGGACAGGCTTCATTCTACTCCACACTCCAACTCTTCAATCGTCCATTCAATTGAAAATCTGATGATGGAATGCTCAAAGGCCATCCTGAGGCCAGATTATACTAGCTATATTAATAATAACGCATAAGGCTGAAACCTTTGACAGATGTGTCTTAAAAATCCTTATATAACAGCCAATCAGATAAAATAAATGACTGCACAAGGGAACTCTCAATTCAAAACACAAGGCAGAGATCTTTTTCTCGTAAAATCTCTGTCTTGTGTTTTGAATTGAGGGTTCCCTTGGGCAGTTATTATTACATCTGATTGGCTGTCATATAAGCATTTTTAAGGCACATCTGTCAAAGATTTCAGCCTTTGATGTTATTATTATATCATTTGCTTGCACTTAATAAATTAATATATTTAAATTATATATATTATTATATAAGTTTTCAAAAGCTTATAATATGGCTATAAATTTGAAATATTAGAATTAATCATAATAAGAGTTCAAAGGTATCATAAATTATTACCAACAATGATTAAAAGATATTTTAATCATCATACCATATTGTCTAATTATTCCTTTGGTCTTTGGGTATTGGATTTAATGTATATATATATATTATACCAGGGATTCATACTAATGAATGTAGGCTTGGAAAAGCAAAAGAACCATGGGTAGATATAATCTTTTTTCCTTTAATACTTGCATTTTGTATCTTATACTGTTATTAATTTTGAATTTCAAATTCCTTCTAACAAATTCTATGTCTTATTTTATCTTAATTATTTTATTTTTATTTCCTTGTGCATTCTACTCTATGTTTTGTTTATATTTTTAATGTTTTTTTATTAATAGCACATTACATTAGTAACAGTATAGGGCAATACGGGTAACAATTAATCAAAATCAGATTAACAATTCCATATTATTTAAACCTATTTGAAAGATAGTAATCAAAAACTAAAGTTATTCTGTATTAAAAGCAGTATGCATACTATTGAGAAAAATCCAAGTATATTTCCTTATATTATGATCTTGTGTACATAGAAAAATTAAAATCATTTGAACATATAAATATTGATATCATTGTGCAGAAAAGAATCTGGTGGAGCAATAATAATTTTATCAGTAAAACTTAAAATGTGTGAACTATAAACTAAAAAAAAGTTTTATGTGGTAGAGTTGATCTGAAATGTAAGAACATAAATTAAAAAAATATAATGAGTATTATTCAGGACAACAAACACTAAAAAGTAGTGTGACATTTATTTTCCAAAAGAATAGAGTAAGAATTGTCATCAATCAATTATTATAAATTAAAAATTTTGTTTTGACATTACTGTAGCACAAGTCCATGCCAATAAGTCTATCAAGTAATAAAGAATTTGAAAATTATATTATTAGGATTACAAAGAAATTGATGAAATTTTTATGCAAGGATACTCTCAGTGAATAGTACTTGTAATAGACAGTAATAAAATTATGATGATTAATATGATCTAGAAACAAAAAATGACAGAGAAGAATTTTTTGTTGCCAATGCATTTTATAAGCAGCTAAAGTGTTAACCTTTATTCAGTTTATTACAAAATTTCTGATACAAAACTTTCAATTTTTATGGCTCTGCTTTTAACAATGGGCCTAAAATAATTTGACTTCAATATTTATTATAAAAAATTAAGTTATATGGCTAAATTATTGTATATTATTTTCTAATTTGATATTCTGTTATTTTGCTATTTTTTTTAAATTTATTGGCTGACATCTTATAGGTCCCTTTAAAGATACCACTTGTTTTCTCAAAATGTTTCCTTATCAATATTTTTGAAATTTTTTTTGTAATATTATACTATTTTTAATGAGATACATTCACTTCTCTCTCTCTCTCTCTCTCTTTACTATTACTACTGTGTTTCAGCATTTGATTTTCATGTAAACTTAATCCAATACTTTAAAATGATTTTTAATGATATTCTAAAAACAATAAATTATATTTTATAGGAACATTGAAACATTGGACAAACTTGTAGTATTTTTTTCCAAATTTATTCAAAGATTGCATTTTATTTTTAAATATATTTGCAAGAGAATATTATTCATAAATATGAGATGTTTGATTAACAAAGATTAACAAGTAATATTAGACTGTTAGAATGGCATTAAGTCATAGTATACAACATTAAAATTATAAAAAACAGCTAAATCATAAAAATGCCATCAAATTTATTTTATAATGTTTGTCAATGAACATAGGAAAACTCACCTGTTTAGAATACATTACATTATTATATGAAATAACATCTAAACTATACAAGCAAAAATTTAAATTTCTGAAAAATAATTTATTATTAAGTTTTATTTAAAGTAAAATTTATTTACATGAAAGGGATTTAAATTTAAAATGGTGCCCAACATTAGAAGTTTGTTTTTTAAATAATGATTATTAACAGATGATTTTGAACAAATTATTTGTCAAAATTAGATCACCTGAATGAATATAATAATTATTAATAATTTTATGTAAACAAAACTTGAATGCATAGGTTATATAAAATGAATTGTCTAATCTATAAATTGACTTTAATTTTAGGAGTCATTGCCTTTAATATAGTCACTTTTTGAACATTGTTTTTCCCCAAAATATTACATACTATTAGGTACTGTAGAATTTAAATGCTTAGAAGATCACTATATAAAAGTCCTTCGTGAAAAAAAAATTTTCATACAAAAAACAAACAAACAGATAAATGCAAGAATTTATCTATTTTTGCCTGAAAATGATTTAAATTTTCACTATTGAAACAACTTGAAATCTCAGTGAGAAATATTTTTTTACTGCTATTTATGAGGAATGTTGGAGAAGCAAGCCTTTGATATATAATCTATTATTTAAACATTATTTTACCTACCCCTATACATCATGGATAGAGACTGGGGATAGGATAAACAGGAATATTTCTTAGACAAATAGAATAGACAAAAGTAGAGAATAAAAATCTCTTTAGAATTAAATTGATGGTAGTGAAGAACAAGAGTCATAATATTAACTGAATCTGAATGAATCCTTAGAGTCCACATACTTCAACATGTTTTATGACTATTTTGTTCATAGATAGAGCACCCATGGTAACAAGGGCCCTGAATTGGTAATTACTTTAAAGACTACAGCCCAGTTGATATCAACATTTTAAAATACATATTTAGATGCTTAATTATATAGATTTTATTTATGTAAACGCAGCTTATATTCTGCTTCTTATAGATTTGGTTATAAATTATTGATTAACATGAGGTATATTGATTATTGTTGTAATAGACTGAGTAACAAATATTATCTCTTATGTATTTGTTTATATTTTATTAAATTTCAATATATATATATATATATTTTTCAGAAGAATGTATGTAGCCAATTAATAATTATTATAGTATTAATGTTTAAAATTATTAAAATAGGATTTTGATGCACCGCATCTTTATCAAAAGTATATTCCAAATTATCTTTGTAAAGGTCAGAATCTAAATTTGGTGAAGAAAATTGCATCAAAAACATTGCTTAGTAATTTTAAATGTTAACAATGTAATAATTATTAAAGGTGCTTGGAATTTATGAGAATGAGGTGGTCAATTTTATGAACCCAAAAGGTATATAACTATTTTTGTGCTACTTTAAAATATTGTAAAATATACATTATAAGTTGTTATAATATGTTGAACTATTTCCATCATCTATATTAGCTTTTGAATGTCTAGCAAACTTTAAATTTCATTTAAACGTTTCAAATATAATAGACTGTTGATAATAAAATACAAATAGACTACACATTTCAACATTGACCATTCAGGAAAATACATTATAAGTATTTATTCATGAGAGCTGTTCTATTATAAGATTTTTTTTAAAAATTTTTTTTATTTAAAGATAAAACTTATTACTTTTAAGATCTGATTACAGAAATATTAAAGATTACATGTCATCAAAAACTCATAAAGTGATTTTGGTAAGACATTTTTATGGGTGTGAATATGATTGGGCTGATTTTCTGAACCAATGACTAATTATGCCAAAAAAATTTGATAAGCTGGAAAACTTAAGAGAAATAAAACCTAATATATTTTTAGCAAAACTATTCTCCCTGATGTCATGAATCATTTGAGAAATTTATAGTTAGACAGAATGGGACAATTCATTAGTTTCCTAATCAGTCATCATCATACTGTATAATTTCTTTCATGAAAAAATCTCCATAACAAAATATATGACAATTGTTTAAAATTATGAACATTCCATATCATCAGATTTTCAATGAAATGGATGGCTGAAGAGTTGTGGATTGGAACAGTTTGAAGCCTGTTTATTAAAAGATGAAGATTGGCTATCTTAATATAAAGCTGAGCACTGATTGTATCTTTTCAACATGTGTATGATCAAGTAAGGCAGCATTGGAGAATTGAGGGTCATGTGAAAGTCTGAGTTTGAATCCCTTATATATTATAATTGATTTTTCTAAAGCAAAAAATCACAGAAACAATAGAAGTAATTAAAATGTTTGAATAATATCCATATGATTAGGGCTTACTTTATGCCTAAGTGATAAAAATTGTAAACTTATCCTGCATGTATTTCCTCACTTGTAAATAAATTTACTTATAATCAGAACGATAATGCTATATTGTATAATGCTATATAAATTTAGTTTGCAATGCATTCATTTTTTGGTCTTATCTGAACTTTTAATTGAAATTCATTCAAAGTAGCTGAAAATTTCTAAGCAAGTATAAAATCTTTAATTTAAATAGTTGGTCAAAGATGACTTCACTGAACATCAATTTCTATTAATAATCTGGTATTTAACTGTTTATATTTGTAGAATTTAAATTCCTAGTTAATCTGGGTTGGTGAAATCAAGTGTTAATTTGCTGAATATAAAATAAAAATGATTCAAGAATTATTATACTTGGTTTAACATTTATCCTTATATTTGAATTTATTAAACTAGTTCCTAATGCATATTTTGATTTCATTCTACAATGCACATTATTTGAATTAGATATGAACTATAGATACCACCCAAAATAATTATATTTTATTAGATGTTATAAAAATTATACTACTTTAATGACTTAATTATGAGAAAAATAAAAACAATTTATATGAACATCATCTAATAGATTTATAATTATATGTTGGATTTTTTATATCCTCAAAGCGAATTATTACTATGTTTCCCTGAAAATGAGACCTAATCAAAAAATAAACCCTAGCATGATTTTTGAGAATGCATATAATGTAACCTCTACTCCAAATATAAGCTGTAGTTAAGATCGGCAGTCTGATAGATGGCTTTTGTTTGCCTGTTGAAACATATAATGGGCATATTGAATTATAAAGTAATGAATGTATAAGTAAACAATATTAATGACATTAATCAAATCAATAGTAGTCTGTCCAATAGACAGGTCCAGAGAGTAGTCACTACATCAGTTCATCCATTCCTCCATTCCATTCTCTTCCTTGCCCACTTCCTCAATTCCACATAACCCCTTCCATCTCGTATATCATCCAATAATATCAATCTCTTCCGTCCTTTCTTTTTATTTCCACTCACCATTCCTTCCAAAACATCTTTCATTAAACTAGAATCTTTTCTTAGTATATGTCCAATCCAGTTTCTCTTTCTCTCTTTGATACTTTCAATCAATCTTCTTTCCTCATTAACTCTTTTCAAAACTTCTTCATTTGTTATTTTATTCACCCAACTGATTTTTTCAATTTTTCTCCATGTCCACATCTCAAAAGCTTCCAGTCGTTTCTTAATTCTATTACTCAATGTCTATGTCTCACAACCATACATTAATACACTAACATTTAATTAATCTTTTCCTTAATTCTCTTTCCATAGGTCCACAAAATATCTTCTTTCTTTTTACAAATGTCACCTTTGCCAATGCTATTCTTTTTTTAACTTCATCTTCACTTCTTCCATCCTTACTCAACCAACAACCCAAATATCTAAATCCCTTCACCTGCTGCACCATGTCATCATGGATTCCAATTTGCAGTCTTTTTGCATCTCTCCCTATCCATAAACACTTAGTCTTTTCAATATTAATCTTCATTCCATATGCCATACATCCTTCTTCCAATTTATTCAACATATTCTGAAGATCATTTTCTTCCTTAGCAATAAGAGCAATATCATCTGCAAATCTTATACACTTTATTACTCTCCCTCCAACATTTGCTCCTCCACGGTCCAAATAATTATTTAGCATATCTTCTAAATAAATATTAAACAAAACAGGTGACATACTACACCCTTGTCTAACTCCACTTTCTATATTCACTTCATCAGTCTCATTACATACAAAAATGAATTATATTTATGAAGATTTTGCAGGTTGATGACCTGAGTAGCCTCATGTCCACTCCTACCGGGCAAGACACCAAAGTTATTCTTAACTAAGGTCTCAAAACCAAATGTAATGATTCCTGTAGACATGCTCATAATAAAACAAGGGAATTATAAGACAAAGTGGTTTCCCATTGCCTTCTTTGCCCAGCAATAACCTCTATAATAGGCTTAGTTCGCTAGCCAAATCCCATAAAATGAAAATCCAACTACCGCTTCCTCCTCATCGTTGTCAGCTCTAGTGATCTTCCGCTGACTTGGAAGAAATGCTGTTGCTGACCCAGCACCCAGTGGGGTGTTGACTTATTTAATGGTGGTCAACACTCGCCATTATACATCCACCGTCATAGGAATTGTGGCACTTTATAGAAGTAAACACGCCACTGTCTCCTTCACCATTTCCTGATAGTGAATGTTGTCCCATTGTCAGTGACTGCTTATTTACAGTACTCTGCTTATTTGCAGCTAACCTTCATATCTGAAGGCCATACCCCTATCCGCAACCTGGGGATGCTCTGGGTGGCATGGGACCCATGCCTTATTCCCAGAATGGCATTAATCAATAATCAATGAGAACCTATAAAAGAACCATATAATTTATATTACCATTAATTTAAACATGACATTAATGTTTTAAATTAATGGTAATATAAATTATATGGTTCTTTTATAGGTTCTCATTGATCGTTTTCGATAAACACAATCCTACATGTATAGAGAAACAATTTATTTACCACAAGTCACTATATCGGACAATTTATAATTTCATTTAGATATTTTAGGTACTTATTTTATTTATATTTAATACTTAGATTTAGAATGCTTGATTTAGTTTTAGAGAATCAGCATGATAGTTTATAAATAGTCAAGCTAAAAGAAAAAATAGTTTGATTTCTTAAGATTTGAAATACCAGGCACTCTTATACCCGATGCATAATTGTAAATATAGCGATTTGAACTCAGACTTTCAAGTCCCTTCACTATTCACACTATCTCATACTACTAATACACATGACCACACATGTATATCAGTAGTATAAGATAGTATGAATAGTAAAGGGGCTTGAAAGTCTGAGTTCAAATCCCCTATATTTAATATTTCTTAAACATTTTTTTTACTCGTAAAAGACTTTATTAAAATAATGGAAGTGATTTTATTTAACAAATTTTAGTTTAAATTAAATCAGACTTTTTTTCTTTTACAGAAAAGTTTTTAAAAAGAATATCCAAGAAGGGCTACATTTTCAAGTAGTGAACTTGATAACGTATGGATATGGATGTGTCATTTATGAATCACTGCTGTATGTTGTAATGGAAATACTTAATGTGCATGTGTGAACTAAAGAAACATTTTCTGAATTTTTAGGCTTGCATTTTTTATTGCTTTTGTGTGGACAAACTATTCTTAACTGTAATTATTTTTGTTACCACTGCTGTCTCATAAGTCTTCAATTAACAATTGATTTAATGGTAGGTTTAAACAGAATAATATTCTGATCACCAGATAATATGAGTGCAAAAAGATAAAGCTATTTTGGCAAGTACAAGAAAGGAATTGTGGGGGCCTCCTAGGGTGAGAATTTTACAGCTTTCTATAAAGAGAAGTATTTGAATAAATGTACATTTTTATACATGAAATGTAGATTTTGTATGTGGAAAAATAAGCCATCCCCCAAAAATAAGCCCCACAGTATCTTTTGGAACAAAAATATAAGACCAAGACTTATTTTCAGAGAAATACAGTAAATACTTATAGAAAAAAAATAAATAAATATGTTTTCAAATACATTCAAATATTAATTATAGTATAGGTTACCACAAAACACAATGTTCATGATTAGTGTTATTCTCTTTTATCCAATTGTTGTTGGTTTTACCAATGATAGTTTAACATAAGAATTGATTCTTGCAGGTTAAATGTAACTTACTGGTTCATTGGTCAGACCAGAACCATTTGAAAAAGAGATGAAAATAATACAAATTAAAATATTGTGTTTTATATTAACCTCTATGTTATTATTTGTAGTAAAATATATTTTGAAAAGTATAAATAAATTAATAGAAACAAGATTTAAAAATTGACCTATATGATGGAAACAGCCTAACACACCTATAAATAATGCCACCACTATAAATATTCAGACAAATATATTTTTTAGTTATATTAATACCAAAAGATTATTGTCACATCTTATATAGGATCTAATGAATTTTTAAACTCTACATTCATGTTTTATATGATA
Organism: Epiperipatus broadwayi; assembly: GCA_028023455.1. Lineage (NCBI taxonomy): Eukaryota > Metazoa > Onychophora > Udeonychophora > Euonychophora > Peripatidae > Epiperipatus > Epiperipatus broadwayi. The sequence goes on from JAQFVV010000004.1 coordinate 8,714,080, forward strand.
TAGAATAATTTTACAAAAAACAAAAAGTAATAAATGTGTTTATATTAATTCATAGTGAAAGCTTGAGTGCTGGTAAAGTAGATTTGCATTTTTTACAAAAATAAATGAAGTTAACTATTGCATAGTAGATATATATTTTTCTCAAAATTAGTACATAATATTACCAACTTTATTACTCAAAACATGTATACTCACTTATTAAAGACCCTCATGTTAATGTTCTCTTATTCAAGCATAGCTTTAAAAAATTCAACTTTTGTTAAAAGCATTTGTGAGTATATTGTATAGTTTAGCTTATATTCTTAATTTATTTCCTTAATATGTGATGTAAGACATAGATACACATCTACATGAATACAGAGATTTTGATATATCTATACACAGAGAGATTTTCAGTTTATAAACTATTTATTTGACAAAAATAATGAATTCAAATTCATTCCAAAAGTCATTCTGTTATTCTAAAGCATATATTAAAAATGGCCAAATTAAAATAAAATAAAAAAGATTTTAAATACAATAAATAATGAAGTGCAAGAATTCAATTTTAAAATAGTTAGTTGCAGACAATTTTTAAAGTATTTCATTTTTATTTAAAAGAATTATTAAAGATAGAGAGGAAAGTTGATAAATTACATTTGAATTTTTTATTTTTACATTTAAAAATTAAACTACAACATGTATTTTATGTCAAGTTTGGTATTTCATTTATATAGATACTGCATACTGCTTTCCATAGATTTTTATTCAATCTTTAAATTTTATTTTGATTCAACTATTTTAGAATTTATTTAATTACGTTTTAAATATACTTATAATATCAGGATCTTAATTAGAAATATATTTTTTTCCTAATTAAAACAAATTGCTGTACTTTACTGTGTTTTATTAAATAAAAATTGTCTTAAGAAAAGAAAAGTTTTATGAATAAAATGTTTTACATTTTAGAATCAATAGAGGAGTTTATAACTTTATCTTTCCTATTGCATTGCCAAATGCATATAATATTAATATCATCTGTGTTCTTTATTAATTTTACAATGCTTTTTTACAACCTAATATGACAGTTTTGATTGCCCTAGCAATCTTCTTCAGAACTTCTACTTATATCTCCAAATCTTTTAACTTTATGTTTCCTATTGCATTGCAACATCCATATAATATTAATATCATCTATGTTTTTTATTACTTTTACAATGCTTTTTTTTACAACCTAATATAACAATTTCAATTGCCCCAATCGAAACTGTCATATTAGATTGTAAAAAAAAAACATTGTAAAAATAATAAAGAATGTAGATGATATTAATATTAATGATGAGTTTATATATATATGAATTATGAACTAATAATTATGTTTGAACATAGAATAGCTGATGAAAAGATGAAAGCTATTAACATCACAATGTTGTGTCTCACTTCAACTTTACAAAAGTTAATTGTTACAGAAATATAGTAATTTTAATATTTATTATAGTACATATACACACATATATAATTAACATTATGCATACATTTTGTCCATTCTATTACAGATAATTCAGAATTTTAAAAACGTATTACTAAAACTAATTAGTGACAAATTTTAATCCATATCAAAATTATATTATGTCTTTAATTGTATCACAATTTTAAAAATAAAAGCTGCTATTTCCTCATATTATATTATTTAAATCATTGTTTCCTATGCTTATTTTAATGAGAATTAACAGACTAGTAAATATCAACAATCATTAAAAAAAAACAATAAGTTCAGTTCACCATAGAAATGTGGCATTTCCTTCATTATTAGGGAAGATTATATCATATTATAAGAATAGCCTTGTTTTTAAGTCAACAAATTGTTACTCATTTGACCAATGCAAATTAATGTGAGAATTTAATTAAATATCCATCTAACAAGCATGGATAATTTAACTAAATTAATTGGCTGAGGGTCAATTCCTTGAAAGAAAAAAGTCCTAAATATGAATCAAGGTTTATTCAGCCTAGATTTAAAGTCCAAGTCATAGGCTTGAATATATATATATAAATTATAACTTTTTGGACTGTACCATGTATTATTTTTCAATAAACACCGATATTTCGACGGACTAGCATCCGCCATTATCAAGGTTAACTTTTGAAAGAAAAACCGTTAGATCTTAAATAATAATATGACTGTGTGCGAGATGAGAAATGAGATCCAACTTGAAATATAGATATATATTATTAATAACAGCTATACTATTTAAAATATGCTTAATACTCATATATAATTCCTTTACTCAATTTTTTTTTGTGCTGAATCATAGTAAAATAATTATTTTTATGAGATTTATCACAAGTATATCTAGTAGTAATCTATGTTCTTTGTCAATTGCAAGAGTATTTATTACTTAAAATGTGTTTAATGTACAAATTTTTTGATTGACCTATTTTTTCTACTAAATTACTATAAGAGCAAAAGCATTTGATGACATATATTTGGAGGAGTAATCATTTGTTTTTTTATTAAAACTATTAAAAATTTCATTAATAACATTACAAAAATTAAGTAATGTTATTTAATGATCACATGGAAGATTCAAAATGTCTAATCCTGAAATGTAAGATTCTTGGATTGGTTCTAGTTCTAGTACTTGTGACATTCAAATGTTTTATGAATTCCTGAGTAATAATTATTAAGTCACTGGAGTATTTTTTAACATTTCACTTACATATTGTGACAGAATCGTTAGACCCAATTAATCATAATACATTAGTTATCAATACATATATATATATTGTAATGCTATGGGCATATGGTAGAACTGTGCTGATAAAAATCATCATCCTCAAACACCCCAAAAACTTTAATTAATAAGCATGAATAAAAAAATAAGCATTAGAAGTAAATAATACATGAATTGTAATTATAAAAATGATCAATAACCATTAACAGTAGATTATCATCATTTACGACTTCATTTGAAAGGGGTACTTTATAAATGTTAAACCAATTGTTACCTTGCCAATGCCAAGCTTAGGCAATAATATAAAAGCTATCAACATTTAAACTGCATGCATGTACACAAGTAGTAAAAATAACTGTAAAAATAATTTTACATCAAAAGTGCTGAGATTGTTATATCAATGCTGATCATCATCAATGATCTTGATACATGAGTGTTCTAGCTATCAAGAAAATAGTAATAATATTATAAAATCTATAAAGTAAAGTGATGTGTGTGAAGTTTAAAAGTTATACTTCTCTTTGCACCATCCAAATAATTTTATAGAGAATATCTTAATGTCCACCATATACACACACATGCACGCATGTGCGCGCACACACACACACACACACACACATATATATATTGAAACTGAAAAAAAGTGGGTCATGAAAGAATGGTTCTGGTTTAATAATACCCTGCAAATTGTGGGACCATTTGTAACTGAAGAAAATATATGTCCTAATGTTGAACACTATTTGTGATGGAATAAAATATGAGGATAGTATAACCTTTGTTATAACCTAATTATTAGTCACTATTTATAACAGAATAAAACATGAACCAAGAAAGAACAATCCTAATTTAATAATGCTTGTGAATTACAATGTCATTTGCATAGGGATGCAACTGATGAACTGAGTCAAAATGACTATCAACCAATGAATGCCAAGCTAATACCTATTTTTTTTCTAAAGCCACATTTTGAGATACCATTTATAACAAAATAAAGCAATGATAATATTTCTCTAAGCACACAGATTTGAATAGCATTTGTAATGGATTGGAAGTAAACAAAACAAATGTTTTAAATTATTCTAAGAATACGAGCTTTATTTGCAACAGGTTAGGAATGAAAGCAATAATGACAAATACCATTATCTTATAAATAGCTATATGTTCCTACTAAACAAACAACTTATAATAGAATGAACATAATGATAAATGATGAGAAAAACAAACCTTTATGTTCTTCATGAATTAAAACACTTTATAACAGTACAAACTTATCCTAAATGTTAAATGTTATTCATATTTAAACAAAATAATTCATAAATGGTTAAAATAATAACTTTAATATGCCCTACGAATTTAGAAGCTACTTATATCAAAATGCGAATTATAAAGATAAGAAACAAAGACTTTAGCATAACCTATAAACTTAAAACATCAATAATATCAAAATAAAGTATAACTCAATAGTTGATCTCAAATTAGAATTAAATAAAATAAAAATAATGCTAACTCAGCAATGCTATTTTATTAATATTAATATATTCTTATTGAATAAGCCAATTGCAATAAAATCCAATATTTGATAATGATACCAAGATTTCATTATCTATAAATATATGCACATTGAACTATCCATAATTGTATATAGAACTTCCCTAAAATCCTACAAATTCATAACATTAAATCATAAATAAAATATCATAATATTAAACTATAATATAATATAACGCATAAAATAAACTAATCTAGCACATCTCACCAACTTATAATAATATAAAATAAACTCAACCCTTTAAATAACCTCAAAATCTACAATATTCAATTATAACAATATTAGTCAAATACAAATCACAAATTATTCTTAAATCAAATAAAACTAAATTATCAAATTTTAAATTATAATTACATACAGTATAAAAGATTATTAATGTTTTATTATGATCAAATGTCAATATTAAAACCTAGTATTTAAATTAAATTTATAATCTTCACCAACAAATGTCAAATATATTTAAAGTAAATCACTTTATTTAATATATTTCAGATATCAATTTTGATATGTACAATTATCAGTTTTATAATATAATAAAATTAACATCTTTGTAACTAAATACTAACTTAATATAATGTTCACCCAATAAATAATAATTTAAAAGAATATGTGAATATCATTAGAATTGCCTTTATTTATCTTGAATAATTATTATATTTGTACTTAGTAGATTATCGAATCATTTCAGATATAAATTTTTATCCTAACATAACTGTTACATATAACCAACAAAATATTTATAATAAACTTCTAATTATTTATTACATATCTAATAATACCCAATCAATTAATTTATTACTATATAAAAATGTATAACTGGTCTAAATAATAAAATATTAAATTCACTACAAAGAAAATGTGATTGTACATACTTACAATCCTGTTATTTAACTTTTGAATTGTTTTACAACTTCTAAACTATTTTACAACTTCCAAACTGTTTTACAATTACTTATAATGAATTATGTGGTATAAATCAATATGTAAATATCATCTTATCAAAGTACTATTAACCTTTTGATATTGTGGGACATTAGAATTTCGACTTTTGACCAATTCACCCCTGGTGAATTTTTTTATAAGTATTATATGTTAAATGTGTGTAAAAGTGTATATTTTCTTATAATAAATTTTCACTGAAAAATTTGTGATAGAAGGTGGGAAATTCAAAATTCCTGCTCTTACAATAGATATAAGCCCTTCCCTGACATGTTCAGCTAATGTCTGTTGCCAAGGCTGTAAAACATTCAGTGTTTTACAACATTGTTTAAAAAAATAGTTCCAAAAACCAAAAATGTGTTTATTTACAAATTTATTATGGTTTTAGATATTTTTAAAAAAATAATTTATACTATATTTATTAGATATCAAGAAATATAAATTATTAATAACTTATTTTGACTTATTTTCAAAAATATAATGTTATATTAGCAGCTACCGTGAATATGGTCTGAAGCAATTTACAATATTAGCTTCTACATAAGCAATCTACTTATACTTATGAGTATGAAAATATTGCAATTTTGCAAAAAATATTCAAAAAATTTGAACTTTTAAAGTATAATGTGTTAGATATAAAAGAAATGAATAATTATTCATTTGGATGTTTAAAAATAATAAGAATTAAGAAATATTTCATTGATTTTATAAACTAAAAATAATCTTTCTAGAAATGATAACATGTAAAGTCTTTGTTTTGATTATGATCTCATTTTTTTAATATTTACATAAACAAAATATGAACATTTAAAATTTATTTCAGTAGTAAACCAAAATGCCTATCAAATGAAGTCAAATTTATTATTTTCTGATAAGTAATAATCATTTTATCATATATTTTATGTTGATGTGTGAGACAAAGAAAAATGTCAGAAAATGCTGAAATGTGAGTTTGCTGCTTTGTGAGAGGGTTAACCAATAAATTGGCATTGTAAAATTGAATGACAACTAAGCAAGTTTACTTATTTTAAATTAATTCAAAAATTATTAATGATGAATATAAATTTAAAAAATATATGACAAATAAAATATAAATGTTTAATATATATATATGATCCAATTCTGTATTATACAATATGTTTGCTATTAAAAATTAATTTTAATTGAATAGGTGATTATGCAATAACCTTTACCTATAAATTGCTTAATCTGAAATATGTATCTCTATGTAACACAAAACATGTAATACACATATACTTTTCAAAATACAAAACATGTAATACACATATACTTTTCAAAATACAAGAGAGTCAATGACATTCCTAATCTTTATTAAAAAATAAATAAATACTTGATACAATATTGTTCTTTTAGAGCCTTAATATTTATCAGTTATATATTCAAAAATAATCTATAATCAATGAATAAGAAAATAATATTTTGTTATTAAAATTAAAATTATTAAGATATGAAATATGAATTTGAATTTAGAAAAAATTGACTCTTATATTCCATGCATATGAAGTAAATCTTTACATAAAATATACTACTGTTTATATCTATAAATACTATACAATTATATATCTATGATAATAATAATAATAATAATAATAATAATAATAATAATAATAATAATAATAATAATAATAATAATAATAATAATAATAATAATAATAACAATGATGATGATGATGATGATACAAGTTAGCAAATGATCTGATTACTCATTCTCCAATATGACACTTCAATGCCATGCCACAGTTCCAATATCTATTTGTTGAATGATAATTTGACAATATTTTATTATTCCAGAGAAGATAGAAATATCATGCAAAGTTATCCAATATGAAATACATTTTGTTAATTTCGATATTTTTCAAATATCCCATTTATCCTTTCATTTACCAGGCATTTGATTTATATGATATTACATGCATACAAGCACCAGTTTGCAACCATGATGGTAAGTTTATAAGATATTATGTGTCCAAGCACTACTTTCCAGCCATAACAATTTAATGTAAATACCCTTTCATTTAGCAGATATTTAATTTATAAGACATTATAAGTGAACAGATTCCAGTTTTCATACACGATAACGCAATGTAAAATAAACCAATTTATATCCTATATTGAAATCATTCATCAAGTTCACAAAACTATATTGGCAGAGAAAAATAATCTTTGTATATATTTTTATGTCATTAGCATTTATATCTCATTATTGAAGTGTTGCCAACATCCATTTTTAGCAAAGAAATATTCAGATGACTTATTTATTTATTTTTTTAATAAATTATTATTCCTTGTAAAACCTCAATAAGTCTGTCCAGCCTTCTGGATGAATATTATTTTTCTTACTCCATCATCTTATACTGTTAATAATCAAATATTTTTTAAAAATAAAAATAAACATTTTAAATAAATTTAGGTTCACTTCTATTGAAGGCAAGATGTAAGAGAACTAGTTTAAACCATTCAGTTCTATTTATAATCTTTGATTGATGTCAAAAAAACTATGGTAACACTCTTTATTAACTCTTTTAAATTTATCCAGCATTCCACAAATAAAAACTTATTACACAACAATAATGACAATATAAAAAAATAAATATTTAATAAATATTATATAACAAATAATTACATTTTTAAAAATATAAATAATGTTCTTTAACTCCAACATAAATTAACCAATTTAGATTATATTCTTACCATACTACATTGTAAACAAATATTTTATCCATACCTTTCCAATATAATATTGTATATATTATACAAATAAAATAACTGAAATATTTAAGACATTAAATTTTCAGTGTATTATTCGTAATCTACTGTCTGTAAAAGCAATAACCAAAGTTTATGTAATAATAAAAGAATAATAACTTTATCAAAACTGTAAACTGTATTAATTATACATTCATTTTTGCTTCAATATTATTGTTGTCATAGTAACATATTCCAATGCTCTCAAGTTAATATATGCATTATTAAAATTAAACAAAAAAATTTTACAATTGCCATTTCATCACATATTAGAATTTATTTCAAATTTCAGTTGGCACAATATATATATATATTATTGTTCAAATTTAGCTTGGGATTGCAAAAGCTTTAGAGATTGTGACTGTAAATAATAAAAAATACTTTTATATAAAACTTAATCCAATTTAGTATTAAATAAATTCCCTGGACTAACTTAAAACAATGATTAAACACATTTGTTTATTTAGATACAAAAATAAAATCAATTTCAAAGTCGAATAAATAATAAAAATTTTGACTTACTAACATATATTATTTTCACTTAAATTTAAGTTAAGAATAATTTTATTATTTTTTATGTAATTAAATTGAGAGCTTTTCTTCTTACTTTCATACTTATATTTATTTCCTTTTTTGAGCTTTTAAAATTTAACTTCAATTCTAGATATAGCTAAATTGTCATTTGGATGCATGCTGTTCTCACGATTAACATGATTTTTAAATAGTATTTCTCAATTTATTCTAAACTAATATAAATCTATTAAAATGTATTTATCATTTTGAACTTTCAATATATAAATTCATCTTAGTCATTATTTTTTTAAAATAATTTTTCAGGACTTTTATTTCTTAATTTTAAGTAGCACTTTTTGAAAATCTTCTCTTTCTAAAATTTTCATTGACTTTCCATTATCATTATATGATCATTTTTGTATTCAATTATTTTTGTTTTGTTTTTAAGAATACTTCTTAATTTTATAATCTATCATTTACAGAATATGATGTAGATAAAACTATCTTTTGCTTTTGGTCTAAAACAAAAGTTAACTATACTTTAGATCAGCAAACTTTTTTTTTCTTTTCACTACTCACCCACAATTATTTGTAGAACATATTTTAAACAAAGGTAGAAGTTTTGTTTTGTATAATCTATTTATCATTCTAAACACCAATCCCTTAACCATAATTAAAATTGTGCATATATATATATATATATATATATATATATGAATGTTTTCATGGGTTGCAGATATAAAAAACACATTATTCTGGTTTGTCCATATGAGATTTTAATTGAAAAATTTCAATGTTTCGATTTGATCACACAAGCCCTCAATTAGGAAATAAAAACTATATAATTATAGAGATGCTGTAAACACTGTTAATATAAATAGTTGTAAAGGCACTGGAAATTTCACAACTAAAAAAAATGATTGTATAAGATTGGAAAAATAATAATAAATAATAATACAGTGAATTTTTTTTTTTTTTTAAGATTTCAAAATAGGAAGAAATTTACATGTCTTTGCATTTGTTGATACAATTTGGACTTCTTAGTTGCTCAGTAACTTCTCTGATCTTACATTAGTGTAGGTTTTTACATCTGGATAGAGTATACTGGTCTTATAAAAATCAATATTGTGACCGAAATCCATAGCATAGATCAAGAGTGCTGATGATGATGAATGTTGTTTCACTGCATTAACATGTTCATCCCTTCTAGCACTGATATGACAATTGCTCAAACATTCATAAGAAGGCTTAACAAACACCATATGAAACTTCATAAATTCCTTTAGCTTCAAGAGGGATTGAATCTTTAGGCTTAGTTGGAAAATTACACCTGGGTCTCGTTTTACGCGATAGATAGGTTCCTCAGAAAACACGCGCAATCAAAATCGTGCAAAAATAGACGTAACTTACATTGAAAAAGGGGGGATGTGGTCTGTGATTTTTCAAAATTCACATAAAAGCAAAGCACCAACGTAAAATTACTTTAAAATTCGCGCAAAAAAATTATAAGGAAATAAAATATGACTAATAAAAAATTTCAAATTTAAAAAAAATTGATACAAGACAAACTTTTTTTAACTATAATATATAATTTTATTCAAAATAATATATTTTTATGCATAATTTACAGTACAGTAATTTACATTTTTTATACATGTTTTAATTATTATAGCTATTTGCCGAAATACATGTTCGTTTGCAAACAACTAGTGCCAAATTCACACTTATGTTACAACAGTGGTTTTCTGGTGACAACATAATTAGTAATAAATCTTTGAGACGATGATTTTATTAATTGTTTATGAAACTAACAACTAAAAATTAAATTCTTATTTTTGTCTTTAATTTTCAATTCGGTTTAAAAATCAAATTTCACATTAATTTCAAGTCGCAGTAAATAATTTTTAAATTATTAATTACAATTAAAAATCAGATTTTAATTTTTAATTGTCAAATTTAATTATGCCCACTGCTATTACTGACCTTTTAAAAATAAACTTGTGGACACTAAATGATTAATAATTGATTACGTTCTTTTTTAAAAAGCAAAAACAGAATGTGATTTAAAATGCAAAATTAACACGTACAATGTTTGAACAAATTTACATTATAATCTTGTAAAATTTAATGTGTGTATACATAAAGTGTGGAAATTATGATTTTAATTTCATTATTGCATAAAGTCTTACTATTATAATGCACTGAAAATATTGAAATTACTAAGATGAAAGTCGAATTCCAATAATGTGCTATTACTTTCAATATAACGTAAGTGCACGAAATTTATTATTTAAAGTAATAGCGCATTACCGGAGTTCATACATGTGAGTCTCTTTTTTACACGGACTTATTTAACACACTTCCAGTGAAACACGAATCGCGTAACTTCAAAATCGTGTTAAATAAGTCCGCATAAAAAGAGACCCGGGTGTACTAATTTTTTGATAAGGAGCATGTGCTATCTTTATGTCATAGCATTTTAGGATATGTCCGATACTGTCTGTGGTTGCTTTTATATAAGTCATACAAACCCTAATAGCTGATTCTTCTTTTTGTTTTATATTTGTATTTTTAGTGTGAAATAAGCTTGATGCATAATTTTTTTATTATAATCATTTGCTAACAATACATTATTTATATCATGTATTTCTTATTTTAGATATGATTTATTTGAAAGGTTAATTGCTTTGGTAAATAATGTTTTGACCACAAAAAAATCTAAGTTGGATAAAGATGAGATAAAAATTGGAAATATCTGTCATATCATAAACTAGTGATAGCAAACTTTGAATTATATGTTTAAAATTTCTATACTATTTTTTAAGTTACCTATGCACAACAGAAATGTATGTAAATACAATGGAGAATTAGGCTTTATGATGAACAACAATTTTCCATAACAAAAATGTGTTATGGTAATTATATTATTGTTATCAGGATTAATATTGGGTTGCTGAAAATATGTAATAGAAATCATCAGTTTGTACCTGCAAATAGGATAGGCCTGATTGCTTAATTATCCTTTATAATTATTATTATTAGTCAATTCAATTAATAGGATCTTACTGTAATATAACACAGACTTATAACAAATGGCAACCAAACCAAACATACAGATATATGCAATATTTTATCTAAACTTCTAACAGAAACATGACATCACAATATTAATTTTTATAAATTAGATTTTGGTTTGCTAAGAACAAATATTACATATAATTGATACATAGATTGACTGTATACAATTTAGCTTATGAATATACATTAAAAATAAGCATACTTTTAATTACGAATTAGAATTATTTTGCAAATATGAATACAGTAACAAGCATTTAATACCCAAAACTGATTTTTCTAGAATGAGCTCAGCATTAAAATTATTGTAAAAACATTTAATAATAGCTCATATCATTATAATTATTGGCACATTTAACTCTGTAATGAATCATGATTAATAAAAAAATTATTTAATAGAACATAATAAAAAAGTTATACATCATTTCTGGAATTTCTAGATAATTAGAAATTTGTAATGTGCACTAAATAAGTTGTTTAATAGAAGATGAATATCCTTTATTATTTATCATTTATATTTTCCAGCCCAAAATAACAGACTTGAAATTCAGAAATATATTTTTTTCTCACTTTTTGCAAGATTTCACAAAGGTTAATTAGTAAAGGAAATAGTGGACTTAAACAGTGAAAAGAACAACAACTTCACACTCCCAAATTAGGATGCTTCAAATTGGCGTATATAAGTAGAAATTTAGGTTAAAGATAAGATGGCCACTCTTATCTTTATAAAAGTCATTATCTTGTATCATGGTTTGTGAGGTCCCTCTATCGGAAAAATAATATTGCTTGACTATTAGAAATTTTAAGGCATATCCATTACAGGTTAAAGTCTGCTTAAGTATTTACATATACTTCCCGTGCACTCAATAAAATATACTACAATTCTATTTATCATTTAGTAATGGATGATTAATAGCAAATAATTTGTTAAAATATTGTTTGTATAATTTGTTAATGCTTCCAACTTAAATCCAAAGAAGGGATTTATTTTTATTAATATAGTATATAGCAAAACAAAAAAGATAATCTTCACAAACAAACACAAAACAATTGTCTAATCTAAGCATCATTTTAAAATCCATATATACTAATAGCTGAAGTCTTAGATCTATCTGCTGCATAAAAACAACCTCTTCTATAAAACATTTTACCCTTATTAACAGCTACAAACTCAAATTTTAACTGGTCAACTCACCAATTTGACTCCAATTTAGTTACTGATAATTTTTCTTTTTACTTTCTTTAGAAAATTATTTATCAAAATAATCAGATGCTTGCCTTTTTTGATAGAAGCATCTTACATTAAATTTCAAATTGATAATGATTAACTAATTTACTATAATCAGAAATGAATCATTTTAGGGCTTAACATCAAATCTACAAATATAAGTAAACAAACAAAAGAAAACAAGTAAAAATAATAATTATACATCTACAATTTATCCAAGTTATATTACAATTACAAACAAATAGATATATATTACAATAAACGCTTTTATGCACTAAAAAAAAAGTTTCTTCAACCACAATTGGGATTTTTATACTTAATTTGAAATACAAGTTTGTGAGAGGACGGGGAGATCAAGAAATTATTAAAACAATCCCTCATTATAAAAAAATAGGTATTGACTTAATTAACTTCTGACCACCTCTCCCCACTTTTATTTTAAATCAATATAAAAATCCTAATTGTGATTGAAAAAACAATTTTTTTTTTTTTTAATGCATGGTAAATAAAAGTGCTTATTATAAAACATTTTTCTATATATTATTGTTAAATATTTAATATTAGGATATTTTTCATAATTATTCCAATTTCAATTAAAACAAATAATAAAAGCAGTCTGAATAATTTTTTTTTTTTAAAAAAAAATAACTACATTTATTTAAACTATCTTTTAAAATTGAAATAAAAACACATTTTGATTTTTTTAAAAAGTGTTCGACATTTTTTTCTTTTCATTTAAAAAGTCGATTTTTTTAAAAAGTGCTTAACAAAACTATATTGTAAATAAATTTGATTTAACATGTATGATTTTATTTTTGACCAATCATAGAATTTAAATCACTACACACATGCATAATACATTGTTTTCTTCATATAAAATCAGCTTTCCAACAGTGTTTATTTTCTGTAGGATGAAAATTGTATTTGTTAGGAATGTTTTAGTAAAAGGTTTTAGTTTTTTTTTAAAATGCCATAATAAAGAATGAATTGTGATTTATTACTTCTCAAGAGAACAGTTATAAGTCCACTGTATATATGTAAGTCCATCAGCTTAGAAACTAAAAAATATATATATATATATTTAAAAAAAATCAAAGGTAATACTTTCTATCTGTTATAATTATAAAATATTTTTTATATATAAATAATTTATAATGCTGTAAAATATTAATTTGTTTCAGGGTTGGAGAATAATAAGTCTGGTTTCCACTCTGATGCATATATAAAACACTGCTTGGGTTTAGAATCTAACAAACTGTAAATATGAAAAGTTGTAAGTCTATAATATTTTTTTTATTTTTTTATATACTTTATAATGCTGTATAATAATGGTTTGTTTCATGCTCTAGAGTAAGTGTTTGTTTTATGTTCCACTGCATATATATGTACCCCCTTGGAATTTACATTATCTCATATGTCTGTTTAGAATGTATCTGAATCATACAACTTTGTCATCTACACATAAGCAATTATATTTCATTTTTTGCAATGTATAGGTATTTTTTTCTACTTTTTTTTACAAATATTATATTTTTTGCAAGATATGTTTATAATCATATTCTATAACAATTAATCGCAATTTTCCTAAAATAAAATCATCTACACAATAAGTTATTAGGAATTTCCACAAAGGCAAATGAAATAAAAGACAGATAATAAGAAGCAACAGTATTGTCAATATTCTCACAAATATTTTATATTGCACTAAATTGAAGTAACTTTTTAGTCTTTCATCCTGTCATTTTTTTTCTTTATTCTTTTATATGTATTATATGTTATTATTTTTTTGCAATCATTTTAAAATTAATTTTATTTTTTGATAAATTACAGTTTACTAAAGTTTGTTTTGTATAATATCTGACATGCAAGGCATTATATCTGATATACAATATTTATGGTTAAATTTTCTTTGCTTTTCATTACAAATAAATACATTTTCAGCAAATATTTGCATAGAAAACAAAATCTGGGTCATCTAATAAAAATGGAAGTCACCAGCAAATATATACTTGAAAATTTAATAATGAAGAATTATCTCAGATACATCATTATTATATATCATTTATTTCAAAGTTTTAAGAGGAATGTGATGAAGTTCTCTATAAAAATGTCATTTTAACATTTATGTCTTACAATGTATAGAATTTGTGAACCTATATAAAAATAAAAAAACTTAAAAAGTGTTAAAATCTTTTTTCTAGATTTTTTTAATGTAATGACTATTTTTCAGCTTCATTACATTCCTTCATATTTACTCTTTCTAATAGTGTGTCTAATTTTATGTTTAATGTATTCAAACTGAGATATTTTACAAATATCTGTTGTAATTTTTAAAAAAATTCAATATGATGACTTGAATTTGTTTCTATTAAATCAACTTGACACTTAAAGTTTATATATATATATATATCACTTGATATTTCTACAATAAATTAATAAATATACCCCTTATGTATATATTAGATTTAGTATGTGAACATTATTATATATGTGTATAATAAATCATTAAGTACTTTAAAATATTTTTGATTTTTGGGGGGAAATTTTTTTAAAACCAAAATTATATTACATGACCACCATTTCTGGCATTCTTTGATTACTTTAGCTTGATGTGTGTGGCAATATGTATAGTGAGTTTTGCCTGTTTTAACAAAATTATATTGTAAACAAAGTTTATTTAATACATATAATTTTTTACTTTAAATCAATTTGATATGATATATTATTTGATATTTCTGCAATAGAATAATGCTGAAATTTGACGTAAATTTCAAAATGTGGTAGAATATTAATTGTAATGTTTTTTTCTTTATTGACTTTAATAGTGAATGTCTTTGTCTAAGAGCATTAAAATATGTTATTATGACAACAAGACTTTTAAAGCAAGAAATATTTATTATTAATTGCAATATATATATATAATATGAATTGAGTTTATTCATTTAAAAAACACACACATATAAATAATAAAGTTATAGTTTTGATAAAATTATTATCCCTTCTTTATTATATGTATTTTGATTATTAGATTACAAATAATACACACTAATATTTAATGTCTTATGTATATCTGTTATTTTGTTTTTATGATATATGTAATATTATATTGAGGATATATATATATAATATATTTCTAATATAGTATGGTAAGAATGTAGTATAAATTATTTTAGTTTGTGTTGAATTAAAAGAATATTGTTTGTATTTTTAAAATGTAAATATTATTTATTATTTGTAATAATTTTGAAATATTTTATTTGTTATTATTGTTGTGTAATAAAATTTTACTTTTGGAATGCTGGATAAATTTCACATTAGAGTTATAAAAGAGCATCCCATTGGTTTTTGTGATGTCAATTAGAAAGATTAGAAGTAGAACTGAATGGCTTGTGCTTACTCCCTTACATCCTGACTTCAATAGAATCAAATTTAAGTTCTTTCCTATATTTTTTAAATTTATGTTTAAAAGCATTTGTTTATTTTGTTTTGGAATATTTGTCCAGAAAACTGGACAGATTTATCAAGAATTTGATAAAGGAATGAGAATTTATTAAAGGAATGAAAAGTAATTCATTACATTCAAAATGATCTGAATATTTCCTTATTAAAAATAAATATCATGTATGCTTTAAAAATGGGATATAAAAATTAACAATAAAAAATTGTATATAATGATTGTTTTTATTTGTAGATAGTTTTAAACAAGGCAAAACTCTCCATACAGTAGTGCCACCCTGTGCCAACCAGAGTAATCAATAGATGCCAGAAGGCTTGTGCATAAAATCCCTATCTAGTGCCTACTCATCCAATAACCCCTGACTAGTTTCTGGCTTGTGGCCTTCGTCAGTGAGGAGCCTTGGATTCGAGAGCACTGCACCTAGATCTTAGGATCTAATGCAACTCTCCAGCATCCATCTTTTATCTCTACTTAACTACAAAACTATGAGAATGAAATTGAAAGCACAATAATATTTTCAATCTAATCTCAATAGGTGAGATAGTGATCATGTGATGTTTAGATACAGTTTTGTGATATTGATGAGGTATTTTAACACAGGATTTAAATTAGTTCATTTTGCACTGCATCTTCATGGGAAAAAATCAGTGACAGTTCATCCATAATATCTTATAGTATCAAATACCTTCTAAATGAAAGGATAACTTTAATATTTGGAAAATATCAAAATTAATAAAATGTTTTTTGTGTGGGATAACTTCCAGGATACTTCTACTTTATTTAGAGTAATAAAATATCACCTAATTATAATTTGGAATAATAAAATATCACATAATTATAATTCAATAAATAGACATTAGAACTGTGATATTACTTTGAAGAGTCAGATTGGAGAACAATTAAACAGGTCATATGCTAATATGTATTACTATTATTTTTTTATCTATGTATATAATTGTATAATAGTTATTAATATCACTGGTTATTATGCTATGAGTTAAATAATCATTTGGAATACAAGAGAGTTAACTTTCTTGTATTCGTATACATTAATTTTTTTATAATACAATTATCTTTCATTTAAAAAGCTTAAATTTAATATATATATATCAATGATTTTTTTAATAATTGGATTAAAATTAAAAGTTTTTATTTTAAACGAACAAAAATTTATGATTCTGAAGAGAAAAAAATATTATACTATTTGTATAATATAAAATAGCTCTTTACATAACTCCAACAGTAAAAGCATTTCAGTAACAGCCCTCCAGAAAGAAATAGTGATTGAAAAAGCTCTATTCACGATGCTAATCAACAGTCAGACAGTCAAAAGTAAGATTTTTCTTTTCTTGGCTCAACTAAATACAAATAGATATATACTCATTTTCAAATGAATAATGGGAGGATTAATAGGGTTGGCTATGACCAGCTATCATAAAGAAAAATATTAAAACTGATTATATTTTTACCATAGCAGTTACATAGATTAATTTTATATCGCAAAACTATATATACTAATATATAAATAATAATTAATATAATGAACTGGACTAAAAGTATTTTATAAAATGTTATTATATAGAGATTACAATAGAAAAAATGCAAAACAGAACAACTAAAAAACTATATGGATAAAAAAAAATTTGTAGTGATTCTCAAAGATATGAAGAAATACAGATAATTTTAGACAAATAGATCAATTAACCAATGATAGAAACATTATACATATTATGTTTAATAAAAACACAATGCATTATGGGCAAATAATTTTTCTTCATGTAACAATATGCATTACTATTTTTGTCATAGCCTTTAAGATGTAATATATATTATTATTATCACCAACACAACATCATTTAATTCTCAAAGGTTAAATCACTAAACATCACATGATCACCATTTCTTCTGCTTGCTCCATAACTGTTACTAAAACAGGCAAAACTCTCTATACATTAGTGCCACTCAGTACATCCATTGATTACTCTGGCTTACACTGAGTGACCCAACTGTATGGAGAGTTTTGCCTGTTTTAATAATAATTCTCAAAGGTTACTATATTAACAAGAGCATTTATTTTATTCTAGTACCATCTATTGGCGACCTGAGTTATTAATGATTGATAGTTGGTAGCACACTTTAATATTCATTTCCAGATCACTTTCTGAATTTTGCCTTTATCAATAAAGATTTGGTATTCAATATTGAAAACAATTCAATTATGATTATTCCTACTTCAAATGTTTTTATTTTGGTGCATTTGATATTTTGTTAAATTTGGGATTATTAAGAAAGATGATTTTTAAATGCATACAGATATAATTCTTTACAAATATTAAAGAAAATTTCTTCAAAAATCATGGTGTCAATTAAAAACTTGTTATGTTACTACAAATTACTACTTGATGAAATTAATTATCTTTCACAATAAAAGCTATGGTAAGGATAACAATATCCTCAAAAAAAAAAAAAAAACCCTCCCATCTCTCTCATTCTACAAAAATTCAAACAAAATGCAAATTTAATATATGATCAGAGAATTATTTAAAAATAATGTATTATATGACAAATCATTCTTCAAACAGATTAAAGAATTAATAAAATTAATAAAGTAAAGAAAAAGTAAAATTATTTCTTTATATAAATAGTAGATAATATGATAAGTGGAAAAAATAATATTTCATCAACTATAGTAAAATGTCTATACAAGCTAAATAAATCCTTAAAAATAAAAAAACCTAGAGTTCATACATCAAATTCTGCAATTATTTTAAATATTATCAATAGTATACATGCTTTAAAAATAAACATCTCTATTTTTCCAATAACGAGTGCTTCCTTGGACAATATTAAACAACAATTTATGAAATAAATAATATTATAATGAGTGCTTCCTTGGACAATATTAAACAACAATTTATGAAATAAATAATATTATTATTAAATGCTTAATAATAATATTTTAAATTATAATAAAATGTCTCTTTCTGCTGTTTTTCCACTATTATTATCATTATCCTTTACATGTCTATAATTAGCAGTAACTTTATAACATTCTAAATAAACTAAACCCTAATTTATGGTGAAAATGAGTTTAAATAAGTATAACCTGCACATTAAAGAATAATTTTAATAAAGTCAAAGTATTTTTATATTTTACTTAAATAAAAAAACTGTTGAATCTCGATTAAATACTTGTATTTGAATTTGAACAAAGTGATAATGGCCTTTTGTCTTTACATTCACAACTAAACAGTAATATCAATTATCAAATTTGCAATTTTGTTTAGATATAATAATGTTAATATAAAAGTGAAAGAAAACCTGCCTTTTAATATCTGATATATGAATTCTTAATAATGATACTGAATGGTTAATTATCATCTAATAATGCTAATTAGTTTTTCACAAGGATTGATCAGAGTTGTAATCTGTATAATGATTATAATATTAATCATGTCCTATATATTTAAGTATTGTGATAGAGTGTGGATTCTGGAGTTCAAACTCCATGTATCATAGCCAATTCATCATTTCCATTGACTAAACTTCCTTAGCAATATTAAATTACTTAGTTATTTTTTGAATATTTTAATGTTTACTTTCGTAATTTACATCGTCATCAGAATAAAAGACGACACTGCTAATAACAACTTTGAATTATTTTAATTAATAATTGTGTTTTCATTTACCATTAATTACAGCTGAAATTCATATAATCTATATATTATATGTAAGATTACTGACACCAAACGTTACTTTAAGATCGGCAGCACTCCTTAGTGTAACAAACATAAGTATGAATAAAATGGCATATGAAACCAAAATTTGTTATATATTATATAATCACCAGTGGATCTAAAAAAGAAGTAAGAAGACTCAGGATCTTTTCTGTAGTTTTAGAAAATCTCATTTGTAGTTCCAATGTAACATATAATGATTATTTGCCATTTAATAAATCAGAACAGCCGCCTTACAAGTAGTTGTCCCGGGTTAGCGGGTTCGCTTCCCGGCCGATACTATGACACATGAGAAAAAAAAAAGAAAGAATATATTTACTCTCGATATCTATGAGTTAAAGTTATTTATTATAATAATATATTTTATTATGTTATATATAATTACGTATTAAAGTATGTGCCTGCATTTATATATCTATACATAAACAGAGAAAGAGAGAGGGAGAGAGAAGGAAATAGTGCCAGCAACATTCATAATCATATGTAAAATTATCAGGATTTTTAAAAATGATTGTGGCTTTTGTTATTTGCAAATTTTCTGATTTAAAACACAACAGCAACTTTTCATTTCAATATTATTTTCTTTTATTTTCTTAATTAACTAAATTACTCCAAGTGAGCATCGCATCAAGCAATTTTAAATTCATAATTAAATCCAGGGACATTAAAAATTGCTTAGTGTTGTCATGTTTTTCCAAATAATATTAGAATTTGACAATAATTACATTACTCATAGAATTTTTGAGATTCTTGGCCTTAACTGTCAATAACAAACTTGCTTTATTATATTCTTAATATCAAGCTGGGATTAGTATTTAATTGAAAATGGAAAGGCGCAACAGCAACAACAAAGAAGAAATAATTGTTGATATATTTTAATTAATATTTTTTTAAAAAAAATCAAATTGAAGAAATCATATATCTAGACAGATCTAGCAGCAAAAAGGTAGTCAACTGATGTCTCTAAATTAATGGTTGAAAAAATGTCTATTGCACACTGTCTCTCCAGTAGCAAATGATGTTTCCAGTACAGCTGTTCTTTTATCTGTTAACTGTCACAGATTTATGTATTCATATTGATATATAAAATCTACAAATTATTATCGGTTGTATATTATAACATAACTTAATCTAATCAAAGGATTTTTATGTTTAATTAATCACTGCTATTTTATATATATATATAATTAGTTTCCAACCAGTAACCACCTAAAAATTCACAGTAAATATAGCAACCAATATTTCTAACTGCTGTCAAGACAACCTTCACACCTTTTAATAGCAAGAATGGAAATATATATATATATAATATTTAAATACATGTATATTGTCCATACTAAACTTAATATAATTATAAGGGACTTGAACTCAGACTTTCAAGCTCCCTATAGCTATACAATTTATGATATACAAGTGATGTACATGATGCTAAATGTGTGAAAAAAATAAATGATCTCCAATATATGAATTTCATGTGTATCATTTCAATAAGATAGATTCGATAGCTATAGAGATCTTGAAAGTCTGAATTCAAGTCCCTTATAATGTATATATCTGAACAGATAGTAACTGAATCTTCCAATGATTATATAATGTAAATAAACTTTCAAAAGACAGACGGTACCATCTATCTTTTAGCATTTCTTTTTATTTATGCTTAGTTTATGTAATTTTAAATAAAGGAGTGAATTTGATATATATTTATAGAGTAATAATAGAAACCACCAAATGCACACACACACACATACACAATTAACATATAAGAATAGTAGTAAATACAAGACAACTTTTCACATAATCTGTGAAAATTCAGATTTATTTTCAATAAATTTATGTAAGATTTTATGCACATATTTGCTTTGCATTATTTTTAATAGTACTTAAAAAATATTATAATATACTGCTATTATTGGCTGGAAAGTAAAACTGAAAAAAATAATGTTCAATAGATTTTCTCAGAAAAAAATAATCTGTTTAAAGTATCAAATCTTTATTAGTATAAATGAAAACATATTAGATGATATTAGTCATAGAATTAAATTTGGGTGGAGTGATTTTAGTAGAACGTATATGCTTAAAAAGAAAAATCATGCAAGATGTTTCACCAATTTTTACTTATAGTCATAAGTCTTCAACAATTAATAGAAAAGCAATTCCATTCAAACATGTATGTAGAGCTGCATGTTGGGAATGACAATAACAGATTAAAAATTAAATACTATATAACTGACATCACTGAAAGATACATGAGACTAAAATTGAGCTGGGTGAGATATACTGCAACAAGAAATAATAATACGGGGTCTTTTGAAGAAAACTGGATTCCAAGAGATTATAAAAGATCTAGAAAAATACAATATGTGATAATGATGGATTAATATAAAAAAGTGTTGTGATATGGAGAAGAGAGACTATGGATTAATAAGAATGTATTAAACTTATTTAGACATTATATAGGAGTGTATCAATAATGGTGAAAATGATGAAATGTTAATGATATATATATAAGGAATAGAAATAAAAAGATTTTATCACTGTAAACAGAGATAACTTTAACTTTTGGTGTTACCAGGAAACCATCAATTATTAATTGCCAATTCTGAGGATAAACAATTTTGTTTTGGGAATCCTTTTTACATCAAAACCAAACTGTTATAAGGATTTAAAACCATTAAGCTATTTTTGTAGATTAATTTTGTAAATTAATTTTTGTTGGTTAATAGAGAAAACTTGTTGACTCTTACAATTGTCCATTACTAATTGATAGTGTCCTGGCGAAATTTAAAAGTAAAGTTATCTCTGTTTACATGGATATAATCACTCTATAAAAATCCATGTAAATATTTACTTCAATATATACAATTCTCTGTAGAAGAAATTATTATTTACATGATATCAATGAAGATACTAGATTTCCATACTCTTACACCTGTAAAATGTTTTCTGGGTTTAAACCACAATAACTTAGGATTGAAGTAAAAGATGAATCTTTTACTTCACAAAAACGTAGAAGAGATACTTATTGTATAAGTTAATAGAAAAAACTAGTTTACCCTCAAGTTGTTATTAATAATTGATGGTTTCCTGGCAATATCAAATGTGAACTTCTTTTTATTTGCATTGACATAATCTTATTCTTATTCTTTATTAATTTAAAAATTGATAAAAATATTTAATTGAGCATATATTATACCGGTTAACGTTTACTCCATTAATATGAGCATGCACATAAACCGAACATGAGGAAAAATATGGCAACATGCTGGAGTAAGAAGAAATTCAAAACTTTACTGTAACAGTTTTACGGACACAGAAGATACTTATGGATAGGTTGACTCTTACATACCTTTGGGGGATGACTCTAAATCAACCCCTCGCGCCACTCCCAGAAGGAAATTTAACTCTCTTCCTGAAAGGATATGCAAGTTCAAATGATATTAGGGCATGTGTGCCGATAAATAATTATTCATAAACAAATAATAAATAAGTATCCTCATGCTGTAACAGTCAAAACACGTGTATCTCGTTAACATATTGCAGATTTCGACCACCACACAGAACAGCAGCACCATCGTGTAGCGAAGCCACCAGTAATACTGAGTTCGAACATAGTTTATCGGTTCCACAATACAATCTACGGAATAACGCCTCTGATGCGACATAAGTAAACACTTCTTTAGGCACGGTAGTCAGGGAGATGCACGAGATTCATGGGTTTTGTTTCCGAGTTGGCCAACAATCAAACGAATATTAATTAACACATCTAATCGAGGAAATATATATAATGGGCATCGAATAAATGAAAACTTAACTACAGACACATAGTTAACATTATTTATTGACATATTTAATAACAGAAAACATTAGTAAGGTTATTGATCATATTTTTAAATTAAGAGTTTCAATATCTAATTGGCAATATTATATATAGAAAATACATTTCTTTATTAGGAGCATTTATTTATAGGAAGGCGTAATCCAGCTACCCAGGGTTCTCGAGTGAGTATTTCTAATGCGTGCTATAAGGAATTTATACTTTGCACTGCCAGAGTCATCAGTAACGGCGGACATACATTTATTTAATAAAAATCTTTATTTTACGACTAAGGGCAAACATTTATTTGAGAGTATATGACGAAGATAATGCCGAGGCGGAGTGATGGAGAGAATAATAACTAATATAAAAGAACACGTGGTACGCTTTAGAAGGGCGATGTAAAATGGCAGCGCTAAAACTGCAAGACCGTGAATAAGTTATAAGGGTATTCGGGTTGGTCTCTGCCTCGACCCGAAGAGGTAAGGTGTCACAAGAGCATAACCAGGGACAAGCGGTCCGTGTCGCAATTTGCCAGCTGGCTGCGTGACGGTCGTCAAGCCCTACGGGAACATTGATCATGTCCGCTTGCGTAGGACGACTGGGGTTAATTCAATCATGGAGAATCCGGAGTATTCACAGCGTGGAATGAGCCATCGGGGCTTCAAAACGTAACACATGTATAATATCTAAAAGATTGCGGTAATATTTAACTAGATTTCAAACTCGGCCCAACATTATCAACTTTGACTGAAAGAAAATTGGTGACTCTCAAAGAAATGAAATTTACATAATTATTCATTAACATTTAATAATAATAAAAATATCTAAAAAGGGAATTATTATAGCTAGTATGCCAGCTATTACGGAGTAGTCGACCCTGCATTACAATAACTGATTCTTTGAATGCGTGTCGATTTATATGAAATTTAAGTTATCTATAAAAGCAATATTAATGACAATTCGACACGCATTCACTGTTCGAGCGATTATGGATTTAGCTTTAAAACTAAAACAATTATGAGAAGGTAATATTTCAATGATAATTATAAATAAAATATAGATTTAAGAAATACACACCTAAGAAGTGATAGAGGGAGGGTAAGCTAGATTATGCGAGAAGTTTACCGATTACATGAATTCTTAAATTTTAGTTTCACAAATTTACAATTTTTTTTACATTTAGAAGTTATACAAATAATAGGAGATGAGCTATAGCTTATTATTACTAGAGTACTCTATAAGTTGGAATACATAAACACAGGTACCTGTTTTATAAGTTGTTTTCGATCCATTGGTTTAATAGCAGATTGTTCGTAATTAGAAGTTTTCTTTCTTGTCCTGGGCATGTTGTTTTATTGATTTTTAACAGCAGCGGCTTTCTTGTTTATTTCAGGCAGCAGATCATTTTGGTGTTTTTACGATGGGCAAGGTGAAGCTCAGCATATGGTGGGCCATCTTCCGATGGAGAATAATTTCGGTGCTTACTCGGTCATACCTTGCAGTATTAATTTATTTAAGATATTTTAGACGCTCCACTCGAGAGCAAAGCTAAAATTCAAGTCCAAATCTTTAGCAAGTCTAAGATGGCCTCCTTTTCTTATCTTAATCTTTTAATTTTTCTGTTGAGATATTTTTAGGTTTTATTAATCTTGCCCTCAGGATAATCAATGCTCTGCTGGTTTTAATTAGAAAGAAATTTGCTGTCTATTGTTTGTTTTTCTTTACATTCGTTAATTACATTTTTCTAGGAATTTTGCTATAATTAATTTATTATCTATCACTGACCGATGCTTTTAAATTTTCAAAGACAAAAGGGAATAAAATTATTTTAACTTTAATTAATTATTGCATCAGATTTTGTTAGACTTATTATTTAACGAAATTTAAACTAAGCAACAAATACGAACTTTATAAAATTCAAAATAAATGATTAATATTACACACAAGTTTATTTAACTAGAAGGAATCTAAATTACATTATTTTATCCGTATTTATTGCCTTTAATTTGAGATCGAAATGTGTGCGTGTTTATGTTGAATTCTACATATATTTATACATTTTGAATATTGTTACACACACAATTCGATACCAAAAAGTTTAAATTTGGGTGGGACTGACCGGTCAGTGAGAGACGACAGAAAAAGGTGAAACTTGAGATTCGAATACGAATCTCACTGTTTCATTTCCCCGTACTTCCCGTGAACAATTAAGGAAGAACAAAAAAGGCAAGAAAGAGAAAAAAAAATTTACATTACATAATTGAAGGACGAAAAGAAAAAAATTATTATTGTTTTTACAGATATTGAAATAGAGAAAGCAGAGATTTCATGAAGTAACGAACAATTTATATACCCGGATCTAGAATTTAAACTTTAATTTTAAAATGACCTAATTTGGCCGTGTCTAGTTAGCATTCATTATAATACGATTAGTTAAACTGATTATAGATATAAAAAAAAATTCTTAGACTAATATTAATTAACATAATATATATAAAAAGGTAATCCTGACTTTTAGCGTCCCGAACAATTCGCCCTCTATTTTTAAAAAAATTAACTAACTACTTTTTCACACCTAAAAAAAAAAGTGTATGTAACTATATCCAAGTGTAAATGCTAATAAAAAAAGATTAAAAAAAATACTTACATTTACATGCGTATTTTTCACATATAGCGGTCTTTGCTGTATATAGAACTGTAAATAAATGACGTATATTAACTGTAAATGTTTTTCCGTAAAGAAGAATAAATAACAAGAAAAGAAACTTACATTTTTAGGAGTAATTGGAAGCCACACAAGCGAGGAAATGCACGAAAAGGTCGTCGCGTGCGTGCAGATTTCTGAAAGAAAATTCCTGCAGGTAGGATGAGAACAAAGGTGTGCTCATCCCAAATTGTTATTTTAGCTTATGCTTTGCGACAGAGTGGACATAGGCAGAATTCCACGCGGTCAAGCAAAAGTAGTTCAGAATTTGTCACGTGTCAAAAAACCAATTCACATTTAGGATCCGGGTGTCGAACTCTGTCATTCTATATATGTAATTTCAGAGTATATGTAACTATAAATTTATTTTTTACACGAACATCAATAAATCAAATGGATGTAATTGCAGAGTATATGTAACTATAAATGTCTTTTTTACATGAAGATGAATAAATAAAATGGATGTAACAAAACTTAATTTTTTAGGCTC
Source organism: Epiperipatus broadwayi (assembly GCA_028023455.1). Lineage (NCBI taxonomy): Eukaryota > Metazoa > Onychophora > Udeonychophora > Euonychophora > Peripatidae > Epiperipatus > Epiperipatus broadwayi. The sequence goes on from JAQFVV010000004.1 coordinate 8,741,069, forward strand.
TATTTAGTCTCACACAAAGTTGCTATAAAAATTATGAACTACTGTACTTTGGTCATTTGTGACACGTGACAAATTCTGAACTACTTTTGCTTGACCGCGTGAAATTCTGTCATTATAAAAAATGGACAGATCCTAAATATGAGTTTGTTTTTTTGTTATTGAGTGTTCTTTATGTAAAAACATTTAGAGTTAATATACGTCATTTGTTTACAGTTCTACATGCAGCAAAGACCGCTATAAGTGAAAAATACGCATGTAAATGTAAGTATTTTTTTTAACATTTTTTTTTATTAGCATTTACACTTGGATATAGTTACATACACTTTTTTTTTTAGGTGTGAAAAAGTAGTTAGTTCATTTTTTTAAAAATAGAGGGCGAATTGTTCGGGACGCTAAAAGTCAGGATTACCTATAAAAAATTTTAAGAATAATAATAATTAAATATACATAACAAAATTTCTATATAAAGCCCAATATAATTTCCATTCCAACAATATTTATTAAGTTCGTTTTACTAAATTTGATACACGGAATGGCCGTCCGAAATGCTCCAATATTGTTGTAACCCCGGGTCAGGTGGATAATATATATCTCTTGTCGTTGACGACTGCGGCCTTGGGTTCTCTAATTTTTGTCTTCTATCCAGCGGTTCTTTGGCCCACTGGTTCAAATCCAAGACAGTGAGAAATTTAATCATGTCTCCTATATTCCACCAGTTTTTGGCAGAACCTTGCAGATGGTAATTAGCTATAGCAATCTGTTCATCTGGCCCTGTTTTATGAAATTTTAAGAACCTCTGTAGGCTCTCAAGGTGGGTTTGAGGTTTTTTTCTTATTTCCCCTCTAAAGATCTTGATGTGGATCATCTTGGCTAAATAGCTTTGGTGTCCAACGTCCATCTTCGCCTCTTCTTTAATGTTGACTTCCTTTTCTGGTTCTTGTGGGTCTTCATCGGTTGGAATGAGGTCTCTCTGCTCATCATATTTTTTTACCTCCACGACACTACCTGTTTGCTCTTCTATCATAGGTTCATCAGATCTCTCTTCCTTCATTTCTCTCTGCCTGTCTTTAACCTCTTCGACCTTTTTACTAACTTTAGATATTCCCAACTGTTCCCTTATTACTTCTAACTCTCTCACTATAGTGTCTTTAAATTCTTGACATTCCCTGACTCTTCTTTTTTCTTCTTCCTGTCTCCTTTTTGATTCTTCCTCGCTTCTTTTTTTCAGCTCCTCCTTATACACTTCCTTCATTGCTTGCATACCCTGTCTGAGCATCTCCTTCATGAACTCGAAATTATAGTCCATGGATGCTCTGCATTGTTGCGGAGCCTCCCTTCGCTCGGGTGTCGACTCCAAAGCCTCAGATACATCTAGCTGCTCTGTCTCATTATTTTCTGTTTCCACTTTCTTATCCATTTATTTATTTATTTTTCACTAGTAGCATTTAACTATCCCCCACCGGTATCTTGGCCCTATAATACTCTTTCCTTGCCCTATCTCTATTCTACATTGCTGCCCTTAATATACTTAACATATATATTATAACTATTAGTAATGCGTATAAGCCACTGCTGTCTATGACATATATATTTTTACTTTACTAAATTTTATTGTTAAAAACATAATAAGCTTCTGCTGTCTCATTTAGCTACTGATTATTATTATATATATAAAAAGATACTTCATTAGATCCGAGTATTTCGTTCCTTCTTACATTACACACACATCCTTGCTTTCCTTAAATTTGTTATTACGCCTGCTGTCCTTTCACTCACTCGACGCACATTATTTCGCTCGAATTACTTTTTTTTCATTACTTTTATCAAAACAAACTCTTATATATATAAAACAATTAGCCAACTCGGCAACGAACGCTAAAGAAATTTATCTGCGTTATTTTTGCTCAGGGTATCTATGGGTTTTATACTCGAAGCCTCACGTTGGAAAGCGCCAAACGCCAAAAAAAAAATCTAAGTATGTAACAGTCAAAACACGTGTATCTCGTTAACATATTGCAGATTTCGACCACCACACAGAACAGCAGCACCATCGAGTAGCGAAGCCACCGGTAATACTGAGTTCGAACATAGTTTATCGGTTCCACAATACAATCTACGGAATAACGCCTCTGATGCGACATAAGTAAACACTTCTTTAGGCACGGTAGTCAGGGAGATGCACGAGATTCATGGGTTTTGTTTCCGAGTTGGCCAACAATCAAACGAATATTAATTAACACATCTAATCGAGGAAATATATATAATGGGCATCGAATAAATGAAAACTTAACTACAGATGCATAGTTAACATTATTTATTGACATATTTAATAACAGAAAACATTAGTAAGGTTATTGATCATATTTTTAAATTAAGAGTTTCAATATCTAATTGGCAATATTATATATAGAAAATACATTTCTTTATTAGGAGCATTTATTTATAGGAAGGCGTAATCCAGCTACCCAGGGTTCTCGAGTGAGTATTTCTAATGCGTGCTGTAAGGAATTTATACTTTGCACTGCCAGAGTCATCAGTAACGGCGGACATACATTTATTTAATAAAAATCTTTATTTTACGACTAAGGGCAAACATTTATTTGAGAGTATATGACGAAGATAATGCCGAGGCGGAGTGATGGAGAGAATAATAACTAATATAAAAGAACACGTGGTACGCTTTAGAAGGGCGATGTAAAATGGCAGCGCTAAAACTGCAAGACCGTGAATAAGTTATAAGGGTCTTCGGGTTGGTCTCTGCCTCGACCCGAAGAGGTAAGGTGTCACAAGAGCATAACCAGGGACAAGCGGTCCGTGTCGCAATTTGCCAGCTGGCTGCGTGACGGTCGTCAAGCCCTACGGGAACATTGATCATGTCCGCTTGCGTAGGACGACTGGGGTTAATTCAATCATGGAGAATCCGGAGTATTCACAGCGTGGAATGAGCCATCGGGGCTTCAAAACGTAACACATGTATAATATCTAAAAGATTGAGGTAATATTTAACTAGATTTCAAACTCGGCCCAACATTATCAACTTTGACTGAAAGAAAATTGGTGACTCTCAAAGAAATGAAATTTACATAATTATTCATTAACATTTAATAATAATAAAAATATCTAAAAAGGGAATTATTATAGCGAGTATGCCAGCTATTACGGAGTAGTCGACCCTGCATTACAATAACTGATTCTTTGAATGCGTGTCGATTTATATGAAATTTAAGTTATCTATAAAAGCAATATTAATGACAATTCGACACGCATTCACTGTTCGAGCGATTATGGATTTAGCTTTAAAACTAAAACAATTATGAGAAGGTAATATTTCAATGATAATTATAAATAAAATATAGATTTAAGAAATACACACCTAAGAAGTGATAGAGGGAGGGTAAGCTAGATTATGCGAGAAGTTTACCGATTACATGAATTCTTAAATTTTAGTTTCACAAATTTACAATTTTTTTTACATTTAGAAGTTATACAAATAATAGGAGATGAGCTATAGCTTATTATTACTAGAGTACTCTATAAGTTGGAATACATAAACACAGGTACCTGTTTTATAAGTTGTTTTCGTCCATTGGTTTAATAGCAGATTGTTCGTAATTAGAAATTTTCTTTCTTGTCCTGGGCATGTTGTTTTATTGATTTTTAACAGCAGCGGCTTTCTTGTTTATTTCAGGCAGCAGATCATTTTGGTGTTTTTACGATGGGCAAGGTGAAGCTCAGCATATGGTGGGCCATCTTCCGATGGAGAATAATTTCGGTGCTTACTCGGTCATACCTTGCAGTATTAATTTATTTAAGATATTTTAGACGCTCCACTCGAGAGCAAAGCTAAAATTCAAGTCCAAATCTTTAGCAAGTCTAAGATGGCCTCCTTTTCTTATCTTAATCTTTTAATTTTTCTGTTGAGATATTTTTAGGTTTTATTAATCTTGCCCTCAGGATAATCAATGCTCTGCTGGTTTTAATTAGAAAGAAATTTGCTGTCTATTGTTTGTTTTTCTTTACATTCGTTAATTACATTTTTCTAGGAATTTTGCTATAATTAATTTATTATCTATCACTGACCGATGCTTTTAAATTTTCAAAGACAAAAGGGAATAAAATTATTTTAACTTTAATTAATTATTGCATCAGATTTTGTTAGACTTATTATTTAACGAAATTTAAACTAAGCAACAAATACGAACTTTATAAAATTCAAAATAAATGATTAATATTACACACAAGTTTATTTAACTAGAAGGAATCTAAATTACATTATTTTATCTGTATTTATTGCCTTTAATTTGAGATCGAAATGTGTGCGTGTTTATGTTGAATTCTACATATATTTATACATTTTGAATATTGTTACACACACAATTCGATACCAAAAAGTTTAAATTTGGGTGGGACTGACCGGTCAGTGAGAGACGACAGAAAAAGGTGAAACTTGAGATTCGAATACGAATCTCACTGTTTCAATGCTAAATAGAGATTTAAGACCCGGTAAGATGATTTTCCATTTGCTAGCTCAGCATACTCTTTTCTCAGTTAAAGAATGGAGATCGGAAAACTTGCATAATTAATTAATAATATAGTTAGAGAAAGTAAATGACAAAGAGAATAAAAAAAAATTATGGCAATAGTCACTTTAGAATTATAATATAAATATTTTATTAACCCATTACTCCATACCATTTATAATATGAATACATTCCCAGATCGATTAAATATATGAAACAAATATTACACTACATAAATCATATTAATAAAACAAAACTATAATCATAAAGAAATACTTAATAAAGCAATAATTAGATTAAATAAAGGAAAATTTCTTTCTTGATAAGAAAAATTGATTAAACAACTAATAAGTGAGATAGTGATCTGTGGATTATAAACTCACACATGGGCATTAAGCAAACAAAAAAAAATTAACAAGTTACATGAAAAGATGTGTTTGTGTACATATGTACATAAGATATATTTATGAAATGTGTATCAAATTTAAATAGAATAAACACACACACAAAAAATAGTATACCCGATAAAGTCTATAAGCTTCATTCTTGTATGGGTTTTGAGTGGGCTATACGTTCATCTACTGCGGCAAGGGCTGGACTTGACTGAGTTATAAGTTCATAGAATTTATCATCATCACCTTGGTGCTTGAATCTCGGAGTTTACATTCTGTTGGGATGGTAGGAGTGGAGCTGGACAGATGTGCTGAAGTGGCCTTCTATTCCATAATCATTCTATATACAGGAAGGGGCTTGATGTGCATCTTTAGGCTGGACAATGGATATTACACACTATAAACAGTCTTTTCTTGTTTTCCTAATTCTAGATTTTATTACTGGCTTCAATGGCGTGTTGCAATTAAACTTCCATCGGCATCAACTGAGTATATGGTGGAATAATCATGTGCTCATTTAGCTTTCCAATAGTTGACTAGATAACTGATGCTACTCAACACCACTTAGTAGTCCGATGTTTAAACCGTTGGCTACTCATTGGTTAACTGCTCAAATGGTTATTTGAATGACTGCATGAATTAGTGTCCATTTGTTTAGAATGACTAAATGCATTTTTAATTAGAGTAAATCCCTCAGATTAGATTGAATCAGAGTCAGCATGCTTGCTAAAAAGGTTGCAAAACTTCGTGTGGTTCCATTAATAGCATTAGTTTAGCAATAAATTTAGACTTGGGCTCCTAATAAGATTTGTCTTTGAAAAACAAAAATGAACTGCCTTTTCCCAACTTCAGAACAGATCTATATCTCCTCAATACCCCCTCAATTCATGTATCCACTCCAAGAAAGAAAAATCAGTTAATTAAATCTTTTTTTGGTTTTACTAATTGTTCTAAGAATTTGATTTCCAATTAGTTTTTTTTATATTTTTTTTATATCTCCATTTAGATCACATATCTCACTAATGAAAATTTTAATAAATGATAACATCTTTTTCATTTTTTTCTTTAGTAATTACATTATTACAATCGAAGTTTTAACAAAAATATTTCACTTAGATTGGGCATTCTTCTCTCCCTGCATTATCCAAGTTTAATCAAGTTCCTTTTGTCCAGTTGAAATTATTTTAGAATGGACAGGAAATCAGAATGCCTTTAGGCTTTTCTTAAATTTAAGACAATGACTTGCTCAAATGCAACTGAAGAGAAAAATGACCATTAAAACCTCAATCTTGAAATTATTTCTAACTTATTTTTAAATAGTAATATTTAAAATTTTCCTTTTTACATTTTTGTAAATACTCAAAAAAAATATAAATACAGAATAACAATTTGTTAAATAAATGCTGTTTCTTTAACAAACAAAAATATTTAAAGTTATAAATACATTTTGGAGTTTCTTTTTCTTTTTTTTTTTTTAAAAAAAAAAAACAAAAATAAAAATTACAAATACATATTTCTACGCCTTTAAACATCGGCTTTAAATATATGTGTGTGTGAGTTTATATTATCGCCACAGTTCTCTCTCTTAATTTATAACAAATTTTAATTATATAAATAGTATACCCACCCCCCATTTAGGGATTTTCGACCATTAATTTATCTGACCTTATCTTGTGCTTGGCCACATCAAACGTGCCTGGCACAATATTTATATAACCATCAAAACTATCAACCCTTAGACAATCCCATTATCAATAACAATCAACAATCTCAACTGGTTGTCAATGCAACCTTCTTTGTTAAAAGATTGCCTTGACAGTTTGAGATTGTTGATGGCTATTGGGAATGTGTTGACTGGTTTCTAATGATTACTTATAAACCCATTTAGTCTTGATTATTATATATATATATGATTCAGAATGACTTATGGTACTTTGGTTATATCAAATTCAGTATTGTAATTATGGAATCTTTTTTTATAATGACATATTATAATTGTTTTCTTTTTATCATCAATTTTCCTAAGCATTATACACTTATCTAATGTTTTACAGGCTATTTCATGTCAAACAGAAATTGAATCTGAGAAATGCAATTGTTTTTCTTATAACTGCATCATTATATTACATTCTTCACAAGTAACTTCTTTTAAAAAATATACATATAATTATCAGTCATATATTTATTATCATCATTGTCAACCATTAAAAATCCATTGCATAATGAAGGTCTATCCAAGTTCAATTTATCTTCTCAGATCTCTAGCATCTCTTCTCCACAGCACCCTCACATATTTCCTTATTTTGTCCATCCATCTCACGTGTGATCTTTCTATGTTGTTTATAAACTCTTGCAATCCAGTTTAAGATTTTAACTGACCATCTACTATCATCTCTTCTAGAAATATGCACAGTCCAACTAATCTTGTCTCTTAATTCTTTCAAAGATGTCAGTAACATCTGTTTGTTCTCTTACTTGTTGCTCCTAATATGCATCTCTCTATACTTTTTGGAGTAGTCTGAAATCTCTATACTGCACTTCTGTTAAGTTTTCAAGTCTCAGATCTCTAAGTAAGAACTGGTAAAACACATTTATTCAAAACTTTCCTTTTCAAACTCATAAGTATATTTCTTTTTTTTAATATTTATTTTTACCAAATGCACTCCAACCAAGTTTAATTCTATGATTAATTTTATACAGTATGTTTCTATTTATTAAAATAATCTGACTAAGATATTTATAGTTGTGTTTTTCTTTTAACTCATTATTATATGTCTTTCTTTTCATCTTTTGAAAAAATCCATTGAAGATTACTTTAGTTTTTTTAATGTTTATCTTCAGTTTTTTTTTTTTTACTTTCAACTGATATCTCTTGCAACATTTCCTAAAGCTCTAAAGCATTATTTGCAAAAAACAACTACATCATCTACAAAATCTGTATGACTTAAATAATCTCTATTTACTTTTATTCCTTTAACTTTCCAATTTTTTATCTATAAAATACTTCTTGCAACACTTCTGTAAAAAGTTTTGGAGATATGGAATTATCTGTCATACACTCTTCTCAATGCTAATTTTCCCAGTATCATTATATAATCTAATCAGTGCTGTTGCATTTTTATAAATATTCTCCAGAATATGACTATATGCTGGGTATATACCTTGATGATACAATGCTTTAATCACTGAAGAAATTTTTTTAGAATCAAATGCCTTTTCATAACCTACAAATCCAAAGCATAATGGCAACTCATATTCATTGGTCCTTTCTATTACTTCTTTCAATACTTGGATATGATCCAGTAAATTTAAATCCAGTTTGTTTTTTTGGTTGGTGGAAATTCAAAGTTTGCTATAGATGAGTTGTAATTATCTAGGTAAATATTTTGTATAAAACTGATAAAAGACTGACAGGTCTATAATTTTTAATATCATCTTTATCACCTTTTTAAAATATTAATATTGCATTCTTCCAATCATCTGATGCATCTCTATCATTTAGACATTTGGTATAACCTTCACAATTTTTTTCTATTTCTTCATCTGCTTCTTTTAAGATATAAATTATAATTCCATCTTTGTCTGAAGCTTTTCTTTTCTTCTTACATTTGCATCTCACTTTTTCATTTAAAATCCTGGATAATTCATAAAATATATTAGTTGTAGGTGGTATTTTTCCTTATTCTTTATTACTATATAATTTTTGGTAGAATTCTTCTGCACCTTTATATGATGTCATCTCTCTTTTTAGTAATAGTTCCATCTTTTTTTCTTATAGCAGAAATAAGTTTCTACCAATACAAAATGTTGTTTTACTCTTGAGACTATTCTTGAGACTATATATATATATATATATATATATAGTCTCAAGAATAGTCTGAATTAATGATAAATATATATATATATATATATATATATATTTCCTCATTAATTCACAGTTGTATTTTTTTATATCATTATCAACTCTTTTTTGCACCATTTTACAAAATTTAAGCTATTCAATCCTTCTTGATGCATCATTTTTATATATTTCTACTCATTTCATTCAAATCTGAATCATATTCAAAATTTATTATTATTTGAAAATGATTTTCTTCACAGGAATGTTTCTGAAGATTAGGAATATCAACTGTGAATATTGTTTTGTTAATAATTTTTGTCTTTCTAGTTTTGCATTAACATGCATCTTACATCTCACTAATCAATGATTACTTCCTATGCTGAATTTATTAAGAACATTACAATCTTGAAATATGTATTTTCTGTTAGTCAAAATATAATCCAATTCGCTGTACCTTCATTTGGATGCTTCCATGTCCATTTCTGTTTAACATTTTTCTCAAAAAAAAAAAGAATTCATAATATGTTTTTTTATTGTTGCAAACTCCTCAAGTCTATGTTTTTTTTCATTTCTATCACCATAACCAAATTTACCTACAACACTTTCATCTTTTAATTGTTTACCTTCTATCATTAAAGTCTCTCATAACAAATTAAAAATATTATTTGGTCTGATCAAAAACCTTTTGTACATCCATATAAAAATCTTCTACTTCATCATAATAGGAACTTATTGGGGCATAACCTTGAATTATTTACATTTGGAATTTTTTATTATATTGAATAACTAAATCTTTCCATGTCTATCTGATTTATTATCAATCTATACAATGTTGTTCTTCCACTTTTTATTTATAATGAATCCTACTCTATTTGAATTTCCAATATTTGTGACTTTATAATAGAGTATATGTCCACTTTTTAAATCAATTTTCTCTTCATCTTTTCTTCTAACTTCACAAAGTCCAATAATGTCCCCTTTAATATGAGATGATTTTTTTCCAATTATTGCAATCTTTATTCATTTAAAAGTGATCTGTAGTTTTAACTACCAAAATAAAAAGTGTTATCAAACGCAGCTAGAATTTGCCATTATCAAGTCATAAATTATTATATCCGTTTAACCCCAAATCACATGTGACTTTTATATTATTTACATATATATAATTCTATAATTTTTTTATTGAATATTTCATTCACTCACACTAATATTGCTATACAATTTTTATATCCAACTTGTTTTTCCACTTCAAACATGAATTTAAGACAGAATAAAAATACATTTAAATTGAATGCCTTTTCAATAAATAAATAATTAAATGGCTTTCTTGCTTGAGAGTAAAATGATCAAGGAACAGAAGTGCCAGTACTAAATCCATCCAGTCCAATGCCTAGCACTCTACCACTACAGGGCAGCCTTTTTAGCTAGATCACTTTATCGCATATACTCAAATGTTTTACATTGTTGTTTTGTATTTATCTTATATATATTTTCTTACAAGTATTGTTGCATATATACCATGTACTCACTGATTATGAATTATTTCTCATCATGACAGAACTATTATATCTCTTTAAATTCAATATACATGAATTGAAACAACGCTCATTAGATAAATATAGAACTATGAGAAAAGACATTCAGATGATTGGGTAATATCTTGAGTTAATTGAAGATTAGTTCAGGCAAATTCCAGCTTGGGATATATTTCTTTAGTAATCTATAGCTCTCTGTTTGAAGAGTAAGAGTGATAAATCGGGTTTGGCAGCACATGTAACTTCTTGCCCATGATTAAAAAAATTGGAATATTGAATATAAAATATGATTAAACTTATTTTAATAATGAAAGAAAGTTACAGGTGATTTTTAACAAAAACAAATTCCACTATATTTGGAGTTAAATATATGTAGTATTTTCTGATCTGATAGTGATTGATCTTTATTCATTTGTGTATTCATTAAAATACTGTAATTGTTAATAAGGACATTCCATATATATATATATGACAATAGATGGCAATCTACCAAAAACACTGTCAAGCGTAGTTTTTTGTTTACATAAACGTCACTATCTCTAACTTTAATTTCCACCTTCAGATCATGATTTCAAGCTATTTGCTATCGTCAGTGAAGGACAGGAATAAGAAAATAGATCTAAACACAAACTCTGAGTGTTTATGAATCAGTTTCTATTCAGCTTGCAAGCGTGAATATTTTAGACATGTAATGTCTTCAAACTCAGCATAGCAAACCAGATAGCTACATGGGTCTGATCTCAGTTCAGCATCACCACATAGTAGAAGCCTCTGCAATATATATCATTGCAAGAAAGACCTCAAAGGTACATTTATGAAAAACAAAAAAAAAACACAAGTTAAAAATTGCTAACACTTGTATTTATGACAATAGATGGTGTTCTACCAAAAACACCATCAAGCATAGTTTTTTGTATACATAAACGTCAGAGCAAGCATTCACTATCTCTAACTTTAATTTCCACCTTTCAGATCTTGATTTCAAGATATTTGCTATCGTCAGTGAAGGACAGGAATAAGAAAATAGATCTAAATACAAACTCTGAGTGTTTATGAAACAGTTTCTATTCAGCTTGCAAGCGTGAATATTTTAGACATGTAATGTCTTCAAACTCAGCATAGCAAACCAGATAGCTACATGGGTCTGATCTCAGTTCAGCATCACCACATAGTAGAAGCCTCTGCAATATATATCATTGCAAGAAAGACCTCAAAGGTACATGTATGAAAAACAAAAATACTGAGTTTGAAGACATTACATGTCTAAAATATTCACGCTTGCAAGCTGAATAGAAACTGTTTCATAAATGCTCAGAGTTTGTGTTTAGATCTATTTTCTTATTCCTGTCCTTCACTGACGATAGCAAATAGCTTGAAATCATGATCCGAAGGTGGAAATTAAAGTTAGAGATAGTGAATGCTTGCTCTGATGTTTATGTAAACAAAAAACTATGCTTGACGGTGATTTTGGTAGAACGCCATCTATTGTCATAAATACAAGCATTAGCAAGTTTTAACTTGTGTTTTTTTTGTTTTGTTTTTCATATATATATATATAATATACAAATCAATATATATATCAAAATACAGTACAATTTACATAAATTATATTATTTTAGAAGTACTTTCGACTACAGATATCAAACTTTATTTATTATATATATATATAGAAACCAGACTGGGATTTCCACCCTCTCTTATGGTTGATCTGTTTTCTGAGCTATGTCTGGCATTACCCTAAACTGGGTAACTAAGGTTGTCATGTGCTGGCACTCTAATGGTGCAATTTGGGAAGCCAAACAGATAAATTTCTAGCTGTTATCCGTCTCTTTAATGCTATATTCTCTGATGAGCAGGAAATATTGTTGTAGGGGGTGACATCAGCATTGGGTACTGCCAATCATTCTTTCCTTCCTGCAATATGCTCATCAGGAAACAGATCAGCCACCAGAGGAAGTGGAGATACCAGTCCTGTTTCAACATATATATGTATAAGAAACAATGGTAAAGAGGATCTAACGTGATACGTTGATGTAGACTGATATAAAAAGATGGTTTGTAGAGATTATCTAAGAAGTTAATTTATAATCACAGGTTAAGTAAAGAATTAAAGTTCTTTTTAATATACATATTACAGAAATTTAATAATTAATAATAGCATTTCTTTAATATGTAATAATTTCTAGAAGCCAATGTTAAAAGCCAATGTTAATTTCTAAAAGCCAATGTTAATTTCTACCACCCGATTTTAGTTGAAATAATCAACTAAATATTTGCTGCAGTATAGTTGGAGTGATGATGTATTTCAAGTTAGTTGATTAATTTAATTAAAAACATCATTAAAAGTTAACATTGTATTTTAGAAAATTATATATATATAGTAGGATTAGTTGTTAACAGCATGCTGAGATTCAAACACAGAAGTATGAACTATATCTACTGTTAAATAATGTCAAAAGCATTGCCTGAGTCAAACATAAAATCTGAATGAATTATCTAGGCGAAAGGCAATCTTTTTTTCCATTGCTTACAATCATAAGTATTATAAAACGAAGAACAATTTAAAAACAGCAGGTGTGAATGTGAACAAACTAAGATTTAAAAGCCCACAAACAAGCATTATAATATTTTTTCATTTATGAAACAGCACAATAATTACTTCAAATTTTGAAATCTCTTAAATACAACTACATGAGCATAATGTTGCTTATTTCTATATAATTGGATTTGGGAGATTTCAAAGTTTAAAATGATTATTGTATTAATCTTGTCTAGTAAATGTAAAAAAAGGGAAACATGTTTGTTTATATAATATTAAAATCTTAAGTCGTTTATATTCATACTGGCTGTTTACATTTATTTGGAATTTCATGATATTTAGGATCTTAATAATAATGTAAAAAAGGTTAAACTTTCACCTGGCTGCTTTATTCATACTTCCTGTTTCGCACAGACAATATTTCTAAAATTTATTAATAATAAGAATAGTTCATATTTTTATAATTTAATTTAGGAACAGAATTAGTATCTGATTGTCTCTATTTATTTGGAGATTTAAATGTTTTAAAAAATAGTGTTTAATTATAGATTGTTAATTCTACTGCTTCTATTATTCTGAATTCTTAACACTCAAGATCTTATGATGATGGAAAACAGATCGGACTTTTGTGTGATTGTTTTATTCAGACATTGTGTTTTACATAAGCAGCACTGTTGAAATTAATAAATAGTGTAGTTCATATATACAAAGACTTGGATTTGGAAGAAAATAAAAAAAGTAAATTAGATGAATATAATTTCAAATGTAAACATACTGAAAAAAAAAAGATTTATAGATGAAAATAATAATATTTTGTCTTGGGTACTCTTAATACTAAATATTACATGATCACCATTTCTTATACTTGCACATAGCGGTTATTAAAACAGGCAAAATTCTCCATACAGTAGTGTCTCTCAGTGCCAGCCAAAGTAATCAATGGATGCCTAAAGGCTTATGCATAAAATTCCCATCTAGTGCCTACTCATCCAATATTCCCAGACTAGGTTCTGGCTTGTGGCCTGGATCTGAGAGCACTGCGCCTAGATCTTAGGATCTAATGCAACCCTCCAGCATAATAGAATAGTGGCGGCTATGGTTGTTAAAGAGCCAAAGACACCAAAATGGATGGGTACTGAACTGAGTTCAGACCCATATGACTATATAAGCTATTGAGCTTAGATTAAAAATATTTTTGTGTTTTCAATTTTATTCTCATAGTTTTGTAGTTAAGTAGAGATAAAAGGTGGCTGCTGGAGAATTGCATTTGATCCTAAGATCTAGGTGCAGTGCTCTCAAATCCAAAGCTTCTCACTGACGAAGGCCACAAGCCAGAAACTAGTCTGGGGATATTGGATGAGTAAGCACTAGATGGGTATTTTATGCATAAGCTTTCAGGCATTCATTGATTACTCTGGCTGGCACTGAGTGGCACTACTCTATGGAGAGTTTTTCCTGTTTTAATACTAAATATAGTATGATTCTATTCTTGCATAAAAACAACCTAAATCTTTTAAGAAATGATTAAGTTAGAGTTTTATATAATGAAAAAAAATGAATCCAAAAAAATAAGGATGATGCACATATATATATATATTGTGCCCTTTTCTATAAGTCAGTAATAGTTTATAACAGTCAATTACTAAAAATTTTAAATTTTAGAATATGTTCTTTTAATACATTAATTATATTAAGTCGATTATATTTTTAAAAGTACAATTTAAAGCTAAAGAAAATACGTAGTATATAAAATCATTTAAAAAATAGTTAAGTAAAGTTTAAAATATTGTTTCATATGGTTGTAAAAGCGGGCCATATTAAATAACACAGCTATAAAAATTAAAAGTATATTTAATAAATTCGATTTTAATAGTTTAAAAATGTATAATTTAATAAATGCTATGTTTAAATTTGTAATCATATTTAAATAGTCAAAATTAATATAGTATATTTTAAAATAAACTTTATGATGGTGAAAATTATATATAGTTCTATATTTTCTAAATTATTCTTCCAAATTTTTTAGAATTATTTTATATAATATAATAAGTGTATCAATTTTATAAATCTAGGCAGAGAAATAGATTAAAAATCGTCTGTCAAAGTTATTAATCATGTGACTTGTATATTACATACATTCACACACACGCTTGTTTGAAATAATAACAAAGTTTAAAATATTTTAAAAGTTATATTATAGAATTGGATAGAATTATTGCCTATCATAAAAGTAAATAGTAATAAATATTAAGTTAACTGTCGTTATTGCATATTTAAATGATGTAATGTTTTAAATAGTATCATAAAGACGAATACAGTTATAATAAAAATTAAATATGTTATTTAAATAAAAACAAGATAAATTGAATATTAAAAAAAATGGAATAGGTTATTAAAGTTATTTTAAAAGTTATTTTAAATGTTTAAATAGTTTTAATAAAATAATAATTTATTCAAAAGTAATATTTTAAATAATATTTTAAGTTCATTACGTCACAATTTCTAATTTTGAAATTCAATTCTACTTGAAATTGAAAATATGTAAATTTGTTCTCAAGCTAAAGTAAGAATTAACCAATAGGAATAGGTATTCTTACAGACTATAAATATGAATTGCACGGGGGTATAGGGGGAGATTAATAATGTATTGAAACTGGAGAAAGTCAATTTTTTTTTTGGTGCTTTCTTATCGTTTATTTTGCAAAAACTAATTGATAATTTTAAAGTGTTTTGCAAAAGAAAGTTTTAGGAAAAATTATATATTTAGAAACTTCGTGGAGATGATTTTCTAATTTTTTAAAGTACTTACCAGTCGTATTTTATCTAAAAGTTTAACCTAAACTTCACAATAATAAATGGATATACTACGAAATAAAATGGATGTAAATTGTAATACTGTAAAAATATTTGAAATATTTATTGATACAGCTTTATTAATATTTAACTGAAGAACTGTTTTGGTACATAAAAGAACCACAGCTCGGACATTATACGGAGTCTAAAAAATGTATTGAAACGTATTATTTATAAGTTTATCTAAGATTTATTTTAAAATGGTGATAAGACAGTTATGCCTCATGAATTATTTTATAGAATATTATGTTCAAAGGAGTAAAGTGTTATATACTTTCTGAAGGTGGCATTTTTTAAAAGTGTTTTCAAGAATTAAAGAAAGAGCCCAGGAAAATATGTAACAGAAGCGTTTTGATATTAAAATATCCGTTCTTCGAATTATTTAAATTGTATTTGGAAAAGATTTGTTCAAAAGTACTTGAAGTTTTTATTTTAAAAGAGATTTATAAAAAAATACTAAATGAAAGTTTAAATGTATCAAGAAGGAAACATAGATAAAAAAGTGAACACATAGATGAATAAAAGATGGATCCATGGAAATATAAATAGTACTTAAAAGTTTATCAAATATTTTTAAAGTTAAATTAGATGGATTGATGCATCGGATATGCAGAGAATATTGGTAGAGAAGATTAAGAAGCTTCACGGGATTAATTAATATTATCGTCCTAAAAATTAAAACCAAGGATTATTTTCTAAAATTTTATTAAATGGATTAATAATTATTTTATTTTAAACTTTAATGCTCTTGGAGAAGAACACTTTTGGAAAACCCTAGAGAAAATAATAAGCATTTTGGACTTATCAGGAACTATCGTCAAGAAAATATGTAATTATAGTTTTGATTCTTTTTATTTTGTTAACCTAGTTTAAATCTAAATTTTTTATAAGATTAGGAAAACATAAAAATATTAATTTATTAATATTAAAATTTTATAATATAACAATCTAATAATCTAGCTAAAAATATTTTAATAGAGTGTATGGGTGTGAATTTTTTTTATATATCTGCAATGCTCAAGTGGATAAAGAAAAGCCTACTGAACACGATGACTAGATAAAGGTTATTGGTAATAATAATAACTATTGATAATTTATAATGTATATATATTTTTTGTTTTCTTTAGATCATCTATGAATTGTAAGGATGAAGTGTAAAAGTTTTTTTTTTTTTATAAATGTAAACGCATTTTTATACAACATTTTAAAAAAAACATTATGAGATAGGATTGATTTGAAAATATGCATACGACAAATTTTTTTTTTTTATTAGTAATATAATCCAACATAAACAAATAATTATGTGATTCTTTTAAAATTTTCATGTTAGGATATTCAAATATTGTCTAAGTAGATTGTATATGATTAGACATATAGAATGATGAAGTGGACAGACTTTTCTTGTGGAACAGCTAGATTGTTTAACTATTAATGAATTTTATTTATTGTTTTGTAAATGCAGATAGTTATTTATCGATGTAAGATGTAGAAAAATCTTGAGAAATAATGTTGAGATAGTGGCTTGGAAGTACTTAGTGAACAGAAAACCAAGATGATGTTTTAAGAAATAGGATGTTAAAGAAATGGAAATAATATTTAGTCTTTATGTGGTTATCAGCATAGTTAACAAAGCTCTATGACTGATACACATTTTATTTGGACAGTGTTTATATTTCTTTAAATATTTGATGTTCTAATAAAGCTGAAGAAATAGCTTTAACATCGTCCCTGTACTAGAGGATATTAGGCAGGTAAATCCCATACCTCTTCGCACTGTGCCATGATTTTGAGATATGTTAAGAATAATACTCTAGCTTTCTTCCTTAATCCTATGCATCTGTTTTCGCTATCTTTATTTCATGTAATTGCATCATTCAGTAAGATATGTTTAAGAGAAATGATAAATAATTTAGAACTTAGGTTATGCTATCGTTTTGTATAAGATTGGTTTATTTTCTTAGAAGGAATAGGACATTATAACTTAAAATTGAAGGTCCAAAGTATCCTAAGGAAAGAAAAAAATCATAGAATATATTTTGAATTTTATTTCGGAAATGAAATATAAACTTTTTTAAAATAAAGTATCTAAACAAAGATATTTTCTTTAAAGTGATAATAATTTTAAATGCTTTAGTATTATTTTTTTTTAAGAGAAAAATAAGTATTGCATATTTTTTTTAAAATACAATAGTACAAAGTAAATTATGTAAACAATATGCATAGTATATTTTTGTTTATTGATTAACAGAAATATATTAATGATTACACTTATATTAAGCTAAAGTAAGGCTTAAAGAAGAATATATTATGATTAGTAAACATTGTGTGATAAATACTAAAATCTAGTACTGAATTTTGGATAATATTTTGTGTAACATCTTTGACTTTGCAAGATGAAATTTTTTTTAATATTTTGAGAGGTCCATACTCATTATAAAATTTTGTTTTCTATGGAATGCTTTCTAAGTATGAATTTTTTAAAATAAGATAGTTTAATAATATTAAGGATAAAATGCTGTTATTTGTAATAAGTTAACCATAATGAGAAACCAAATAGTAACATTTTTTTAAAATTTTGTCCTAAATCTAAATAAAGATATATAATTGAAATATAAATTATTTTTTTTTATAACCCTAGATCAAACTGTAAAGTAAAAAAGAGTTAAGGATATCCACTGTAAATAGTGTAAATAAATTGTTTATTTATTTGTTGTTAGTAATAAACTTTGTTAAATTTTGTTATTTCAAAAATTTTGTATCCGAGTTATTTATTTCTCCACATCGCTGCATGAAAACACGATATATGCATAATAATCTAAACAAATATATAATTTTGCACAAAAGATAAATAGAGAATTATTTTAAGAATTTTAAATATTTTATTGGTATTCATTATAATTAGATAATCATAATCTTATTTTATTTTATTGGTCATAAATCAGTTATCACAATATTATATTAAATTATATGCTATCAGTTGCCACACATATTTTGTTTGTCAGATTATTAAAATGCTACCACATATTTATTATATCATTACATGAAGATATAAGATCATATTATATTATTTCATTATTTTATTATGGTAATAAAATTGTAGTAAAAAGAAAAGATACACAGAATTAGTTAAACAATGAAGAATATTGTTATTGTTATTTATTATTATTAGTTTAACTGTAGTAGATTATGACATAAAATCCCTTCTCATATTTTACTACCGTATTTTTAAATTAACTTAGAATAAACTTTATGAACCTGAGATTATTTTATTGAGCTAGATTATTAAATAGAAGATTAAGATTTAATTATTAGTTTAATCTTAGTGAGTAGAAGTTATTAAAGTCGTAAGAATACTATGAGTTTGTTATTTGAAATAGTAATAAGGGGGGATAGTGTTCTTATGCCATTGAGGTAGTATCCTATGGGATATTGGCTCAATGTAATCTATCTTGTCATCTGTATTTTCACTTCAAGTCTCATGAAAAAATTAAATATTTATTTAATTTATTTTTATAAACTGACCCTTATTCGTATTTTAAATTTGAGCTAGTGAAATATTTTAATTTTAATGCTGAATATTTTAATTATTAATTATTAATTGAGATAGAACCCATTTTATTTTATATCATATATTATCTGGAAGTGAGGATGCATGAGATGAAGGTTAGAATATATATATATATATAGTGGGTTTTAAATCCATAGTCACACTAGCCCTTTATAAAACTAAATAATAGTAAATTAACCAATATTAACAATTATGTTTTTTCATTTTTTTAATACTATAGCCCACATATTTAAACTTTTAACTATAAAAAGTAGTTATCTTTAAGATAAATGTATGCATGGAATATGAATTGTAATATGCAGTAATACATAATTTTGTAATAATAACTTTATAAATTTTTTTTTTTTTGCAATTACATAATGAAATTACCATTTCTTTATTTTCAAGAGGTTATGTAAAAATAAGTTACAAAAATATTTTATTTTTTATTATAACAAATATTTTTATCTCATTTGAAATATAAAAATTTTCCAATTTTCAAAGGCATATCTAATTAAATGAAGAATGAAAAATTGTGATTGGTCCATGAATGTCCTATAAAGTAGAAACTATGTATTTTTTTCTTGACAGAGAAATTGTATACTGATTAATGTTGTGAAATGTATAATTATCAAAAAATACTTTTACTTCTTCAACATTCTGCTAAATTATATCAATTCATTAACGGATTTAGTGATATCTAATATACTGCTAAATAAGTCAAGACCCATAAGAAAATATATCTTTTGGAAGAAAGAAAATTTATTAACTTCATTTTAAGAATAAAAGACCTGGAAAAATTATCATGTGTGGTTGTAGAAACATTTCTCCAAAAATTATTGAAGGGCCAATCATATACATAACAGATAAATGTATAGTTATCAAACATGTAACTTAACCTATTATTGGATATATTTAAGAAATGGGAAATGTGCTGGCATTTCATATTCAAAATAAAATGTTCAAAGTTAGTATACACCAGTCTGAGTAAAAAATAAATAATATAAGCAGAAATGATAGATTACATTGGAATTCATATGAAAAACAACATAGTAAAAATATAAAACATATTCCTAATTAAATATTCAAATAAAACATGTCTCAATTACAAGAGTAGAAGTATAAAAGTCAATTAATGAAAAAAAGATGTATCCAATGAAAATTTTAAGGAGACACTGACTGATTAAAAATGACATTAAAATTGTAGCATTGCATTTTAACCTTGAGGAAAGTTTGATTTGTCTGTAGATTCTTTTGTTTTGTGAATTGACTTGAAGTTAAGTTTATATTTACATTATTACAAAAATAACAAAATGCAATGAGGTGATATTATTAGTATTAATTTTGGGTTTACATTTTTGTTATAAAAAGAGGTGATTGTGTATTTAAGAATTAAATATTAAAATAGCAATGAGAGTATATGAGACTAATATTTACTAAAGCAATCTCTATTTAAATTACTAACTAATATTTACTAAGGCTGTAAACCTTAAGAATATGCACATGAAAATGTGAAGGTAGGGATCTCTATAGGTCTTAACCGCAACCTTATGCTTTGGAAGAAAAAGGGGGTAAAACCTGTAGAGGTCCTTACTGTCACATTTTCATGCACATATTCTTAAGGTTTACAGCCTTAGTAAATATTACTTAAGTAATCAATGTGCATTTAAACAAATTTATAATTAAATTACTAACCTATATGTATGAGCAATCTATAAGTTGTTTATTTACTTTATTTATTTGTTCCAAAAAAGGAACATAATAATTTCTCCCACATAATTATACTCATTATTGATATTACATATGTCATTTATAGAAAAAATAACTTTGTTATTTAAGTCCAATCTTTATAAATTGTAGCCATGGAATTATTTTTGTCACTTGTATTTATTATTATTTCAGAATAATTTAAATAATTATCTATTAAAAGCTCCCATTTGAAAAAGAATTTAAATTTGGTCTGTCATTTTTAATGTTTACTTGTATCACAAAAGCACTTTCTGATTTTTTTAAAATTCGAACATCAAAACAGTATTTTGTTTTACATTAAATTATACCTCATCCATACCATTAGCTTATATTGCTTGTAAATAAAGAGTAGATTTTTATCTGGGTGACATTTAGAATTATCAATATTTATATATTTTTACTTGATGATATATGAGGGAAAATAATTATTATTATTTTATAGTATTAAATATTGTGCAAGTAATATTAGTGGCAGCAGAATACCAGGACTTGTGTTTGAACACTTATACTACTAAACATATTTGATTTCACTTGATGAGAAAAAAGAGTATTTCACAAACAACGTGATAGTCACAAATAACACTTAACCAGAATATATATGACTTGATTCTAAAAGTATCTTTCTTTCTGTGTGGGGATCTACCTAAAAAGTATTGTCTAACATTTGTGGTGATGACATTTTACAAGTAACTCATATATTAAACCATTTCTATAATTTACTAATTGTTAAGTGCATTATAGAAAATTTCAAATTTTGTTTAAACTAATTTAGATAATTTTAAATTTAGTAATCATAATTAAAAAAGTCCCTGCTTCAATTCCCATGCTATTACTGTTATGGTTCAGTTAGCAACACACAAAGAAAAGAAAAAAACAATACCATTCAAAACATTATGTATATACCAACCTGTATTCTATTATTAACAGTTTAATGTTTTTGAAAATGTTAAATATAGTTTATTTCTTTCTAAAAGATATTTAATTCTAAATAATAAAAATACTCTACTGTATAATTAATTAACTTATGAGGATTGTCTCTGTCTCTCTCTTCTTAATCATATTTATTACAATCACATCCATTAGTGTTTTCATTTTTAACATTCATTACACCTAGAAATTGTATAAAAGTAAATTTGCTCTATTAAATAATCTGAATAGTCAATAATCATGAACTTAGGTACCATGATTATTTATTTCATTGTGTAGATCAAAGATATGAATTTCAAAAAATACTATATCTACATCATTCTAATAGTGAGTGAGTGGATCCATGTTCAATATGCTTGTATAAAGCTCTTTTAATGATAGTGTCATGATAAATAGTTAATATGTGAGGGTTAAATTCTAAATTATAATGACATTTGATTTGTGACCGATTCTGTGGCAAAAGGACATGTAAGGTAAGTAGATTGACATATGAAGCATTTGCATATCTACAATACCTTAAATTTATGTAAACATATGTTGCATATACTTAAGAGTAATATTAAATCTTGTATAAAAGGTATCTATTACTATACTATCACTTCTTAAAGTTATAATAGTATGAAATATTATGTGTTTAGGCATAGGTTTTATTCCCAGATATACTTGCAATAAATTCTTAACAAGGAATATTCATATATGCAAATAAAACAAATCTTAATATTAATTTACTTTTTCAATTTAAATGGTCTACCATAAGACTAATATTAGGTACCTTGAATTCTGCATACTGCAATCATGTTGTGTATTAATCCAATCAAATCAGTTGGAAAAAGCTAAGACTAATATGGATTGCCTAGTGATCAAAATTTAAAAAAATAGCTTATATTCTACTATATTTAATTATATTTTGCAATTGAGATGAATTTGTTCTGGATAATATCATTGTGCTAATATGCAATGCTCATTTATTGTAACTATAAACTATCTATCAATAAACAAAATGGAACTATTTTAATGATAAAATATTAATTTATTAATAACACAAACAATCAAAATATTATTACTTTCTTTTATAAAAAAAGATTAAGTATAATTTTCTATTCTAAATCTTCATAAATTTAACTTATAATTAATTATCTGTGAATATACTTTAATTCACTACTAACATATGGGAATGGAGTAAATTGACGCTTGAAAATAAAAATGAGCCAATTTGCTCTACATAAATAGTCTTCATGTAATAAAGATGTATATGAGAGGTGATGACCTGGCCCAACTGATGAGTGCTAATTAGGCACGAAATGCATCTTGGGGGTTATTTGTCTTTTATTGTATCTTTATTTATATGAAATTATTTATGAAATAAAAAAGGATGGAAAAATATGGAAATTGTCTATCTATAAAAAACTATTAAATTATGTGGTCAAATTATTGGTCATATTATCATTTTTATATTTGTTTAATAAAAACAATATATGGTTATTACAATTATATTATAATATAACCATTTATGTATTTATGTCTAATATAATATAAAATTGACTAAGACAACTTTTATTTTTTTGTAATCAAATAATCATTGTTAAATACTTACACCTATGCAGATTGCAATAAATTTGTTTAACTCTATTAACAACTAAAAAAATTTATATGAAATTTAAACCTTAACCATATTGATTAAACACGCACTATTATTTTGCACAAACCACTTTTATATTTATAATGAAACCTACACAAATAATAAATTATATAATCAAATAAAAACAAATATATTCTAACAATGAGGAAAAAATAGCTAAATAGATAAATGAATCATATGAATTATTTGAAGTGTACCATATAATTTTGTAATTCAAATTAAGATAGAGCATATATAAAGAAAACTATAATAATCTCTTCAGAAATGCATTTATTTCATATCATTGGATTGCCCATTGATATATGATTTAATGTTTCCAATTTTATTACTTTTTTTTAATGAAAAATACTATTTTATAACAGCAATAGATAATGAATAATTTTAACAAAGACATATGTATAGTGTATGTATAACAGTATATTTATTCCAATTCTGACTTTAATCCCTTCAACTCCATAAAATCAAATACAAAATATTTTGTACAATTTAACCACAATCCTTTCAGGAATTACACTAAATATATATCTCAATGAAATACTAATTTTAAAAAAAATCTTAAAAATTACTAAATTTGTCTTTTTAATGTTTATTATATGATTAAAGTAAAAATGGTTTAGAATAATTAACACAATCTAATATATAAATACAAAATTATAAATACATACATTTCTTGAAGCTTTAAATAATAAATGTTAATCTTGAATAAATAAGCTGAGTTTATTTTACTATTATATATATATATAACATTTTCTATTTTAAAATGCTTATCTACTTTCTGAGCCAACATAAAAACCAGGACGGTAGAAAACAGAACTTCCTTTATAGTAATATTAAACCTTGTTTGATTAAATCCTTCTGTCCCAAAACCCTAAAGGTTGCATCCATAGTATTATTTTTAATCCTTTGATTTAAATTGACTTTAGGTTTAACTTACAGAACCAGGAAGATTTCCACAAAGATAGATATCTTTTTAAATTTCAAATTCCATGTCTATACTATTTTTCACTTAAACCAGGGGTAGTCAACAATTTTATACCTACCTCCCACTTTTGTATCTCTGGTAGTAGTAAAATTTTCTAACCAAACACCAGTTCCACAGTAATGGTGATTTATAAAGTAGGGAAGTAACTTTACTTTATAAAATTTATAAAGCAGAGTTATAGCAAGTTAAAGCAAGCTAAATCTCTATGAAATTTAAAAAAAAAAGAAAGTACTTCAATGTTGGACAAAACCCTACCACCCACCATGAAAGCTGGAAAGTAGGAACCAGGTTGACTACCACTGAATTTTAAACCATCAAATATATCTCAGATTAATTAAATTCTAGAATTATTCATCATTCTAATGTGAATTTTATTTGTGGTTGTTTTTATATACACAAATTCCATTATTAAATCACATACATCAAATATTTCTCAGTTTAAGGAATGATGATAATATAATTAACTAGCAAAAAAAATAATAGAATGTCAATTTGACAAAAACAAAACAGCTTAGTGCCACAATAGTCGTCAGCCATAGACAAATTAAAAATTATTCACAGGTAGCCTGCTACTGCTTCGACATCCACATGTTCTTAAAATAACCATTATATCATATAAAAATATTTTATAACATATACATATATAAACGTGAGCCCCTGGGGTGCCATTTAATGGAAAACAAATCTTACTAATTTAAATTCTGACATTATACATTAAAGTGACTATATTAAAAGGCGTGAAAAAAGACTTTCGCTTGTATTATTGTTTAATATTACGTTATAACGCTATTTGCTACACCTTTCAAGAATACGTATATTATCTGATGAATAAGAAATAACTATTACATTAATGATCAATGCAGCTTTGTTTGTTCGTTATTTGTATAGATGAGGAACCTGCCACTTCCAATTCAATTATAAATTTATTATTAAAATTTGTACCAGTTTGAAGAGAAGAGGGGAAAAAATAAAATAGGTTTTAAAAAAATGCTAAAAAATTAATCAAAGTTAATTAGAAATAATGACTTCATTTTTTCGCAAACACTTCTAAATGTAAATTAACTTCAAACAATGTAGAGAAAATTACATTTAATCACATCTATGTCGGGAAAAAAATACTTTCAAAATAAAATATAAAAGTTTTAACTTAATAAATATGAGACAATTTAAATAAAGTAATTTACTCAAAATTGTTACATTAATGATTTTAAAAATGTAACAATTTAAAGCAATCAAAGACAAATTATATCACAGAAATATTAAAATTCATAAGAATTATTCAAATAAGAGGAATCTCACTTCTCTTAACGCTTTGAAGAACATACATAATAACATTGTAAAGAAAATGTCACAGCCATCAAAGGTAAAAAAAAAAATTTCAATTTTAGATCAAAGTAATATTTGCAGAATATAAATGCAAACAACTAATTTCTAATGATGGATGATAAAACAAATCAAACCTTTAATTACAAAAAACATAACAGCGACAAAGCAAAAGTTTAGATGATTTAACTATATTTTAAAAATAAATAAGTAATATATCTTGCTTAAATAATTTTATGACGTTTATTTAAATGATTAAAAACTGTCCATCTTAAAAATATTTATTAAACTAAATTAATATATGTAATGTACTATTAAAAAGAAAGGATTTCCATCTTTAACATATGGCTAAAGTGATCTTATAATAGCTCAATGATGTTATGTTGAGTACTGAGGATACTCTCAAACCCAAACATAAAATTGAGATTTTTGATAAGATAAGAATGACAATCTTATCCTTCAACCTACATTCTGAATATATAGGCTAATGTGAAGTGTTTTAGTTTGAGAGTGGATATGTTAACATGTGAAAGAAAATAATAGATGTAAAAGTGAATAGAGAAACATCTCCACACTGTCAAAAGATGTCAAAAGTCTCTATCTTGTGTTTGAGTTTGAGAGTATCCTCAATACTTAATATGACATCGCTGAGCTATTATAAGATCAGAACAGCACATATATTAATAGTGGAAATCCTTTCTCTTTAATTACATATGATGTCTGTGCTTAGTAAATAAATTTGAATATTAAGTATTATACTATTGTAAATATATTCTACAAAAATAGAAAGTGTCTCTCACCATCATAATACAATCATATTGGCAAGGGGGAATGAACATCAGTATGGCTCATGGACTGACTACTTTTAGTCCTGCTGATAATCAATTGACATTTTTTCTTTTATTCTTTATGAGCATGTAACCATGCACTAAGTTTGTAGGTAGTATGAACTATTTCTCTTGCTGTGGAAGTATATTACTTAAGCTAAGGAAAGTCTATATATGGATAATGTTTTATATAAAGCTATAGAATGAAATAAATATAATAATCATAACCATCTTCCCTATTTCCACAAGCAAAACATAGCAACATAATATATAGAACCGAATTTATTCAATTCATTATTAAAATAATATTACTGTATTGTTTTTGTGTCTCTTATTTCAAAGATCTATTTACACATACACAGAGAGATTGTATAGTATGTCCTGATCATAAAAAAGTAAAGAAAAAACAAAAGAAAAAAAAATATTTATAAAATTTGCTTAATATGTCCACTAATAACACAACTCTCAACAGAGACCTGATGCAAATGTTTTAACTTTCTTTAAATATACCTCAATATTTATTTATCTAATTGCATTTACTATGAGTTCATATTGCTCAATTTATATAGAAGCTAAAATTTATATGAATATTATTTACATAGTTTTAAAAATGTGATGATTGCTAATCTAAGATTGTCTTTACATAAAAATTAAGTTGATGTCTTCTGCTTCAGTGAATAAGGAAAACAGTCAATCACTTTATTCATCTCTTAAACTTTCAGTTTATGGTTTACTCAGTAGGGATTTTTGATTATTTAAAATTTTCAACAATTGTGTGAACATAATCAGATTTTGATATTTGTTTAAATTTTATTATTGATTTGTATAAGTAGTAATATATTTTATTATTGATTTGTATAAGTAGTAATATATTGTATAAGTAGTAATAGAGAGAAAATTATATGTAAAAAAATTAAAAATATACATTAATATTAAGAAAATAAAATAATTAAATGATTTTTTAATGAGAAGTTTATGCGAATATTTGACCAGTAGAAGTCACAGAGTTGAGTTTACTTTGGATATCTTTAGCTCTTCCAACACCATAAGTGTAAGAGTTAAGTTTTGACAACAAAACCTTTAGCTTTTGAGTTTATTTCTTTGCCACTGCACTAAATTCTTTAAATTATTATGTATATTGAAAATTCAGAAAAAGTTACACTATATATATAAGACATATTTTGTGGGTTCATCCGTGTTAAAATATTTTAAATATTGATATACCGACATTTTGACTTGATCACACAACCCATCTACTGGGTGATAAAAGGTAGAAAAATGGTTGTAGAGGCACTACAATCACTGATTTGAAAAAAATGTTAAAATTCCATCAATAGCAAAAATGTTAAGAATGTTTTTTAAAAAAATATATCCAAATAGGAGGAAGTTTGCATGTATCTTCTCGCTTATTGATACAATCTGGCCTTTTAAGTATCCCAATGGCTTCTCTAATTTTGCATTGGTAGAGATTATCACATCTGAATATGATCCTGGTACTAGAAAAATCAATTTTATGACCTGAATCTATAGTATGGAGTTGAGAGTCCTGATGATGATGAGTATGTTGTTTAACTGCATTAGCATGCTCATCTCTCCTAACACTGATGTGATGATTACTCATACCTATGTAAGAAGCATTACAATTTTCACATGAGATTTGATAAACACCATGAGATTCAAGAGGGATTGAATCCTTAGGCTTGGGTATTATATTGCTGATCTTTTGATGAGTAGAAAACACTGTATTTATATTATAGCATTTTAATATATGTCCAATACTGTCTGTAATTCTTTTTATATATGGAACACAAATCCTAATAGCTGATTTATTATCTTTTTGTTTTCTATTTTATTCATTTTGGGCTTGAAATAAGGCTTTTTAATAAATTTATAATTATAACTATTCGCTAATAAAACACTATTAATATGGTTTATTACTTCTTTCAGATGTGACTTATCTGAAAGGTTAATTGCTCTATTTAAAAGATTTTTGGCTACAGAAACTATCTGAGTTGGGTGATGATGAGAATGGATATATATATATATATGCATGTGTTAGCACAAGCAAGTATAAACACTGACATAAATTTTCCAAACAGTCAGTGAATGTAAAACAATCTCAAATAATAGAAATGACAAATCCATCAAATATATTATTTAGATTGAATGTCAAATCAAATATAGATGTAAATAGAAGTCCTTTCATTATAGCTAAACATTAAACTTCACAAGTTAAAGATGATCTCTCTTCATTTTTCAACCATTGTCAATTAATAATCTAATGTTTAATGCAGAATAGCTGATAAATACCGTACTTCAGACTATATGTAAACAGACTTTCAAAATCGTTAACATCAACATACCAGCTTCTTTATCCAAGGTTTTATGGGTAAAAAGTCATATTATGTTGGTCAGTTTGATAAAAAGGTTGGCACAATAATATTTACAACATTCGGAATGTTTGTCATTCAAGTGTTTCCATGTATTTTAAACACTGTATTTGGTAGTTATTTTATGCACTTACATATATTGTACAATATCTATTAATTAACTCTGGGTAAACATGAACAACAGTAATTCTCAGAATTAGTAAACAGGTGGAGCATTGAGGAAAAACAAAATGCAATAAAACGAGCAAAATATTTATTAGATTAACAGAATAATATAAACAATTGATATATAAATGGGCTACTTCAAATTTGTATTAAATTAACAAAAAAAAAAAAAGAGGAAATTATAAATATTTTAAATTAAGAACTGTAATGAATCTCAGAATATCTCTATAATAAGAAGACTGTTAAGCAAATACTAATCTTTATAGAGTTAATTAATTTTTTTATATTATTATTAAAGATTTTTTTTACTAATAGCTAAAAATTAATATGTCAGTGATTGAGGATTACTATAAAATAATATCTCTCAGTTTTATAACGTGTCCCTGCTCAATCTAGGAAAGAAAGTAATAATATATATTTTTTAAATTTAAGGTAAATGTTTAATATATAGGAGGTTTGAACTCAGACTTTCACGTGACCTCAACCATCAATGCTATCTCATACCGCTGATGCATTTGATCACATATATGTTGAAAAGAAAAATAATCACTAATATACATATTTCATGCTAAACCAGCACTCGTCAGTTGGTCCAGATTATCATCTCCACACATATATACCATCAAAGCTCAGCTTATATTAAGATAGCCAATCTTCATACTTTAATGGACAGGCTTCAAAACACTCTATCCCACAACTCTTTAGCCATCCATTCATTGAAAATCTGATGATGAAATGCTCAAAACCCATCTTAGTGCCAACCTTCTCATTCTATCCCATGTTGACCACAAGTCACTCTGACCCCTCATGTATATGACAATCCATTTACATACATTAGCGAGAGATGGGCATACCTTAAAGCACTATATTTTGAAATATGAATTTTTGCTACAGTACAGGCTTTTTCATACCTGTACTTCTATATGAAATATATAGGGGGTTTGAAGTCAGACTTTCACATGATACTCAACCATCCATGCTATCTCACACACCACTGATACACTTGATCACACAAATGTCAAAAAGATAAATAATCACCAATACACGTATTTCGTGCTAAACCAGCCCTCAAATGTGTTAAGAATGAACGCTGAACTATAAAAAACATTTAAAAAAAGAAAATCAATACTCATTAATTCAAATTATTTTGACTATCATTGTTTGATAACAGAAGAATATATAGTAGCTTTTTATGTAATACTTTTAAATATTGGCGATAATTTGGTAATGAGTTGATATATAAAATAAAATGGTAGCTAGTAAGAAGTGATTTTATTAAAGAAATATTAATAATACTTTGTCATAATTAGTAACAATTGTAATTTTATAGATGACGAGTTAACTTGATGTGCAAATTCTTTAGAGAAATTTGATTCTAGTTACTTTTTTGTCCGATTTGTCAATTTTTTTTTATTTTCACAAAAAAACTTCAAACATGTATGTGCAGCATGATTTATAATTTTCTTCTTCCTCTTCTCATGTATTGATTTATATTTTTACATATCAAACCATTTACAACTTTCTAATATTGTTAAAGTATTCAAGAAAGGTATAAAAGTTATTATGATTTATGTTTATAATAAATATTTAAAGATTAGTAAATTATTATATTAATCATTTTTTTTAATTTCCATGTTAATTAGAACAATATAAAAAGATAAAGGAATTGTCTTTCTATAATACTGTTAATTATGTGTACTTAATAATAAATGTTGAAGGTCATGACTTAATATTTAAAATTTGTTTACTTGATGTATCAGGGATAAATAAGTGAAGTAAATATTATTAAAAAAAGTTTGATAATGTAGGAAAGTTTCACACTTGGTTATTGATATTGTCAGCATTACAGTATATTTTTCAGTGGATTTTATACAATGGTTTATCTTTAATTCATCAAACTCATTTTTTAATATCAAAGATACAAATAAATTATCCGTCTCACATCATATTAATATGTAAATCAATTCCATGCTTATATATATATTATTGTGAGTTATTTTCCAAAATTAGTCATATTATTTCCCCAGATAATTATCCTATAATAGTCAAAAATAAGTAAATAGGTATGGAAGTATGAAAGAAATTGATCAAGAATTTGTTTTCTTCATCTTAGTTATTATATAAAAGTATTTTAAAGTTTTACAGATTAATCTATTTCTACTCTCATCATTTTCTAATTTTTCCACATATTTTATACTGTTCTAACAATTAAAACAAAATTCACATCCCTAGTAAAAATATTTTTTCAGATTAAAATACTTAAATACTAAAAAATTTAAATATGGACAAAATTTCTTGCTATAAAAATTCTTCTAAAAGTTATTTATTATTCTGTTATAATTCAAACTTATGAGAAGTAGAAAACATCTTGAACTTTATCACAAAAATGACCATGACAAATTCATAATTGTTTATTAGGAGTATCTTCATAAAAAAGAACCAAAAAATTAAAAATAAACTTTAAGTAAGATTGTTTTTTAGACTGTTAAAATAATTTGTTTTTGGTAGACCAACTATGGGGTTAAAATCTTGTTTTGTATATGCAAAGATAATATAAAATTCAAGCCACATAATGTGTTCATTCTAATTCATAGTTTGCAGACCATTTAAATTGTTAAATGTTCTTTTTGTTTAATGATACAAAGTAAAATCAAATAAACATCACATGACCACCACTTTATAGCATGTTTTGCCTGTTTTTACAAAGTAAAAGGTTTTAGGTATAAATTAAAGAAATTGGTATAAGTTGTGTTTTAAAAGCATCAATTAGCTTCTTTAATCTGCTAGACTACTATGTTCTGCTTTTATTGTTGTATGTGTGAGCATTGTTGTGATTTAATGTGTGCATTAGAATAAAATTAAAAGCACTAATTTAATTACAGACCTCAGCTTTACTAAGCTTGATTTATTCTTCAAAATCATATAATAATGTTATCAAATCACTTTGAAAATAGTCTTTTACACTTGTTTTGAATTTGCCTTTTACTATAAAATTTTACTGTAGACTTTTTAAGTATATCACTAAACCTCGTTAAATGTTTAATAAAATTTATACTAAAAGTGAAATTTTATTGGTGGTCGAGAGGTCAGTGCAACTGCCTTGCACTTGCAGGCAGTTGCCCGGGTTGCAGGTTCGTGTACCGGCCTATGCTATGACATTTAAAAAAAAAAAAAACTATAAAATTTATAATATATCTGAAAAAATCTGATAATAAATAATAGCCACCATTTATTTTATTTTATTGTTATACTTATTAAGATGTAGAAAAGAGTTGGTTATTAATTGAAAAGAGATTCTTTAATTCCTTTTTTGAGATCTTAAAAAAACTGAATTCCTTTTTTGAGATCTTAAAAAAACTGAGCAGGACAAATTCCAAATATTCACTCCATACATTCTTGTTGTTGCAATTATTATTATTATTATAGGATTATTTATATAGTGTACAAATATAGATATACTCATCATCAATATGTTTTAATCAGTGTGATAAGTTTATTGGCTTTTACCTCTGAGTTTAAAATCAAGAAACAGCATGGTCTTTCTTCTCAGTTGTTTAATAGTTAAAACACTAAACATCACATGATCTTCTTAACTGAAATATTAATTGAGTATTTTTTGAAGGCAGAATAAATATCTTTGTGAATGATTTTAAAAATAAATAAATATATATAATCATGACAAACAAATTAAACTATGGCCCTTATTCCCAGGAAGTTGTAAAGTCACTAGCCAAGACAGCAGATACCTGAAGGTGGAGGAGCTAAAAATTCCCTGTTGTAAGCACTGGCTGGTATTCAATGGTAACTTTTATTTAGATCCTTATAACTTCACATCACTTTCATGTAAAGGTAGATTGGACTAATGAAAAATAACTGTAATATTTGTGAAGGTGAAGAGACAATTAAACTAAAAATTAGATATGTACTTTATTACAAAGCATAAATATTGAAAGTACAAATAGAGTAAGATTCATTATAAAATAAAAAGCAAACAACAACATTGTGAAGATTGAACGTGTATCAGACAGAGTTGCAAGAATGGTTATTCAGATTAATGGAAAAGATCAAGTACAGATAATTTAAGTTTATTTGTTAACAAGTTTTTCTGAAGAAGTAAAGGATTTGTATTTAAATGTACACAAGGCTTTGATCAGATAAAGTATATTTTTGTCATAGGAAACTTTAATGCTAGAAATGTTCAACGATTAAAAAACAAAATGCTGTGTGTAAATATGATTATGATGATAGAAATGATAGGGGACTTAAAGTTGTGGAATTTACAGAAAAAGAAAAACTATATATTATGAAGTCTTTTTTTGCAAAAAAAAAAAAAAACAATGCTAAATTGTAATGAACATGGAAGCAAGCAAACGAAGGTTCAGAATAATTGGATTATATTTTGACTAACAGAAAATATAGGATTTCATGATTTTAATGTTCTTAATAAATTTAATATAGGAAGTAATCATTGATTAGTGAGATGTAAAATATGTGACAATACAAAACTAAAGAGACAAAAAGTATTAAGGAAAACCGTTTTTACAGTTGATATTTTCAAATCATTTAAAAATATTAAAAGATTTTCAACATGGTTAATATTTGATTAAAATCAATAGAAAAATAACTGCAACAAAGATAGCAGGTACACAAAATAATAATTTACAAGAAAATTTTCTATTGAGCCAAGATTATATTGAGATGTTCAGAAATGAATTAATAAATGCAAAATATAACGAGAGCAATCGATAATATTATTAGAAATTTAAAAAACTGTCATTAGAGAAAATAAACAGAATAAACCCCGTATCTTACTGCCACATATCAAAAATATACATAAATATCTATACACAATTTTTAGTAACGATTTTAGCTTAAGTTACTGCTCTCTCCCCAATTTCAACAGATGCATAAACAATACTAAAGACCACATCCCCCCAATATATGACCAGCAGGTCATTCACAAGATTGCATATAGTAACAATAATTGCCTGGTGGCATATTATGGTGAGACTAGGGCATCCATCCTCACAAGACTTGCACAGCATGTATACACATACAATAAGGCTCTGGCTGATCCATCCCACCCTTCTATTTTTACGCAGCATGCAGCTTCTACAGGACACCAGTGCAGGCCAGAAAAACCTCGTGTGGTGTGCAGAAAGTGGCACGAGTTGCGAAGGAGAGTTAAAAAGGCATATTATATCATCTTTGATGTCCACACCATGAATAAAAAAAGTAACATTTTATGCCATCTCCAGGAAGTGGCAAATCTAGATCAACGAAAATCTAGTCCACCATAACTTGCATATTTTATTCCAGCTACTTCTTGAAAATAAAGGCTTAGATCCCTTTGAAAGTGCTTGAGTATAAAATTTATCATTTGTTAAGATGGTGATTGTCTATTTAATATAGAAATAGTATTTATATAACTTATAGTTTACATGTGTATTTATATTAACACAAATATAGATTTAATTTCAAAATAACTTTATTAGTGTAAAATAATTGATTATTTAAGAATATGGGAATACATTTGTTTTTCTTGGCAAGAAGTTCTAGGAGATAGATAAATGAGCTCAACATCCTGATTGAGAATCTATGATGGATCTAAAGTTTAATCCCTTGGAGAATCTCTAATGGAAATGCTAGTATCAAATTTCGTGTGTGATTGTTTATGTCTTAGGTGATTTTTGGTATTTGAAAGAGATTCATGTCTCATTATAGAGGAATTTTGAAGACAGGATAAAGTCTTTACTTTTTAACTTATTAAGGTGATCGATAAATATGAGGTCCTGATTTGGAGATGGGAAGGTGAATATTAGTTTGCAATGGATGCTCCAGATTGTGTGAACTAAAAATAATGAAAGTCTAATGAAAGGAAATTGTCTACTTTGTAAGGAGTCTTTCAATGCTCGAGCTTTGAGATATTAGCAATCTAATGCCTACCAGCTGAGGGCATGATTTAATAATATGGTCAAAAGTATCCTCTTGTGTATTGCAGAGTGGGCATATTGGATCAATATTATTTAGATATCTCTTGAAGTGTAAAAAGTGATTAGTATGCATGGCATTATGATTTACCTTAATTAAGGAGGTAAGAAATTTGGGTTATAATTTAAAAAATTTAAATAAGGAGGTAATTTTGTGATTGTTGATCCCTAAGGATGGTTTTATATTATTGATGATTGGGCACAAAATTAGATGTGTATCCCATATAGAAATTTTGGAGTTGAAAGTGATATTTGTGATTATCTGATATTGGTTGAGATACTGAAGAATAACATCAAGCCAGGAGTTGTTATGAGGTTGTGGTTTTACAAATATATTTATCATAATTACAAAAATTTTCATTAAAAAGAATTGAATATGATTAAATATCTAAAGTTTGTAAAATGGTTCAAAAAGAATTACTAACACCATAAAAATATGATGTGAATTAGCAAGGAAATCTATAAAAGAGAATAAAAGTATCAAATAGTGTGGTAGAAAGGTTATATTTTCAATATGTAAGAAAATATGGATCTATTATTAAAAAAAGAAATCTAATATATATATGAAAAACAAGAACAAGTTAAAAAAAATTTTTTTTAACCTGCCTATAGCTTGCTTTTTATGATCACAGATGGAGCTCTACCAATAGCCCACTCAAGCTGTCAATAAATACTGAGAGAGAATCGAAAATAAATTATCTCTTTCAAATTGTCCCGACCTTTAAACCATGCTTTCAAACTTATAGGAACAGTTTACATAAGTGCTGTTCAGTAGAGTTGGAGATTTAGATCTAGTTTCTAATCCCCTACCCTTTACTGACAATTGCCAATTAGCATGTAACCATGGTTGAAAGGTCGGGACAATTTGAAAGAGATAATTTATTTTCGATTCTCTTTCAGCATTTATTGACAGCTTGAGTGGGCTATTGGTAGAGCTCCATCTGTGATCATATATATAATAAAGTACAAGAAAACAAAATATTTCCTACAATTACTATATTTTCTGAATTGTCCAGCATTTTAAATGAAGAAGAGAGACGTAATTAAATCTACGAAGAAGAGAAAAGCTCTATAATAACGGAATTATAATCAATATTTTAAAAGAAGCAGGTGAAGAAACAAAAAAAATATTGGCAAAATTATATACCAAATATCTATATGATAAAGATGTACCAGATGTTTGAAAGAATGCAGTAATAATATTAATATATTTTAAAAAGATGATAAAAAAGATATTCAAATTATAGACCTATCATTCTTTTATGTTCTATATAAAATATTTATCAAGATAATTATAACTCATCTACAGCAAAGTTTGGATTTTAATTACCCTAAAGAGCAAACTGGATTTAAAACTGATTTTAGCACAAGGGATTTCATCCATGTATTGAAAAAATTATAGAAAAGACTAATGAAAATGAGTTGCCATTATGTTTTATATTCATAGATTATGAAAGAGAATTTGATTCTAAAAGCATTTCTACAGTGATTAAAGCATTGGACCATCAAGATATAGATCCAGGAATAATATATTTTAAAAAGTAGTTATAAAATAGAAAAGCAATGATCAGTTTACTTATTGGTACCAATAAAATTAATATTGATAAGGATTTATGACTGATGGTGATTCATATCTCTGACACTTTTTACAGTTTTACAAAATATTTTATGGAATAGAATGGGAAACTAAGGAAATTAAAATAAATGAAAATTATTTATATTTTACTGATGATATGTTTATTCTTACAAAATTATGCTTAGAACTCCAGTAAAATAATGCAGGAATCATCAGATAAAAATAAGAAAATGCTAAAAAGGCTAAAGTAATGTTCAATGGATTTTCTTAAAAGAAGAAAATAATGATTGACAGTGATGAATTAGAAGTTAATAACTACAAGTTACCCATACTGATGGAAATATAATGGATAAAATTAATCATAGAATTAACTTTACATCGAGTGCCTTTGGTACAAACAACTTAATTTTAAAAGGAACTAAGCTTATGTGTTTGAAAAAAAATGTAATAAATATGTTTTACTATTTTTTATGAATACGAGAGATTGATACTTAATAGAAGAACAATAAAGATAATTCAAAGCATTCAATGAAGTATAGAGAGATGGATATTAGAAGTAATAAGAATAGATGGAAAATGAAATACAGGGGAGAGAACAAACATTTTACTGATATTATTGAAAAAATTAGACTGAAGTGGAGTTGGGCTGAAAATATTGCTAGAAGAGATGATAATAGATGGACAGTTGAAATCTTTAACTACATCCTAATAAATTATAAAATACATAGAAAAAACCGTGTGAGATGGATGAATGAATGAAGTGAAACTGGATTAAACTTAAATAGATCTACATTCTGCAGTGGATAAATAATAATTAAAACTGATGTTGATGAATCTTCATTTATATCATTTGCATAAAAGTTGCTTTTACACAGTAGTACACTTTTGGTTGTTTTAATTATTCATTTGTTGTTAGTTTTTTATCATATTTGTAGTTAATAAAATTTCTTGATATTTATATTATATATTTTGGAGTTATCCAAGGCAGCTATGCAAATATTTGTTTCATTTGTTGATCACAGTGCATAATCATATTTCACAAAAACAAATTTGCATCAAACAATCAAGATAGAATTTATTGTGCAATCAGTGAAAGGCTTTTATAGTTTTCTTATTTATTTTTCATTTAAGTTTATGAATGACATATTTTATAATATGGGGTTATGTTAAATTTGTGAAATAAAAATATATGTAAAATAGTTCTTTTATATATAAGTTTTATACTATCAATATATAAAAATTTAAAAAGGATTATCCTACTAATTCATTGTATAAAAATTGTAAATATTAATTCTTATTAAGTGCATTGTCAGCATGTAATACTTATATAAGTCTATAATCTTAGTACATGCACCTTGTGTGCTTAAATTTTACTACAAAAGAGACCTCTACAGCATTTTGATTTGGGACCATATATAATTAGAAAAATAGGTTAAAGATAAGAGTGTAGCCACTCCTATCTTTATACAGTCGAATCTTACATTAAGATTTGTAGAGGTCTCTCTTGTAGTAAAATTTAAGCACCCAAGGTGCATATACTAAGATTATATAGCCTTATATAAGTATTGTATAAAAATGTAACTGTATTTTTTTTTTGTTTATTAATAAGGCATTAACCATACCACATTTATTATATACAAAATGTTAAACGTTTTTACTTAATTATGGAGTCCAAATCTATTAAATGTGAATAGCAATATTTTAATATTATAACAAAAAAACTACTTTTCATTTATAATAAATTGATCAATTGTACAATATTACATTCATTTGCATTCTTTTCTTTAAAATAAAAATTTATAATGAAATTGATTTCTGAGGTTAGGTTATTACATATCATCAGTACAATGTACTAAAAATAAATATTTTTTTTACAATATGTGTATAACAGCGGTTAAAAATGTGAATGAAAAAAATTTGTGAAGCATTAACCTAATATTAAAAAACCAATTTAGTAAATGGAAAACTCAATTATAGTTTTATTAATTTAAATTATATTCTTAAATACAAGCAGCATATTTTATCAATATTAATCATAAAATATGTTTTAAAAATAGTAGACAAATGTCTGCTACTCGTAAAACAAAATAAACCAAAAAAAAAAATATAATTGCCTTTTTTACTTTACCTAAGATGGAATTATATAATTCAATAGAAAGTAGAAACTAAGGCATAGTGATAAAGTTTTTATATTTTGAGATAACTAAAGCTATATAAAAATACCAAAGTTAATCTGAGTTGGTCTAAGCATTCTTGGTAAAAAAATATTGACATCCTCAGAAGAATAACAAAAATAAATTTATTTTAAATTCAACAACCAATCATAAGCAG
Source organism: Epiperipatus broadwayi (assembly GCA_028023455.1). Classification (NCBI taxonomy): domain Eukaryota; kingdom Metazoa; phylum Onychophora; class Udeonychophora; order Euonychophora; family Peripatidae; genus Epiperipatus; species Epiperipatus broadwayi. The sequence goes on from JAQFVV010000004.1 coordinate 8,780,195, forward strand.
TGTTATGAATTATTTTAATTGAGCACAGATATTTTTTCATCTACTATATTTAGTTAAACTACAAAGCATATTTAAAAAATGAATCATTTTTATCTGATATCTAAATTCTTAAATAGACATTGTTGATGTATATAGAATCCAGTCTGAAGATATGACTGTTTTCAAGTACTTACTTTCCTTTAAATGTTTCCAAAAAGAAGAAATAGTTTTTTGATTTTTGCTAAAATCTAAAATTATTTTTATCATTTAGCAGTTTTATGCTTAATAATTACGACAAAGTCCTATGTGGTTTAGTGTATTAGTAAGTCAAACTCTGGAATCTAAGGTCCACTGATTATATGGATATGTGTTACTTCTGATACTCAGAATTTTTATGAACTTTCAAACAATAAAGTATTTCAATTATTTACTAATTATGAAAAACTTGAGAAAATGGCATAGAAAACCTGTAAGGTAGCATATTTTGATGCTGTCTTAATATTGTAGTTATAATGCCTTTAATAAGCATGTAACTATTTCACAGCTTATCAAGTATGTAATATTAAAAATATACATTCATTTACAGAACAAACAAGTCTGAATATATTATTAAAATAATTCATAAGCAAGATTCCTAAAGTATCATTTAATGAACTTTTATATAATGCCCACCTTTTGTTATTTCAATGTCAATCTATTTTATCAGATAAAAGATAATCATCTTGTTGTGAATTATTTTAGCAACATATTTGGATTTATTTGTACCATGAATGGGATTATATGTATATATAACTGAATATTTGTAAATACAGTAACTAAATAATTAAAAAAATTTATCCACTTAGGAGCGCTTTCGATTATCCCAGTAATCTGTGTCAACTAAAGCCTTGAAATGGTAACTTTCCCACAATTCTGTGATCTTAGCATTTGCTGCTTGCCTGTTAATTAAGTCATGTTTATATTTGTATATTAGCATAGCTTCCTTTATTTTTCTTTTATTGTTATTTTTTTTTCAATTTGCAATATTTTTACACTGTTAAAATTGAAGTCAAAACCATAAATACATAATTTATTATGGTCGTAAAAAACAGAAGCTGAAATATTATTATCTACTATGCAATTTTGTTTCGATTTCTGAACACATTTTCTTTAGTTTTTTTTTCCAACATACATCTAGATTCACCTATATATCCACTGCCACACATACATATCCATTTATAAATGACATAATTTTTATTTATAAATGAGGTTTTATCTTTGGAATTATTTATTAATTTGTTTAATTAAACTTGTTGTTTAGTTGAGAAAATGCTACAAGAAATTCTTGGTTTTGGTAATTATACAATATGTTCTTCATTTGATTTTGTTAATAAAATCCATAATGTTAAGATCAGTGTTAATGATGTTATATGTACTCTAGATGTTAGTGAAATATATGGATCAATTAATCGATTGGCATCTATCAAAATTATTTCCAATGCATTAAGTTTAAAAAATGTTAACATGAAAATAATAAAGTTTATAATTGAAACATTAAATTTTATTGATAAAAATATTTATGCAGTTTTTAATAAGGATATTTATAAAATGTGTAATGGATGGCCTATGGGTTTACCTACTGTTGCTCAAATATGTAATTTTATAATTTCTACATATGAAGAAAATATTTTGAAAAAGGAATATTATCAAAAAAATATTACTGTATATTATCGATATGTTGATGATGTTTTTGTATGTGGTAAACCAAATACAATTAATGAGTTGTTTAAAAAATTAAATGGTTTGAAAGGCCTAAGATGGATAAAAACAAATGAAGATTTAATGTGCATTCAGTTTCTTGATCTTAAAATAACTAGAAATCAATGCATTCTGGATTACTGTACGACCATTAAACCAATAGTAAAAAAGGTTATATTCCATATAAATCAAAAGTGCCGATGTCACACAAAATGGCAGGTTTGAAGTCCTTCTTATTTAGAAATAATAGTCTTTGCAAATATTCATCAGATAAAGGCAAAAATATTGAAATATATTCGAATGAATTGTTAAATGTTGGCTACAGTTATAATCACATATATAATGTTATTAGAGATTTTAATACAAAATATAAAAATAAAAATTTTAATAATAATATTTATTCTCCTTCTAATAAAAAATATGGATATCAATCCCATATATTTCAAATGATCAAGTAAAGTTTATAAGGAAAATTTATAAAGATATATGTGATATTGCATTTTACACACCTCCTACATTAAACAAATTAATAAATAACTCCAAAGATAAAACCTCATTTATAAATAAAAATTGTGTCATTTATAAATGGATATGTAGGTGTGGCAGTGGATATATAGGTGAATGTAGATGTACATTGGAAAAAAAACTAAAGAACACTTGCTATTATTAAAACGTGTTCAGAAATCAAAACAAAATTGCATAGTAGATAATAATATTTCAGCATCTGTTTTTTATAACCATAATAAATTATGTATTTATGGTTTTGACTTTAATTTTAACAGTGTAAAAATATTGAAAATTGAAAAAAATAACAATAAAAGAAAAATAAAGGAAGCTATGCTAATATACAAATATAAACATGACTTAATTAAAAGGCAAGCAGCAACATTAAGATAACGGAATTGTGGGAAAGTTAGCATTTCAAGACATTAGTTGACACAGATTACTGGGATAATCGAAAGCGATCCTAAGTGGATAATTTTTTTTAATTATTTAGTTATTGTATTTACAAATATTCAGTTATATAATTACGTATATTGCTTTAAAAATACAGACATCGAATAATATATATACACACACAGAAATGTTTTTAATTTAAATGAATTATTTTATTTATAATGATAAATAGCTCATAATTAATATAAATTTTGAACAAATCTATTGTGCATTGCAAAGAAGAATACAAGTCTTATATTAGTTATGTTGTAATTACAGAGCTCTTTTTCTTCTATTCCCATATTAATTTATTGCTTTACTGTGGCAAGATTAAAAAAATAAAAAAAAACAACATTGAATTTACTCAATACATTTTCAAGTATTATAAAAATTCAAGATAGAAATAATATGATACTAAGACAAATCAGGTAATAACACCAAACAGTTAAATTAACTGACATGATACTGTGAAAAATTCCATCAACTAATGCAATTTATTCAGGGAAATTAGTTCAGAAAGTACTAACATTTTCACCTCGATGTAAACCAATATCTCATTAATGCACTTTTATTACCACATCTCCATCTTCAGGACTCTTCACTATTGTGTCTTTTATCAAATCTCTTTTATTTTTTTCCCAAGATTCTCTACTCATAAGGCATACTTCTGACAAATCATTCATTTTTATGTTGTTTATGAGATTTTCTTTTTTATTTCTTTAGTCTTCCTCTCTTTTTTCTTCTATGTGCATCTTAATCAATCATTATCCAAAGGCTAAACTCTCTATACAGTTGCACTACTCAGTGCAAGCCAGAGTAATCATAGCTGCAACAAGGTTTGTGCATAAAATTCCTATCTATTACATACTCATCTAATATCCCCAGATTAGTTTCTAGCTTGTAGCTTTCATCAGTGAGTAGCTTTGGATTTGAGAGTACTGCAACTAGATTTTAGGATCTAATGCAACTCTTCACTAGCTACCTTTTACCTTGTTATCTAACTATATAAAGCTTTGAGTCCAAAATGAAAACACAATAATGTTTTCAATTTAAACTCATTAGTTTGTATGGTTGTATAAATCTGAACTCAGTTCAGCATCCATACTTTTTAATCTTCAAGGTAGGCACTAGATAGGAATTTATGCACAAACATTCTTTCTTGCATACATTGATTACTCTGGCTTGCACTGAGTGGCACTACTGTATGAAGAATTTAGCCTCTGTGTAAACTGCTTGTATAAGCATAAAGAATGGTGATCATGTAATGTTTAGTGAACAAGGCAAAACTCTCCAGACAGTAATGCCACCCTGTGCCAACCAGAGTAATCAATGAATGCCAGAAGGCTTTTTTAATAACAATTATGTGCTAGTATAAGATATGGCGATCATGTGATGTAATGTTTAATGGGTCAATCATTACCCCTGATATTGTATTTTTATTCATTCCTCTAACATAACCATATCATTTTGATCTCCTTTCCTCAATAACTACTACTATACTACTTTTCATTCCAATCGCTTCTCTGATCTGTGTAATTTGACCTTTTTTAGTCTTCATCTTTTTGTTCACTCAAATAATCCATTTCTGTTGTAAAATGTCACTATTCACTTTGATTTGTTATTGTCTATGTTTTTATCCTTTACAATAGTATTTTGAGTATTGTGTATCATAGTGACTGTCTTATTTTTTTCAATTCTTTTATAGATTTCTTTTTTTTAAATTTTTAATAAGGCATATTTTCAATTATTTATCTCCAAATAATGAAAGCCTCCCATCAATGAATAAATACATTATTTTCTTTTGTCACCATATATATATATTAAATTAGTATTTAATTTTTACTTAGTGTATTCATCCAGTTTTTTTTATAATATTTTTAATATCTTCTATACATTGTATTATAATCATCTAGTTATCTGCAAATAATAAATACTATCATTGCATAACTTTTTCCCATTTCTTTGTCCATTCCTTTAAAGCTATATTGATATGGATTTTGTACAGGGTTGATGACATTCAACACCCTTGCAATAGTCCTTTTTTATTATAATTACCTCGATAATTGACATCTCTTTATTTGATACCTATTTTTTCACATACATTACTACATCATTCATACCAAAATATCTATTCTCATAAATGTTTTGAGCAGTGTTACAAAAAGAAATCATTTTCTTTAATATGTAGACCAGCTGCTCATCAAAAAGAGATATTTTCTTTTATATATCGAAATCACATTGAGTTTTCATTTAAAAACATCAATGAAAGATTTCTCTCTAACAAATATAAAAATAAATAATATTGCTCATAAACAATGTACATACACGTTATTTTTAAAATCTTCAATAATATTATTATATACCATAAGTTTACCAATTTATTACAAAAGTAAATATATAAGTATGTAATGGAAAAAGAAAAGTAACAGAAATTTACAAAATGATTTTAATTTCTTTTAACTTTAGAAATTAGACAATAAAAGAATATATAATTATTAATTAATATGCACATAGCAAGTGTATTATATTTGCATATTTGTAGAAATCTTTCATTTTGTTATATGTTTAAATAAAACGGATGTATAGCAAACGCAGTATAATGAGAATAAATTATGATTTATTTTTTGACTACAGTAATAACGAATTATTATTATGAAAAACAAAAATGAAAACTTTAAGAATAATTTGTTAAATAACAATTGTCAACATTAATTTCTATATATTTATATAAAGTACAATATTCAAATTACTTAAGGGGTCAATTGTAGCTTGTAATGGAATGTATTTTAAATATGATATCTGTAAGTTTGTAATGATTGACTAAGAGTAATTTTTGCTTTGTTTTTGTCTATCTTTTTCTTTTGGAGTTATTTCTTCTTTCATTTACAATTTTTCTTTTTTAAATTATACTGACTTTAGTTACATAAGTTGGTACAAGCCTGATTATAACTTGCCTCTAATGACTGGTGTTTGTACAATCAAACTTCCATCACTTTAGTTACATGCATAAAAATTCTCATCTTTTTCTGTGAATATGTCAAGTGTATAAAACTATAACTCTTGAAGAAGATGCAATAAAAATAGATTTAGAGACTGGGAGTTTTCAAAACAGTACAGTTAATAATGAGTCATTTTGAAACTGACTTTGAAATAGAAATTTTACTCAAAAAATCACTATATTCTTCAGAAATCTTACTTGAGAATCCTTCTTGCCAAGATCTAGAAAAGCTCATTTAAAATAACCTGTTTTGCAAAATTTGGTTTGTTTTTATAAATGACAGATTGCTTATTTAAATGATAAAAATAACTTTTAATACATAATAGTGGTAATCGCAACAAATCCAACATTAAGAGTTTTAACAAAGATACTCATTTTAATAAATATAGATGCATAACATATGTAAATTTTTTTTATTGTTGACATCGAAGTTTGACATTGCTTCTACAAATCAATATAATCTTTAAAAATAAGTAAGTTTAATCCATTATATAATTTTAATTGTAATTCGAAAAACAGATTATTAACTTTTGGATTTGCTGTGAAATGTAATTTTTGCTATCTTCTCTTGGAGAAATCTTACAAGTATCAGCGAATGGTTAATGCTATTAAAATCAGTTTTTGTAATGTTACCTGCATCTATACTATCTCTTAAATTTTTGAAAGTTCAGAGAGAGAGAAAAAAATTATTCTTTATAAATAGTGATGCAATAATACAAATAAACTGAATTTTTGTGTAAATATTTTAACAAACAAATTGATTTGAAGTTTAAATAATAATCCATCATTATTAAAAACTATTGGAAAGTGTCTTTATATACAAATAATCCATTGGCATTGCATTTTTGCACATGTAAATTGAATATTATAACTCTTTATGACATTTTATAGATTATAAGTTAAAAATTTGAATGAGAAAAAATTACAGGAGCTCTTTTGGATTTGATTATTAGATGGATAATATATTAGATTGATTGAACATTGGTATTAATAAATATTTTCTACCTCAAACTTTGCAGTAGAAATTTATTTATTCCTTAAAAGCAACCGTTAGTCATGCTAAATTTTAAACCACTGTTAAACACAATGATTCAAAACAATAATCTTCAAGCTGATTGTGTTTTGTGGCAACAATTTTATTATTATTATTATTAAAAATGTTCTGTATATGAATAAAATAAAAGACCTATTTTTTAAAGCAACTCTCATTTAATCTTGGAGTAATTTAAGATTTATACAACAATAATTACTTGTGTAGCATTATTTTTTATTTGCTGACTACATTCTTTCTGCTTGTAGACATTTACATTCAATTAACAGATGCCTAATATTTTCTATGCTTTCTTACATAACTTGCAGATTAAACCATCTATATTTTTCCATTTGTTAATATTCCAGTAGTGCCACCCAGTGCAATCCATAGTAATCAATAGATGCCAGAAGATTTGTGCATAAAATCCTCTATCTAGTGCCTACTCATCCAATATCCCCAAACTAGTTTCTAGCTTGTGGCTTTCATTGCATTGAATGGTACTACTATATGGAGAGTTTGCAACTGTTTTATAATTTACTATGGTGTGACAAAATATGATAACAACAGACAACTTGAGTTCAAAGAGCCAATGAAATTATTTTACTATTCTTATCAACATATGCATTAAAGCTTCTAAAGAAAAATAATTGATCTTTTATTGCTATTAATAATGTAATTATGCTTTCTGGAAAAGAACAAAACTTTTCTTTTTTTGAACTCTCTGAATCTAATATTATAGTATAAGAATTAATGAAGTCTATGCAAAATAGTTTTTAATATTATTAGTTTATTGTTATATTTAAAAACACTCGGTAACAGAGAATACAAAATGAGGTATCAAAGTGAATCTAATACTATACACATTGATTATTATTCCTTCCAAAAGGGGAAAATACTTTTTAATTAAGTTTCTTTTCTTTTAAAGATGAGCTATGTTAATCACAAATCTTAACACCTCTTTATTTGTAAGTTCTGTATAGTACTCAGTTTTGTAAAAGAGCTATCAAGAAAAATTACTATCATGTTTTCTTCTAGCATCATCACCATGACTTATTATTTATACCAAAATTATTTCCACTATTTATGAAACCATTCTGTCTGGCATAGTAAAACAACCCTATTTTATGAGGCAGATTATCTTTAGATATTAAGAACTTGGCATATATGTTTTCAAAATACAATCAATTCCTGATAAGAACCTATTTTATATATAGATCGAAACTGACTTAATATTCATTGTTCTGCCTCATGCAGTCACACAACTCGTGAGTTTTAAACACTGCTGCTTCCTTATCACTGAGAAATTACATTTTTTATTCAATACTATATATATAAAGTATAATTGTATAGATATATCACTATTTGTAATCATTTGTACAGGGAGATGACTAAATGGTATGGTAAACAGATTGAAGATAATAAAGTAAGAAAAAAAGAATCGGGAGATGTAATGAAAGAGCACAAAGAGAACTCAGGAAAAAACTTTTTGGTATTGGAAACAATTTCAATCTATCATAAATCAACATTTAATTCTACAAGAAAGTAGAAATACTCTTGATTAGGAACTGCTTATTGATTATTTGTAGTATTCAGATTCAGATCAAATGACTTCGAGATACAATCGTGAACTACAAATAACTAACTATCCATTATTCATCAAATATAAAATCTATAAATAGTTGAAAAAAAGCATACAGCTTTTTTTCTTTTCACATTTTTCATTGTATATATATTTAAATTTTTTTTTGCGAAAATGAAGTTAGAAATGTAAAATTATTGAATAGAATACAAAAAGAGTAAAAAATCGGATGGTAATACAATAAGTGGTTTAATAACATTCGATTCTAATTTAAGCGATTATAATATTTAATTTTTAAAACTTGATAAATGACATTAATTCTTTTGCATTCATAATCAGAGAAGGTATGATATATTTATTGTTTAGGAGTGCAATATATATGAAGAAAAGAATTAAAAGAATTTGAAAGATAATTATTTTTTTACATGCACATACGTAAGTGGAACGGCTATACTTTTAAAACATTGATGAGAGAGTGCATGTCTGTTTCACAGTACATATGTGAAAAGTAGTTCACTTCCACAATATATCAAATATATTATGTAATAATCAATAAATTTTACAAGTGCAGTGTTTATATTGTAATTATATAGAAGGTAATCTTCCCTCTTCACTAGCACCCTTAAACAGTGACGTTAAAACTGCAAGGATACTCTCGCACCAGACAAGTGCTAATAAGATTATTAAAAAAAAGAAAAAAATTGATTTAAAACGAATGATTTATATACTCTTTCACTAACTTTTAGATTTTTAAAATTGGCTCTTATAAGTGCATTTGAGTTTGAAAATAAGATGGTCAGTCTTATTTTTTCAAAGTCTCAATATTGTGTCTGGGATGAGAGTGTTCTTGCAGTTTTAACTTCACTGTTTAACAGTACTAATGAAGAGGGATGATTACTTTCTATATAATTATAAATATATTAGTAAAAGTAATGAACAAACACTATTTCAACTATATAATAAATGTTTTTCATCATTTTTAGTCAATCATCTTTATAGTAATCATGTATCTCCGTATGTGTGTGCACGATAAGTGCTTTTTAAAAATAGTAAGAATAAAGTCATGAAAATATTATGTGTCATTATCAAAACATAGAAATAGATGTGAAAATAATGCACTGATGAGGAAGTTAAGAAAGAGGTATCCTTTTTAAAAATCAACTGAAGTACTGTGATATTGCTATAAATAAATCAAGACTTATAAAAAGAGAAATGTCATTCAGTAACCCAATAAAATAAATCTAAAAAATGACACTTGTTAAATGTTATTTGGAGTGCAACTTTATATGAAGTAAAACTGTGAACAATTATAAAAATAAATAGGAGGATTGAAGGATATGGAGGTACTGATTTTAAAAAGAAAAAGTTAAAATAAAGTTATAACATAAATGTGGTAAAAAAGAAAATATGGAATATTTTATTTTTAAAGAAATTTTGAAAAAGAAAATAAGTTGAATTAAATGTATAATTGTGGCAATTGAATTATCAAAAAATATATCCTTAAGGATTGCAGAAAGTAGAGCAAAAAGAAAAAGAAGAAGAAAAAAGTTGAATGATAAAGAAGTAAAATAGATATAATTTTTTCAGTAGTCAGCAAGCAATGTAACATTTAGGAGAAAGTGTTCTTATTTGATATGTGGAATCTAATTTTTAGAACTTAACTTGCAATGGTATATAAACAATATAATTTTTTCATTTTGGTTTATCTTTCATTATTTAAAGTCTGTGCTCATATACCCTATATTACATATATAGACACACAGGTATATAATAAGCCTGCTTTCAGTTATTACATTATAGAGATGTCTGCCCATCCTTGCACATGTATTAAATGGATTATGTCCTGTACATGTGGGGTTCAGATTGACTTTAGGTCAACATGGGTGTGACAAGAATCTCGACCTCAGGGTGGCCTTTGAGCATTCCATCATCAGATTTTCAATTGGATGGATGGTTGCAGAGTTGGAGGGTGTAGTAGATTGGAGCCTGTCCATTAAAGTAAGAAGATTGTCTATCTTAATATATATCTGAGCACTTATAGTATATATGTGTGGGAAATGATAATCTGGACCAACTGATGATTGCTGGTTTAGCATGAAATACGTATATTGGTGATTATTTATCTTTTCAGCATATATGTGCTTGAGTGTATCAGTGATATTAGATAGAGTGGAGAGTGATGGGTCATCTGAAAGTTTGTGCTCATATACCCTATATTACATAAAATAATTATTATTTTTCAATATAATTGTTTTAGTTAAATAACATTCTCAAAAATAAATAATATTTTAAAATCTAAAAAGTAATTAAGAGATTAATTGAGATATTATTTGAACGTGTTATTTTCTAGCATTATTAAAAAAGAACAAATGCAAATATAAATTAGTATTTATAAGCTATTAAAAAAGAGTATTTTTTTTTTAATTATAAATGAACAATGATATTTTAAACAGTTGCCATGTGTTAAAGGAGTTATCTATATTTTGACAATTTTTTTAAATCAAGATAAAATTGAGTGGATAATTCATATTTTTATAACCACAGGATTTTATTCATTTAGCATAAATTATGATTTACTTAAGTAAGATTTTTTTTTATAAAACTCTAAATACACATATTTAAAGATTTATAAAATAAATAAAGCATAAATAAATTTATTAATATGCAAACTTTTATGCCTAATTGATATGTGAAGTCATGTTTCTATTTAATAATGATTCTAACATAATTGAAATATTACAATTGTGTTCATTATTATTTGTAAATAACATTATGGACAAATTTATGTTTTACCATTGTTAAGGATGTTTGTATTTGTTTTTCATAGATTTCTCAATTTATATTGTGATTTTCAGTTCTTCTAGAAAATAATAATTGAAACTCTAATCATTAGTTTTTTTAAAATTCGTTCCTCTAATTAATCTTAATCCATAAAAAATGACAAATGGTAAAAATTAAATTGCTAAATTTAAGAACATTGATAGGAAAAAAATTGTTAAATGCTGACATGTATTTTATAATGAGACAGTGTAGTAAAAGTAAAATTAACCAATAACTATTTATTTTATTGACTGTTATATAAATATTGTTACTGATATAAAAAATTAATTAAAAAACCTTGACAAATAAATATATTAAAATAAGATTTACATTTACAACTTAAGTTTTCACAGCACATGGGTATTATTTTATAATGAACTGAATAAAAAAATATTTTTTGAATTATTGTTAAATGATATTTTAGTCCACAAAAATTAATATTCTGAAAAAGCAAAAAAAAACAACAACTCAAGATTGCCAGATTTATAATTGTGCACTTTTATTGTTTAAAATTTTATTTAATCCTCTCATAATTTGTTTGTTTTCTTTGTTTTCATATTTGACTTTGAATTTAAGATTAGACCATTATTACTTCATTTGAAAGATATTTTGTTTACAATTGAAATAAATTTTAAATATTCACATTTTATTTCTGAAAATATTTTAAAAATGAGATTGTAATCAAAACAAAAAGCTTTGTACATCAATATTTCTAGAAAGATTATTTTAATTTTTTAAAATCAAAATCTTTGTTATTTGACATTTTTTTTTGTAAAATGTGAATGAATAATAATTATTTTTCTTAAATTTAACAAATTATGCTTTAAAAGTTTAAATCTTTTAAAAATTATTTGCAATATTATATTTTCACACTCAAAATTTCTAATTGCATAGATGACTATGGAAATAAGCTTCTAAATACCCTCAGATTAAATTTGCATTGACCAAAAATATATTTTATTTTCAAAAATATAATTTTTCCATTCAAAATAAATTATTATTAATTTATTTTTTTGATTTGTAATAATTAATGTATAGTTATTATACAAAAAAATCTAAAATTTAACATATTTGCAGATAAATGTATTTTTGGTTATTCATACTATTTTCTGCAATAATGTAGTAAAAATTAATGATGTAAAATGGTGTCAGAATACAAGAGAGTGACACATCAGGGCATTGGTATGGTGGAACTAAAGATTTATTTTGCCCAATTTTTAATTTTTTGGCCATCTATAGAATTTTTCCAAACTAAAATTTTACATTGAAATATACATAACAATACATTTTTAAAAAAAAGCTTCTGTAACTTCTCAATAGGTGACCAATAAATGAAAATCCTGAAATATCTCACTAGAAGTAATTGAAATGTTCAAAATATAAGTGATTATATTAATTAATTTTTGGATAACCATCCTTTTATTTCAAATTAATTCACAATGGCTATAACTGGTATGTAATACTAGTATCAATTTTCATATGTCTTAATTTTATAGAATTTTTTTAAGTAAACAGCTATCCATCTCAGTACTTGTCTAGATAAATCTGACTTTTTCAAAAATCAAATTAATGAAATTTCACTTTTATAGTATGAGATTGCCCATTTTTTCAGGATTAGTGGTATTTGTAACCTAAACAGAAATAATTTTCCTTCATGCTTTGCACATTATGACTATTTTTGTCCTTTTTAAAACAAATATTATATTTAATAATAAGAAACAAATTTATTTTATTATAATGACTGCTTGTAAGAAAGCAGTCAACTGATACTGAAGTATTTAAAGAAAATAATTTTATTTCTCAGTTTTTGCAATTTTATGGTTAAATTTGTAAAATTTTTGTATACCAATGCTGATAAAAGTAAAGCTTATAATAATAAAAATCAAATTTGGAATGATAATTATATAAACTAATGCTTTTCTTAGAAGCAGTATGAGATAGTACTTGTAGCATTTATGTTATAAAACTTCACTGTAAGTGTTGCATGCTAAATATAATAAAAATTATGGTTGAAGTAAAAATATATTTTGGTTTATAATGCATTGTTTATCATCATTTTAACTAAAAGTATTTTTAGAAAATATGTTTAAAATATATTATTTTTTTAAACAATGTAATGGTATGTGTAGTATTCAAAATGAAAGTGACAGACAATAAAAATCATTTATAAGATTTTTTTGTTTATGAAGGTAGCATTTAGATTTAGCTAAATGAGAGAAATTAAAATTTCATCCTTCATTTCTTTTTCTTTCTATGTTAATTAACTGTAAATGCTTTAGTTGTGAAATGCAATAAAAAGATTTTTTAGAAAATTAACCACCATCTAATTATGCATTACTGAAAAGGTATTGAATTAATATCAACATGGTTTGACATTTACTCCACCAACACTATTAAGGTCAAAAACTAGCTAGACCACTGTGAAATATTATTATCAATACCTAACATGTATACAAAATGTGAAGAAAATCCATTCAATAATTCAAATAAACAGACCACATAATTTTTGAATCAAATAAAAGCATTTAAAAAATGCAATTTTGTAAAGACTAAAATGAAAACAGAATCGTTCTAAACATAATTGTAAAATATCAATAATACAAATAAAACATATGTTTAGTAATCTATTTAAAAATTCAGTTTGTTTTATTCTAGTTACTTTAAGAATTGAAAACTTACAATTACTTAAATTAAAATATTATAGATTGTTTTAAAATTATGATTTAGTGATAGCATGGAAAATAAAGAGATGTTTAACAATAGTGTATCAGGTGACTGCTAAGTTTTAACCAATAGAAAAAGATATTAGATAACTAATAAGCTATGGATATTTGAAAAATCTCTTCTAGGGGAAATAATGTTTAAAAAAGTAAAATTGCCTTAGAAGCAACATCTTTCACTTTCTTATCTTTCTAAAAAATAAAAGAAAATAATACATCAAGAAGCTATCCTGTAAAAAAAAAAGTTTTAATTTTCTACATTCACTGTCTACTATCTTCCAAGCCATTATATTTTTAAAATTTTATATTAAAAATAATTCGTTAACTACCATTACAACAAATATGTCATTGATACAAGGTTTTAATGTGCCCAGAAGTAAATTATATCTTAATAAAAGGTTTTCAATAATAGATTTATTAAAATCTCTGTGTATTAATTATTTATAAGCTAAACATAAATCACTCAGTTTGGATTATGATGCAATTGTGTCTAATGTTTACCTGATATGCATGTTGTAAGATTTGTCTTCCATGTAAATACAATATGCAATTAAACACTTTTTGTTTATAAATTACAAATTTAACACTTGGTCTAACAATAGTCATATTTCTGTTAAAATCAGTATACCCCCTGCCCACAACAGTATTATTGTTGAATACAAATTAATATCACTATGAAACAGAAGTTTCAATTAGTTATTTTTAGTGTTAAACTACATGGTACATTATCCATTATGTGCATAATCTCTACATAAAAAATTTATTAGATTTTTTAAATATAAATTTTGGTCTATTAATTCAACTGCGTTCTCTTTCATATAATCTACAGCACAACTTCCTGCAACATTACATCATTTTAAAAACATAGCATAACATGTGCTTATTAGAATTAATAATCATCTTATTTAAAAATATGATTGGGTGTCTATTATTTTAACAAAAAGCATTATTTTCTACAGTACAAGCTTTTTCATACCTGCACTTATATATGTAATATATAAGGAGTTTGAACTCAGACTTTCATACGACCCTCAACCAACAATTCATAAATCTTGATTACAAAAATGAATTCTTTCTATTTAACCTAATACTCTAGCTTTAATAATGATTATGATAAAATATTGTTACAATCAAAAAAATTAACATTAGATTAAGAAATGAATAGTGTCTACTCACATGGTCAATTATGTAAATAAATTATCTGAATATTTTTCTCAATAGCCTTCCAAAATAAGTAGACAGCTATTTATCTATAGAATGAAAAATTATCAATATCCTTATAAGTTTCCAATTATAGGCAAAATGGATCCCATGATAAAGTAGTTATCTCAACAACCCATAACCATAATCTGAAGTTTGAGTCCAGGGTAGATGAATTTCAAATGGTTTGGAAGCATCTCTAGGATTTTTTTAAATAGCCAATTATACATTAATAGTTGCAAATGAAAATCATTTTATATAATAATTTTCTTATTAAATTGTTACCCAAAAGTGATCTTAAAGACATCTCATCATGACCATTTTTTTTTTGTTTTGATCAACAGAACTATAATTCTGTGAGATTCATACTTTTATTATTAGCTAGAAAGAAAAGTTCTCCACTTAATATGGGTTGTTCAGATACACTAATTGTAAAATAAAGTGTATGATTATAATTTGATTTGGTTACACTATTACTTGAAAGGGATCATACTTGTATAAGTGCTAGGATTAATAGTTTATTTTATTCTATACAATTCTAATATACTATAAAGACAAGTGTTGCTACTTCAAGGCATTGATCATTGACCGATAACTTATTCTAAAGTAGGTTGCAAGCCTTAAAAATTTGGAAATTAAATTCTGAATGAGCACAGGGATCTAATGATAGATGTAGAACAAATTGAAATGTAAATCAAACGCACAGTATTTATAAAGTTATTTAAGCATATTCATCTGTACTAATTGTTTTACATTGATATAACAAACGCAATGGGGGTTAGAAGTTGTATAATACGACGATTTATACTCAAACAGATGAAAAAATGCTTTATTTAAAAGCATAGTTATTATTATAATTATTAATGGTTTATTGTTTTTTTTTATTATCTATGACTACTCAATTAAATATTCTATAAATAATCTCTTTTGTTCCATAAAAAACTAGAATAAGAAATATTGATAAGTATATATTAAAAAATTGATAAATAAACAAAAAAATCATTATATGATTTGAAATAGATAGATATAACGACATGAGAAACAAATATAAAAATAAATGGTAATTAAATTTAATTTGTGCAAATTTTCTGGAAAAAAAATTCACTATATCACCTTTATTAGATATTTTTTCTAATAAATAAAATTAAGTTATTAACTATCTAGTGAATTTATGTTTGATAATTACATTTCATTAGCAGGTCCTAGTAAAAAGAAAGAAGTCAAGCATTGGTAGCCTAGCAGTTAGCATAGCTGCCTTCCAAGCAACTGGCCCGGGTTCGCTTCCTGGTCAATGCTTTGACATATATAAAAAAAAAAAAGTAAAAAAAAAAGATATATTTTGCAATGAGTATACAAGCCAATACGTAAATCATCATCAGCATCATCATCATCATCAACCATTATCAATCCACTGCAGGATGAAGGTCTCTCCAAGTTTAATCCACTTCTCCGATCTTTAGCTTCTCTTCTCCACATCACCCCTGCACACTTTCTTATTCCATCCATCCATCTCACATGTGGTCTCTTTCTGGATCTTTTACAATCTCTTGGAATCCAGTTTAAGATTTCAATTGTCCATCTATTATCATCTCTTCGAGCAATATGTCCAGCCCAACTCCACTTCAATCTTTTAATTTTTTCAATGAGGTCAGTAATATATATATATAGAATATACTTTTATTTGAGAAATGGTTGCTTTAAAAAAATATAAAATATTTTCAGAATTTTTTAACAACATATATTTTTAATATACATTAACAAGAGTAATCCATTTTTGATTTTTTTTAAAAAAGTAAATTTAGATTTTTAAGAGTTAAAAGCTCGTCAATTCATATGCACTAAAAAGATTAAATATTAATTTTGATTTTACAAAATGCTTAAAAATCTATTTAATAAAATATTTATCCACATTATCAATTATTAGTAAGATAGCTTAAAGCCACTAAAATCTTGTCATTGACAAATCAGACTGACTCTATCTAATCAATAACTACCTGAAATGCAACGGAACGTCTTATTGACTTAAAAGTATCATTTAAAAATTAAAGAGATTTTAAAATTAAATATTTTTTTATTTCACTTTATATATATATACTATTTTTAATACTACTATAATTATACAGTTATAATCCTTTTATTAAAAATTAATCTATATCCTAGTAAGCATCTTATCTACTCTTTTTTTTTAACTGTATGCCTTATAAATGTGTTTGTTATTATATCATAAAAAAAAACATCAAAAGATAACATTCAGATTAAAATAATCTTTCACTAAACCCGATTCAAATACACATATATGTCCTAAGTAGTTAACTATGTCGTCGTATAAGTAATAGACTAGAAAGCTATTGATTATTAAATCAATTTCTGAGAAAAGTTTTTTTTTTTGTCATGGATATTTTTAAATTCTGTTTATTTATACAAATTAAACATATCAGTATTTACACAAAATGCCATTCTTTTCGTACTAAGTCCTAGATGTGCTTTCATGTAGGAGAAATTGTTATAAATAGTTTATATATTTACAATTTCTTTACTTTTAAATATAACACAAATTATAAGTGTGTCAGTATTATGAGATTTAGTGGAGAGCGGTGGGTCGTGTGAAAGTCTGTCCTCATATACCTTATATATTACATATATTGATACAGGTATATAGCAAGCCTGTATTTCAATTAACAACAAAACAATTATACATAAAATATTGATTGCAACATATATATATATATTGCTATCTACTGTGTTACTGTATTTTTTTTTACTTTAATATACGGTTTAATTTGATTTTTTTATTTTTTCTATAGGTACTTGGGGAAATACTGTCCTGCCACTGCAATATTTTTTTCCTATGATTATATGTTCAAGAAGTTCATTAAAATATAATACTGTATATTATTTTTGTTGCCATATTCTTTCTTTTTTAATATAATTTTGTTCTATTGGATTAATTATTCTTTTTTGCAATAATGCTAATGTATAAATATTAGAAAAGCTGACAAGACCATAAAGTGTCATTTCATATATCAATAAAGATTCACACAAAGATTGATAATATTTAAAGGGAAGTATCTTTGATTTTTTTTCATATGTCAAATGCGTTGACCCAGAAGCGAACCCGGGCCAGCTGCTTGAAAGGCAGCGATGCTAACCACTAGGCCACCAACGCTTGACAAGTATCTTGGATTTTATCAAACTTTAATATAAAATATCTAAATTTATTTATTAGAACTTTTAATATGTTATTTCCAAAAAATATTTTTATCTATTATTATTCCAAAATATGTAACATATTTTACTTGTTCTACTTTAATACATTTATTTTCATTCTATGTTGGTTTGTTATTATATATACTATCATGTGAATGTAAATATATGTCAATATTTATATATTTCATTTGAGCAGTGCATATCAATATACATTTTATTTGTTCTCTTTGTATGTAAATTCTTTTATCACAACAACAATAGTCAATTTTGTTTAAGCACTCTTGATACTTTCCAATTGCAATATCAATATTGTTATTTACACTCATAATAACTGTATCAACTGCATACTGATATATTGATCATTCAATATTAATACTTTTTAAAGTCATTTATAAATATAAAGAATAATAATGCACTAAATGTAGGACTTTGAGGAAATCCATTTTTGCTTGTTACTCAATATATTTGATATTTTTGCTCCAACATATATATTATTTAAATAATTGTTGAATAATCTGAGCAATTTCTCTGTAATTCAACAATTTTCTAAAGTGAAAATCAATTGTTTATGTTTAATTATGTCAAATGCCTTATATAAATCTAAAAAATATATATTTATATATTTTTTATCATATAACACATTAATAATTTTAACTTCAAAATTCTCCAATATGATTTTGGTGGTTTTTTGTTATAAGTATCCATATTAATTTTATTAAAAAGTTATTTTATACATTTTTTGATAATTTTGTGAATATAAATTTCTATTATTTTAGCAATTAAAAAATGAATAGATATAACTCTGGTATTTTCTACTCAAGTTTGATTTAACTTCATATGCAATTGAGAGAATAGTAAATAAATAAATAATAATAAACCCATAACTACTCACTATAATATCAAATAATGATTTAAAATATTCAAAATTGCATAATTTTTAGAGAATTATATGTGATTTTACTTTAAAAGCTTTTATTAATCTGTAACAAATTTAAATAATTTGTTAATCAGAAAAAATTTCATATATCTTAAAATTAATTGAAAGTGTAAATGTTCTAGGAAGTCAAAACAACAATCTCATTTTTTTGGATCCTAACTAAAATTGATTTAATAGTTACAAGCATCCTAAAAAACTTAGATGGATATTTTATACTTTGTGAACAACAAAAGAAGCTCTTGTGTGGGTAACTATGAATCTTTATAAAAGAATAGTTAAAAACTGATAAGTTATTAAAAAAATATTTTACAGAAAACTAGAATCATTCTGAACTATATTTTATAAATAAAAATATTAATGAGAAATAAAATATATTTACCAAAACAGCATATAAAACAAATTAAAGATCAGCCTGTCAAGCTATTGTGCATGCACTTTTTATGAGTGTTAATAATAAATGAATACTTTGACTCCCAACACAAGATATAGTATTTAGGAAAGAATAAAATGAATCCACTTATTCTATCCAACCCAAATGCTTATATATGGGCAAATCTTAAGTACTGGAAGTGAAAGTGTGAGGATAGACCACTCACTTTAAATTACTATTTATGATGTCTGAATGAACGATGTCAGCGAAATTATCTAGAATTTACTAAACGTCATTCTCAAATGAAACTTAAGTATTCTAGATATTTTCGCTGATGTCATTCATGCAGACATCGTAAACAGTAATTTAAAGTGAGTGGTCTATCCTCATGCTTTCACTTCCAGTACTTAAGATTTGCCCATATATAAGCATTTGGGTTGGAAAGAATAGGTGGATTCATTTTATTCTTTCCTAAATACTATATCTTCTGTTGGGAGTCAAAGTATTCATTTATTATTAACACTCATAAAAAGCGCATGCACAATAGCTTGACAGGCTGATCTTTAATATATTACAATTTATAAACATGCGCTATATAAAATAAATGCTTATTTACAAAACAAAGAATATCTATAATTTTAAATGGCCTAATATATAGAAAAATATAAATACAGGAAGGTATGCAAAAGTAAATGATGTTAAATTCATATTTTGTTTAATATGAATTTAGAAAATATCACATTTTTAAAAATAGGGTAACTACAAATAAAAGGAAAATAGGGTTCCAATGTTTATATTATGACAGTATTGCAAATAGTATAAATAATCTTCACCAAATAATAAGAAATATTAATCAAATTAATAATAAAATTTCAAATTAATAAGATTTAAAGTTTGAAATAAGCAACAAACTAATATTACATGAATATGTAATTTTTTCATAAATCTGATTAAGTACAGAATGTAAATGAAAACTTGTTGTATACTACTGCTTTTTACATCATCTTAGTTATCATAAAATTTGATTAAATAATCTCATTTACTTCCAATTTTTTTTCAATTTTTTTATTGTAATCATATTTCAAAGAATAAATATGTTATTCAAATTATCTGTTTTAAATTTATTACTAATCTTAGGTTGAGAATTTAAGTAACATTTGCTCATTGATGACTCTTGGATGTTATTACTTGCCATCTTAACAGAATTGTTTTTATTTTAGATTTACATTTACATTTTAAAGAACACATTATATCAGTAAGTGATAGAGAATGTTAAAGTATACATGTCCATCTTATTTTAAAATTATTTGTTAAAATTAATTTTAATGAATGAGAATTTTAAAATAATAATCTATACTTGATCTGCTATCTGGCTATTATTGTATTAAAATGTTTCTGAAAATGCATAATATTAGCATAAATGTTATTATTTTTGGTGTAATATATTTTGTCTTTGATATGAATAAAAAATTATAAATATATATTTATATATTTTATAATAATATTAGTGCACTATCTTACTGTTGAAGGTGGTGATTTTAAAATGAGTTAGTGGGTCACAAATGTATTTGGAAAGGAAATACTGTTTATAAAATATTAAAATCTTTAAAATATAACATCAATTTAGAAAATATTACTCCTTATTAGTAACCTATTATATATATATATGATCAATAGATGGCGTTTTACCAAAAACACCGTCAAAGCGTATGTTTGTTTACATAAACATCAGAGTAAGCATTCACTATCTCTTTCATTAGTTCCACCCTCAGATCATGATTTCAAGCTGATTTTCTATCATCAGTGAAGGATAAGAATAAGAAAGTAGATCTAAACATTCACTCTGAGCATTTATGAAACAATTTCTATTCAACTTGCAAGCATGAATCTTTTAGACACGTAATGTCTTCAAACTCAGCATAGCAAGCCAGATAGCTATATGGGTCTGATATCAGTTCAGTATCACCACATAGTAGAAGCCTCTGCAATATATATCATTGCAAGAAAACTTCAAAGGTACATTTATGAAAAACAAAAAACAAGTTAAACTTGCTAACACTTGTATTTATGATCAATAGATGGCGTTTTACCAAAAACACCGTCAAAGTGTATGTTTGTTTAGATAAACATCAGAATAAGCATTTACTATCTCTTTCGTTAGTTCCACCATCAGATCATGATTTCAAGCTGATTTGCTATCATCAGTGAAGAGATAGGGAATGCTTACTCTGACGTTTATGTAAACAAACATACGCTTTGACGGTGTTTTTTGTAAAACGCCATCTATTGATCATAAATACAAGCGTTAGCAAGTTTAACTTGTTTTTCATAAATGTACCTTTGAAGTTTTCTTGCAATGATATATATTGCAGAGGCTTCTACTATGTAGTGATACTGAACTGATATCAGACCCATATAGCTATCTGGCTTGCTATGCTGAGTTTGAAGACATTACGTGTCTAAAAGATTCACGCTTGCAAGCTGAATAGAATTGTTTCATAAACGCTCAGAGTGAGTGTTTAGATCTAGTTTCTTATTCCTATCCTTCACTGATGATAGAAAATCAGCTTGAAATCATGATCTGAGGGAGGAACTAACGAAAGAGATAGTGAATGCTTACTCTGACGTTGATGTAAACAAACATATGCTTTGACGGTGTTTTTGGTAAAATGCCATCTATTGATCATAAATACAAGCGTTAGCAAGTTTAACTTGTTTTTTGTTTTTCATATATATATATGTTTGTGTGTATGAAGTTTTTATAATGCAAGGCTAGCATGCATATTATCTAAGTTCAAATCCCAATCAATTAAACTAGACAATTTTTTCAGCAGGTTAACTAACTAATATTGGTCAGATAATGGGTATCTAGTTTACCAGTGCAAATTATTTAGTGATTACTGTTTTTCCTTCACTGTTTTTAGGACAAATTGTTGGAGAACTCTTTATATTGAATAGAAAAATTGTAGCAGTTTTAACTTAATTTATCTCATTTTTCATAAAATTTGATAGTCAATTGTTTTAATTACTGCATTAGAGATCTTTAGTGAGGTAAAAAAAATTCTTAGATTAACCAATTGAGTGAAATTATTGAAGTAATAGGCCACTTTGGTTTTCAAAAATCATATAATACTTCTGAAAAACTAATCATGTGATTTATTATTCTTATTCTTCACTATTAAAAATGTACACATTACTGAGTGAATCTTATTTATTTGGTTTTTAATATATCTGTAAATAAAATCTTCATACATAAATTACAATTCAAAAAATATATACCTAAAAACACATAATAAATATCATTAAAAATACTTTTGATGTAGTCAGCTAGAGAAATCTTTATAATGAATGATAAAATCATATTTGCTTTGAGCTTAGTAACAAAAGATGAGACTACAAGTATAAAAAAAAGTAATAAAATGTAAAATTATAAAAGTTAATTTTAAAAAAGTAAAATCATTTTATATATTTATATAAAGAAAAGAGTCTTGCAAAATAAGAACATTGCTAAGCAATATATATGATCTACAATTAAGATTATATGGAAAATCATTTAGAATTTATTATAATTGAATAATTAATTGCTCGGAAAGTTATGTGCCATTGACCACATAATGTATTAGAATATGTTTTAATTCAAGAATATTTACTTCTCAAATCCTTCACATTATTATCTTAATGAACTGCATAGAGCATTCTCCATTGATTATTTTGCTTTAAAATATATCTGGATATAAGTTTGAATTATGAATTATTTTTTGTATTGCTGATATATATTTCATAACTGGAAAAGCCAGGAAAGACCAGAAAAAAATAACACATGTTTTATTTATTATACCAATTCAACATGCTAAATAATAGACTGGTCTTAGAAAAGTGAAATATTAGAGCATATAATTTTTCTTATAAAAATTTTATATAAATAAGAAGCTACTATTAAGATCTACTATGGAGGGACAGATAAACCAATCATTAGCTAGAGTAAAAGAAAAAAAACATTTAACACCCTACATATGTAACATGTATGTAACAAAACAATGAAAAAATATATAGAGGATGAAAAGAAAGAAGATTCTTATCAATAACTTCATATGATCTGATGTTATTCTAATTATACACAAAAATAAAGTACCTCAGACATATTAGAAATGTTAAAAATAGAAATACTGCTCAATATGAAGAAGTTAAAAAATTATACTGCAGAATAGAAGCTGACTTTAACATGGATAGTGAAGACAAAAAGACATTGATAGTTTTTGCTTCCTTGGATTATTAATCATTAATAAAACATCCAGAAGCAATGAAAAGCCTTGAAAGAATCTTTGCATATTAATAAATATTTTTCAAAATGAAAGACTTTATTTTTGTACTTAAGACATGTCCTATGTCTTTCAATAGATGATACATGTGAGTGTTATAAAGAAAAAGAATAAAAGTAATGATATTTTTAAACTGATGAAGTTGGCAAAAAAGTTTTGAAAGTATTATGGGATCTGTGTCAGAATAGATTCAAATTTTTACTTAAGTATAAACTATAATTTTAAAATGTTCTTAAAATTGGTCATAATATAGGAAAATTTAATTTATTTAAAGAATTTATTATTTTTAAAAACCTAATGAATAAAAGAAAAAATGAATAACCACCAATGAGATACTAAACTGTAAAAAGTTTGGCACTGAGAAATTTAGAAACTAAATTATAGATTAAACAAATTATAAAAAAATGTGTACTGTATATATATTTATAAAACTATTCATATAATGTTCAGTAGGTAATATAGTTACTAGATAATAATTAATAACGTGTTTGTATTTGATATATATAAAAGGACATTTTGACATTTTAATTAAATTAGTCACCATCCTGTTTCTTGTGGAGTTCATTCACAGATACATGCTATAACATAGGCATTATTTAGTGTTTTGAAGGAAATTATTAGCAGATACAGAAAAGCCAAAATGTACAACCAAATATATTATTCCGAAATAATTTAAATATTTATATCTAAAAATGTTTATTAATAATAAAGTTGTTACAAACATTTTAGTTAAGCTAGGGCTGGTACTTGCAAAATAGGCGCCATGGTTTCCATAGACATAGGATTTGGGATGAGTTAGAGGATTTATCATTTACTCTTGTGACCTGGATTTTGAATTGATTAAAACGTGATTTTTTTTTTAGTAATGAAAAATTTCCAAGTCACCTTAAAATTATTGATTGATACATGTATCTGACCCATAGCCAACTTAATTAGCTTGTTAATTGATAATAATGATCCAATGGCCTATTGGGCTAGAGTTCATAAGAAGTTCGAATCCGGAAAATGATGGAGCAAAGCCGTAATCCATAGTCCTTGAACTCTATCCATTACTATTAGAAAACAATACTGCGCAGAATAGCAATCTAATTATTAGTTGGTAAATAAATATCTATTATTAAGTATATGGTAAATGAAAGAAAAAAAACTAAAAATGTTGATCGCTTGGGGGTTAACTAGTTTGGTAAGTTGTGTTTTCTTTTTATTATCTGTTATGAAAATATCTCGAAATTTTTTTATTTTGCAGTGGTTTGTATAAGACTGTTTTACCGTTTTTGTTTACATGGCAAAATCGGCAAGTATAATTTGCCTTTTATATACATTCTAGATTTAAATAATAATAAAAAAACGTATACAATTACCATTAGAGTTTAAATTTCATTTACTTACGGCAATATATTAAAGTAAAAAGAAAAAAAAAGTATTTTCTAAAGATTAATATAAAAATAGTGTCATAGCATCGGCCGGGACGCGAACCCTCAATCCGGGCAACTGCCTGCAAGTGACCTCTCAACCACCATTTTGTAGATGAGAATTAAAAAAAAAAATTATGCCCACATACTAAAGATTAGTGAGAGCTTATAAATACATAGGTTTATTATTTTTAATGTTATAGCAAATAATTTATTAGTAAATTCAGTTGTTATTTATGCCATTAAATAAAATAATTAATATATATCATATAATACAAACAAAAAAACTGTTTGAATGATATTTAGTTTTTTTTAGTTAAGTACTATTTGTTATATTCTTTAGTGATAGTTTTAAATTATACAGATCTATGGCTTCTTATGCGAATTATTTAGGATTCCCTCTGCAGATTTTAGAGTGTTTGTTTAAGTTTTAATCCCACCAACATTGAGTTTCTTGCGTATTGCTCAATTAACACTTCTAAGTGTATTGTTTAAACCTTAGATAAACTTCTCATAATAAACTAACGCCTACCAGTAATGTTTGTCTTTGAAACACTAAAATAGTTAAAGTTCACTTTAATTCATTGTATTTAGAATCTATTGTAATATTTTCATATAAAAAAGCTTTGAATTTCAAAACAGTTGATAAGTAGAGATTGTAAGTAAATAATCATTTTTATACAATTATTTTATTCTCAAATCAGAATTTATAAGTAATGAATTGTTTTTAGCAATCATCATTATCATCATTTTCAAATATTATCGATCCACTGCAGGAAGAAACTTCTCCCCAACTTTACTCCACTTTTCCCATTCTCTAACCTCTCTTCTATAAATCATCCCAGTATACTTTCTTATTTTATCCATCCATCTCACATGTGGACTTATTCTAGGTCTTTTATGAGCTCGTAAAATCTAGTTTAAGATATAATTAGCCATCTATTATCAGATCTTCTAGCAATATGTACAGCCCAACACCATTTCAGTTTTTTAATTTTTTCAATGATGTCCGTAACACTGATTTGTTCTCTCACTCATGTACTTTGTTTTTGATCACTTCTTATTACTTCTAACATACATATCTCTGTACTTCACTGAATAGTCTGAAGTCTCTGTACTGCTCTTCTGTTAAGTGTTCAAGCCTCAGATTCATAATTAAGAAGTGGTAAAATACAATTATTAAAAATCATATTTCCTTTTAATATTATTTCTATCAAAAACACCCTAACCAAATCTAATTCTGTGATTGATTTCATCCATGTTGTTTCCGTCTGTAATAATAATCTAACTGAGGTATTTGTAGTTATTAACTTTGTCTAACTTATCATTGTCAATCTTTATTTTTTTCTTTTGATAAAATCCATTAAACATTTCTTTAGTCTTTTTAACATTTAGCGTTAGTCCTACTTTCTTATTTTCATCTGATTACTCTTGCAACATTTTCCAAGCTCTAATGCATTATTTGCAAAAATAATTACATCATCTCCAAAATCTAATGATTTAAATAATCTTCATTTACTTTTCCTCCCTTAGCTTCCCATTTTAATCCACATAATATTTATTGCAAAACTACTGTAAAAAGTTTTGGAAATATGGAATCATCCTGTGTTTCACCTCTCTTGGTGGTACTCTTTCTAGTATTATTATGTGATCTAATCATTGCTGTTACATTTTTATAAATATTCTATAGGATATGATAATATCCTGAATTAATAAATTTGATGATCCAATGCTTCAATCACAATGTTTATCGAATCAACTGCCTGTTCATACTCTACAAATCCAAAGCATAATAGTAACTCATATTCATTGGTCTTTCTATAACATCATTCAATACATGGATATGACCCACTATACTAAAACCACTTTTAATCCAGCTTGCTCTTTAGATAAGTTGTAATTATCTTGATAGAAATTGTGTAGAGAATTGACTGATATGTCTGAAATATCTGATATTTTCTTTATCATCTTTTTAAAATATTAATATTGCATTCTTCCAATCATATGGTATATCTTTATTATTTAGAAATTTGGTATATAACTTTCCCAAATTTTTTTCTTCACCTGCTTCTTGTAAGATATTGATTATAATTCCACCATTGCCTGCAGATTTTCCCTTCTTCATAAATTTACTTGCATATCTTACTTCTTCATTTAAAATCCTGGTCAATTCAGAAGGTAGAGTAGTTGCAATGTTTCATTTCCTTGTTCCTCATTGCTACTTAATTCTTAATAGGATTCTGCTATACATTTCATGATATCACCTCTCTTTTTAATAATAATTCCATCTTTTTTTTTATTTCAGAAATAAGTTTCCTATCAATATCAAGATATTGTTTTAGACTTTGAGACTTTTATTCTCTTCTATAGATGCCCCTTGCTAATTTACAATTATACATTCTTAACTCCTTTTTAAACCATTTTCCAAAATTCTGCGCTAACCCACATTACATTCTACACATATTTTAAAAATATGTCAATTTTTAACTTGTTAATAGAAAAATGAAATAAAATGAATCAAGTGATATTAAATATTCAATGCCTACAATATAATTTTTTATCTAATAGAGATCACCTCCCATCCCTACCAATACAACCAGTAAAATAAGAAAGTTATTTAGTGATTATTTTATCCCCTATATAAAAAAACAGACAGATACTTATTTCAGATCAATAATTGAATAACCAAAACACTTGAATATGGATTTATAATCTGAAAAAAGTTGTTGATTCATTGAAATGGAAAAAAAAACTTCATTTAAATTTTACCAAATTCAAAGACATGATAGATACTGAATTATCTTCTATGTTACATTATTGAAGCACCTTTACATAAATTAAACAATTTGAGCAATTTAAATTGAATTATCCATAAATAATTTATCAAGCCTATTTAAGAAAGAGGTTATATTTATTTCAAATTGCATTTACTAATGATTCATAAAATGGCCAGCTATGTTTACATCTTGATGAAAAGCTATGTAGGTATAAAAGTGATAAAAGAACTTATAAATATAAGATATGATAGAAAACAAATTCTACATTAAATAAATTTAACATTTTAACCGCTAATTATATTATTGGTTGTATAGGGTAAAAATCAAATCTTTTAATTGGCCAACTCACAAACTGAAGATAAAGCCTATTGTTAAAACATATTCGCCTATAATATTAAATTCAACTCAGATACGTTTATAAAAAGTATATTACTAATTTTTCAGGTTATGAAGAGAACGAAAGTTCTTTCAAAAATAAATTGCTATTTATTTATTCTAAAATATTCAATTTCGGCAACATAAAAGCTATAATATAAACAAAAAGGTTGACTTTTACGTTATAGAAAAGTAAATATTTCTTTTAAATATTTCTTTAATATTTTTACTAAAATCTTCAATATTTTTCAAAAATAATTTTGTTTTTTTAGTTTTTTTTTTAAAAAACTAGTTTAATTTCTGAAATTATATTTTTTTAATACTTAAAATTGCATTCGAAATGAAAATCTCAGCGTTTTTCTTTATTTTCTTTGATCAGGCGGTTTCTTTTTTCTTTCCAGCCAATCAGAATGTCTTTTTCAGCTGAAAGCATGCTAAGAACCAATAACAAGTAATGTTCTTTCTTTGTTTAGGTTTAAATGCATTTTTTTTTTATTTTTTACTTGTAAAATAAATCGGAAGAGGGCACCATCTTACAGAACTTTTAAAAACCTATTCAAAACCTATCAAACGAATTTTTTAGCATAAGAACTGGCAGAGTTAAAGTGACGTCAGATGTCTACGAGGAGCCTCATAGGAGGTGGGAAAAGGGTTAATAATAAATTTTACAACATATGTTTAATTTTATTTAAGAATGATGTATCGTAAATTCTAATAAATTTCGCAGGCGTCATTCATTGAGACATAGTAAAAATAATTTAAAGTGATTGTTTAATATCTTCATGCTCTTATTTTCAGTACTTAAGATTTGCCCACACTTAAATGTTTGGGTTGAAAGAATAGGTGGATTCATTCTATTTTTTCACAAAGACTTTATCTTGTGTTGGAAAATGAGAGTATTCATTTATTGTTAAGATCCACAAAGCACATGTGCATTAGCTTAAAAATCTGATTATTAACATTAATTTAAGTAAAAATAATATTAGATATCTACATCATTATAAAACAATATTCAATTCAAATTTATTAAAAACATACTTAATGATAAATACAATGTTTCATTTTATTTCCTTTAAATATAATCCAACAACTCATAATTCTAAAAATACTATTCCTAAAACGCAAAATAATAATATTAAATATCAAATTATTTGTGGATGCAAAAAATCATATATTGGGGAATCAAGATGTAATTTAGAAAAAGACAAAAAATACCAACTATTTCAGAATCATGTAAAAAAATGCCTATAATCATCAATTCAATACTACCTTCTTTTTCTTTGACCATGAAAACTCTTGCAATTTTAAATTTATCTTTAGACCAGATCATACAAAAATATTAAATGAAAGACATCATAAAAAGAGAAACATTAAAGAGGGAGTTTTTATTCACAATTTTAAAGTTTGTATAATAAATAGATAATGTGCTAATATCGATATACACTATTCTTGGAAAATCACATGATATCTGCCTTTTTTGTCTACATGAATTACAATGTAACCAAAACTATTTCCATTTAATTTATACATTATTATTTTTCATAAAAATTGTCACTGGCAGTTTTCCATTGCTTTTCATCCTCTTAACATATTTTTTAATTACTTGTTTTAATACTTAGCTGGTTTTCATAATTCCATATTTATGCATTACATATTTTACTAGTATATCTTAGAAGATTTTATTTTATTCACAAACAGCTAAACTAACTAAAATTTACTTACCATTTATTCTCAGTAATAATAAATCTCAACCCAATCTTATTATAATCAAATTTAACGTTTCAAAACACAACTATACCACAATATCAGTTATTCTAAGATTATAAACATATCTTAAAAATTAAAGTTAAGGATATCAATTTATTATATAGCCACATTAAAAAATATAACTTTCATATTGAGAATGTGAAAAAGTATTAATTTACATAATTACAAGTTACAAACAGTGTTCCCTCTAAGCTGTGCGTGTGTGCGCACGCACATAAATTTTAAACATAGCGCACATAAAAAATATTCGCGCACACAAAAAATTTTTTCCATGCAGAAAATAAAATCGCACCTGCATATGAAATTCATATCTAAAAATAAAATGAAAAAAAATTGAATCAAATGTAGTTTTAGATTTAAATAAACTGCCAACTATAGTATTTGTGTATAGGTATAGATGGCAGCACATTTATCGGAAAATAAAGTGGCTAACAGGTTTATCTGGGCATAATTGCTGAGATATTCTTGACTTCGTTTAAGGAGAAGCCATAATACATCACATCACATCAAACGAGGCTGGGAATTACCGTAACGATTGTATGCTATATGTAAAGATTGGATCATCTTTTATCAGTGTTAAAATTGCCATATTTTTGTTAAATTCAAAATCATTACCAGCTTTTATTATTGAATATATGTGTTTCAGTGATATAATTTTGTGAAAATAAATATTTTTAAAAGTATTTTTACAGTATAGGGTTAAAAATGAGTTCGAAAAGAAAAAGAACAGCTAATGAATTTAAAATTGAGTGGCTTAATGAATTCATGGAAACTGATACTCCGAAAAGTCATGATAAATTACAAATTCAGTTAAAAGAAATATTTGTATTTAATGAAAAAAAGGGTGTAATTTGTAATTACTGCCGAGATGGAGAGGTACGTAGTGATTTTGTTAATGGAAAAATGTGGGATTGCGTGTGGAAATTGGACTTTTTAAAATGGTATTTAATTAGTAAATCACACTTAGAAAGTGTACAAAAACTGAAAAATAAGAATGCTTCCTTATCAGCAACTGGTTTGGTACGGTTTTTAAAAGAAAATCCAGAAGATCACGAGAAAAAGAAATCAAATCCTGAGGAAGTAAAAATTTTAATTGATAATCTATTATTGGCAATTAAAATGAACATATCTTTGCTTTCGGTTCAAGAAATAAATAACCACATGGCAAAATACGTCTATATTCCAGAAAGTTGGCATAGTAAAAACTATGCTTTTTCATTTTTGGAAGTGGTGAATACTGTTGTAAAAAATGAAATAATAAATGAAATTAAAATGGCACATTTTCATACTTTAATTGTTGATGAAAGCACAGACATTTCTACAACCAAATGTTTAATTTTATATTTTAAGTTTAGAAAATGTGATCAATATAAAACTGTTTTTGGTGGGATAATCCAATTAAAGATATGCGATTCCTCTTCAATTTTTTCTGCAATTTTACAATTTTATGAAGATAACCAAATTGATTTGCAAAAGCTGGTTATGTTTACATCTGATGGTGTATCTGTAATGCTTGGAAAACGAAATGGTGTAACAGCTAAATTAAAGCAGAATGTACCACATTTGGTGCAACAACATTGTGTTGCACACTGAGAAAATTTATGTATTTTGGATGCATGGAAAGAAGTAAAAGCCACAAGAGAAATCGAAACAGTGGTGAGAACTGTTTATACATTATTCTCGAGATCCATGACAAAAACAAGTAAATTTAAAGAGATTATTGAAGCTTCACAAAATAAATCTATAGCTTTCCAAGCTATTAATGAGGTGAGGTGGTTATCAAGACATTTTGCAATAAAAGCAATTATTACAAATTATGAATCATTAATTGAATATTTTAATCAAGATAAAGATGATCCAATTTCCAAATTTTGTTTGAAAAAGTTAAGCAACATTGAATTTCAAATAAATTTAGAACATTTGTCTTCAATTTTAGAAGAACTCAGTGCTTTATGTCAAATTTTTCAATGCCGTGAATTAACACCCATAGATGCTTTTCAATTTGCTCGTGTAAAAATTAATAAAATCAAAGAAAAACATCTTGGAAACATGGCATGGAACAATAAAATAAGCGTGCTTTTAAAAAAGGCTAATGATTTAAATATAACTATAAACTTAGATGATATGTTAAAATTTAGTAATTTATTATGTAAAAATTTGGAAGAAAGGTTTCCAACGGATGAAGTAGAAGATTGGATATCCTTTGATGTTTCCAGTTTATTATCCTATGATTTTAATTATGGACTAGTGGAAATTGAAAAATTGTGTTTAAAATATAATGCTTTTCTTACAGATAAATCTGTTATAAGTGAACAGTATAACGATTTTAAATATGCAGTGCGGCAAAAAATTAAACAAATAAAAGATTTTGAAGAAATGGTTATGTTTAATTTGAATAACGAACAATTTAAAGGTCTATCCAAATTACTAGATATCGGAGGCACTTTTCTGGTCAGTAGTGCAGATTGCGAGCGCGTTTTTAGTTTGATGAATTTGATTAAAACAAAACAAAGAAATCGATTGCAAGAAAACCACATGGATATGCTGATGAGAGTAAAATCACATATGAATGACGGAAACAATGTAAATTTAAGTAAAGTTTATACAGAATGGTTAAAACCAAAAGACAGGAGAGAGAAGTTATAAAATAAATGCCATTAATAATAAATGTAATCCTTAATTCTAGAATTGTTCAATAATAAGGAATTGTGGATTGTTGTTCTTGTTTGTTTGTTTTGACAAATGTGTTAATTGAAAAAATTAGAAGCAGACGTTTTTACATTGTAAATATTTAAATTTCCTTATTTTTCATTTGAATGGAAAAGGGAAGTCACAGTAATCAGTTAAATTCTGTCTTCACGAACTAACGATTTGACTTGATTTCAGAGTAGTTTTTTCATTGTGTTCCATTGTAATGTATGTAGTACAACTTACAAATGGTATGCTGTAAGATCGAGTCAATACATATAAGTAGGTACAAAATTTGGCTGAATATTAATACTATTCTTTTTTTGTCTTTTTTTTATTATATTCGCTTTTGTAAATTGCCGCACAAAATTTTTTTATTTTTGAAAAAACTGCACACACTTAAAAAAGTGTGCACACAGGTCACAAAAAATTAGAGGGAACACTGGTTACAAAGTGTGATAAAATCATGATATTTTATGATTTACATAAATTACAAATAACAATTACTATCAAATTTATTTTACTACTCTTATACTATGAAGCGTATTTATCCTTAATTTAACCCAATATATAAAAAATTATATATGTTGGTTATTGATTATTACTATATATAAGTTTATATACTATAAGTTTATATATTTTATTTAATTTTAAAAACATTTTTAAGTACCCAATAACAATAAAGAAGACATTAATTGGGGTTTACTAACTAGTGAGTGGAAAGAATTTTAGAACTTTTTCATCAGTTAATTAAGAATAGCTAAATATCTATTTACAAATCATTAATTGAATCAGTATTTAGTTTGGTTAGAGCTTTATTGGATGTTCAAACAAATGTACAAATGTATATAATAATATACTTAGATAACAATTCATAACATTTCAGCATGAAAAATATCTTATATAAACAATAAATTTTGCATATATATGTTGATATATTTTGAGAGGTGTGTAATTTTTTATCTCTGCAATGTTTCCAGTTTTTTGTTTAGTTTAATACATAATCAAATATGGTGCACAGCATCAAAAATGCATTAAGCTGACTGAAAAACCAAAAACATCACAGAAAGAAGAAATACATATTTCCCAAAACCTATCAACATATATATATATAATTAATGAAGTTTATATATATAATAATTCCAGTGCATAACGCTATGCTGAAATAAATATACAAATATTAAGCATTAAATCACCCCACATGGTTAAGAAATCCAGTACCGCCCTCTGTCAACTAATATATAAATACATTACAGTTATATAATATATATATAATTGTAAAATAGTAAAAAAACAAAGTCATACATCATGTGACTTAACTTAATATTGCAAGTCTAATGTAATGAGTGTACTAATAGCTCTAAACTAGCTTTTTTCATAAATGCCACAAGAGAAAGCATTTAAAATCTTTACCTAGAATTATCCTTATCCCCAAACCCATTTTGAGCTAATGGCTCTCATCAGTGAGTCACTAGGATATTCAGACACTAGATCTAAAATACCAAATCAAGCCCAGCATTTATCTAATATTTAACTATTAAATAGAAAATCTGAAATTTTCAGACACCTCAGCTACATCATATATTAATAGCCTTAGCAATAAGCAAAACTAAGGGGGAAAAATCAAGTCATATGTCACATGACTTAACTTAATAAGTTTGTATTACAAATCTAATATAATGAGTGTGCTCATAACTGGTTTGAGTATAGGGATAATTCTAGATAGAGATTTTAAATCCTTTCTCTTGTGGCATTTATTGGAAAAGTGTGTTTAGAAATATTGGCATGCTAGTAATTTAGAAAAAATAATACTCTTTTATAATACATATGGATAATATAAGAACCCTTATTAATATATATATATATAATAATTAAAACAAGTTATAAATCTTGTAACTTGCTTTTAAGCTTGCATTTTATGATTACTAGATGGAGCTTACCAATAGCTCTAATCAAGCTTTTATTGGTAATACATCGTCTAATTTCCCATACCGCTCTATGGTGTTGTTGCTAGTGAAAAACAAATAGATATAACGTTACCGGACTGTTTTTCAATTTTGTTGATTTATGTTTTTAATTTTTGGATTTGTTTGATTTTTATTTTTTGTTGTTATTGTTGTTTGTTATTGTTTTTGTTTTTTTTTTGTAACCGGTTTGATGTATAATTCTTAAAAATAAAAAAAAATGGCGGTTTTTTTTTTTTTGGGGGGGGGGGGGCTTTTAAAAGATTCTGACTTTTTTAAAAACAAACAAACAAACAATTCTTTTTGTCCGGTCTTTTTTTTTTTAAAAAAGAAACTGTTAATCTACCAATACGAAATCAAATAATGAGTATTACAGTTAAGACAAAGAATTTGTAAATACAATTTGCGATTGTATTTATGAGTGTTTTCTTGTGGGATGAGATGTTGGTTCTTCAAATATTAGTTAGTGTTTAAACAGTTTTTTATATCGTTCTTCTTCTATTACTGATTTTAGTCACTTATGTCGGCACATGGTTCTGTTATTTGAAGCCTCTCATGCCATCAGACATCTTGTAGTAATTATGAAAATGAGATGTCTGAACAACTACATTTCCATCAACATACAACAATTCTGACATCAATTTCATTTTTCCTTTCTTTTTATTTCAAAGGCTGAATTTTAAGAAAACAATAATAAAAACCAGGTTTAATAAAGTGGTGGTACTTAATTGTGATTCGGAGTCAATACAATCACTAATGAGTTAGATTAAAACTTGATTTGAGATTGAGTTTTAGTTTGGCAAAGATTCTATATTTATGCAGCTCTATTTAAAGATCTCTTGCCTATCAAAAAAGTAGATGGGTCCTAGAAAATTGGCTAAAATTGACGTGATCACACAATCTGTATATTTTATCATACCTGATGGATGACTCATTAAAATAATAGAAATGTGAATATTATCCCTAATAGTCATAAAGCAGGATGCAAAGATAAGTATTAAGATTTATTTGTTTGCTAAATATTGACGCATGGAAAGTCAAAACTTTACTTAATACAAATTCTTCAATATTTAGAGAGAGGACACGACTTATGGCTGAAGAATAATCAAAATAGAAGATTGACATATCTGCTCTTAATAAAATTCATCTTCCAGAGAAAAAAATAGTATTTGAACAGGTAAATGATTACAATTTTTTTTGAAAGATACATTAATTAATGAGATAAAAAGTGTATTATGTTAGATTGATGAAAGCCTAATTTAGTAACTTCCACTTTTGGAATTATTTGACATATCAATGAAAAGTTAATGGTGTTAGAACATGTCCTGTACAATGGTATCAGTGATCATTTAGTAATGCATATGCTTCAGCCTTAGATTCAGATAATTGACAATGGAAATATCATTAAAATAATTATTTTTTAATATATGTTTTGACTGAAACACACAAGCTTATTATATACCTGTGTCTATATATGTTATAGGGTATATGAGCACAGACTTTCACATGACTCACCACTCTCCACACTATCCCATAACACTAATACACTTAAACACATATATGATGAAAAGATAAATAATCACCAATATACATATTTCATGCTAAACCAGCAATCATCAGTTGATCCAGATTACCATTTCTACACATATATGCTATAAGTGCTCAGATATATATTAAGATAGCCAAACCTCATACTTTAATGGACAGGCTTCAATCTACACACTCCAACTCTTCAACCGCCCATCCAATTGAAAATCTGATGATGGAATGCTCAAAGGCCACTCTGAGCCTGAGATTATTGTCACACCCATGTTGACCTAAGGTCAATCTGACCCCTCACGTGCATGATATAATCCATTTAATACATATACAAGGGATAGGCAGACATCTCTACTATGTAATATATATATATATAAATGAGCACTTATAACATATGTGTAGAGATGGTAATCTGGACCAACTGATGATTGCTGGTTTAGCATGAAATATGTAATTGGTGATTATTTATATTTTCAATATATATGTGTTCAAGGGTATCAGTGCTATGGGATAGTATGGAGATTGGTGGGTTATGTGAAAGTCTGTGCTCATATACCCTATATATTACATATATAGACACAGCTATATAATAAGCTTGTGTTTCAGTTATTACATAGTAGAGATGTCTGCCCATCCCTTGTATATGTATTAAATGAATTATGTACTGCACATGAGGAGTCAGATTGACCTCAGGTCATCATGGGTGTGACAATAATCTCAGGCTCAGAGTGGCCTTTGAGCATTCCATCATCAGATTTTCAATTGGATGGACGGTTGAAGAGTTGGAGTGTGGAGTAGTTTGAAGCCTGTCCATTAAAGTATAAAGTTTGGCTATCTTAATATATATCTGAGCACTTATAGCATATATGTGTAGAGATGGTAATCTGGAGCAACTGATGATTGCTGGTTTAGCATGAAATATGTATATTGGTGATTATTTATCTTTTCAACATATGTGTTCAAGTGTATCAGTGTTATGGGATAGGGTGAAAGGTGGTGGATCATGAGACAGTCTGTGCTCATATACCCTATATATTAATATATGTTTTGATACAAATAGTAAAATTTGATTAAAAATTTGTTAGAAATAATTGGCAATATAAAGACAAGTACACTGCTGTTTTGGAATTTTTCCACAACATAAATATTTTGTTTGTCAGAAAAATTGCAGAAAGTAACATGAAATCATCCTTGCTCAACATAATGGTATTTTATTGATTAAATTTTAGATAAGAGAAAATACAAAAGAAGTTTATATTGCATAAGCATTTAAACATGTGGATTATTGGAAGAATCATAGATTAGTATACTCCGAGATTAAAATGTTCCTTGCACTAAAAATAAGTCTTATGAATTTTATTGACAAAAAAAATTATGTTTGTTGTTTAAAATTATTTATATGTGCTAAATTTTAACAGCTATTAAGCACAAAAATTGATAATTTGGTCTTTTATCTTATCAGGATACTGACATGTGGAATTATTTTAAGAAGTGTGTTCTCGATATAGGTAAATATTTTAAGTTCACTAAAAAGAAGAATTATGAATGTTTTTCTGACAATGATCATATTATTAGTTATTGGATTAAAAGCAAACTTGGTTATCACAATAATAAATTAAATAAAAAGCTTTATAATAAATATAGAGATCTAAAAGCAGAAGTTAATGTCTAATAAGAAGGTTTAAAAATTATTGTTGAATTAAAACTGCAAATAAAATACAAACATTTTTTAAACATGATGGATTAACAATGCAACTGAGATAGACAGATACAGATTGGAATTATTTTACAGCTCTTAAAATCAACTTATGAACTTGGGAAAATGATATTACAATCCTATTAAATCCAGCAATGACATTATCTTATATATTGGCAGTGATATTTTGAGCAAGTGGAAGAAATATTTAGATCATTTTTTGAATATTGATACAAAAATTGAAATTAGGTATTTAATAATATATTTGTATTATGTATTTATGTTTATTAAAGGTAAACGGTTCTTTATAATGTTAATAATAAAAAGGTTGCTGGTTTTGATAAGATATTTAGAAAAATCTTAAAATATGGCTGGATGTATTCCCTTCAAATTAGAATTTTTGAAAAATACGTAGACCGATAAAGTTATATCACATTATCTTAAGAATGATTTTATTGTTCCATAGTCAATAGCATGAGATATCATCATTTTCCCCAAAGGAAAGATACTTTCAAAGATATTGTTAAATAAATTGCTTCCAGACATAAATGAGTAATGATCAGAAATGTTCTGTGATGCTAGAAAATCAAAAAGCACTAGAGATATGTTTTGTTTTTTTTACTGAGAAAATACAAGAGAAATTTTAATTCCATGAAAGTGATTTATATATCACTTTTATTGATTTGGTAAAGCCATTTGACTTAATTGATTAAACAGGTCCAATATATTATGTGAAAATAGTTGATTGTCCAACAAAGTTTATTTTTATTGCACAACGTCTACATGATGGAATGAAAAGAATTGTTATTACTACAGGTAGAAAATATGAAGCATTTGAAATATAGGTTGGTATTAAACAAGAAAGTATAATTGTTTTAACATAGTTTTTGATTTTTGTGATTGCAGTTTTTGAAGCTATTTATAGATAGCTTAATGAATCAGGGATGGAATTTTTAATTAGAATCGAAAGCAAGAACAAGAACTCCATTGTATTGGATTCTGGATTTACAATATGCTGATAATTATATTACTTTTCCCAGCTCAAATGATGATTTACAGAATGTGTCTAACATTTTGAATGCACTTTGGTTTACTAGTTAATGTTAAATCAATTTAAATTCTTTAACAGCAAGTGGTGGAAAAAATTTCAATACCTTTATTTTGAACAGTTATCAGTTTGACAATACAAACCAATATATCACCAGATTTCTAAGTAAAATGATAAATTTAGATGTTGACATGCAGCAATAATTTCAATTGAGTGCTGCTTTTAATAAGTCATCAAATATGTTATTCAATAGAGTTTTTTTCCTAATTTATTACATTGAAGAGAGATTTGGATATTTATGAGTTTCATTTAAGGCTGTTCTGTGAAATTTAAATAGCACATTAGCAAAATTATAAAAACAATATGTTTGTCAAGTTGCAGTTTATGATACTATAAAGTCCACTACTATTAAATTCCATTTTCATTGCATTTGAAATATGACACATTTAAACAATATAACTTTTCCTAAAGGATTACTTTATGGAGAACATGAGCTTGGTTTTTGTGAATGAGATAGACCCTGTTTGTATTAATCTTCATAATGGTTGCCTCAAAATAATTCTAAAGAAGTACAATGCTGTTTTCATTAGGAAGATAT
Source organism: Epiperipatus broadwayi (assembly GCA_028023455.1). NCBI lineage: Eukaryota > Metazoa > Onychophora > Udeonychophora > Euonychophora > Peripatidae > Epiperipatus > Epiperipatus broadwayi. The sequence continues at coordinate 8,819,894 of JAQFVV010000004.1, forward strand.
AGCATATACTAGAATAAATTGAAGAGCTACAATGCTGGAGTTGAACTATATTAGAATTTTGCAAAAACACAGCATCATAAATTATCTAATAGGAGAAAATAATAGACAGCTTAGAAAATATTAGGCATCTGTTAATTTAATGTAAATGTTTAGAAGCATAATGGGTATAAATAATAAAGTTGTGGGAAAATAAATATAAACGGATCACACAAAAAGTGGGTTCTTGGTTTGTATGATGGGTTTGGAAAAGGATAAATGGGATTTAAATATTAAGGCCATAGAGGTGGACAAAGATGAAGTTGTGGAAATGGGATAAATCAGAATAGAGAAGAATATGGGAAAAAATTATGGTGTGGAGTGGAAAAGGAAGAAAAGGTGGCTAACCTGTTTTATTTCTTATGTCAAATGCATTGACCAGGAAGTGGACTCAGTCCAGCTGCTTGGAAGGCAGCTCTAACCATTAGGCCACCAACACTTGGCTAACATGTTTTTCTGGGCATAGTGGCTGAAAGAGTCCTGACTCTGATAAAGGAGAAGCCATATCACATTGTATTGCATCACTGTTTTAACATCTTGTAGAAACATAGGAATTGGTAATTATGTGATGTTTAATGCTTTATAAATTACTATATTATATAATGTTAATGTGTTATAATAATAAAAAAAGATTTAATCTGGTTTGATAGTTACTATAAGTTCATATCATTTGCATCATTAAAAAGTAAGTATATTGCAATGATGATTATAAATTTCTACAAAGAATATGTATTTTCATATTAATAAGGTAAATGAGAAGTGGATATTATAAAAATATGAATCTTAATTTTGAAAAAAAAAAGTAAATGTGAAAAGTTGTGTTGATAAATTACCCAAAGTAATACTTTGATTTAGTAATAAAGTGTGATTAGATATTATTAGTATTCTAAATTAAATAAGATAAAACTGTAAGTATTAAGTGACTAGAAATAAATTTTGCAAGTTTAAAATAAAAACATTAATGTTACCAAAATTGTCGTTGCAAATTAGACTATGATCTGTAAAATGCTGAGGTTACCAACTGAATAATAATTTACTATAATGCTACTGTATTTTAAGTTAATGTGAATTTTGTTCCTCATGTGTCATAGCATCAGCCGGGAAGCAAACCCGCTAACCCGGGACAACTGCTTGTAAAGCAGCCGTCGCCGACCTCTCGACCACCAATGCTTAACAACTTGATGTGAATTTATTGAATTTTTTTAAAAAAATATTTTATCAGTAGGCTCACAATATATATTATTCATTAAGTTTCATATGAATCAGCTATTTCTTTTTGGTAGCAATGATTTGCTTTTATCATTGAACACTACAGATTCAAACTTATAACCAATATAATTATATATCATGCAGCCACTGGTAACTTTTAGTTAACTATAAAACATATTATGAAATTGAAAAAAATATTGTTTGATCCCAAACTAAAAAATATATATATACAAATTACTGAGTATATGTACTTTAGTAACCTCAGTTCTATTCTAAGTAAAGATACTTTTTCTATTGCTTAGAATGTGTGATACAAAACACAATACCACTTGACATTTTCAGTAAACTACCATTGTTAAACCAAAACAATTTTAGATTGTTTCCAGATGCATAATTACATTGCTTAGTTTTGAAATCCAAGTTATCATTCATGAAGATAAAGACAAAAATCAATATGTAGACGGATTATGCACTACCATATGGACACCACTAAACTTAATCTTACAACAGATAATGCTAAAATAAAGAGCAGTAAATTACTTTCTTATAATACTTTACTTAGATGAAACCAAGAGTGGTATTGGATTGGTAATAGTAATTTTTTTAAGAATTAATTTTATTTTGCTAATGGAAAAAAAATCTGAACTACAAGGATAAAATAAGTTGATGAATTTGCTTGTAGAATTTTTAGATATCAATTTATTCTTCTTAAACTCCCATTTGAATGAATACTTTATTATCAGCCATAAATATGAACTTAAATTTGATGAAGAATATAAAATTTGATATATTTAATTTTAGAATATTAAAAGATGATCAAATTAAAAAAAGAGCAAAGTTGTTGTTTTTTTTATTAAAACATTACTTTTATTATTCTAAAGTTTTACATTTTACTCAGTGATTGCAAATGTTTACAATGTAAGATCTGATATCTACATTATTAGTTCTTATATCTATATCTTCAGCCAGTCTGAGATGAAATTCCAAAACAGGTTAACTGGTGTCTGGTAAATTAAATAAATCCCATGTGGGCTTAAATATTTCCATTGGCACGATTGCTTTGTCCCTCTTTTTTATTTCCTTAATAAAGTTTATTAGTAGTTGGTTAGTATTATTTTGTGATTGTCCAAAAATTAGCTTACATCTAATTTTCCAAATAGAGAAGGCCAGGAATGTTGAGATTCTTATAAGTGGGTGTATTCCCTTTAAAAAGGAAACTAAACTAATGAAAATTTTGACATAACATTTGTAACAATATTTCATTTTATAGTTAAAAAAATTTATATTATTTCTGTGTAGAATTAAGAGAATAGATATTTTTAAAGATAAAATTGAGAACAAAAATTTTGGACAAAATGCTGATTTAAAATTTTTTTCTTGATTTTATAAAAAGTGGTTAAATGATTAGTTGTAAAAAAGAGTATCGGTGTCGCAAGATGATTTTAAAACACTATTTTTTTTAAAAAAAAGATGATCAATAAAACATAAATACTTCTGATAAAGAAGGTAGTAAAATAGTAAAAGAGGACAATAGAAGAGTATTTTATTTAAAGTTGTTAAAAAATAGAGAAAATAAATTACCTAATTAGAACATATTTTTCTCAAAGATCTCTGTGTCTCAGAGTGTTTAGATAATTAGACTTATTGACTGAGCACAATATATATAATATTAGTGTTGAACTGACAGATTATTAATATTTGTTCAATAAAAAATGCTATGATAAGAAAATTCCTTAGGAGATTAACCCTAATCAAAAGCATATTATCAAGTAGTGAACTGGATGAAATATATAATTTAGTTTATAAGCACACACATGTAGAAAAGATAAATACTCATATGTATTTCATACTGAACCAGCACTCATTAGTTGATCCAGACTATCATATCCCACACACATGGATAATCAGTGCTCAGTTTATATTAAGATAGCAAATCTTCATAGTCCAGATTATCGTCTCCCACATGCATATGCAATCAGTGCTGAAGATTTGCTATCTTAATATAAACTGAGCACTGATTATCTATGTGTGTGGGAGATGATAATCTGGACCAACTGATGAGTGCTGGTTCAGTATGAAATACATATATTGGTGAGTATTTATTTTTTCTACATGTGTGGTTATGTGTATCAGTGGTATGAGATAGTGTGAATAGATGAAGGGTCCTTAAAAGTCTGTGTTCAAATCCCCTATATTTTCTATTAACATATGTAATGAAATATTTATTTTATATAGCGTTATGTTTATAAACTGTAATATTAATAATAAGCCATAACATATGTAATATATTTTACTTTTTGGTTAATTTCAATTCTATCTTAGCTCACATAGTTTAAATTGTTGATAAAAACAGTTTATTTTTGGAGATGAGGATTACCTAGGTAGAATTTTTTTTCTCTGAAATAACTTCATTGGGAATTTGGAAAATTCAGTGTTAAGGTTTTTAATGACTATAGCTTTTTTAAATATCAATCAATATCTATAATGGCTAAAAAGAAATTGTTTATTCTTTAAAGTTGTTCAAACAATTATTTTCTTTCCATAGCTGCACTATATTTTCTATATCCGAATCATTATCTACAAATTTCCATTTGCTCTTCAATAACCAATACTGAGTAATAATATTTCAATAGATAAATCTGCTAAATATTTTAGTTATTATATTTTACTTGATATGTATATTTTAATATGTAGAAATTTCTATTTATAATTTTATTTAGAAAAAAATCTATAGTTAGATATTAATAAGATAATTACCAATGAAGATAATACACTACAAATGTATTTTTGCACTCAAAAGGAATTCTCGTCTAATTGCTGCTTTAGTTCTTATATAAGTTGTTATTAGTGCAAAAAAGTGTCAAGTTTAATATCTTGCCTAGTTATGGCCTTTATAATATCTGACTGTGCTTTTTAAAAAAAATTATAAATAGAAATTTCCAAATATTTAAATATTTTCATCAACTACATCCTTTACAATGATTAAATTATAATATACTATATCATTCATCATCATTTGTAACATCTTTCAATCCACTGTAATATGAAAGACTCTCCAAACTCTAGCCTCTATTTTCAATAAGGCAAAGCAAACTTCCTTATCATCATTTCATCCATCCACATCATATGTTGTTTTTTAGATCATTAATAAGTTTCAAAAGACCATGTACAATCATTTCTTTTAGCAATATGTCTAGCTCAGATCTAATTTAGAGTCTTAATTCTTTCAATGACGTCAGTGATATCCTGTTTATTCTCTTACCCTTTTATGTGGTCTCACTTTATTACTCCTCACATAAGTCTTTCCATACCTCATTTAGTAGTCTAATTGCTTTTCTGGTGTCAAAATCTCAAATCCAAAAGTAAAACTGATAAACTACATCTATTAAAAACTTTACTTTTCAAACACATAAGCATATTCCCTTGCAATATTAATTTATTTATTTCAAAAATACTCATTCCAAAATTAATTTATTAAATTCATGATTATCAATCTTTATTTTCTTCTGATCCTATTTTTTACTTTCATCTGATAACTTTTGATATATTTTCCTATAGCTCTGAAGTTTTATTTATAAAAAATAATCATATTATTCGCAGATCTGATAACTTAAATATCTTAATTTCCTTTTATTCTCTTAGCTTTTATTTTCATCTGCAAAATATTTATTAAAAAACTGTTGTAAAAAATTTTGTAGATTGCTATCTTTTTTTTAAGTGTCATAGCATCGGCTGTTGCATTATGATAAATATTTTTCAGAATTATAATAATATCCTGGTTTATATATTGATGCTTTAAAGCATCAATAAAATGGATAAAATGCTTATGAAATCAAATGTCTTTTCATAATCTACAAATATAAAGCAAATGATAATTCATATTTACTAGTTTTTTCTACAATTTCTCTTAATATTTGGATATGATTTACTATGCAAACACCTTTTTAAAATCCAGCTTACTTTTTGATTGTTTAAAATCCAAAGTTTGTGTTAATGAGTTGCAATTATTGATAAAAATCTAATAGTCAACATATTGTGACAGACCACTAAATTTTTATATGGTGCGGTATTTGAGGGAAAGTCAAGTGTTAATCATTGAAGAGCAGAAAGATATAAAACAGGACAAAAGATATGAAGTGTATATTATTATGTCTTCATCTTGTTTTGAAAATGTGTTAAACTAAGTACAAAAAACTTATTATTATATGGTTGTATTACATGGTAATGTTTATGGTATCTATTTTATCTTCACACAATGATTAAACAATGTCAGATGCATGCTGGTTTTATTTGGGATAAATGTCATCTTGTAAGAGAATGTGAATTTGAGTTTGGGAGATTTTAAAATGGATTTTATTCTTGTTCATACAAAAAACTTTCAAAACTATTTAGTACCACTGCATTGAATCCAGAATAAATAAATAAATAAATATCTAACTTTTTTAGCTCTCTCCACTCAAATTCCTACTAAATCAGTCTAACTATTTATTTATCCATATTCACTGAAAGAAAAATTCATATCTTTTAGAATATCTAAAAACCCTTTTTTAAAGAATGCTTTATTTACTATCCTCCACATTCTTCTTAAACCCAAATACAAACAATCTATTGGTCCAAATGAATCAGCCAGTGGAGTAAAAACTCTGACCTCTATTTAAAACAAATGTTCAATAATATTGTAAGCAATTATGGTAGTAATGAATTAATCATCAACAAAAACAACACAAAACAATATAAGCAAAATATCTTTCAGATCTTTAATAATAATTTTGATTTTAAATACTGTAATGGATTCTCACAAAATCTCTTATTGATTCAATTTTATTTACAAACATTGTTGGAATTTTGCAAATATTAATTATTCAGATATTAAATATTTTATATATCATAATGTTTTATTAAATGCTGCTACTATAAACAAATAGATATATGCATTACATACATTTTATTTAAAAGGACACTCAATATTGATATCATATATCATGGTAGAATAAAAAATAGAGAAATTCTAAAAGTTGCTATTAAACGAATTAAAATAATCACTGCATTAATTAGATAACTACATGTGCACTTTTAATTATAGATTACCTGTGTCATAATGCATCTATGTATATTTATTAATAAGTTGAAGATATCTACTTATGTTGTTTCCTCTGTTTAAACATTATTGGATATTTAACAAACAAACTTTTAACTTTTTTTTAATAATCATATTTATACAAATTTATTGGAAAGTTCTTTCTTTGGTACCATTTATTTTGGAACATTTAAAAATAAAATACAATGTATTGTTATTACATATTGAATATAAAAATATATCTAGAGTCAATACATTTTACTGCTCTTTATCCTGGTATTTTGCAATTTTTTCAATACCTCAGATATTTAGATTATTCCTTATACCTTAGTAATTGCCTCACTAGATGCATATTTACTCCTTTGTACTTCTAAATTAATAATTTCTTTCATTTTCATATGGCTGAAGGAGCTTTTGAATATACACATATGTAAAATTATTTAGCATTATAGAGGAATTATTATAAATTCATATTTTATTGTGGCATATGCTTTTTATGCCTATTATATGAACCATATTTAAATTTTTTCACCTAATAACTTAAATTTACATATTATTTTTAAAATCGTATTTTATGACTTGTTTAGTTATTTATTTTTTGTATCTTCTCTTGCCCTTTTTAATTAAAATCATTTAAATATACTGCCTGCATAATAATTCTGGTCTTCTTTGAGAATGGACATTTATCATTATAAACAAAAATGGCGTTCTATGGCATTTGGATCTCTTTATAGAGATCCATTCAATTTTTATTAATTTTATTACTAGTAAAGCTTGTTGGGATAAAGTTTATTGCTAAAATAAAAATAAAAGTTTTAATTGATGACACTATTTTATTTCACCTTTTATGAGATATTTTCATTGATAATTCCCACTTCTGAGATGATAAAATAAACACAATTAAATATAATTAATATATAGGTAACTTAGACAAACTTTTAAATTTTAAACTATATAGATATTAAATCAGTTGTCAATTTAAAGAGTTTGTTTATGATTTTCATCCAAGTAATTTATTAGTAAATATTGATTTTTTTTTTTTTCATATGTCAAAGTGTTGACTGGGAAGTGAATGAACCTGGGCCAGTTGCTTGGAAGGCAGGTATGCTAACCACTAGGCCACCAATGCTTGACAAGACTGATATCTTTTGAACTTTAATAAAGTTTGATTAAAAATTTCTTTAGTAAGTCTAAAAGTTTGTGATGATGGTGTTTTAATAGTAATTACGTATTGGACTATTTCTTCATCTAATATTAAATATTGAATGTCTTTAAAAAAATTCAAGTTTTATTTAAACTTTTCAAATACATTCAACTGTCAGTAACAACACACATATTAGTATATAATACAATGTTTTGAATGATATTATGTCCCTCTCTTCTTCAGGCACTGCTGGCATGACTGGTGACAGTACCAGCATGCAACACCTGAAGAAGAGAAGACTAATACAACTTGAAACATTGTGTTACATACTAATTCATGTTTTATTACTTACTGTTGAATGTATTTGGAAAGTTTAAATAAAGTTTGAATTTTTTATAGACATTCAATATTTAATATTAGATGATGAAATTAATTAGCATATAAGTAATATCCTTAGTATGATTTTGTTATCCTTTTTTTGGAGTTAGTCATCAAATTTTTTTACGTAGAAATACATTTCAGTTACTGATAACTGATAATAAACTTTAAATCGTTTTTGGTTTGTATTTTATAAATTTACACTTATGGTTAAAACATTGTACAGGCTTAAACCTGCATTTATATATGTAATAAATGCGGGATTCGAACTCAGACTTTCACACGACCCACTACTCTCAGTGCTATCTCATATTGCTAACCCACCTGATCACACACATGTTGAAAAGATAAATAATCACCAATATATGTATTTCATGCTAAACCAGCAATCATCAGTTGGTCTAGATTACTATCCTCACATATATATACAATCAGTGCTCAGCTTCATATTATTAAGATAGCCACTTATGGTTAAAATATTTTTAATTTCTCGTTTGATTCAACAGTTATTCAAAACAATGTGACTCACTTTAGTAATAGTAGTAGCAGTTATATTAAAAATACTGTATAAAAATATAATACAAAAAAATATAAGTTTTTAAAACAAATATTTTCTTCGCCAATCCAGTTTATGGTAACATAGATGTTTTCTATTTATTATGAAACAAGAGTGTATCTTTTTTTAAGACTTGCAGATATTTATTATTATTTACAAAATAAAAGAAATTTACATTATATTTTATTAAATGAATAGCTCTTCATTTTTTTAAAACAAAAATTTTGCAGTTATTCAAAATAAACTATTTCAACTTAGGAAGACAAATTTTAAAACAACTTTAATTTTTTTGTATAACTTCATTTGATTATTCTATTAAATTTATTCATAATAATATATTTCAAATAAAAAAAAAACTTCATTAACTTAAGATATAATAAAGCAAACTTCAAAAGAACAATTAAATGAAAATTCTCCTGGGGAAAACTAAACTAAATGCATAATTTAATTTGTAAAATCATATTATTTTCATTTTCCATGTAAATTCATGGGAATAATGTATTTACGTTTATAGAAACCTTTTAGAAATACAGATACAGATAATTATTTATATCCTGCAAAAGTTCTTTTAAACTTAGATTTATTCTCACCTGCCTTGTCATTTATTTAGTTTCCTGATTTATTTTATAATTTTAATCTTCTAGCTCTTTCTAGAAGCTTTTTTTTTTTTAGAGAGAGAGAGACCACATTTTTGAGAAATTATAAATTTATATTTAGCGTAGGTATATAAAATAGTAAATTAAAATAAACTTTAAATTTTATTTTAACAACAAAATTAATGATGCAATGTTGAAAAAATAATATGTGAACAGACACACCCATATATATATGTGTGTGTGTGTGTAATGTAAATAAATCATTTAAATGTAAATAATGTAACTATTATTGATATATTAATTGTAAATAATTAAAATTAAGCTAATCTAATAATAAATGAGTAATCTTTCAATTATGTGTTTTGAACTTTATTTTGCTTTGAAGTGATAAAATGTTAATATTCAGTCCTTATTTTTTAAAAAAATTATATTAATTAAGCATGAAATAGTGGATATATAGCCAAGTTAGACAAGAGTATGCAGTCTCTTCTCTCTTTCGCTCTGTCTCTATGTATATATGATTGAACGAAGCATACCAAATCACAATTACAGCATTAGGCAATATATATATATAATCATGTTATATGTCACATGACTTATATAAATTGTATTTACCAATATGTAATATAAAAAGCATGTCAATAGCTCCGAACAAGTTTATTTATGATAAATGCTACAAGAGAAAGCATTCAAATCATTTTTATCTAAGATTGTCACCATGCATGCCCAGACCAGTTTCAAGCTATGGCTCTCTTCAGTGAAAAGCTAGGATACCAGATTCAAGAAACTAACTCAAGATAAATATCTATCTAAAAGTTAACTCTTAAGAAAATCTGAAATTTTTAGACATCTACAAGTCTTTAAATTCAGCTCTCCAATTAAAATAATCATATGGGTCTGAGCTTAATTTGGAAATACCATATGTTAATGGGTTTTGTAATTTAATTTAGCCAAAGCCCCCAACAGCAAAATAATAATAGTAACAAAAACATTATATGTCAAATGACCTATATAACTTGCATTTTCCAATATGTAATATAAAGAGCATGTCAATAGCTATGAACAAGCTTATTTATTTATTTATTTATGATAAATGCTACAAGAGAAAGCATTCAAATCAACTTTATCTAGGATTGCCCCTATTCCCAGACCAGTTTTGATCTATGGTTGTCTTCAGTTAGGGGCTAGGACACCAGATTCAAAAACTAACTCAAAATAAGCACATATCTAAAAGTTAACTCTTAAGAAAATTTTAAGAGTAAAATTTTAAAAAGTAACATTTAGATAGGAGCTTATCTTGAGTTAGTTTCTTGAATATGGTATCCTAGTTCCTTGATGAAGATAGCCATATCTCAAAACTGCTCTGGGGACGGTGACACTCTTAGATAAAGATGATTTGAATGCTTTCTCTTGTAGCATTTATCATAAAAAATACATAAGCTTGTTCAGAATCTATTGACATACACTTTATATTACATATTGGTAAATGCAAGCTATATAGGTCATGTGACATATAATATGATTTTATTACTATTATTATTTTGCTGTTGGGGGCTTTGGCTAAATTAAATTACAATACCCATTAATATATGGGATTTCTGAATTAAGTTCAGACCCATATGATTATTTTAGTTGGAGAGCTGATTTTAAAGACTGGTAGATGTCTAAAAACTTCAGATCTTCTTCTTAAGAGTTAACTTTTAGATAGGTGATTATCTTGAGTTAGTTTTTTGAATGTGGTGGCCTATCTACTTACTGAAGAAATCCATAGCTCAAAACCAATCTGGGGATGGGGACAAACCTAAATAAAGATGATTTGAATGCTTTCTCTTGTAGCATTTATTATAAATAAATAAATAAATAAGCTTGTTCAGAGGTATTGACATGCTCTTTATATTATATATATATATAATCTTATAATTGAACATTTATAAATGCAATAATTAGATATATGTAAAATATAACTGTAAAAATGTTATTCTCTTGGGAGTGCTTTTGACTATTCTTGTAGTCTTTGTCAACTAACACTTGAAAGGCTAACCTTTCCACAATTCCATGATCTTAACAATTGCTGTCTGTCTGTTAATTAAGTCTTGTTTGTATTTGTGGATAATTTTTTTAAAGTTATACTTTACATATATCTAATTACTGTATTTATAAATATTCAATTAGAAGATTATGTATATTGATTTGAAGAAATACAGACATCGAATTATAACATTATTACATATATATATATATAATATAAATGTGTACAGAAAGAAAATATATCTTCGATAAATATGAATACTCCATCAATTATATTTGATCATAATAAAACATGTAATTATGGTTTTAAATTTAATAATAGGTATATAAAAATTATTCAAATTGAAAGGTGTACTGAAAAACATAAAATTAAAGAGGCAATGATGATATCTAGGAATAGAGGTGGTTTAATGAATGGACAATCAGCTAATATAAAGACAACAGAATTGTGGGAAATTTGAATGGATTGAATTATGGGTAATGCAAGTTTTTATTTTTGTACGTTTGTATTAACAGTTGATAAAGATTGTCAGTGAAACAATTGAAAGTACTTCTGGTAAAGAATATATTATTTAATTCTGAATACTGTGTTAAATATATTTGTTTGAATTATTATTATATGATTTAAAAATACAGACATTTAATGGTTGTAGTTATATATATATATGGTTTGCTTACTCTTTTAATAAATTCAACATTTTAGAAGTATTATCATAAAACATTTTCATGTGTTTATATAAAATTAAAAATTACTTAGCCCAAGAGAATGTTCAGGTTTATGCTTAATAAAAGTACTCACCTCCCTACTGCCACTTGAGCTGTAATTATTTGCAATGGGTACTTTCATTTCACTTTTATGGCAATGTTTATATCAACATTTAATTGTTGTCAAAATTTTGAAATTATTGTAATATGTTCTTTCAAAGCAGGATATATTTGAAAAAATTATATTGTTTACCCTGTAAATTTGCATCACTGCCTGTAATGCCATTATTTTCTAAATGGTTTGGTTTTTTTTCCAGATTACTACATCTACTGTTTGATTTTAATACAGTATTCCCAATTTTTCCCTATGTCTTAACTTCAAAACTACCTTCAAAGTTCTTTACATTTAAATCTTATTTGTTTTCTATCCTTTTATTTAATTCTTTTAACTCTTCGAACTTAGCAACATATTTATTTTCTGACTTCTTAAATTTAGTCTCAATATTTTTCTTGAATTCTTTGAATAATGTGTCAGATACATCACATCTCACATTGACTTTATGTTACAGTTCTCCAAAATCTTCCCTTAAGTGTTTCTTTTGCTCATCTTGCCTTTTATCTATATCTTCAAAATTTTTATTTATACATTCAAATCTTTTATCACAATTATTTCCAAATTCTCTTATTTCATACTTTAATCCTATTTTCTGCTCTTCCAATCTTTTATTCATTTTCTGAAGCTTGCTAAGGATCATATTCATAAAATCTAGGCTTGTAGTCACAGTACACACTTCTGTATTGGCAGTTTTCATGATGATAAATATATATATGGTCAACATATCACTTTACTTCAAATATTATAGAATGTATTCAGTAATTAATGATATTTTGTTACTAACATCTATCTCAAACAAATGACACCATTCATGGCTTAAAAGAAAATATATTGATTTAAAGTTCAAAACAATTTTAAGTTTTGCCTTTATTGTTAGCTAAAATTTTCTCTGTACAGATTGATATTGTGCAATTTACTTATCTCAGATGGCAGTGGTTATAAATTGAGCCATGTGATAGAGTGCCAAACTGTACAAGTATGAAGGGTGCTTATATGCATTGGTTTGTCCATGAAGTAGTGATTCTATTGAAATTAAATTAATAGATTAATCAAACATAGAATTAACCTGAGTAGAATAAGAGACTTTATATGTCGTATACAAATTTTTTCACTTATAGTACTAAGTGCTAGCTCTTAAAATACATAAAAGTATAAGACAATGATTTGATACTAAGTAATTTATGCTTCTTGAATTGTATTTATGAATATAAATTGTAGCTGATAGAATAATTGACCGCTAATTCAGCAATATAAAAAATTAATAATAATAATAATATATTTACAATTTGTAAATGAACAATGATATACATAAATTGTTGTTTTGGGAAATAAACCATGTATTATTTTGCATTACAATCGAAAAATTGTTAGATCTCAAACAATAACGTGACTCAGTGCGAGATGAGAAATGAGATTTGACTTGAAATAGTTCAGCATTCACAATATGAGGCTTATCAAAATGTTTTTTCACCTATTAATTTTAAGTTAATATTAAATAAAATGAGAGGTTTCCTCATAGCTGGAATACGTTGTGCTTTATCAGCCCTATTTAAACCAGTGGGTCTTTTTAATATTTCAATTGTCTCTCTCTTGGTTCTTAAATTATATCTTTCCAAATTAGCAATTATTTTTGTATTGTCAAAATCAGGTTTGTGACCAATTTCTAAAAAATGGTAAGTAAAAACTAATGTGCTAATTTTTTGATTAAAAGCATTTCTATGTTCCTTAATTCTGACATTTATTCATCTATTAGACTGACCCACATAGCTTCTTGACCATCTAATAGATAAATAAATGTCAGAATTAAAGAACATAGAAATGTGTTTAATCAAAAAATTAGCACATCAGTTTTTACTTCCTATTTTTTTAGAAATTGATCACAAACCTGATTTTGACAATACAAAAATAATTGCTAATTTGGAAAGATATGATTTAAGAACCATGAGAAAGTCAATTGAAATATCAAAGAGACCTACTGGCTTAAATAGGGATGAGAAAGCACAATGTATTCCAGCTATGTGGAAACTTCTCATTTTATCTAATATTAACTTAAAATTAATAGGTGAAAAAACTGAGGAAATAAACATTTTGATAAGCCTCATATTGTGAATTCTGAACTACTTCAAGTTAAATCTCATTTCTCATCTCACACTGAGTCATGTTATTGTTTGAGATCTAATGATATTTCTTTCAAGAGTTAACCTTGATAATGGTGGTTGCTAGTCCATCGAAATATCAGATTGTAATGCAAAATAATACATGGTTTATTTCCAAAAACAATAATTTACCTACATCATACAACTGTGAAAACATTAAATATAATATTATATATATATATAATAAATGAAACTTCTTATGTTGTATTGTTATTAACTGTTTGGACCCATGATGGTGTAAAAACAATAGACATATATTTATAACTAAGAGAAATTATATACATTAATGTGTAACTACACTTTAATAACATATTTATAAATGTTTGAATTTATTATAATTTAATCACTTTAATAAATCAAAAATCTAAATAAGTTATTTATACTTGCATCAACTGATGAGGTTGTAATTTGGAATAATGATAATTATATTTTGTTGATACCATTAATCTTAAGAACTAACATAAATAATTGCAATAAAAATAAATAAATTTCTGAATAGGATTTAATAATCCATTATATGCATTAATTACTTGATAAGAATATGTTTATTATATGTTTCATACTAAATAAAATATTGTATATTGGCAGAACATGAAAATATGAAATATTGTTGCAAGATTTCATATTAGTAGATAGTGTAATTCATGTTAGATGCCTCTGAAATTAATCAATCATTTATTATTTATAATACACAATATATTATATGGTATGTTGAATGTGTCTGGGCTATGACTTTAAATATATGTATATAACTGTGTGAGATCATTATCTTAATTTCTTTATAGAAAGATGTTTATTTCTATGTTATATAATGATCATTGAACATAAAAAAGTTACACATGAACTGAAGGTCTATCCATGAAAAATCAACTATACAATATGAGGTAACCCTCTAGGACATTGTGATATTATAATGATGCTAGTCAGAATTAAAATTGATGTCTCTCAACAGATAATCCTCTCATAATATAAACATTTTAGCACAAATGTTTAACCTTCTTATTGATATTAGATATCAACATTTAATATAAAATATTTGTCTATATCTATTGGAAATTGAATATACATCCTGTGAATATTTTGGTGGAATGAAATTTTGGTTAGAATACAAGTTCTAAACGAACAGTTGTTGTTAAGCCATTACACTTCTGTTTGTTTAGGAGAATAGTTGAAACTTTCATGCTTCCATGAAATAAACTTTCTTTGTACTGAACTTCATAAATATACACACTGTTGCTTCTGTGATGAGATAAAATCTGCTAAATTTTAATTTTCTTCTTTGACTGGTGAATGTATAGAAAAAACAAATATGCTTTAAAAGAAAAAGAATCAATATCCCTTTGTTTTTATTGACAAAAATCATGAACTGTTTCTATCTCCTCTTTTAGTTTTTAATATCCCCAGTTGTTGTGGCTATTCACGACTTCCTTACAATTTTATTTACAAAATTTTATCAAGCAATTTATTATTGTTTCTTTTTTTTATTTAACATTATTTAAAGTATTAATCATTTTTACATATAACAGATTTATATAAAACTGGCATTTCTTGTTGTTCTTTTAATGTTCCTATTGAGATGTGTGCATGTATCTATGCATATGTATGTAGATAATGATTATTGATTTCCAAATAAAGTAATGAACTATTCTAATGTATATAAAATTTGACCTGTGTGGGCCACTATTATGACTTCCATTGTGAGGGAATCATTTCAGTTGGAAGTTTAAATAATATATTATATGAATAAAAAATTATAATGTATACTTTGATTACAAAAGAGTGATACACACCTTGATGTTGCAATGCATATTATACCCTTGCAATAGGTATAGAGAGTTAGATAAAATTGGAAAAATAGAGCTATATTTTAAAAAATTAAATTTAGATTATTTTCTAGTATATAATTTAAATGTTATAGATTGCAGAGGTTCAAACTCAGGAGATAGGATCTTATAAAGATATATTAGATAGTTTGAACTCATTGTAAGATGTATTAAATATTAAATGATACAATAGATTATCCAAAATATAGTATTAATTTTAATTTATTATATTTAATGGATACTATAATGGTAGAATACCTTAACTATAGCAGTAAATATTTTATATGTTTAAGATAATTATTTTGTTTAAAATATTATTTAAAATGATAGATTAATTTAATATTATTTTAAAGATGCTGAAAGTATCATGTGATTAGGTGATTGGATGTGAATATGTGTGCTTTCAGAAAGTTAGGAAAAGAAAACTTTAGTTTTAACTTGTTAACAAAATTTGATACATAATAAAGTGTAGCAAATTATTCAGTTTAAAAAAATATTAGAAAAGTAATAATTAAAATTTTTTTTTTTATTTAAGTGTAATAATTTATTTTTAAATCAATTTCAGGTTGTTTAAGTATTAAAAAAAGTTTTAATAAGAATATTAAATTTTTTTGATAAAAATATTTAATATTTAAGATATTAAATAATTAGATAATATTTAATGTTGATGACTCATAGTTTTAAAACCTTATTTTAAAAATCATGCTGATGTAGTTATGTAAATTAGAAAATTTGTACAGGAGTGTTCACCAACAAAATCATTGGATTAAAAGCAGTATAAAAAGAGAGGTTGAAGCCAGTCTAGACAGATTTTTTTATATTCATTAATTGTGTTTTCTTTATAGATTTTAATGTTTTACAAATTTAGTTTGAAATTTATAATTATATTTATTTTTGTACTGTAACAATAGTAATTTATTTTAAATTATTAGTATTTTACTTGAAAGTGTTTGTGAAACATATAATTAGGATAACTACTTAAATAATGAATCACTAAAGTTTCCCTGTCAGTTTCTCAACTTAAAACTTAGTTCAGGACCTCAATAACTCTATGAAATGCAATAGTGGCTACTTATATATTGTGGAGAAGAATACTAAATATTAGGAAAATTACTGAAAAAAACTGGAGTGAATTTATGTAAAAATTTTGTAACTTTTATAGATAGTATCTCTGGAATGGGTGTTTTTTTATTTTCAAATGACTTTTATCATATTGCAATGCAGTTAGTTTATTTGAGGTAATTAAGAGAAACCAGGTATTCATTAAAAATCTTATTTGGAATATTAAATTTGAAAAGAGAAGAAAATTAAGACTTTGCATCTATGATATAAAACTGAACTTAAAACATCTATGGTATGATGAATGTCTGTTTTAATATATAATTGATATTAATGACTCATATTTTATTTGTCTTTAAAGAAATCAAAATGGACATATGTTTTAAGAATGATGTATTTAGAGACAAATTGAAAAAAAAATGATTTTGAATGTCTTTTATGTCTTTTAAAAAATTTGCTATTGATAAAATCAATAAATTATATTTTAATATAATTTATCTGGAAATAATGAAAATCAGCTTAGTCTTTTAAAAGGATTAAAATTATATCTGTGAATAAATTCTTGAATGATATAACTGTCTTTTTACCCAGAAAAGAAAAATATTTAGTGACAAGATATATGTTTTAAAAGATTAAAAAAATCGTATTGTTATTAAAAGAAAGAAATATTTATTTGAATTCATAATTATATGTCTGTTGATAATTATATTAAATAAATAATTTACATTATATAATGTCTGCTATTATTGATTTTACAGATGGAAAATGTGAATTTTAAATATATTATATTCA
Organism: Epiperipatus broadwayi; assembly: GCA_028023455.1. Taxonomy (NCBI): domain Eukaryota; kingdom Metazoa; phylum Onychophora; class Udeonychophora; order Euonychophora; family Peripatidae; genus Epiperipatus; species Epiperipatus broadwayi. The sequence goes on from JAQFVV010000004.1 coordinate 8,837,568, forward strand.
CTGAAATATGTACTTGCTCTATACAATGGCTGAAAATGTATATAAGAAATATTTTCATAAATGGATCTATAAATTATTTAAAGAAGATATTATATGGCTGAATAAATACCCAGAAAAAAACTGGAATGAACAATTATTTCTTTGGGATTATTAATATTCTTCTTGGATTTTACTGGATTTTAATATTGTCATTTGTACATTTCTTCATATGGGCCAAGATAAAGATATAATTGTGCACAGTGCTGCTCAACTATAGCTAGGCAATAGAGTGAACTGCCTAACAAATAGTTCAACTTATGAGCAAAGAAGGAAAAAATCCTTACATACCTTTAATGTTTATTATTATGATTTTTTTTAGTTGATAAACAGAGCAAAACTCTCCATACAGTATTGCCACCTGTGCTAAACAGAGTAATCAATGGATGCCAGAAGGCTTGTGCATAAAATCCCTATCTAATGCCTACTCATCCAATATCCATTGATTACTCTGTTTAGCACGGGTGGCAATACTGTATGGAGAGTTTTGCTCTGTTTATCAACAAATAATGTGCTAGTATAGGAAATGTGATCATGTGATTTTTTTTAGTATTAAGTTTTAACATTAGTATTTAAAAGCTTACAATTATTTATTTTAAAACTAACGTGTTGCTATTGTATAGTTTTAAAATAGATTAACTTTATTATTATATTTAAAAAAAATACAAATGGGTATTCAGAAAATAATTTTCTGAACAAGGCAAATTTCAACCATAATTTTTTCTTTGAATGTATCACTTTAAATAGTGGATTACCATAAATGATCTAACATTATAATGACATCATTGGCAATTTTTATTGTTATTTAGATTACATTTTGATTAATAATTTTGTTTCCTTTCTTTTATTTAAAAAAAAAGGTATATCCTAATTAATATTTTAAGATCAATACTTCACATTGCTTGAATTTAATGTTAAACACAGTGGAAGAATAAACCATTGTTAAAATTATCATGTATATTTTGTGAGAGTTGATAAATGTGGACGAATGTTTAAAAACATCTAAGGATATTTTTAAATATTTATTTACATGTGGATGCTTGGATATGCATAAATTATATATCATTGTTAAATTATTAATATGTTAATTTCTGAATGTCGTCTATTGAAATACAGAAAGGACATATTATTGCTCTCTAAATTATATCATTAAGCCAAGTCTGTTTTAATAAATTATATCATAACAAAGAAATAAAATGTATAGTACCAATGCATGTTTATCAAGATCATTTGTGCATGAAAGCTTTTGGAAGTTATTTTAGAATACTGTTGGTATATTTTATGATGTTGGATGAGTTATTCAGTGTGGAAGATATAGGATAGTGGTCAGGAAAATAATAATATTCTTATGAAATTCTAGGTGTTAGGGATATGTTGAAAACTGTTATATGTGAATTATATTTCCATACTTTAAAATTATTATAATATATAGATAACATAGGGCTTTATATATCCTTTCATGGTCAGTTGCATTTCCTTATCTTCAATAAGTGCTATAATAGAGCCATGACTTGAATCTTAGGTTGTCCAATAAATACGGACATATTCTTTTAATTTGCACTGTACCCATAATGATATTATCTTATTTTTTTAATATTCTTGTTATTATTCCTACCTACATTTTAACCACTATCTATCACCACAGATACCATCATAGAAGATAGTTTTATAAGTTAGGAAAGTAATGACTAAACTGTTTGAAGTACATAATTTTGTGAGTGGGCAAGATGTAGTATATAGAAATTTCTTTCACAGATGATGTTGAGATGTTTGATTATTACCATAGTATATAATATAAGAGAGGGATAATTAATGTTCGTACAAATATTAGAGATCATTTAGTTCAATCAGATGCATATTCAAATGGAATGAAAGTGAGAATAGTGAAAATGATTTTGGGATGATATGTTGTATGAAAGAGTATAAAAATGAATGTAATACAAATGTCAAGCAATATAACTTATGGATAGTTTCTTAAATTTTATTATAAATAATTTAAACATAGTTAAGTTACAAAAATTTATAAAATTTCCTCTTGAATATTTTTTGCATAATAGTTAATTAATTTTATAGAGGGAAATATTTATACTTTATTTAAAAGTTTCTGATATCTAGATATTAGAATGATACTTTGCCAAACTGCAAAGAAAGTTTTTTTTAATAATTTTTATTTTAATATTTTATTTGGGCTTTAAGAAATGTATTTTAAAATATAAACTTGCATTGATGGGTTTACATCATAAGAAATACATTTTATAGTAGAATAAGTCAAATATTTAAAAAAAAAAAATTGGGAAATTTATTCTAACTATTCCCAACACAAATAATATAATACTATTTTACTGAATGAAGGTTACATATTATCATTACTGTTGTAAGTTTCATTTTTATTTTATTTTAAAATGGCCAGAGTGAAGGCTATTCTTATTTTAGTTCTTGTATTTATAGGTTAGATTTATTGTAAATATTTTTTTTATGTTAAATAATATTAATTCTTATTTATTTTTGTAAATATTTTACTATATTATATTATAAATCTATTGTTAATTTGTAAATAAATTGAACTGTTTTTTTTAAATCTACATTTAGTCATGTTGTGATTTATCTGTGGGCTGCTTCTTTGACTTTTCATCCTACATGCATGATCTACAGAAATTAATAATTTAAAATATTACTTATTGGCATGTGACCTTAAGATTACTTAGATATTATTTCTATTACATTTGATTAAGTAATCAAATATATTATTATTACTATTATAGAAGATATGATCATTAGTAATATTTTTTTAAACTGATGTAACATCAATGAGAGGTATATTTGAAATTGCCACAATATTAAAATACATTATATTTTTAAAGAATGCCACATTAAACAAAAAAATATTATACAATGTTTATTTAAAATCTCAATACATTATTTTTATTACTAAATTTTAATTATTAAGTAGATTTAATATTGGAGTCATTAAGTTATTTTAATTGCTTATTGTTGTATTTATTTTATAAGAATAGTTAGATATCATGTAAAATCCCTCATCATATTTAACTACAGGGTATTAATTAATTAATTAATTTATTTTATTATTAGTTTGTTAGAAATGAATCTGAGATGATTATTATTCTTTTAAAAAATTGTAAATTTCTTATTGAAAGATGAGGGGTGAAAGTATTAGTTAATGTTAAATGTTCAATTAGTATTTTATTAAAGGAATATTAATTAGTTTATTGTTATTTCTGTAATAAATTTATAAAATCATATTTTAGCATTATTAAATATGTGATTTAAAGTCATGAGAGTATTATATGGTAGTTTTTTTTTTTATGTGAATTTGGGAATGTATCTTTTGGGATGTATTCTCAATGTTTAAGCTATTGTACCTTACTGAACGTCTCATGTTAAGAGTTTTTATAGTTATATTTGTTATTTTGATAGAACCTTATTTGTTGATATTATTGAGCTAGTTATAAATTAGATTTATTAGTGAATGAATAGATTGAGTATTATAGTTGGAACCTCAATCATTTATTAAATATAAGTTGTCTTACATTTAATTTATTAAATTTCTTATATTTAATTATTGAAAAACATTGTTATTAGATATTGTATCTTAGTAATGTGTCTTGTACTAGTCTTTTTGTTAATTGTCTTGATAGTAATTATTTATGCAGTTTAACTGTAATAGATTATTATTATCTCAGTTAGCCGGAATCTTTTTTGTTCAGTAGTTTTTCCTTTATTTAGATAAGAAGCAATTTAATTACATTAATTAAATCCAGATAATGATATAAGAATGTTTACACATACTGTACTCTTCTTTTTTATTGAATAAAATTATGGTCATTAATTACTTTTTATTTTGCCTTTTTTAAAAAAAAAACTTAGTCATCTATATATATAAAAGAAACATACTCAAATTAAATAAGTACAGTATTGGGGTACCAATATATTTGTAAAAGTGAAAATTAATATAATATTAATATATTTATTTCGTTTGATTTTATATGTTACTCCTTTTTAAAATTCTAAATAACATTTGTTCTTATAATTTTGTAAGAATTTTTTTAAATACAGCACTAAAGAAATGAAAAGCAAACATATGTTTTCAGTTACATTATTTTTGTAATATGCTCTTATTTTCAATATAAAAAACGATATTATATTTATTAACAAACATATCGTTAATAATATTAGAAAAAATGAATTACATATTTAAGTAATACTTTAATGTAAACATTTAACAGACTTAGCCGTTTCTCTCTACTATATATATTTTCAAAAGACTCGGAAACAAAAATAAATTATTATGAATATTTTTTTCTTTAATCATACACACCATAGCATGTACATTGAACCTATATAAGCAGATTTTCCATAAACATTGTATAAAGCAAAATATCATATACGGAATATTTTTATACATTAAAAAAAAAGTGAAAGCTATTACCATTATCAATTGTTAAAAAAAAAAAAGAATCGCGTGTTAAATTATTTCTTTTAAATTCCTTATGAGTTCATTTATTCATTTTTTTTCCTTCAATAATACCTTAGCATGTACTTTTGTGTTTTTGAATGTATATTAGCATTCTTTTTTTAAAAAAATTGATTTAATTAACTATTTTTCACAAACAATTCTAATAATAATGGAGAAGGAAATTATTACATAGCTTTATAATTAACTAAAACTGTGGGATATTAATTAAAATTAAAAACTTTTCAATATATTAGTGAATTAAACAAATTTTTTTAATTATTACATATACCAGCAAAAAATCCTTAAAAAGGGATAATATTTTAAGCAATTTCACACATTCATATATATCTATAAAAAAATTTAATGTATTGTTTTTAAAAATTATTTCTCTTAAGACAAAATAAAAAATCCTGCTAGGTAATAGAAATATACTCTTCTTCAGAAAGTTTTTATACTATGGTAAATCTATTTACTTTTCCTCAACTGTTATCTCTTTTCAATATTTTATCATCAAGGCCCAATAAATGAGACAAATAAGCTGTCTCAGGACTTTAAGTTTTGGATAGACATGAAAATATGACATAACACTTTTAAAATACATTTTATTAGTCAGAAATATATCTAAATGCACCTACCTTTCTTTTTATTCGTGTATTATAAAAAGTTGTATATTTGACAATGAACTAAAAATATGTCTTATAATAATATGTGATCTCAAACAGTTTTCTTTTTTGACAAAAGAAATGATTTGTTTTTACTGTTTTATATTTATGAAATTTTTTTTATTGATAAGTAAAAGTATGCAGAAAAAAACAAAATTTAAAAAACAAATATTTTCTTCCATATTTCATTATTTTAAATTAAGATTTTGATCACTATTTTTTTACACATATTTACAACAATATATGTGTAAGCAATGATAAATAAAAATAATAATGGTGATGAAATTCTACAGAATAACATTTTTAACCATTATTGATTTATTGAAAAATGAAGGTCTTTCCATGTTTAATCAAATTGTCTCAATTTATAGCCTCTTAACTCCACAACACATTAGCAATTATAATTATGTTAACCTGATTCTCATATATGGTATCATTCTAAATCTTTATAATCTCCTGGGATTCCCTTTTGAGAATTTATCTTTCCATCTATTACCATCTAGTCTATCAATATATCCAGACCCATTCCATTTGATTAACTCAATTTTTTTGATGATATGAAATGATGTGTATTAATTCTCTCAACAAGCATTTATCTTTGATTTCATCTTGTTACACTCAACTTATATTTCTCCAACTTTATTGAAAGAGCTGAAATATTAGCCTTTCAGCTGGTGGAATAGTTAGGATGTCTATTTTTTTGAAAAAAATATAAACTTCGGAGATGATTGCCTCCAGTGTAGCAGATTTTAGCAAAATTCTTATTGTAGATTTGAGATGTACATAGGGTTGAGATGGCAAGTGTAATGTTAGATCAAGCATAATAGCATGATGATCTGAGAAAGATAATGGTTGTAAAGATGGATTGATGAAGAAGTCCAGTTCTGGAGAGTAATATAATAGGTCAATAAGAGAAGAAAATTTCTTAGCATAAAATGAACAAGCATCATGAGGAAGAAACCCTGTGCACACATGAAATGAGAATTTAGAAAGTGTATAAATTTTGAATTGAAACAGTCGTAAGTTGAGTTGAAGTCTCCAAGAAAAATTGTAGGAAAAGGATTAGAGATAAATTCTAAATTAATAAGGTGAATTTGATTATGAATGAGCTCAATATCTTTGCTTAAGTAGAGAAAAGCAACATTGAATTTGAATGAGTTTATAAAACATTGCGCTATATAAAATAATTGATTTATTTACAAATGGTTATGAAAATTAAATTAGAGTTTAAAAAACTAATTCTGAAATTTTTGATCATAGATCGTAAAGGAATAAAAAGAGCAACCCCGGCTGATAGGCAGTTAGATATAGAATAATGAAAGGATCCTAATCTGTGCAATTTGTCAATTATTTTTGGAATTAATCTTGGTTTGCATTTATAAATATTCTTAGTTCTTTGATTTCACACTGCACCATAAAGAATAAAGTGCCAATGGAGTTACTAAAGAAAGCAGATAGCTTAATTAAAACATTGAAATATATCCCACCCACACCAGCATCTGTACAGGTTATTATTGACCTAAAGCAACAGTATGTAGAGTTACACCAAATCCTAATAGACTACCTGGCTATGAAAAAATCTAGGCTTTACCTCTCTAAACCTCATAACTTCTCAAGGAGATATATAAGGTGGACTCTGGGTTTTCAAAGTAGGTCTAAAATTCCATCAGCAATCACAGTGAATAATATTATCTTCTCGGGTAATGGCATGATTTTACAAATTTTAAATCATTATAAATGCAAGCTAGTAGATTTTTCACAGCATTCGGTGCTTGATATGGTATCTGTAATGATATTAGAGCTAAACTCCCATCCATGCCTGATAGAATACACCCTGGTCTACATGGTATACCAAAATTCCTGTTCAAACATCTTGAAGACTTCATGGTATCAATAGTGAGTAGAATGATTGATCTTCTTGCATCAGGACCCATTATAATTGATCAACTGTACCTCATTGCAGTGGTCCCATTTCTTAAGGGTGCTATTATCCCATCATCTCTGGAGAATCTTAGACCAATCTCAATGACACTGTTTATTATTAAACTGGTTGAAGCAATAATTAAAGATAAAATTCAAAATCTCATACTATCCTTTATCTCTAGTTTTCAATTTGCAAAGAAAGGTAGTTCCATAGCTGAGGCCCTCTGCCTATTCAGGTTATTTATGGATTATATAAGAAAAAACAAAAAGTCCAAGCCAGTAGTTGTCCAACATAATATTTCAGCTGCTTTTGACTCAGTCAGAATTTCTCACCTAATCCATCTCCTAGGTGATCTGAACATTCCAATAGGTATAATGAACATCATTACTAACCTTCTATTTAATAGACATATTGCCATTTTCACTAAATGGCAAAATTTCAAACTCCTTTACACCTACCAAGTCGATTATACAGGCTCTCCTCTTAGTCCACTGCTATTCATTCTATACACAAACCCATTCCTTAAATCATTATAGATGAATATTTCTGGCTTGTACATTCCTAATATCAAGAAATCCATTCAGCACATCTCCTACATGGATGATGTGGCAGTGTTCTTACCATCTAGCAAGTTCATTCCAAACTGGTTCAACTTATGGACAATTTCACAATAGAGTCAGGTCTAGCATTTAACCTTAGAAAATCTGCAGAATGGAGACTTTCCTCTGGAAAATCCATTTAATCCCTTTTCACAGTGATGCCACAAAAAGTTTTAGGCTTACCATTGAGCCTCTCTTATGCAGCAATGAGGAAATTAATACAAGACACCATCCTGAATTCTGCAAAGAAAATAATTGATTCACTTTCAAAAGTTTAAACCTCATTATTTGCAAAAGCAGCCCTTTTCAACATGTTACTGTTCCCTACAATTGCTTACTACATGCCATTCATTAAATTCTCATCAAAATTTATCCAGAGTAGAAACTCTCTTTGCTCTAAACAAATGTGTAAGAGTAAAACTGTTGCTATTAGCTTAAGGGGAGTGCAGAGATTGGCAAGACTTAATGCCTTATCACTGCACTCACTTCAGATTCTTAGAAATCAAATAATGTTATTACAAGACTCAACAGATACTAGACTTCCAATTAATGATGGTTTTCTGGAACTAGTCATAATTGACATTGCAAAATTTCTCACATCTTTAACTCAAACAAAACCAATAAAATTTCATTATTGGAATGCCTATCTTCTTTTGTTTTCATCAATTATTCCAGATCCTATCATTCTCACCTGTTCAAACTTTGCCATTATAAAGAAATATAAAAAATGGAATCTAGAGCCAAAGTATTTGGACTTCCTTCTAAAAGTAAATCTCAATGTCCTTCCCACAAGCCACTTTCTTGTGATGTACAGAGATTTTTTTCTCTTTGGACCCTGTTTTTTCACTATGCCATAGGGAAGATGATACTATATTTAACCTTTTCAACAATTGTTCCTCTCTTCAGAGCTGTAGAATCTTGATTAATCAAATTTATACACAAAAACATCCAATTATCAACAAGCTCATAGAAGGTATTGCCTCTGGGATTTTGCAACTATAAGAAGTGCCACTTTCATTACATTCTGTCTATGGTTTGTAAGATGCATCTTAATCTTCGATTCAGTTATGCCTGATCCAAAATTAATTTTTCTTTTGAAATTAAAGACATCAAAAAAAGATATTTGAAGTTAGCTCCTCACTTTATAGTAAATTCCACATAGAATCTTATTAATATTGGAACATTCAACTCTGAAAAAATGAGTCTTGTCTCCTTTTTATGTAAATTATTGATTTATAAATGTATTGCTGAATTTTAATAACTTATTTAACATTTTTTTATTGTATACATAGTTGAATAAACCTGTTTTTGATATATATAAAAAAACAGCCTTTCTCTTCTGTCAAACTTCAAAGTCTCAGATTTATAAATAAAAAGTGGTATTAAAAAGCTACCTTTTCAAATATACAGGTATATTTCTTTTTAGTTTTAAATTATTTATGTTTTTAATTATTTATACCAAAACCCCAATTCTAATTCTATGATTAAGTTTATACTGTATGTTTTCATATATATTAACAATCTGATCCAAGTATCTATAATCATTAATCATTTTTAATTCTTCATTATTAATCAATATTTTTGTCTGAGAAAACTCATTGAACACTACTTCAATCTTTTAGCATTTATTTTTAATCCTATTTTCTTCTGATAACTTTTAAAACATTTCCTGATGGTTTGAAATATAATTTGCAAAATAAACCACATTATTTGCAAAATCTAGATGGCTTAATTGACATCCATTATCTTAATACTTAATTTTAATCTATAAGTACTTTTTATAAAATTACTGTAAAAAGTTTTGAAGATATAGAATCACTTCTTAGAAACCCGTATCAATTGTTAATCTTCTTAGTATCACCAAATAATCCAATCACTACTACTGCATTTTGATATTTTTTCAATTATGACAATATTTTGAGTGAATATTTTGATGATTCAAAGCTTTAATCATTATGGAAATGCGTTTTGATAATCTATAAATCTAAAGCATGATAATTCATATTCATTGTTTCTTTTTATAACTTGTCTGAACACTTGAATGTGATAGACAAGTAATAATTATCATGGCCAAGATCGTCTATGACACTATCAGAATATTAGTAGATTTGTAATATATAGTATATTCTTTATCACTTTTCCTAAATATAAATACCAATACTGCATTTCTCCAATTATCTGGTATATTTTTGTCATTCAGACATTTAGTATATAGTTTTGTCATAATGATATATTTTTTGGTTTTTTTTTTAGAATTTCAATAATAATTTTATAATTTCTTGGAGTTTTTTCCTTCTTCATAGATTTAATTTCATCCCTCTTTTTTATTTAGATTGCTTAACAATTAAAAAGGTGTTGTAGGTGCAAAAATTATTTTGTTTTTGTTTAGAGTTATATACACCTGGGTCTCATTTTACACAATAGATAGGTTCCTCAGAAAACATGCGCAAATGAAATCGCACAAAAATAGACATAACTTATATTGAAAAGAGGGGGATGCGGTCTGTGATTTTTCAAAATTCGCGTAAAAGCAAAGCACCAACGTAAAATTCCTTTAAAATTCGCGCAAAAAAAAAAATAAGGAAATAAAATATGACTAATAAAAAATTTCAAATTTTAAAAAAATTGATACAAGACAAACTTTTTTTAACTATAATATTTAATTTTATTCAAAATAATATATTTTTATGCATAATTTACAGTACAGTAATTTAAATTTTTTTATACATGTTTTAATTATTATCGCTATTTGCCCAAAAAGACGTTCGTTTGCAAACTAGTAAAAAATCAGATTCTCATGTGATGTGATGTGATGTATTTGGCTTCCCCTTAAATGAAGTCAAGAATATCGCAGCAATTATTCTCACAAGAGGAAATACAACTAGCGCCAAGTTCACTCTCATGTTGTGTTAATATTTTCTGTTGACGATGATGATGATTTTATTAATTGTTTATGAACTTAGACTTATGATAATAAAAAGACAACTAACAACTAAAAATTAAATTCTTAGTTTTGTCTTTAATTTTCAATTCCGTTTAAAAATAAAATTTCGTTTTACATCACATTAATTTCAAGTCGCCCGTAAGTAATTTTTAAATTGTTAATTACAATTAAAAATCAGATTTTAATTTTTAATTGTGCCCACTTCTATTACTGACCTTTTAAAAATAAACTTGTGGACACTAAATGATTAATAATTGATTACGTTCTTTTTTAAAAAGCAAAAACAGAATGTGATTTAAAATGCAAAATTAACACGCACAATGTTTGTACAAATTTACATTATAATCTTGTAAAATTTAATGTGTGTATACATAAAATGAGGATATCATGATTTTAATTTCATTATTGCATAAAATCTTACTATTATAAAGCACTGAAAATATTGAAATTACTAAGATGAAAGTCGAATTCCAATAATGTGCTATTACTTTCAATATAACGTAAGTGCGCAAAATTTATTATTTAAAGTAATAGTGCATTATCGGACTTCGACTTCCGGTGAAAGACGAATCACGTAACTTCAAAATCGTGTTAAATAAGTCTGCATAAAAAGAGACCCAGGTGTAATTCTGTCTAGAATTATTTCACTCATTTTATGACATCAATTCTCTTTTTAGTAATAGTTCCATATTTTCTTTATATTACTGAAATAATTTTCTTTCCAATATCAAAGGTTGCTTTATAATTTTGACACTTTTGTTCATCACTATAGCTTTTCTTTCCACTTCATAGTTATATCTTGTATTATTATTACCTCTTTTTTGTAAATTTCTGCATAATTCCTGATATTAACTTATTTTTAATGGAGTATTTTAAAATATTTTAATGTTCCCTTTTTTATTTATATATAATATTGTCTCAAGTTAAAATCATTGTTGTGGCCCAAAGTATTTTATCAAAATTATTTACGAGTATCCCCAACAGCCAAAGGCAAATTTTTTTAAATTAAAAATTTTAAAGAAATATTTGAATAATATATCAAAATAACTTTAGTTATATAACAACAATTTGTATAGAAATGATTATAAATATAACAAAACAAATTATATAGAAGATATCAAATGCTATGCTATGCCTAAAACACAGAAAATTATTTATTATGTTTTTACAAAAAAGAAAATCAAGTCAGATGTCACATGACCTAATTTAAAAAGCTTGTATTTACAAATGTTATATATAGAGCTCACAAAATAAATTATTAACAAGCTTTGCAGAATATCCCCAACCCCAGAGCGGTTTCTTCTACTGACATCGTCAGTGAGGTGCTAGGATAACAAGCATTAGATTAAAAATACCAGGACAAGCCCAACACTTTATCTAATGTATAACTGAAATTTTCAGACATCCATATGTCTTCCAATCCAGCTATCTAACTTAAATAGCTATATGGGACTGAAGTAAGTTCAAATACATCCTATATTAATAGTTTTAGCAATATAAAATCACCAAAGCCTTAATAGCAAAAAATAAAATGTCAAAAAAATCAAGTCAGATGTCACATGACCTAATTTAATAAGCTTGTATTTACAAATGTTATTCTGTAAGTTTTTATTATATATTCATTTATTTTGTTTAAACTTTCAAAATTATTTTTAGCTTTATAATTTTTATATTTGTGGGCGTGATTTAATACAAATTATTCATTGCTTTCATCAGTAAATTCTCCTGCTGGACAAAAATCTTTCCAATCGTCTCTCATAATTCAACAATGAAAATGAAGATAGTAATCACCAAATTTTCCAGTTTTTAAGTAGTGAGAACAGGAATGCATTTTCTATTCTTGTTTTACCTTTAGCCAAGATGATGGATACCCATTTTCTGATCAAGATTAGATACATTCATTTATCTCATACCCATTTCAATAAGGCTGCTTTATTATCTACAATAACATATATATAAGGGATTTGAACTCAGACTTTCACACAACCCTCAGCTCTCCATGCCATCTCATATTTCTGACCCACCTGATCATACACATGTTTAAAAGACAAATAATCACCAACATGCGTATTTCATGCTAAACCAGCAATCATCAGTTGTTCCAGATTACTATCTTCACACATATATACATTCAGTGCTCAGCTTTATATTAAGATAGCCACTCTTCATACCTTAATGGACAGGCTTCAAACTACTCCAACCCATAACTCTTCAGATTTACATTTCATTGAAAATCTGATGATAGAATGTTCAAAGCCCACGTTAGAGCCAAGGTTGTCATCCTACCCATGTTGACCATGTAGTCATTCTGATCCCTCATGTACTGGAGACTAATCCATTTGCATACATATGCGAGGGATGGGCAGACAGTTTTCACACTAATATAATTTCTATAGAGAAAATTAAAAAAACATTGTACTTTTAAGGGGAAAAAATATGTTCAAAAATAAACAAATTGCAAAGTAAAGTTTAATTAAAAAAGAAAACATCATATAGTCTTTAATATATTGTACCGAGACAAAGTCGGTACAGGTATATACGCACACACACGAGCAATGTAAACACTCTATATTTTTTCTTCTTTCACTTTCAACTTATGATAAAAAATAAATGTAGTTTTCTTTCAATGCGTTATAAAATACACTGTAAAATAAAATGTTAATATTTCTGATTAAATAGTTTAAGGCTTTCATACAATCTACTATAATAATATTCTCTAAAAAAAAATAAAATATAAAGTATTACTAATATGCCATTTTAAATCTCAATAAGTGATTTCTACTTGTATATACCGCGGGGGTAATTAAAAAGGGGTTTATTTTAAGTTATACTGTGGTGAAAGTTAAAAGCTTATAGAAGTGATTTTGAGATTAAATGCTCGACTTGTAAACTAATGTAAGTTATATTGTTCTCTTAAAACACGCACACATGTATGCATAAAAGGTGAATAAGTATGAATTTTTTCTAACTGAGATTGCAATGTGAGATTGCATAAACCTAAGATTGCCTCAAGCATATGGATTGAGTGGACATTACGTAGGACACGGACCCCAACGACAACTCAAAGAATATTGAACTCTGGGTGGAGATTCGATCCTCAGATAATAACCAACCCATATAAATATGAATCTAAATCTAAAAAAAGCCTTTTTACACTTTTTTATGCTTATGCTTATAGTTTTTTCCTAGATTCCTCCGGAAGCTATAACTAGAACTTTTTTTCTTTTTTTTTTTTATCCGGTTTATCCAATATGATCACTATGAAATTAACATTTAGAGCGTCGATCGTCATGATGGGATAAGAAACCCTTCAGTGATTGATCGACGCTCCGCTGCCAGAACATCTCCACAGCTATGAATGATCAACAACAGTACCGTCCGAACATAGTACTCCAATCAGTCCAAGGACGTTGTTCCGTTTAATATACAAGAATCGTCCAAACATACTACGCTGAACTTATGTGAAATGAATAACCATGTATAATGGAAACATCATCTACCAGGTTTGAACCCTCACCAAATTAGAAGCAGCAGAAGAATAAGCAAAATCCTAGGTAAACACTTTATTTTATAATGCTTCCATTCATTCTTTACGTAAACTTTAAAAGGCAATCTCATAACTAATTAAATTCGACTTTCGTAAATCAAAATATAAAATGATCCGTAATCCCTCATATTTAAATCTTATTATTTTAATCTCAACTTTCGTAAATAAAAATATCAGATGCTACATAGTTCCTCATATTTAAATCTTAGGACTTTTCCAGTTATGAACTTTGATCCTAATTATTATTTTTCTTTCGCAGATAGACTATAACACACACCTAATTTCAAAAATGTAAAAAAAGGAAATATATTTTATCATCCATGTTTATTATGCATAATATGTTCTTTTCTGTGCGAGTGCGAGAATGCACGTATGTGCATGCAAATAAAGCTATTAATCAATGTTTCATTTTTTTTTATATTCAATAAATTTTTTTTTATTTAAACAAGTCGAGCATTCCTCAAATCATTCTCTATAATTAAATATATATTTTTTTTGAAATTATTATTAAAATTAGCATTTATTCATGCAATTAATTATTTTACTTTTAAATTTGCCTTTCTTATTATTTTTTTGTTGTTTTGTTTATTTCTTTTAAATTTCATCGTGCCGTAAGTCACAATGTTTGCTTATTATGTGGTTAAGATAGGTTTAAGAGTTGGGAGGGCCTATTATTAATAAATATAAGTAAATGTCAATAGAGCTAGTATAAATAATTCTATTGGACTGTAGGATAAAAGGGGGGATGATATTATAAGCGTCTAATTGTTTATTCTAAAGATGCCTCAACCTAACATTCGTATTAGTTGTAAATAACCAATGATCCCGTCCAATGCTTGGACCGATCTGTTAGTCAACTGATCTTCTTATCCATTGGTTAATATTGTGTCATTTGCCAGAATAATAGTCTTGAAGGCAATTACATCGCGACCCTGAGTGACCCCTATTGGTCCATGCTGGGAGTTCGAGCTTATGGGCAGGGATTAGACTTCAAAATCGTTTTGATATGATGTAAGGTGATGCGAGAAATTAAATTGTGAATCAAATCATCGTATCTGGCACCCTCTTGTGTTGATAATGAACAACTATTGATATAAGAAAAAATAAATAAATCTTTACGCTGTATCATGTTTGTTTTGGAGCTCACAATCCCTTTTAGGAACGGTTTAATAGGGAGCCGGCGCATATAAAGGAAGGGGACGGTAGAATATACATGTAGATAAATAGTTAAAAATTGCACAATTTTAGATAATGAAATAAATAATATTTACTAAGGCTATAACCTCAAGAATATGTGCATAAAAATGCGATAGTAGGGACCTCTACAGGTCTTAACCACAAACTTACGTTTTGGAAGAAAAGAGGGGTCTATCTACAGTAATGTTTTTTTTTTAAATTACAAAGTTGCATTGGCTGAAAGTTTTCTACATTTGTTAATAATTTATATAACTTTTTTCTTATATATTAACAGTAAGTTAGTTTCTTAATAACTTTTTAAATTTTTTTTAAAAATAATTATCTGACTTTAGAAAATTGTGCATTATTGAATTTTACTTCATAATTAGCAATTTAAAAACACTATATGTAAGCATTGACCAATAAATGAATGAAAAGTTAAATATATTGTTGTGATTAATGTATTGATTGTCCAAATGACTAGTATAGATTAAGTTCGTAGACTACTGTATAATTCAGATTATGTCGTTTTTATCTAAATTTTCAGCACACTTAGCAAATTAAAATTGAAATATATATATATGTTTTTAAAATGTTTTTATTTGTTTTTAAAACTATTTCAGCTGTAACTACAGAAATTTATTATACTTTTCTTCTAAAGATAATTGGTAATGGTACAATATGCAAACATACACAGGCATATATATATATAAAAGTCAAAATAAGAGATAGATCACATGATCCTATCTCTTAAGCTTGTAAGTTATAAACAACAAGGATTGCCAATTCCTCAACAAGCTTTGTGATAAATGCTTAGCCAGAGCCATCACTTAAAATATCTCTGTCAGGAACCCCTCCCCCAAGCACGAAACCATGGTCAGGGTTTTGGAGGAGGGTTCCTGACAGAGATATTTTAAGTGCTGGCTCTGGCTAAGCATTTATCACAAAGCTTGTTGAGGAATTGGTAATCCTCATTGTTTATATATATTATAACTATATTTTAAAATGTTCTACAAACTATAAGACCAGGAAAGAGGAGAAAGGTATAGGTTGAGAGGGGCCAAACTAAGAACTAGACTCACATACAAAATTTTAATCATATATAAAAAGGAAAACACTTTACTAAAAAATTATATGTAAAGCTTAAGATTTATAAAGAGTTATCTATTCTATAAACAGAGCAAAACTCTCCATACAGTATTGCCACCTGTGCTAAACAGAGTAATCAATGGATGCCAGAAGGCTTGTGCATAAAATCCCTATCTAATGCCTACTCAGCACAGGTGGCAATACTGTATGGAGAGTTTTGCTCTGTTTATCAACAATTAATGTGCTAGTATAGGAAATGTGATCATGTGATGCTTGGTGGTTATCTATTCTACTAATATCACTAATAATAATAATCAAATACTATCTGATTTGCACATTTATGTGTAATTCTAATTATACTAAACTTTAATAACATAATCTCAGGGTATTTTTATAACTTTAGGCAAAATATATTATCTGTGTATATAATGGATAAATAATTATTCTAATAAAACTTTGTGTTTTATATTTAATAAGATTAGGAAGTTATTTTTCACTCTCAGGTTATATTTGTTTGGATCAACCATTTATCTCAGGGTAAAACAGGCAAAACTCTCCATGCAGTAGTGCCACTCAGTGCAAGCCAGAGTAATCAATGGATGCCAGAAGGCTTGTGCATAAAATCCCTATCTAGTGCCTACTCATCCAATATCTCAGAGTACTTAATAAATATAACGATTACCATTCTGAAAATAATTAATCTCAATAATTTTAAACTGATCTATTCTTAATATGATTAGATAGCAAAAGGATTTTATTGTATCCACTTATATTAAAATGGAAATGGTGGAAGTAAATTGAATAAAAATATTATTACTTCTTAATTAAAATAAAGTGTAATTGTGACAATATCTATTTATAAGACATATAGATGTTTATGATGATTTCCAATTAATATCAAGCAGCCATATAAAAATATATGTAACAATTATTTATAAAACTATTAAAAAAATAAATAAATGTAGTAATGATAGCAAGAAGTTCTCTGAAAATATTGTAAATCATATTGCACTGTTATAATCAACAAATACTTTCTATTTGTGTTATAAATATTTGAAAACCAGGCACTCTTCAATAATATTAGCATCAGCATGGGATTTGAATTTTCATCATCAGATTTTCAATGATATGAGTGGCTGAAAAGTTGGAGGTTGGAGTGTATTGAAACCTGTCCATGAAAGTATGAAGATTTGCTATCTTAATGTAAACTGAGCACTGATTATATATATATATATATATATATATATATGTGGGAGATGATAATCTGAACCAACTGATGAGTGCTGGTTTAGTATGAAATACTTATATTGGTGATTATTTATCTTTTCTACATGTGTGTGGTCATGTATATCGGTTGTATGAGATAGTGCGGAGAGTTGAAGGGGGCTTGAAAATCTGAGTTCAAATCCCCTATACTTATATTTATTTGTGTTATAAATAACTATATCAAAACCATGATGCAATAACAAAACACTTCATTGGAAAAGGTTTTATAGGGTTTATTTAAAAACTAAGTATTAACTGCAAATAAAATACAAGATTTGTTTTATTGCATCCTTAAGCATGTCTAATAATAATAAACACAATAGCAACAATCTCTTCTTATAGATATCAGACATATTGCTTAACTCTCTCATAAATGAGTACAGTATCTACCCAACTTATTATAATTTTTAAAATATGCAACTTTAATGAGACCTGGCCATAACAGGTGGGTAGCATGACATAATATACCCTTTTGAAACATATTAGAGCTAAAACTTCAACACCATATTGTTAGTATTTGAACTCAACTAAACAATAATATTTGTGATTAGCAATGACATGAGGATAATTCAATATACCATATACTCCTCATTAACTCACATGAGTATCTTTTGTGCAAAATAAGAAGTAGATAACTACTTAAAGGTTTATTCTAGATACATTTCATTATAAAAAAATCTGAGGTTGATTTAAGGGATCAATAAAATATATGAGGGATTAACTATTAACGTGGATTTTGCATATTTTACTTTGATTACTCTGGTTGGCACTGAGTGGCACTACTGTATGGAGAGTTTTACCTATTTTACCGTAGCTTAAAGTTTAACACAACTGATCTCCAATGCATATCAGAATTATGAACACACATTTGTACCTGATTTCACTGATGAACATTGTATTACCTGTGTCTTCTTATAAAATTTTCTTCTCAAATACATTTTTTATTAAACCATAGTAATAATAATAATTTTAAAATATTAAAATCATTAAACAAATTAACTAACTATATGAGATGTATAAAATTTATAATCAAGAGTCATTAAATAAATGTTTGGGAAAATTTCCCCAGGCACACTTTTTTCTAATCATATCAAAGTATTATTTGGCATTTTTATAAAGTGATAAATTCCCCAAAGATGCATTAAATACATTTAATCCAGATAATAGTATAATAATTTGTGGAGGCTGAGGATTTATAGCAGAAATTCATTAAAGTTGAGTCTCCAAAGTATTTAACAAATCAACAATTATTTATTCATATACCTGCATATATTGCTGTAGCAATTAATCCATTTAAAGAGGTGGTTCTCATACATTATAATGTCTCTAAGTATATTTATGAAGGTATAATATTGATGAATATAAATCCATTATCTTTTGGATTCCTGTAGTCACAATAATATCACACAAATATTAATTCATTGGTTTAATCTAGCACAAGAATATCCAAGATTTTAAGTAGCTCTCCACCAATATAATATGCACAATTTATTAAACTATTACTTCAAGTTAATTTTATAATGGTCATTTGTAGTTCAGGTCATTTTCACAAAAGATATCACCAAGTAACTCAGTAACCCCTTGACTCCATTTCGTTTATAAGACTTATCTATAGTTTTAGATCGTTTTCACAATATAACATTAAATCATATATGGTTCCATAAATTCTTATGAATTTTATACCATTCATTTGAAACTTTAAGTTGTTGTAGCCAATATAATTTCAAATAAGTGATTTTGATCTTTAAAAAAGAAATGAATAATTAGTGCAGTGTTATCACAAGCTGTAGAATTCCATACGCAATTTTAAAATTTTAAAGATGAATCAAAATATTTAAATTCCATTTCTTTAAATGCATTATTGAATGATAAACATTGTTAATAGTTTAATTTCTTCATTCAGAATGATAAACATCACATGATCACTATTTCTTATGCTTGCTATTAACTGTTATTAAAACAGGCAAAACTCTCTATACATATTGCCACTCAATGCAATCCAGATTAATCAATGGATGTCAGAAGGCTTGTGCATAAAATCCCCATCTAGTGTCTACTCATCCAATATCACAGACTAGTTTCTGGCTTGTGGATGGTGGGTCGCATTAGATCCTAAGATCTAGGTGCAGTGCTCTCAGATCCAAGGCTCCTCACTGATAAAAACCACAAGCCAGAAACTAGTATGGGGATATTGGATGAGTAGGCACTAGATGGAGATTTTATGCACAAGCCTTCTGGCTTGCACTGAGTGGCAATACATATAGAGAGTTTTGCCTGTTTTAATTCGAAATGATGTAGAGGAAACATTTGCTTCAAGGCAAACGTCACAAATGTCTAGTTTGTTTTTAGTCAGACATGCTATTAGTGAAAGATAACAAAATGACTAATTCCAGATTTAAATTTAATGTAGCTTAAACACACTATAATTAAAAAAACCAAGCAAATTTTGACTAATAGTTTGTATTTATAAGTTTTTGCCATGTGATTGGTAATTTCATAGTTTTTCCCCCAAAATATTTCACTTGGTTGCTAGGAAACAAGTAGGCAAGATCTGAAAGTTTCAAAAGTTTAAAGTACCATATTTAAGACTGATATACATTAAAGATCAGCCTTTTCAAGCTATTGTGCATGCACTTTTTATGAGTGTTAATAATAAATGAATACTTTCATTCCCAACACAAGATATAGTATTTATGAAAGAATAAAATGAATCCACTTATTCTTTCCAACCCAAATGCTTATATATGGGAAAATCTTAAGTACTGGAAATGAAAGCATGAGGATAGACCACTCACTTTAAATTACTGTTTACGATGTCTGAATGAATGACGTCAACAAAATTATCTAAAATTTACCAAACGTCACTCTCAAATGAAACTTAAACATATGTAAATAAGCATTTATTTTATAGCGCTATGTTTTGTATAAATTGTAATACATTAAAGATCAGCTTTTTCAAGCTATTATGCATGCGCTTTTTATGAGTGTTAATAATAAATGAATACTTTCATTCCCAACACAAGATATAGTATTTATGAAAGAATAAAATGAATCCACTTATTCTTTCCAACCCAAATGCTTAAGACTGATATATTTAAAATGAGATTTAAATTATTTTAAAAATTAAACTACCACATAATATTAATTAATAATAAAAATAAAACATACAATTTTTTTTATTTTACAAATAAATGATTTGCAATATCAAAATATTAAATTAAATGATTTCTATTTTATTTATTTTAAAGTTTTCATTTTTAATATTAATAAACCAATTTTATTTAACACTAAGAATAAATTCATTTCAGCATTTTACGATTATATCTTTGCAAATTGACTAGTTTGAAAACAAACTTTCATGTATGCACACACATGTGTATAAATATAATGTTAAAATTTGCTGTTACTTCATGTATTATTGATAGTACAGCTATCATCATCAAATTACAATGGTGTTAATATTATTTTAAATATTTTCTTTTATTGTAGTTAATATAACATCTATTTATGATGTGCAATTTTCTTTCTAGATTGACTTTATGTGCATTCAATACTAACCACACTTTTTTTTTTTTTTAAAAAAAATTGAGATGCATAATTTTGGGTCACTATAATTGATGAAAATCTGTATGGGAGACATTTTGATTAATTTTAATAATCTACTCTAATAGGTAATAGGTAACACATAAGAAATATTAATATCACTTCATTTTTTACAATAATAGTAATAAGCATCAATATTTTCTCTATTTAATAAGTAAATAAAAAAATTTAGTGTTCATAGTTATGATTATTGATGTATAGACATTAAGATATAGTGTTATTATATATATATATTGTAATCTTATTACTCAACTCCATTTGAAGTAGATTGATTGTCATTTGTAGTGTTTTAAAAAGATAAAAAAAATTATATATATATATAAATTCGAAGTGAATTACATTAATAGGCAATTGAAAAAAAAAAAGGAAAATATGATATATATATTTTCTTTTTTACATACGTCTGTTCAGAATATGTTATTTATATTTTCTTTACCTTATATATTATTTTGATATTATAAATTGGTTATAATGATTGATATTTCAGTGTGACATAATTTAAGACGTGGTTAATTGGTGCAATTGAAATTAATTATTTCAATAATTAAATTTTTCCTATAATTTCTCGTATTTAACTAAAATAAATGTAGTTTAAAATTTGGTATAGTTTTATATTGGTTTTATTAAAAGGATGAAATATAAAAATATGATTTATTGGATTTGAGATTGGTTTAAACTAGGTCTAGTTTAGTTTAATTAATTGATAAGTCGTAAATTCTCCAAAGTATTATATTTTTATTGTTGAATTGTCTCATGTTAAGATATGCAAATGAGAAAAATATTATTTTGGGGGCGGGAGAAGTCTGATTGATTATAAAACATAATGAAAAAAAAGTAAGGATGAAAAAACTTGTAAAATATCTTTAAAGAAAACGAATTGGTAATATTAATTTTATTGTTTAAAATTAAAGTGTGTTAATTTATTATGAATATCTAACAGCTCAAAATTTCTGTCCTAGGGGACATTTGCTCAGATTCTTTTCAATGTATGACTGGGAGAAACAATATTTCTCATTATTATAGAATACATATCAGTATTTAACAATACCAAGCAAATTAGAGTAAAGAAAAAGAAAATGGGATACGTATATTAAAGTTCTGGTTCAATTTCAAAGTGTTGTTAAATTCAAAAGGAATATTACTAATTTAATAATATTCTTTCATATTAATCTACGTCATGCTTCAGACCCTCATGTTGCTAGATAAATTCATTTACTCACTAGTTAAGGGAATTGTCAAAACCACCTTGAATATGGACAATGCTTATATTTAAGAGTAAAGTTATGGCTGGCAGAGAAGTTGCTAAATTATGTATTGTGCTTCAAACATCTTTCCTGCTTGGATAAACTCATTTATCAACTATTTGAGCAACTTATTAAAGCTTACCTGGATATATCAGTGATGTTTGAAATTAATCCTAAATCTCCAGTTATGAGTGAAATCATGAAATTATATATTGTATTTTGGGTATTCTTGTTGCTAAGATAGAATTATTCATTGAATGATTAGTGATATTTTTAAAGCTTATGGATATGTTAACAATGTTTATAATTTATTCAAGAATGTCAGCTATTAATGGAAATGTAAAATTATATTTATGAAAAAATACAAAGAATTGGCCTGAAATTACTTATAGTATTATCATGAAGTAAATCTTTATTTAAAATGGTGGTATATTGGATGATAAAGAAATCAAGAATGATCACTCTATTTTCAAGGATAATACTCTACAACTGTATAATTATATTAGGAGCTCTTTGGAGATTTGAAATATTTAGTGAGATTTGTGTTAAGTAATTTAGAGATGAGTAACTGGAGATATGTAAATATCTAAGCTTTTCCTAGGAATATTTATAATGCAATGGGAATATAGAAAATGATAATCAAGAACTTAATAATATTGGAACTATAAACACTGAATGTATTTTAAGCATTGAGTATTATTGTGGATATCTTGCACAAGATGGTGTGAAATTACTGGATGTTCAACCAACTCTCCTACTCTTTCTGATCAATAGGAATCAAGAATTTTTCAGTATCTTGTTAACATCATTAGCAGCTGCTTTTCTCACTGGGTATGTGGAAATGTACTTAAAAAATAATTCATAGGTGATGAGCAGAAATTTATATCTATGACATGAAGGTTCCATAAAATCAATTGCTAAAATCCTATTGAATTTCTTTGGTAAAATGGGTTGTCACTTTCCTGCATAGGATCTATTCAAGAATTTGTCATCAAACATACCTCATATGATTGTAGTCTGTTTAAGGTAAATGTAGAATGCCAGTAGAACAGTCTGTACTCTATGCACTCCATCTTCTTAGGATCATAATGTCCATAGTGATAGTTTATATATAAAATTAACCTTTTCCTTAGACAAAAGAAGATAAGGACTTTCCATGATTCATTATCACTAAGATCAATGTTATATATCAGTATACCATCTGACAAACTATAACATCATAATTTTCCATCAATTGCTAGTTCAGTAGCTCCTACTGACATTGATTTATCAGTTAAGAAAAATATGTTGTTTAATTTAGGATCATGTGATTGTAGATTGACCTAATGTTTCAAATCCTTTTCTACAGAATCATCCACTGCCAACATAATTGCAGTCAAAACAGGTCCTTTGTATTTATACACTGTTTCATACCCTTAACCAGATTTCTGCTAGAATGTCAAAGATATTATTCTTTCCTTGACAATATTACATGACATAATCAAACTGCTGTAGAAATAGGTTCCACCTATCAACAATTGAGAAACTCCAGACTTTTATTGTTCTGTTATCACCACTGTCTGAAACCCTAATAAAAATTGCTTAAGTTTAGAAAAATGCCCACATGACTGCCAAAGCTTTCTTTTCCATAGTCAAGAAATGCAGTTTGACATTCTTCAGTTGATGACACAAAAAATAAAAGACCAGAAACTTCTTGACTTCAGTCAACTGAAATAACACAACCTCAAATCCATGGCTACTACTATCAGTTTGTACGTAGATTGGTTGTTCAAAGTCAGGATAATGTAAAATTATCTTATCCAAGAATTTAGATTTGACCACATTCAACTCATCTTTATGAATGGGCAACCATTTCTACCTGACTTACTTTTTAAGTAACTGAGACATATGGATAGTATCTAAGGTAAAGTTGTTATAAAACAGTTATAGAAGTTATAGTCTGAGAAATGAACATAGTTGTTTCTTATTTTCATTCTGAAAATTGTTGTATGGAGAATTTTATCTGATTGAGATTTGATTCCTCCCACCACCACAAGATGTCCCAGGAAAACAATTTCTTCAATTTATATTTTCACAGTCAATGAAAGTTGTTCTTCTTTTCATATACAGTATATAATGTCCAAACCCCCCTCGCAAATGTTTCTTCAACAACATTCTCCATAACAAATATAACATCTACACTTTAAATAAGCATGCTAATTGAAGTTCAGATGTTATATTTGTTCACAGGGGGCATTGCTGAAAAAATATTTGAAAGAGTGAAAGCATATGACAGAGTAAATAGAAATAGATTATTGAGTAAGGTTAGCCAATTTGGGAATGAATGAAGCTTTAGTAAATACTATTAAGAAATTATATGAAAATAATTATTATACTTACCAGTTAGGGGATATAGAATCAGTTAAAGTTAAAAATGGAGTGGGATTAAGGCAAGGATGCCCTATGTCACCTATTTTGTTTTTGTTGTTTTTGAGTGAAATGGAGAAAGCAATAGAAAGACTAGGAAGAGGGGTAGAGATACCATTAATAGGTGGCAAGGGAGTATATATTTTGTCGGGTCTTTTTTTTGAAGATGATATTTTTTTGTGTGCAGAAAGAAGAGAAGATATGGAAATTATGTTGAGGACATGTGCAAGGGTGGGTAAAGAGATGGGGATTAAATTTAGTGAAGAAAAATCTTATATAATGATGGTTAATACTGGGGAAAGAGAAGATGTACAATTTTTATTGGGGGATATAAAGTTAAGGGTGGTGGATAGATATAGGTATTTGGGAATCATCTTATGTAATCAGGAAAATTGCTTGGATGAATGGGAAAAAAACTTGGTAAATGAAGCAAAGAAAAGAAAGGTTTGGTAAAGAAACTAACAGTATTTTCATATAATAAATATGATGTAGCTAGAATAGTATGGAAGGGAGTTGCAGTAGCAGGGTTAACATATGGTAATGATGCATTATGGGCTAGTAAAAGAGTTTTAGAAAGTGTGGTAAATGAAGCAAAGAAAAGAAAGGTTTGGTAAAGAAACTAACAGTATTTTCATATAATAAATATGATGTAGCTAGAATAGTATGGAAGGGAGTTGCAGTAGCAGGGTTAACATATGGTAATGATGCATTATGGTCTAGTAAAAGAGTTTTAGAATATTTAGAGAAAGTACAAAGGGAAGTAGGAAGACATGTATTAGATGCAGAGATGTGGACAGCAAAAGAGGCAATTCAAGGAGAAATGGGATGGTCAAGTTTTTATATAAGAGATGCAAAAAGTAAAATGAAAATGTTTGGTAGGTTGCAGTTTATGGATAGTAAAAGAATAGCAAAAATAGTGTTCGATTGGGTTATGACTAAAGGGCAGGCAACAAGATGGGTGAGAAAGGTAATGTGGTATGCAAAAGATTTGGATAAAGAATTTATATCAATATACTTGTATAAAAGACAGGATGATTGTGTTAGGAGGATTGTTGAGTGTTATAGTGGTAAGGAATGGGAGAAAAGAAGCATTAATAAAAAAAAAGGGAGTTGGAGAGATGGAGAACTAGTATGGAGGGTAAGAAGAGTTTAAATATATATAGAAGTAAACGGAATATTGCATGCGAGTTAATTTATGATAATAGTAAGGAAAGTAGTTTATTATTTAAGGCTCGAACGGGATCTTTAGCAACAAGAGAATATACATGTAAATGGAAAACCATGGATAATTTAATGTGCAAATTGTGTAAGGAAGGTATAGAAAATATTAGGCACCTGTTGATTGAATGTAAATGCTTGAAAGGAGAAAGGGTACAGATAATGAAGTTATGGGAGAATAGACATGAACAAAGTGACTATACAGAAAGTGAGTTATTAGTTTTTATGTTGGGTTTGCGAAGAGATAAGGGGGGTTTAGATATAAAGGCCATAGAGTTAACAAAGATTATGTTGTGGAAATGGGATGGGGCAGAATATGGGAAGACTTAAGAGTGGGGAATGGAGAATAAAATGGCTAACAGGTTTATCTATGGGCATAATTGCTGAGATATTCTTGACTTCATTTAAGGAGAAGCCAAAATATGCTTTTTTCAGATTTATCTTAATTTTCTGGTCTATCACATTCTCAGAGGAATAACTCAAGATGTTGCAGGTATTCTGACAAATTTCTCAAGGCAATGACATTATCATCTGAGTACATAACAAGCAGATCTTTCACATTCATCAGTCACAATCCAGTTGATGCAGCAGCTTAAGCTTGCTCTGATATTAATAAATTCAAAGAGTCTTTTTTGAAAGACATATGATATTCCTTTATATTTAAAAGAGATGAACTTGTCATGTGGATGCAAATAAAATTTTCAATAACTGGCAGTCAAATCCACAGTGGTAAATATTATTTTCCCTTTAAATTTGGATAAGAGCTCATGCATACCAGGTGGTACATCACATTCTGGGATTGTCCAGCGATTCAAGGATTGCATATCTAAAATGATGTGAGTTGACCCATCTTTCTTCTTAACAATAACAATAGATTATTTAATGCTGATTTGGACTGTTGTATAATAACCTATTCTACAATCTGGTTGACTTGGTTCTATATTTCCTTTTTTTACTGGTAGAATATGGAATAAAATTTGCATTGAAATGGATCACAGTTGATCAACCATATTTTATGGATATCTCCTTCAATAATCCCCAACTGCTTCAAAAACATACCCTTATACTGACACCTCAGTTGATATAGGACATCCTTTTTGATATCTGAATTGACAGATTCATCTAATTTCAACTTGATATCTAGTGCTTGTTTTGATGCAACTCAAGTATAAAGATTGGTGAAGAATATAAACATCTGAATTTAATTCATTCCTCTTGCTATATCATTTGCTTTTCAACATAGTCTTTAACACAACAATGTCTGTCAATAAAATCAGATTCCAAGACCATATTATGTATTAATCCTGCCATAATCAAGAATACATGTTCCATAGTTACAGAACTGAATCAGATCTGAAGCCATATCTGCTGGGGAATCAATTTGGCTTTATTTTCATTGGCCAATATGATATGAAAAGATTGCTTGATTGGTAAAGAAGAAATGAATGAATCCACTTCTTGAAACCTGTGGAACAATTCATCTGAAACACTTGGCTGCTTAAAGCTACAATTTTGATCTAGAAAAATAATAACCTCTGAGCAACTGCTAATCATCCAAATTGAATCCTAATGAATTCAATGCAGAGATGATTTTTGTAAATGCAGACTTGCCATTTTGAATTAGCTTTCTCTCTCTCTCTCTTTTAATAACCTCTGAGCAACTGCTAATCGTCCATAAGTGGTCTTATACAGCTAGACCCATATACGCACCAAGCATGAAGTGACGTATGTTACAAAATGGGAAATCGATAACAATTCTCTGAAAATATTGTTGATTAAATATAAATCTCTAAAGAATTATTAGAGGAAGTAGATTGAACCTAAAATTAGGTCAATCGAAGCCTTCCCTGTTAAATTATTTCACAATTGTCCGATTAACTATATGTTGACCATTTGGAGTCTTTACATACCTTTAAGAGCACCGAAATGTTTTACTTTGGCCTCTAGTGCCACCCCCATTCAAGACGATATTGTTTATTTTCCTTTTCTCTCCCGAGAGAGTGTGCAATAACTGGTCATTATCGAATATTAATAATTCAAGAAGTTCAGACTGGAATAAAGGAAACA
This sequence comes from Epiperipatus broadwayi, assembly GCA_028023455.1. Taxonomy (NCBI): domain Eukaryota; kingdom Metazoa; phylum Onychophora; class Udeonychophora; order Euonychophora; family Peripatidae; genus Epiperipatus; species Epiperipatus broadwayi. The sequence continues at coordinate 8,865,823 of JAQFVV010000004.1, forward strand.
ATCCAACTCCCCAGTAAGTTACCCCTATCTAGATCATTATGTGTTATTAAAATCCCAGGTTACTAAGTGAGTAAGCATTTGATTAAATAACTACAATCCTATCTGCTAACAAATCAATAAATACTTCAAAACCAAGTAAAGGAAACTGTAAACGATTTAACTATGAAATGTACTATTTATTATTCCCAGATTATTATATATTTCCCTCCACCAATTACATATAAAAACAAAAATAATTTAATCCAGTTCATATCTCACATAATGAAAATGTAATATTAATGAGATATCACCGGAGTAAATTGAAAATTCATTTACAGAAACAAATGCGTATATATAACAAAAAAAAAATATTAAAGGATTGCACAATGGGTGTGACCTATATCCCTTCTCCCACTCTAAAGTAATAATTCAAAAATCAAATGTATGCAGCAAATATCATATATATATATAATAAAATAAAAAAAAATAATTTAAATATAAAGGTCAATCTTGATAATATACGAGTACATAAAAACCCAGTAATTATTTATGTATCTAAGAAAAAAACTTTAATATTATAAAAATAGAGAAGATAAATATATATTTTTTTTATATATACACTCATCTGAACTTGTTCTTTCATTAAGTTCAACTTTCATGGACCACACGGCTACTTAACAGGGCAGATAGGGCTTCTTTTCACCAATACCCATATGAGTCTTATTTCCATCAGGGTCGGCTGTTTGTCCTATGGCATTTTCGGGTTTGATGGACGAACAGGTGGTGCACTGCAGCTAGAAGTCTACTCCATGATAGAGTAGTAAACTGGAACAAGCAATAAGGTCATCTTCTTGATTGTAGGGTCGGTGAATATAATTCTCACATAGATATATATATATATCACTTTCACGGCAGACTTATTATACACCTAGGCTATACTAATACTTGCTGGTAACTCAAGCTTAGGCTCAACACGTAGGTCAAATACGAATTTAAATTCTCCAAATCTCATTCTTCTTCTTTTTTTATCAAACAGATATGGGATTCATATTGTTGATAACTTTTCCAAAATCCCTTAATGATCCTCCCATGTTCGAAAAGCTAATTTCAAATTTCCTTTCTTTCTTTCTTTCTATTCTTTAGACCATCCAGATACAACTATAAATTTTGGCAAACACATATCGTTTTTCCTTTCTTTCTGCTTTGTTATCTTCTGCAAGCATATACCATTCCATTACTTAGACATGCAGGAGCCAACTTTTATTTAGCAAACATAGATCGTCCTATTTCTGGAACAAGCTGAAAACAAAGTTGTTTTTTTTTTAAACATCTGCCATCTGACTGCTTTGGCTAGCTAGGAACAACTGAACTCAATGCCCCAGTAAGTAGCACATATATGACCCAATTAGTACAATTGTAATACCCCCCTATGAACTATTTCATCAGCCAATAATAAGACTATACTTTTATATTATTTTACCTACATTCTTTCACTTTTTATGTATTAAAGTACGACTTTCTCTAATATTGGAATTTGTATAGCTTCCATATATTTATTAATTACACCACCCATTGTGCTTACATTCTTTTTAGATAAAATCGACTTTTTGATTTTATCTTTATCCACAATCAACCAGAACAAATTTCTTTCAATACAAAACATTTTTCTTTTGCTAAAAGTAGATTACAATTGACAAAAGGTTTTTTTCCTTTTTTTGGATAAATTAATATTAATTACCAACCATCTCATTCAAATAAATATAAATTTAAATTCTAAGAAGTACAAAATTTAAATTCTATTTAAACAATTTTTAGGAAAAAGAAAAAATACATTTCTATATACGTGTATCGGAACAGTTACAAGTGGTAATAAACTTAAATACAAAAAAACTGTTCCACACGTAAACAAATGTTACAAGCTTAGTTTTCCTTTTATGATATAGATTTGCTGTGTGAATAAAATTATTAACACATATACTGCATACACTTGTACTGTGGGTATAATAGGAATATAATATAGACCAAACCCATTTATTTATGTACTATATATAAGTACCTCCAAATTCACATCTAAATTATAAATTTAATAGATCTGTTAAAGTTACACTTTTAACCCTTTTCCCACCTCTTACGAGGGCTCTCGTCGACATTGGACATCACTCTTACTCTGCCAGTTCTTATGCTAAAATATTCGTTTGACAGATATTGATTAGGTTTTTAAAAGTTCTGTAAGATGGTGCCCTCTTCCGAATTATTTTACAAGTAAAAAATCAAAAAAAAAAACGCATTTAAACCTAAACAAAGAAAGAACATTGTCAGTGATTGGTTGTCAGCGAGCTCTCAGCCGAAAAAGACATTCTGATTGGCTGGAAAGAACAAAGAAACCACCTGATCAAAGAAAATAAAGAAAAACGCTGAGATTTTCATTTCGAATGCAATTTAAGTATTAAAAAAATATAATTTGAGAAATTAAACTAGTTTTTTAAAAAATATACCAAAAAAACAAAATTATTTTCGAAAAATGTTGAAGATTTTAGTAAAAATATTTAAGATTTAGCAAAAAGAAATCTTTACTTTTTGATATCGTAAAATTGAAAAAAAACATTTGCGTCAGCACTTTTTTGTTTAGACATTCGCTTTATATTTGCTGAAATTGAATATATTTTATAATAAATAAATAGCAATTTATTTTTGAAAGAACTTTCGTTCTCTTTCATAACCTGAAAAATTAGTAATATGCTTTTTATAAACGTATCTGAGTTGAATTTAATATTATAGGCGAATATGTTTTAACAATAGGCTTTGTCTTCAGTTTGTGAGTTGGCCAATTAAAAGATTTGATTTTTACCTCATACAACCAATAATATAATTAGCGGTTTAAGGGTTAATCTGATAAATTTTAGCTGTGCTGAATCTTCAGCAACAGCCATTTTGTGCATGGCCATTATGCACGGTTTGACACAATACCCCCTGCCCTGATGAGACTGTTTAAAAGGAAATCATTCTTTCTAATAGTCTTATTTAATTATTTATTCTCTTATCTAATTATTTACATTTTAAATTAAACATTTATATATTATAAGTTTAACATGTACGTTATGCCAATTTTGAATTAATCGCTATCTTCCCATAGGGTTTTAAAGACCGAGCATTATATGTGCCCTTAATCCCTTGTTCTGTTCTCACCCAGAAAGCATTGTCCCCACAGCAATCTACAATTTCAAAAGGACCTTCATAGAGATTGCAAAATTTTTTAAATTTGAACTTCCCTTGATCACTACCATGGGGCATCCTAACCATGACTTTATCTCCTATTTGGAAACTATACTTAGGGGTTCCCTTCCATTTTTTACGCCTAGTGCTCATTCATTGCATTTGGGCCTTAGCTTGTCTTTTATCAAGATCCCGGTCGATGGCTCTCATTTGGCTCCCTGGAAGATTAGTTTTAAACAGTTTTGGAAGGTGTTTTCCAAAGTGTAATTGCATGGGAGTAAACCCGGTGGATTCATTTAGAGACCAGTTAATATAATTTAGTGTCTGAGTTAATTGTTTAACCCACCCCCTATGGTTTGTATGGAAGAGTCTACCCAATTCCTGCATGACTCGTTCACAGGGGTTACTCTGGGGATTTTGGATTGGTGTTAACAGGGTTGTGATACCTCATTTGGAGACCCATCGGTTCCATTCTTCAGACACAAAAGGGGTTCCATGATCTGAGAGTATTGCCTTTGGCTTCCCCACTTTTGGAAAATGTAAAGTGTCTAATACCTTAGTAACTTCTCGAGTGGTGGTGCATGACAAAGGGTAAGCGGCCACCCATTTCGAAAACAAATTGTATGTAACAAGTAGGTATTTCTTTTTGTTGGATGGTGGCAAGGGGCCATAAAAATCTATTGCCATAATTTCATTTGGTCATCGGGTATGATTGATGTCATCGGGCTGACGTATGTTGGATTTTGTGGTTTCGTACGCTGACATACTTCACATTGATTTAGTTCAGTGATAATATCCTGGTGCACCCCTGGCCAGTAAAACCAATGTCTTAAGCAATACTCGGTTTTTGGTGTTCCATAATGGCCATACAACTGATGCATGTAACTTATGAGGGACTGTCTCATTTTTGGAGGTATCATGGCCTTCCATTCATCCTTGCCTTTTTGGAGTTGATAATATAACACTCCTCCTTCAACTTTATATCTGTCCCTTATCTCTTTTGAAACAGTTCTTCCCAATTTCTCCTGGCATTCTGTCCAAATGCGATTTATATAGCTGTCTTCTTGTTGCCTCTTAGCTAGATGGCTTAATTCTTTTTCTATATCTTCATCTTTTCCCTTTATCATGATATGTTTGCTCCAGACTGAGGTGTTTAGGGGTTTGTGCAGGGACAGGATGACAACTGAGGATGTCCACAACCATGTTTTCTGCCCCTTTGCAGTATCTCATGGTGTAGTTAAATTCCTAAAGGAATAAACTCCACCAGACCAACCTGCTATTAGTAAGATAGCTGTGGTTTAGAAACTCAAGACTTTTATGGTCAGTTATCACCACCACTTGAAAGCCTAACAACATGGGGCAAAACTTTTGGAAAGCCCATACAATGGTAAGGGCCTCAATGACAGTATAATTAAGTTCTGGTCCCTTTCACAAGCGGCCTATAAAATATAATACCCCTGTTCATCCATCAGGTTGAATTTGGGACAGAGTGACCCCAAGCCCATATCTGTTACTATTGGTCTGGAGTATGAATGGTTTATCATAATCAGGATAATCCAACACCACCTGTTTTAAAAAACTTTGCTTTACTCGATAAAAGCTTCTTCCTGTTCAGTGGTCCACTTCCATCAGACCTCTTTTCTGATCAATCTGAGCAATGGTTCCATTTGGCCAATGAAATTCTCACAAAATCTGTTATAAAAGTTACAGAGTCCCAAAAATGACCGTATATGTTTCTTTGTCTGAGGTCTAGGGAAATCTGTAATCGCTGTTATTTTATCTGGATGAGGCTTGACTTCTGACTCGCCTACCAAATGACCCAGAAATTCGATTTCATCGGAAGCCACTTTACTCTTCTTTAAATTTATCTTGATATCTTTGTCTGAGGTCTAGGGAAATCTGTAATCGTAGTTATTTTATCTGGATGAGGCTTGACTTCTGACTCGCCTACCAAATGACCCAGAAATTCGATTTCATCGGAAGCCACTTTACTCTTCTTTAAATTTATCTTGATATCTTTTTCTTTTCATTCCCTAAAAAACTGTTCCAACTGCTGGAGATGCTCTTCCATAGATGCAGATGCTATAACTACAACATCTACATACATTGTAATTTTCTTGATATCAGATGATAGGACACAATCTAGGCACTGCAGCAGCCCAGCACCACTGTTGATCAGTCCAAAGAGCATATGATTAAACTTGTATGAAGATCCCCCATACCTGAAGGCAGTATACTGGCAATCATTCAGGTGGAGTTCTATCTGCCAGTAACTGGAAGTTAAATCGAATGTAGAGAATATTTTCCCTTCAAATTTTCCTAGTAACTCTTGTATCGGAGGTGGGATTATACAGTCTGGTATAAACACCTTATTGAGCTGATGGGCATCCAAACACAACCTTACTGACCCATCTTTTTTTCTAACCACCACCAAAGGGTTGCAATAAGGAGATGGAATATTTACTAATTATGCCCCTATTCAACATCTGCTCTAACTGTTTCTCCACTTCTTTTTTAAATTGATTTGGGACTGGGTATGACCATGCTTGAAACGGTTCCCCTGGCTTCAGTTTGATTCTCTGTTGATATTTTCTGATCTTCCTGGTCTGTCCAAAAAAATTTCATGATACTCTTGGAATATCTCTTGGAGTTTTTTGCTGTCCCCATTAGATGCTGTCTTTACCACACTCGTTTTTTTTTTGCCATCAAATCTAAAATAGATTGATTTGTACAACAAGTTTCCCTGAAGTTAGGCAACTGAGGTGGAAAGAATTTAATATCACCTCCCTGGTAGCTCATTATTCCCTTTTTGTAATTTTACAATACACTGGTTCTTATACAAGAAATCCGACTCTGATATGACCTCATGAATTAGACTACCCATAATTAAAAATATATGATAAACTGTCCTCCCACTTATAAGCAATTCTAACCATATTTGCATAGGTATAAGGTTTGCTTTTCAGTTATTTGCAAGGGTGATTTGTGTTGCCTTTAAAGGTAAGGTCTCTATTTGTGAGTTTACTGATAAAATTCTCTGGTATAATTCCTCAGATATCACTGATATCTGGCCACCAGAGTCTAACATTGCAATGACCCCATTTCCCTCAATTTCTAAAGGTATTTTTGGACAACTCTGCAGTGCATATTCTGGTACTTTATCTTCCCAAGAACAGACCAAATTTGACATTTCCTTTTCGATGAGGTGTTTACGCGCCCACTCTTTACATTCCAATGCTGGGATGTACCTTTACTATTTTCTTGCATCTCTTCTACCACTCCATCTTGCTCTCTCCCATCTATGGTGTCTAGTAACCTTTTTGATGAGGTGTTTACATGGCCCACTCTTTACATTCCAATGCTGGGATGTACCTTTTACTATTTTCTTGCATCTCTTCTACCACTCCATCTTGTTCTCTCCCATCTATGGTGTCTAGTAAGCTACTTGTTCAACTGATTTTGCTCCAGTCAGTATTAACATCTGTGCAACATGAGAAGGCAAATTTATGTCGGATAATCCTAATGATTCGGTCCTTTGACATATTACATGCATTTAAGTCCATAGTCTTGCTACTTGTCTGCAGAAAAACTGAGAAATTTTCATTTATACCATTTTCGTATTTCTCCTGCATAATTTGATACAGGATGGTCTCCTGACACTCTGCGCTCCAGAAATCTTTAATAATCCTGCCCTTATATTGATTGAAGGTTGGATGGTAGTGAAATAAAGAGTCCCACCAAGCTAATGCAGCTCCAGTAAGATGAGCGCTGGCAATAGCCAATTTACTGATTTCATTAACTTTATTTATACGCAAAGTAATTCTCCAGACTTTGAGCCACTGGAGCCTCCCCTGTTTTTCCTTTGAATATACTTTGCGTAATTCTCCAGACTTCTTATATGAGCCACTGGAGCCTCCCCTGTTTTTCCTTCGAATATACGGATTTTTAAAAATTGGTTTATATTTGGTTGTGGCAGCTGATCACTTCTATCGGTCTTGATAATATCAAGATTATCTCCACTATTTGTAATATGGTTGTCTAGTTCCTTTTTTTCTGTGTTTTGCTTCATTGACTGTCTATCTATGTTATTTGCTTCTATGTCATCCCCCTTATTTTGATTAGATTTATCATGTTTCATTTTCCAATTTTTGAAATTTTAACTCTATTTTCCATAACGCTTCACTTCATGCATCCTCTATTTTCTGAATGATCTCTTTCTCTTGTTTAGCCTTCTCTGTTCTCCATTTTTTTAATTCTTCTGAAATTTTAGTCACTTCATTTTTCACAAGGTTTGCAAATTCTTCCATCATGTCTTTTTCCTGTTCTCGTAAGCATTTATCGGCTTAATTTGTTTAACTTTTTAAAAGTCAAAGTATTCTATCTTTACACTAACGTTTATTAACTCAATTCCCAAAAAACTATTTTATTTAATTTCGTATAATAAATATGCAGTACACCGTGCCTTACATTATCCCCTACTTATCGCCCTTTTCTTCCAGCATGATTTCCCTGATTTCTATAAACAATTTGCTCTCACGTGTAATAATATAAAAAAAATTTCAAATGCCCCACTCTACTTATATGCCCTAACAATGACAGAATTATTCCTCTAACTTCTGTTAATACATTTATTTTGTTCACGATAATAAACTCTTGCTCGAAAAAAAATCTTTTAACTAAATAATTAAAACCGTATATTATTTACACAATGCCCTCTTTTTTACTTTTACTTAAACTTAGTTCTTCAGTAGGTTTTAATATAATGGAAATAATATGATTTTTTCCACTAAACATTTCTTTTATATTTACGTTACTTTTCTTTTATTAAGAAAAGAAAATCAATAGATTTTTGTAAACACTATAATATTGGTTTGTGACTATCATGTGTGGCTATTTACTGTTTCTCTATTATTTTATTTTTTTACTCTAAACTTCCGTTCATTTATTTATTTTGGTCCACGCTAAAAAATTTTATTTCAAACATTCTTTCAACTAATTATTAAAATCCTATCTCCTTTACAAATATCCTTTTCTTAACTTATCCCTCCTAAATTGGTTTTGAAACCACGAAAATATAGTAGAGATTTCCGCTAATACTATCTTTTTTTAATAGTAATCTAGATCATCCTTAACACGTTGGGTGCTATTTCTGTGCCAATTTGAAATCCACAGCTAGACCCATATACGCACCAAGCATGAAGTGACGTATGTTACAAAATGGGAAATCGATAACAATTCTCTGAAAATATTGTTGATTAAATATAAATCTCTAAAGAATTATTAGAGGAAGTAGATTGAACCTAAAATTATGTCAATCGAAGCCTTCCCTGTTAAATTATTTCACAATTGTCCGATTAACTATACGTTGACCATTTGGAGTCATTACACACCTTTAAGAGCACTGAAATGTTTTACTTTGGCCTCTAGTGCCACCCCTGTTCAAGATGATATTGTTTATTTTCCTTTTCTCTCCCGAGAGAGTGTGCAATGACTGATCATTATCGAATATTAATAATTCAAGTAGTTTGGACTGGAATAAAGGAAACAATCCAACTCCCCGGTAAGTTACCCCTATCTAGCTCATTATGTGTTCTTTAAATCTCAGGTTACGAAGTGAGTTAGCATTTTGATTAAATAACTACAATCCTATCTACTAACAAATCAATAAATACTTCAAAACCAAGTAAAGGAAACTGTAAATGATTTAACTATGAAATGTACTATTTATTATTCCCAGATTATTATATATTTCCCTCCACCAATTCCATATAAAAACAAAAATAATTTAATCTAGTTCATATCTCACATAATGAAAATGTAATATTAATGAGATATCACCGGAGTAAATTGAAAATTCATTTACAGAAACAAATGCGTATATATAACAAAAAAAAATATTTAAAGGATTGCACAATGGGTATGACCTATATCCCTTCTCCCACTCTAAAGTAATAATTCAAAAATCAAATATATGCAGCAAATATCATATATATAATAAAATTAAAAAAATAATTTAAATATAAAGGTCAATCTTGATAATATACAAGTACATAAAAACCCAGTAATTATTTATATATCTAGTAATTTATTTATATATCTAAGAAAAAAAACTTTAATATTATAAAAATAGAGAAGATAAATATATTTTTTTTTTATATACACTCATCCGAACTTGTTCTTTTATTAAGTTGAACTTTCATGGACCACACGGATACTTAACAGGGCAGATAGGGCTTTCTTTCACCAATACACGTATGAGTCTTATTTCCATCAGGGTCGGCTGTTTCTCCTATGGCATTTTCAGGTTTGATGGACGAACAGGTGGTGCACTGCGACTAGAAGTCTATTCCATGATAGAGTAGTAAACTGGAATAAGCAATAAGGTCATCTTCTTGATTGTAGGGTCGGTGAATATAAATCTCACATAGATATATATATATATCGCTTTCACAGCAGACTTATTATACACCTAGGCTATACTAATACTTGCTGGTAACTCAAGCTTAGGCTCAACACGTAGGTCAAATATGAATTTAAATTCTCCAAATATGATTCTTCTTTTTTTTTTTTTATTAAACGGATATGGGATTCATATTGTTGATAACTTTTCTAAAATCCCTTAATGATCCTCCCATGTTCGAAAAGCTAATTTCAAATTTCCTTTCTTTCTATTCTTTAGACCATCCAGATACAACTATAAATTTCGGCAAACACATATCGTTTCTCCTTTCTTTCTGCTTTGTTATCTTCTGCAAGCATATACCATTCCATTACTTAGACATGCTGGAGCCAACTTTTATTTAGCAAACATAGATCGTCCTATTTCTGGACCAAGCTGGAAACAAAGTTTTTTTTTTTAAACATCTGCCGTCTGACTGCTTTGGCTCGCTAGGAACAACTGAACTCAATGCCCCCAGTAAGTAGCACATATATGACCCAATTAGTACAATTGTAATACCCCCCTATGAACTATTTCATCAGCCAATAATAAGACTATACTTTTATATTATTTTACCTACATTCTTTCACTTTTTATGTATTAAAGTACGACTTTCTCTAATATTGGAATTTGTATAGCTTCCATATATTTATTAATTACACCACCCATTGTGCTTACATTCTTTTTAGATAAAATCGACTTTTTGATTTTATGTATTAAAGTACGACTTTCTCTAATATTGGAATTTGTATAGCTTCCATATATTTATTAATTACACCACCCATTGTGCTTACATTCTTTTTAGATAAAATCGACTTTTTGATTTTATCTTTATCCACAATCAACCAGAACAAATTTCTTTCAATACAAAACATTTTTCTTTTGCTAAAAGTAGATTACAATTGACAAAAGTTTTTTTGTTTTTTTTGGATAAATTAATATTAATTACCAACCATCTCATTCAAATAAATATAAAATTTAAATTCTAAGAAGTACAAAATTTAAATTCTATTTAAACAATTTTTAGGAAAAAGAAAAAATACATTTCTATATACGTGTATCGGAACAGTTACAAGTGGTAATAAACTTAAATACAAAAAAACTGTTCCACACGTAAACAAATGTAACAGCTTAGTTTTCCTTTTATGATATAGATTTGCTGTGCGAATAAAATTATTAACACATATACTGCATACACTTGTACTGTGGGTATAATAGGAATATAACATAGACCAAACCCATTTATTTATGTACTATATATAAGTACCTCCAAATACACATCTAAATTATAAATTTAATAGATCTGTTAAAATTACACTTTTAATCTGATAAATTTTAGCTGTGCTGAATCTTCAGCAACAGCCATTTTGTGCATGGCCATTATGCACGGTCTGGCACAATATATATATATTATGTTCTTCATTGGTATTTGAATATCAGAATACATTGCTAAAAAGGTTTAATAGGGCTAAATGCCTGCCCTTTCTGATGCCTCGCCACTAAGATTAATATCACATGCATTTGGAAAATAAGTCATCAGTATTCTGCAAGAATCCATGCATAAATTCTAGTGATAAGCTTTTTTTACCAAAATTTATTTTTTAAAAAACGTAGGAGAAAGTTCAGGAAATAAACATTATATTGGTGATTAGTTATCTTTTCAACATGTGTGTGATCATGTGGGTCAGCAATATGAGATTGCACTGAGAGTAGTGGGTCATGTGAAAGTCTGAGTTCGAATCCCGCTTATATTACATATATAAAAATGCAGGTTTAAGCCTGTGCAATGTATTAATTTATATAAAGTGTATAAAAGGTTTTCCCATTCCTCACATATGTATGTATAAATGGATTATTCTCCTATACATGAGGGGTCGGAATGACTAATATGCCAACATGGGTAGGATGACAACCTTGGCACTAACAAGGGCTTTGAACATTCCATCATCAGATTTTCAAAGAAATGGAAGGCTGAAAAGTTGTGAGTTGGAATAGTTTGAAGCCTGTCCATTAAAGTATGAAGATTGGCTATCTTAACATAAAAAGAGCTGAGCACTGATTATATATATGTGTGAGGATAGTAATCTAGACCAATTGATGATTGCTGGTTTAGCATGAAATACATATATTGGTGATTATTTATCTTTTCAACATATGTGTGATCAGGTGGGTCAGTAATATGAGATGGCACTGAAATTAAAAATAATATAAATAAATAATCTTAATATGATTTCCTATTAATTCACAAAACTCTCACATTTTAATAATCTCACTTTAAATTGCATATGTCCCTGTAGGACATGTATTTAATAATTATAATAAATATAAATCTTGTAATCCTTGTAACATGATGAATTTGGAAGATCTATAAATTTTAGAGCCATATAAATAAAATGTAAAATATTTTAGCGAAGTTTTAAAAAGCACATCAGTTATGTAAACTAGACATATTACCACTATCAGCACATTAAAAATACTTTGATATTATCAAGAGGACAAATAAAAGCATGTTTTACATCATGTATAACCATAAAAATATTTCATAAAGCCAGAATAAATATATGGTTGTCATTATACATGACTTTATAACAGTTCAAGAGCAAAAATAAAGGCATGGCTGACATCACACATGATTTTAATAAAAGCCCATTGAGATAAAAATAAGGAGAGTTAAAAGAAAAGTAAAAGTGAAATGATGGTATAAACTTATAACTTACACAAGAGTGCAATAAAGAATTAGATTTTTGTCTCTAATCTTAAAATATAGGAATAAACCATCAAAAGGGCTTAAGTACATATGGGAGTGTATACTAAATATCACAAAAGCTCACTAACATCATAAAACAATATGTAAAATAAAAATAATGCTACTATCTCACCTAATGACAATGAATAAATAATGTGCAATGTAAAACTGATAAAATATAGCAATAATAGCAAACACAGATTGACATATAAATTTGGGGCGAAACAATTTAATAAAAAAAATATTCATCTGCTACATGAATTCTTTTATTCATTCATTCATATTTTAAATAATTCTATATGGGATTAATATAATAATCTAAAAATATTTCCAATAACAGTGATAGTCTGAGAACTAACACGAGAAACTTATTAAAATCATACATAAATAATATATAGGAAAAATCATGGACATAATGCATAAATAAGCACATTTTAAAACTAAATATTTATACCCTTTTACCAATTAATAAATAAATTGTCCTTAAATCTTGATTTTCCATACCATCTGACATCACAACAGTTTCTAATAAAGAGCCTTGGACATGCAGAAGGTTTTGTAGAATATTCAGATAATATTGAATATTAAATATTAGCCAAATAATCAATTAAAATTCTCAAAAAGTAGTAGAAACTCTTAACAAAATTATAATTACATTCCAATTATTAAAAAAGTGTACAACTTTACTGAAATAAGTAAATTCTAGAATGGCTAAATTAATACTTTAGGTATCAAAAATGTTTCCAATATTAAACTTATGATTATTAAATTATCAACTCATGAAAAGGACATATAATATAAATATAGTTTATAGGATAACTATTTTTAGTTTAAAAACTTTAATCCATATGGCATTTACATTTTAACTTCTGATTACTATGGAAATCTGGATCATTATAAGATGAATGAATTCTTGAGTATAATATTTATTATCAATAGAGATTTGTTGATTCACTATAACTCTAAAAATTTGAATTATATTAAGTAATGACTTATTTTATAATTTTGAATCCATTTACTTTATGCTAGCAAAAAAATCTTACAATATTTTTAATTTTTTCCAGAAGGATATTACATTCCAGATTATTTGAGTAACACTTTCATATTTACATACTAATTATTTCATATTATTAGTTTATTTTAATTAAATGATAATAAACATATTTAAAAGTTTATATTGTTACCCTAAAAAAAAAAGTTATATATGATTTTACTGTGTATAATAAAGTTATTTTTGAATAAATAAATGTATAATATATATACAGATGCATAAAGGAGTTTACTATTAAATGAAAGGTGAGACTTTGATCTTCTTTGAGGCCTTAAAAAATGGAGCAATACAAATCCATAATAACCACTCCATATATTCTCATTATTATAACTGTTTATAGTAATTTAACATGAATGAGGGGCTTATCAACAACAACTAGTCAGAGTGATGAGTTTACTGGTGCAAATAATTTTTTTTGGAGGCAGGAAGAAGAATGTGCATGTGAGTAAACTATATTGACAATTATGACAGACAAAACTATGTAAGAGTCATTATTTTTGGAAGGCTGCAAAGTCTCAATCACGTTAATAATTAGTGGCCAAAGATAGAGGGTGCTAGGAATCCCCTGATTATGAATTCAAGTGTCACTTTTTGGTGACTTTTTATTTAGATATCTACCAAAAACAGATCACATTCATGTGAAGGAAATTTGTATGAACTAAAAGAAGAATTATCTAATATTAAATGAACCATTGCTGGACTTTGTGAAGGTAGAATAAATGGCAATGAAACAATTACTTTAAAATGTACATGTATACTTTAATACAAAGGCATATATATTAAAAGCACAAGTGGCATACAAACTGGAAGACAACATTGGGAAATTGATAGTATATTAGAAAGAATAGCAAAATTATTTATTCAAATTAATGAAAGATATCAAATGGAAATAGTTCACACTTATTCTCCAACAAGTCTCATGAACGTTCAAAATATCTTTGATCAGTGCAAATAATATTTTAAAATTATCATGGGAGACTTTAGTGCTAGAATTTGTAAGCAATTAATAGGTAAAAGTATTAAAGGTAAATTCAGTTATGGATAGAATGAAAAAAAATACAGACTTTTAGAGTCCATGAAAAAAAAACTGGTTACAATGACTTGTTTCTTTGAGAAAAAATATTAAACAGAAATGGTCATGGAAGTTTCCAAATGCAGATACAACACAATTGGATTGTATATTGATTAATAGCAAATATGTATTTCAAAAGTTTAATATCATTATAAGATTCAATACAGGAAGTGATCGTGGATTTGTGAAATGTACGGGCTGTCTTAATGCAAAACTCAAAATATGAAAACTATTTAAGAAGACAATATTATTAGTTGATATTCTTAATTTTCAAAAACACTTCAATGAATTCAAATCAGAACATGCAAATCGTTTTAAATTATTAACCAATTCTGAAGATGATCAAGACATTAGTGAATACTTGATTAAGAAGTGCAATGAAAATGCTTGTTCAAAAAAGTAGCAATTTAACTGTAAATTGTTCTGACAATTTATGAAAAAAAAAGAATATGAAAATCATTAAAAATGACCCATTAATAAGAATTTAATATGTAGAGTTTTGTCAAATAGTACAGAAAAAGAGTCAATAATGTCATAAGAAAATATAATAATGAATTGGTAAAAAAATTATAGAAAAGAATAAAAGTCTCAAAAGTGTAAATAGAAAAGTAACACCGTGAGATGTGTTTTCTTGAAGGTTTGTGATAATGGTGTTTTGGTTGTATTTTTCTATTGGACTATTTCCATCATCTAATATGAGTATCGAACATCTTTAGAAAAATTTAACTTTATTTAAATATTCCAAATACATTCAATTGTTTGTCTTGTTATTACTAACAGTTGAATGTATTTGGAATATTTAAATAAAGTTAATTTTTTCTAAAGATGTTCATTACTGATATTAGATGGTGGAAATAGTCCAATATAAAAATGCATCATGAAATATGTTGAAATATTTTATAAAAAATTATATAGCAATAAAGAAAAATAAAACATAATATCCTCTCAATTAATACATTTTATAAATTGCTAAGTATTTTAAATAAAGAGATGAGACATCCAATGAAATTTACGAAGAAAAGAAAAGCTCCAGTAAATGTTGAAATTATTATTCATATTTTAATAAGCTAACAGATTATACTTTGTGGCTAATTGTTCTAAATGAACATATATAAAATGCGCTAACACGCACATGCACACAAAGCTAAAAACAAATAAAGAAAAGTATATATTATTTTATCGTTCCTAATCAATTTCTTATATTTTTACAAAACGGCTATGAATATGAGGGCTTTGACCCTTGAAAGCGCTGAGCCATTTGATTAAATATATATATTAAAATAAAATAATATATACTTTTCTTTATTTGTTTTTAGCTTTGTGTGCTTGTGCGTGTTAGCGCATTTTATATATATTCATATTTTAAAAGAAGCAAATGAAGAAGGGGATAATTTTTTGAATGTTATATATTAAATGTCAAATTGACAAAGAAGAACTAGATGGTTGAAAGAATGCAATAGTAATGTTTATATTTAAGGAAAAAGATTAAAAAAAAAGATATTAAAAAATACAGATTTATCAGTCTTTTAAAAGTTCTATGCTAAATCTTTACCAACAGAATTATGAGTCATCTATAGCAAACATTGAAATCTAAATAAACTAATGTATAAACTGGATTTGAAAATGGTTTTAGCAAGAAAGATCACATCTGTGTAATAAGAGAAATTATAAAAATGACCAAGGACAATGAGTTACTATTATAATTTGCATTTATAATTTTTAAAATATTACAAATGTTGTAGAGTACCATAATAAAAAGTGTTTTAAAAAGGCATTAACAATCTTACTTTTTTACTTTATATTTTTAAAAATAAAACATTGGTGAATAAAATCAAATTGTAATGATGGATACTTTTGTTTTTATATAATTATTATGCAAATATAAATTATGAAAATTTAACAAGTTTTTATTGATTGCTAACAACAGAAGAATTCTCATAACTACTTTCTATGAAGCAACATTCTTGTAGTTATTGTTTGGATCTTTTGAAATTGATTTTGGCTGAAGATTTTAGGCCTTTCCAGATTTTTTAAAAGTAATGAATCAATAAAGTTTTTGCTATCAAAAAGAATGTAAAACTGATAAAATATTGCTGCAGATAGCCTCAGAAGAGTGAAGGGTACTTGAATCAGTACCCTTTCCAAAAATCTCCAAGTAAAGTATTTTGTATTTATTTAATATCATCGTTAAATTCTAAATATCAAATTCTTGTACTATTTTTCAGTTAATAATATCTAGATAGTTACTTGCAAATTGCACATTATGCAAACAAGTGAATCTCAATTTCAAGAGAGTTATACAGATGAGCATTTTTGGGAACCTTTGAATCCCATATTCATACCCTATCTTAAAAGTGTTGGTTTGAGTTGTGATTATTAAAAGACCAGTAGTAATTTATCTAAAGGTTCCTGAAAGTGTTCAGCCATATAATTCTCTTGAAATTGAGCTTCACTCGTTTGCGTAACACGCAATTTGTAACTTACTACTCAAAGGTGAAATATAAACAAGAATTTTATTTTCATATCTAGATATTCATTTCTGACTAATCTGGATGAGTAAATGAGTTGACTAATCTGAAAAAATACCTAAACCTGCTTGGAATGTAAAAAAAATTCCATGTTTTACTTAGCTTGAATTGAATTCCAAAATGATAGCAATAACAGAAGAGAATATTGTCAGTATGCTATGAGGTCATTTATATGATGACTGAACAGTAAAAAAAAACAGATTAAATTAAAAATTCCAATAAAAAAATGGCCTTACTTTCAATGCTCATAAATTATTTAATTGTCTAATCACTTAGTTAGTTGTGAAACATTCAAAACGAAAATTAAACCAAAATTATGGGAAAGTAAATATTATTCTATTTATATCTTAATATTTTTCTAGTAACTATTAATAACTTCTCCAAGATTTGACATTTCCATTTTATAAGATTAATGCTATCTAGCTCTATAGTGTATACTGCAAAGATAAATGACATACTTTGAAGCTCAATTTTCATGGAATTTTGTTTTAAAACAGTCACTTTTAATGCTCAAATTTTTCATAAACTTCTTTCAATTCTGTTTTTAATGTTATATGGCATAATATTTCTGTAAAAGAACAACTTTTGCATCATTTATTTAATATAAGTTAGCAATTATCAACAGTGAAAATTCAAATGATTTGTCTACATTTCTGTCTTAAAAAAAATCAACAATCCTATTAGCTCAATTCAATAAATTGCTATTCTTAACTTTTTTTTCTGATTTATTCAAACTACCATTTACTACATCTATCTATCTATCTATCTATCTATCTATCTATCTATCTATCTATCTATCTATCTATCTATCTATCTATCTATCTATCTATCTATCTATCTATCTATCTATCTATCTATCTATCTATCTATCTATCTATCTATCTATCTATCTATCTATCTATCTATCTATCTATCTATCTATCTATCTATCTATCTATCTATCTATCTATCTATCTATCTATCTATCTATCTATCTATCTATCTATCTATCTATCTATCTATCTATCTATCTATCTATCTATCTATCTATCTATCTATCTATCTATCTATCTATCTATCTATCTATCTATCTATCTATCTATCTATCTATCTATCTATCTATCTATCTATCTATCTATCTATCTATCTATCTATCTATCTATCTATCTATCTATCTATCTATCTATCTATCTATCTATCTATCTATCTATCTATCTATCTATCTATCTATCTATCTATCTATCTATCTATCTATCTATCTATCTATCTATCTATCTATCTATCTATCTATCTATCTATCTATCTATCTATCTATCTATCTATCTATCTATCTATCTATCTATCTATCTATCTATCTATCTATCTATCTATCTATCTATCTATCTATCTATCTATCTATCTATCTATCTATCTATCTATCTATCTATCTATCTATCTATCTATCTATCTATCTATCTATCTATCTATCTATCTATCTATCTATCTATCTATCTATCTATCTATCTATCTATCTATCTATCTATCTATCTATCTATCTATCTATCTATCTATCTATCTATCTATCTATCTATCTATCTATCTATCTATCTATCTATCTATCTATCTATCTATCTATCTATCTATCTATCTATCTATCTATCTATCTATCTATCTATCTATCTATCTATCTATCTATCTGTCTGTCTGTCTGTCTGTCTGTCTGTATGTCCATTCATCTAACCTTCTGTATTCACCCATCTATCTATTTATCTATCTAATCTATCTATCTACATTGATGTATTTATCAATCAATCTATCTATATCAAGCTATCTATCTACATCTATATCTCTGTCTTTATATATATATAAGTAGATAACAGGCAAAAATATTCAAGTGGTTGATAATTTTAGCTCATGTAATGATTAGAGGTTTTTGGAAAATAGTGCTTACATAGTGAAAGAAGGGGGTCTAAGTTTCTAAAGTAGTGGATCGTTGTGATATGATGATGTTGATGTGAGGAGTGCATTGATTAAGCAATAAAACCTGAAAATATCTTTGCAGTGCTATAATTATTCAGGTTGGTTCAATTTTTACTTGTGAGTAGTATTATGGATTAATTTTTATACTTTTAGATCACCTAAAAAGTGTTTGCTTATGAAATGTATGCATAGCAAAAGAGGATGGTCTAAGTGTCAGTCCTGAAGGATGAATGTGGTGTGCTGGAGTTGACATAAGGGGAGCATACGTATATTATGCGTGTGTTTAATGATTTATGATTACCTCAGTCATCTATAGGATTACATAGCACGAGTTTATATTTTTAGGGAAAAATTTCTTGTTCATATTTTGAGTTTTATAAAAGAAAAAATTAAAAAATTGGAACAAAATAGTAATGTCATAAATAAAAAAACAAAGAAGAAAGAAGTATATTAAAATGAACTGCTTTTGTAATAAATATATAGTTCAAAACAATAAATGGAAAAATTTGATTTTGATAAAGTGATAGTTATTTGAAATTACTAAATCGTACTTCAATTCTGTCATTTCTAGTACAAACAAACATCATTTGATTTCTATTGAAAGCCTACTATATAGATAAAAGAATCTCTAATTGTTCAAACAAATGATCACAAATGTTTTTACAGATAAAAACCCGATGCCTGTGAAAAATTAATATCAAACCTAGTTTATTAACATTATTTGTACTTATTTTAAAAATACACACACCAGTATACTTATATAAACTATGTTTGAACAGTTTTATACAATTTCAAACATTGTATATTATGCTGAGAAATGCTTGAATTCATTTTCAAATTGGAATCTCCTTTCATAACAATAACATTGAAATATTCAGAGAACTTATTTCTAAATTCAAAAAGCAATTGTTACGTTAAATTAGCAATTAAGATGCTTCATTTTTATTTGTAAATTTTTAGCCTTGACGCATTTTATTCTGAAATCATAAACCCAGTTTAAAATATTAATTATTCTAAATAAATAAAAAAAAAGAAAATATTTCTAATCCTAAATTAGAGTATATATATACGTGTATATGAAAGTTTGTGAGTTTAAAAATGAAAATTTAGTATTATGATTTTAAAATATTGTCTTAATATAAATTTTTTTATGATGATTTTTTTTTATATAATTTTATTTTTATTTTTATGATGATTGATTGGAAATAAATTAAAATGATATATATATATTATTTATTTCCTCCTTTTTAAAAAAAAAGATCTGCCTTGTAGCTTGTTTCCTAATTATAATCATCATTGCAAGACAGGAAGATGGTGTTTTCTAAAGATTTAATGAAACCATCAACCCAAATATTAAGCAAAATGATTCTAAAAATAAACTGCTTGATTTTGCAGCCAGTGATCTATTTTCCAAATAACTGCCAGTCGAATAAAAAGAAATGCATAGAGAATTAAAATCTAAAAGTAGCTGAATAAAATCTTTCTATATATATACAAATTTAGAAACTGAATAAAAAGATTTCTATAATATAATTTGATTTTCTAATTAATAACGAACACAACAATACATTTATATTATATGCACT
Organism: Epiperipatus broadwayi; assembly: GCA_028023455.1. Taxonomy (NCBI): domain Eukaryota; kingdom Metazoa; phylum Onychophora; class Udeonychophora; order Euonychophora; family Peripatidae; genus Epiperipatus; species Epiperipatus broadwayi. Next base: position 8,886,375 of record JAQFVV010000004.1, read on the forward strand.
AGTATGCTATCTGCTTAAAAGCAAATTGAATGAGCAAAGCAGTGTCTTTATAGCAAAACAGTCCCACAAAACATATACATATATTTTAAATAGATAAATAAAAAACAATAAACTATAAATAGTTCATATATTCAATTTTTAAAAAATAGTTCATAAATGTATATAAAGTAAGATGTAAACTTTTATTTTAGATTTATCCCTAAATTCTGTAGTTAATTGTTTTTAAATATGACTTTATGCCTTTATTTTGATTGGATCACGCTTATTATTATCTGGGTAGAGATAATCATTTAATGAAAAATGGATAATGGCAAGCATGCTCCTAATACATTGTTAGGTTTAATATTGACTTTAACAACAATCAATTATATGCATAGAAAACCCAAAATATATGTTTAAACATTTATCTATTAAATCATCTTATTAAAAATACTTACCATGACGTTTACTTGTTAAGGTCAGAATTAAAAATTAAATCATAGTATATATTGTTACTTTATCTTTCATAAAATAAATAGTTAAACAATTAAGCAATCAAAGTAAAAATTTATATGTATATAAAATAGGTGTAATAATGCTCAAGGCTTTATTAAAAGGTTGCCTTGACAACCGTTTGAAATTATTGATTGTTATTGATATTGTGATTGTCTAAGTATTGAATGGCTTTCAATGATATATATATATATAACATCAAATGAAGGACTATTAGACAATTTCAAAATTAATACAATATCATCAGCCATTATCTAAAATACTATTAATGTAAAATAATTTCTGTGAATGATAACAACATAGTTGTCTTTATTGTTTGGACTATTTCCATCATCTAATATGAGTATTGAATGTCTTTAGAAAATTTTTAACTTTATTGAAATATTACAAATACATTCAACTGTTAGTAATAGCACATCAAACATGTTAGAATATGCAGAACATTTTGAAAGGTATTATTCTCCCCTTTTCTTCATGTGTTGCTGGCCTGACCAGTGACAGTACTAGCATGGGAGTCAAACCTGGACCCTTAGATTCTTGAGTATTAAATTTTAAGGTAGCACTCTAAACAATTGAGACATCCTGCCAAAGGCAACAGTCAGTAGAAATTTCATATACTTATCTATAAGGTTCCTCCTGATTTCTCCACTTTTTCTTCCTAAGAGCAGAATGGCTCAGTTAGTTAGAGTGCTATCTTAAAATTCAATACTCAATAATCTAAGAGTCCAGGTTCGATTCCCATGTTAGAACTGCTACTGGTCAGGCCAGAAACATCTGAAGAAGAGAGGAGAATAATACCCCTTGAAATGTTATACATATACTAATCTGTTTTATGTGCTATTACTAACAGTTGAATGTATTTGGAATATTTAAATAAAGTTAAATTTTTCTAAAAGATATTCAATACTCATATTAGATGATGGAAATAGTTCAAACAATAAATACAACTAAAACACCATCATTACAAACCTTCAAAAAAACAATTTGTTAGCTTTTTCATTCTTTTACTTTTTGAGGTTTTTAAAACTTGTTAAATATATATTCAAAATATTTTTTTCCTTTTTTAAAATTCTTTTATACATAATCTTTATATATTCTTTAAACATTTATATGTGTCTGATTTTGACTCACAACTTAATTTATCACTTCCCAATAATTCTATATTTTAATAGTCTCCAAAATTTTTCCTATAATTTTTTAATAGTTCATCTTTATGATTACATAATAATCACAACAAACAAAGCTTTTTATACATTTTCTTTTTGAATCATAGTGTTAATTGGCCATATATAAATCTCATAAACCTACTATAAGTCTATTCAATGATCATAATCATCATTATGGTTTATTAGTACTTCTATAATCAACAACTTATTTTCCACATTTCTAAAAATACTTATTACAAGATTCAATTCCTAAATTTATCCTCATTAGTTGCATATACTACCATATCATCAGAAAATCTGATACAATATAAAAAGATAGCACTCAGTTTTTAGTACAAACCAAAATAAGAAAAACAAATGTTTAATTATCCTGAAAGAAGACATTTTTATCTTCAAATACTTTCAGATTCATGTTTGAAATTTCTAACATTCATTTCTCCTTTTAATATATATATATATTTTATTTAGAATATTTTTCAAAATAATTCAATGCATCCTATCAAAATTTTATTTAAGGTTAAAAAAAAATTCTCCATGTTTTTGCATATCTTTCAACAATTATTTGTTTATATCTAATAACATCTATTTTTTATGCATATATTTCAAGAAATCTTTTGAATAAAACAATTTAATCTTTAAAAGCATGCCCCTTTAATGTGAATAACATTTTGATATAATGTAATAATTCTCTGAATTCTTGTCACCAACAGCCATTAGAAATTCAATTGGGTTTACATCAATTTTACCTAATTCAATTATGAAGTTTAATGTGATACAGTGGTGGATTTTGGAGCTTATCTTTGGTGCCTGAAACTCATATGAGTTCCTTAATGATAAATGAGTAAATTATTATTATCTTGTTCATTTCTTTATAGTTTATTTTTTATACCTAAATTATTTTTATCTAAATTGTTTTTGAGATAGATAAAGGTTTTCAATCTCTTTAACACAAAGTATTTAAATATTGACTGGTCATTCCAATGCAATGATATATTTCTAATTAATATTCTAACATTCTTTTTTAAAATAATTTATTTTTAAACTTTGATCATCCTAACCAAAATTACATTATGCGATTTGTTAAATCAATCTTATGTTTATATAAATTCCATTAATTCATTATATTTCTCCTTTAATTGTAGTTGTTTAAGTAGAAAAAGATCTGACAAATCTTCTCTGTAAGTTTTTATTTTTTCAAAAAATTTTTCTTTTTACCACTTTATGGTTTTATTGCTTTTATAACTAACTGGCAAAATAAGAACTTTAATTTCTTTTCTTTTTTGAATCTATAATTTAGAGCATTCAATATATGTTTTTAGAATCAACAAATTTTATCATTTTCAATTTCTCAATGTTCCATTTATTTTTTGACTCAGTTAAAAGATATTATCATTTCTACTACTGTTAAATTGTAATACAATCTATGTTAATTTCAGTTTTACCTTTATTCTTGTTCTTTGAATGAATACATAATCTAATTAAAACTATAGTTATTATCTGGAGTTTCAATGTATATAATTTTTTCTTTGGTATTTTTAATACTATGTATTTATTATTAATACTTACTGATTTTATATTTTACTTTATTATTTCTTACTTCTAATCCAAAAGTATCTTACCATTTTATCTCCTTTTTATACAGAAAAAGACACAGTATTTGTTAAACTAAATGCCAAAACGAAACTTTAAAAAAGTATCAAAATACTTTGTGTTGTCAATTATTTGTTTTTAAAAAGATGATTTATTCATTTTGTATCAAATAATTATCAGAATTTTAATGCACAAAGCTGTTTGCCAAAAATTTTTAGCACCCACAAAGAATGTTACAGTGACACCAATAAATAAATATTTTAACATGAGCATTATGAGAAAATAAATAAATTTAAATTGTAAAAATTGTCCTGGAAAGTCATTTAGTTAGGTTAAACTACATAATGAATAAAAAATTAATTTAAGAAAAAACTGAATGCTATTATGAACAACATATAGATGAAATTCATTAGAACATGAATATGGGATACATCTAGTCAATTGGTATCAACATGTGTCTACAACTAGACAACATTATAAAGTATCATTGTACTTGTACTAAATTATTTTAAAAAGATAGATGCAATAAGATAGGTATCAGTTTATATAGTTTAATTTATTTGTCACAAGATAATAGGCATATAAAAACTGCAGAAAATATTCAATAGAAAATACAAATGGCAATACATGTACTTTTAAAAGTCACATTATAAGTTGTAATTGATAGAGATAAGTCAAAGATTATTTCAGACTTTGAATCAATTTTCTCTTCTGTTACAAGCCAATTCAATATTGAAAAAATAACAGAGTAAGATGGTAAAACATGATTACAATGTTATTACTGGTTAATAATTACTAAGTTTATATTTAGCAATTTCTGAATACAAGGATTCTTCACACACACACACATAAAAAAAAAACAATCTTTTTTCATAAATTTTTAACAATAAATATAAACAGTTATAATGGCCGGATTACCCTAACACAGACGTTATGTTATTATTTTTAAAATCAGATTCATGTTACAACATTCCAGAATTGAATACAATTGTTATCAGTGGATCCAAACGACATACATTTTCTTGTCAAAGTTAATTTTCAGACCTCAAGAGTGCATAGTACAAACTACTTACAAGTATTCTTTCAAAACTTATATAATAAGTAACACAATTACATGTATGTAATATCATTAATTTTTTATTTATTTGTCTAAAGTATTATTTGATAAATTGAATAATAATATTTTTTAATGTGCCTAGGATGTTTTGCTTTATTTTCACTATTATTATGTGTATAGAATATTTTGTAAATTGAGCTATATATTTTTAACAATTGCTTATATTAGTTGAGTTGAAACCAATAGGAATTTTGACCATAAATATTTATATACATATACTTCTCTCATTATCATAATCGAAAATTATTCAAGATTAAATTTAATGTAAAGACATAACTATCTAGCACCTGCTTATAAAAAGAATATTGAAGGACAATGAAAAAGAAAGTGTTTTCAATGCATGTTTTATATTCTGTAGATATTTTTTCTATTTATCAGAGATCACCCCCCCCCTCTCCATGTATATACAGCTTATCATGAGTAATAAGAGTTTTCTATCTAAAAAGTACAATTTATTTAGTATATCAGCATTTGATTCTATAAACATTTCTTCAGTGATTAAAGCAATGGACCATCAAGGTATAGATCCAGGATATTTTAAAGAATATTTATAATAATGCAACAGCAACAGTTATATTACTAATGATACTGGGAAAGTCAGCATTGTGATGGGTGTAAGACAGGATGACTCAATATCTCCAAAACTTTTTACAGCAGTGCTTCAAGAAGTATTTTGTGGATTAAAATGGGAAGCTAAAGGAGTGAAAGTAAATGGAGATTATTTAAGCCATTTAGATTTTGCAGATAATGTAGTTGTTTTTACAAATAATGCTTTAGAGCTGCAGGAAATGTTGCAGAAGTTATCAGATGAAAGTAGGACTAAAGATAAATGTTAAAAACACTAAAGTAATGTTTAATGGATTTTCTCAAAATATGAAAATAAAGATTGATTATGATGAGTTAAAAGAAGTTAACAGTTACAAATACCTTGGTCAGATTATTAATACAGATGGAAACATAATGGATGAAATTAATCATAGAATTAAACTTCATTGGAGTGCTTTTGGTAGAAATAACTTGATACTAAAAGGAAATATGCCTTTGTGTTTGAAAAGGAAGGTTTTTAATAAATGTGTTTTACCAGTTCTTACTTATGGATCTGAAAATTGGGCACTTAATAGAAGAGTAATAAAAGGACTTCAGACCACTCAAAGAAGTATGGAGTGATGCATGCTGGAAGTAAAAAAGAAGAGATCGAAAAGGCAATATATGAGTAAGAGAACAAATAGGTGTTATTGACCTCATTGAAAAAATTAAGACTGAAATGGAGTTGGGCTGGACATATTTCTAGAAAAGATGATAATAGATGGACAATTGAAATCTTAAACTGGATTCCAAGAGATTATAAAAGACCCAAAAAGAGACTATATGTGAAATGGATGGATGAAATAAGAAAGTGTGCAGGGGTGATGTGGAGAAGAGAAGCTAAAGATTGGAAAAGATGGAGTGAACTTGGAGAGACTTTCTTCCCGCAGTGGATTGATAATGGTTGATGATGACCATTAATTAGATGTATATTAAAAACTTATTTGTTTTTTTCCCAAAATTATTAGTATCTTATATTGTGAAAGTGAATAAAGATTAGAATTGAACAAAAAGCTTATTATCAATAAAAAAAATTATATTAATTTCTCAATATTGAAAAGATATAAAATTTATAATAATAAGATAAATGAATAAAACACTCATCTTGTCTTCTGGAATCATCCCAAATTGTCATTTTATTGATTGTATAACGGGAAAATAATATATAGTTATTGAATTTCTCATTTTTTCAAACAGTCAATGAAATTATATTAAAATTTGTTCTTCATTAGAAAATGGTGTTTCTGATATTTCATGAAGTTGAAGTATGGTTCAATTCATTTATTACTATAAGTAAACAATCCTTAAATAGCTCACTTGAGGCAAAAATCTTTCGTTCATCTCTCCCTCTCTCATGAAAGAGCACTGACTGAGAAGGCATTACTCATTACATATCCAAATTTCCAAACAGCATCACGTGTTTATTTTACATGATCTTAGAATAATACAATCATTTACTTTTAATGTATTGAATATTATCTAGTTTATTTGTGGTTTGCTACATAAAAGCAATATCCTAAACTAGACTGAAATCTGAAAAAATTCTTAAGTTTTACCATCATTCTACACACCTAGGTCTTGAGCATAATAGCGATATTTTATCACTTGAGTATAAAGACATTATATTTACTATATACACATACGGCAGTTACTAGTAAAAATCATGAAGTATTTTATTGCTCTATCAATTAACTTTTTCTAAATAATATTTTTCGATACATGAAACCTGTTTTTTTAGTGAATTTAGCATATGTTCATATATATATTTGAAGTATATGCGATAGATTTCTATGAAAAAGCTTTTTTCTTTTTTTTAAAAAACTTTCACATTTCTTCTTTAGTTATTTTTTTTTTCTATTGCACTTTATTTTTCACTGACAAATTTTAATAATTCGATATAGATTATGGATTGGAAGCATAAAAAATAAATAAAATGAATTACGACTTTAAAAAATAGAATAAGATTTTAAATATTCAAGAATGAACCGAGTGCGAACATTCTTTTTAAATATATATATACAAGTTAAAAATTGGGGAAAAAAAGTTTTAATGTACAATGTATACATCTAATATTTGATTGCTTGAAGATAGAACTAGATATCTTTATATACTTAAGTTTGAAAAGTATTATAACCAAATAGCTTAATAAAGGGCGCTTTAACATCCAGACATATGTATACTGTATATAAAATTCTATTTATATATAATATGTGAGAAATGTAGAGAATATATTACAGATACATAATTATGAAAATGAGAAAAAAGCTATGGTTGTGGAAAATGAGTAAGAATAAAAAATATATAAAATATGAAACGATCTATCCATAACAATAAATTTAGAGGAATATTATTGTTACTTAATGCAAAAGCAGGAACTTTAGATAACAGTAAAATAAGGCAGAAATTGAAGAATTTGAATTGTATGTCCTAATTTATATGGATATGGGAGGAAGAATAATGAACATTTAGTTTTTAAATGTAAGCTATTAAAACAAAATCAGGAATGATTGTTTGGATAATGGAAAAAAATAAATAAATAAAGGGGGTAAACAGACTTTAGAGAGTTTTATTAAGGATTTTATAATGAAAATGAGACATATGACGATAGTGTAATAAAACTAATGAACCATTTTTAATTAAAATGGGGGGGGGGGAGCTAAATGACCCAGAAATGATAGTGATTTGGTAATAAGAAGTAAGAAAAAAGGAATTTATTATGGTATATTATAACTAGTGAAAATTAAACTTATCTGTCAGTGTTTTTAGGCATATGCTTATATATATATGGAAACATACCTTTGTTTAAAAAGTTTTTTACATCATATCACACGTATACAATAGTAGGGTGTCCAGTAGTAAAAACTAAGCTTTTTTTTGATTTATATTAAAATATAATTATATATGTATAATAAAGACAAAAATCTTTATAACATACAGGTATGCAAATTTTATTGTAAATCTTAAGAGAGAGCACGAGCAAACATTTAGGTAAAGAGCCAGAAAATATATATATACCTGCTTTTAATCAGAAATTGAGATATTTATCAAGTATCTAATATAAAAACTTAACTCCAATGACTTTTCAATATTTTAGATTGGAGGTATAATCTAACAGAAGATGAACATATAAAATCACCCAACCAACTACATAATATATTTGTTGTTTCTGTTATTTTCTTATAATAAAAAGCTCAAAGATTTCAAGCGTTGGTGGTCGAGTGGTCAGCACATCTGCCTTACAAGCAGTTGTCCCGGGTTTGCAGGTTCGCTTCCCCGTCGATGCTTTGACTCATGAAAAAAAAAAGCTCAAAGTAAATAAAGGAAAAATATAAATCATAGTTAAATTAAAATGAAAAACTTTTTGTAAAGTTTTCACAAATGTTTTATAAACTTGATTAATTAATAAACTGACCAGATCTCAGAACTTTTTCAAGTCATTTATTTTAATTTTCTTAAATATACAAAAACAAGTTTCACTAATTTAAATAAATAAATAACTGATTTTACAACTGTTGGATTTTATTAAAAAAAGCTTTATGCAGTAGATATTTTCATGCTAAGTAATACAATTAATTTCAAAGTACAATTTCTCTGATTAGTCAAAACCAAATTTTTATAATAATAAAACTTGACTTTGACATATAATTTATCATATATAGTATACAGATGAATAATATAAATATGTACGTTTATATAACAACCATAAGAATAAGGATTGTTTTACAGCCCATTACAGTTTTTTGAAAAAGCTTATTAAATGTTTAGTCTAGAGTTTATTTTACATCTCTTAAATATTTAGAATAAGACAAAGATAAAATTAGAAGAATATAGAAAAGATGAATAGCCGATTTGTAAACAGGAAATAAAAAAAAAAGAAGTACAAATTAGTTTTGTTGTGACTAAATTGTAAGCAAACAAAAAAGTTAAATAAAAAAAAAGACGAAAAAAAAAAACTAGCTATGAGTATTAAAAAAAATAAGTAAAAAATTTGGAATAAAGTAAGACCTGCTTTTAATTAGACTACTAATAAAGAAATCTCCATAATTAATTACTTGTGCAATTTGTACAAAAATGTGTCTAGTTTTTTTTTTTTTCCATGTGGCAAAGCATCGGCCGGGGAGCGAACCCGGAGCAACTGCTTGTAAGGCAGCTGTGCTGACCACTCGGCCACCAACGCTTGACAAATGTGTGTAGTTTTTTTTTTTTTTTGCAATGAGAAAGTGATTGATAAATTGCATTTTTTTTTACTTTTTATTTATTTTAGATGCAAAGAAGTCACTGATATTCACAGAGGCAAAGCTCTCCATACAATAGCGCATTCAGTGCAAGCGAGAATAATCAATAAATGCAGGAAGGTTTGTGCATCCATTGATTACTCTGGCTTGCATTGAGTGGTGCTACTGTATGGAGAGTTTTGCCTCTGTGAAAAACAGCTTGGGTATGCATAAAGAATGGTGATTGTGTGATATTTGATAGGTTAAGACACCGATATATTGTAATAAACTAAATCATGGCTCTCATTTCCAAGAGTTTATAAAATTGCTAGCTAACACAGCAATTGGCAGAATGAAGGCAGATGATTTAAAAAGTGGAATGCACTTTATTACAAAGCCACATATATTCGATGCACAATCATTATAAATAAGACGTGGAAGAACAGTATTGTGGATATTGATGATGTGTTTGACAGAGTAGCAAGATTAAGTTATTCAAATTAATGAAAGATATGAAATGCATGTAATTCAGGTTTTTGCCTTAACAAGTTTTTATTGTGACTAATAAATAGAGGATTTCTGTATGAACATACAAAATGTCTTAATCTGATTGAACAACATTTAAAACTGTTAAAGAAATCTTTAATGCTAGAATTGTAAATTGCTATGAAAACACTGCAGGTAAATTTCATTATGGTGACAGAAATGAAAGAGATTACACAGACTTGTGGAATTTACAGAAAAATAAATATATTGCTTTTTTTTTTAAAAAAAATTTTTTTTTTTTATTAATTGAACATAAAACTGCAGAAATGATTATATTTAGATAACAGAAAATATATATTTTAATATTGTAATGTTCTTAATACATTCAACGTCAGAAGTGATTATTTATCAGTGAAATATAAAATATGTGTTAATGCAAAAGTACAGAGATGAAAATTATTAAGAAAGATAATATTAACAGTTAATATTTCTAACTTTCAAAAACACTCAAAAAATTAAATTACAATTTTCAAATCATTTTAAAATATTAACAAATTTTGAAGATAATTCAATCTGAAATCAATAAGAAGAAAACACACTATTAAGAACTGCAGTAAAAATAATTGGCACAAAAAACAACAAATAGTCAGTAAAACTTTTATTGAAGCAAGACAATTTATGAAGAAAAAAAGGAATATGGGAAAAAATTGAAATGGTCATTAAAAAGAACTGAATGTCTAGAGTTTTTTAAAATTGTGAAGAAAATGTTAATATTTATATATAAAAATATAATTGTGAATTGGAAAGCTATACAAGAAAATAAGTCTCAGAAATGTATAAGAACATTTTGACAATGAAAGGATGGGTATTTCAGCAATAAGAAAAAAAGAACCATTATTAAAAAGAGAAATGACATCATAAAAAAATGTGTTGAAGAGTTCTATAAAAAATTATATAGTAATAAGGGACAAAGAAACAATTACTACCTCTTTTAAATTACACAGAGGCTAAACTCTCCATACAATAGCACCACTCAGTGCAAACCAGAGTACTCGATGGATGCAAGAAGGTTGTACATAAAATCCCTATCTAGTGCCTACTCATCCAATATCCCCAGACTAGTTTCTAGCTTGTAGCTTTCATCAGTGTGGAGCTAATAAGGTAAAAAGTGGCTGCTGAAGGGTTTCATTAGATTCTAAGATCTAGGTGCAGTGTTCTCAGATCCACAGCTCCTCACTGATGAAAGCCCAAAGCTAGAAACTAGTCTGGAGATATTGGATGTATAGGCACTAGATAGGAATTTTATTCACAAACTTTCTTGCTTCCATTGATTTCTCTGGCTTGCATTGAGTGGTTCTATTGTGTGGAGAGTTTAGCCTTTGTGTAAACATTGTGTAAGCATAAAGAGAAGTGATTATGTGATGTTTGATGATTTAATCTTTTAAATTGCCAAATATTTTAAATAAAGAGGTGATTCATGTAATTACATGTATAAAAAAAAAATCCACGAAATAATGGACATTATTATTTATATTTTTTAAAAAACAGTTAGAGAAATAAATAAAAATGTTGGAAAAGTTGTATATCAAATGTCTAAATGGTAAAAATGTATCAGATGATTGGAAAACCATAGTAGTAGTATTGATATTTAAGAAATATGATAAAATATTAGAAACTAGAAACCTATCAATTCTCTATAAAATCCTTATCAAGATAATTAAAATTGCCTGTAGAGAATTTTGAATTCTAACCAATCAAAAGAACAAGTTGAATTTAATTTTATTACAATGGATACATCCATGTAGTGAAGGCAGTTACAAAATGGACTACAAAATGTGTTGCCATTAAGCTTTAAATTTATAGATTGTGAAAACATTCAATTTTCTAAAAAATTCCTTAGTAATTAAAGCTTTTGGACCATCAAGATGTAGATTTAATATATCATTGTTTTGAAGAATATTTATCAAAATACAACAGCAATGACTGATACTAAGAAGATTCATAACAAAAAGAATATGAAACAGGGTAATTCCATATCTCCAAACCCTTATATAGCAGTTTTAAAAAATATATTTTATGGATTAAAATAGAAAGTTAAGAGAGTATACTAAATGAAGATTATTTAAGTGGTATAGATTTTGCAGATGTTGTTTTTGCAACTAATGAAGGAGATATTGCAAGACCTTATCTTATGAAAGTACATAAGTAAGACTAAAAATAAATTCTAAAAAGATTAATGTAATGGTCAATTGACATTTTAAAGAAAATATTAATCATGCATTCGAAGAAGTGAGCAACTACAAATATATGTCTTTGGCAGAAATAATTTAGTATTAAAATGAAATATACTTATGTGTTTGAAATGACAAGTTTTCAATATATGTGTTTTATTAATTGTTACTTATGTATCTGAAAATTGAACAGTAAATCGAAAAGCACTAAAGAAACTTTAGACTACTCAACAAAATGTAGTGAGATGAATTTAGATATAACAAGAAAAAAATATGTCACTAATATCACTGAAAGAATTAAGGACTTAAATCGAGTTGAGATGGATATATTTCTAGAAAAGATGATAAATAGATTGATAGCCAAAGTTTTGTTCTATCCAAAGAGATTTTTAAAAAAAAACCCATAAAAATGACATCACATGTGAAATGGATGATTGAAATAAAGAAGTTTTCTGGTGTGATATCCAGAAGATACATTATATATTGGATAATCTGGATTAAACTTGGAAAAACTTTCATCCTGCAGTAGATAGAGAATTGTTGAAAATGATGATTAAAAAGAATTTCATCATAAAATTTTGTGCAATTATTCCGATATCCTTCTATTTTTGATTTTTTTTTTGTGTAATGCTATTTACTTTACAAGCTATGACTTAATTATTTCTTTTAATTCTCATTTCTATGCACAATTCCAAGGCTACTAAGAATATATAAGTTCTTCATATAAATTCTATTTATTCTATTCCAAATATCTTTAATTCATGACATCTATTATTTAAACAAAAATGTGAGCTTTGAACGTTCCATCATCAGATTTTCAATAACATGGATTGCTGAAGAGTTGTGGGTTGGAGTAGTTTGAAGCCTTTCCATTAAGGTAGGAAGATTGGCTATCTTAATATAAAGCTGAGCACTGATTGTATATATATGGAGATAGTTATCTGGACCAACTGATGATTGCTGGTTTAGTATGAAATACGTTTATTGGTGATTATTTATCTTTTCAACGTGTGTGATCAGGTGAGTCAGCAATATGAGATGGCATGGAGAGTTGAGGGTCGTGTGAGTGTCTGAGTTCGAATCCCTGACATATTACATTATATATGTGCAGGTGTGTGTAAACCTGTATGGTGTACTAACTTACACAAAATTGTTTTCTGTTTTTTAATCAAAATTTGCTATTACTATCCGATTTTTATCCAAATTCATTTTGCAAAAATTATCCAAAATCTATTCTGTGGCAAGCGTCAGATGAGCGCACGCACACTTCCGTCACTTTAAATAGTTTGTCTGCTCTAGTATAACAAATACTTGCCAATATAATTACATATTTACACATATCTATAATTAATTGCTCCACTTTGATTTAACCTTAAAATTATTAATCAATTATTTCACATTATAAATTGCGTTGTTAAAAATATATTTCTTAAAAGTTATTACGTGAGTAAACAGAACTGAAAATGGTTACTGTTTGCAGAAATTTTATACCAAAAATGTAACCATGGCAACATGGGCTGAACAGGTAGTTATGAGGAAAACTAAAATTTGAGAAGTTGATTTTAAGAGGTATTTGAAAATCCTTTGTAAATTAAATTAAAAAAGAGAATTTTAATCAAGAAGAATAAAATGATATATGCGAATATAAATAATATTAGATTCTACTATATTTTATACGAATATATAATTCAAATGTCATTATTAATAAATATATAAATTTTCTTTCCTACATTTAATGTTTCAACATTAATTATATATTAAAATAAATCAAACGGGGGGGGGGGGTATATTATAATACAAGTATAAGATTATTTAATACAAAAAACTTCTTTGGCAATGTTTTATTGTTCTCAATGTATCATAAATATTATTGCGAACCTATATAGACTATTATACTATTATTTTAAGCAAAATAATACTAATGATTATGATTGATATGTATATAGTACTATGAAAATTGTATGTAATACTTAATATGTTTTATATTAAAATTTAAGTTTAACTATTTGATAAGATTAAGTTGCTAATAAGAATGAGAATTAAAATTGATCTTATTAGTTAAATATAAAATATCTCTGATTCTGAAGGCAAATCTCAAAAAATGTGCAGTGAAGTGTTGATAATTTATCTTTGTTTATTTCTACTGTATGGATGCTATCATTAAATAAAATAAATATTGTCAGTAAGCTGTGTACATTATTAGGATATTAATATGACTATATATTCAGCAGGAGATTAAATGCTTTATATAGCTCTGTATTTAGTTTAATGATTTCTTCTCCTGTAACTATTTTAGGACAATGGTATTCAACTATTGTAATAAAGGCCATGTGGAATAATCATTAACATAACATTTTACTATTTATTCATATTCTGGCCATCAAGACTATGTCAGATGAATGTAAAAAAAAAAAAAAAAAACCATTCAGGTTACAAACCATGATTTTTCTCCACTATTGGTCAATAAGAAAATAACCAACTAATATTAACTAGAACTTAAAGATCTAAAAATAAAATCAGCAGCACAGATGAATGCCAGTGCATGAGTATAAAGAAATCAAACAATATAATTTAACATAAAGTAGTCTTCACCAGTGTGGTGATGATGTCATACTTCAACACTCAATGGATATAAAGTTTAACTTTATCTTTTATCACTATAATTAAATAACAATGATATAGAATGTTATCACATCAGGCTGTATTAGGATTTGATGTAATAAATGCAATATTAAAGATTTGATAAAATAAAAAATTTTAAACATAAAATTAAATACAGCATCACTGCCTGCACAACCTTATACTAAAGAACACAAATATTTATACAAGTGTGTAAAAAATCCCAAATATAAATTTGCCTTCTGGGAACATAAACAAAAATTCATTCATGACTTTAACTCAAAGAATGTCAGCCTAGTCTGCTTGAAATGAGATGGCAGCAAAAGAACAGTTAAGAAGACATGGTATAATGCCAACCACAATCACATCAGAATAAAAAAGAAAATAGCATTCAACTTTCAAATAAGTGATATATTTAAAATCTAATTTAAATAACTAACTTAATTATTCCTCAATAAATACCACAGCACTCCTACCCAAGCAATGAGAGCTGTACATTTATTGTCACACGCTGAATGTGTGATCAGTTATATAAAAAGTAAGAAATAAAATCTGTTCAGTAGCAGTTGTAAAATGTTTTGCTAACCTATGAAAAATAATAACAAAAAGAAAATAAAGAATATCAAATATATTTTTGTATGATATGAATTATGGCCATAAATTAAACACTTAATATTTTTCAAAAATACTTAATCCCTGATCACAGCTAATAATAATGCAATAATACTAATATCATTTGTATAATACAAATTAAAAATAAAACAAAAATCAAGCAATCAATATTGGATTTAAAAATATTAGAATGAAATATATTTGCATGAAGCAATACATTTATTATTTTTGAAATAGATATATAAATCATATAATGCACAAACTCCACAATATTTAATGTTATTAAAAATTACAAAAACAATAAATTCCTCAATACATTTTTCCATTTCAAATCATGTTTTTTTAAATTTTATTAACCAGTTTTTCATACTTAAGTTTTTTTCCAATGTTTCAACCATATTATATGATCATTTTCAAGGATTGTTTATTTCTATAATAAATATATATTTAGTGTCTATATAAGTATATTGGATCATTAATATGGGTGGGATTTCACCTTTATTGTTAAAAGGTTTTCTTGATAACAGTTTGAATTTGTTGATTGTTATTGATATTGGGATTATCTAAGTGTTGATTGATTTTTAATGGTTACTTACAAGCCCATTTAGCCTTGAACATTATTACACTTATTAATTAAGTAATACTTTGGGTGCAATTTGAAAATTATAATTGCAGTTTGCAATGTTATAATTGAATATTTATTAGTCTGCATTCAGAATAGGTTATATTTACCTGATTAAAGAAGTTTATTTAAACTTCTTTGTATCAATAATTTCAATCTATGTGGTCAAGTTGCAATCTTTATTGTCTATATAAATATATTGGATCATAAATAAATGTGGGATTCCTCCTCTATTGTTAAAAGGAGGTTGCCTTGACAACAGTATGAATTTGTTGATTGCTATTGATATTGGAATTGTCTAAGTGTTGACTGGGTTTTAACGATATATATACAAAACATGTTTACAAAGAATTTTCATAAACAATATAATCAAAAATTTTATTATGATATAAATTATAAATTTTAAAAAAACATGTTAAAAAAGGAAATTCTTTGTAAATATATATTTTGCAGGAATAAACAGTCCTTGCAAATGACCATGTAATATGGTGGAAATGTTGGAGGGGAAATTGAAATATGGAAAAATGGTGCATAAATTTAAAAAAAAAAAACAAACAAGATTTATAAAGAAAAAATATGCTAAAGAACTTGTTGTTTTCTAATTTTTTATATCATAATGGTTCATATTTATAAAGAACATAGTGAAATGATTATTATTGATTTTATTAAATAGCATTTAATGTTATATGGAGAATAATAACACAATAACATTTAATTAGTATTTGTTATACAATTTAATCTTCAATAAGGTGTATACTCTCATGAATTAATATTGGTTTAATAACAAATGTTATAAATTTCCATAGCAAGGCACAATAAGGTGTTAAATATATTAGACTGAAAAGAGCAAATGAAATGTATCATGCTCACAATTTTACTTATTTAAACCAATAAAACATCATATAACCCCAGCTTACATATTAATTTAAATATTAAATCTATTTCTTCTATTTCAGTTCTGCCATTTTGAATAATTAATAAATACTATGTGGTAATACTTAATAAATCCTTATCTATTGCTGTTGCATTCATATCCCCAGACTAAATTCTAGCTTATGGATTTCATCAGTAAAAAGGTTCAACCTGAATCAAATTTAGAATTTTTGGATCTAATCAATCTTTGCTATCCAAATATTGACATGAAATTCAAAAACATCTTAATGTTTTGAATATAAGCCAACACTGCTCATACAGTTATTTATATGGAACTGACACCAATTCAGTGATTAATATTTTGTTTTCAGTTTTTTTAATTACTGCACACTTCTGTATTCTTTGGTCAGGATTATACTCTTATATTCATTGGACAGTTATTATCATAAAGTAATAAAAACTCATATATTCCCTGCTTACATATTACTTTTAAATGGAATTGTTCTAACATTTACTCTTAAATAGAAATTCTGACATCTAGTGGAAAACATGAACAATCAATAGATATCATATGCTAGGTGCATAAGATCCAGAGCCCAAATTCCTCATAATAAATTGCATAAGATAGAAAATAATTTGAAGACATGTATTGGACAATGCTGGATAGGGATTTATGATCACTATCATTTGGCATTTATGGATTACTTAAACTTATACTAAAAGGAAGAAACATATTTGCTATTTAATTTTAATAAATTAGTAGAAATATTGAATTCAGAAACTTGTGAATATTATGTGCAATCCTTGACAAAGAAGAATAAATATTTCACTACAACTATACATGGGTGTGACAAGAATCTCTGCCTCAGGGTGACCTTTAAGCATTCCATCATCAGATTTTCAATTGAATGGACGGTTGAAGAATTGGAGTGTGGAGTAGATTGAAGCCTGCCCATTAAAGTATGAGGATTGGCTATCTTAATATATATCTGAGCACTTATAGCATATATGTATAGAGATGGTAATCTGGACCAACTGATGATTTCTGGTTTAGCATGAAATATGTATATTGGTGATTATTTATCTTTTCAACATATATGTGTTCAAGTGTATCAGTGTTATGAGATAGTGTGGAGAGTGGTGGGTTGTATGAAAGTCTGTGCTCATATACCCTATATATTATAAATGTTATTATCTATCTATTTATTTTAAATATATACTTAAATTTCAATAAATATTTGTTGCAATAGTTTACATTTTCAAGTTTTTTTTTACTCATATAAAACTATTTACAAATAAAATATAACTTTTAAATATTTTTTTTTACTACTTAAAACAAATCCAATGATTACTTAAAAATAAAGGACATAAAAATATTTAAAACTATAGAAAAAAGAATTTCTAAAGATATTTATTAACTTTATCCAGGATTCAATAAGGAATTCTTAGCTTTAAAAACCAGCAGTCATTAAGTCAATAGTAGGTTTGTCTTTCATTTTTATTATTACTCTAAGAAATTAAAGATGGTTTAGTGGTTAAGACAGTTGAATTAGAGTCATAATATAAAATCAAATCTCAAAATCGTTTTCACTTTGTATGTGATCATTACATTTTAAATATTTGATGCCCCTACTCTATTGATATAGAACTAATTTGACGGATAAAAAATTATTAGACAAATTTTCAACAACAACAATTCAATTACTTCAATCTTAGATGCAACTTATTTGAAAATATTAAATTAAAAAGTATTGATATTTATGTCTAGCATTGGTGGTCGAGAGGTCAGCGACAGCTGCTTTACAAGCAGTTGTTCTGGGTTAGCGGGTTCACTTCCTGGCTGATGCTATGACACATGAGAAAAAGTATTGATATTTATTACAAAAGTTTGATTTAAGCCATTAAGTTTGATTCTCACATTTATTTGTTTTGCAATTTCCATCTTTTTGTATGTAGTATGCCACAGCACTAAAATTGCATTTCATCAAATATAAAGATGTGAAATAATTATAACTAATTTGTCAAATATGTGGGATTTTGTAAATATCTTACCACAATGCCATGTCATCGTTTCTTTTATTCAGAATAAAATTTAAGAGATTCCTTATTTTGTAATTCATACAGTTCATATAAATTTATTCTCAGTAGCTGTACTAACCAAGTCAGAGAATTCATTTTTTAAAAACTGAATAGTTTTTACTAATGTTACAAACCAGAATTTTTAAATAATCTCTAATGACTCATAACAACTAATATGAGTGAGTAAATTAACTTAAAGAATTATTTTTGTCATAATTCTTATTCTTTATATAAACAAAAGTTATATTTGCTTTCAAAGTTAATTATTTCATATATTCAAATTATTAAAAAAGTTTCCAACAGATTGCAACAGCTTAGACATCAATGGTAATAAAACCTTATTTCATATTTATTACTTAGATTTTAGTGCTTTTTTGATAATAATTTCATGAATTTTTTAAGCAGTTGACCTTAGATAGCCATCATACAATAGATTCAAGCAATATTCTTATCTGCTTTGCCTTTTTAGCTTTCCAAAGGTATTTAAACATCCCACCCATTTAGGATTATAAATAGTCAAAATAAAAGTCATAGATCACATAACCCTATACTCTTAAGCTTGTAAGTTATAAACAATGAGGATTGCCAATTCCTCAACAAACTTTGTGATAAATGCTTAGCTAGAGAAAGCATTTAAAATATCTCTGTCAG
This sequence comes from Epiperipatus broadwayi, assembly GCA_028023455.1. NCBI lineage: Eukaryota > Metazoa > Onychophora > Udeonychophora > Euonychophora > Peripatidae > Epiperipatus > Epiperipatus broadwayi. The sequence continues at coordinate 8,905,712 of JAQFVV010000004.1, forward strand.
GACCTCCCCCAAACCTCTGACCATGATTTCATGCTCTGGCACTCCTCAGAGAGGTGCTAGGATAGGGTCAGACACTAGATCTTTTAGGATTAGCTTTGATAAAGCTACTATATTTTATTAATAAATTAAATATTTTACTTAAAATAGATATATTTTTGGAATCTAAATTTTCTCTATTAATTACATATAAAGAAGCCACAATTCTGGATTATTCTTTTTTATTAATTTCAAATATCTATTTTCTTGTTAATATTATAGGTATACCATCTGCAGACAAATTACTATATTGCCTATGGATATTTTGTTTCAATTCAAATAATTATTAAATTTATTATAGATATTGATAGTGGTAGTAATAAAAAAAGACTTAATCACTTAAGTTCATAAGAAGTTTGACTATATGAGTTATAAAATAACAGGAAAAGTTCTCTATTATAAATAATATCTCCATATAACAATAATAAGATCTTATCTCTTACAGTGCATCCACTTACCTGTTTTATGAATTTCTTGTTTAAAATAATCTATATTTTAACATCTCATTTATTTTGATAAAATAGTATTGATACTTAATGATTTATTTATGATACTGCTATATACTATAAGTGTGAAGGTTCTGTACTTTTTTCCAAAGTTTTTGCCCTTTCTCCCTCATAAAACTTATGGGTACTGTTTTAGTATGTACTCATGGCCATTTTGAATTATAAGAACATCCCAAAAACCAGGCTGCCACATCCATGTGATAAATGACATCGATCAATGCGCATGCGCACACTGTTGCAATCTGACCATTTGTTAAAAAATCACCATTTTCACAATAATAAAAAAAAACTATTTTCATACAGTTATAAGAATTATAATCATGTGATTAAAAAATTAAAATGCAAATTTCATAATTGTTATCAATAATTTTAAAAAAAATCAATTTTCAGCAATAATTATAAAACTAAAACACAATTTTTATACAGTTATACTTAACTAATCGCGTAATTAAAAAATACATGAAAATATTTTAAATTAACATTCATTATCATAATTTACATCACTATTTCAAAAATCAAATGTGCACATTGATTGATGTCTTTTATCACCTAGATATGTCAGCCTGCATTTTGGGCAGTTCTTATAATTCAAAATGGCCATGAGCACATACTAAATCTGTACCAACATATGAATAACACACAATAGAGCACAGATATATAAATTTTCCATTAATATATTTAATTATTTTAAATTACATTTTTTTTTATATTTGTATAGCCTATATATTTAAATTTTGAGTGGGATTTAAGCGATTATATACATGTTTTTGGAATGATAATTTAATCAAAAATATAGAAAATGTTATTTTTCAATTCTTTTCCATTAGTCACAATACTCTTTAGCTTTTCATTATCTAATAAATAGTATCTGTTTTTAATTTACTTGTTTTAGTTATATTCTTATTTAATTCTAAAGATATTTTTACCTATTATTTTTGCACACAAACTTATTTATTTAAAATACTTTACTTACTAATATGTTTTTCTCTTTCTATATATAACAAATATCTTTGACATCATTTTACAAAATTCTTTCAAAAAAACTGACAGTACTGTTTAAGATTAAAGTTTTCATTTGTGATTCCTTTATATACTTGTTGTAATTAATATATATATACTTTAATATTATTTTATTAAACATGGTTGCTCACAGAATCGTGATTTATAAAAGATTTTTTGCCCACGAGAACATTCATTTCAACATATACATAAATATAACTAGTTTCAAGATTACTGTCAATGGCTAAGTTGTTAACAAAGAACAAATTACATATTATTTTCAACCTTTCTCTTTTACTAATTAAAAAGATTCTATTTCATAAATTTGTACATTTTTGCCTTCAAATATGCTCCCAAATGACATTTTTTATTGTTCATCAAATAATATTGACATAACTGACAAAAATGTATCTTCATATCATGAATAATAGGTAAAAATACAAAAGCTAAATACCATTCTGTATAATGATTACTACTTAGTTTATACTCAGAAAAAAATGTGTAGTTTGTAGTATGACAGAATACAACTGAGAAGAGCACATTAAATCTGAAATTTAATTGGTTAAAATACTTCTTAAGTCTCTCAGTCACTTATTACATCTATATATTTTATAAAGTGATATATAATGTTCCATTTGGGTAGTCATCATCAACCATTATCAATCCACTGCAGGATGAAGGTCTCTCCAAGTTTAATCCATCTTCTCCGATCTTTAGCTTCTCTTCTCCACAACACCCCTGCACATTTTCTTATTTCATCCATCCATCTCACATGTGGTCTCTTTCTGGGTCTTTTACAATCTCTTGGAATCCAGTTTAAAATTTCAATTGTCCATCTATTATCATCTCTTCTAGCAATATGTCCAGCCCAACTCCATTTCAATCTTTTAATTTTTTCAATAAGGTCAGTAACACCTGTTTGTTGTCTTACCCATACATTGCGTTTTCGATCTCTTCTTGTTACTCCCAACATACATCTCTCCATACTCCTTTGAGTGGTCTGAAGTCTCTGTATTGCTCTTCTATTAAATGTCCAAGTCTCAGATCCATAAGTAAGAACTGGTAAAACACATTTGTTAAAAACCATCCTTTTCAAACACATAGGCATATTTCCTTTTAGTATCAAGTTATTTCTACCAAAAGCACTCCAACCAAGTTTAATTCTATGATTAATTTCCTCCATTATGTTTCCATCTGTATTAATAATCTGACCAAGGTATTTGTAACTGTTAACTTCTTCTAATTTTTCATAATCAATCTTTATTTTCATATTTTGAGCAAATCAATTAAACATTACTTTAGTCTTTTTAACATTTATCTTTAGTCCTACTTTTCTACTTTCATCTGCTAACTCCTGCAACATTTCCTGAAGCTCTGAAGCATTATTTGCAAAAACAACTACATCATCTGTGAAATCTAAATGACTTAAATACTCTCCATTTACTTTCACTCCTTTAGTTTTCCATTTTAATCCACAAAATACTTCTTGCAGCACTGCTGTAAGGAGTTTTGGAGATATGGAGTCACCTTGTCTTACACCTTTCTCAATGTTGATTTTTCCAGTATCATTATGTAATCTAATTGTTGCTGTTGCATTTTTATAAATATTCTTTAAAAAATGACAATATTCTGGATCTATACCTTGATGATCCAATGCTTTAATCACTGAAGAAATGTGTATAGAATCAAATGCCTTTTCATAATCTACAAATCCAAAACATAATGACAACTCATATTCGTTTGTCCTTTCTATGACTTCTCTCAATACCTGGATATGATTTATTGTACTAAAACCACTTTTAAATCCAGCTTGTTCTCTTGGTTGGTGGAAATCCAAAGTTCTCTGTAGACGAGTTGTAATTATCTTGGTAAAATTTTTATATAAAACTGGTAAAAGGCTGATAGGTCTGTAATTTCTAATATCTTCTTTATCACCTTTTTAAAATATTAATATTATTACTGCTTTCTTCCAATCTTCCGGTACATCTTTATCATTTAGACATTTGGTATACAATTTTGCTAAAATTGTTTCTATTTCTTCACCTGCTTCTTTTAATATATCAATTATAATTCCATCATTTCCTGGAGCCTTTCCTTTCTTCATACACTTAATTGCATGTCTCACTTCTTCATTTAAAATTCTGGGCAATTCGGAAGATGTAATAGATATAGGAGGTACTTGTTCTTTATTACTATATAATTCTTGATAAAAATCTTCTACCAATTTCATGATGTCATCTCTCTTTTTAGTAATAATTCCATCTTTTTTTCTTATTGCAGATATAAATTTCCTACCAATACCAAAATGTTGTTTAACATTTTTGAGACTTTTATTTTCTTCTACAGCTTTCCTTGCTATTTCACAGTTATACTTTCTTATATCATTTTCAACTCTTTTCCGTACCATTTTACAAAATTCGAGATATTCAATTCTTTTTAATACATCATTTTTGTATATCTTCATATTCCTTCTTTTCTTCATAAATTCTCTAGTCTCAGTAGAAATTTTATTAGTCAATTGCTGCTTTTTTCTACCAGCTATGTTTGTTGCAGTTTTTAAAAGTGTATCAGTTATTTTCATATTAATTTCATTCAAATCTGTATCATGTTCAAAATCTCCTAACACTTGAAACCTATTTATAAGTTCTAATTTAAATTCATTAGAATGTTTCTGAAGATTAGGAATATCAACTGTAAATATTGTTTTTCTTAATAATTTTTGTCTTTCTAGTTTTACATTAACACATAACTTACACCTTACTAATCGATGATCACTTCCTGTGTTAAATTTATTAAGAACATTACAATCTTGAAATATGTATTTTCTGTTAGTCAAAATATAATCCAATTCTGCTGTACCTTCATTTGGATGCTTCCATGTCCATTTCCTTTTAACATTTTTCTCAAAAAATGAATTCATAATATAAAGTTTTTCTTTTTCTGCAAACTCCACAAGTCTATGTCCTCTCTCATTACTATTACCATAACCAAAATTACCTACAGCAATTTCATCTTTCATTTGTCTACTAATTCTAGCATTAAAGTCTCCCATAACAATTTTAAAATGTTGTTTACTCTGATCAAAAGCCTTTTGTACATCCATATAAAAATCTTCTACTACTTCATCACTATGAGAACTTGTTGGGGCATAAACCTGAATTATCTGCATTTGGTATCTGCTATTAAGTTGTATAACTAATCTTGCCACTCTGTCCGATACACCATCAATCTCCACAATATTGTTCTTCCACTTTTTATTTATAATGAATCCTAATCCACTTGTATTTCCAATATGTGTGCCTTTATAATAGAGTATATGTCCACTTTTTAAATCAATTGTTTCTTTTCCTTTTCTTCTAACTTCACAAAGTCCAATAAGGTCCCATTTAATATAAGACAGTTCTTCTTCTAATTCTTGCAATCTTCCTTCACTTGAAAGTGATCTGCAGTTGTAAGTACCTAAATAAAAAGTCGTCCTCAAATGGCAGCCTGGGTCCGCAATCAGGGGATTCTTAGCACCCTCCGCCTTCGGCCACCAACCGCTGCCTTGGTTGGTGACTTTACAGCCTCCTGGGAATAAGGGCCATGCTTTATTTTTGTCTGTCATAATTGAATAATTGGGAAAAATCTTTATCATTTACACAAACATTCATTCTGCCTTATCAGGCACTGAGAAGAAAGACCATGGTGTTTCTTGATCTTAAACTCAGAGGTAAAAAGCCAATAAACTCACCATGCTGGCAATGTGTGTTCGTGAGCAGCCCATCCATGTTCGTATACTATATGAATAATCACATAGTAATAACAGCTGCAACGACAAGAACGTATAGAGTGGACATTAGGAATTTGCCCTGCTCGGTTCCTTTAAGGCCTCCAAGAGGAATCAAAGGGTCTCCTTTCAGTTAATAGCAAACTCCTTTCTGCAGCCCCATTGGGTAGTATAACACACATAAATTTTTATTACTTTATATATGTGTATATAATAAGGTTAAGCAATATATATATAAATCAGTTTAATTGTAAATAATTTCAGGATTTAAAGGAAACAAACCATAACTACTATATATATATATAAATTAGAATGCAATTTTAGTGTGGATATTCAGGTGTTTCAAGACTTGGGCTCACCTGATAATAAAAAAACTTTTCTTTGTATAGTGTGAGACAGTGATCTGAAATTTTTATATTAAAATATAATTAAAACATCATAGATTGCAACCAAAAAATGAACTGTAAATTGAAATTTTATTAATTAGAAAAAATAGAAACATGGCATAATTTAGGAAAGGATAATATTAGGATGATTAGTTCTGTGGATGATAGAAGGGATAGAAAGATAAGCTAAGCATTATTAATTAAAAAAATAAAACCAAATATTAATAGAGATGATGGGATTAAAACAATGTTGGTATAAGAAGAGGGTGGAGGGAATGAATATAATATAGAATTAAAATGAAAATGTTTTAAATAAATAAAAAAGGGAGCTATGTTAAAGAAAATGAAAAAAAAGTTGGGAGGGTGATGGGATAGTGAAATAAAATGGTATAAAAGGAAAAGTAGAGAAATAGAATGAGGTAAAAAATTTATTAAACAATTTAAGTAATAGAAATAAAAATATAAGAATAAATTTATGATAGTAGGAATTGGTAATGAGTAAAGATATTGTAAGGATTATAATGTTATATAAATATGTAAAGTGATGAATAAGGCCAGGTATATATTTAGAAATGTTAATAATTCAGTATGAGTAAAAAATATTAATTTAATAGGTATATAAGTAATAGAGAAATAAAAGATTTTTAAGAATTTTTAAAATATAAAATTAAAAATTTTTAATTTAAGAATTAAATATAGTTTAGGAATAAAATAAAATAATTAAATAAAGATTTATATGTTGGGATGAAAAACACACACACATACACACATATATATATATATAAAAGAAAGGGTATTTAAATTATAAATTATTAAGGAATGTGAAGGTTTTATAAGATTTAAAATTAAAAAGTTAAAGAATTAAAAAATGTGATATAATAAATGTATAAAAATTAAGATTTATGTATTTTTAAAAAAAAAAATTTATAGAGAGGATATATTATGGTGTATATACATGATAACATATTTTAAAATGTATAAAAAAAGGCATATAAAATATTGAAGAATTAAAAATTATTTTAAATTTTTTAAAAGTATTTAAGGATTGAGTAATTTAGTAATATAATGTAATAAATGATGTATAGTGTTTAAGAGTGTTATTATATGTATAAATTGGTTGTTAATTTATTAATGTATATATACGTTTTGATTGTATTGTTGTAATATTTAAGTTTTTGTAGATCTGAAAAAAACTGCAAGGAATGATCAAAACTGTAATTATAATAATAAATATTTTTGCTTAAAAGGTGTAAGAAGATTGTAATTATTTTTAAAAAATATATATATTTTTGTATATGAAGAAGAAAAATTAAGGGAGAGGAAGAAGTGTTTATAGAATTATATAAGAAAAAAATTTAAGCTCAGTTGTAAATTATTACATTTATATGGATGGGAGAGTGAATTTTAACTGCCTTCAAGTAATTCAAATAATAGAAGTGAAAATATAAATTTTACTCAAGTGTTATATTATAATGAAATGATTTATGAGTCACAATTGAAATGACACTTTCACTCTTAATATCCTCATTGCAGATTCTTCTTAGTATCTTTTATGTATGTATATAAAAATGCAACAAGAAATGCATCATCATAATACTAAAATCTAAGTTCACTATTTGAGTAAATAGCAGTAGACGGTGTTCTTTCTGAAGTGATTATTTTGTATTTGGACTTCTGGTGAAGACTTCTAGATTATTGTAGTGTGAAAATGCCTTTAAAAATTTTCTGGAGATAATTAGATTGATTATTTTTCATCTCGCTCATAAATTATTCTGAACATTGAATTCTAAATAATTTACATGTAAAGACAATATATTTTTTAGTCAAACACATTATAATGGAAAATCTTGATATATCTATATTTCCAGATATAATGAAGAATGATATTAGCAAGTGGATTATTGAAGTCTATACAAAAAGTAAAAAAAAAAAAGAAGCTTTTTTCCAAATTTATTTACACAACACATTGTTTTAAAGTTGTGAATTATACTATGTTTCAAAGATTATTCTATGATTCAAAAAATAAATTGAAGATCACATAAAATTTATAAAAACTCCCTGGGTTGACATTGAATTCTCACTCCCAGAATGAAACTATCTTATAATCACCTAAATGATGAAACATTCAATTATATATTATATTGCCATAAAACATGTGATAGCTCATTAATCACTAATTATGATTGTAATTATGTAGGCAGCATGACCTTAATTTTCACTAACCCACATATTTTCTGTCAGAAATATACATTTTATTTTACTTAGGATCTTGAAGGAAACATATTCAGAGTTTATCAAGTTGTATTATAAAATTTTAATTGAAGGTAAATTTCATTACTCATTCTGAATTAAAAATCTATTAAACACAACATATCTATCTATTTATCTATCTATGTCTGTCTGTCTGTCTATCTATCTATCTATCTGTCTGTCTGTCTGTCTGTCTGTCTGTCTGTCTGTCTGTCTGTCTGTCTGTCTGTCTGTCTGTCTGTCTGTCTGTCTGTCTGTCTATCTATCTATCTATCTATCTATCTATCTATCTATCTATCTATCTATCTATCTATCTATCTATCTATCTATCTATCTATCTATCTATCTATCTATCTATCTATCTATCTATCTATCTATCTATCTATCTATCTATCTATATCATCACAAAAAGTCATTCATAAACAAGTATGCATCATCTAATTCCAATAAAAAGATATACTACTAGTAACAGTACTACAACTACTACTACTGATAATAATATCATCTTACTCCATCACATGACTTTAGCTTATATATTGCTATTGTAGCAGTGTAATTTTCATCATTTCTATGACACTTACTTTAATCTTTAGTATGTAATAATTAATAGATTAAAAACATTTAAGTTTTCTTAGTTTGGGCTGATACCATGATAATATGAGAAGTAAATTATAAGTGGTAGTAGGAGGGTGCATTAGATCCTAAAGCTCTAGATGTACTGATCCAAGATTCAAAGCTCTTCACTGATGGGAGTATTAAACTTGAATCAAGTAAGGGGATATCAGACAATACAGTACACTATAAGAATTTAATAAGCACTATCATCTAACATTCATTATTATTAACTAAAATTTACAGTAACTGACATGCAAATAATGAAAATTATGCTTTTAGCATAAACTAATAATAATAATAATTTAATTCAATTTAATTTATTTACATCTTCTATACAGTTAATCTAAATATCATATACAATATATTGTACCTTCCTGTCTTAAACTTTAAATAGGCATTATCATATATATATATATGTGATAAACAAAACAAGTTATACATTTCATAACTTGCTCTTAGCTTGCATTTTATGATCACTAGATGGAGCTTTACCAATAGCTCCATCTAGTGATCATATATATATAATTGCCATGATTTATAAGTATATTAATAATGTTTAAATCATCAAATGATATTTTATCTTAAATTTTGGAATTATTATACACTCATGTAAATCTGAACTAGTGATTTGCAGTTTGCTTTATTTTTAACTTTTAAAAATAATTCACAATTTATTTTTTCTTTTTATATTTAAAAAAATGCATTAAACTTATAGTTTTATTCTAAAACTATCTTATAAATTTAATAAACTATATATTTTAATAAAAGCTACAGTAATATTATGTCTATTTACACATTTTAAAAATAATAGGTTTATATAAATAAATTATATTCTCATGTGTGTGTATAAATAATATGTGCTTACATATTTAGTTTCTTGTGTGAATACAAAATTATATAAATTTTATATTGCAGATATTTTAAAGATAATATCTGTTATTGAAAATATATTATTTTGAACAAACAAAAATATATTGAATTTTTAAAGAAGGAATTTAAAATTATTGTTATTTTACTTTAAAATATTCTTCTATAAAATTAAAGTAAGACATATTGTATGAGATATTCTACTGTTTATAAGAGAAAATAAATCTCTAGTAGAGGGAAATAATTCTTTTAAAATAAAGGTAATAAATTTGAGTTTATTGGTAACAACAGTATCTAGGTTAAATTACATGAACAAACAAAGGGTATATATACCTGTGATTTGACTTGGAAGATTCTTCTTATTGATTGTGTATATATATATTGATCATTTCAGTTAACTGCTTTTACCTATAATTTTTTTTAAAAAAGTGATATATATTGTAACGATATATAAATATGTCGTTACATTAATTTAAAATAAAGACTTAAAAGTTCGCAAATAAAAGTAAAAAAAAAACTAAACGCTAAAATTAAAAATGTTTGTTATACGTATATACATTCGCACAGATGCTAAACTTTAAAATTTTTTTTTTTTTTAATAAATAAAAAAAGGTATCTGAATGTATTTTTTGTAAAAAAAAAGATTTATAAAAGTATTTTAATAAAAAAATAACGTAAGTTAAAATAAAAACAGGTATTAATTAATTCCTGTAATCTATAAATGGAAATGATTGTTTATTAATTATCTAAAAGCTGTTTAATTAAAAAGTCAGATGGAAAGTTAGATAAGAGAAGAAAGGGATTTTAGCTTGACCAATGGAAGCCAAATAAAGGCCCGGACCATAACGAAAAAAACAGAACAGTGATGTTTTTGTTCATGGAATCCCTAGGAGGACTATAAAAAGAAAAAAATATTGAGTTCCAGTCAGAGAGAGCTTTTTCCAACTTGATTTTGGTGAGTCTGGCGACAAGAGGCACTTGTCGTCCTCACTCACTTATTTAAAAATGCAAAGACTGTGATACCAGGACAGAACCAGCAACTGCCACCTCCAAAACATCAGACCGGTCTTCCAGGAAAGTCTGCGTGGGAATTGCCAACGGGAACAGGGACTTCTCTACCGTAAGCAATAGAACTGAACAATTGTTAAAATCATAACCTTAATTAAGAACTTTAAAGATTGCTAAGTAAATTTAAATTTTATAAAAAGGAACTTTTCTCTGACTTATGTGTCAACTAAATTGATAATGTGATATTTTATATAGTGTGCGTTTGATAAAAAAAAAAAAATCATTTCCATTTATTATTTATTGTATTGATATTTATTGTTTAAATTTTAAATGAGGTAATTTCAAGTTGTTTATAGACGCTTGCATGGATTCGTTTGCGGTTAATTATATTTTGGTTTTCATATTTGATCAAAATATATAGACATTCGATAAATAATGATACCTTACGGTGAGTATCTAAAATGTATTTATTCGGATGTCTTTTAAGTTATTGGTGACAACGCAAGTATCTTATGGTGAATACTATTGGGTTACTTATAAGTTTCCCTCTGCGATTGTCGGTATCAATAATTTTGTATTTTGATCGTTTATGTTTATTTTGAAATGTTTTTGACTGTGGAATCTATGTAATCGATCTATACCCAACATTTTTAAACTCATTTGTGCGAACGTATCTAAATGTTAAACTTAAGTCGGGCGTGAATGGCTATATAGATTTGTAAAGTTATATTAGGGGAGGGTAATCTTAGGTTATTTGTGTCGTTGTTGAATTGGGTCAATGGATTGGATATATTTGTGTAATTAGTAGATGTAGTATGAGTTTCGCTACGTGCAGAATCGCTGTATACACCGCACCAACCTTTTGCCTAAGGATGGGATTGTAAGTCGGCAAAAAGGATCGCGGTCCCTTCCTATGGAGTTTTTATTTTATTGTTCTTCTTGCTATACAGACGTCATATTCCTGTATTAGACAAGAGTCAATGTTTTTCTTAAACTATATTGTTCAGATGTCCATTCCTGACAGTATAGTATCTTTGTGCTGTTGTATTTTCATGCTACATTGAATACATAAATGTATCGGATGGATTGATGCCAGTTTGACTGCGAATTTTAGCCTAGGGTTAAATAGGGATAGAATGTTTTATTTTCAAATGCAGATCTATGTAGTCTATTCATACTTGACAATCTAAATAAAAAAAAATTAAAATCATTGAAATTTATGTAAATGTAAAAATAAAGAGTAATATAAAAATCTAAAAATGTTAAACCTATTCCTCGAATTTAGAATGATCTTATATGTGCGTAAATAAATATTTTATGTGTAAATTTCTGGCAGTGGCTTTTAATCTTTTATATTTAAGATATAAAATTAAGTTATATTTTATTATCTCTGCTACTCACTGAGCTAGTGACTTGGGCTAACGGTCGGAATATTTAAAGAAAGTGGAATCTTAACAGCACGTATCTGCCTACTCTATAAATTTTTCTAGGCTCAAATGCCTAGATGGCGCTCTTGTAGAGCAGATATTGTGTTTGCAATTAGATTCGATCTTCACTTTCATTCCGATTGGTACAATATATATATCTTAAAATGTCTTATCTGAACCATAATATAATAAAATCTTAGACAAAAAAGTAGATGTTTGCTTCAATAACACATTAGTCTTTGAGAGGAATCTGAAATCATGACTAAAATGGAATTTGTTTTTTTTTAGCTTTCTGGAAAACAATTTGGTTAAATATTTATTTTAAACATCTGAGTTAATACATATGTGCATCTATACATGAGAACCAACAAACAAATCAATAATTTACCAGAGATTTAAAATAATAATTTACTAAATGGAATAATTTTTTTTTTTTTAAAAAAAAAAAAGGCTGGAAAAGTTTAACTTGCTATGTGATTTGATATATTATGTGTTAATATATTTGTTGCTAACAAAAAAAAATGGTATTGTTAAGGATTATAATTTCAAATGGAATAATTAGGAATGTAAATAGCCACTTAATTATTTTTATAAAAAGGCTAAATAAATAATTGTTACTTAATCTTAATTATATAGAAATCTTGCCAGGAATTATTAATAATCAGTTTGTTGAATAAAATTATATATTTTTTTAAAGAAAAGAGCCTTTGGAATTGTTATAGTTTAAAATATTGTATTTAATCAATTTTCCTTATGAATTTTTTTCAAGTAAAGTAATTTAAAGACAGTGGAAGTTTTGTGTATAGACATTGATCAATATCTTATTATTTGATAAAACAGATTGTATGGTTTATTTATTTATTTATAATTATTACTTTTACTATTATTGTGATTGTTTTAAAAGATCATAGGTTTGAAAGTCAACCTGTAAATATATAAATTAACCAAAAAAAATTTAATAGATAATTTAGCTTTACATTTAAATCATCATAATAGATTTTATTTGATATTTTATTTATTTGCTGATAAATGCTCAGTAGGTTTCTTTTGTATAATTTATATATATACATATTGTCTATTAGAGACAATAGATAAATGAATATTTTCTTGAGGTTTAGAAAAAATGTCTAATGTCTCATATGGACTTATAGTTTAAACAAATATATTCTGTAATACATTAATTTAAGTAATTATAGCATATTTTTTGTCTTATTATTAATTTTTGTAAATAAAATTATTATTTAATACATTTGAGTTAAGAATCTTATTCAAATTAATAGATATATAATATAGTAATCATAATTTTAGAATCTCATTGCAAATATAAATGTATTAAATGATATAGATTTTATTATTGTATTAAAGTTCAGTAGTGGTTAAAAGTGAGTCTAATATTTTATGAACATTTATTGGTAATATATAGATAGTTAATAAATTATAATCAATTTTATACAATCATGAAGCTTAATAACTTTTTTCATTCTTGAATATAGTATAAACGTATGATATAGTAATAAAAGTTATTTATGAATGAATTTCATTATAAACTATTAATTGATACATCTGTCATAATTTTCAATTACCCTTTTTATGGATTGATATTCAGATAGTTTATAAATATTTTTCATATACTTTAAACATTATTCCAATATAAATTTTGTATTATTTTATTAATAGAGCTTGATTAATTTTTGTTCATTTTATTCCACCACAAACGTGGTTTACTTAATTTGTGCAGCACTATAAATTTTAGCTAATCTAATTACATTATTACAGATTTGGAATTGTACTATTAATACTATTATAGATTTTAACTTTATATAATTAATAGGGTAAAGTAAACAATTCATATGATCAATTTAATAGATTAAAAATTTTAGTATTCATTGTGTTAGTATTTTATTGGAATAACTAGATCAATTAACCACTTCTCATTTTGTACTGTTACAATCTAGCATGCCTAAAGTTTTGGGACATTAATAAAAGGGATTCTCATTTTATACCAGTACAGATTTCTGCCATTACTATATATATATAAGATATATTTTGTGGGTTCATCCATATTAAAAAATTTTAATATTAATATATCAACATTTTGACTTGATCACACAAGCTATCTACTGAGTGATAAAAGGTAGAAAGATGGTTGTAAAGGTGCTACAATCATTGATTTGAAAAAAATGTTGAAGTTCCACCAATAACAAAAATGTTAAATTAAGAATGTTTTTTAAAAAAATATTTCCAAATAGGAGGAAGTTTGCATGTATCATCTCGCTTATTGATACAATCTGGCCTTTTAAGTATCTCAATCGCTTCTCTAATTTTGCACTGGTAGAAATTATCACATCTGGATATGATCCTGGTACTGGAAAAATCATTTTTATGACCTGAATCTATAGTATGGAGTGAGAGTGCTTATGATGATGAATGTTGTTTAACTGCATTAGCATGTTCATCTCTCCTAACACTGATGTGATAATTACTCATACCTATGTAAGAAACTTTACAATTTCCATATGAGATTTGATAAACACCATGAGATTCACACAACACCCATTATCATCAGCACTCACTCCATACTATAGATTCAGGTCATAAAATTGATTTTCCAGTACCAGGATCATATCCAGATGTGATAATCTCTACCAGTGCAAAATTAAAGAAACCATTGAGATACTTAAAAGGCCAATTTTATCAAAAAGCAAGATGATACATGCAAACTTCCTCCTATTTGGAAATATTTTTTTAAAAAACATTCTTAATTTAACAGTGTTGCTATTGGTGGAACTTTAACATTTTTTTCAAATCAGTGGTTGTAGCACATCTACAACCATCTTTCTACCTTTTATCATCCAGTAGATGACTTATGTGATCAAGTCGAAACGTCGGTATATTAATATTTACATTATGTCTTTTATATATACAACCTGTGAAAATTTTTATATCAACACACACACACACATATATAAACAAAATGCATTACCATAATTTTACAAAATTAAAAATGCCTATATAAAATTAAAAAAAATATTTCTTTGCTATATTCAGTTTACAGATTCTTCCACCATCTTGAGTAGCAATACAATGTTAATATATAAATCTTGTTAAAGTCACATGACAGTAACATTCCCATGTGAATGGCCTACTTTTTATAAATTGTGAATACTAACACAATTACCCTATTTATTCAACACATTATCTGTACTATTTATAAAATATGACTCCTTAATTTTTCTTTTTTTCAAATCATTTTCCACATTCAAAACAAAAACTCTATCAAAGCAGAATTCTCCACTACAAATCACTGCATGCTCTACAAAAACAGATTTATACCTATCCACAGAACAACATAACTTATTATATAATAATTCATGCTCCATAACTATCTTTTTTAATACACAATTAGTCTCACCAATGTAACTATATCCCCAATGGCATACCATTTTATATATACTATTACATTTGATTACATTGTCTTTTTCATTAATAACTAACCTTCCAGTATTTGCACCAACTTTAAATGTAGTATTAAAATTAAAAGATCCCAATGCTGTAATCTTACTACACACAATATAATTTATATAAGTCAATGCTATCTATCTTTTGTTTTCTATATTATCTCTTCTCCATCTATTTCTAAACTTATATAGGTCATATAAAATCCCACTTCGTATAAATCATTAACGTATCTTTCAATATTAGCCACTTTATCATTCTGAAATTTACACAAAACATCATTTCTAAAAAGAAATGTTCTAAAACCAGCTAATTTATAGATAAGTAAAACATTTGAATTTAGTAACACAAATCCTCTAATTGTTAATGGTTTATATGACTAATATTTCTCATAATATAGTTTTCATTACTCTCAAAAATGTAGCTTTATCAATAAATGAAAGGTTTATTCCTAATTTATTATTAACATAAAAAGAATTGTATAACTTGCTTATTTTTAAAGTAGAATCTTTCAAATATAAATTTTTAGTGTTTTTATTTCTATTTTATCATGATACTTTATCTTTCTGATTATTTCTTTAAATTTTATTTTAATTATATAATTTGATAGACATAAATTCTCATGTAAAATATGCAATAATGATAGATCTTTTAATTGTTTTTGTTTTGCAAAAGAAAGGTAATATTTCTGATTAGTATTTATATAGTTAATGAAATTATTATATTTTTTCTATAGTATGCACATCATTGCTATATTGTTTTTGTTTATGATGGGCAATATTAGTGCTTTAAATTATATAATTTTCATTTCTAATGTGAAGTTTTCACCATTTCAGAATATTATTCCTATAGTTTTATAACTCTTTTTGTGTATTTGTTTGTAGTGGGTCTTGTAGAAATTATTGCTATCAAAATTTATTCCAAGATCCTTATGAATTTATTTTTTAATATTTTTTGTTATCTATCTAGTAATTAGTATTAAAAATTATAGAATTTCTCATATATAATATAAACCAACACTTGTCACCTTTTATTTTCACGATATTAATAATATACCAATTTTTAAAACTATTTAAATTACTTGTAATTTAATCATTTGTTATCATCAGCATATAACAAAATTTCCGAACATTTTATATCTTGACATATATCTGTTATAAAAATATTAAATAACAATGATGCCAAAACTCCTTCTTGAGGTATAACTTTATTAATACTTAATAATTCATTAGATTCACTACAATGTTTTAAGTGAAAAGCTTTTCAATTAATTGTTTTTATATGTATATTCTATTTAATCAATGAGACTATGACATTAATTCTTTTCCCATGATTTAAGGCATGCACTATATATGATATTGCATTTTTATAAGATTAGTAATGGCTGATCTTTTTGGTACAAAATCATATTGAGATTTTGGTATAATTTTATTAATATCATTTTTTATTTTTGAATCAGAACAAATTTATAGCCTTAATAAATATTACATTTAGAAAGAGGTAGTAAAATCGATATTGCTTTATAATTCTTTGGACCAGCTTTTGCACTTGTTTTGTACATAGGTAAAGTTCATACTTTATAAAATCCTTACTAGGAAAAATATCTTTATTTAATGATGCCTGCAATAATTTTTGTAATGAAGGAGCCATCAATTATATCAATTGAAAAAAACCTTTCACAATAAACGTTGAAATTTTGTATAAATTAAAAATTGTTTTTTATTTCTAAATCTTTATATTGCTCTGTCAAAGTCATGATTTGTTTTTTATTGAGAAAAATATATTTTTGATGACTTATTAGAATCTGCTTTGTTATGGCCATTAGTTGTTTTATTTGTTTTTGTCTCACTGTTGTACTATTTTTTAAAATGTTGGCAGACTTCATTTAATGTCATACCATTATAATTAGATATCAATACCATATTTTTCTGTATCATGTTAATATGGTTATTAAATTCCCAAAATGCCTTAGTCTGAGATTTAATGTCAAAATTTTTAATATAATTTTTATAATCTTGTATTTTTTTATTTCTATAACCTTTCTGAGACTCATTACATTATTATAATATATTATGCTTTTATTTTAATAAACTTTCTATAATGCTATTCTTTTTTCTTTATAATAAGTCTAACTTCTGCAGTAAATCAGATAGAAAATCTATTTCTTTTAAAAATTGTTTAATATATTTTGATTTATAATATTATAAATGAGCATTAGAAACTTTTCAATAGCAATATCTATATCACTAATATTGTTTAAAAAATTCCAATCATAATTTATCATAGTTTTTTTTTTTTTTAATGTTTTTGCAATCTGTATTTTTTTTTTGCAAGATAAATGTAGTAAGATTTCCAATGATATTTATCTATAATGTTATTCAAAATACAGCAAAACTCTCCATATAGTAGTGCCATCTTGTGCTAACAAGAGCAATCAATGGATGCCAGAAGGCTTGTGCATAAAATCCCTATCTAGTGCCTACTCATCCAATATCCCCAGACTAGTTTCTGGCTTGTGGCCTTCATCAGTGAGGAGCCTTGGATCTGAGAGCACTGCACCTAGATCTTAGGATCTAATGCAACCCTCCAGCACCCACCTTTTAACTCTATTTAACTACAAAACTATGAGAATGAAATTGAAAACACTATTAATATTTTCAACCCAAGCTCAATAGCTTATATAGTCATATGGGTCTGAACTCAATTCAGTACCCATACATTTTGGTGTCTTTGGCTCTTTAACAAACATAGCTACCACTATCCTATTAGGCAGGATTGGTGTTAAACCACTAAACATCACATGATCACTATCTCATACTAGCACAATAATTGTTATTAAACAATTCAAAATATAGCAAAACTCTCCATATAGTAGTGCCATCTTGTGCTAACAAGAGCAATCAATGGATGCCAGAAGGCTTGTGCATAAAATCCCTATCTATATGACTATATAAGCTATTGAGCTTGGGTTGAAAATATTAATAGTGCTTTCAATTTCATTCTCATAGTTTTGTAGTTAAATAGTTAAAAGGTGGGTGCTGGAGGGTTGCATTAGATCCTAAGATCTAGGTGCAGTGCTCTCAGATCCAAGGCTCCTCACTGATGAAGGCCACAAGCCAGAAACTAGTCTGGGGATATTGGATGAGTAGGCACTAGATAGGGATTTTATGCACAAGCCTTCTGGCATCCATTGATTGCTCTTGTTAGCACAAGATGGCACTACTATATGGAGAGTTTTGCTGTATTTTGAATTGTTTAATAATAATTATTGTGCTAGTATGAGATAGTGATCATGTGATGTATAATGTTATTCCTGATGATAATTTACATATTACTTCAAATGCATCATTATGCAAATTAATAATAACAACAACAATAATAGTAGTAATATATTATTATTATTATTACCAGAAATAAAGTTTCTATGACTGTATGTACATTTATGAAATATTGTATTATTTGTTTAGATTTTAGTAATGTGTGTATATATATTCTATACATCATTATTCCGATTTTAAGAAGAAAAAATACAATAAAAGTTCTTAAATGGATTAAGAATTTTTTATGATCTTTATTTAAAAGTATGAATAAATTAATGGTGTTAGAATAAAAGAAAATAAATTAGTTATTTTATAAGTGAAAATTTTCTAATGATGCTTAATTAGTCTTTTATGATTTATGGGCATTTAAGTATCTTCTATTAGTTTATTATTTAATTAACACAGTATATAATAGCCAAATTTTGAATTGTGAACTATAACAATACAAAGCTTACTTGCATGGATTTAGAAAACCCCTTTATCAGCGATGCCAAACTCTAACAACATTACCCATAAAACAGAATAAAGTTAAATTCTTATATATATAAAATACATATTTTGCGGGTTCATCCATGTTAAAAATTTAAATATTTATATACTGACGTTTCTACTTGATCACACAAGTAATTTACTGGGTGATAGAAGGTAGAAAGACGGTTGTAGAGGCGCTACAATCACTGATTTGAAAAAAAAACGCCACCAATAGCAAAAATGTTAAATTAAGAATGTTTTTTTTTTAAAAAAAATCTTTCCAAATAGGAGGAAGTTTGCATATATATATATAATAAACACTTCACACTTCCTCATTCTTTTCAAATTCATATAAATAGAGATGTAATAAAAGACAAATAACCCCCAAGATGCATTTCGTGCTGAACCAGTGCTCATCAGTTGGCCCAGGTCACTATCTCTCATATATATCTCTATTATATGCAAAGTATTTATCTAGAGTAAATTGTTACATTTTCATTTACCATTGTCAAACTCCCTCCACTCACAACTTTGATGCCATACATTTCAGATAAATACACTAATGATTATTACTAATCATTTCCGAAACTAGAGATTATCTCTAGCACAGATATAAACTTTAAACCTCAGTTAAAGATTAATAAATCTTAAGTAGATTTCACTCGTTTTATTTCAAAGTATGAAAGTTGAAATACATATACCTATTACATATGATATAATATCTTAATTAAATAATGAGCTAATAGATGGTTCTTAAATAATTCTATTTATATTACTATAAGATGTAACTCTCAAATATATTACATTCATAATTGGTTATATTTAATTATTTATTCATGTTAGCATTTTGAAGATACAAAACTTTATCTTACTTTAAAAACATTTTCGGAAAAAGGAATATGATGACAAATAGTATTTCCTTAAATTCTAATTTTATTTGTGTGTTTATATATAGATAAGAATTCAAACTACAGATGCCGGACTGAAATTATTTTCAAATATAAAAGTTAACTCTATACAGTCAATTTCTAATGAAGTAAATTAGTCAGATTGATTAAAACTCTTGAAATCTTAAATTCCCGAATAGGCCCTTAGCACCACTGGGTTTTAAGAAAATAATTTATTTTCTTCAGTATTTTTATTTCAATTATTCTTTTTTAATAGATCGGTATTGCAAACATGTTTTTCTAGTTTACCTTATCATTATTTTTTCAACTGTTTTTTCTATACACCTTCTCCATCAGACAAAACATTAACAAGGCATTCACTTTTAACACCGAATATTATCATTCTCAACATTAAATTTTTTTTTTTACAATCTAATTGCTTTTTCATGTATGTTAATATTATTTTATCTTCTTATATAGTAATCTATTTATTTTTAGTTCAGATTATTAGAAATTCAATTAATTAATATTAGTTTGTCATTTTAAAGTTCACCCTGATTCTTTCTAACTTTTATCATATAATAGGAAGTTTTAGCACATATTACATGCTAAATTTTTCTTTACATAAAAGTAATGTTATTGTTTTCTAATATGCTCTTTCCATATTTTTTGAATACGTATTATATAAAAATAGAAACTAAATAACAACTTTACCTTTCATTTCATATCTATATCTATATTCCATTTAAATAAGTCACTTATCATATGAATATTTTCTGATTCTATAATAGTTTATATTATTCTTGTTTTATCTTTAGATTTCAAGATATCCATAAATTGATCTAGTTTATTTTATCAAAATATCAGTTTATGATTAATTGAAAGAATGTTCAACATTTTATTATTAATATCAAATAACAATAATTTTTACACTTTCAAAATTATAACTCATACCTTTATTTTTTCTAAATATAAAATATTCTCTCAAAGTTTAAGACTTTAACTACCACTTTAAGTGCATGAAAAATCTTATGTTTTATTAGTTATTTATCTTCTTTGTCAGATCTATAACCATTTCCAAAAAAATCCTATTAACCATACACCCAAGTAGTCTTTAAAGACTTGATTTTAATCTACCATCTTATCACTTTCTCTATCACACATAAATATAAGAGTATTCCTGTATATTAGCTTAGATAATTTTCATTTTTTTTATTTAATCTATTTATAATAGAAATTAATTACTGCATTTATAAAAGTCAATATTCATTTACAAACCAGGGCTGGTTCCATAGATAATGTGATGAGTCATTTGCATCAGGTGTCGAATTCAAATATATTCTATATTGTAATGGCATACATATATGCCGTTACATCACTTTCAAATAAAAGTGAAAAAAATATAAATAAAATCACCCTCAAGTAAATATATATATATAAAGAGAATTTAATAATTTTATTTAAATTAATATATATATAATGCACTGATGGCAAACTACTTATATAATTATTTAAGTTAAAAATCTAAAAACAAGATTGATTTTAATATAAAAGAATAAGAAAAAAACCTGTTAGTTAAAGTTAAAAATTATTTTTAATCTTAGAATGGAAATAATTTTCTAAATAACAAACAGGCCCTTGGGCATAAAGTTAGGTAAGAAATAAATTAAAAAAGTTCCCACTCTAAAGCAAGCTGGCCACTAATGATGGAAATAAACACATGATCCACAGAGAAAAGTCATCATTGCCAATAAGAACAACACCAAGGCAGACAAGATTGATCCTGGAATTTAATGATAAGAATTTAAAATGATATAAAAAGAAAACTTTTAAGTGGAAATTTAGATTTGGATTGCTCTTGCTGATTGCATGTTATTTAAATATATTTATAAATGTATTGTGGATCTCCAAAATGTAGGGGTCATGCAATAAATTACATTTCCCATATTTTCACCAGCTGAGGCAGACTCCAGAATGATAGTTCCTGGAAACTGGCCAGCAAAAGATTCATCTCCACCAAAGACAATATCAATATGGGATAGAAAAAACTGTGAACATGGTTGTGTGATATATTAAGAACCGCAAAGATGGACTTCAGTAAACCTAAAGCATTGGAAAGTATGAACTTTTGCTTTTAATGAACTTTAATTATATAATACAAACTTTTCCAAGTAGTAATTTTAAATGTCACTTAATTTTTTTAAAATTTTTTTTATCTGGCTAAAATTTTAAATTATTTATTATATTTTTTATATATGTGTTTGATATCATTTTTATTCTTGTTAATTTCTTTTAAATTAATTATTTGAAAATAGGTATAAATGGCTGCATAGATGTGTAAGATTATGTTAGTTTAAATGGATCAATTTTGACTAATTGATTTGTAGTTGAATCAGTGCTGGTGGATAGATATATGGGTGTTTTATGTCAATGTAATCTGGATAGGCATATTGGATACTCATTCTCATGTGACATGTTAGCATGCAGGGCACAATTCCCACCCAAACATATGGCCCAAAAGTGTAGCCATAATGTTGTCAATGATCATAGACATATTTCCTACATCATTGATTTTCTTACTTTCTGATTGAAACAGTAAGCTGGCAAAGACCACTATCCCCTTTTTATAGAGAATCTCGTATAGGTATTTCAAGAATTTCTTTTATGTATCACCAATTGGGCAGTGGATCATTTGTGCCTGTTGGTGAAATTTATTAATGATCATGGGGAAGATGTTCATTCCTTCCCACTATGATTCATTATTTTTCTAATAATATCATGCTACAGATGTAAATTCCTGTCACCATGATTGTGTTACATAACAATCTCATTTTGTATTGATCACATAAGTATATCAGCATGCTAGCATTGGTTTAAACAAGAAAATTTAACCTAAGATTAAAAAGGATTGGGTTGGTTATATGTGTAATCTATGTAGTATATTTATGCTTAGTAAAATATTAAAATTGTATTAAATGTATTAAATGCATCCATCTGTGCATATACATAAATTAAATATATTTAATCGTTAACTTTGTTTTCAGAAATTTTCCTTTTAATATGTGTGTGCATTATAATAAAAATGTTTTGTTTAATTAATTTTGGCAGTAACTTATTTTATATATTTTATTAATAATATTTTAAAATTAAAAATTAGAAAATTTAAATATACAGTGTGATATTTTAAGCTCAGCTTCTCTCTAAGCTAGTGACTGGAGCTTTCAGTCAGATAAAGTTGAACCCCAAGCTGCTGCCATTGTAAATTTTCTAGGTTCGAATAGCCTAGTGATGCTCTGGCATGGCAGGTAGGTTTGGGAGGTTCCATCAACTGTTACAATATAGAGAGCTACACTTATTGATTTACTATAGGCATCTATTTGAATTTTAAGCTTGATTTCACCATATCTTCTTCTAAACCTTTTCTGATTTTCTATATCACTTGAAAATCTTCAATCCCAATATCTATAAATTATTTATTTAGTTTTCCTTTAGTTTTCCTTTATTTTCAGGGTCCCATATCATCCATCAGTCAATGTGTTTAATTTTAAACATAGGCAAAACTCTCCATAAAGTAGTGCCAACAGGAAATAGTGATCATGTGATGTTGGGTGGTTATTTCATTTTACTTCCAAGTTATTAACATTATAGACTATATTTCCTTTTTATTTTCTCTATTTAACTTTAAAATGAACAATACAATCTTTCAATTTTTTATGAAATGTAAAGGTGTTCAAATTCCAGTTATGTTAAGGGCTTAGACCATTATATTTGTATATCCCCCCCCTCCAATTTAAACAAAGACTTAACATTACTAACAACCAATTAAATAAGTATTGTTCTGTATATAACAAATGTCAGTTTCAACATGTTTTATCTGACTTCTTATAATATTCTTATAAATACAAAATATTCTCTGTAAGTTTGAGGCAGTGATGGAATGATAGATTTGGATGTCAAGATCGGTGTATCGCAGCCATCTTTGTTACTTCCGGCATTAAAACGTCTTATGAACTCTCATGCAATAAAGCCATGTGATTATTCTTAATACAAAATGTAATTATTTTATACAATTTGATATATAAATTTTAGTGCTAAATAATGAAAATAAATCAGAATATAAATATATAAACATCACATGATCACCGTACATATAGTGAGTTTTGCCTGTTTTAATATAAATATAGTTGAGTTATGTAATATTGTTTTTTTTTTTTATTAAAAAAGTATTTCATTAAGGTTATATTTAAATATATATAATATTTAATAAATTTGTGTGAATATTTTGAATTTTTAAAATTAATTAGAAAATTGATCAAAACTGTCAACATGCTAATATAATGATATTTTACACAAAACAATTTAAAATGTAAAATACATTATGCAAATTTAACATTATTATCAATTAATAACTCCGTTTAATTAAAATATACCTAAAAAGTTTTATTCTTATAAGTAATTAATTAATATGGATAATTTATAAATGTGTCACTATTGTTATTCTGACTTGCCAATATCTGATTAATTAACTCAATAAAAAAGATGACTGTCTTTAGAGCTCAACATCTACATACATGTTTCCAACTAAATTTTTTTAAAAAAGTCTGTTTGTCCAAGTAAATGGAATTATTGTGATCTGTATACAATTTGGTGCAAAAATGACTTGTTGTCAAGCGTTGGTGGTCGAGAGGTCAGCACAGCCGCCTTGCAAGCAGTAGTCCCGGATTAGCGGGTTCGCTTCCTGGCCGATGCTATGACACATGGGAAAAAAAGGTGACTTGTTTGTAACAATAATCTTAATTCTTTAAAAAATCTCAATGAATTTATGTAAGCATATTAAGAATAATTATTTCTCTCTCCTAAAGTATTTTTATTTGAAAATTAATTAATAAATGATCAGACATGATAATCTTTTAAAAAATGAAAATAAAATATATTTTTCTTAATTTCTATACACTTTTATTTTAATTTATATAAAATGAGAAAACTTTAGTTTTACTTACTAAAATTATTTTAGATAATAACTCAAGCAAATATTGTCCATAAAAATAAATTATGTGCAGTGGTGAATGGCAGATTCAAAATCCGAAGTTCATTAGTTACAGTTCAACGCTATCACTTCCTGTACTCAAATATCACATGGCCTACCAAGTAACAAATTATTTATATATATTTTTTATTGTTACATTTGATATTTGCCAATAGAAGCAGATAACTTGTATTCATTTCATAATCAGACATTTGTCTTTGGTTAAAATTCGATAAATCTTGATAATGTTGACATTGTTATTATATTGTAAACATTAAATATATCAGCAATTTTATTACAATTATATACAAAAATGATTACGTATAGAATAAGATGATTAAAGGTTTCTTAATGCTTTATCAGCATCTATATCCACAAAAATATGCCAGATAAAACATATACTCTAAGTAAGTCACTATTAATATGATAATTGCCCTAAACTGTTTTTATAAACCTAAGTAAAAAAAAAAAATGTTAGTTCTTCAAGTGATCATGTGATGTCCATGTGCCAAAAGTTATAAGTTGAACTTTGACATAGGGGAATACTTTAAAATCTCAGATTTTATTACCATACTATTGCCCTAAACTAAATCAGACTTTATATACTGAGACACTTCATTCAGACTGGTTGCATTAAACAAATATATTAAGATACTTGGATACATGTTTATGTATATTTAAGTGCATCTGGTAATTTTTAAAAAAAAAAAGTGATATTTTACACATTATACATTTGTGTTTATATTGAAAAATAGTTCTATTCTTTAATCCTCAGATTTATTTTCAAATGTTGTTTTATTCCAACAGTTATAAAATTAACACTACTGTACTATGAAAAATCTTTATTCTTGTAGAATCAATGTTTTTATAAAATAATAAAATTTTGCAAAACAATTTTAAGCAAAAAGAATATAATTAATTATGAAAAAAACTGACATTAATTTGTTTTTTAAAACTTATTTTTGTTTTACTTACTAAAAAGCGTAATAACCTATTAATAATTTTCATAATAAACTAGATGTGCTTGACAAAAATTAAATTTGCAATATATTACAAATTACAATCCAAAAAACAATTTCATATTTCGGTAATGAGAGATGCTTAATGTGCCATATAATAACATGATATTTGGGTATATTACATTTGAATATTGACACATACTACAATTTTATATTTTATTCTCACAAATTGTATATTTTTCAGAAATTATGTATTTCCCTGCTATATGTTAAAATAAATTTACATTTATTAAAGTAAATAGTTTGTGTGTGTGCATGTATAAAACCAGGTATTATGCAGGTAACAGCTTATTCTATAGAATTTATTATATAGTGAATGTAAATATTCATTGATACAACTCTGAAATTTTCACAACCTTCAAAAAATCATACATCATTTCATTTTCATTTTTAACATGAAACTTTGAAAGAATATTCACAATCTGATTTAAACTTTTGGAAAATGGTAATATTGCATCCCTTTATTAAATTTAATTTTTTAGTCTCCCTAAACACAATTATATTACTATTTTTACCTTACCTTTAAAAAAATCAGGTCATTAAATATTAATAAATTGATAATGTAATTAAAGTGTCATTTTCTATTTTATGTTTTAAAGAATATATTCAATAACTCTACTTAATACTGTTTTTCATTTCTTGGATCTTCCAAAAAACCTGAAAATTTCAATCATTTTTTGAATGCATTTCACCCCCCCCCCTGCGCAAAAAAATATCAAAGGGGGAGACAGCTAATCTCCAAATAAAAAAGACAGAAAAAAAAATTAATTGGTAATTTATTTATACCAATATGAAAATTAAGGTACTGAAAATAATATAAATATATATTATTACTGCATTGAGTATTTATAAACTCTAATTACTCTTTTTCAGAATAATTTATTATAAACTTGAGTAATCAAAAGTCATGGTGCCATATCAATCCTCAAACGACTTTTTGCCTGTTGGTTCTTCATCAATAATATGAATTATATTTGCACCACATCATGTTAATTAATATTTAGTTTATTATATATTTTCTTTATATTTTTTATAATATAAAATATTTACTAATCTCTTGATTCAGCATACTGAATGGTTACTATAGTGAATAGAGTGTTTGAACTTAGAATTTTCAGTCTATATTTATCCTCCACTCCATCTTAAACAATTGATACACATGACTGCATACATGTGATAAAGATAAAGGATCCCCAATATATGTATTTCATGCAGAACAAGCACTCATCAGCTGGACCAGATTATAATCTCTCACACACATATGCAATCGGTAGTGATCTTATAAGCTGAACAATGAATATGTGTGGGAGATTATGATCTTTCCCAACTGATGAATGCTGTTTCTGCATAAAATACACACATTGGGGCGCATTTATCATTTTTACATGGGTGTGGTTATGTGTATCAGTTGTTTGAGATGGAATGGAGGATGACTATAGATTGAAAATCCTAAGTTCAAACCCCCCAATTTATTATAAAATATTTATATTATTTAAATAAGGGTACATTTAAAGGTACAGGAGGTTTATAATCCGAAAGAGGCAGCAGAGATAAGAGATATATTGTTGACTTATTACTAGGTTTTCCTGATTGACAAAATTGCTAATTATAAAATCTAGGAAAGTAAGAGTGCTATATAAAAATAGTATTACATCTGCAACAAGATATTTAAAGGAATGATAATACTTCTATTTGCATCTCTATTTTTAAATTTACTTAGCCTATATTGAAGACAGTTTGTGGGCCAAATAAACTTGAAATATTTTTTGGTAGGCTTGGATTTTTTCCCCCACAATGAAACCAGTTTGCCATCCAATGGTGCTCAGTAAACAGAGTCTAGATATTTTAGCTAAATGATAAAATAAAGATGTAGAAATGTTCAATCCCCATGATCTAAAATTGTCAAGCCTGGTAATTATTGCCTTCTTTACTGTTTATTTCTGAGGAAATATTGAAAAGATATTTGCCTTGAAGTGGCATATTTAAAAACTGTTTTACATTTATAGATAACAAACATCTGATTGTTAATTCCAGAAAAATATTGTATTTTTAGAAGCATCTTGCAAATTCTATATTTAACACAAGCAAATCCTAATTAATATAGTAGATTAAATCACTAATTATTAACTGTAAAGATTGTAAAATAATTAAACAGAATAATATTTCAAAGTGAATCCACAAAATATCAGTTAAATGGATGCTCTTAAATTATAAAATGCTTGTAAAACTATTTGGATTTTCTCTGAAAAAACAACATTAATAATGATTTTATTTTATGTGTAATAACTTAGCTAGACATGTGTTCATGGTTGCATTATTATTTTTTATATTACCTTAAATATATTTTAGGATGTATAACATCACCTTATTTAATCCCTGATAGTTAATATAAACAATAACTAAAATAAAAATATGAATGTTCACCTATGTGTACATAATATTTTATAGCATTTCTTGCTTGCATTTAACCTAATCTATTAGAAGTTGTTTTTTTCATTCTTAAATAACACTGGATGATAATGAGAATATATTCTATATTGAACTCAGCTTGAAAGAAGATGTCTGACCAATTTAACTTAATTTAAATGTACAAGTTCAGTCAGACTGAATGGACAAATATTTATAAATTATTGATTTATTATTTGTTGTAACAAATAACAATAATAGGTAATATTTAAATAAATAATAACAAAAGTTATTAATTAATCAAAAAGTTTCTCTGCACTTTATGACAATTAAATAACCAATGAGAAGCAAGAAAATAAATTTGCTCTTTGTTTACAAAGCAATTTGGAAGAGTCACATGTCAAGCAGTGATAGTGTTTAACTTGTATTCAATGTCATATAGACACAACGTAATAATCAACTGCTATATATGCTAAATAGAAAATGTATCTAATAGTATAGAACCTTACATGTTGAAAGATTTCACTATGGCATTTACATTCAGCTTGTCTAGAAGTAAATGAACTCTCATATGTTTTGATAACTTACATTACTGCAAACATCATTTAATTAAATACATCATAACTTAATAACATATTTGTTTGTCTATAATACACAACATATCCACATTTGTAGACCAATTAACGATTATGGTTTTACAAAAATTAATTTGATGATAAGGATATAATAACACTACTATCTAGAGTCTGTCGATTACTTAAGTTTACAATAGAAGGCTTTTCTAAAACTCTATTACTCTTATAAGTTTCATTTTGTGTGTAGAAAAAAAATTAAAAGCATACTTCGGATAAACTCTGAATAAATGATACATATATAAATTAATGCAAAAAAATATTTCACATTATTTTACAAAACATACCAAAAATTATTAATTTTTAAATAAAACATTTCTCAAATTAAAAGAAATTTAAAATGTAATACTAATATAAAACAATTTTATATTATTATTACTGCTGTCATTAAAACTACATTAAAACGTAATTTATTTGAAACAGAAAATACATTAGAGTTATAGGAAATTATTTATTTTATACGCAATAAGAGTTCAAAAAAAATTTAAAATTCTATGAGTTTTCTTTTGGTGTTAATAAATAAATTATAGTTAATAGGTAAAATGTCTTCTAAAAGCAAAAAAAAACTAATAATAAATGTA
The DNA here is from genome assembly GCA_028023455.1 of Epiperipatus broadwayi. NCBI lineage: Eukaryota > Metazoa > Onychophora > Udeonychophora > Euonychophora > Peripatidae > Epiperipatus > Epiperipatus broadwayi. The sequence goes on from JAQFVV010000004.1 coordinate 8,935,373, forward strand.
TTCCTAGCAAAAAGATAATGCCTATTAAAACATTTATAAGAATGAAAAGAAAATTCTTGTAAAAATGTTAAAGTTAATGATCCACAAAGAACACATTATATAAATATAATCATGAATAATAAATCCTAAAAAAATTCATTTATATGCTATGTGAAAGTGTAATTTATTCTACTTATTTATTTATAAGTGTAATTTTTTTATTTTAAAAAAATTCATTATAATAGTTTTGTTCCCCAATATAACAGAAATAAAATTTTGACTTCTCTTCAAAATTTCCTTTAGTTACAATAACTGAAACGAAACCAATCGGCTTCTGAATTGATTAAAAAAAACTTCTTTTAAAATAAAGTACTTCAAAATTACTTCAATCCTGTTTTCTAATATTAAGTTTAAAAATAGTGTCAAGGGAAAAACGAGCTTTATTTTTATAAAAAAAAAATTTGCTTTTCAAATACGTTTTTAAACTCATTTATTAGTAAGTATCTGCCTATAATGAAAGTTGCAGGAAATTAAGATATTAATTTTAAATAGAAAGTTAATAAAAAAAAATTATAACATGAACTTAAATAAATGTATATTACCAGTAGAAAAATAAAAGCAGTGACATATAGTAACATTTTTCATAACTAAAGGTATTTTTTTTTCATGTCAAAGCGTTGACCAGGAAGCGAACCTGGGCCAGCTGCTTGGAAGGCAGCTGTGCTAACCGCTAGGCCTCCAACGCTTGACATAACTAAAGGTATACATGTATATGCACATTCATTTCCAGAAAACAAGATAATTAGGCAACATAAAGCAATAGCACTAATCATTTTTGAGAATTAGATATGTTGAGATTGGATGCATAGACAATAGAATATCACTCCCAAATAATAACATTCGATCTTTGCAGTTACTAATCTGCCCCTTGTTCCATTCTTATATAACAATTTTTTCTAATGTATAAATACTTAGAGCTGCATCATAAAAATTTAGAAAATATTTTATAATATCACTGTACATTATATATTGGTATATACATGTATTGAAGTTATATTTAGTAATCTTTGTGTAGGGATAAAAATCTATTTTGCTTTAAAGCAATTCAGCACTTAAACCTTTGAAAAAAGTTATTTCCTTACTTATTTCTCTACTACATATTTTAAAAGAAATATACAAATGATTTATATAGGCAATATTTTTATTTCAGTACACAGTAGGAATTCTCTTATAAATATTTATCTTTTGAATATATTATTTACAGTGAAAAGTGTATACATGTGTACACATTAAGTAATTGTTTATTTTTTGTTTTTTTTAGATTCCTTAAATAGAGATAACTCTAGTCTTATACATATTTATTGTAAAACTACACATTTTTTGACCATTAGCCATCCAATACAGCATGGAGAGTTCTGTTTTCTCAATGCTGTTCTTCCAACTTACAATTTCTCTTTTCTATACCATTCCAGAAAAGTTCATTATCTTATCTATCTCTATGACTCACAGACTTTTGTTATATATTTTGTGTTCAAATATTTTTATTGACATTTCTTATAGTAACATATCTAGATCAATTTTATTTCAGATATTTAAAATCAAATAATGTTAGTGATATCTGTTTGATCTTGCATTCATGAATTTAACTTTATATTCCTTCTTATTAATTTCAACATGAATCTCTCCCTAATTATCTGATTCATGCAACAAAATATACATCATGCAACAGAAGATATTTCTATTGATCTCTACATAACTGAATTAAAGCTGAAGTACGTCATCTATCTTAACTAAATCAACTTGTTTATTTGAAGCAGAATATTGGTAAATTTGGAAATATCAATAAAAATCAGATAATTTTCACCATGGAAAAGGTTATAGATAGTAAAAGTATGAAATATTCAAGAATTACATGATGAGGAATAATAGAATATATTTTTGGAATTTTTCAATTGCAATATACTAAAAAAAATACATATGTTCAAAAGTAATATAACTGATATAGATGTGCAGTATCTTAGAAAGTATTTTATATTCCTTTGCTCATTGTTATTTACTGGAGTAACTTATTATAATTATGATATTCAAGAATGTTAATCTAAAACTGTACATTGAGTTAATATTTGATACATATATATATATGATACACAAAACAAGTTACAAATTTCATAACTTGCTCATAGCTTGCATTTTATGATCACTAGATGGAGCTTTACCAATAGCCCACTATCAAGCTTTGTTTACATAAATGCTGAGAGAGATAGAATTCAATATCTCTTTCAAATTGTCTCCAACCTTTAAACCATGGTTTTGAGCTAGTTGGCTCATGTCAGTAAAGGGTAGGAAGACTAGAAACTAGTGATCATATATATATATATTGAAGCAGTAAATCTTAGCTTAAGATTTTGCTTCACGTTTCTACCTACTAACCTGTATTCAAACCCCTATATCCCACCCTGCTCCTTTTGTCAGTATGTATATTTTTTATGTATATGTTTGAGATGCACACCTAAATTTATAATTTAACTTTCAATATTTATTATTATTGATTCTTTTTATTAATTATTAGTTCTTCTTATTAAAATTATAGTTGCAGCTCAAAAATATACATGGGAGCAAAACTTACTAACAAAATATTGATGTTTTTGTAAATATTTTATTATATGTCATTTTTGGCTTTTTCTTTTCAAATTGCTTGTTTTTCTATAAATTATACATTTTTTTATATAAAATACAATATGGAAGATGCAGGTGTTGTTTAATTGTCTAAAAATAATTAGGGGTTGGTAGTCTAATCTGGGAAAGGTATTTTTTAATTAAAATTTTACTTAAGATAAATGGGATTAATTAGATTAAAGATTTACTTGTGTTAAAAACATGTTGTTAAATCTATTTCTAATCTAGAAATAGATTTGAATTTATTTTTGGCGTTATCTAACAATTGCATCTTCAAAAACAACTGATAAGAGAAAAAGTATAAAATGACTAAATTTTGAATCAGTTATTAGTTATTAATTAGTTACTATTGATTGAGAGATTGTTAACATTGCTGTAAAACTAAAAAATGATGTAGCAGTAGATCCACCACTCTGCTCGGCCCTTTGGGTCATCACCCGCCGTGACCGTAATTGTCTGCTATCCTGAAATGAAGAAATTAAGAACTTTAATGTTAATAGAAGCTTGCAGAACTTTCATTTTCAACTACCGTGCACGGACAATATTTTAATCGGACTCTTACAATTGAAAGGTAAATTTCAAGTTGCCACGTAATAGTCAATTTAGTCTAAATAATCTCTCAAGATCTTTTTTTTTCTTATGTACTCTTTAACTTTGCCTTATATATAAATAACATGTAATTTGCTCTTAAATAATTTATTTAAATTTAATTCTCTCTTATATGCTCTTTAATTTTGGTAGGGTCATTTATTTATATTATTGATTATTTGATTTATATATCTGCTTGCTTATTAATATGTCAATCTAAAACAATCTATTTATGTTTTAATATAATATATATTTGTTTAACTCTGAATTTTCTACCGCTGTAAATTCAGAACTTAAGCTAATTAACGCTTTGAAATCTTATAAAATATCATTTATTTAATTCTAAAATAAGGTGACTTAATTGTTTTATATATATATAACTGCTAGTTTTTTTTATATACTCTTAAAATGTATGCTTTAAATTTCAAATACCGTATTTATATTTCAGTTATTATAAAAATCACGATTGTGGGATTTATTTATTTTAAATATCAGAAAAGGGGTGGGGGTGAATCTCAATGTTCTTAAGTCAAATCTTAACTTATATTTTATTAAATGAAATATTCTCTCTCTATATATATTATAATTGCATTGCGTATTAAAGTATTCAAAAAAAGGGTCATTTATTTTGAAGCTGTCAAACTTATCTCATGTCGTTAGAGACATTTATTCGTACTGCGTTTCTGTCATTAGCCTATCCTTCGTATATATTATGTGCTTCTTAATCTGGGGGTTACGACAAGATCGAACCCATAGATTTCTTCTCAAGTCTTGTCCTGAGGATAGTTGAAGCAAGCTACCCAGGACCATTTATTTCGTATAAAATGCCTCTGGCTGTGATCCCAAAGTCTGGCACATGCTATGCATATTCACTTCGTAGACCAAAAAGCCTCTCACGTCGGGAATACCAGCAAAAGTCTGGGTCACGTTATGCTTATCTACTTTTCTCTAAGCACTACCCAAAATGGGAGTGTGGGATTTCGTTTTTCATCCAGAAGCACGACCTTTTCCTTTTAGTTATTCTAGGCTACTATGTCAGCACCGCAAACTTCTTAGTATTTAGTATTTCTTTTGCTTCATGATCCTGTTTTAATACTTTAATATTAAAATTAGCTTTGTTTAAAATATATATCTAAATGTCATTTCTATTATATTAATTTATTTCAGTCTTATTCAGTCCCACTATCGTAATTTATATATCTATTTAAGAGTATCTATGTGCCTTGGGGGAAATAAAGCGTTCGTTTTATTATTATTGTTAAAATAATTTCTCATTAAATATTATGTCATTTTCAAGTATGTTTTCAAATAGATTCAAATGTTTTCAAATGTATTTATATGTATAATTAATTTCAGAACGCTCCCCTAATATATATTAGTCGCCAGGTTTCTGAACCATAAATCAAAGCGTTAATATTAATTTTGTGTAACTTCTTTCTAATCTGATTGGCATTTTAATACTAGACCCACCAAAGATGTGTGTTTATTTGTAATATATATTTAGCTAATAAAGAGCATATTAGAAACTAGCGTGAATGACACTATATAATCATCTACCGCTTGCTCATTCACGCACATACTAATGTACTTAATTTATAAATGTATATAACTAAATTTTCATTATATTAAACTATCTTTTATTGTTTAACTTATTTGAGTAGTTCGAATTCCTTTTCCTCCACTTCTTCCACATATATTACAGCCATACTTATGTATATTTTAATATAATCATAATTAATAGATGTCTCATTGTCTTCTCAGCTTTGCTAGTCGGCCGAATTAAGATTAATTCTCATGAGCCATAACTATTATGTTATTCATTAGGTGTTCGATTTGGGACTTAGAGAGTGGGTTCAAATCCAGGCTGGTTCCTGACCTAAATCTTGGGCTTGACTGGGTTTGAAGTACATTTTGTGAGTTCCAGCTCATGTTAGATGGATAAACATATTTTTACCGGCTCAATATAGTAACTGACTGCTGGGGTGGACCTCTACACAAGGTTATAAATCGATCAATATAATAATGCATACCAAATTTAAGTCCTTGTTAAGTCAATCAGCAATAATAAATAAATAAATACACTCTCCTAGAACTCAGAAAGAAGGACTAAAATATTCACTGACTTCCTTCTAATGTTTAAATACTACCCTTTTTAAATCATAAGGATATAACCCTTTTAACATTCTTTACCTATGATATTCAATTTGAATTAAGAATAGAGATACTTCCCAATTCAAATCAAGATATTCAATCCACCCACAATAATTTTATTACCCTAATAACAAAATAAAATACTTATCTAGATCAGCATTTCTTTAAACTATTCATTTGCAAAATAAATCAATAATCTTAATGAAAGTAATTTTATTTATAAGAGATTTATATATCTATTCAACAATTAAGCAAACAATGCAAAACTCCCAAGAAATATAATAGGTTTTATTAATTGACCATTATAAATGTTTTAATAAATATCAAAGATTAACACAACCAAATTGCTATAATTTAAACTATTCGATTATCATTCAACATATATTATGACTTAAATAATTGTAGATCTTTGATCTTTCATTAAACAAACAATAGATCATTAAGATAACATTTAACAAACAATAATGGATGACCACTAATAAATATATTAACCACATATAATATTTAACAATAATAGTAGCATTCTATTTCTTATAACAAATGTATTTACAATATTTTATAGTTACTCTAAAATTTCAATTTCCATTTTTAATATGCCTATTATATAGTAATCAAGGTAATCATAATAAATCCCGAATTTTCTTTTAAATATAGATAAATGTATTTTATCTAATATAAACGCATATTATATGATAATATAATAATGCTATATAAAATTGATAAAATAAAAATAATATGTAATAATACCTAATCTTATCTATTCACTTATTTTACTCATGAATAAATTTCAATTGCTTAAAAGAAAATAATTTACAAGTGAAATATGTTCGCGATTATATATATATGTGCGAAATTCTCTATAAATGAATAACTACTTCCGAATATTTTGAATTTAACATCTGTTTAATTACAAAAAAAATGTAATTTATTAGACTACATTTTCTCGACAAACAGATAATTATATGATAACCCATATTGTCTTCCATTTAACTTTGCCAATATTTAATACCCTGTTTTATGTGTTTTTTGTTTTTTCTAATTATGAAGGAAAATGCAGTTTTACGCAGAACAACCAACATAATATAATACCTTTCAAGAATGGGAGAAAGTTTTTTTTATTGATTATAATAATTCTGTAATAAATCAATATAAATATACCAAAGTAAATTAAATTAATTTAAATATAGAAATAAGGATCTATAGACATTTTACCTTTCTCTCATTCTAAAACACACGCATATTTATATATCTATAAATAATCAACTAAAATTATTATTACAATCACTTTTTTTAAAACATAAATATGTATAAAATTATCAATCTTATTAAATAAAAGAAGACACATATTTTTACAAAAGAAACAAATATCATATTTCCACACAACCTGAATTGTTTTTAATATTGTCCAATTAACACAAATCCCATGATGTTTTGATTGATTTAAACAATCCTTCCTTGACTTCATAGATATTGATAGCATTAAGGTTTTATTTAAAATTGAAGTTTAATATTTATGATTTGAATTTCTTTTAAAGCATGTATCTGTATGTAATATTGAAAAGAAAAAATATATCTATTATTTTTGATAATGTCGAATGAATGCAGGGTTGATTTTAATGGAGTTAACGCATTTTAATTAACACATTTCAGCTTTGAGATTAATCTATTGATAATAAGAACAATATTAATTGATAAGATATTTCAGCGTAGCAGCAAATTATTAAATATCAATATTTCCAAAGGTCTATACAAACATTTCTTGTTCATTTCCAGGACTTACTTTACTACAAGATTACAACACTTTTATTTCAACATCGTTTAATAATTTGCTTCTTGTATGTTCTCTGAACTTTCAGTTCTTTGCAGTCTTTAGATATATATATATTATTCCATAGTTTTCTTTATATTAGTATGAACGTCTTAAATAAATGTTACTTTACTAAAAATAATTGATTCTTCCCTTTAGATAATCAAATCATATTAGTAAATAAACAGCAGAATAAAACTGATTTAAAATTGCACAGACATAAACAGAAATTGTAAGGAGAAGCAAAAACAAATTGGTATTCCATTGATAACTACTTTTTATATCTATCCCTACAAAAAATGTTGTTGTTTCTATTTTGATTGATGTCACATTTCTATGGCAATACAAAAATTTTCTTATACTTTTAAAGTCCAACCTTAACAACAGTAATAATAATAAAAAATATTTAACTTCAATATCAAAAAAAAATTAATATTACACATAAAATGATCACTCATCTCTATTTATATTTTATTATTCATTACACATTAAAAAATTATCTATAACTCATTCCACAATAAACATATGTTGTGAAAAAAAAAAACAGATCCTTACAATATTAATTATATTTCATAATCATCAAACATCACATGATCACCATCTCTATACTAGCACATAATTTGTTGAAAACAAAGGCAAAACTCCCCATACAGTAGTGCCACCCTGTGCCAAACAGAGTAATCAATGGATGCCAGAAGGCTTGTGCATAAAATCCCTATCTAGTGCCTACTCATCCAAAATCCCCAGACTAGTTTCTGGCTTGTGGACATCATCAGTGAGGAGCCATGGATCTGAGAGCACTGCACCTAGATCTTAGGATCTAATGCAACCTCCAGCAGCCACCTTTTAACTCTACTTTACTACAAAACTATGAGAATGAAATAATAGGATAGTGGTGGCTATGGTTGTTTAAGAGCCAAAGACACCAAAATGTATGGGTGCTGAATTGAGTTCAGACCCATATGACTATATAAGCTATTGAGCTTAGATTGAAGATATTAACAATGTTTTCAATTTCATTCTCATACTTTTGTAGTAAAGTAGAGTTAAAAGGTGGCTGCTGGAGGGTTGCATTAGATCCTAAGATCTAGGTGCAGTGCTCTCAGATCCAAGGCTCCTCACTGATGATGGCCACAAGCCAGAAACTAGTCTGGGGATATTGGATGAGTAGGCACTAGATAGGGATTTTATGCACAAGCCTTCTGTCATCCATTGATTACTCTGTTTGGCACAGGGTGGCACTACTGTATGGGGAGTTTTGCCTTTGTTTATATTTCATAATCTGAACATATAAACAGTAATGAATGCAATAAATCAAAAGTATCAAAAGAGTGACATAATCAAAATCAAAATTTTCATTAAAATCAAAATATCAAAACAATTTGTAACTGTAAATAATAATAATCTATCATTGCAAAATATATCTTTCAAAACATTAATATCATAACAGCAATATTTACATATGAAAATCCTTCTCTTTTAGAAATGAAAGAGAAAAAAAATGCATACATAAAGTTCAGATTTTAATTTTAACTCGGAATGCAAAAAATAACTCAGATTTCAACCATTACAATATATATTGAATTAAATATTTCCATAGATTGTTATTATAATAAAGAATAAAAATGAGAAGATAATATCCATATAAATAGAAATAATCTTTAACCTTTAATGTTCCTGAAAAATATCAATTATTACTAATTAACAATCCCTGAAGCCAAATAAAGAAGCTATTATAGATGTAAAGAAAAAACCTGGTTTGGTCTCAGGGATTGTTAATTAGTAATAACTGATAATTTTTTAGTAACACCAAAGGCTAATGGTTATTTATATTTACATTGATGTTATTTCCTCATTTCTATTATTTATTATAATAACAATACATGGAAGTATTTAATTCAATGTGTATATATATATATATATATATGTATCAAACCTTAACTCAATATACAGTTTTAAATAAACATTTTGATTATCTTTATTTGGTCTCAGGGCTTGTTAATTAATAATAATTGATACTTTCTTGGTAACATCAAAGGTTAAAGATTATTTCTATTTACATGAATATTATCTCCTCATTTCCCTGCTTCATTATATATATATATATATATATTTGAATTTTATATGTGGAAATATCTATTTGAATTTTCATATGATAAAAAGCACTGTCAGATGTTAATTGACATTAATTATTGAAAATAGCAAACTGTAGATGTTCTCTATATTCAAAAGCATATATTTTGTATGCAATCTCTTGATATATAGAGAGACTAAAGCATAAAGTTTTTAACCTTTCACAAATCTTTATAAATAATAGAGAGTTCCACTGTTCAGTCAGATGATATAAATTTATGCATTTTTAACAAATGGAAATGTTTAAATTTTATAATATGTGGAAATATCTGCATGAATTTTCATATGATAAAAATCACTAACAGATGTTAATAAACAGTAATTAATGAAAACAGCAAATTGTAGATGCTTTCAGCATTCAAAGATGTATGATTTTCTATGCATTCTCTTGATATATATATAAGGATTAAAGTACTACAGTATTTATTTATAGTGTAAGGAAAGAAAATTTTCAATCTTTCACAATTCCTTATAAATAATAGACTGTTCCACCATTCAGTCAGATTATATAAATAATTTGTAATTAATATGAGATGGTGATTTTGTATGATATGACATATAAAATTCAAACATTTCCTCTGATAAAAAATTAAATATATATATATATAACTCTTTTATAAGATAGTCTTTAAATATTTGAGTTTCTTTAAATAAATTGAGGTGTAATGACCATATATATAAAGACAGTAACTGTATTGTAATTTGATTTTATGCTTTTTATTTCATTTATTAATTTAACTATTATTAATTTAAAAGAGCATTAGCATGAATTATTTATTCCTTTTAAAGGATATTCTTATTCAATTTTGCATTATATATATATAAATATAGATGGAATTTCATTTTTATTGTTAAAAGGAGGGTTACCTTGACAACAGTTTGAGATTGTTGGTTGTTATCTATATTGGGATTGTCAAAGTGTTGACTGGTTTCTAATGGCTACTTATAAACCCATTTAGTCTTTAACATTATTATACTTATTATTCAAGTAATACTTTGAGTGCAATTTGAAAATTATAATTGCAATTTGTAATATTATAATTGACTATTTATTAGTCTGCATTCAGAACAGGTTATACACCTGGGTCTTGTTTTATGCAGTAGATAGGTTCCTCAGAAAATGCACACAAAAGAAATAGCACAAAAGTAGACTTAACTTACCTTGAAAAATGGGGGATAATACTGTAATTTTTAAAAATTGTATAAAAGCAAAGCAACAATGTTAAATTACGTTAAAATCTGCATAAAAAATAAAATAAAATATGACTAATAAAAAATTTCAAATTTGAAAAAAAATGATACAAGACAAACTTTTTTTACTTTTTTTTATTAACTACAGTATTTAATTTTATTCAGAACAATATATTTGTATGCATAATTTACAGTATTTTACATTTTTTCATACATGTACAGTATTTTAATCATTATCGCTATTTGACGATATGCATTTTTGTTTGTGAACTGGTAAGACATCAGATTCATCACAAGAGGAAATACAACTAGCACCAGCTTTTTTAAATTGCTCTTATAGTAAATTCACCCAAACTAAAATGTTTTCCAATCACTATTGATCCTTCCCATTTTACTAAGTGATCTAAAATTGAAATTTTTGTTTCCAAAGAAATTTATTTTCCTGGGTGTTTTTTCCTCTCCACTAGGGTAAACTAAAAGTTTAAAATAAAAATAAGAACTTAGACTTATGATAATAAAAAGACACCTACTCACCATTGTTGGGCAAAATTTAATTAAAACTAAAAATTAAATTATTTTTGTCTTTAATTTTTTAATTTTCAAATTCCATTTAAAAATCAAATTAAATTGTTTCACATCACATTAATTTCAGATCACATTATGTAATTTTTAAATTATTAATTACAATTAAAAATAAGATTTTAATTGTCAAATGTAATTTTGCCCACCACTGTCACTCACCTTTTAAAAATAAACTTGTGGATACTAAATGATTAATTATTTACATACTCTTTTTTTAAAAAGCAAAAATAGAATGTGATTTAAAATGCAAAAACAACATGTGTAATATAGGTAGTGTGTATATAAAATTGGAAAAATACTGATTTTAAGTGAATTATGAACTTCTTTATTGCATAAAATCTATTACAGTACTATTATAAAGCACTGAAAATATTGAAATTATTAGATGGAAGTAGAACTCCGATAATGTGCTATTACTTTAAATATGATGTGTGAGTGCATAAGATTTATATTTAAAGTAATAGCACATTATTAGAGCTCAACTTCTGGTCTAATAATTTTTATTGCATAAAAGAAAACTGCATACAAAGATATTAAGAAGAAATATCGATCACATGACTTCAAAATTGCATTAAAAAAACTCCACATAAATTGAGACCCAAGTGTATTTACTTGTTTAAGGAGGTTTATTTAAACTTATTTTTATCAATAATTTCAATTTCTATGGTCAATTTGCAATCTTTAGTGTCTATATAAATATATGGGACCATAAATAAAGGTGGGATTCCACCTTTATTATTAAAAGGTTGCCTTGACAACAGTTTGACATTATTGATAGTTATCTATATTGGAATTGTCTGAATGTTATCTGACTTCTAATGCTTATATATATGTAGGTGTGTGATGACATGATCATTGAAACTCTGATTTCATATTATATCCTGATCTGGATTTACAGTGAAAAGATAGCAGAAGAAGTTTGAAGTCAGAGGTCTGTTCCAATTGTAGATTCAGTCAATACAAGATTGTGCTGACTTCAAGAAATAATTATTGTTAATTTTGAATATATAAAAAATGATTTCAAAAGAAACTGGATAGTTATATAAATATGTTATATTTTGAACCATTACATATTTTTGGCTATTCAGGAAGAGAGACAAAAATAAAAACAGATCATTATAGTGATTACAATATGTATATATAGTAGCTGTTCCCTTGGCTTTATTCACATTAGTAGAAAATTAACAAATTTTTAAAAACAATTAAATATCACAAAGCAGATGCCCATAATCTCACAATAACCTCTTCAAATATATATATAGTTTTTAGAGACCCAGCTCTCCAGTGAGGTGAGCCATAAGTCTGAAACGAATTGGTCTGGAGGTAGGGTTTTAACAATAGAGATTTTGAATTATTTCTCTTCTGGCACTTATAAAAATAAAGATTGTTTAGAGCTATTGGTAAGCCCCATCTAGTGATCATATATATATATATATGCACAGTAGAGCTGTTTTAATGTAAATATTTACGAATTATTTGTTTTAGTGGGTTGTTGGCAGGACATCTTTTAATCCTCATTAAAATATATGCATTATAATATAATATCTAATGCTAATGCTCAAACTTTTTTATGTAATTCTTTTAACATATTTGTTAAGTTGAGAACAATAGACACTCAGTTCCTTGGATGTAGTTTTCCTAAATTATTTACTTTTAAAAATAATAATGTGGATAGTAAATTAACAATCAGTCTATTAAAATATTTTAAATAATCTTTCAAATGTACTTTTATTAGTCTTTATACATAAATTTGAATGTTTGTTTTACTTAATAACTCCACTAATATTGCCCCAATTTTCTTAGTACATACATTATTTTTTCAGTGAAATAATACATTGGTAATTTTTAAGTGTGATGGAAAATATTACTTTTAGATGATAAAATTTCCATAGTGGTCATTGCTAGTTCAAACTTTCAAATTCTGTCTCAGCGGTTTGCTCATGTTAATAGTAAACATGTAAATATTTGCAAATAATTAAGTTCCATTAAGCTAAAATCCATAGCCTATGTAATTCTCCAAAAAAAAAAGAAAATTATGCCAAGTTATTCAAAATTGGTGCAATAACTAAGATTAATAAATGTAAGTCTGTGTGTTTCAGTTATTACATAGTAGAGATGTCTGACCATCCCTTGTATTGTACCAGTCAAAATAGTATGCTCACTTAACAAGATTCAAATCCTAAGCAAAAGTACCTCGAATCCAATCATGCTCGAGATACACAGGTCTGGAGCAGTCCTGAATTCTAACCTATTTGCCTATTCTTCGAATCTCTGACTCGATGAACAACAATTCTGATGACACAGTAAAATTATTTTAAATCCGTGCCCAGAAGCAAAGCAAAGCGGTAGAGCATAAGATCAGAATGATGATGATGATCGAGGTCGGAGTAGCCCAGTTATTACATTATCATAGTTATTTATTAATGCTAAACTCTTAGCTAAAGAAAATAATTCTAAATATTAACTAGAAACTAATAATTCAACACAAACCAGGATTAACACGAAAATATATATATTTAATAAATGCAGAAAATGCATATATATGTTACAAAATTGTTTCACGCTTGGAGTGATTTTATACATTATGAAAACTTGGGATTTGTTTTATAAAATCCCCATTACATCAATTATTTAATAGATACCATTTTATAGAATGTGTTATAAGTTGTGCGGGGTTAATATGCCAAAATGTGGATGTACAAAATAATCTACAAGATCGGAACAGATTCAGATTACAGAAAGATACACGATAATTTAACGTTAATCATTTTGACAAATAAATATAAATTTACGGTCTCAATTATTTATTTACAATCTTAAAATCATTACATATGTTTGATAAGCATTGTTTGGACATAGCGTCTCTAGAATAAGTATGCATAAGAAACAAACAATGTGCAATATTTACTAGAATAAATTATACAAATTGATTTGCGTCTTTGGGAATCGATAAAGCTTTTTAAAGGAAAACAGTTTTTAGATCAACATACTGAATGTATTTTACGAAATGAATCTTTATCTTTAACACATCATTGCGACTTACTAAGATTAGACAGATGGATGATCAAATTAAAGAGCAAAGTAACGGTACTAGCATACAATAACGAAAATAAGGCCTCATGTTGATTATGGATATTTTATCATTTAAAAGAATACTTTGAAATGAACTTAGATTGGATATATCCACGCCTTCTGGCAGAGCGATATCAAGATAGGGTCTGGGTTTGAGAGCCCAGAATCTGGATGCGCTGTCTTCTGCAGCACATAAATATCATAACCCTCGTAAACTTTACGTTTCCACAGGAAGCATTGTACCTGATTGTGAACGATTCTGAGAAGTAGGATGGGAGCTTTAGACGTTCCCAATGACTAAACAATCAAGAAATGGAGAAGATAAAATATCAGAATAATGGAAATGTATGCCAGCAACATTATTGGACATGAATATAAGTTTTATAATATAATTTTCAAACGTGGAAATTGTCTAACCTCTTGCGCAATAATCTGTTTTCAATTCTGAGTCATTTAACTAATCATAATGAATAATAACGCTTCTATTTATAATATTAAACTAACAACATTTATATTTAAAGAATCGATTCCCAAATACGTATTAACAGGTAGAGTTTGCCTTTCAGGCACCAGCAAAAAGGAATGGATTAATTATATGAAGGTTCACGATCTTTTTAAAATAGAAAATTAAAGCAAAATTCATCCACAGTAAAAGTTTTTAATTTACTTTAAGAATAATGAATTTAAAATGAAACCAAACTCGCGAGCAATTTCTATTTCATATAGACAAAACTTTATTGATAAGTTTTAAATAAAGCCCACCCTTTTCCCAAGTAAAACAATTATTTTCCCCCTTACTCGCGAATTTAGCGATTTTGGCACATTAAAGAAAATAAATCATGTCTATACATTAAACAAAATACATGAAATCTTAATGGAATCGCACACATTTATATATAATTTAATTAAGCGTGAAAGGTAAGTTAAAATACATGATATTAATCAAAGATTACTGAGAGAGAGAGTTTAAAAGCAAAATTAGCAGAAGCTTATAAAACAATATATAAATTAAGATATGAAGGTTGAACTATCGATTACAAAAGTATTGTCATATAAAGGCAGTTCTACGTTAAAAGGTTACCTAAGGAAAAGACAGCATAGCAGCGTCATTAGCAATCAGCAGTCGGAAGCAATCATGTTGTATGGTCGGCCGGATGGGACATGGCACTTGACAGGCAGACAGTTCTTCGAGAGAAGAAGATGCTAGATTCCACTACTCACGCTCCATCTACAGCACTTGTGTTGGCTTCTTAAAGGTAATTAACTCAACTGATTAAAAACTCCTCTGCACTTAACTAACAACTGAAAGTAAGAAACTCCTCTTTCCTCTGTTCTGTGGTTCCTTTTATAACCTTTCAATATTGCCCAGAATTCAATTTCATACACCACCCTTATCTCTGTAATCCTTTTAAAAACAACATTTAATTAGTAAAATATTTTCAATAGATAAGGCTTGAAATACCCCTTTTAGCTGTTTTGAAAGATTTGAAAACAACTGATAAACGATTTGTTTTTCGATTGTAATTAAGATTTATAAGTTTTAATTATAGACAACGATCTGACTAGTGATAAAGATAATTTCAATATTTCAAGCCTTCCTCATTTTTCTTTGTTGTTACATTGAATATACACAGATATAAAAATAATTACAAATATCTAAGCAAATGTATTTTTATAGCAATAAAACTATTGCTTTAGTCATAATATATATACGCATCATTCAAACTACTGTTTCATTTTTACTAAACAAAATTAATTTTACTCATCTTTAGAATGATTTGACATACAGTGTGAGAGTGAATAGCATATATTTATAGCAGGGTCTGAATTGCGGGCCCCGTAGGAGGTTAGTGTAGATGGTTAAGCATGAAGCTCAATGATGATTAGACATTGATTGCTTCATTATATGTATTAAATGGATTATGTCCTGTACAAGAGGGGGTCAGATTGACCTTAGAGGTCAACATGGGTGTGAAAAAAATCTCAGCCTCAGAGTGGCCTTTAAGCATTTCATCATCAGATTTTCAATTGGATGGATGGTTGAAGAGTTGGAGTGTGGAATAGATTGAAACCTGTTCATTAAAGTATGAGTATTGGCTATCTTAATATATATCTGAGCACTTATAGTATATATGTGTAGAGATGGTAATCTGGACCAACTGATGATTGCTGGTTTAGCATGAAATACGTGCATTGGTGATTATTTATCTTTTCAACATATATGTGTTCAAGTGTATTAGTGGTGTGAGATAAATCCATTTACTTCTGTTTCTAATCATGACTCAATCCTTTTTTCTTTTCAAAAGTATACATTACATATAGCCATATAATTCTATAATTAAAACCACTTCTTTTCTTTTCAAAAACTTTATTTGATATATATTGTGCCATTACAATTTGGTCACTAGCCAAATTTATAGTAATGTGCATGTAGAAAAGGTCAAACAAAATCATCATCACAATTTTATATAACCATAAAGGAAGTTGTAGGGCATCCAAGTTTAAACCCTACAAGGTCCAGTTCTAAAAGCTTTAAACAGAGAAAGAATGGGTCAACAATTACATGCTTTACTTGTTTGTGTGTTGATAGAAAGGTAATACACACATTTAAACTATTTAATATTTAATTTTTCTTTAAAAAGCAAAGTTATAATGCATACATATAGGCAATGTATGTGTAAATTATTTAATTGTTTTATATTTCAAATATTAAACATTTTAACTTTCTTTAAAACTAACCTATGCTTGATCAATTCTAATATTTTATTCTATACTTTTATTTTGCTTTTCTTTAATTATAATTGGGATTTAAAAGTTACAGATTTAATTAAATAATTGGGTTATAATTACTAAGCTAGCAATTATATTATTTAAGGTTAGTTTATGAATGATTTGAAAGAATGAAGGATGTGTGTACATTACATACAAAATTTTACATTTCCTAAATATTGAAAGAAAAGGAAGTATTAAATCTGTTAAATTATTTTTTTTGTACAATTGTTTGTTAAAAGAGGAAATCTGTTTAATCAGATATCAATCTTTGTAGCAATTTTTTTTGTAAATAATTGTTTTTCACTTTGGAAGCTTATAATGGGTCAGAACTATAATTTTTGAAATTGTCTTATCAAGATCTAAAGAAGGAAGCTTAAAGATTTGAAGTGTTACCTGGATGTTAAAAGAAGAAAAAAAACAAAAGAAAGGAAATAAGAATTGAGTCTATTTTTTTTTAAAACAAAAGTGTCTGGGAAAAGGATTAAACTTTTCAGTTGAAAAATAATTTAGTTGAAAATAAATTAGAGATCTAATTAAAACAAATTTGTCCAAAAATAGCAAGTGATGCTATCTCTGATTGGTTAAGGTAGCTAAAAATTGGATATAAAAAGCTGTCTTGAATTATTATTAAGATTATTATTGTGATTGATTCAGATTATTAAACTATCAAATTTGAATGTTGAAAATATAAGAAATGGTGGGCTAGAAAAATTATATGTATATCCCATTTGCCGGACCATCTGGAGGAAGCTGCACATCACATAGGAAAGAAAAGATGTGTCTAAAATAATATTCTACACCTTTCAACTGACCAGATAAATAAGATGTTTTAATAAAAGGAAGAAAGCATTCACCTGCATTCAAAGAAGATGAATTAATCTACTGATAAATATTAATCATCAAGTCCAATTAATTGTTCCAACAACTGATTTTAAACTCAAGAAAATTTACAAATGGGAAAACAACTGCTGTATTTCATCCACATGCTTGACAAGAAGAGAAGAAAAATTAATATAATGATTTCCAAATTATCCACTAAAGCAAATAACCTCAATAGAGTCACCATCATCAAATAGATATACACCTCAAGAAAGAGATTGTTCCCAGTAAAACGGAAGGTAGCTGCAGAAATATAAACATTATACAAGACAAGTTTGAACCCTTGGAAATTCGCCACAAACAAAAGATCGGTAATATGACTTTTTATATCTATTTTCTTTATGATATCAGTCTTAATAAACATTTTAGCAATAAAGTGATATATTTTATTTAAAGAACTTTCAAAGACTATTCAGATCGATTAAAAACAAGAATGTCTTACTAATAATCACTTTGAGCTTCATAAATGATCTTGAATGTATGAAAATGATTTGTTTATTAATTTTACAATATTAATGTGTAAAACAATTTTTTTTTATGGTATTATGATTTTAGTTTTAACTGATATATTATTATTATTTTGGTTTTTAATAATATTTTGTTATTATGGGATAAAACACGCACATACATAATAATATTTTTATATGTGTATAATTGGGAGTGAATGTGAAATAATGAGTAGTATTAGAATATTAGATTATTTTGTTTCAAGTTCAGTATAGATTTCAGGGCTTGGAAGAGAGGGGGGAGAAAATAATTTAAAACTTGTTTCTAAAACTTGCTCTTTCAATTCTACTAACATTTTTTTTTTATTCTATTTACATGTTGGATTTTTAAAGTATGTGTGCTAATGAGCAGATAATATTTTTTTTTAAATACTTTTCTCATGGAGTGAAAATCATGGTCAATGTGACGTCCAACTTAATACAAAATACATTTGAAGGGAAAGGGGGAAGAACTTAAAATTAATCTGAGGATTGTTATATAACCAATTATTATTATTATTATTCATGTCAATTTTCATATTATCTAGAAATTTTTATGTATATGTTAGAAATGTAGTAATAAATATTAGTTTGTTTTATTAAACGAGGCGTATATATTTCATTAAGTAGTCTTTGTTAAGTGTGATTATTCATCATCATCAATGGTTGAATATTAGTTATTTAAGATATAAGTAAATATGCTAAAATTAAGCAATAATTATGAATTTCTTTATAAAAATTAGTTTTATGTTTAGGCTTAGTCCTAGAGCTGTAGTTGAAACCCTTGTCATTATTATTATCATCATCGTCATCAACGTTTTAATTAATGAGCTGTTTAACTGTTTAAAGGCCATAAATAAATATTGATTTTATAATATTTAGTGATTTCTTAGTATTATTATAACCACATCCCATCATCTATTTCATGCAAGGATGAGTGAATTGCCATCCTAAATTAGTTATATATAATCTGAGCTAGTGAACTTATAAAAATATTGACACATTTGTTATGTTAAGATCTGAGAAATGATTTATGTTCAATGAACTCCACTGCGGTTTAAAGATGTTTTACTTTTACCTAACTATTAGTGCTTCTAGTGATATGGCTCAAAAAGCAAAATCTCTCATTTTTATTAGAAATAAAGTACCAAGAAGGGATTCAAACCCGGTACATGTAAAAGGTTATCAGATATAACCGTGTCTAGATTCAGATAATCTAGTGGCGCCCTGCTAGACCATATTCACTTAGTATTTGTTTAAACATGCACTTAACATCAAACCAAGGAATGAAAGTGGATAAAACCTACTGCCTGTATACCTGAGTTATATTTTATTGAATTACTAGTGTACTCACTTCACGTGATTTCATATAATACTGGTTACTAACAATTTCCCCATAATTCTTGATATTTGGACTCCTTTACTTATGATCATTCTATGGACAACTCAGGTATGGTAATATCTTTTTTTTTTGAACTCATTTATTAGGTTACAATATATATCCACTTATTTCCAACGTTTCGACTATCTTTACTCTATAGTCATTTTCAAGGATCTAGAAAAAACATATTACATTATAAACAAACTTCACATAATAAAACCAAAAAAACAAAAAAACAAAATAATCAAAAACAATATAAAACATATAAACCCCATAAAATTTAAAAATAAATAAAATACATTAAAATCAATTAAATTAAAAACACAAAACATACACCACACTTACTTGACTCCCTTCTCAAAAAACATTCCCTTTTTACATTTTCTTTTATTCAAAAAACCAATTGTTACAATAAAAAACTTATTTCCTTTTTTTTCTTATATACTTCAAAAATGAATTTATTTCCAAAAATAATTCTTTATTCATGTCTTATCCAATTCTATTTAAAACAGGTTTATATCTTTTTATATATAAACTCTCTTTTACCATTCTTCCTTTATACAATCTAACCCCCTCCAACATTTTAATCTTAAAATCTGTATGTCCAACTTCCTTACTATGTATATTTACATGAGAGATTGGGAAAGAATGGTAAAAGAGAGTTTATATATAAAAAGATATAAACCTGTTTTAAATAGAATTGGATAAGACATGAATAAAGAATTATTTTTGGAAATAAATTCATTTTTGAAGTATATAAGAAAAAAAAGGAAACAAGTTTTTTATTGTAACAATTGGTTTTTTGAATAAAAGAAAATGTAAAAAGAGAAAGTTTTTTGAGAAGGGAGTCAAGTAATGTGGTGTATGTTTTGTGTTTTTAATTTAATTGATTTTAATGTATTTTATTTATTTTTAAATTTTATGGGTTTTATATGTTTTATATTGTTTTTGATTATTTTGTTTTTTTTTGTTTTTATTATGTGAAGTTTGTTTATAATGTAATATGTTTTTTCTAGATCCTTGAAAATGACTATAGAGTAAAGATAGTCGAAACGTTGGAAATAAGTGGATATATATACATCAAATAATGTTTTTGAAAAGAAAAGAAGTGGTTTTAATTATAGAATTATATGGTATGAGATAGTGTGGAGAATGGTGGGGCGTGTGAAAGTCTGTGCTCATATACCCTATATATTATATTAAATTTTGTATTCTAATGATATGAAAAAAATATTAAAGATTATATTACATTCAATTTGAGATATGGATTGCTGCTAATGTAATCACTGTATCATTGAGATACCAAAAAAAAAAAACAACTCTCACTCCGAGAAGTCATATTTTCCCAATATAATATACATATACTTTTAGTTTTTCAGCCAGCTCAATGAGAAGTTTATTAACATGATAAGTTTTATCAGTTATTACACATTTCCACTTTTCTAAAGAAGTAAATAATCTAATAATAGATCAAATTGATTAACAAGTGGAAAGCATTCTTTACAAATAAAGAAAAATTAACTTATATTAACTATTATTAAAAAAAAAATATTTATTATAAATATATTTTTAACATTGAAAAATTTTAGGGAAGAGTATTTCGAAGAAAAATAGTTCCTGGATATGCAGGAAAAAATCCAGGCTTTTCACTGGTGAAGGCCAATAGTCAAAAAATAATCCGGGAAAGCTACACAGATATCTATTAATTACTCAAACTTATGGTAGATGACTCTGAAGTAAATTAAATTACTACTCCTAATGCACGTATTATTTGTTTATATATTTTCCTGTTTGTTATCACTTACATCATCTGAAAAGACAATACAAAAACAAAACAAAACCTATTTATAGACTTTTAAAACTTAAAGTTGTAAAAATAGTTATTAAATTTTATCCTATTAAAAATTGATCAAAGAGAATTTAATAAGTTAATTGTTTTATTTATGTGGGGGAAAAATCAATTATTTCTGCTAAGCTTTTTAAACAACAATTTAGTTATATAGAAACTGGATACAAAAAGTAGTTTTCTAATCAATTTTGCTACTTGTTCTTTGATTGGATTGTTTCTTATTAAAATAAACGCTCCGAGGGATGATTAATAAAATGATATTCAGACTTCAACTAAAAGTCACAATGTGATGTACATTCTATATCAGATAGCGGCTATCTTACTTGACAAAACAAAGTGATTTATAAACAAAATTGATTTCTTCTTTATTAAAAGATGAGATAAACATACGAATACAAGTTTTATCACAAAATGAATATTTAGAGAAAAATACGAAAGAAATGTGAGGAAAAAAATTAGACTCTTAACTTCAAACATATATAATTTATTTTACCTTAGTACTAGGTGCTAGTTTTAAATTACTATATATACTAGATTAGTTGTAACTATATGCTAGTTTTTGCTTAAAAAAATATATGTTTGTGTAAAGAATTTCCTAATGTTTAAACAGCAGAGAAAAAAAATAGTTTTGACATTATTATAGTTATCAAATATTTTAAGTGTATATTAAATTGTTAGCTTGAAAGCAGATTAAAATTATGAAAGCACAGTCAACATTGTCATTATTAGCAATCATTCTTAACTGAGTATGATCTTTTTTTTTTATATGTCATGGCATTGGCCGGGACGCGATCCCACAACCGTCTGCAACAAATTACTTGCTTGCAAGGCGATTGCGATGATCTCTCGGCTAACAACGCTTGAATGATCATTTCACCAATAAAAACAGAAAAAGATAAGAATAGAAACACTAACAGTAAAAAAATAAAAATATATTGTGAAATGATTACTCCATGAACTATATGCTGGTCTTTCTGTTGGTTTACCTAACGTCTTGCCAAACTATCTTTTAACTTCTATATCAAATTTACCTTAATTTTCATTATATTTATTTATTACAATATATCCTAAACCATATTCCCCACTGAAACGGTTTAATATTGCTTCTTTTAAGAATGTATTTATTATAATTTTACAAAGTAAATAGAATCAAACTGTTCCATAAAATCATGCTTGAATTTATTTTAATTTTTTTTTTTTAGAAAAATTGTTACAATTTAAAGCGGCAAATATTTCACTGAATCAAATCCAGAAATCAGAAAAACCATATCAATTAATTTTATAATATTGCTACTGTATTTTTAGAATGTTATAAAGCATCCATAAATGAATATTTTGCAGTATATTTACATTGTGTTGGCAGAGTCTTTTTGTCTCATTTTCATTTGATAAATTAGTAAACTAACCGTCCTACATTGACCAAATTTAATTGAGATTGTTTTACTTAAGAAATAAACATGAATTTATTTCATAATAATGATTTCTTATTTACTCCATTAAATTTTTTAATATTATTATTATTATTCGCCTTAACAAATTAACAATCATGTTACTTCTGAATAATTCCTACTCATAAGCCAATATTAGGAACATAATTTTATCTAAAATTTCATTATTCTTTAAATGCAAAATAAAGTTTTATGTATATTAAAAATCATTATATTATTTATAAATGAATAAATAAATGGTTTATTTATTCTAGAATATATATGAAGAACAAAGTAAATCACAAAATAGCATTTGGTTTAGCAACTGGAAAAGAAAACGTGGATACAATCTTAAATATAGGATAACTCACAAAAATGTATTCTAATTCTTTTTATATATATAGCTTTGTTAAATTAAGTCATGTGACATCTGACTTGATTTTTTTATCATTCTAATTTTTTTTATAAAGTGAATCAATAAATAAATTATGTATATAATAATTTTCATATTTCATCATTATTAACTGATTCTGTGAAGTAATCTTAATGCTATTTATTAGAATTGAAGGACAATAAAACTGTGTATTTACATAAAGATTTGTAACAAGTTAATTTATTTTAATATGACTGAGAAAAGTTTTTCTATCATCAAAGGCTTTACACAGCACTAAAACATTTTAATTTTATTTTCTAATTATAAAATAAAACACAACTTTCATAAAACATATTTAAATTTTATTAAGTATTTTTAACATATACATTAAATTAACTGTTTGTGTCTTTAAATATATAAAATCTGATGATAGCAGCCAAAGATCATCAGTGTAAATCTTTAATCTGTTGTCAAGATAACATTTATAGGTAAAAATAGATTCCCATATTTCATTCATGTCTAAAATCTTAATATAGATAAGAAAGTTAACACTTGGACTGACATAAATGTTTATATTTATAGAACTTTAAATAAAACTTATTAAACAGGCACATGTAGTCTGAATTTTGAAAGTACAGTCAATCATCTTTGCTATAGATTATAAGCCTGATTTTGCATAGATCTAGATAATTCACATATAGTTAAAGGTCTGCCCATCCCTCGCATATGTATGTAAATAGATTATTCTCCACTACACGAGGGGTCAGAATAACTAACGTCAACATGGGTAGAATGACAACCTTGGCACTAATGTTGACTTTGAACATTCCATCATCAGATTTTTAATGAAATGGATGGCTGAAGAGTTGTGGGTTGGAGTATTTTGAACCTGTCCATTAAAATATGAAGATTGGCTATATTAATATAAAGCTGAGAATTGATTGTATATATGTGTGGAGATAGTAATTTGGACTAACTGATGATTGCTGGTTTAGCATGAAATATGTATATTGGTGATTATTTATCTTTTCAACATGTGTATGATCAGGTGGGTCAGCAATATGAGATCGCATGGAGAATGGAGGATCATGTAAAAGTCTAAGTTCGAATCCCATATATAAATCATATATTTGACTGCTAATGGGGTTAATTTAAATTTTTAGAAATATTAAGATTTTAATTTGTTACAGAGGGAAAAAACAGAAATCCATTAAAAACTTACAGTGATGATCAGCTTAGGCTTCTGTCATTTGATTTATATTTAAAAACCATCCATTTTTGTACAACACCAGGTTTGTTATCTAAGTAATTAGTAAATAGAAGTGGAGTTTGGAAGTATTAAAAATGATAATTATTAATCTACTTTCAAAAATAGACTTTTATTGCCTGTTCAATTAGGGTTAGTTAAACTTTTAGGAAATTAAGTTTGTCAATCTGTTACAGTCCAAGTATTAAATTTATTTGTCTATATTAAGATCTTATATTAGAATGAAAGGTAGGAATCCATCTTTTATTTATAGATGTTGCCATGATAACAAATTGAAATTTTATGTTATTACAAACCTGGGATGCTGTCATGTGTTTTACATTTGTGAATTATATAGCTTTGTGAAAAAACATGTTAAATATATATATATTGTAACCGGACCGCCATACAACCCTTTTATTACGTCGGTTGTAACAATTTTCTGATGAGCATGCTGTAGGAAAGAACTATCAATTGACATTCCTAATGCAGATGTTAATGCCTCCTACAACAATATTTCCTGCTCATCAGAGGATGTAGTTTTATAGAGACTGGAAACATCTAAATATTTCTATGTTTGGTTTCCCAAAAAAGTGCCATTAGAGTTCCATCTCACTACAACCTGACTGGCCTAGGTCAAGTTATGTCAGACATAGCTCAGAGAACATGAGATTCTCATGAACCAGTGCTATAACTGATGAGTGATGCACTAAAACAAAACAGAATTGGATAACTGGACAACCAATTTAATTTTTAGTAACAAAAAAAATTTATTAAATAACAATTAATTTGCAATTTCAACAATAGTTCATTAATTCCTCTATGAGAATAAGCTTGGAAACATTCTAATTCAATAATAGTTCATTTTGAATTCATTTATGGGAAGAAGCTTGTGAATATTCTAATTCAACAATAGTTCATTAATTCCTTTATGAGAAGAAGCTTGGGATTATTCTGATTCAACAATAGTTCATTTCGAATTCATTTAATAGTTCATTTTGAATTCATTTAAGAGAAGAATCTTAGAAGCAGTCAAGTATTTATGATTTATACAGCATTTCATCATTTTATGAATTATTACTGATTGGTAAATATTTGAACTCAACAATTCTTGGTTTGTAGAGCATTTATCATTTGATAATTGAGGCATTTATAATTTAGCCAAATATAAAAATATATTCTTACACATAAACTCTGTTACATTATAAGAAGCTTAGAAGCAGTCAAGCATTTATGATTTATACAGCATTTCATCATTTTATGAATTATTACTGATTGGTAAATATTTGAACTCAACAATTCTTGGTTTGTAGAGCATTTATCATTTGATAATTGAGGCATTTATAATTTAGCCAAATATAAAAATATATTCTTACACATAAACTCTGTTACATTATAAGAAGCTTAGAAGCAGTCAAGTATTTATGATTTATACAGCATTTCATCATTTTATAAAACAAAATGTATGCAACCGTTTTATAACTTCACTTTATAACGTATGATAAAGATATTTTGATATTTTATAAAACAAATTCTAGGTAATTATTTCATAACTTCACTTTATAACATATGATGAAGATGTTTTAATATTTTATAAAATGAATTTTATGTAATTATTTCATAATGTCAATTTATAATTTATGACAAAGATGTCTAAACATTCTTATAACATAATTACCTTCCAGTTTTTTTGCAGTTCAGTTTACTCAAAACGACGGCGGGTTATTTCATTTATGGAAAGTCATGGCATAGCGTGGAGAGAGTGGAGCTTCTAATTTATTCCATTATTATCATAATTCCTCTAGCAAAGGTTTCTTTTTTCATTTTCACGTTTTGTTAAAGCTCTCTGTGTAAGACGAGAGAGAGAAGTTCTTTTCTTCCCACGACGTGTCTAATTTGAATACTGCCTCAGTTTAACTCAAGTATCTTTTTTCTTTCTTTTTAATGATTAGATAATTAATTTCTTTTTTTTTTATTGAGACATATAAAAAAAAATAAAATACGACGATATAACATTTTATTCAAATCCATCAATATTGAAAACCAAAAATATGATTTTATTTTTCATTTTTAACGAATCACAACTTTATTGCGTTTCCAATTAGACTGAATCACGCTAGACATTTTTGAATGGGGGGGGGTCTTATGAATATTTATATGAGGAAACACATATGTTTCAATATATAATCTTATGACATTCACTATGTATATATTAGTGACTCCAGATTTATGTTAACTGTAAGTACATCTCGCCTTTGACTAAAATTGTACATTCTAACAAAAATGGCCTACAATTATTATATAATTTGAAATGACTAAAATATATGATAATTAATCTAAAGCCAGTTTATTAAAATTTTTAAAAAGACATGAGTTAAAAAAATTAGAGTAATTTTTATTTAGCATTTAGCTTGATGGTAAAGAGTTGAAGATGACTATAAAGTATATATATGCAAATACAGAGCTCTTCCTCGTGAAAACCAATGATAAGAAATTAGTCTAAATGAGTGAGTGAAATTCTAATAATTAGTTTCCATTGACTGCTCAAGCTAGAAATGAATAGTTTTGCAGCTGATCAAGTAGAAATAATTTCTTATTATCATCATGATAAGCAGAAGAAACCCAAAATGTGGAAAGTGCCTGTAGTTAACAAAAAGTCATTGTGATATTTAGTTATATGCTTAAAGTAATCTATGCAGAAACGACTTGGCTTCAGAACTTTATTGATGATGAAATTCAAGCTATTAACTATGTAGTGTAAAGAATGGATGTCTAATGTGTAGTTACAACTCAACATTCATTAGTGATGAGAGCCATTATCAAAAATCTAGTCATGATGTGCATTTCATATAATTACACAAGCATACTATAGATTGCTATGGAATAAATAATGAATTACTCCTACCAAAAGTTCACAATATATGTTAACATAAAATGCTAAAAATACAAACTATTATGGATTGAAATAATATTATTTAATATTTTCAACCTTAGAAATTACATTAGTGAATTTAGGCAGGAACTTTGTTATAATTTAATAGAGTAATAAGTCTAAAAATAGTTCAGCTATATGAGCAATATTAATAAAAAGAATATATGATAGCAAAAATTGGCAGTAAATTTTCAATCATAATAAAGCAATTTAAAAGTAGAAAAGACGAAATAAAGATAATTAACAATAATGATTGCTGGTTTAGCATGAAATACGTATATTGGTGATTATTTATCTTTTCAACATGTGTGTGATCAGGTTGGTTAGCAATATGAGATTGCACAGAGAGTGGTGGGTCGTGTGAAAGTCTGAGTTTGAATCCTGCATATATTACATATATAAATGCAGGTTTAAGCCTGTACAATGTATTAAAAAATGAATATATAAAATTCTGTAAAGTTGTTTAAAAAAATTAATGATAACATTTAAAAATATTACTGTGAAATCATCAAAAAAAGAAAAATCAAAAATACAAAACGTCTTGAATCTTAGACGTACATTTTCCCAGTAATGATTTGAAGAATGATTGGCAATATTAAAATTATTTGTTTCCTGAAAGGTCATGTGATATTTGAATGACAGAAGTGATTGACTCAGCTTTGATCTAGCAACTTTTAGATATGAAATTTGTTACTTCTAACATTGCATTAAATATTGTTTTTTTTTTTTAAAAAAAAAAAAAACGATTAAAAAAATATAGTAAAAATTTAAAATTTTAATCTGTAGTACATATTAAAATATAAATAAAAAGTTATATATAAAAAATAATGAATTATAAACTATTACCATGCACTGGATTCATAGATTATGGAAAAGCATTCGATTTTACAAGCATTTTGGATGTGATTAAAACTTCACTGTGATATAGATCTAAAATATTATCAAATTCTAAAAAAATAAGTACTAAAATAGTAAAGCACTACAAAAATATATTTTAATCGGAAATTAAAAATCCTACTTAAACAATTAAAAAAACGAATAATTTAGAAAATGTATTAAAATGTATATTAAAAACATTCTTCTTTTGATTTTTTTTTTTTTTTTAATGAAATAAATTAAAATTTATTAGATACAATTGAAAATGTTTATTTATACATAGCTATATTCTTTTTACACTGTTGCAAGGCAGTCACTCTGTAGAGCTTTCTGTGGTCGAGACTGGGGGCTATTGCCCTCCTTCACTCCTCCAGGAGGGTGACCCCAGCCCAGGTTTCATAAAAAAGCCAGTCCGAAGCCAGCAATCTATCTCTGTTCCTGAGCTGCTTGAGTAATTTTATATAGATGTTGCAGACACTACGATTAGCATTTTCAAATATACACTTGCATCTGGATAGCCAGATTGCAAAAGTTAGAAAAATGGCGATTCTGATTTTTGAGAATATGCCACTCTTCATAGAATTTGTTAGACAATTTAATTTAATTAAAATTTGCTTATAAATTGGAGTAATTTTTGTTTCTTATAAGAATCTCATAATGTCTATATCTAATTATCACATAGCAATAAATTATTTTATAGCTCTTCTTTCTAGTTATCATAATTGTAAAACTGTAAATATATAAAAACTAAAATAACTATATAAATTAGAAAACAATACGTTTGTATTTATTTATAGTGTACAAAATCAATTCTACATAAATAATATCTTTACGACATTTTTATAAAGCTTCCAATATTTAATAATTATTATTCCTTTAAATAAATAAATTTTATTTAAAATTAAATTGTATATATAAATATTTTTACCTAGATATACATTATAAAATAATAAAGCACAACAAAACATTATCTTTCAATAAAAATTAAATTTCATTTCAATAAAAAAAAAAAAATTGAACAAACTTAAAAATAATAATAATAAAAAAATCCACTTATCAAATAAAGGATTTTGATTAAAAAAAGTTAATTTAATAAACTATTTCAAAAGATTACACAATATTGCATTTTACAAAATAATATAATGTTCTTTCTCTTACAATTTTCAATTGCTTAATTAATTAATTGATATAAAATTCGTTTTAAAATGCTTTTTCTATTTCATAAAATAGTTTCAACTCCTACTAGGTTCTGTTCAGCTGCTTTTTCTCAGAATGAAACTTCACATCTATAAAATATTTTAATTCATAATTTTATAAAATGTCAATTATTTTAATTTAATATTAATATAGCCATTACATATATTAATGGCATAAATGGTTACTGTTTTAGACAGAGTTTTAAGCTAGAATTCACTACCTTATGATAATCTGGAAATGCTTAAATCTACTGTGTGAATCTGTAATGCATCTTACTACATGACAATAGTCTATGTCAAAATACTCTTTCTGACTTGTCAAAATTGATTTGGAAAATTTCAATTGCTACACTACTATCATTAACACTTTTAGGTTTGTGTTTAGCATTCTTGGAGCACAAAAAGACCACCGGTCATAAATTCGAACCTGCCAACCCCAGAATAGGCGGAAAATAAAGGAAGCATACTTCATAAATAATGACACTCAATCTATCAATAAAAAAGACACCTGTTTCACCATTTCAAAAAGATGGACAAACTAATCCTAACAAAACTTTAAAATAAAATACTAAAACACAGCACTTAACCAATTAGCATAAATTAGAATACTTCCCCTCATTACTATCAACTGCACTCAGCTATGAATATGAAGCCATGGAGCTTTGAAAGCGCTAAGCATAAATAAATATTAATAGACATAGCTTCTCTAACAATCGTAAAAGTGCATAGTTTTTGGTATAATAATTATGTCATATGTAATTTACAGTTTTTCTTGCATTTTCTAAGTAAAAGAATAGGATGCAATAAAATATACCACTATTTTTTGCATTTTTTTTAAAAAAAAAATATTTATTAGTTTTAATTTTCTGCTTCAGCCAAGTTATGGCCTTCATCAGAGATCTGTAAATATATTACATTTTATTATATTTCATATAACAATATCAATGATAATATATTATAACTTTTTTTATATATTTAAAATGATTATAAAGGTAAATACAAATATATTCCAATATGCAAACCAAATTTGAAACTTTAATCCTTTTGTATATATTAAATACTGCCTAATGCTATACTAGTAATTTAACATCAAAGTATGTCTTCATGAGCTGAATACAGATCATAAAATATTATTTGACAATGCAAAGGTTATCTTTTATGAATAAAGTGAATTGAAAAGAGTCATAAAAGAAACTGTTATGAGGAAATATTTTGAATGTGGCTCCTTTGATGTTAAAGGAAGTTGGGTTTTGAAGTGAATGATGGGAAGGCTATTTTGTTTGGTACATATAGGTGGTATGTTTAGTTGAATTTCACTTGAAAATATCTATTTGTTAATAGAGAAAACCATGGTTGTGGAAGAATTTTGGTAAAGTTTAGGTTTTTGGCTAGTATTGTAATGTTATATGAATTTTTATTTTATATTTAGTGTTAGGTTATGCATGGGCAAAAGGAATGTCCTTATATTTAGGTGCCAATTTTCAATAGGATGGATATATATGTTGAGACTCTCTTAATATTCTATTTATATTTTATTGAATGAAATTAGTAACAATAAAATCTGTGAAATTCTTTGTAAATATTAATTGAAAATGAGGTTGTACAATAACTTATATTTACAGTTAAAGGGTATTTTTTTATTAACTTCAAATATAATTAAAATAATAAATGATTAATGATCTCAGGGTTTAAAATAATAATAATGTGACTGTAAATTGATGTGGTATGAGTGAACAAATAAATTAACTAATATGAACTTATAAAATGAAAAATCATCCAATTTTATTTATATCACTAAATAATAATAATAATGATGATGATGACGATGATAATAATAATGATGATGATGATGATGTTGATGATGATGATGATAATAACAACAACAACAGCAATAATAATAATAATAATAATAATAATAAATTAGAAGAAGAAGCAGCAGCAGCAACTGACATTAATAGTTTAAATAGTTCCAGTCAACTTATAGCATTCAATTCACAAAGCTGTTACAAATAGTTTTACAAATAAATGTTGTTACACGAAAGCTTTTATGAAATTCAAATAAAATTTTTGGGTAAGTAAAATAGTCAAAAGGATATTATAATCCTAAGCATTTAAGTTACATATAAGAATAAAATGCTTTAGTTTATTCTTATCAGTTGAAACATAAACAATATAATGGGTGCTAACTATAATAAATATTTATACATTCACACATTGTATTATATGTGCACGTAAATATATAAATAAAAATATATAAAGATCTTGAAAATAAGCTCTTAACAAGCTTTGTAGAATATCCCTAATCCCAGACTGTTTTCTGCTACTGGCTTCCTCAGTGAGATGCTAGGATATTCAAGCATTAGATTAAAAATACCAGGCCAAGCCCAGCACTTCAAGCATTAGATTAAAAATATCAGCACACACCCAGCACCTGGGCTTGTCATGGTATTTTTAATCTAATGCTTGAATATCCTAGCAACTCACTAAGGAAGCCAGTAGCAGAAACTGATTTGGGGTTAAGGATATTCTGCAAAGCTTTTTAAAGCTTATTTGTGAGCTCTTTATATAACATTTGTAATACAAGCTTGTTTAAATTAGGTCATGTGACATTTGACTTGATTTTTTTGTAATAAATAAAAGTAATATTAAAATTGTTTTCCTTTGCTAGTAAATCTATTATCTTCTAAAACTCTAACAAAAATGTACTCATAGTAATATATAATAAGTGAAATTTGATTATTGCTGGAAAAGTTTCTTTTTTTTTTTAAAAAAAAATTTTTTTTATAAAAAGTTCTATTCTAGATTCTGTAATCAGTGAAGCCTAATGTGGTAAACAGATGAATTGACTCCAGCAGTGATTTCTTCATACTAAGTCAACTGTCTCTATAGCTTGTAGGATGGTGCAATTTTTCTAGTAAAATTTTAATTTGGTTTTAAAGTTGTAAACAACTTTTCTCAAGGAATTCTGGTATAGTTGTGATAAAATGGCTTATTTTGTAATGTAATACATTTTTCATCTCACCATTTCTTAAGAATGGATTTCATGGAATATAACATCAAAATTTTGAAATAATGTTTATAAATGGGATTCATCTGAAAAGATGATGAAAAAACTTTTAAATGCACATAAAATGATAATAGTAAAACATATAGTAAGAATTGGAAGGATCAAAGGTATTTGACCCCTTTTCTACTTAGCTTTTAGCAAGGCATCCTGTTATAGCACCAAAATTGTAGATTTTTTTAAAGGAATACATATGATGTTAACATCTGCTGATTCAAATTGCAAGTCATTAATTTTATTTTATATTGTCCATTTTTGCTATATTTTCCCATCTCATAATTACCCAAACATTGTTATAGGAATTCTAGACTAGATTATCTAGTATACTTTTATATAAATTTTGATATACTTGTACACACATTTTACTATTTTAGAATTTCTGGAGATTAATAAAAATGTAAATCATTTAATCTTTATAAAATAAATATAATAAGCTTTCAGAAATTAAGTATTAATTGATAATTCTAATTAAACTCATATATACAACTATTATAACTTTATTTGTTTTGATTAAAATCTAAATTATAATATGATTTTATTTTAAAACATTTATTTATAATTTGGGATACTTTGAAAATAAACATTCTAAAAAATATATATAAATTATTTAATTAATATGCATGCAACCAAAATATAGATAACTAATAATGAATAAGTGGCTTCAGTAAAGCAAAACAGATAATAAATGTAAACATATTTTAATTTTAATATATAGCCTTAAGAATAGGCATATTGTTTATACATTCCCTCACTTAGGAAAAAAAAGTTTACTATACATTTATTATAGCTTAGTCTCTCTATCTACTTTTCCTTTAGTGATCTCCTTAGTCTTACTCTTTATATAGTTTGTATTTTTTGAATAAGTTTAAAGATTTGATTTCAATTATATTTCTTTAATTATTTGTGTTATTAATATTTATTTTTTCCTTCTTCATTTTATCAATGTGAATGGACTTTAGACTCTGAGTGTTATATATTTCTTTAAGTCCACCTGGGGTATTGATCATAAACATATTTTTGCCTCTCTATTCTATTATTTTGTACAGGTCTTCATATAAATTAAAGAATTTTGTATATCTATTTTGTTTTGGATCACTGATTTGTACAGTCTCTACTAGGACTAAGTCTATTTTAAATGGATTTGGTTTTTGTGGACTGGTTACTTGATGTTTGTGATTGGCCTTAATAAGATTAGGTTTAGCTTGACCACAGTCTAAGCTATGGTCTATTTCTTCTGGAATTGTTAACATTTGAGTTTTTATTGAGATTGGTTTGCCATGATCAAAATTTAATCAACTTGGGATAACCTGTGTATGTTCATTTTGAGTAGAATTTATATATTTAATAATTACTGGAAGCTTAATAATGCATCCTTTATGGTTACATTCTGAATAACCTCTATAAAGGTGGCTTATCTCTTTCATTATCTTCTCACATGGATTTGATTGGGAGTTGCAGATGAAAATCAATATATGTTTTGTACCCTTCTTTTTTATCCATTTCCCCCAGTCAGAAGATAAAAAGATGTAGCATAGTCAGTTAAGATTGATTTAGGTTTTCCTAGTAATATGAATTGAATGTTTGTCAAATTTTTTAGGGCATTCTGAATGTTGGCCCTTTGTACCGGTATGCTGATACATACTTTGTAAATAAGTTTATATGTTACTAGTATGAATTTATAGTGATGAAATTATGGTAATGGCCTATAGAAATCTATGGCTAGGATTGCATTTGGTCCATCCAAGATAATAGATTGCAATCTGCCCACATATGATTGTTTAGTTTTTAAATGAATTTTACAGGACTTCAATTTATTTAATATGGATAAATACATCTTGGGCCAATAAAATAATATTTATATTATATGTTCTATTTTACAAGGGCTGTAATGTCCATTAATTTTTCTCTAAGGTTCGTTGGAATCATAACTTTCCAGGATTTATTATCTTTTTCTATTATGATAGGTTAATAAATGATTTTTGCATTTTGTAATATCATGTTTTTCTACAGTTTTGCTTCATTTACCAATTCTGTTATTATATTCCTCAATTTGTGATCTTGATACTGCTGCTTGTCTGAATTTTTAAATTCCATTCCAAATGAATCTATGACTAATAATGAAACCAACATTATCTATAAATTAATTGCATTAATGCTATAAGATTCTAATTTAACAGGGTTTCAACTGAGTATATCCAGGACAATAGTTTGTTTGCCATGGCAACATTAAAACTGCTAGCCAAATTGATGCCAGAATAGGTTCCATCTAACAAGTCCCTCATTATTCAAATAACCCTTATTTAAAAATTCAAAGCCTTCCAATATTGAGTAGTAAAATTCAGCACCCTTTAAGTGTCTACTAAGAAAGTATAGTATATGTGGCCATTGTTTTTTGTCTTGTGGTAGTATAACTATGCCTAAACTACAGTCACTACTGCCAGTTTGGACACAGAAAGGGGCTTGAAAAGTAGGATTAATATTTTAATTCATCAATAATTTTGCATCTTTAATTTTATCTCTTAAACCACTAAATATCACATGATCACAATTTCTTATGCTTGCTCATAAATGTTATTAAAACAGGCAAAACTCTCCATAGAGTAATGCCACTCAGTGCCAGTGAGAGTAATCAATGGATGCTAGAAGGTTTGTGCATAAAATCCCTATCTAGTGCCTACTCATCCAATATCTGCAGACTAGTTTCTAGCTTGTGGATTTCATCAGTGAGGAGTCTTGGATCTGAGGGCACTGCACCTAGATCTTAGGATATTGGATGAGTAGGCACTAGATAGGGATTTTATACACAAAGATTCTGGCATCCATTGATTACTCTGGCTTGCACTGAGTGGCACTACTGTATGGAGAGTTTTTACTGTTTTAATTTTAGCTCTTATGCAAGCTCAGGTTGCCACCTCCATTTCTCTTCTTTTTTCAGTAGTTGAGAGAGATGAATTATGTCATATATGAAATTTTTGTAGAAATGTGGTAGAAGTTGCATACAATGAAGAAATAACAAAATTATTTACTGTTTTCCAGAGTGTGGCAATTCTGGATGGTATCTGTCTTTTCAGGATGGGATTTTATTCCATCCACTCTTACCAAATGACCAAGAAAAATCTTTGCAATGATAATATTCTTCTTATATTGATTTTGATATTTTTATCTATACATCTTTTAAAAACTTTTGTAAGTGATGGAGATGTTCATCAATATTTTCACAAGCAATGACTATATTTTCAACATACATAGCAATAAAATTTTTTAACTCTTTCAGATAATATCTGGTTTAAGTAACAATTTAGACTAACCCCACTATTTATCAGACAAAATGGCATATGACTAAATACCCATGTCTGTCTGTTTTGTAGTAAATATTTTCTTTCATCTTAATATTAAAAGCAGTACTGTATAACAGATTGGATATCACACTGTGGTATGGTTCTTTTGTTTAAAAAATCTAGCATGTAGACAAATGCATGCGGAACTATCTTTCTTGCTGATGACCACTTAGGGGTTATTATATGGGGAGGCATATTTTTTTATAATGACCCATTATGGGATAGGATCTACATTGAAATTGATTGTTATCATTGAGATAGATAATCCCAAGCCATTTTGAAAATACATCTTTAAATTTATGCAATACTTCATACAACATAGTCCTATTTCATCCCTAAGATCATTGGCTTCTTTCACTTTTAACCTAAGGTCCAAGGCATTTGCCAATGGTTTGAACACAGAAAAGGTTTATTGAGCAAAATTGTACATAGCATATAAACTTTATAACTTCATCTTGGCAAATAATTTGTCTTCTTTCAAATCAATAACACAGTTAAACCTATTTAAAAAGTTGGTTCTTATTATATATTATGTATTAGTTCAGTCATAATAAGAAAAATGTGTTTTAAGTTTAAGGGGTTTAAATTGAACCCATATATGTTGTGCAAATATTTTGGCTTTTTGATTATTTGTCAGAATGATTTGTATAGATTGTTTTAGTGTTAATGAAGAGATTGATTAAATCAATTGCTGAATTTTATGGAACAGGACCTCTTAAATAATAAATATTTGAATTCCCATATCCAATAAAGCCTTTGATCCAATTCCTTCATTTTTATAATAATTTTTAAACAGTTATTTATTGATAAGGTGCCCTTTTGGTCTTTTTGTAGAAGTTCATCTGAATCTACTTCTAGAGAATTTATTGTATGTATAAGTTGTCCCTTTTAAAATATTGTAATGGACCCATTCTCATGAAGTCCCAGGAATTTTCGATTGTCTGTTTATAATTTTTGGTGTGTTATTCTTTACCAGTGTATTTTCATCCTTTTTTCTGAATATCCATTTTTTTGAAACTTAATTTCTTGGTTAGATCTTTGACTGTATGGCCTGCATTGATTGAATCATCTATATAGATGTTTTCTTGTTTGGAAAGAATTTCTATCTCCATTTCACTTCAGCACCTCCTTTTGCTCTTCATCATCTTACAAATTTATGTTGGATATCCTGTAATCAGAGATCGCATTCTTCAATCACATTATTTTTTTTATAAAAGTTATTGCCCACTCCTAACATTTCTAAAATGTTTATTTGTTTAATATATCTTCCATTGAGCAATATTCATTTCCTACTAACACCATTTTGATGTAATGAGGCAAATTCTGCCTCACTATTTTCACTGTCTTTTTTTAATAAATCTAGAAAAGTTAGGGTCTTTAAATTCACTACTTGTTAGATAAAGAATTGGGCCATGCTATCTCTACTAAAGTTTTATTTTTTTAAGCTGTTATCTGTTGTGTATACAATCTTGTTGGTCTTCTTACCCAAAGGTAGCAATTTTTCTTTAATTTCAGAATAAGTTTTGGGTAATTCAAACAGTGACATCTATGATGCCCTGACTGCCATGCCTAGATGATGACTGCCTATTGTTATTTTCTCCTCTTCAGTCATTTCATTTAAAGACATCAATTCTTCTAAAGAGGTCAGATACTGCATGGGATTTTCCTCATATATTCTTTTAAATATCTTTATACTAACTAGACAATAAGAATTCCCACAATGAGCTTGTCATTCATTTTGTGCCATGTTCAATGTGGAATTATCAGTAATAATCCTCTTTTGGAGATCTACATTCTCATTTTGCTCATATGGTTGAATTCAATGGTAACTTTTTTTCCATTATGCTGAAATTTCTGTGGACATAATATCAATATTGTATCAATATATTTGTCCTTCTAACATATACACACATTTATATTTAAATTGCATTGCTGAATTCAATTCTTCTATGTTTCTGTTGATCACATACATCTCTTTAGTGGTTTACATTGCATAATGATTATAATTTTTTATTCCATTAATCTTTATCTCTTGTATTTTTTTCTTCACCTCTGCTTTATCAGTTTTCTTATGTGGCCATATTCTTTTTCCATCATTTGTTTTAACTCATCATTGGTAATTCTATTGTACACTTCATTAATTCTAGTGCTCAATTCATTCAATTGGCATCCCAGCTCCTGAAATTGATTTACAACTGGATCAGATACTGTTTGGATTCTTTTGTGTATTTCTTTTAATTCATTTATTTCATTAGTAATTTGTATGCAATACTCTTGGATAAACTTAAATTGTTGTCATCTTTTTAAACTTTACCAACATTTTCCAAATTTACATCCCATTTCTTGCACAAGTATTGGAATGAACATTCCATTCTTATTTAATTTTTTAAAAATTCCTACATAACTTATGTTTGGAATCCTTGACATTCTAGTAATTTTTTGTTCATCTTCTGAATCTTCGCATTCACTTTTCCTTTAATCTTCTATCCCTCCTTCCAATGCTAGATATTCAATCTTAGCCTCCTCTCTTAACATTATATTTTCACTTCATACTTTTTTCTAACTTTGCTTCTAATTTTTGAAAATTGTCTTTTAATTTTGCTTCTAATTTTTGATAATTATCTTCTAATTTTGCTTCTAACTCTTTTATTAAGTTAAAAAATTTCTTGGAAACCAATATTGGGCTCACCTGATAAACCTTGGTTAGTTCTATTTATAGTACTAAGTTATTAGTAAAATACAATATTATCTAATAATAACTAATCTTTTAATAAATATAATACCATAATATAGTAGTAGTTCAAGGTCTGCCTTTCTTCCTTTCACTGGCTATAATTAAAATTAATAAATGTATAAATAATAGAATCGTATTTAATTCTATTTCTTTCAAAATAAAAAAAAAATATGGTCATTTTTTTTCTAATGAGAAGAGTATATATTTAAAAAAATATTGAACACTAAAATTTTATACACTTTGTGAATAATGCACTTATCACTCACATGTCAATAAGTTAACATGTTTAGGCTACACTTATTCAAGCCTTAGTTGGACATGCCAAATTGTAATGGTATGTATGGCAAAAGAGTGTCCTTTAGGTTCAGGTGCAATTTTCAATAGGATGGATTTATATGTTAAAACTCTCTTAATATTCTATTTAAATTTTATTATATTTGACAGCAAATCAATACAACTTTCTTCAGCATTTTACCTCTCTCTCTTTTGACTTTTTAAAGCATTTATATTTTTAATGCAAAACCTGGTACAAGAATTTATACATTTAATTAACAATAACAATATATATTTTTATACATTAATCATACATTATTAACACTGACTATTATCTATTCTAGGATTTTTTAAATAAATAATGCTTCTTTTAGTCTCATTCTTTTAGTTAACTGTTTTATAAACCATTTTAATATTATTTTCGAAAATATATTCATTTTCTTATATTATCTGTATTATTTGAGTTTTGATTACAGTATATTTGTTGCTTCTCCATTCTCCAATACATATTGAAATCACAAGGAGAAGACCAGTTAAGACATATTCATTAATAATAATGTGAAATGCAACCCTCTCTAATTTAACTCCATAATACATAGCTATTTTATATATTTTCACATAAGCTAAAACTAATCTATATGTTAATAATAAATTCATGTTTAATAAAATAATAAATAAATTTGTCAAGATTATTCAATAGTGGTATGTGAACTCTTAATCTTACTATAATCTTAATGAATAATCTTTTGCTAATATAATGTTTTTTTACTATAAGAATTAATCAAGAGTAAGTTAATCTGGGTTTAAAACTAAGGCTATCTATTTTAAATATAATGTTGACTGTTTTATATCAGAGTTATATAAATTATAAAATAAAGTACAATTATGCATTTTAGGATATGATAATGTAAAAAGGATTTTATGTACATTATCTTACCCAATACATTTTTATCTTGGATATCATGCATACAATAATGATGTATTTAATCATGTTAAATATGACTTTTATCTTGTAAATATGCGTTGATGATATTTCTTTAACGAAGACAAAAGAGAAGTATTAAAAAGTTAAAAAATACTTTATCACATAATATAAAATATAAAATAAAAACAAATAATAACAATAAGAAAATTATATAAAATGTCTAATAAGTATGAATATTTATTTCCTAAATCTAATTCTACCTGGGATATGAAAAGTGTATTATCATACAATGGTATGAAGACACAAACATTAAATAGGAATAGGTTGTTTATTATTTTAAAAAAAAATCCTCAATTCAAATACTGAAAGATAATAATCATCAACATAGCGATCAATGATAAATGCTCTTTGTGGTCTTTAAATAGTTTATTTCAGCTAAATAAGCAATTATTAATCAACCTCACTTAATAATGCTGGAGAAATGTTCACTCTTTGAGAGAAGTAAATATCATTATTGCTTATCATATCTAAATAATATTTATGACAAAGGGCTTATTACCGGATTAATTTGCAGGCTTAAATGTTAGGACTGATACTTACTAATAAAATATATAACTAGATCATTAGTATGCCTTATTACATACTATATAACATTTAAAATATTAATACTAACATATAAGAATTAGGCATAAAATATTCCTTACAGATGTTATTATCTAAATAAGGATGATTGACTCTTTTTAACTTTGAGGTGAAACTTAAGAACCCATAAAACATATAATAATTGCAATTTAGCCCAATTTTATACAAGTTTAACTTAAACCTAAGATAAATCGCATTTAAAACCCATTCAATATCACCAAGGAATAATATTGAATAAAAATATTACCTATACATTAGCATGGCAATATCTGAAGAAATGGTTATATTCTTTTATTACATTAATAATAATATCTAATTAAGACAATTATGGGAAAGAGCATTAAATATACCTTCAATGGTTATAATGATTTTAAAAATTTATCTTAATGGCATATTAATACTTCAAAATATTCCAATATTAATAGGAATTCACAAACACTTTTAAAATAACACCATCAAAGATGATGTGAAGCACAATTAATTTCATTTTGTAATATAATCCTGTCTGGAACACAATATCAAGATTAATAAATTCACTTAGCATACTTATTAATCCAAGTTCATCTATATTTAACACATTAATCCATTTTAAGATTGCTTATAATTTTAACATTTATTATATTTAATATTTGCTTTGATATCCCATAATTCAGGAGTTGCATTTAAATTTTAGCTTTCATAATTCATTATCCATTTAATGATATTTAAATATAAGCGATAATCTATAATGCATTTCCTTAAGCATTGAAAAAAAATTGTAGTTATTACCCACATCAATTTAATCCATTTGAAGAGATGTTATAATTTTATCCCAAGAATTAGCATTCATTTATAGATTTTTAATCTTTGTTGCTAATAGTTCTTATTATATATCTGCTTAAGCAGATAGTTTATTATCTCTAAACAGCATGATTTCCATTAATTTTTGAATTAGAGTTAAACATTTTCCCAAGCAACAACATTTGTGGAGGCATATTTGAGTTGAAAAATTATTATTTCAAGTTTTTTCTTCCAAAATTAAAGATGAGATAAATTCACAATATTGAGACATAATATTATGATAATTTGAAAAAATAAATATCAGCAACTTATTTGAGGTTAATAAATATAATTTTCCAATTTTATCAGTTATTTACTATTTATTCCAATTGAAAAAGTCCAGCAATTTATTGTTGAAGTAGTGAGATAGCATTCCATAAGTCAATTTATCTATTTTTCACTAATAGTTGACTGTAATAAATGAGATTTCTTGAAATAATTAATTGATTAATTATTCAATGATGGTTTCTGGTTTATATGTTGTTCATCTTTTTCCTAATATATTGAGAATTAATTTTATCTAGCAATGGCAAAATGCTTAGATTAGTTGGCCGACTTGACTGTGCTGAAGACAAACAAAATGTCTATTAAAATTTTTTAACCTGCTTGGGTCCTGACTACAATAAATATTTGACAACACTGTTTGGTTTTTCCAAAATTCAGCTTTTATACCTGTTTAATCACCCGATGGCTGGATTCAATATATTTCCCATTACATATTGGGGATTTTTGTTGTTTCTGAGAAAATTTGTAATGGATCATGAAGATTATTGCTGGGCAGAATGATAGATGCTAAGATTTTTGAATCATGGCAAAACTTTATGCAAGATATTTAAAAATGAAAAAAAAAAAAACAACAACTTGCAATGCTTCTCATTTGCTTCACTTTTATTTCCAGGTTTTAAAATAAAATTACAAACATTTATTTAAAATAAATAAATAATACAACTATAAAGTTCTCAGATATTTATTTCAATTAAATTTAATTTGAACTTTTAATGAATAACATTATTTAAACATATTCTAGTAAATTACAAAAAAAAAACAAACAAGCTAGATGTCACACGACCTAATTTAATAAGCTTGTATTTACAAATATTATATATAGAGCTCACAAAACAAGCTCTTAACAAGCTTTGTAGAATACCCCCAAAGTCAAACTAGTTTCTGCTACTGGTATCCTCAGTGAAGTGCTAGGATATTCAAGAAGAAACCAGTTTGAGGTTGGGAGTATTCTACAAAGCTTGTTAAGAGCGTGTTTTGTGAGCTCTACATATAATATTCTAGTAAAGTAAATAGAATTAATTTTACTAAATCTAAATACATAATTTTTATACATACACATGCACACTAAATATAAAATGTAAGAACTTTCTGTTGTACATGTAAATAAAAATGTATTCTGAAATATAATTGCTTTACTTTAAAATATTTTAGTGTTATGATGTTAAATTTATAATTGTATTGTATATTAAATTATTTGTTTTATGTGTTGATCACCTCTGTTTGTTTACACAATTTGATAGATTTGTTTCTTAAGAAGAAGAATAACAAAACATAAGCATCCATCTTCCATAAAAGTAGACATCAGAGTTTAGACAGGTAAAAAAAATTTTTTTACACAGGCTTATAATACTGATATAGATTTCTAAGATACTCATTACTGTACCTTTAGTTTTCACTCCATAAAAATATATTAAATATTTATGAACTTTCATTTTATTGTTACATGATATAAAAATGTAGAGCAAATATAATGTGATTTTCATTATTTCTCCTATACTATGCATGAGTACATTTCCTGATAGCCTGAAAAGGTGAGCAGCCAGCAATACTTACTTGATATAATAAGCATAGGTGGCATTGTGAAAATTATTTTAAATTTTTTTAAAATTATTAATAATAATTGATTGAAACGGTGATACAGTGATTTAATAGTATTTTTTTGAATGTGCATGCATGTGTGTATATAGGTGAAATATATAAAAGCATCTTGCTTGTATTAAATAAAACAAAGATATAAATAAAACTTATAAAATTTATTAAAATAGATTTTAATAAAGGAATTTAATCCATATAAGGGCATTTAAACAGAAGCAAAAGAGTATAAAATACATATTATTAGTTGTTTTTTTTTAAAGTTAATTTTATTAGATTTGTAGATAATAAAAATCAAATCTACAAATGTGATGTTTCTCACAGAGGCAAAACTCTCCATACAGTAGTACCAGTCAGTGCAAGCCAGTGTAATCAATGGATTCAGGAAGGTTTGGG
Source organism: Epiperipatus broadwayi (assembly GCA_028023455.1). Classification (NCBI taxonomy): domain Eukaryota; kingdom Metazoa; phylum Onychophora; class Udeonychophora; order Euonychophora; family Peripatidae; genus Epiperipatus; species Epiperipatus broadwayi. Next base: position 8,979,037 of record JAQFVV010000004.1, read on the forward strand.
CATAAAATTTCTATCTAACACCTACTCATCCAATATCCCCAGACTAATTTCTAACTTGTGATTTTCATCAGTGATGGCGCTACTGTATGGGGAGTTTTGCCTCTGTGAAAAACAGCTTGTATAAGCATAAAGAATGGTGATCATGTGAATCTGATATGTAATAGTAATTAAAAGATAAAAAAAAGGTCACTAATTCATCATGTGTTTTTAATTATTAATCTATTATGTATTTTTAATTAAAAATCGATAATGTTAAAAAAATCAGCACAACTCTAATTATTAAAATACAGGAGAAATTCCCCTTAGTGAACCATAACTGTGGTTGATGTATACATAGCTATGTTGAAATGTAATGATTAATTAAATAGAAATCATCATTACCAGAAGCAGAAATTCTTGATTTGTGGATTATTATTATCTGTTGATACATTTAGAGAAAATGCATTGCTGATTAATTTAAAACCAGCCTGCCATAATTATGTAATTATCTTCTGATGACTGGCTGAGTGAATTTATTGCCATACCTCTAGATTAATTACACTGCCTTGTGCTCCTATCAATGTTGAAAAGTGAACACTTAAATTGTACAAACTAGAAAGATAAGAGACATCACAAGTTTTGCCCCATGTGGATCAGTTATGCAACTTATAAAATATATACCATGATAAGATTGTTCTTTTTAAAAAACTTTAACAAAAGAAAATAGAAAAGGCCTTAATAAATGTATTCTAATTTTTTTATTAGTTATTAAGTTACTTTTATTTAATTATTTTTTTATGCTTTTTCATTGTAAGAATTTGTTCTAAAATAATTATCTTAACTTTGTGTGTTTGGAAGATAATTAGTTGTGTTTTGTAAATAAATGGTTATTAGCTTATAAAATTCATTGGTGGTCGAGAGGTCAGCACAGCTGCCTTACAAGCGGTTGTCCCGGGTTAGCGGGTTCGCTTCCCGGCCGATGCTACAACACAGGAGAAAAAATTCAAGTTGTCAGTGTTGCCCTTTTATATGTAATTTTATTTCAAATGTACACACTAGCATTTATAGTTCCGTGTTTATAAAAAAAACGGTTAAATTAGTGGGAATACTTAACCACTGAATAAATGCCAAGTATTATCAGGAATTGGGAACATAGAATTTGAAATTGATACATTCAACATTTTTTTTTCTTTTCATGAAACTGAAAATTCATGCCTTTTTTATTTAAAATAAATTACTTCTGAACGGCAAAACTAATTCAAATCCTAGCGGTGATTTTGTGAAGATGATTGGGGAATATAACCCATTTTTTAATTTCAATCATCTCCATCCTTATCTACTTTATATATAACAATATAAAAGCTACACCAAGTAGTTTTATTAGAAATAAATTTGCATTTGTAGAGTACTTTCTTTAATAATTATTTATTTATTATAGAATCTCATAAGTTACAACCCTAATTTTGTTTTAAAAGGTTTAAGCACAAGAATTGAAACAAAATATTCCAGTTCTGATCTGATCAGATTATCTCCTGTTACTCCAACACTTTCTACAAATCATATAAATTTATGTTGCAATTTGGAACTGCAAATGCATGCCTCAAAGGTATTTGACCTAAATAAATGGTGTAGTAGTGTAATATAAAAGTATCTAAATTATAAATTAATTTATAATATTCGAGAAGTTGATTAATAAAATTATAACATTATTAAGTGTATTTTCTATATTTTTATTTTGGTTAAAATTCAGGTATGATCTGTGATGATGATGATGATTATTTTGTAAACTTTAAAGCTAGAGCATCCCATCATACTGATTAAATTTATTGGTGCATTATATGAAGTGATGTTTTCTAGGACAGCTAAAGAGGATACATCACTAATAGGTAAATGTTTATATTCATATTAATATTAAAATGTTTTAATGTTTATTTATTCATATACCTTATAATTGGTTATTATTACATATTTATGTCTTTTATTTAGAATGTAAATTCTTTGATATTTATCTTTAAGTATGGATAATATTAATAAAAACTTTTCAGAAGGGTCTAAAGTGGTTGCAGATCAAAGTTTTACATACCTCATGATGCAGATGTTTACAGATTTAAATGATAAGCTAAATTCTAAATACAATGCATTCAAAGCTGATTTTAATGAGTTTAAATTTGAATTTTAAGCAAATTTAGATGTGTTTATGATTGAATGCAAAACTGACTCAAATGCTAAATATAATGCAACTAAAGCTGATTTTGATGAGTTCAAAGCTGAATCCAAAGCTGATTATAAAAAATTTAATAGTTACTCAGTCAGTCTAGAATAGATTTGGATATTAAATTTAATAAGCTAGGGGGAAAGTGATGAATTTATTCATGAATGGAAATATCATTTAAAAGGTGTAAATAATAGATTGGATGAGGTAGAATATAAATCTAATAATTTTAATGAATTTAAAATTAATACTGTCTCAATTTGATGGATGAATATAATGAAAATTTAGATGAAAGATGTAATAAGAATAAATAAAGACTTTCAAATAAACCAAAAACTGGTGTTGATGACATAAAACAAGAAGTAGAAGGACAGAATCTAAGTCAGAATTGAAGGAAGTTCGTAAATCTCAAACGACATCAGGGCGAAAAATAAAAAGATTACAAAAGGATATAAAAAAATAGCTGGAAAATATTAAAATTAGTGTGATCAGTTATATAAACTTATTAGAAGAATTTGAGAGTTTTACAAAAAGAAATTGTAAATAAGCAACAAAATTTTTAGATAATCTAGAAGAAGTATATAGATAAAGTACTGGAACAAATAAATATGGAAGATTAAATTTGAGAAATAATACAAAAGGTCAATGAACTACAAATTGTTCATATTCAAGCTATAGATAAAGTAGATACAAGTATTAAAAGTAATTGGAACAAAGATAGGGATAAATATGTACCCGATTCTTTAAAAGTAAATGTTAATAAAATTTATTCTAGCCATTGTAAGGATGAATACACATCACTTTATGAAAACAATTATCCTGGGCTGAGAATGATACCTAAAGAAACTCCATAGTTTCAAGATTTATCCAAATTAAACTAATTCATGGAGAGTATCATGAAAATCGTACTTTGTATTTACGCAGACTAGAAGAGTTATTTGAATTAATTCACTTAAATAAAAAAAAACAAATGAGATATTGCCAGAAATCACTTATACTCAACAGCAAAAGATTGGCAGCATTCCTTTTTTGACAAACCAAAGACATATGGGGATTTTATATACCTTATCATGTCCAGTTTCTGGAGTGAGGACTGTCAAGAGAATATAAAATATTAAGTCTCCCAAGAAAAATATAACCTTAGTAATGGAATATACACTCAATTTTTCAGAAAACAGGCTGCTAAATGAAAGACTATAATTGCTTTTCCTCTGCTTGAATACAGATATTAAGGATTTACAAACACACTTGTCTAAGCATATTACACAAAATCTGTTTGCCGCATTGCAGATAGGCATACTAAATATCTGAAATATTATAAGACTTACAAACGAATGAAAAACTTCTGAAAATAAATATAAACATAAAAAGGAATCTTCTCACTACTCTATATCTAACATAAACTTATATGAAGGAAAAATATATCTCTAAATGAAATATATAGTAGGAATAGAAATCATCTTATAAGTAGATGACATCCTTATAACAATAAGAATGCTAATATAAATATTTTCTAATTACACGTATCTAAATCATGTAGTTAAGATATTTTATAGATATTACTCTTCTCGTTTACCCACCTAGATATTCTCAATAATGTATAAAGATTGTACGGAATATTTAATTATACTTGCAGCATTGATATTAGGATAAATATTATTGTTCATTTGAGTGAAGCTCCTGATAAGTTATATTCTCTTTTTAGTCATAAAGTGACCTTGAGTAGAGTCTTATGGAATATCAACAGTACCTCTTGAGACTAGATTAATTAAAACCATATTTGAATAAAAATTGTAAATGGTGGGTTAATATTTGCAAATTTAGGAAATAACTAAGATTATGATAAGTTGGAAACCTAGTCAAAAACAAATCTTATTATTTAATTAAAGATGCTATAAAACATTCTTTATTTTATTGATTATTTATAATTAAATCTTTTAATTAGTGCTTAACAATCTTCTCCAACAAAGTGTTCCATTTTATATCACTTTGAGATACACCCACATTTATTTAGCAATAAATTAAAAAATCATTTCCTTAAGTAAAACATAATAAGAATATTGATGCTCAGTGGGGAAGAACTTATTACTATTATTGTGTTCAATTAAATATTTTATTATTATTATATTGTTAATAAATTGAATATATTTTGTTAATTATATGGTCTTTGTCATTAATTAGTTAATCTCATCATTTACTAATTTTCTATTGTCACATGATTTTATAATTATTGTTGTTATTTTAAAACACATTGCTTGATAAACACCATCTTTATCTGTATATTTCGTTTGCAAGATACGAATTAAAAAAAATATCCCTTGATATTTAATCATAACATCAATAGTAATTTATAATATTAAAAAATTAAAATTGTAAGATTAGTATTTATTATACTTGAATATCAGAACTCTGAGATAATTTTTAATCGAATTTAGGTCACACAATAGCTTAGAGCAAACTTTCTAGCCAAACATACAAATGTTATAAGATTGATTGATTTATTCTTTTAAAATCTACAGTCATATTTTAAGACATAGTAAAATTCTGAGATATTAGTATTATTAGAAATCTATATACATCTATAGAGTGATTTTCTTTAAATAATTATTTGTTTATTATCCAAACACTTATAAAATCACAATTCTAGTTTTGTTATAAAAGGTTTAAGCATGAGAGTGTTGAAACAAAATACTCGAGATCCAATCTGATCAGATCGCTTCCTGTTACTGTATACTGTATTTACTACAAATCATATAAACTATGTTACAATATATATGTTTTACCCATTGAAAACTTTGAAATAAATTTCCATATGTGTTCGAATGCTAGTCATGAAACATTGTTTTCTCTTCATTTGATTTTAATGGTGAATATATTAACCTGGTCTGTATTGGGCTATGTTGCTATGATCCCATATAATGGAGAAAAAAATGTTTATTATTAATTGTGGTTTGTAAAAATTGTGAATTGATGTTACTCATTTTAAGAATGAATGTATAACTAATAAAGTTTATAGTATTGATGAAATTATTATTTTTTTATTATATATTTTTTTCACTACTGCATTCACAATAGTAAGTTACAGATAATACACCTACGTGTTTAATGTCTCAAGTATGTTTATTGTTTTGTTTGTATAATACTGCATTGACAAGCATGTGTAAAAGGTATATCTCCATTGTAGTATGAAAGAATAGAATCCTAGTTGCATAATATATGTTGGAATGAAAGAACCTTATTTGTATTTTAAAAATGTAAATGTTTGTTATATATAATAATTGTGAAATATATATTTTTTTAGTTTATCATTATTTTATGTAATAAGATTTTTATTTATGAGACACTGGCTAGAATTAACCAAAGAATGAATAGAGAGAATTCCTATAGTTTCTCTTACATCAATGGAAAATGTTTATAAATAGAACTAAGCAGATAAAAAGTTCTCTCTTATTTGGATTCTATATACATGAATTTAAGTTCCTTCATGTAATTTTTTTTTGCTTACTTGTAAAAATATATTGATTATAAAATGGGTAGAATAATGGGGTAAAAGCAATAATGTTAATCCATTGGCTTGACAGGATCGGCAGGAATTTGTGGGAGGTGATTATTTATTGAAAGAATGAAAGCTAATTTATAGCAGTTAAAAACCAACTAAATATTTTTTTGCTTTTTAAAAAAGGATATTACCTACTTTTCAATGATGAATTCTGAATGCTAACAACATAAAATGTACACAAAGATTATGCTTACCTGGTGATATGATTTTATGAGCTTGATGGATTATTTATACACAAGACAGAACTTGGTTCAAATTCCAGAGCCTGTTCATGGGTGAAATTAGGAGGATCTATTCACTTGTAATGTTTTATGAATTAATTACTTGCTAACTGAAAGCACATCGACATTGCCTCATTGTGGATGAGAATTAGTGTTTGCCCATTTACAACATTATATCACTCAGATATCTGCTAAATAAAAATATAATTTGAATATATAGTAAATATCAAAATTAATAAAATGTGCTTTGAATCTAATAGCTTTTCATGATATTTTAACTTTTTCTGGAATAACAAAACATTGTTGGATTGTGGTTTAAGAAATAGACATTAAAACTGTGATACTATTTTGGAAATGCCATATGTAAAAATTATTACTCAAGTCATTTACTTATATTTATTAACTATTTTTGCCATACATTTTTTTCTCTTCATTTAAAATGTATAGTATTTATTGATATAAATAGTAGTATAATTTTAGGTTAAATAGTGATATAATTGTATGCCTAAATATAAGAGGCATGCTTTCCTAATTTAGAATTTCTATTTTGTAGCATAGTAATTATTGTTTTATTTAAAATATTAATTTTTTTTAATTTATTGATTGTAAATTAAGTTCAGATATATCACTTATATTAGGACTTCAAAAGAATTATAACACAATAAGTATTTATTTTGTTCTCTCAAATTTATTTAAACAAATAAGAAGATTTATTTTTATGTGTATATAAATATATATGCACAATATTTAAATAAATGTATCTCGTCTATATTCAACTTAATGTAATTATAAGGCACTAGAACTCAAACTTTCAAAATCCCCTCAGCTATCTAATCCATCTTATATATCTGATATACATGACTAATACATGTGAAAAAGATATGTGATCTACAATATATATATATATATATATATATATATATATATATATATATATATATATATAACCATTAGAAACCAATCAGTAATCACCTAAACATTCACAATAAAGATAGTAGTCAATATTTCTCACTGCTGCTAAGGCAACCTTCTCACCTTTTAATAGCAAGAATGGAAATCCACTCTTACTAATGGTCCATTAAGTATATATGGACACTTAAAGATTGCAACTTGATCACAGAGAGTTAAATGTTGATACAATGAAGTTTACATAAACCTTTTTAAACATGAAATAAACATGTCCATGCAGTGCAGACTAATAAATAGTCAATTATAACATTACAAACTGCAATACTTTTAAATTGCTCATGTATTATTTAAATAATAAGTCAAATAATGCTTAAAGCTAAATGGGATAATTATGTAACCATTACACACCAAACAGTAACCACCTAAACATTCACAATAACGATAGTAATCAATATTCCTCACTGCTGCCAAGGCAACCTTCTTACCCTTTTAATAGCAAGAATGGAAATTCACTCTTACTAATAGTCAATTGAATATATATGGATACTTAAAGATTGAAATTTGACCACAGAGAATGAAATATTGATACAATGATGTTTAAATAAACCTCTTTAAAAATGAAATAAACACATGTACACACATATATATGTTTGCTATCTTAATATAAATTGAACAGTGATTGTATATAGGTGTTGGAGATAGTGATCAGGACCAACTAATAAGGTCTGGGTAAGAATGAAGTACATATATTGGATAGCATCTATCTTTTTCACATGTATGTGATCATGTGTATCAGTTGTATAAGATATATTGGATAGCTGTGGGGAGTTTGAAAGTTGGAGTTCAAGTGTATATATTATTTCAATTAACTATATTTTATGTGAACTATAAAAGAAATATATATCTTGGATTCTTTTATATTTTGGAAAAATATAAATGTTCTACAACATATTTGTATTACAAAAACATATTTGTTTGTATTTAGTATCCAGTAAGTGAAGATACATGTGCAACTACACATTTAATTTAAAAAGAATTAATGTCAACTGAAAATCTATTGCATTTAGCAAAATAAGATATGTATATATTTTAAATGTTTATTTTCCATATATATACATTAATTTTAATTTATATCTATTTGTTAATAAATTTTGAATTAATTTAAAACAATCAAACTTTCTTGATTGCCATTCAATTTTACAATGCAAATTTATTGGTTAATCATATTTGGAGAAAATATTCATTAATTGTTTATACCACATAATTCATTAGAAGCAGTTATAAAAATAATTCAGAAATCAAAACACAGGATGGATAAGAGAATAGAATTACATATTTTCTTTTATTGAATTTAATGGTTATTATTTGCCTGGTATAGATTTTATACAGCAATAAATTAATTGATTTCACATTTTTAAATATTTAATAAGTAATTAAAAGCTTATTGTAATTATTTTTAGTAACAAATAATCAATATATTAAGTTAAAAATTATATATAAATTGATTTCATGATTAATAAAGGTAAGAATATGATGATTACTGAAGATGAGTGAAGGTAATTGCAATTAGATGTTTATATGTTTTATTTTAATTCATTATTAATTAAACTAAATATTATATTAAGTCAATATACAGCCATAAAGATCGTAATCTTATTCAAGTATGGAACTGGTAATAGTAATATTTTTCATTCTATTATAGTGATTTGCTTTAATTATTTTTGAAGTTTATTAGTGTAGATCATAAATTTGTTTTAAATATTAAATTTTAATATTAATATTTGATTATAATAAATCTAATAAATTTTCATATGCTTTGACAATTATAGCATAGTTTTAATATCTTGGCTTTATTAAAGTGAAGAGTAATTGGATCTGATTTGTTAATTATGCTTGAATAACCAACAAATAGGAATCTTTCATTTATTTTATATATTGATGTGATTGGATTGTTTTTTAATTTTAATATTATCTAATAAGATGATTTTATTTTATAGTATTTTAAATTGAAGAAAGTAGAAAAATATGTTGAGTTAATTGATTTGTATTATTATCATTAAGTATTTAATCTTATTAAAGCATATTGATATTAATGGAATAACATGGCTGAGTTAGCATTTTTATTTTATTTAGTTGTAATTAGAAATCAATTACTGAGATATATATTTAATTAGATATGATTGATATTGTAAACTTGTATAGAGCATATTAAGATTATTATTTCATCTATCCATGAATTATTTCATTTAAATATAAATAATGTTTAACTTTTATTATAAGTTTGTATTTTTATAAAGTGTCTTGACTCATAAGGAATATTAAAATTTGTCATTATTTTCATTCTATTATAAAAGATTTATGTGATAGGAATTACTGTTGTTTATAAGATATTTAGTTTTATTGCATATCTTAGGTTAGTTTGAAATAATGATTTTGTTTGCTTTCTATTTATTCTAAATGCTATTTGAATAAATTCATAAAGTTACAACAAAGATTATTATCAGTGTTTTATTGACTCATGTGTTAGATTGGTATTCATTGACTGATATTCACTTTAGCTCAGTTTATAATTTTCATTCAGTTACAAACAATGCTATAATTTACAGGCATTAATAAATTAAAATTGTTCTTCCTTAGTTCATATTTTTATTTTTATATAAATGGTAATCAATAATAAGACTATGATTCATGATAAAGTATGACCCATAATTTTATTTTGTTATAAATGGCATTCAACTTCAGAGTATATTTTTATTCACTTGCAACTGGTGACCAACAATTGGGCTATATTTTCATTCAGATTATATTAAAGTTTTCATTTCCCATGATCATTATAGTTATTTAGTTACAAATGGCTCCCAAATCCATGAGGCATTAAAAGAAGAGCACACTCTTATTTTTATTCTATTACAATATATATATTCATTGAGTCAGTTATGTGTCTCATGGCATACAATCACCTACTAATATTGTATTTACCGTTAAAATTATATATATATAAAGTTGAAAGGAAAAGTAGAAATAAACATAGACAAAATATTTTTGTAGATATTAACTATAGTACACTGGAATAATGGTTAAGATTAAATAATTTTGAATTTAATAAAAAAAATATTATAAATTACACATTTAAAAAGATTTAATTAATATTTTATAATTTCTGATTTAGAAATTGAAACAAGCATGTTTTTATGTTACAATAGATATACTGGTAATTATAAAATTTCACTATTTTGATTAGCAATTTTTTTAATTAATGCTTGTATAATATATTTTGATAAAATTCCACAAAATTGTTTTTCAAATGATTAATGTGAATTCAAAAATAGTCATTAACTTTTTTCAATTAAAATAGGGAAAACTTATTTTTAATTACTGTATTTTTCCCACCCTGACTATAAAAAAGTTGAGAAAAAGATTAGAGGGAATTTTTTTTAGTTTTTACAGATTACATGATGACCATTAAGATATAACTGAAGATGAGACAATGCAAGTCTAGCTGCTTCTACTAGTTCACTATAGTAGAGTCTGACTTCACATGGAAGTTAAAAGCCTATTTTTCTGTGATCTCCATTAGCCTATATATATTGTGTACTAGACTAAATAGAGCTGATTGAATGTCATAAATTACCAGAATATATCTTTCCTGAAGTAAGCCTGTCTACTGTTTAGAAAGGACCAGCTTACTCAGAGGGTTCACCAGCTTGCTAAAGAATTAGTTAATACATAAACTGTTTTATCTATATGCAGATAAAAATGCACTGCATCATATATATAAAGTACAGTTGGTGAGTAGTGTTATATATTGAGAAGAAGTTATTTTAAATAATTTCTTGAAACTGACACTAGTAATTTTTTAAATTACAATTTTTTTAAAGTAAATAAAATATTCAACAAATAGTAAGATACACTTCCAGTTTATTTATTCAAAGTGAAACTCTTTAATAAAAATGACATTTAAAATCTATAATTTAAAAGTAATCAAGTAAATAATTTTTGCTTAAATTAAAAGTCAAAAGATAAATGATTGATTCATAGACAATTTTACTTTGAAAAAAAAAGTAAATTCCAAAAATCTTTCTAAATTAAGCAAAAAATGCTGCTGGAGTATTTTTAAACATTTTACAATTACTTAGGATTAACTTCAAATAAAAGGAAAAACTTTGATGAAGGATGGTAAAAAGAATAAATATTTTTTAAAGAAAACTTTTACTTACCATAAAAAGAGGTTAATTAGTAGCTTTAATTCATATCATCTATTTCTTATATATACATACATCATATGTGTGCATTTATGTAACTTTAAAATATGATAGCTTATTTTTTATTATCATTATATGACAATTCAAATGTGAAAATATAATATGATTAATAATAAGTTTATTATTTTCAAAAATTAAAATATATGATATAAATGTCATTATGTGCACACATTTCCATGCACATACACACATATATGTTAAATCAGTCATTAATTATACATTATAAAAAATAAATTTCATTTATAGGTTTATAACATGTCAAATATTTTCATAAATTATTATACTGCATGTCTATGTGCTTATATACATATATGGTACATTAATCATTACTTATGTTTTATAAAAAATGAATTTCATTTATAGGTTTCTGATAAGTCAAATATGTTCATAAATTATTATACCACACATCTGTGTGCATATATATATATATATATATATATATATATATATATATATATATATATATATGTTTTATGTATTAATATATTTCCAAATTACAATGTGATAGCTTATTTTTTATTTAATATATAACAATTTAAATATGTTCATTTTATATTATACAGGCACATCTGTGTGCTGAGAAATCTATTGGAAGATATATGTAAATTACAATGTAATAGTGGATTTAATTTTGATATTAATCAAAATGTGAATGCTTAATTTATATGTATAGACATATTCTACAGACATTAATTTCACTTTTATTGCTATTAATAAATTGATATTTCATTGTTAAAGTTATTCCAATGAATTTACTTAATCCTAAATATAAATCAGCATTTATTTTTTATAGCGTCTGTATATCATATCGGCTTTTTCAAACCAAATTGTGCAAACGCTTTTTGCGAGTGTTAAATAATAAATGAATACCCTCTGACCCATACAAGATATAGAATTTATGCAGAATTTATTGCTGCATAAATTCTATATCTTGTATGGGTCAGAGGGTATTCATTTATTATTTAACACTCGCAAAAAGCGTTTGCACAATTTGGTTTGAAAAAGCCGATATGAATGTGATTAATCCTAAATAGTTTTAGAATATTATATGTTGTTATTATATCTCTTGTTCACAATAACAGTTATAGAGCTTTTGTTCCTGAGCTAGATTCATGCTTAATGGTCTGTTATATAAAAAGGGTTTATGGACATCCAGTTTATGATGATCTTGGATTGGCACAAAGAGAATATCCTTTAAAGTCAATGCATTACATTTTATTTAGTTTAGTATTTATTAAAAATTAAATTTATAATTGGCCAGTATATTAATGGTATTAAGTGGCCAGAGCATTGATATGATCAACATGTTGAGTATCCCAGCATTATTATTTTTTGTTATATATTCTGAAGCAGTGGTCTTCAACCTTTTCACACCTGTGGACCGGTAAAAATAAGGATAAGGTTTCGCGGCCCGCCAAAAATAAGAATAAGCTTTCGCAGACCGGCAGAAATCTATAGATAAATTTTCTTAAAGATGTAAACTGCTTAGCTTTAGATACTTTTTCTTTAATTTTGAATTTTTTTAGAAAAGTAATAAAAAATTTAATTCTACCCCCTCCCCCATAAACATCTGTGAAAACTAAAAAAACAAATTAATTAATGTATAATTGATTAGATTTTGTTTTTGTTCTGTTTTTTTTTTTTTAAATTGGGTAAGAATGAGATGAAAAAATAAATAAAATTGTTTATATTAATTAAAAGTTTAAACTCTTATTATTTTGTTATTACAAACTTTCCTGCAGGCCCGGCAGAAAACTTCTGTGGCCCAGCACCGGTCCGTGAACCAAAGGTTGAAGATCACTGTTCTGAAGGATTAGCACATAAGTTTGTGTATCCAAATTAATGCTTAAATAATCTGCCTCAATCTGGTATTGGCAAAATAATTAACCTGCTCTATAATAGACTCATTTCAAATCCACTCACAAAATTGATTGTTGATTTTATTGTTGATCATTCATAATGATGATTTCATTGCTTCTTTTATTATAGTTACTTAGTTAGTAGTGTGTTGATTTCTCATGCTTATTCATTATATTCATTCTTTTATTACTTAATTTTATATTTTGTTTATTTGGGGTTGATGATGATGAGTGGCATCACCCTAAGGTCATTTCCTGTTGCTTCATGCTCTTCCAATATATATATATATATTGATTTTCCCATCATTTGTATTTGTAATTCAAATTTGCATTTATTTATTTCTCTATGGTTTCTTTTTTTATATATAATCTAAAGCTGACATCACTTTCAATTCAATCTGATTATTCAATCAAATTTTCCAATCAATTCTGTCATTTAAAATGCCAACATCATGAGAATCTCATGTAATCTCTGAAAAATAAATGATTCAATTACATTTTGCAAGTAATATTTTGTTATCCATAAAGTAAGTCTGTTTATCAACATTTACATTCAGTTTGAGAATATTTTTTTCTCTATTTATATTATTATTAATTATTTTACAGCAAATACAATCAATTCTATCAATATTTTATTAAATTCTTTCCTTCTATAAATACTCCAAAATATTATTTTCAATAGTCCATTATGTACTTTATTTTGCACAATTATCTTTTGCTATATGTTCTTCAATATTTTACAATAAAATTGGAAAAATTAAAAATAGAGTTCAAGAAATTGCCCCACCAAACATAGTTGAGGACACATGGAGCCTAATCAAGCTTTAAACTCCAATATAACAACAATGTTGATACTAGTGGAGGACTAAGAGTTCAAGGCCTATCGCAGTGACAATATAATGATGGAGATAAATTCCTGGACTTAAATATGGACAGTTCAAAGTATGTTTTTTTTTTCCAATGGTAGTGTCATGAGCATGGACCAAGAACTGGTCTGTGAATAAATGGTAATTATTGTGGTGTGAAGGTTGTTGGACTATATTCAGATTTAAAATATGTAAACACATTTTACATCAATAAAGATTCTGTTAAAAGTAAAATTAATTTTTAAAGTATTATTTTTTAATTTTTTAAAGCCTTTTTAAATATGACTGTTGTTCTGCTTGGGTTATTTTTATTTCTTGAATTTTTCCTATAAATTTCATTTATGGAAAAGAAAAAAATATTTCTGGTTTATAGAACTTTACGTAATTTGTTTTTATTTTTTATTTTTAGCATTTAATATTTAGTAATATCTATCTTAAGCCAATAAACATCACATGACCACCTTTTCTTATCCTTGGTGTATAACTGTTGTTAAAACAGGCAAAACTCACTATACGTATTGCCACACACAGAAAGCTAGAGTAATCAATGGATGCCAGAAGGCTTGCACATAAAATCCCCATCTAGTGCCTACTTATCCAATATCCCCAGACTAGTTTCTGGTTTGTGGCCTTCATCAGTGAGGAGCCTTGGATCTGAGAACACTGTACCTAGATCTTAGAATCTAATGCAACCCTCCAACATCCACCTTTTATCTCCACTTAATTACAAAACTATGAGTCTTAAACTGAAAACACCTTAATGTTGTCAACCCAAGCCCATTAGCTTATATAGTCATATGGGTCTGTCTAATAGGATAGTGGTGGCTATGGTTATTAAAGAACCAAAGACACCAAAATGTATGGGAACTGAACTGAGTTCAGACCCATATGACTATATAAGCTAATGGGCTTGGATTGAAAACATTAAGATGTTTTCAGTTTAAGACTCATAATTTTGTAGTTAAGTGGAGATAAAAGGTGGCTGTTGCATTAGATCCTAAGATCTAGGTGCAGTGCTCTCAGATCCAAGGCTCCTCACTGACAAAGACCCCAAGACAGAAACTAGTCTGGGGATATTAGATAAGTAGGCACTAGATGGGGATTTTATGCACAAGCCTTCTGGCATCCATTAATTACTCTAGCTTGCTGTGTGTGGCAATACGTATAGCGAGTTTTGCCTGTTTTAATATCTATCTTACAGTTTCAGTAAAAGATTCCACAAAAGTTTCTTTCTATTGTTTTTTTTTCTTATATTTATAATTATTATTACATACCCAAGTCACATTATTTCATATTTAATTTATTTCAAAATCTCTTTGATCCTTTTTATAATTATACTTTTAACATTTTGTAAATTATCTATAAACTTTTTTTTTCTGATTTCATTGGCAGTTTCTTTTTCTATTTCTATTTGAAAATTATTATTTAGCTTACATTTTTGTATTAAATTCTCTATAGTTATTTGTTTTCAAAATGTTATGATTTTCTTCTTTTTTTTTTTGTTTATTACACAAAATTTTTGCAGAAACAAATAGTGATATGAGTCATTAAATTGTTCTCAGTTTTTCATATCCAATGCTACTTACCCTAATGCTTTTATTCTACTACTCCCTACCTATTTTATTATTGCTCTATTCCTAAGATAATTATTATTTGATCCATTTTTTATTCATATAAATTTATCAAATTAATAATTAATCTTCTTTCACACATAATGTTCTGCATGAGATTATGGACTTAAGAGATAAAATTCCCAGTTTGATTCTCAGCAGAAAATTTTTTTGCTTCATCTGAAACGCTACAATAACTCTCTCTCTATAAAATCTCTTCTTATTTTATCATTTATATTTATTATGAACATTTTATGTTTACACATATATTTTTATTAAATGTATATTAGCAAACTTTTTTATAATTTCAAAATAATATATTATTTTCTTTTCTAAATGATTCTCTATTCTTTTATGATTGATTGTCCATTGAGCATCAATCTTGGCTTATGTAAGACAATATCCATTTTTATTGAATCAGTTTACAGTTATAATATTTATGCTTCACAATATTTCCAGTGTTTAAATAATTCATGTTTTTCCAATTTTAAAATTTTATAAGTTTTTGTTTTCACATTATTTAAATAGGATTTTATATTAAAAGTAATATTTAGAAGTTAATAACACTATTCCTTTAAGTTTCAATTGAAATGCAGTAAAATATACCAATTTATAGGTGTATTAAACTTAATATAATATCCCTTCCTCAAACTTGTAGCAAAACAATCTATTTAAAACTCAGCATACTGTAATTTGCATATGTTTTGCATAAGAGTTTCCTAAATAATGAGCAGTAAAATGCAATTCATGACTAAATTATTAGAAAATAGTAGTAATTCCCTCCATACAGTATTTCCATTTAGTGCAAGTTACCACTAGGTGGCACTATTGTATGGAGAGAGTTGCTACTATTTTAATAGCTTGTGTAAAAAAAAGAAATGGTTGTCATGTGATGTTTTAATGGAGTAATATCAATATAATATTATAAAATTATTTGCAAACTAATAGACCATTCTTAATCAGCATGAAATAGAATATATGTGAAGTAAATTAAACTTTCCTATTAAGCCAATTTGAGTGTGGCAGCTTTTCTAATGATTTATATTTAATATTTAACAGTGTTATAGATGATCTGGCCCCCATATAAATCCCTAGAAGTGAAAGTGTAATATTTTATTTGTGCAAAACAGCTTTGATACTGGAAAATGCTGTATTAAATATCACAATTGATATACATTTATATTTTAGTAAGAAATTCCAAGTCACACCATCATGTGACTTACCTTAACCCTTTTCCCGCGCTCGACGAGACTCCTCGTCGACATCTAAAATCACTCTAACTCAGTTCGTTTTCATACGATAAAATTCGTTAAATACGTATTGAATTCGTTTTTAAAAGTTCTGTACGATGGTGACATCTTCCGATTTATTTTAGAAGTAAAAAATAAAAAAAAACGCATTTAAACCTAAACAAAGAAGGAACATTATTTGTGATTGGTTCTTAGCATGCTCTCAGCCGAAAAAGACATTCTGATTGGCTGGAAAGAACAAAGAAACTGCCTGATCAAAGAAAATAAAGAAAAACGCTGAGATTTTCATTTCGAATACGATTTAAATTATTATTAAATAATATTTATGGAAATTAAACATAATTTTCAGAGAGAATAATAAAAAAACAAAATTATTTTCGAAAAATATTGAAGATTTAAGTAAATATATTGAAGATGTAGTAAAAAGAAATATTTACTTTTCTATAACGTAAAAGTCGATCTTTTTGTTTACATTATAACTTTTATGTTGCCGATATAGAATATCTTAGAATAAATAAATAGCAATTTATTTTTGAAAGAACTTTCGTTTTCTTCATGACCTGAAAAATTAATTATATACTTTTTATAAACGTATCTGAGTTGAATTTAATATTATAGGTGAATATGTTTTAACAATAGGCTTTGTCTTCAGTTTGTGAGTTGGCCAATTAAAAGATTTGATTTTTACCTCATACAACCAATGATTTAATTAGCGGTTTAAGGGTTAATAAGCTCATACTACAAATGTAATAAAATTTCAGATTTTCTATGTAATAGTTAAATATTAGATAAATGCTGCATTTGAGTTGATATTTCAAATCTAGTGTCTGAATATCCTATCACCTCACTGATGATAGCCATCAGCTTGAAACCGGTTTGGAGATTGGAATAATCCTAGATAGAGATTTTAAATGCTTTCTCTATCAGCATTTATTGGAAAAGCTTGTTTAGAGCTATTAGCATGATCATTTTATTACATTCATATTTTGTATATATATTGTTTGAATAGATGGTAAAAGTAAATATTCTTTCAGATATTTATTAACAAATCAAATCGGTCTGAAATATTTCAATTATCCAAATCACTTATGATAAAATCTACATTTTCCAAGTCTCACTTCATTATATGCAAAATAAAAAAAATTATCTTAAGAAAACTATTTCTTCTTGAACGAATCTTCTTATCAAAAGTATACAATACTGAAATGAATAATAAATATTACTTATTTTGATTTCAGAAATTTCCATATGCAGGAATTTTATGAACAACAATACAAAAATATTCATTTATTCATGGCCGTATCTTCACATTTACTTTCATCTGAAAGTTTTTATGCTTCAATGATTTGCTTCAAACTGACATTAACAATGATATATTTATTATTGTAAAATTTCACACATATTAGCCAGATGTCTAAGCAAAGCTAAAACAAATTATTAAAAGCTTATTCAATTGATAAAGTTTGTTGCAATGTTTATACATATTTTTTTATACATAAGACACAAATTCCACGTAAAATAATCTGTATACAGATATTTTGTCATAACATGATGTTCAAATACTGAATTAAAAAAATATTTATTCTAAAAAAATAATTATATATAATTGTTTAAAAGATGTCAAATTATTTACAAAATATTTAAAGAAAAAAAAAATATATAATTAAAAAAATTTGAATTGTTGAAAAATAGTTTCTTTTATTATTGTAAATATATTTTTTATTGATGTGAGATTTTAAAATTAAGTTTCTTTTAAGTGAACTTATTTTCAATATAATCATTTTCTATTTAAAATGTTTTTTTCTATATCATATATTATTTAAAATAATATATTTCTACAGGTTAAATTTAGAATAAATTTAAAAACTGAAACACACAGGCTTATTATATACCTGTGTTTATATATGTAATATATAGGGTATATGAGCACAGACTTTCACACGACCCACCACTCTCCACACTATCTCATCACACTGATACACTCGAACCCATATATGTTGAAAAGATAAATAACCACCAATATTCGTATTTCATGCTAAACCAGCAATCATCAGTTGGTCCAGATTACCATCTCTACACACATATGCTATATAAGTGCTCATATATATATATATATTAAGATATCCAATCTTCATACTTTAATGGACAGGCTTTAATCTACTCCACACTACAACTCTTCAACCGTCCATCCAATTGAAAATCTGATGATGGAATGCTCAAAGGCCACCCTAAGGCCGAGATTCTTGTCACACCCATGTTGACCTAAGGCCAATCTGACCCCTCATACACAGGAGATAATACAAGGGATGGGCAGACATCTCTACTATGTAATAACTGAAACAAACAGGCTTCTATTATATACCTGTGTTTATATATGTAATATATAGGGTATATGAGAACAGACTTTCACATGACCCACCATTCTCAACACTATCTCATCACACTGATACACTCAAACCCATATATGTTGAAAAGATAAATAATCACCAATATCGTATTTCATGCTAAACTAGCAATCATCAGTTAGTAATAAGTTCTGTGCAGAATAAGTTTAAACAGTAGCAAACTCTCCAGACAGCAGTGCCACCCAGTGCAAAACATAGTAATCAGTGGATGCATAGGTAACCATATGATGCTTTAATGGTTTTACAGAATAAGGTTAATAATTATGGAAATGAGGAGGAAAGAATTAAAAACGCCTCTGCACTCACACAATATTTTTTTAGATTATAATTTTTGTTTCTAAAAGTCTCATAACTTTTTTAAAGTTGTATTGTTTCATGCTTTTGTATTCCTATTTGAACATAAATAATTTTATACACTGATAAAATGGCTTCGATGATATTTGTCATAACACTACTGGTTTAATTTTAAATATTTTGGAATGAGTCGGTGATGAAACTATTCTTTTAATTTAAAACACATCATTATTAGTTATTTGGAATATAATAGGTTCTGTCCATCAGTTAAGAGATATTCTCTTAGCTTTTCTGTCTTTTGGTTTGTTTATCAAACACTCAAAATAATTTATTTCTATTAGATCATCAATCCCTTATGAGTGAAGCTTAAAGTATATAGTTGAACTATGGATAATGTCTAGCCTGATAAAGGATTAGTAAAAGTTGTTAACATATTTCCATAAAGAGGCTTGATTCAAGTTGTAAAGCAGAAAATTTGAAACCTGTCAATTAAACTATAGCAATTTGCTATCTGTATAAATACTAAAGAAATGATGAAAGCATGTGCAAGAGATTGTGCTTTAGGCCAACTGATGAATGCATGTTTAGCACAAAATGTGCACCTTGGGGATCATTTGTCTTTTTCACATCTTTGATTATACTTTTCCATTATAAATGATGAAATAAAGTCCAAAATGTATTTAAATACATATTATATGAAGTTAAATTTAAGTATCTCTAAAAATAATGTGGATATGAAGTTGAATTGTAACATCTTCTATATGGATTACTTGAAACAGTGGATGCTTCTAATGTATCTGTAGTATGAGAAGTTGATCTGATTTCAGGCTGATGGATGATTGTGATAAATGCACAGATAAAAGTCAGCACAGCCACCTTGCAAGCAAGCAGTTGGTTGCAGATGGTTGTTGCAGGTTCGCCACCCAGCCGATCTATGACATATGGAAAAAAAAAACTTGAAAATATATAATATTCAAAGGTAAAATTCCATATAAAAATATTCAAAATACTGTATATATATTTTTATGTAAGTTAATTATTTTTTTTAACAAAGCTTAAACCCATCGGCCAATCAATTTGCTAAAATATACACATACGAATTTCAATGTCATGCTAAAATAACTAACCAATCAGCTCTCACAGTATAATTGTTTCCAATATAAATACTATTTTTCAACTGTTGTTCAGATCTTAGTTATTTCTGTATAAGTAGTGAACACAAAAACAATTATAGTTTACAATAATAATCACAATGTAGTTTTATTAACCATTAAATATTTAAATATTAAGTAATATAAGGAATAAGCAGATCAATATTAAAAACAATTACAAATTATCACCTTAAACATTAACTAATATTAATTATTAAATCATTGTATCATAAACTAAATATATATTATGATGTCAAAATAGTAATACTACAAGTTAACTACATTCTTCTTAACAAAATTTAAGCAAAAAATCTTATAAGAAACAACCTTCTACTATTTATCAATAAGCTTTCACAGTTTATTTGCATCACAGAATACAACACTCTTCAATTGATTGTTTTAACTTTGTTAAGGAGTAATTAACTGCTCTAATTACATGATTAACATTATATAATTTGTAATTCATTTTTAACTTTGACTTAAGACTTATTTACCATAATATTTATATGCTTAATCATTAATAAGATTATGACATGATTATTTCATGCTCTGAAATCTAATTATTCTTGAATATGTTAAGATTATAAGATTTATGGGGTGATGACAATGAAATTTAGTGATTTAAATTTATTTAATAACTGAATGATATATACAAAGATTACCATACAATAAGTTAAACTATATTGTTTTTTCCTTTTAATTTTATAAATTTACATCTTTTTAAAATAAAATAGGTTGTTGCATTTGGATTATAATAAACAATATTTAAACAGAAAACACAATTACAACTTTAACGTTTTTAGTTGGTCTTCTTATATATTTGAGATTATTTTATCTAAGTTCTACTATCATTTAACTTTATCATACTGACTTAATTTACTTTGCTGCTTGTATATTTTGATGAAAGATGTTTTTAAAATAAATAAAAATTAAATACATGACTACTTTCTTTTTTCACCTAATAAACAATTTTTGAATATAGTAAAACATTGAGAGAGGTAATTTTTGCAGTTTAGTTGGAATAACAAAGCCAGTTAAAACAACATACAAAAGCTAGAAAATGAAAAAAATGAGCCCTTCATTTTAATGTTCATATTGGTCAATCTATATATATGCAGCAGCAACTAATTATATATACTAATTTTCAAAATTATACTTGGCCAAAGCAGCTTTGTGCATAAGTTTATGAAAATTATAATCTCCATACTGTTATGGAACTAATCTCATCTCTCTAAATGTTAAACTGGAAATATTCAATAAAAATTGCATAACAGATCATCAAAGATAGAAATATTTCACCAACTGTTTATAAATAGTGGTTAAAATCTGCATTATTGTTTCATAACTAGATAACATCATAAAAATACAATCAATGAGAAGACACAGATGAAATGAAGAAAAGTGTATACATATCTCTAAATGTGTATAGTCTAAAAGTTTAACTAGCAAACATAAATAATGAATAACTGAACCTGTTTATCTTCCAATCAAAAATTTATTTAACATATATTACAAGTTAATCTGATGAGATATGTAATATTTATTTTTACTCTCATTGATTATGATTTTTGTAAATAGTTCTGTAAATATTTAGCTCTTATGAAAATAAATAGTATATCTAAATATTAGTCTGATTATTTTACATTGATGCAAAGTCTTAAATAATAATATAAAGGTTAAACGAATTACATCAAGATTAATATTGGAATAACATCAATATTCAGTATTAATATTTTCATAGTAATTTCATTTCTAGATTAAATATGTACAATTTATTTATTTTTAAACTAAACTTAATACCAATCACTATTATTTTGTTAATTAATTAATTAATTAATTAAAATATTATTTGTTTTAATTCATAACATTTGTTTTGTATTTTGCATTCAAAATCTTGATTATACCTTCAATTATCATGGTTTTATATTCTATATGCTGAATTAGTGACTAATTATAATGCTTTTATATACATATATCTTTTATATATCATCATCCAATGTTACACCAATGTTATAGCATATAAAACAGATTATATTATCTTTGTGTTACAAAATAAAATAAGGTTAGTGATCATATTTTTGAAAAGTAACTAGGACATAAAGCCCAATATAATTGATTATAATTAAAACAGGCAAACCTCTCCATAAAGTAGTGCCACTCAAGCCAGAATAATCAATGGATGCAAGAAGGTTTGTGCATAAAATACCTATGTATTGCTTACTCATCCACTATCCCCAGATTAGTTTCCAGTTTGTGGCTTTCATCAGTGAGAAGTCTTGGATATGAGGGCACTGCATCTAGATCTTAGGATCTAAAGCAACCATTCAGCAGCCATCTTTTATCTCTACTTAACTACAAAACTATGAGTCTAAAATGGAAAACAATATTTTCAATCCAAGTTTATTAGCTTATATATTCATATAGATCAGAACTCAGTTCAGTACCCATAAATTTTGGTGTTTTTGGTTTTTTAATAACCATATCCACCACTATTATATTAGATAGGATTGATATTACATCACTAAACATCACATGATCACCATTTATTAAGCTTGCTCAAGCTGTTAAAACAGGCAAACTCTCCATACAGTACTGCCAC
This sequence comes from Epiperipatus broadwayi, assembly GCA_028023455.1. Classification (NCBI taxonomy): domain Eukaryota; kingdom Metazoa; phylum Onychophora; class Udeonychophora; order Euonychophora; family Peripatidae; genus Epiperipatus; species Epiperipatus broadwayi. The sequence continues at coordinate 9,002,213 of JAQFVV010000004.1, forward strand.
TCAGTACAAGCCTGAGTATTCAATGGATGCAAAAACATTTGTGCATAAAATCCCTATCTAGTACCTTATCATCCAATATCCCCAGACCAGTTTCCAGCTGTGGCTTTCATTAGTGATGAGCCTTGGATCTAATTGCCACTATTGTATGGATAGTTTGTCCTGTTTTAACAGGTGATGTTTAATAGTTTAAAACCAACCCTGCCTAATAGGATCGTGGTGGATATAGTTATTAAACAACCAAAGACACCAAAATGTGTGGGTACTGAACTGAGTTCAGACATATATGACTATAATATAATAAGCTGGGATTGAAATTATGTTTTCAATTTTAGACTCATAGTTTTGTAGTTAAATAGAAATAAAGAGTGGCTACTGGAGGGTTGCATTAGATCCTAAGATCTAGGTGCAATACTCTCAGATCCAAGACTCCTCACTGATGAAAGCTACAAACTGGAAATTAGTCTGGGGATATTGGATGAGTGGGCACTGGATAGGGATTTTAAGCATGAACCTTTTTGCATTCATTGATTACTCTAGCTTGCACTGAGTGGCACTACTGTATGGAGAGTTTTGTCTGTTTTAATTGCTTGAGCAGGCATAACAAATGATAGTCATGTGATGACTATAACTAAATGATAAGTCTTAATTGTGCAAAAGACAATACATTAATAATTGAGAAATTTTATCAAGTAAGAATCACTTTTTTTGACAAAAATACATATACTAATAATTAAATAAATTAAAAAAAAAGTGATTTAAGCTTGACCAGAGGTTTGCTTTTTAAATTCTTATATTTAAAATACTTACTAAGGCTGTAAACCTCAAAAATATGGGTGCGAAAATGCAATGCGAAGGTAGAGACCTCTACAGGTTTTAACCACAAGCTTACACTTTGGAAGAAAAGAGGGGAAACCTTTTTCTTTACTTCAACCTACTTTCTATATGAATAGGGGAAGCTGAAGTGGTTAGATCTAAGAGCATGAAACTATTCAATATTTCACTGATTAAGTCCACAATTCACCGAGTCAATGGAAAGATCTTATAGTTAGAAATCCCTACCTTCACATTGCATTTTCACGTGCATATTCTTGAGGTTTACAGCCTTAGTAAATATTGCTTATGTAGTCAATGTGTGTTTAAATAAATTTATATTTAAAATAGTAAAGCATAATTTTGTTTTACATTTAGTTTGCATCTTATCATTTCAATTATATCTTATCCTTGTGATAGACTTATTCTGCTTATGGGTTGAATAAATTGTGATTAAATGGATAACTGATGAAAGTTTGAGATTATTATTATTCATGTATTTCTGCATGTTGATACCTGAGCATAAGTAATATAATTAACATTATTTTTTAAGTAATAGTATTAAATATCTTATGAGTAGAAGTTAACAGTATTAGACTTTCAAAACATATTTACAAACATTTTATATCACTAAATATATTTGATTGAACTTATTAAGCCACTAAACATCACATAATCACCATTATTTATGCTTACCCAAGCTGTTTACACAGAGGATAACCCTCTATACAGTAGCACCAATCACTGCAACCCAGAGTAAACAATGTATACAAGAAAGTTTGTGCATAAAATCCCTATTTGGTGCCTACACATCCATTATCCCCAGACTAGTTTCTAGCTTATGGCTTTTATCAGTGAAGAGCGTTGGATCTAGTAAAAAATAAAAGGTAAAAGGTGGCTTCTGGAGGATTGGTTAGATCCTAAGATGTAGGTGCAGTACTCTCAAATCCAAGGCTCCACACTGATGAAAGCCACAAGCTAGAAACTAGTCTGGGAATATTGAATGAGTTGGCACAAGATAGGAATTTTATGCACAAACCATCCTGCATCCATTGATTACTTGAGTTGTGCTACTGTATGGAGAGTTAGCATTTGTATAATTTTACTTATTAAAGGAGTGTTTATATTTTTTAATTAAATATAGAAGGATCTTAAATTTAAGGGGATTATATATGAATTGATCTCACAGAAATCTGCATTATATCCTCATGTTTAGCTATCAAAGTGGCACTCTCCTTCTCTACATTCACAATTCCATTTATCAAAAACATGACTACTAATAAATTATTTATTAGTATTAGGGAATTTATAAAACATTTCTTACCATTAATAATTTGGTTATTTATTTGACTATTAATTTAATTCAAATTTATGGATGCGGTTATCTAACTTTGAGCTGATGCTTCCTTATTGTGTATTTGGATTTATGTTCTGTAGCCGATTGTATCTCTTTCAGTGATTGAAAATTGGGAAATGTAACATTCATAGAAATGGTAAGTTCATAATAATTACTAAACACAAATTGGAATAGGTCTCAATCTTATTTACATTAAGATGAATATATGCCTTTATTTTAAAATAATATAAATATGATAATCAAATGTTTTATTGCTCATAAATTCAAATAAAGTTCAACCTGAAAAAGTGACAAAGTAGGACTGGGATCAGTAGAATCTATAATCAAGAATGTGTCACTCCATTACAGCACTTAGCATGCAGAGCAATGTAAAAGAAATACAATCATTAAATATAATTCTTTTTTAAATCAATAAGTACATATATGACTCAATACATAATTAATTATATTTTTTCAAATAAAGATGAAAATGATACAGTAACTACAATTTCTATGGATTCCATAACAAAGCTCATTATTTATATGATAAATAATAAACCTGCTCCAAAAATATTGATAATAATCTGGAAAAAAATTAATTAATCCTTCATTCACAATAATGGGTATAAATAAAGAACATATATATTTGTGATTAAAAAGAATTTATTTTAGTTAAAGTTCTAGCCTTATCTATACATACATGTATTTAAATAACCTACTTCCTGCGTATCCAATCTCCTCTTAAAAGAAGTATATAAAAATATGTGATAATGCTTTACTTTTATATTATATACTCATTTTACCATTACAATAATGCAAATATGATCATATCTTCAAATCAAATTATAGAATTATATTCTATAAAACAAAAAAATGAAAATTACATTTTTATTAATATTGACATTCCAACATTACTGTTTGGTAATAATCATAATCAACCAATGTTTTGTAAAAATGTCCATTGTACTTCAATATTTCTAACGTTGCCAAATACTACAAAACTATTTCAGTCATTTCATTTTATAGTTTAATTAGAGTATTGAAGTTGAATCATTATTGGAATCATTATTTGAGTTTATTATGCTTTAATATACTATTATTCCTAGTGAATCCAAATAATTTTTCTTGGCTTATATTATTCCGTTTTTATGGGCATTTTATATTCAATTGAGAACGAGTATATATTTATTATATCCATTGCTGGCATTCCATTTTTTGAAAAGTTTATATGGGATTTTATTATGCAACTATACATTATTGTTCTGAACACAGACATTCAAACTTCTTTCAGCTATCCACTCTATCTCATACAACCAATAGGCATGACCACACACATATATAATCAGTGCTCAGTTTGTATTAAGATAGCAAATTTTCATACTTTAATGGACAGGCTTTAATCTACTCCAACTCTTTAACTATCCATACCATTGAAAATCTGATGATAAAATATCCAAATCCTTTGTTAATACCAATATTATTGTTATGCCGATGTTGACTTTAAGTCATTATGATCCCTCATGTATAGTACATTATCCATTAAAATACCCAGAAGGGGAATGGCTTAAAGTCAACATAGGCATGACAATAGTATTGACATTAAAAAAGGATTTGAGTATACCATCATCAGATTTTCAATGGTGTGGGTAGATAAAGAATTGGAAGGTGGAGTACATTAAAGCCTATCCATTAAAGTGTGAAGATTTGTTATCTTAATATAAACCGAGCATTGATTATATATATATATATGTCAGAGATGCTGATTTTGCCCAACTGATGAATGTTGGTTCAGTACGAAATACGAGTATTGGAGATCATTTATCTTTTTCGCATGTGTGTGGTCATGGGTATCAGTTGTATGAGATAGAAGGAATAGCTAAATTGAGTTGGAAACTCTGTGTTAAATCCACCATATTATATTTAAACTCCGAGTATATAAAGTTAACTAGTATTTAAAATATTAAAAACATCGTTTTAAAAATAATGGTTTTTGAAGTGACATTTTAAAAATAAATGTACTTTGATTATATTTTCATTCAAAAGCTGTTATATGAGATGTAAATGATAGCTTTATTTGGAGAATCTTTTGGATCAATTATTTTTCTATAAGCAAGGGAAATATATATTTGTTTTAATTACAAAGAATCTAAAATGCTACCATTACTCATTAAGACCTAATCCACTAAGTTTTTTTTCCGCAGCATAATCTTTTTAAGAAAACTGACAGTAGCATTTTGACCTTTCAAACACTATGTAATTAGTGATTTACTTGTACTTTGAAATGATACTGTCTTTTCTAAACGAAGAAATAAAACACTAGCTTAAGTTCGTAATTTGTATTCTTATGATTTGGTTGAAATATTTAGAAACGTATTTATATTTCGACATTAAAGATTTAATATGTATTGCTTATATATATATATAATTCACTTCGTACGACAATTTGTTACATTTGCAGTTTGATTTGAATATAATGAAAATAGCCACTTGTAAACATATAGTGTTAATGAGTTCTATTTATTTATTTATTTTTTCACATGTCATAGCATCTGCCGAGATGCGAACCCGCAACAACCGTCTGCAACCAACTGCTTGCTTGCAAGGAGGCTGAGCTGACCTCTCGGCTAATAATGCTTGACAATGAGTTCTATTTATTGTGAGAGTATTGTCAGTATTTTTAAATTAATTGTAGAATTTGAAAAAACCAAACAATGGATGAATAAAATATAAAAGCAATACCTGCTTTTATATTTACTAAGTATTGACAAATGAAGATGAACTTTGTAAAATAGAAACGATAAGAAAAATATGACTATAAAAAATAAAAATGACAAAAAAATTGAGGAAATTACAATGCAAATAAAATAAAATAACATATAGGTGAAATATTAAAACAATCTTAAAATGTTACACAGCAGAGCAAAGATCAATATAATAGCTCTTATAAAGAGATAGACTTGTTGAAAAAAGTGAGTTTGACAGGTCAGCATTCTAATTTTATTCTCTAAGTATAATAATATATTCATATACAAATCAACATTCACTAAGTAAAATATTGTCAAGTGTTGGTGGCCTAGTGGTTAGCATAGTTGCCTTCCAAGCAGCTGGCCCGGGTTCGCTTCCCACTAACGCATTTGACATATGAGAGAAAACAAAAATGAGTAAAATATTGACTATGGATTGCTTATATGAAAAAAAATATTTTAAGGCTGATTTAAAAAGTAGAAAAAAATTTCAAGTGTTTTATTTAGCCTAGCATTAATCCTAAATCTGAGAAATGTCAAGTGAATGCACCACATAACTACTCACTAGACACTATGCAAATAAAATCTTACTCTTATACTCAAGATCTTTGATGTCATCAGGAAAAAAATGTCACCATCATATATAAGTATTTTGAAAAATAATATTTTTAATTGAAGGTAATAAAAAAAAGAATATAGATAATCAATGGGTAAAAGATAGGAAGCATATTACTGCCATAATAAATAGCAGAAGAATGACAATACAAAAATACAATATTATGATAATATTATTAGAATACAATAAACAAGTACTTGTTTAGCAGTAATCTGCTAGCTTTCCAATCTCCTAATACTATTTATTTTAGTATCTTGATGTATAAAACTATGAAATCAATTTTAAAGTGTTTTTTTTTTCAAATAACATGATATTACATTGTGTCAAAGGCCAGAATAGCTCAGTTGGTAGAGCATTTGCCTTAAATTCAATATACAAGAATCTAAAGGTGCGAGTTCAACTTCTAAGCGAATATTGTCACTGTGCATATAGGCCAGCAACACCTGAAGAAGAGTGGAGAATAATACTACTCAAAACGTTGTGTAGTTACTAACCTGTATTGTCTATTTGTGTGTTATTACTAACAAGTTGTTTGTATTTGAAAAGTTTAAATAAAGTTTAAAACCATTGGTAATATTTTAGAGTTTATTTTCTTGGCTAATCTGTGAATTTTGGGTAATTTTTGATTATTTATTGACCAGTTTACCTTTATGTTTTTAATGTTCAAATTATATAAAATAAGATTTTATAAAGATAAATAAGACTGAAACTAAAAATTAGAGATAAAACAGTTTAAAGTTGAAATAAATTATTGTGGATATTATATACATAGATTTCGTTTTTGTTACACTCAATCTAAAGTTTACAAGTTTGCAATTGTTTTTAAAATACATATATTTCTAGTAATATCAAAAAGTAAATTTAGTAATAAAACAAATAAAAATATCTTCAAGCCATATTTTCACCACAGGAGACTTATACTGTATTTAAATTATGGAGAGCCAAAGAAACACAGAATTATTTAACATATCAGTATTTACATTTCATTCACCCAAATATGTATTTTATGTATCCATCCCAGAAAGAAAAAAATACCAAATAATATTTCATAAATAGGAACTATTATTTTAAACATTACTTGCTAAAACATCAATTGGAGTTTACCATTCCATATCTACCTCTTAACTACACATTCCCACTTAATTACATATTTTCTTCACATTAGCCTATTCTGAAACTGTTTTTATATGTGTTTGCATGAATTATAATTTATCTAAGCTAAATGTCTCTTTCCCATCCTTAAATGATTTAAAATTCATCCTTAGCAAAATCCTTCAATAAAACTCGATTTAACATCCTCATCTTTTCTGCACATTGCACAAACAATAATTTTCATAATTCCTATTATTTCTTCAAATCTGTCTAAATTGAAATGACTTTTCAATCACAAATAGCTTATATATATATATATATGCACACATACTTAATATTCCCAATAAATAAATAAATAAAATTATAAATAAATAGAATTAGAATATTCCCAATAGAACCTTAGCTGGCTGTGAGTTCAAAGTTATTGAACTAAAATTTTCTGTTTTATTTAATTAGGCATTTTCTCTTTAAAAATCATAACCGTTAGAAGAAAATGCATTGGTTTTTCTCCTGAGTCAAAAATTAAATTACAAATATTAAATATTTTTTTCAAATTCAGTCTCTTCAATTGTTATGTGTCCATTATCATTTAATATTGTATATAAGTAAAATATATGATAAGTTATTTATTTATCAAGCGTATTTATATTGGGCTAATTCCCTAATGACTGTCATAAAGTAAAATAATAATTCATATCTTCAATATCACATATTTAATTCTTCATGCTAGTTTAAATTATATAATATATATGTGTATGGTACATTATCATTAATTTGCGATATAGATCACAGCAATATGAATTATAATAAACAAATTATAAAAAGATTGTTTAAGTTAGAAAAAAGTTAAAGATATAATTTATTTAAACAGTGGTCACATAAACTTCATTATAGAAATACATATATTAGAAGTATAAGTGGTGTGGAATTTAATATAAATAAATAAAAAACAAAATTATGGAGATACGTGATATATCAGATAAAATGATGGAGTAATTATTGAACTTAATAGAAACTTCCAAATAGAGATAATTCCAGATTAATGCACCAATAAGTTGTCATTGTGAGATATATATTTTTTAAACAAATGCAAAAATGATTTTGCATATTAACAACTTCTTAAAACTGATATTTAGGTAAATTTTGTCATAAACACATAAATGAGTGAAAACACAGTCTTATAGAATTTATATGGGAAAGTAATAATATTTGTCTAAATTGCATGTTGTTATTAAATTAGTAATAAATTGAAAGGTTGCTAGTCTTTCACATGCGCCTACTGTTGCTTCTCAGACAGCCAATCAGATGTTAAACAGCAGTCTGAAGAGTGATCAGGCTTGACACATGATAGAGATTTTGATAAGAAAAGGATGATACCATCTTTTTCTTTACTTAACTTTATATATATATCTTCATGCTTTCAAGCCAAGATGCTTAAGACTGGCTTATATATATATAAAGTTAAGTAAAGAAAAAGGTGGTATCATCCTTTTCTTATCAAAATCTCTGTCATGTGTCAAGGCCTGATCGCTCTTCAGACCACTGTTTAACATCTGATTGGCTGTCTGAGAAACAACAGCAGACACATGAGAAAGTAATGTATTGTTATGAATTCATTTTTAAAAAGAAAATTCAAAATAGATGTGGACAAAAATTAAGCTGCATAAGATTTAGATTATACATTAGCAACAGACAAATGTACTTCTTATCTGTAATGTGGATAATGAATTCAACACAAGAAATAATAATCAATTAATGAGAGTAAGATATATGTTAATGAAAAGCTAAAGGAACAAAAGCTATTAAAAAGATAATATTAACAGTTGATATTTCTAATCATCAAAACTATAGTAAATCAACAACATTAATAAATTTTGATAATAGCTTCAACGTACCACACACTCTACTAATACTTGCTATACAGACAGCCAGTAAAAAAAAAAGCAGTAATTCTCCAGTAAATTTTTAAATGAGACAAAACAACAATTCATGGAAAAAATTATATAAATGAACATAATTAAAAATGATCCATTTAGAAAAAAAAAACATTACTTGGAATTATGTAAAACGATATAAGCAAAGTTAACAATGACTTAAAAATAATTATAATTATGAAATCATAAGTAAAACTATTTAAAAATATAAATTTACATCTTAATATTGAAGAAAAATTATTTCAACTATAAGAAGCAAAGCCGGCAGTATTAATTTTTTTTTTTTAAAAAGATGCATATCATCATAAAATACGTGAAAAAAGTTTATGGAGAATTATACAGTAATAAACATATAAGGAAACAAATTTAATCATAATTCAAAGAATAAAAAAGATCCATAAAGAAATGAAATTATTATGGATATTTACAAAACACATATTAAACAATGTAAAAAATATTTGCAAAATAAATACCAAATATTTATGTAATAATATACTAAATAATTACAATAATATAATAAAAATATTGATATTAAAGAAACCTTAAAAAGAAATTATTAAAAATTAGAAACTTATCACACTTCTATCAGTTTATATAGTATTATTAATAAAATAATTGCAACTCATCTACAGAGAACTTTGGACTAAAATTAATAAAGGAATAAACTGGATTTAAGAATGTTATAGGACAGGGGTGGGCAATTGTTTTGGCTTGGGGGCTGCATAGAGTGGCGGAGGGCTGCATTGGGGCCACTTTGTGGAAGCGAAGGTTAGTGGAAGGCCGCATCTTTTTTCATGACACAATAAACACATTGCTTTATTCCCTGTATTACCAAAGAAATGCCCCTTCTTCATTAAACACATAACATTCATCACCAATTTTACATTTTTTTGGAGGGTTCATGGTTTCACTAAATTTGGAAATGTATATGCTAATGCAAAGACAAAATTGAAATTAACCAAATCAACTCGAAAAGCACTGCACATTGTATCTACACTGTGCATGTGTATTGATGTGGCCATCCTGGTGGAAAGTATGAGATGAATTTTCGGTCATGCATGGGAAAGAAATCTCAGTTCAAGGCAGATTTTTCTGATTGTCTTGGTGGGCTGCATAAAACCTCTTAGCGGGCCGCATGTGGCCCTCAGGCCACTATTTTCTCACCCCTGTTATAGGATATCACATATAAGTATCAAAATAATTTATAGAGAAAATGGAGAGGATGAAATGCCTTTTGTTTCAGATTTATATATAATATTTTGGAAGTGATAAAAGCATTGAAAATTAATGTGAAGATCCAGGACATTTTCAAATTCCGAAAAATATTTATCAAAATGCAATAGCATTGATTTATACCTAAGGATACTAAGTACATTATCATTAATAATAGTAATTAGAGTAATTTAATGTATTAATAACTTTTTTAGAGTTGTTTTATAATAAATATTTTAACAATAAATAGGAAAGAAAAGGCAATAGAAATTATTTAAGTCATTTAAATTTTACTAGATGTGTTTGTTTTTATAAACAATGTGATCAAACGTAAGGAGTGCTACAAAAACTAAAAGTTAAAAGTAAATTGTTACATTTTTATTTATCATTGTCAAACTCACTCCACTCACAACTTTGACACCATCCACCTCAGATAAATACAATGATTATTACTAATCATTTTCTAAACTAGAGATTATCTCCAGCACAAACATAAACATTAAACCTTACTTAAAGATTAATATATCTGATGAATGCGAAAGAGAATAAAATGATGTTTAATAACTTTTCAAAAAATGGGAAAAAGACTAATAATAATATAATTAATATAGATATAAACATAATGGATATAATTAATCACAATCTATACTTTTGATACAAATAATTTGATATTAAAGAAAATATGTCAATATGTTTGAAAAGGAAAGTTTTTAATAGATGTATATTTATCAGAGTTTATTTATGTGAGATTTTAGCAGTCAAATAGGAAATCAATATAGAGTAAGGGAGATATATCTTGAAAAGAAAAATTATAGAGGGAGCCTATTGAAATTATCTATCGTTCCGTTTTATGCAAATGGATGCCATTAGAAAGAGACAAAAGCTAGCTTAAATAATTATTGGAATCATTAAAATATTATAAACCTTTTAAAAATAATTTTAAATGAAACCAAATATTTCTGAAAAGAATAGACACTAGAAATCCTAATTTTATTAATAGAATAAACAGGAAATTCATTTGGTACATTAAATCTCATGGAAAACATGGAATATAATATGTTAGCAATAATGGTTTTAGGACTTTTATCTTTGCATCAGATTTAAATTCATTTGTACATTAAATCTCATGGAAAACATGGAGTATAATATGTTAGCAATAATGGTTTTAGGAATTTTATCTTTGCATCAGATTTTAGCAGTGTTAAACAAGTTTCAATCATTAATTCGATCTCAATTTTGGAATTGAACATTATAGAAAATAACCTAAGCTATCGCTCTGCACAAAAATCAAGTTTCACCGATGATCAGGACAGAAGTTATCACCACTCTTCCCATGGATTGGGGCCCCACCCCCCAAAAAAATCGATAAATAAAAAATTTTCAAATCAACACAGAACTACAATGAAGTGATTCCTGAGCTAAAAAATAATGATCTAAAGATAAAAATGAGTACAAATGATGTTTTAGACCTAAACAGAAACTTTGAAGCTACAAATTAATCATACTTTTTAAGCAATAATTATTGAGAATTTTCCAAAGTTTAACAACAAACTTTCAGATTATACTTGAATCATTCATTCTCAATCAAAAGAAGCAGGATCGAACTAGTATCAACAAATAAAAATCATTGTGAACCCTGAAGGACTTTGGTTGGTGGGTTTAGCAGCTGCTGTGAACATTAGAAGACACAGGAGTCTGATGATGATCAAGAGCGGATGTTCAGCTCCATTGACCTCAGTGTGCAAGATGATATGGACAAATGATTTATTCTCATGGTGTGCAAGTAAATCCGGCTTGATTTCAAGACTACATGAATTAATTGTATTGGTGGGTGTGAGTTTGCACTCCTTCTCAAGTGTGGTGATAGTGGTCATAAGGGACTTGGTTCTTTGAGGCGATGGTCGATGATCATTGTCTAGCCTGGGAATACCTGCTGGGAGGGTGAAAGTCACTACCTTCACATGGACTTTGCCATAAAGGGCTACTGCACCCCTTGATGGATTATTTGATACGTCGGTGTTGATTTGCACTCACTATCATTAGGTTTCATTTGTTAGTTTTAAGTTTAATGCATTTGTAAAGTGGTTGGTCTGTTTTGAGCCACCACCATTTTTTTTGTAACATTGATGGAGTTCTGTTTTGAGGGTATGAGTATGCACTCCCCTCCTTTCTTCAGGGGTGGCTGGTTGTAGACATGTATCTGGTTTATGGTGTGGGCTGTTATCAATTTTTCCACTGCCCAGAACACCTGCTGGGGGGCTACATGGTCAAAGTTGATGCTATTCCTGTGGTTGGCTGATGTGCCCCCTGATAGGATGGTTTTGGGCAGTGTTGATCTGGCTCTTTACTTATTACTTCTTAGTTTTTACCCAAGTTGGCTTTCCAATTTTGGGCAGATAGACCAATTGTAGTCCCTGCTCATTTGGACTGCTAATTGGGAGGCAGAGGTATTCAGAATGGTCTTGACATGGCTCAGCTGTGGTTTGAGACTTTATTGCTTGGTAAACTTGGGCCTTGGATCTCGCTGCCTGTTGTGGTGGTTGGCACAATGCTGAACTTCACCTATTCAGCTGAAGCATTCGAGTCTTTGCTTCGGGGCCCTCAGGGATGGGACCATTGGGTGATGTTTAACTCCTCGACAGCTGGGCCATGTGGATCCACATACAGATACACATTAATCACATTACAGCAATTTCTATGGATGTAATTATTTTTGAACATATGTACATTTTACCTTGTTACATTGAATCACTGTGTAATCCTCAATGGGTAAGTGTACCCAAAATTTTTGTAATCTTTTATTAATAAAGGTTACTTTGAGAAAAAAAAATTATAAATCAAATATATAGATGAAAATATAAACAGGTATCAGTAATATTAGTGAAAAAATTAAGATTAAAATAAAAGTTGTTTTGAACATGTTAAAATTTGACATATTGGATATATGACTGAGGTTTTAAACTGGATCTCAAATGATTATAAAAAACGTACAAGCAGACCAAATGTCAGATGGAATGATGCAATAAAGAAGTTTTCTGCAGTTGAATAAAATAAGTTTGAATTGGAGAAACAGGATTATTCTTTGGAAGATTTTCATCCTACAGTGGATAAAGAATGGTTTATTGTGTTGTGAATAGATTTTTCCATTTACAGGGGTTTGTTTTTATAATTGTAGTTTATGATATTATATATGATTCTTGTACTATTTAGCAGAATGGTAGAATAATGGATTCAGCCAAAAATCCCTCAATTAAAAGCTCGTGTATTGCTCAAATACCCAAAGAAAAATAATCATTGGATTATTATAGAAAGTATATTTAATAAAGGAAATTTTTAAAAATAGATCACTGCAAACAAAGACCTTTCCAACAACAATTGAAAAAGAAAAAAAGGAATCATTGTTAACTACTACTGAGTGATTTATTTTAAGCTAATAAACATCACATAATCACCATTTCTTGTGCTTGCTTATAAATGTTATTAAAACAGGCAAAACTCTCTATATGCATTGCCACTCAGTGTAAGTCAGAGTAATCAATGGATGCCAGAAGGCTTGTGCATAAAATCCCCATCTAGAGCCTAATCATCCAGTAATCCCAAACTAGTTCTCGGCTTGTGGCCTTCGTCAGTGAGGAGCCTTGGATCTGAGAGCACTGCATATAGATCTTAGATCCAATGCAATCCTTCAGCAGCCACCTTTTATCTCTACTTAACTATAAAATTATGAGTTGTAAATTGAAAACACTATAATATTTTCAACCCAAGCTCATTAGTTTATATTGGCATCCACTGATTACTCTGGCTTGCATTGAGTGGCAATACGTACAGAAAGTTTTGTCTGTTTTAATAACAATTATAAGCAAGCATAAGAAATGGTGATCATGTAAGGTTTATTGGCTTAAAATAAATCCTGTCTAATAGGATAGTGGTGGCTATAGTTATTAAAGAACCGAAGACACCAAAATGTATAGGTAGTGAGCTGAGTTCAGACCTATATGACTATATAAGCTACTGAGCTTGAATTGAAAATATTATAGTGTTTTAAATTTAAGACCCATAGTTTGTAGTTAAATATAGATAAAAGGTGGCTGCTGGAGGGTTGCATTGGATCCTAAGATCTAAGTGCAATGCTCTCAGATCCAAGACTCCTCACTGATGAAGGCCACAAGACAGAAACTAGTCTGGAGATATTGGATGAGTAGGCACTAGATGAGGATTTTATGCACATCTTATGGAATCCATTGATTATTCTGGTTTGCATTGAGTGGCAGTATGTATAGAAAGTTTTGTCTGTTTTAATGAGTGATTTATTGAATATTTCAACAGTTAGCTGATTGACTATAGAAAAATAAATATTCTAAATGATTACAATATTTGAAAATGAAATAATTTCAAGTTACCCAGACAGTATTTGAATAATTGTAGCCAGAATAAAACAAAGTTATATGCACACACACACACCCCACACACATATATATATTGTGAAATAGATCCATTGCATATTACTAGCTGAATATTGAAATATAAAATGTCAAATCATTCATCCCACCCTTTTAAAATGTTTTTTCGGCATTACTACCATGTGAAAAAACAATGTTGAAGAAGGGAATGATTTGACATTTTATTACTTATAATATTTTGATAATTAGCACATCATTTGCCTTTCCTGTAATTTGCGTTTATGTACACTCTTGGTAAACTAGAATTGTTTTCCTTTTTAAGTAATAAATAGTTAGAATTTTTAATTTAGTAAGCCTACCATAGCCAACTAGCTAACTACTTAAATAAAATTTAACAGAGGAAAAGCACTAAATTTCCACCATTTAGAACTATTAGCTAGATGAATAATATGTTGTATTTTTCAATTTTTTTTTCCAATTTTAATTGCAAAGATTTTAGCTTTACAATGATCTATCTAAAAAAGTTTTGCTACATATATTTATATAATAATCCAAATAATTAATTGCTTAGGGGGTCATATGATGTTTGATTATTAGAAATGAATACACCCGGATCTATTTTTGTGTGGATTTTTTAAATGTGATTTTGAAGTTATGCGTGCATGTTTCTTCTTAATATCTTTTTATGCGGTTTTCTTATATGCGATAAAGAAGTTCATATTTCACTTATGAATCGGGATTTCCCCATTTTATATATACACATTAAATTTTATATACTTTAAATGCCTGTTGGAAAAAGGTTTGGCAATAGATTTAGATACTGTAGAAGATTTAGAAAAAGATCATGAAAAAGAAGTGAAACCTGTTCGTTTCACAGCAATAATGATTGGAGAAAGTCTTCCACTTTCTAATCAATTGGAAAATCATTTTAATTGTTAATGTCACAAATTAAGAACAAACTTCCAAAGTGAGCTAAGTAGTTGTATGTCTGTGTATATTTAGATTTTCTTTTATACACATATATACATGGAGAAACTTTAGACAGAAAAAAGTTACAAGTAAAAATATTTAAGAACTTTTAATTTCTACTTAAAAGAATGTATCTTTAAATGTTTTTAAATATTTTTACTTGTAACTTTTTTCTGTCTAAAAGTTTCTCCATGTATATATGTGTATAAAAGAAGATTTAACCATTAGTCATTATTAACACCCTCGTAGAAGTATGTTATATATATATAGTTGCACTCATGTAAGTGAATTCTCTAATAGCTAGACCTAGTGGTCTGGATAGCATGTGCCTCATAAACAATTAGTAAAATCATTGTCTCAAAGTTTATTTACTGATTACATTGTCAACAAAAAACCATTAGCACAGCATGGGACTGAAGTTGGCACTAATTGTATTTCCTCTTGTGATGAATCTGATGTCTTACTAGTTCACAAATGAAAGGCATAATGTCAAATAGCGCATAATGATTAAAATATGTATGCAAAAATGTAAAATAAATTACACATAAAAACATATTGTTTTGAATAAAATTAAATAGTTAATAAAAAAAGTAAAAAAAGTTTGTATTATATCAATTTTTTACAAATATTTGAAATTTTTTAATAGTCATAGTTTATTTCTTTATTTTTTTTATGCGAATTTTAAAGTAATTTTACCTTGTTGCTTTGGTTTTATGCAATTTTTGAAAATTATGGAACATATCTCACATTTTTCAAGGTATGTTAAGTCTATTTTTGTGCGATTTTTTTTAATGCCAGTTTTCTGTGTAACCTATCTACTGTGTAAAGAGATCCATATATATATATATATATTGAAGTAACTATTTCATAGGCAGATGACACATCCAAACATAGTTACTAGAACTGTTTTGGATAGCATAATAATTTTTAATTTTTGAAAATACAAATTTTAATAGATTAATGTTAAAAACTTAAATATTAAAAAATGAGGCGCACACACACACATATATATATATATATATAATACTGCATATATATATGGGAATACATAAATTTATGTTAAATGAAATTTTATTTAAAATAATTTTGCTTTAAAGAAACTAAGATTTTTTTGGATTTTTTTTTTTTTTTAATTATTTAAAAGATAATACTTTTAATTCCGTTGTTAAAATCTGTAGGATTTACAGAAATACAAGTGAATTTTTACATTTTTTATACAATACATAAATAATAAGTTTTAGTAGAAAAATCAAGATAATTCTTGGAAAGGATATTTCTAATTACTTAAGAATGTTAATTATATGGAACATCTTAGACTTTTTTTTTATCATTGAGGAAAGTTAGAATGCTATATAGTAAAAAGATAAAAAAAAATTTTTTTTTTATAAATTTATTCTTGTTTTCTTGCTCATTTTTAATATTCGTGCTTTTGCATATTGTTGTAGCAGTTAACCACTGGGAATAAAAATCAATTGAATTATGAATAGGGCCACTACATGGGTAAGAGGCAATTTTGTGCAATTTAAATTCCAGCACTATTAATCCCATAAATAGAGCTTGTTTGAGGGGAGTGCAAGGGCACAAAGCCCCATATTTATCAAGGTTCACAAAGGCAAAACTCTCCATACAGTAGCACCACTCAATGCAATCCAGAGCAATCAATGAATGCCGGAAGGTTTGCGTATAAAATCCCTATCTAGTGCCTACTCAACCAATATCCCCAGACTAGTTTCTATCTTGTGGCTTTCATTAGTGAGATGTCTTGGATATTGGAGGCTGGGGATATTGGATGAGTAGGCACTAGATAGAGATTTTATACACAAACCTTCCTGCATTCATTGATTACTCTGACTTACACTGAGTGATGTTACTGTATGGAGAGTTTTGCCTTTGTGAAAACAGCTTATGTAAGCACATGTGATGTTTGATAAAAATATAATATTTTATTACATGCTAAATGAAATTATATTTTTTACCAAAATTCTGTAATTTATAAATCCTACAATAAATATCACATGTAAAATAATATAATTGTAGAAACACTTATGTGGGTAACACAGATTTTTCAGTTACATACACTGCACAAAATGAAATTTCTGCAATGTTCTGTTCACATTAATATGAAATTAGTGATAGTTGAGAATGATTCTCTTCACTGGAATTTTTATCTAATAAACATCTCTTGAACCAAATAAATAAAGTAAAATAATGTTATTAATGGATTTGCAATAAAACTTTGAGATATTATTTTTATATAACGCTATGTTTTTTATGTAATAGTGATATTAGCACTTAATCCAATGCATATGCGCTTTAAAGATAAATTATAAATGAATACTCTCGATTTTTCCAGACACAAGATATAGTATTTTAGAAAGAATGGAATGAATCCACCCATTCTTTTAACACAAACATTTACGTAGGGGCAAATCTTAAGCATGTGGAAATGACAGTGTGAAGGGTGTTAATCTATCACTTTAAATTACATTTGTTATGTTTGAACAAATGACACTTGCAAAATCTTTACAATTTACGACACATCATTCTTTAATTGAAATTAAACATATATAATGAGATATTATGTGCATTGGCTTAATCGCTAATATCACTATTACATAAAAAACATAGCGCTATATAAAAATAATATCTCATATATGTTTTATTTCAACTAAAGAATGACATGTCGTAAATTGTAAAGATTTCGCAAGTGTCATTCATTCAAACATAACAAAGGTAATTTAAAGTGATCGTTTAATACCTTCACACTCTCATTTCCACACGCTTAATATTTGCCCATACATAAACATTTGGGTTGAAAGAATGGGTGGATTTATTCCATTCTTTCTAAAATACTATATCTTGTGTCTGGAAAAATCGAGAGTATTCATTTATAATTTATCTTTAAAGCACATGTGCATTGGCTTAATCGCTAATATCACTATTAAATAAAACTTTGAATAAAATATAATTTTTTGCATTATATGTATTTTATTTTGTTTTCTCCAATATTGAATAAAATTGTACAAAATCACATTTACAATAAATAAGTTACAATTTTTGCAATTTAAACATATCTCTATTTGCAAGTAAGATATTACTTTTAAATATATAAATGTTTTTTATCATTTGAAAAAGACTCCCCCTTCCTGCATGAAAACATTGGATCGATCCCACTTTTTCTCCACCATCTATACCCATGAAATAAAATTAATAAATTAAAACAATATAAGTTCTATACAATTTTGCTTAAAATAAGACACAGAAACAGTAGAATATTAAAAAATTATAATTATTTATCCTTTTTCATTTTCATTTAAAAATAAACTTTTCTGACTTTTGGTGGTAATAAAATAACTTGAGAAATTTTAGATATGATAAGTAATGGTTAGCTTTAACAATGTTGACTTTAACTAATATGTTAATTGCTTAGTTAAAAAAATCTTGCTTGCTATTGTATTTATTTGGGAATCACTTGGGTAAAACTATATTTTCTATTAACAATGTTAGCTTCTCAAATATTTTTTTCAGTAGAAGAACATTTACAATTACTTCATGATTTCATTTTTGTATTCTTGTTATTTCACTATAGTAACATAGTCATACTATATAGTCCAATATCTGAGGGTCAAGCATTTACATTACATTTATTTATGGGAAGAAATTTTGATACATTGTTTGTTTGATAAAGTTTTGGAAACCATTACCATGCCTTGCAATTTCTTTTAATTAATTATAGATTATGATAATAGCTAAAAAATAATAATCAAACAATTGATTTTTTTAAATAAAATAGATAAAGAATTTTGTAGGCACTTTTCCAATAGAATGGTTTCAACTTATGTTGTACGATTGTTACAATCAACATAGTAGCATTGAATGATAATATCATTTTAATAAAATGATGCAATATATTTTTTATAAATTGTTTTTTTTTATACTAATTCTGTTTTCCTTGGATATATATAGATCATCATGTATTTGAACAATATTATGGATTAATTATGAGTCTTTATCTAGATAACAATGTCCATAACAGTCTAAATCCCACAAGAAACAGATTAATAAAACTTGTACATTAATATCAGTATTAAAAAAAAGGAAGATAAAATTAGTATTACAAAGAAAAAAGAATAATATTCGTATAAAAAAATGTCTAGACTGCACTGGAATTAATCCTTGATGTTCTAAATATTATGCTATATCAAACATACAATGAATAAACTTAGAAAATATCACCGATAAACTGAATTACCTACTATATGACAGCCACTGTAATTCTTATGAGACAATATTTTGAAATAAGTTTATTTTTAAATAAATTACTAATAGTAATGTGTCATTTTTACATAAATTAGGATGTTTAAGTCAAAGTTATTCAGAAATCTAAACCTTTTTATTTACATATTGAAGCAATGGATCTGAAGTCCAATCCATGCTTCACATCTTCCTATAAACTTGATTAATATTGTAGACCTAAATTAAGTTTATAGTCCAATATCAGCAGGGTTTTGCATTAGAGTTAAAAATAATTATGCTTATTAAACGTGTATTACATTTAAATATTTTGTTTTAAATAAATTTCATTCTATTAATAAAAATTGCTTAACCTATTAGTCAAACATATATATATATATACATCTAGCGTATATATATATGAGTTAATGCAAAATTCTGCTGAAATAAAATGCTTATTCTACTATAAAAAAATAATAATATTGTTGTTAAAATTTTGTTAAAATATTTAGTATGATTTGATTTTGAGATAAGCCTGCCAACATTTTCTAAAAGAATGTATAGTTTTAATTAGTGAGCCATTCAAGTGTAATTAAAGATGGCCTTCTCTTTCTTTCTTTTTAATTAAGAGAATTCAAACTTTGAAGTAAGAAAGTTAGAGTAAAAAAGTTAAAGTTATTTTTAGAAAGTGTTGCTTTGAAACAAAGGAGCATGGGGAGGCTTATCAAGATCTCAGATCATACAAACAATAGAAGGTAGCTGACAGAGAGGGTATAAATAGAAGGGAGAACAAAAGATTGATTATTCAGATTTTTCTTTTTGAAGGATTCAGATTATTCAGATTTTTCCTTTTGAAGGATTCAGTTGATTCTGATTTTCCTTGTGAAGGTGATTCTTTCAGAGTTTGCTATTGCAAGATTGATTCAGATTTTGCTATTGCAAGGTGCATTCAGATTTCTCTTAGGAGAACTCTGTCAGATTTTGTTCGTGATTTTATTCCCAAAAAGTCTACAACTGTTGTCTACAAATCATGAAGAAGTTTGAACCTGCTCAAGCTAAAAATCATATAAGTTTGATAGATTCTACTATGCTCGGCTAGGCAAATAAATAGCTTTGCCTATCGCCGAGGTTCCTGAATACCATCCAAAATGCCATAGTATCCACTCAATAGTCATCTGAACTCTGTGCCGTGTCTGGAGAACTTTTCGTGAAACCATACTACATATTTTCATTGTCCGGACAACTACATCTCGACGGTCGGATCAAGCCACGAACGCCGTAGGGAACATGACCAAGGAAAAAGGACGGTAATCGTATCTCCTCTATTGAACTATTTCTTATGCTACCTTTTGTTCATATATTTTTTTAATTGCTTCATGAATTATATGTATTTGTTATGTAACCATTTTTATTAGACGAGTCTTAATTAGATATATATTGTGTGATCATCTATCTATATTTAACCTTTTTCCCTTCGCTATTCTTCCTTACTAACCTGTGTAAATATTTAGTATTCCATTGCGGTTGAGTTAATAGTTAATTTTTGTTCATTTAAAATCTCTTTCCAGTTTTATTCATGTTTGTTAATTAAATACGAGTCAGTTTCTTTTGTGTGCCAACTTGATCTCTTTGATAACGCCTCTTTTGTCCGCCATTAGCTTTACGTATATCTGATTTAACTATATACATTTTAAATAATTTTTAAACACTGTTTTTAGCGCAAAGCAATTAGAAATGCTTTGCGAAAGATTCTGTTTTTATCGTACTTTATCGAGAAGATCGAGTTGACAATTTTTAATAAAACTGGGAAGAAAAGATTTAGACCGCAAACCTATTAATCTGTTTTTATTGTCTAGTTAGTTTGTTTCATTAATTTAGGGGAATAGCGGAGGCCATTAAATCATTATTCATATTTTAAAGCCATCAATTAAACATATTATTTAACTATCAAAAGCTTGAGTTTCCGAATTTTATTATAATGCTTTATTTTACTTTTCAATGATCCAGGCACGCAAAACACATATTTCTTAGTACTTTTGCACATTTAACTATTTAGCTCCTTAGGATTTCCCATCCATGTCTCTACCGCTGTTGCTAAGCTTTGTGGCCGGTTGAAAAATAATTTATGCATGGCTCAGATAGTGTTGTTTGTTTGTGATCAGGCCTCGAGAATCGGCGAATGGGCAGAGGTCATAGTATTCTTGATTTAATATCTCGCGTATTGGGTGGCCTCGAGGTACTTTCGCCTAGTATTCGAACTGGGTTAAACCAACATACATTATCTGACTGTCACAATATTAAGGTGAAATAATATCCATCTGTTTACTTTAGTACAATAATAGACAATATGTAATATTTAATATATTTTAAACAATTGTCACAAGACTAAATAAAAAAGTAATCCTCTTATATTTAAATAAAAAATATTTGCAATCTAAATGTGTTTTCAACAATTGTATAATTTGGAAACCTAAATATTTCCATTTTGTTAATTATCATGGTGATTTCGCACCTCCATGGGATAAAGCATGTTTGTGTTCAGCACAACTTACACACGATGGCACTGACTATGAATGTTAGGTGCCTCACCATCAGTGATATCCAAAAATAAATTGGTGCAGTAAGTCAAATGAGCAACTTGGATCTGCAGGTTCTATAATTGATTTGCCCACTCTCAGTTTTCACATTTGAACTTCTTATGAATTCCCAAGCCATGAAGCCATATGTTTCTTTTAGTGATATTCAACAGTTGAAGACAAACTTTAAACTTCAATGACATGTCAACAATATACATCTGTGTTAAAGAATACCTAAGGAATAATCATTTTAAAAACATTCTGACCTTATGTACAAGTATTCTAAGAAGATGCATTAAAATATATATTTTGTTTGAAGCCCAAGCCAATCTTAGCATCATTAATATCTCCATGAAATATTCTACAGAGTATCTTCATTCTAAATGAAATCTGCATGAAAAAATCTATAGATGTTTTTTTCTAAAAATTATAAAAGTTGAATAAATTTCAAAATGTATACAAAATATAGTAAGCAATTACTTCCTATGCGCAGCTAGCAAAATATAATAACAATAGCAATTAATAATATAAACTGCATAATTGTACTGATTAAGAAGTCAAAATGTAACATTCGGTTTAAAGATAATAAATATGAATTAAATCAACCAAAACTTAAATCAAAAGCAATGAAACACAGACTGCAAAGACTTTGAGTATTGTTTTTAAAGAACAAAGCTGATTAATATTTGTTTCTTTTATTTAATATTACTTAAAATTCATAAGAAATAATTATGGGCAATTTAACATCACTGTTTACTTAATTTCCCACTCGTTGTTTGAATAAGTTCGTGTTTCAATATTTAATATCGTTGCAGTCTACATTTTCAAAGAGATACTTTTTTGGACTGGATATTTTGAGATAAGAGTTGTTTATATTTATTCACAAATGCATAATTGAAAATTTTTAACGTTTGAGATGATTTGATATTTGTTTATTCATGGTATTAGATTTAGATATTGTAGAAAAAAAGATTTAATTGTTTTTTTCCAATATTTAAAATTAAGAGTAAAATTTTAAGTAATAGACATCTGAAGAGAATTATTTATTATAGTTGTAAAGAAGGAAGTTACTCAATGGCTTTATCATTCATGTTGCTTATTCATGTTAAATATAATATATAATTGTCAAACGTTGTTAGCCGAGAGGTCATCGCAGCCGCATTGCAAGCAAATAGTTGGTTGCAGACGGTTGTGGGTTCGCCTCCTGGCCGATGCTATGACATATGAAATATATATAATTAAAGTACCTTCTAGCATTCCCATATGATAATACATTTTAAAGGCAAAAGAGATATCAAGGAGGAAATAAATAAAGATGTATCTTTTTTGGAATCTCTTTGGCCTTTAAAATATATTATTGTATGTAATTGCTGGAGAACACATTATTTATATACAAACAGTTATAGTGACTTAAAATCAAAACATTGCATATAATTATTTAGCGCGGTAAATTCTTATTTATTACATAATACATATATATAAACTTCAAAGGTATAATATATAAATTAGTGTTAAAATTAATTTAGAAAAAAAAACTACCTGCCTTAAAATAGGAAAATATAAATTGTGGTAAACCACTATTTTAAAATAATTTCATACAAAGTTCAAAATTAAAATGGTAAACTAGTTTCTTTTAAATAAATCAAGTCGCTGTGTATGTATATATATATATATTAATTCTAATATCCTCATGGATAAATGATGAATTCATAGTATTATTTCTGGTAGCTTTCAAAAAATAATACTATAAATATGTAATAAATATAGCTTTACTTCTCGCTATATGTAAAATATATAATTGTTAATTAGAGAAGATATTAATTAATATTAAAGTTTATCGGCTTAACGTTTTCGAGGATCCATGTCTCATAAACAACTATATTAAAGATCTATTAGCAGCAGGGTTCAAATTCAAAGCTATTAAAAATAAAATCATAAAATTTAATACTACAATAAACAATAATGTACCTCGCACCAATCTACCTAGAATAACAATCCCCTACATTCCTAAAATATATAACAAACTAATGAAAGCATTAAACGATAAATTTAACATAGCAGTTAAAACTCCACCTAATTCTAATAGATTGCTTAACAACTCTAAAGACCACATTGATCGATCGTTCACCCCACACGTGGTGTACTCCATTGCCTGCCCTCAGGCTGGATGCCACGCTATATATCATGGTGAAACGAAAGCTGCAATCAATACTAGACTGGGTCAACATATTTACACATTTAACAGAGCTCAGAAAAACAGCAACATGTCCTCTATATTCTTGGAGCATGCTCAACAATCTGGACACAACTTCACGCCTGCCAATCCCATAATATTGTGCTCAGAATCAAATGATCACAAAAGAAAAATAAAGGAGGCATTTTACATCAATGGAAACATCCATGCCATTAATAGAAAGGACACTTGCTTCGAGATCTCGAAGAAATAGGCTAAGTAATACTAGCTTATTTGAATATTTGTATTTGCATATTTTATTATACATTTTATGAAGGCTATGAATATGAGGCATGGATCCTCGAAAACGTTAAGCTGATAAACTTTAATGCTAATTAATATCTTCTCTAATTAACAATTATATATTTTACTATAAATATGAATAATGAAAAGTAAACCTCAAAGTGATAGAGTTATTGCAAATTAGTCAAAGTTTAAGCCATATGATAACTAGATTTATATTAATGAAAGTTACATTTTTATCATGTTATAGTGTATTTTAGATGTTCAGGTTTGATCCTTCTACAGACATGATAAATCAGTATGTATTGATTATAGGATACAAATCAAGGATGCATAACATTGAACATAAATATTATTGTCTTCCGAGATTCTTTCCAACTGTGTTTCATAATTTTAGGAAATTAGCTTTTTAAAAATTGTATTTTAAATCAATCCTTGGGTCTGGATGATTTACTTATAAATCTACTAAGTTTAAGCATTAGGGTGCTATGTTTTAAGCAGTTGAGGATATTCTGCACATGGGCTTGTCATTGTATACATATAATTGAAGTTAATAAGTAGATAGATAGTCATGCCTTTTAATGAATAATAAATAAATAAAATTTGATATAATTTGTTCATAAGACAATCAGATCTGTGGATATACACTGTCAATCATTTTATTCTAGTAATAACCAAATAAACAAAACCTACATATAATAAAATTAATGTGAAATTTAAATATATTCAATGTATTATTTTTCTGAATATAATTCTCAATTGTAATTGCTTCATCATCTGTAAATGTTTTAAAACATAATCTATAAAATATTACTAAATTAAGTTTAAAAAAATTATTTATTTAGAAATTATATACAAAATTAGTAATCAAAATAAGAGTCATCGATCCTGTGACCCTATCTCTTAAGCTTGTAAGTTATAAAAACAATGAGAATTGCCAATTCCTCTACAAGCTTTATGATAAATGCTTAGCCAGAGCCAGCACTTAAAATATCCCTGTCAGGAACCCTTCCCCAAACCCCTGACCATGGTTTTGTGCTTTGGCACTCCTCAGAGAGCAGAGAGGTGTCAGGGTAGGTTCAGACACTAGATCTAAAAATACCAACCCAAAGCCAAGCATTTAACTAAAAGTTATCTATTGAGTGGAAAATTAGTAATGGTTTGCCTTTCTTAAATTAATTAATTCTCTTGCCTGAGTAATTAATCACTTGAATGAATGTTAATATTTGCTATTTTACATCTTAAAAGCAAAATGTAACTTGTTTCACATTATTAGTTTGTCATGCTCAACACACAAAAACAGAAGTTAGATATATTTTCAAGTAATTAAGTGATAACTCAAAGATCATAGAATATTGTAAAACATATCAAAGTTTTCATTCATATTTCATAGTTAATGAAGATGATATCTTAAGTTTGAATGTAGATATTATTGTAACTGTTATTTATGTTTGATTTGTTTTTAATGTAAATAAACTTGTTTTTTGTTTTATTATATAAATTCTCTTGATAAATGTTATGATTTATTTATTTAAGAACTGAAAAATAATAAGAAATGTATATAAATCCTGACTTCTTTGTAATATTCGTTGCATTAATAGTATGTATTTGTTTGGATTGTAAAAGAAAATATGTAAATCAGGGCAGGTATGGATTATTAGTGAACTAGACAATTGATTTACATTAGATTCATAAAACTGACCTATAGTAAAGATTACGAACATATTCATTAAGTTCCAGATTTTTATTCTAAACTTGGTGGTGTTCAATATAAAGATGATAGTGAGGCGGACTTAATGAAGCAAAAAAGTAAACCCGTCAAACTCTATTGCCATAATAGCAATGATAATGTGGAGGCTATTTGTTAGTAAAAATGGTGTTTGCAACTCTGTAATTGGAATCCAATTGAATTATAATTTTTCTAGTTTTTATTATCTCAAGTAATATAATATATAGTAGTTACATTTATGTGTGTGTGTAGTGATAATTTAATAATGCATAAATAAATCAATTTTAAACTTTTAAAGTTCCTGTCCTAATTGAATCGTATCTATATAGCGATTGAGAGCAAAATCCAAAATATAAAAGGGATAGAAATTAGTTATTGCCAGCCTTATTGTCTCAATATATATAATTTATTAATTATTTATACACATACACTTTAAAAGAAAAAAAAATGGGACAAGTTTATGTTAGATTTACTGATGATAATAAACTTTCTACAGGGGAAAAATTAAATTTAACCTATTTCTTACTCAATTTATCATTTTAAAATCTTGACTAAAAGGTATATATTTCAATATTAACTACAGTAAAAGTACATATTATTTTTCAGAATATTTTGAGAAAATCTGTAATAGATTTCAATTTATGTCAAGGTCTTTTAACAAGTGAATGGATGTTAGCTGTACTTTCAATTTCCATGGAGATTTTGATAGCTTTCACATGTGAAACCACTTAAAACATTGTTTAATGTACGATTGCAGTAATTTTTTTAAGTAATAAAAACATTTTAAAAATTAAAGTGGATTCAATAATAAACTTTAAAAAATTACTATTTTATATTAAATTTTGATTATGATTAAAGGAAAAAGAAAGGCATTGTGACTAAAATAATAAATTTAAAATGATTTTAATGAAACCTGACTGAAGTTGTGTGATAATTTGAGAAAGTCAAAATTGCTACTTCAAAATCATTTTCTTTAATTGTAATCACAAAGCTATTACATAAATGTTGCAATTTGTTCTACTAAATGCTACAGAAAGAAGTATCATAATGTATATTTAAATAAAAAAAAAGTGCTATTCCTGTGGGAAAGAAAATGAACTGGAATATATATACGAATGACATTTTAAAAGCTTTAATCATCAGAGCAAATGAGATTGAAAATAAAGTTAATGACTTATATCTACAACCCGTATTTGAATCCCATCTAAATAAAAAATGAAATTTCTTCAAGTTTCATTTTGTCTAGGATCTTTTCATGTAGCACCTTTCATCCTTCCATAGCCAATATACCCAATTATCCAATGGGACTCTTATGCATATTTATCCAATTTTAATTGAAGAATGAACCAGTGATGGAACAAGGATCAAATCCTTATCACTTAACACTTTTTCTTCATACGTCAAATGCGTTGACCGGGGAGCGAACCCGGGTCAGCTGTTTGGAAGGCAGCTATGCTAACCACTAGGCCACCAACACTTGACGCCTAATACTTATTTTGATAGAAAAATACTTCTCTTTTATTATTTCCTCATGAGAAATCTTGGAGAGCTTCTTATTCTACTTCTGGTTTAACCAAATTTATTATTTTTATTAGTATAAAACTGATAATACTGAAAAATTCTAGATATTATATATATATATCATGATAAGATAAAACTTTTCAAATATTTACCAGTTTGTATAGTGGCTCTATATAATTTAATTTAACAACAGAATCAGATAATATAAGTTGCCTTGATATATGCTATGAAATAGATGATCAATGTACCATTAATTAAAATTAATATTAAAAATACTGCTATATATCTCACAAATTCTATCAAAAGTAAGTAATTTAATGTATTGTTATTTTAATAATGAAAGAACTGTGCACAAATATAGTTAGCTATAAGTACTGAATATATAACCTATTGTTTTAACTATGGATATAATAAATGTCATTTCATTAGGTATATTAAATAATACCATATTTACTACTAAGCAAAGTGAGAGCTCGGATTAAACAGAAATAATAATACTATTTGGTTTGTAATCACAATTAATGAATCATTAACTGTATATATATATGTGTGTGTATATATATTGGGATATTTTTCTATGTAGATTAACTGTTAAATATTTTTAGAATTCAAGCTTTACTTATATTACTTCAAGCAGATTTAACTCTTAGCAGAAAATAGCACACATATTAACACAATGTTGTGAGTGATATTTATCTTCTCTCTGCTTCAGATGGTACTGATCTGACCAAATGATACTGCTGAAAGAAGAATGAACTAATGATCTTTAGATTTGTGAATACTGAATTTAAGAGAACACCCTAACAAACTAAATTACTCCAAAAGCAAAAGTCAGTAATAAATGTCTATACTTATCTATAAAGCTTTTCTTAATTTCTCGCTTTCTAATATAAAAGTTTTCCAAACATTAAGAAATATTATACTGTGAGTTTATTTGCCACTGTCATAGGAATAACTTCCTTAAATTTTTTATTTTATTTTTTTCTCACTGATCTATATTCTTGTGGAACCAAAAAACAATTTCATTGATACAAACACTCACACATATACACATATTTCCTCTTTTATCATTATTTTCTATTGTTCAACAGCCCTTTTATGGATATATACTTTGACATTCATTTAGTGTTTCAAAGATTAATTTTTTTTTAATATTTCAAGTTTAGATTGTTTAGAAGTTAAAATTCCTCATAATGTTATAGTTTTAAAAATTTCTTCTGATATTCTATTTATTGCAGTTGTTTGTTCATTATGTCCACTGTAGTCTTTATCAGTTTTTGAATATTTCTTTTCATTATTTATTTAAGGTTTTCTCAATGATAATTTATGGATAATAAAAAAATTTGTACACAAACTTTGTTTGCAAGTCACTGCCTTCTAATCAATTTTTTTCACTTTGTTCCATAGTGACAATATTATTCTATTTTTATATTTATATCATTACTGAATGTATATGCTAAATATTTTTCTATGTATGTGGGTTGTCTATAGGCAGTTATTTTAATTTTGCCATAAAATTACCTTATTACAAGAATAACTATGAATACCATTTTTTGTTCTAATTTTATTGTGAATATAAGTGAAAGTGATATAGTTATTGGTGATTGTGTTTATAACAATAGTTCATCAATGTAGTCATAGAATGAATATATCATTGGCAAAGTGAGGCCAGATTTTTAGTGAGAATAAGAATATATAGGGTATATGAGCACAGACTTGCACATGACCCACCACTCTCCACACTATCTCATAACACTGATACACTCGAACACATATATGTTGAAAAGATAAATAATCACCAATATACGTATATGTGTTCGAGTGTATCAGTGTTATGAGATAGTGTGGAGAGTGGTGGGTCATGTGAAAGTCTGTGCTCATATACCCTATATGTTACATATATAGACATAGGTATATATAAGCCTGTGTGTTTCAGCTATGAGAATAAGAATAGTAATTATTATTGCATTTTCAAGCTTTACTAGGTAAATGTTGTAAATCAGGTCAAACAGTAGTAATCCCATAAAAGTATGTTATTGTTATATTATCAATAATAAAAGTTGTTTTGGATTTCAGTCTATTATTTTTATTAAAACTTGAAGTATGAAGTTTATTCACAAATACGATACTAGATGCAGAAACCAGTCTGGGGTTGAGGGTATTTTCAAAGCTTGTTAATAGTTTGTTTTGTGAACCCTATATATAATATTTGTAACACGAGCTTTATTAAAATTAGGTCATGTGACATCTGACTTGATTTTTTTATCAATATACTCACTGATAAAACATTGTCCATTTAAAATTATAAAAATAGAGATTATATAAATCTGATAATATATTTTACAATTCATATATAAGTCTTTTACTCCCCATTTCGTACAATTATAATAATATAGAGAATAAAATTATTAGACCTTCAAGATAAACTAAAATAATATAAATATATTAGAAAACTTTTAAATATAATCCGGTTGATATTGAAATTGGAATGATTTAAATAATAGTTATGATATTTAATAATACACCTGGGTCTCTTTTTACGCGAACTTATTTAACACGATTTTAAAGTTACGCAATTTGTGTTTCACTGGAAGTCGATTTCCGATAATGCGCTATTACTTTAAATAATAAATTTCATGCACTTACGTTATATTGAAAGTAATAGCACATTATTGGAATTCGACTTTCATCTTAGTAATTTCAATATTTTCAGTGCTTTATAATAGTAAGATTTTATGCAATAATGAAATTAAAATCATGATGTCCACATTTTATGTATACACACATTAAATTTTACAAGATTATAATGTAAATTTGTTCAAACATTGTGTGTGTTAATTTTGCATTTTAAATCACATTATGTTTTTGCTTTTAAAAAAGAACGTAATCAATTATTATTTTCTTATTAATGACACTAATCATTAATGTGCTCTTAAATTCCAACAAGAGCTAAATGGTTGTATGTATGGATATCGTGAGCTTCGTAAACAATTAATAAATCATTGTCTCAAAGATTAATTACTAATTACGTTGTCACCAGAAAATCATAATAATTAAAACGTGTATAAAAAAATGTAAATTACTGTATTGTAAATTATGCATAAAAATATATTATTTTGAATAAAATTAAATATTATAGTTAAAAAAAGTTTGTCTTGTATCAATTTTTTTCGAATTTGAAATTATTTATTAGTCATATTTTATTTCCTTATTTTTTTTGCGCGCGAATTTTATAGTAATTTTACGTTGGTGCTTTGCTTTTATGCGAATTTTAAAAAATCACAGACCGCATCCCCCCTTTTTCAATGTAAGTTACGTCTATTTTTGCACGATTTCATTTGCGCGTGTTTTCTGGGAAACCTATCTATTGCGTAAAATGAGACCCAGGTGTATATGAATAAATTATTATGAAAATAATAATTCTGATAGGGTTTGTAAAAAAAAATATCACTTTTTTTTATTTTTGTGTTTTTTATTAGACGAAACTTCTCAGATATGCTGGCTAAGGATTGAATTCTACATGCAAAAGAACTAAGAATTTTAAGCATAAATTTTAATAAATTTTGATATATAGATCTGTATAGATAAAAGAACAAACAGGTGTCACTGACCTCATTGAAAAAATTAAAAGATTGAAGTGGAGTTGGGCTGGACATATTGCTAGAAGAGATGATAATAGATAGACAATTGAAATTTTAAACTGGATTCCAAAAAATTGTAAAAGACCCAGAAAGAGACCACATGTGAGATGGATGGATGAAATAAGAAAGTGTGCAGGGGTGATGTGGAGAAGAGAAGCTAAAGATCAGAGAAGATGGATTAAACTTGGAGAGACCTTCACCTGCAGTGGATTGCTAATGGTTGATAATGATGATGATGATGAATGGAATGTAGTTCTTATGGATTTTAAATATATGGATTTTGTTGCTAATTTAACTTTTTCAGAATTATCAAAATAGTTAGGACACTTTCTGGGAAATAATTATAAATTTGTTTCTGTAGTTATTATAGCATTTTTTATCACTTGTTTGCATTGTTGTGCTGTGAAAACATTCTAATTTTGTTATCATAATTAATAAAATTCATTACAACTGTAATATTTCTTTTGCCATAAAGAAAAATAATTATAGATTTGCCTGATTTTGGAAATTTGATAGTACCATTGTTGGTATCTCGAAAGTAGTCTTTATATTTGTACTATTTTGAAGATAATTTTTGAGAGACTTCCTCAGTTGCAATATTTATTTCAAATAATGGGATATTACATGATTAATGGCAAAATTTAATTTCTTTTCTAGCTTGGAATGTTTAGTGTCAGATGCTGTTACTAGATTATGTGAAGTATTATAAGATTTGACAAACTAATATAGATTTAAATAGTCAAAACAAAAGTCATAGATCACATGATCCTATTCTCTTAAGCTTGTAAGTTATGAACAATGAGGATTGCCAATTCCTCAACAAGCTTTGTGATAAATGCTTAGACAGAGCCAGCACTTAAAATATCTCTGTCAGGAACCCCCCCCAACCCCTGACCATGGTTTCGTGCTTTGGCCCTCCTCAGAGAAGTGCCAGGGTAGGTTCAGATACTAGATTTACAACTTTTTTTTAAATTTCTTTGTTATATAATTTGGAATATAACTTCTTTTGCTGACTGACAAACATTTATAAAGACCTTATTATTAAATTGGTTTTAGTTATGTATTCTATGTTTGTAATGTAGAAAAATGTTTGATGTTTGATAAATCATATGCCATTTATTCTTCTTATTCTTTGAGGTATTTTCTTAACTCCTTGAGAATTGGAAAATTTTAGCTGAAAGCCTTCAAAGATAATCTTTACAGATTTATACTTTCATACGAAAATTAATTAATTTTCAGTTTTGGCCAATTTTAGTATAAGTTTTAATAAGGTTTTATATTATATTAGATTTATATTGAATATTTAATTTATTCCTGAAAGTTTATAATGTTGGCATATGATTTATATATTGGACTGTTTCCATCAAATTTAAATATTTTTATATTTTTTAAAATATATTTTATTAATAGATAAACGTGTTTGAAAAGTTATAACAATTTTTTGAATTTTTTAACAACGTTTAACATTTTAACTATGAAAAATATATTCCAAGGTATAAATGAAATTAAAATGTCATTATTACAAATCTTCAAACAAACAATAATTGTATATATTTTAATATTTTTGCATGAATTATTAATTATGGGACTATCTTTCACAAACATTATAGAAATCTTTCGAATATTTATATAATTTCTTAAAAGTAAACATTATATTAAAAATGATCCAAATATTGTAAGAGAATGCAATTAACAGATATATAATGCTTTGCCGGTTGCTACAAATTTCTATAAATATCTCTCAAATGAATATATTGCAAAAAAGATAGCATCAATGTTTCATGGACTAGTAGATGTGTTTGTATTTAATAATATTTTGGATTTTTTAATCTCTATATATGATAGTACTAAAGAAAATTTTTAGACAATCAAAAATATCAAAAGAACAACTTCTGTTATCGTAAAATTATCTTAGCCATATATAGGCACTTCTCCTTGATATACTTGTGACCTTGGAACATACAGTATTAGTGAGTATTTTGTTTACTATATTTTATTAACTCCCTCCATAATAATATTAGGAATATTAATTACTTTAAATACTATATATTAGTGGTGCTGAGATAGTAATATTTTGAGATTTTTACTGTGACAAAAACAAATATAATTTTCAACACATTGTTCAAATTCCAGATTACATAAAGTTAAATTCTATACGAACTTAAAAAGGTTTTAGTGTTAAAGCTATAATTTCAAACATGAAGATTTTAAAGCTCTTCTAGATTTTAATCAACTTAGCATATTGCATCTACATAATAGATTCATCATTGATGGAAAATAATGTCTATTTACTTTTATGTAGACAAGTAAAAGAAATATTAAAATCTACTCAAAGCTCACTGTTTCAGTATAAGAGGAGACCAGTCACCCTATTGAAAAGTGATTGTAAGAGCACAAACTGATGATCAGAAGAGAAAAAACAGATATGCCTAAGATCATGCATGTAGCAATGAACATAAGTTCAATTGGGAAAGTATAAAACTATTGGATAGAGATGAAAAGATACAAAAAAGAATATTCAAAGAAGCTGCTCACATGACAATGGGAAATAACCCCATAAATCAACTTACTGTGGTTGTACAGAATGTATGAAAACCATTAATCAACTTTGTTCTTAGAATAAAGTGGAAAAATGAGGAAGAACTGTATAGATAAGTATATGAAATTTCTATTGACTGTTGACTTTGACAGAATGGTATAGTTGGTTTGAGAGTAGCCTTAAAATTCACCATTCAAAAATCTAAGGGTAACATGTTTGCTTTCCATGCTAATACTGTCACTGGTCAGGCTAGAAACACATGAAAAAGTCTGGAGAATAATACCTCTCAAAACACTGTGCACATACTAACCTGGGCACTATTACTAACAGTTAAGTGTAATTGGAAAATTTAAATAAAGTTAATTTCTCTAAAGACATTCAATATTAGATGACAGAAATAGTCCAGTATATAAATATAATTAAAATACCATCATCACAAACCTCCAGGAAAACATTCAAATGTACATATTTGCTTAATCTTAACATGAGTATAGATATTCATTTTTAACAATCACATCTGAATGAAATATATAAAACCATGGCTAATGTTATAACTTATATTCATTACATCAAAGAATAAAAAATTATTAGCTGAAACGAATAGTAATGCTATTGTCTATGAATGCAGATATTCCATAAAAATATTAATATAAAGTGTTTTATATGATGTAGGTATGCATGTGTAGTATTGAAAGTAACTTCTATAAAACAATTGTAAAAAACTAAATAAATCGAAGGTTATCAGAAATTTAGATATCAGGATTATTTATATGCATGAGATTAATTTAAATTTAAAATAGAAAGAATCTTATGTTTATAAAAAATAATCATAAAATAGATCATTTAGTATTTATTTTGGTGAGTTTGTTATTTATATTATATCAAAATTACCAAATAAATGGTGAGAATGCATGCCAATTAAAAAATGATGCTTTTAAAAGTATATCAAAAATTTAGTCTTTATTTTGTCAGCAAGGAGAAATATTGGATTATTTATTTTGAGAGATTTAATTGCTTTCCTCTCATCAGAGGATATGTTTGACTTCACTTTTTGTTGCTTCTCAAGAATCCTTTTTATTATCCAGTATAATTCTGCTGCTGCTTCTAAAGGCAATTTTCGAGTGCCTTCCTCAGTGGCAGCCATTATATCTAACAAAGGGACATTAGATGGTGTGATGGAAAAGTTTAATCCTGCTAGATGCTTAGAACTGAGATTTTTAACAGATAAAGTTGATACACTGCTTGGTATACTATGATTTTTGATATGCTCATCTAGGTTTGAAAGTTTTTCTTTTGGCATTTGGCACTCTTATTTTTGTAATGTAGAATATGATTTTCTTACTGCTTGAGAATCAGTAAGTTTATTTTTTTTTAAAAATTCTACATTATTAATGGAATGCAAGGTTTGATACTTGAAAAATCTTTGAGTATTTATTCTTTCTCATAACATAATCAATTGTTCTACGATTAATTCTCTCGACTCTCTGAAAATGAATTGGAGGTTTTAGTTGCAAATCCTTTGGAACTATTTCTTCAGATTTAGATTGTCATAATTTGTCATAACGTCTATCAGGTCCATACCAAATACCTAATGTTTTCCTGAAATTTTGAGATGATGCTACTTTAATTGTATTTATATATTGGACTAGTTCCATCATCTACTATTAAATATTGAATGTTTTTAGAAAAAATAAATTTATTTAAATTTTCCAATCACAATCAGCTATTAGTAATAACACACAGGTTAATTTATGCACAATGTTTTGATAAGTATTATTGTCATCTCTTCTTCAGATATTGCTGGCCTGATGAATGACAGTACTAGCATGGGAATTAAAACTAGCTTGAATATTAATATTAAAGTAACCAATTGAGATATCCTGTCAAAGGCAATATGGCAAAGACAACAGTCAGTAGAAATTTCATATACTTATCTATGAGGTTCCTCCAGATTTCTCCATTTTTTCCTAAGAATAAAGTTTATTAGTAGTTTCCATACATTATGTATAGTCACACTAGATTGACATATGGGGATATTCACCACTGACATGTCAAAAGCTTCATTGAATTTTTTTTTTTGTATCTTTTCATCTCTTTTCAATATTTTTGCATTTTCCAAATTGAACATATATTTGTTGGTATATACATGGTCTGCTACCTTAGACAAATTTCTCTCTTCTAATCATTCATTTGCCCACCTGCAATCACTTTTCAATAAGTCAACTGGTTTCAATATATATTCTTCCACATTCACATAGTATTTCATAGATGCAGTTTTTGCTTTTCAGCATTTTAAGTTTAGGCTTTGGCAGGCTGGCCCAGTTGGTTAAATCATCACTTTAAAATTTAATATTCAGGAATCTAAGGATCCAGGTTTGATTCCCATGTTAGTGCTATCACTAATCAGCCTAGTAATACCTGAAGAAGAGAGGAGAATTATTACATTGTGCATATACCAACATGTGTGCTATTACCAACAGTTGAATATAATTGGAATATTTAAATAAAGTAAATTTTTCTAAAGCCATTCAATATTTAATATTAGATGAAGGAAATAGTGTACATTTAAGTTTTATTTACAGTTTTTAATACTTCAAAGTTCTATGACTTTTAATAAAAACATAACAGTTTCTTTGAAGAAATTTTAATATTTGTTCAATTTTCTAAATAAAACAAAATTCACATATGTGCCTTATGTTTATCATGTTTATCAACATATTAGAAAATATATATATATAATATTCAATGAAAAATTGAATAAATAAGAAAGTTTCTTTTTTAAAAACTTTTACTAATCCTTTCAGTCAATGCTATTATAAATACAAGACATAAAATAAACTTTGTGCTACTACATATTGTTAGACATGAAATATCTAAAATAGTTTTTAAATGAATCTTGTTTTCATGTTTCGTATAGAGAATGTACATTTACTTTTCAATTATGGCATAGTTTAGGGCAGTTGTAGAGGGATAGATTCTAGATTGTGGAGTTCTAAAATCAATTCTGCTGCTGCCATGTTTGGCATTTCAATTTTTTTGAACTCTTGTGCAATAAAGCCATTTAAATATGTCAAAGATTAAGCAATATAAATAATCAATTATTTATTCCCATAAATCTCTCTCCTATCCTTTGCATCAAAAGCTATTTGTATACTATGTGGGTTGAAATTTTATAACATTTAAAAAAACATTGGTCCATTCCTCATTGGGGAAATTTTACTTTTGTATGACAATGGTCACGAGAATCCAAGAATGACACCTAGAGATTGCAAGAAATGTTAAAAAATCATTTTTATGTTTCTCCACTTAGTTTAAGCTAAATAAATTAAATATTACAACTAATGAGTTAAAAATTATTAAATGAAAATAATATTTGAATTATTGTATAATCACTTCTCTCCACAATATTCAAATATTTGCACCTATGACACATCTATACAGAATACTAATTGAGTACACAATGCAATTCTGCCATATGATATATAGTAAAAAAAAAGGCATTTGATTGAACAACTTCTTGAAGGGATTGTCAGCTACAAACAATTTCAATGATTGAATACAAATTTATTAACTGTTGAACATAATTTTATTTATTATTGTCTAATTCTTATTCTGTAAAAATAGTATTTTCACATTATCAGAAAGCAATAAATTAAAAATGGCAGCTTCTTCATAAATATTCTGGTTGCAAAGATTGTAAGAGATTATCTGTTTACTTCTGTTATAATTTGTCACAATGATAACATTACAATCAATAATAATCATCACTTTTCCTTATAAGCACTGATTTCTAATAACAGATAGTTCAGGCAAATTAATTTTAAATAACTTGATTTTGAAAGCTTGTACTCAAGAAAATTGGGTACCAACAATTTAATTTAAAAAAAAAAAATTTTTTTTCCAAAATCTTTCAAGCTGATTCACTTTTCTTTCAAATTATTATTTCTGACTGATGTAAATTAATTTTATTTTCCTGTTATGTAATGTTTACATATGCACAATGACACCATATGACAATAATATAAATATGGATATTTATGTGTATAGCATGCTGATTTTAAATACACATTATTTGTTAGATTTTTCAAAAGCAATAATAAAAAATGAATAATTGAAGCTTAAATTATAACATAAAGTGGTTCTTAATCATTAATGACATTTAGTATGCAACATAAAGTACTAAACAAAAACGCAATCTGAACCTTAAAATTTCACATTTTATGTTCAAAAAATTAAATAAATAGAAAAAAACAATAAAAGTAGAAATCATGTACAAAAAACAAAACAATATAATATAAAATTATCTGGATTACATTAATGATTATTCTGAAAGATAAGAATGATTCAAAAATAGTTTGTATATAAAATTAAAAAACAAATATGAATATCTTATTTAAACAGAAGCATTGCAAAATTATTATTGTGCAAACTTTTATTAATTTATTGAATTACATATTTTTATGGATTGTTATTATAATAAAAAATAGAAATTAGGAGTTAATATCCATGTAACAAGAATTAATCTTTAACCTTTGATGTCACCAAGAAATTATCACTTACACCTGGGTCTTGTTTTATGCAGATTTATTTAACGCGATTTTGAAGTTACACGATTCATGTTTCTTCGGAAGTTGAACTCCGATAATACGCTATTATTTTAAATAATAAATTTTGCGCACTTACATCATATTGAAAGCACATTATTGGAATTCAACTTTCATCTTAGTAATTTCAATATTTTCAGTGCTTTATAATAGTAAGATTTTATGCAATAATGAAATTAAAGTCATGATTTCCACATTTTATGTATACCCACATTAAATTTTACAAGATTATAATGTAAATTTGTTCAAAAATTGTGCATGTTAATTTTGCATTTTAAATCACATTCTGTTTTTGCTTTTTAAAAAAGAACGTAATCAATTATTAATCATTTAGTGTCCGCAAGTTTATTTTTAATTATTTTCTTATTAATGACACTAATCACGAACGTGCTCTTAAATTCCAACGAGAGCTAAATGGTTGTATGTCTGGATATCACAAGCTTCATAAGCAATTAATAAAATCATCAGCTCAAAAATTAATTACTAATTACGTAGTGACCAGAAAACCATTAACACAACATGAGAGTGAAGTTGGTGCTAGTTGTATGTCCTCTTGTGAAGAATCTGATTTTTTACCAGTTTGCAAACAAACCTGTTTATCGGCAAGTAGCGATAATAATTAAAACATGTATAAAAAATGTCAATTACTGTACTGTAAATTATGCATAAAAATATATTGTTTTGAATAAAATTAAATATTATAGTTTAAAAAAGTTTGTCTTGTATCAATTTTTTTCAAATTTGAAATTTTTTATTAGTCATATTTTATTTCCTTATTTTTTTTTTTTGCGCGAATTTTAAAGTAATTTTACATTGGTGCTTTGCTTTTATACGATTTTTGAAAAATCACAGTCCATATCTCCCCTTTTTCAAGGTAAGTTATGTCTATTTTTGTACGATTTCTTTTGCACGTGTTTTCTGAGGAACCTATCTATCGCGTAAAATGAGACCCAAGTGTACTACTAATTGATGATACCTAAGGCTAAATTAGTTTTTTTCCAAATATTTATTAAAGAAGTACAATGTTTACAGTGACAATTATGTATACATGGTAGATTGAAAGGGAAAACTAGAATTACAAACATAAAGAAGAATTACATGATTATAAATAAATATAAGATAATATTATTCTGGGCAAGAGGTAAACCTGAATACCTGGTCTACTGTTAACACACAAGTAGGCCAATTAAGCTCACCCAACTCACCTAGACAAATTGCCTCATACTATCAAGAGTCACTTAGTCAATCTAGAGTTTGGTCAGATCACCATTGGAAAAATCACTACAACTATGAAGGCTTAGGTATTTATGCTAAATCTGATGTGTTCAGTTAAATATTATCCATTTTGATAACATAAGGATCTGAACCTCTGATTATTAACAAAACCACTTTCAGCAATATATTAGACAGAAGAAACAAAGTGTTTTACCAGCAATCATTCTTTAAATGCAATCAGAGTCCATGTTTCCTCTGTTAAACCTATCACTCTTTTAGTCAAAATAAGTTATAGATCACATGACCATATTTTCTTAAGCTTGTAAGTTATAAACATTGAGGATTGCCAATTCCTCAACAAGCTTTGTGATAAATGCTTAGCCAGAGAAAGCATTTAAAATATCTTTGTCAGGAACTCTTTTGATTAAGTTTTTTCTTGAAGTAAAAATTCTTTTGTACTTCAAACTCATTATATATATATATATATAAATTCTACAGAAGTAAATAAAATTACATAACAACAACAATGAATAAACAACACTCCACATCAATAAATATAAGGAAGAGATAAACAATCTATTCCTTAAACTTAGATGGTAATTAAATAATCATTTATTTATATGGTTGGAAACAGAGCTTAATATTTGTATATACATTTGGGAGAAATGATCGTAACTTTATATGTGAATATTCCATTATTAATTATTGATAGATTCAAATTTCTATGTTTCTTGATAATATGACTGTGTTTAGAAATATTTAAATAAGATTGAAAAATTAAGTAAATAATTTTAAAAACTGATTTAATATTAATTAGTATACTAAAGTATCTTTAGGATAGTCCATTTTAAAATTAAATGTTACTATATAATTTAATAATCAAACCCC
This sequence comes from Epiperipatus broadwayi, assembly GCA_028023455.1. Classification (NCBI taxonomy): domain Eukaryota; kingdom Metazoa; phylum Onychophora; class Udeonychophora; order Euonychophora; family Peripatidae; genus Epiperipatus; species Epiperipatus broadwayi. The sequence goes on from JAQFVV010000004.1 coordinate 9,042,748, forward strand.
GTTTTTTTTATAAAAGTTAACATGAAAGGATATATATATAAAGGGTTAGATTATTTGAAAATAGTAGATATAAAACATTACCATTAAATGTGTTACTTTAATGTAATTAATAAGCACTTACACAAATTTATTCTCATTAGATAATAATCAATTTTATTTTTTATAAATAAGTATATAACATAATTGATTATCAATTACATTAAGAAGCTGAAATTAGTAAAATATAATTTGACTCACTGAAGCCTACTCCAATAATATCAAGTTAAATGAAGTAAGGTGTTAAATAATAGTCAACTTTTGAATTCTAAACACTGATAATAGAATATTCACTGTATTAGTTTCAAATATGATCCTTTTATTAGATGTATCATGTCTGTAAACAAAACTGAGGGCAAATTAGATTTAGATAGAACTTATTTTATATTAATATTTCTATTATTAATATGTATTGTTAAAGAATATTTTTAAAAACAATTTAGTATTTATGAATAGTACAAATATGCAGTTATAATAATTATTTCTATATATATTTATATACGTAATGGTTACTGTACGTGTGTGTATTCTATATACATCTACAAGCATAATGTTAGTCAGAAAATTTTATTACAAATAAAAACTCAGCTAACATTTGTTATAACTGCCATGACTTGCTTCACATACATAGAATAACTATCAGACAATAAATGGAGAAAGATATCTCTTTTTGTTTATTTGTAATTATTCTTTGTAAAGGTAGGACCTGTGTCTGATATAATAAACATTAAATGAATTTCTATATATATATATGATCAACATTGATGGGAAAATAAAACAATTTACTGTAAGATAGATAGAAAGGGAAGCAAACAGTTTTCTGTGTGTATATATACATAGAAACTTAGATGGATAGGTGTTTAAATATTGTGTTATTTACTTTATTCGAAAATGAATGATGCAGTATGCAATTTTTAAATGCATTGCTTTTATGTAAATAATTATAAAATCTATTATTAAAAATCTAAATATTAATTGCAATAACTCAAATAGCTGAAATTTATGCAGAAGTTACTGAAAACCCAGCAAGCTATATGTCAACTAATATAACTGTCAATAAATGAAAAAATACAAAATGAACTCACTAGTATTTTAGCTTAGTTCATATAAGCATTCATTTTATTGTCATGTTACAATGCAGAGCATGGATTCTATATATTAACATAAGTCCAGGACAACTATAAGATATTCTAAAATCACTGTAAGCAATCAGAGAGAGAGTGTGTGTTATATTAGTTTACATATAGCTCAATAGGAGTTCTACAGTAACTTCTAAATAATCATAAAAGTATTTTACAATAAAATTGTTAATTAAAGATTAAAAGAAAAAGGGAAGCTTATAAACAATGAACCAAAGAAGCAATTTTGGCAAAATAATTAAGAAAATGGTTAGAAATATTAATGAAATATTGATAGTTTTACATAAATTTGGATTAAATGATATACTAATATTAAACAATCCACAGTCACAAACATTATAAGCAAATTATTTTCTTAAAAAAATCATATAAAAAATTTATTTTTAATAAACGTGCTCTTAGATAAAATAACCTTATATATAAGTCAATGATTATGTATTACAATAAAAACATCCTTTTAAATATATATTGACAAATAAATACATACTGCCATAACTAAAATAATCATAGCAAGGATATTTTTATGATTTTGAAGACACATATCTACATTGCAATAATAATAATCTATAGATATTCTACAATTAATATGCTTATACACTATAAAAAGCATGAAATAATCATACAGAAAAAAATAACTTATAGAACCTTAATTTACATATAATTAAATGACTTTATGGATTGGTACTTCATAAGAAATTTGATTGTAAGAAGTGATAGAATACATAAATCTTAATCTCCAGAGTTGACTTCTGCGCAATTCCATGCAGAACAACCTGAACTTGGAAGAACAGTTTGCAAATAGGAATACAGAAATACACTTACATATTTAAGATAAAATAATATAGTGCATTAGTTGATTCGAATAGCTAGCCATATGTATTCAGCACACCATATATATATTTAGAGTTAAAAACTTACAAAATATGTTATTTTAACATATACATAATACGCATGTTTGTAAACTTATTGTCAATTGTCGACTCAACCCACATGTTAAAAATATTTAATATATTAAGAAAACGATTTCACATATGAAATAATTCATCAATGTCTCATTTATAACAATCATTCTTTTTTTTCCTTGAGAGTTCCACTATGACATTTAAACAGTAATAATATTAATTCTGAAAATCTACAGAACTTTGCACTCACGTTTTTTTAAAATAACATTTTGGTTTTGATTTACATTTATCATTGTGTCCTGAAATTGACTAGTTGCCAGCGCTAAATGTTTCAAAATTAACAATAAATTTTAATTTTATTTTTAATAATTATTTTATCAAAACATTTTCCTTTTTGTATTAAATATGTATACGTATGTACAGGTTTTTGTCTAAAGACAAGTTTAAATACTTCGTCTGTAAAGTGCAACACTTAAGAAATATCACTTGATCATTATTAGGGATAGCTTAAAGCAATTTACTATCGTATCTCAATATTTAGAGTTAGTTAGAAACTTTTAATGAATCCTTCATTCTATTCATATAAATAATCTGTTGCTACGTACATAAGTAAATAGTTAATTTATACAGAAATAGAAAATGATCACAAACCAAAATTTGTATATTTTTTGATATTGCATAATTTTTATTTAATATATTTAATAATAAAATAAACTGTTTCTGCTTTAAAATTCTAAACACAATCAATTATAATATTATAAAGTTTTATTTTAAAAAATGAAACTTAATGTAACACTTGGTGACAATTAAAATGAATATTTTGACAATAGTATATGTTACAATTTTCATACTTTTAAATAAAGCAACCAAAACTTTTTTATGTAAAGTAAATTTCTAACTATTCTGATTATAATTATTTATGCTTATGAATATAGGTAGACTCAGGTTATAAAGTTGAAACTGTAACTATAAATTATATATAGTTTATACTTCAGAAAATAATTATTATCCAATGGCAAATACTTTATGTGACAAATATCAAATTACTTGAAAGGTTAAGAATCTGTGTTTTTTAAAAGAAAACTTTCATTCTTTCATAATCAATTGATCATCTATCAAATTATTAAAGTGGCTAATTATGTGGTATAGATCTTAATATTAAGTGAAAACTAAGTAATATGTTTTTTTATCATTAAAAACATAAAAAGGATTTCAAATAAAAATTAAAATAAAAGTTTATAGAGGAAAGATTTTATCGATCAATAGGCAATTTTTTTTTAAAAAAAAAAATATTGATGAATGTAGATATTTACAAATAAGAGACAGCAAATCTTTAAAATATAATTACTTAATATGAACACTAAAAAGATAAGAAGTGTTAGATATGCTTAAATAAAACATTACAGTTTGACCATCAAACATCACATGATCACCATCTCTATACTAGCACATAATTTGTTGTAAACAAAGGCAAAACTCCCCATACAGTAGTGCCACCCTGTGCCAAACAGAGTAATCAATGGATGCCAGAAGGCTTGTGCATACTACTGTATGGGGAGTTTTGCCTTTGTTTACAACAAATTATGTGCTAGTATAGAGATGGTGATCATGTGATGTTTGATGGTTTAACACCAATCCTGCCTAATAGGATAGTGGTGGCTGTGGTTGTTTAAGAGCCAAAGACACCAAAATGTATGGGTGCTGAATTGAGTTCAGACCCATATGACTATATAAGCTATTGAGCTTAGATTGAAGATATTAACAATGTTTTCAATTTCATTCTCATAGTTTTGTAGTAAAGTAGAGTTAAAAGGTGGTTGCTGGAGGGTTGCATTAGATCCTAAGATATAGGTGCAGTGCTCTCAGATTCAAGGCTCCTCACTGATGATGGCCACAAGCCAGAAACTAGTCTGGGGATATTGGATGAGTAGGCACTAGATAGGGATTTTATGCACAAGCCTTCTGGCATCCATTGATTACTCTGTTTGGCACAGGGTGGCACTACTGTATGGGGAGTTTTGCCTTTGTTTACATTACAGTTTGATAAAAATTTTGTGCTAAAAATAATGAAGAAATGGAATTAAAAGAAGATATGTATTATAAAGAAACTGATCAGTAAAATAGTTTCACTAGATATATTACTAATAAAAAGAGAGAATAGATGATTGGCATTTTGCAATCAACCATGTTAGAAACATACTGTTATAAGTTATAATGTTTATGAATTAGAAATAAGATCTTATCTTTAAAAAATAATAATATGAAAAACAAGAAGTCATAAAATTGCTAAGATTTATAGATTTTTAAAAAATTATATAGTAAATTTAAGTTGCTTATTTAAAAACAGTTTGGAAAATATTATGAAAGTATTCAAAGATAAATTATTATAATCACATTTTAAGTTACTAATAGAACATTTCATTAGGAAGACTAAATTTTTCTATGAAAGTGACAATATGAAAAATGAAATTCAAATTGAACTAAACTCCAATAGAAAAAGAGTTTTTAGTTGTGAATTTAAAAAAAAACAAACATTTAATCAAAAATAAATGTGGGGCAGATTTAATGATAATCAAAATAATTTTGGTTAAATAAAAAGAAGTTAGTTCAGATCATAATAATACATAACAATTTTAAAATTAGTTCAAATTCTTTTTAACATAAGATGCATAATCTATATTTTACTTGAAATACAAAAAATATTACTGACTTAATGTTTTAAGTTAATATATTGTAAAAGTTATGATATAATAGTTGGTATTAAGAATTTTTTAATAAATACTTTTTGTAAACATAACCAATTAAAACAATATAGAAAGCTATAATGAAAAGTCATAAAGAATTAAAAGGTATTTATTAGTTAGCCATAATTATAAATTTTATTAAACGCCCATTATTATATTAAGTAATAATTTACTAAGGCTGTAACCTTAGAAATAAGCGTCTGAAAAATACGAAGGTAGGGACCTCTATAGGTCTTAAAACACAAGCTTATGTTTTAAGACCTATAGAGGTCCCTACCTTCGTATTTTTCAGACGCTTATTTCTAAGATTACAGCCTTAGTAAATTATTAGTTAGCCATAGTAAAAGTTTCAAATTGAAGTGAGATATTTCTCAAGAACATTAGAATTATTAAGCCTGGGACAGTAATGTTTTTCTGAGAATTAACGCATATCAATTTCAATTCAACAGCAACAGCTTACCAGTTTCAACTTAAAACAAAAGATTCTTCTTCATCATCATCATCATCATCATAATAATAATGATAATAATAATTTATTTATTTATTTATTTATTTATTATGAAACAAACAATAGATGTATAATACAGTGAGATAAGTTCCATACAAGAAAAATCTTGAGTGAGGAATTTAAATGTAACAACTAAAAACACTAATAAAATACAAAAAAAAAAGTATAAATATAACATAAAATATTAAAATTATACAGATATTACATTTGGCAATTCAATCACAATAGTAAATAATTACAACATAACATACAGTATAAACAAACAAAAAATTAAAATAAAATAAAACAAAATAAAATAAAACTAATGCTTAGCATAATATAACCAATGCCATAAATGTTTTTTTTAAAAATCAAATAATTAGTGTTCATTAAATTCACAGAACAATCTTTTATAAACATATTAAATAATTTAGGACCATTATACCTAAATTGCTTCCTACTGGATGTTTTAAGAAAATTAGGTAAAGCTAGCTGATATTTAGTAGATAAACAAGTATTTACTAAAAACCCTAATAAAATATAAAAAAAAGTATAAATATAACATAAAATATTAAAATTATACAGATATTACACTTGGCAATTCAATCACAGTAATAAATAATTACAACACAACATACAGTATAAACAAAAATAAAATAAAATAAACAAATAGAATAAAACTAATGCTTAGCATAATATAACCAGTGCCATAAATGCTTTTTAAAAATCAAATAACTAGTGTTCATTAAATTCACAGAACAATCTTTTATAAACATATTAAATAATTTAGGACCATTATACCTAAATTGCTTCCTACTAGATGTTTTAAGAAAATTAGATAAAGCTAGCTGATATTTAGTAGATAAACAGGTATTTACAACAGAAGATTTAGTATCCAAAGTGGCATAAATATCTTTAACAGATGTAGTACATGATCTACCAACAATGATATGCATTGTATAATTCTGTAAAACAGACAAAGTAGTCATTGCAAAAATAGAACAGTTCCCCCAAACTGATATATTATAACATAAGCTTTGATAAGAAGAAATATATAAAGTAATCAAAGCTGACCAAAGAAAAAATTTAGATAAGTAGAAAAACATATAATTTACATAAACAAGAACAAAGAAAGTCAATATGGTTTGACCAAGATAGTCTGGAGTCAATAAAAACACCTAGATAACAAATATTATCAACAAATGAAATGTTAGCGCAAGTACAAGTGCTATTACAATGCCAAAAATATTTATTACAAATAGTAATGTTAAGCAAATGAATATTTGACTTATAAGAAAAATTAATAGTTTTTGTTTTACTCAGATTAATTGATAAATTATTAAAAAAAATAAAAATAAAATAATAATAATAATAATAATAATAATAATAATAATAATAATAATAATAATAATAATAATAATAATAATAATAATAATAATAATAATAATAATAATAATAATAATAATAATAATAATAATAATAATAATAATAATAATAATAATAATAATAATAATAATAATAATAATAATAATAATAATAATAATAATAATAATAATAAGAAGAAGAAGAAGAAGAAGAAGAAGAAGAAGAAGAAGAAGAAGAAGAAGAAGAAGAAGAAGAAGAAGAAAAAGAAGTAGAAAAAGAAGAAAAAGAAGTAGAAAAAGAAGAAGAAGAAGAGGAAGAACAACAATAACAACAACAATGCATTAGAGATAGATTTTGGAATGATTATACAAACCAATTTGTGAATTGGAAATATATCCAAATATAGAACATACTCATTCTTTTTTTTATTTGATATTTTGTGATATTGACTTTTAACTGCAAACTTTAATTTCTGAAAAACATTAAGATCATGTCTACTTCTAGCTTTTCATTTTAATCTATACTCAGCCATATCTTCTCAATAAAAGCAATCAAAATTGCACTTTTTATAGGATTCTTAGAATAATCTTTATAATGTAAACAAAATATCTTTATACCATAAAAACCATGCTGGAGTTCATTATATGTTTCTTTTTTAATTTTTGAATTGTTCATTCATTTGAAATGTTCAATTCAATGAAAATGTGATTTTATGACAGGACATTTTATAGTACCATATTCAGCAAGGTGAAGAACATATGAATTAGTCTTTTGATCTTGCCATCATATTTTTATAACTTATGAAACAATCTTCAATAAAAATTTTCTCATCTCTTTATATTACATTAATAAATGATTCTATATATTTTGCTTAACTTTTTCTATACAATTGTAATTAATATAGCACTAGGAGTGTTGTCCTTACTCAGCATTTCTAGTTCTTATATCAACTAATAAGAGATCTAACTCCCATTGCCATACAAAAATTAGGTTAACTCATAACTCTATAAATATATTTTTTAATTTTCTATATCTATATTACTGAAATATAACTTACCTGATAATAAATTTGCATTTTTTGAATATTAATTGTTAAATATATGTTTTTTTATAATATGTCATTTTAATTGTACATGTTATACACCATGTTTTTGATTATGAAAAAGTATAGTTTCACCTATACTTTCTAACATTTAATAACATTCATTTTTATTAATAACTAATAATTCATAAATCTTAATATATCATAATTATTTACAGTGGTATTTTATTTTATATAATTTTATTAAACACTTAGTAATCTTTTTATGAGATTATCCAGTTCTTAAAATATATTATTTCTACAAGTATAATTATTATAATTATATCCAGACAATGATAAGTTTCTTAAGATGGAAAAAAAAAAGGTAGTTTCATATTTTGATAAAATAAATTAAGGAATTTATTTTCCTTCTTTTCAATTACAGTAACATTATTTCTCTATATTTATATTTCAACTCTATCAGAGTTTCAAAGTTGTAAATCAAATTTATAACTGAATAAGTCGGATGCCATTTTCTATTAGATTAAAATTATTTTGCAAACATTAATGGGTGGACATTGTTTAAATATAAATCAGAAAATTATGAAGTTTATTCAGCTTGAGCAGATGGAATTCATTAAGATTTTTTTCTCAGTTTGCTTCTATAATCTAAGTAATATATATTAAGGCTATAACCTTAAGACTATGCATCTAAATTGTGATGACAGTAGGGACTTCTACAAATCTAAACACAAGACTAATGACTTTCATGTTAACTAACAAGACTTAAATTCAACACCAAAATCTGTTTTCATTTTATAAGCAGTTTAATTGGTATTGCATTTGGGAAATCTAATAAAATCATTAGTTTTTAGTGTTTTAATAAAATAGTTAAGGCTTTACTTCATTAGCATTTGAAATCAATTAATATATATATATATGCTCTGCTCACAGATAATGAAGCTATTCAATGTACTTAAAATTATCAAAAGTTACCGCCAAGTGCTTTCGGGACAGTTTATAGTCCCATATTCATGGCGACTTGTATTTGATTAATAACTATAATATTAATTCAAATTTTATGCAAATTCATATGCAGATGTTCCGTGGACCATTTGAGACAGAGAAAAGCAGGCCTCACTTCTATTGATTGCTGCGGGGTCACTTTTGATAATTTTATGTACATTGTATAGCTTTATTATCTGTGCACAGAGCACATATATGTCTTAATAAAATTATTTTCTTTAATGATGAAAAGAAATTATACTCTGGATTCCTAATAACAAAAAGTTATCATAAATTTAAGCAACACCTAGCCATATAATGAGTGCATATTTCTGTTTAAAACTGCACATTATTCAGCTTCTTCATATAAAATTTTATAATTATGTCAAAAAAATATATATAAATTTGTTTGCAGCTTGAAAAATAAAGAAAATAACATTTAAGAGAGATTAAAAATAGGCTGAAAACAATATTAAATGAATTTATCTTTTTTCCGCTTTAAAATCATTCCTATAATCTCTCTAACTGAAGATAATCATATCATTTAGCTAAATGTTCATGGTTAATATAGCTATATTAATTATAACTTATGCATGAATAAATTATATAAATATACAGCATGCTTTATTTTCATGAAATAAACATTATTTGCTAAGCAAAAAATATATATATTTAAAAACAAATACACCAATTTAGATTTATTAAACAGAGTTTGGATGTATTATTTGAATCAGTTTAATTGAATGTGTATAATATATATATATATTTTCCTTAGGATTATAATTGCAATTTGAGTATAAATTTCTAAAATATTTTGGCACACTCACAAGATCAAAAATATTAGTATTTTTTTAAGATGTCTTCAAAGTTATGCTAAGAATTCTTTCCAGTAATAATGAATCATCTTTATAACAAGTCCCGTTAGTTTAAAATAATCTCTGTGTTACATTTGTTACAGAAATGTTATTAACAATTATGTTATTGTTTATTTATTTTTAAGTGATATTATATTTTCAAACAAAAATTATTAATATGTATCATAAATTTTCTTTCAGAATAAAAAAAAATGTTTTCTAACTACCAAATGCCTTATGCATAAAAGACACAGATGCAAACTTGAATCTATAATAAACGAAATGCTGAAACAAACACATAATTACAATAAGATTTAAAATACCAGGCACTCCCATACTTGGAGCCTAATTGTAAATATAGGGGATTTGAACTCAGTCTTTCAAGCCCCTTCACTATTTACACCATCTCACATCACTGATACACATGACCACACATGCTATCCACACCATCTCACACCATTGATACACATGCATGCATGTGTGTGGTCATGTGTATCAGTAGTGTGAGATGGTGTGGATAGTGAAGGGGCTTGAAAGTCTGAGTTCAAATCTCCTATATTTATAATTACAATAACAGAAAAAAAACCACCATTCCCCCAATAAATTTGTTTACCTATATAGATCTAATGAGAGTTGTAAAGTCATATCTTCATTTTATAAAAAAAAGAATAAATACATGTCTACTTCATTTATATATAAGTATTTTATTTTATTGTTTGATAAATATTATATCACTGTTGCTCCAATGACTTATTGTGATGAGAACATTACCTTTATAGTGCAAAACATTACCTTTTGTTAATTCCTCTAGATCATTACTTTTTCAGCATTCAAATTAACAATTAAGTGAAAAGCTCTATATAATCCATTATTATTCAATTCATTAACTGTTTAAATGACTTATTTTCTATCTTCTCAATGCTAGATCTCCATGTGTGGCAAGGAATGCATAGAGTTTATAGTAGACAGCTTGCATTCCATGTAAACAGTATCAGAAGAATCAAAAACACTCATAAAAATTGGTAATAGGTCTGTATTAAAGAAATACTTGAATATTACCCATTCATATATTATTTATATTATTATATTTATATCTGTTATTTCATAATATATTCACATATGAGGTTCACCGACTACATAGGTTATCTAACCTTATTTAACACATGAATTATGTGAAGTCTGCATTTGATACTATATCTCACTCACATCTTCATTAGACTAACAATTTATGCATATTAATTCATCAAAAATATAAGATTTTTTAAACATTTTTAAAGGCTGTTAAATGAATCATATGAACTACAATACATCATAAGATCTTTACTTTCATCTTTTGCATCTATTAGTAATCTAGTAGAAATTACAAATGTCACAAGATAGGGTTTAATAAATTCTTATACCCTATTTTCTATCCAATATCCCCTAAAATGATTTTTAGCTTATGGGTAGGATAACACTAGATAAGGATTTATAGAGCATTATTATCTGGAAAATATTGATAACTAAAGTTTAAACATAGTGAGATGAGATGAAATTTGCTAAGAGATTGCAAATATATAACAAAGTGTTTAAACAAAGTTCATATGACATTTGAAGGTCATTTGATGACTTACTGGTTTAACACCAATTATAACCAAAATAAGTGCTTATGGTTATTAAAAAACTGACATCACCATAATATGTATAAATCAAACTGAATTTAGATCTATATAACTATGCAAGCAAATTGAACTGGATTGAAAAAAAATATAGTTTGTTTTAAATTTTAAGCCAATCTTCATACTTTAATGGACAGGCTTCAATCCACTCCATCTCATAACTCTTCAGCCATCTATTTCATTGAAAATCTGATGGTGGAAAGAGATTTGGAGTGGAATGGATTGAAGCCTGTCCATTAAAGTATGAAGATTGGCTATCTTAATATGAGCAGAGCATTGATTGTATATATGTGTGGAGATGATAATCTGGATTAACTGACTAGTGCTGGACACGTGGGTGATTAAGTATATCAGCGGTATGAGATAGCGTGGATAGTTGAGGGTCGTATGAAAGTCTGAGTTTAAACCCTATATATATTACATATTGCAGTGCAGGTAAGAAAAAGTCTGTACTGTAGAAAAAAAAATTGTTATAGTAAATAAATAAATTATGCATTTCTTTTTTAAAAAAAACTCAATTCAGATATTCAAAAAGCAAATAAAAATAATTGCATTAATTAAGTATAAGTTAGAAAAGAGTAAAGAATCGGAACATACAAATGATTAAGAGGTTTTATAACCCTGTTCTCATTTTATTGATTGTTAAAGAAAATATTGTTTACAACTTACATTAAGTTGTATATCGAATAGACGAGATGAGATTTTAATTTTAAATTATTGGCTGTATTGGACAAGAAGTAAAACATAATTAGCTTATTTGTTATTATTTTTTAATATTGGGTTCTAAATTCCTATATAAAAATTATCCAAATAATTATAATTAATTTCTTTACAAATCTTCTTTATGCTATCAACCACTTTTATCTTTATTCATATATAATATTCATATATTATCCCATAATTCCACCAATGTTTTAATCATAGTAGGAAATTAAATATTAAATATATATATTGATTTTTGAGGGTATACATTTGTGAGACTAATTTTTTTAACATTGTTGTTGATGTTGTTGTTGTTGTTGTTGTTATTATTATTATTATTATTATTATTATTATTATTATTATTACGTTTAAAAAAACTTTATTTGAGGCTTAAAAGGTTGCATAGGTTTATACAAGCAAGACATAAACTCACATAGTTTGTACAGAAGGAATTATAAATACAAGATTGGTATTATATATATATATATACGTAATAAATATTACATATGTGAACAGGCCCAAATTGAATCATCTACTATAATTTGTACATAACTTATTATTTTATTGCAATGACATGTTTTCAATCATTTTAGTTACCTTTTTATTATATTTAATTTTTACTTGAGATCGGATAGAGTTATGGTTATATTGATATCAATGTATTTACCTATTACAGTGTTATATTTATATGTATAGATATTACAATTTGTTTTGGCCTTGGATCAAATTAAATTTGCAGTTAATTGGAAATACTAGTTTCATGAATTATTTGATTTTCTCTTAACAAAGTTCTGTGTCATATTATTAGGTATTGTTGATCAGGTGTTGGATGTCTGGGTAACATGCATGAGCTTAGAGTTCACTTTGGGATATATTTTTTTTCAACCCTGTTGATTTTTATGGGTGTGAGCTGATTGGTAGTGTGAAATCTGAAAAGTATGTATTGGAGTTGGTATGCTTGATATTTCTACTGAGATGAGGTGCATATAATGGATAAGGTTGACAGTGCTATTGATTATGTGGTGACTGTTAATATGATGTTTTTACAGGTGAATGGGTGGCCTTAGCAGTTATCAAATGTTGGCAAAAATGTTGAAAAATGCAATTTTGTCATTCCAGATTTTTAATTATTATAGCTGGTCAAATCCAGTAATACAGCGGTGAAATGTGGTATTAGTTAATTATAGATGGGTTGACTGCTAGCTTTGGGCACTGTGTGAAATCATGTGGTTGCTGTTAAGCTAGATAGTGTGTCTTACAATTTGATTTGATCTTTGGGTCTTGCTTATGTGATGAAATTCTAAGTCTGGCAGGTGGACAGTTCTAAAAGGGCATTATTTGGGGCATCAGTATGTCTGAATAAGAGAGGGTTCTATGCCTATCTGGATGTAATCTTCTGGAGAGATTGGACATGATATTCACATTATGCTGTGACATCTGTGAGCATTGAGTATATCCACAACAGGTTAATGGTCTTCTGGTAGGGGGGGTCATTATTAAAACCTAGAATAGTAATCCCCTCTGTTTTAATTCTATTTACTTGTTGGTTCTTTTTAGGGTGGTAGGGTGGTCTTTTGGTCTCTGTTGAGGGTTGTTCCATAAGTGGAAGGCATGGAGTGAGTGCTTTCATGATATGGGCTGATGTTTTGCTTATTATTACTTGTGGCACATCTTGTTGGATATGATAATCTATTAGATTAGTGATATTTTGTTTTAAATTTGCTGTAAAATCAGCTGTACAAATTGGGATGTGTGGTGTAGTAGGTAATCATATGTCTGGTAAGAATACCATATGATCAGAATTTATGCAATAGCATTAGCATTATTTTTCCTTTTAGTTGTGACTTTCAAAATGTGCATGTATTCCACTGGATAATTGGATTCAGGGTCTTTGTGTCTAACAGCTGGGTAATAGTTGTTTTCTTTGGATGAAACAGTGAAAAATGATCTATTTATTACCAACTTTCTCTTACTAATCTGAAATTGTCACAGAAAAGTGTCTTAAAGTTGTTGAATTCTGTTTGTTGTGTCAATGTATATACTTTTTTTCTCAAAGTGTATAAATTGTTCACTGTTATATGAGGTTCAAACCTGGAGACATGTAGAACATCATATGAGTAATATTAAGGCTTGCTGTGAGATTATTATTATTATTATTATTATTATTATTATTATTATTGTTAGTAGTAGTAGTAGTAGTAGTAGTAGTAGTAGTAGTAGTAGTAGTAGTAGTAGTAGGAGTAGAAGTAGTAGTAGGAGTAGGAGTAGGAGGAGCAGTAGTAGTAGTAGTAAATTATTATTTGATTTAATCAATTTAATTAATTATGAAGATCATTTTTGTAAATATAAATAACAAATTTAATGAATTATAATTTTATAAATCTATATACATTTTGGAACTATATATTTGTAGAAATAATATAAAAATAACCTTTAAAAAGGAGCCTATGATAAGATTAAAAAATATATGTAAGTGATTCACAGTTATAAATAAAAGTACTTTATGGAAAAAAAAAAAGTTAAATAATTGTAATGAATATGTTGATGATAATTTTTATATACCAAAATTGAGTCATGTGATTAGAACAGGATTTATATATTTTTGATATTCATTTCATAAAATGTTAGATTTAAATTATTTTTAACAACAAAATTTACGTATTTTAAAGCCTTAATAAACTGTGAAATACATAAAAGTTTTAAAATATGTAATATATATATATATTTACCTCAATATCAGAAAGCTGCGGAAAGCAATTGCATTTTCTGTAAATGTCATTGGATTAGGCACATCTATAATTATTTCCTAAAAAAAGTAATAATAATAATAATAAACAAAATATATTTTAAAATAAACTATTTGCAAATATATATATTCAAATCTTATTTACATCACATTTATATATTGTTCATTCATTAATTTACTCTATCATAACTAACAACAATTTCATTTATTTGATAAATTGAATTTTTTACCTTCTTTAATTCCCAAACACCTTTTACTCATTACACAGGCTTTCTTAGACAGACGTCTTTAAATGTTAAATAATATCAATGTATGATATAATTTTTTCAGCATTAATCATGCAAGAAATTATTTAAGATTCACTTTTGTATGCATATAAAAAATCAATAAAAACTAAATAAATGATACAATAGTGAAAAATATCATTATATTTAAAAGTGGAATTTGGCAATTAGTAGAAGGAAAGAATGCAAGAGGAATTCGTGATTACAGAAACAGGTTATTGGAAAAGATTTGCAGGAAGTTCAAGAAGAGAGTGCCTAACGATTAAAAAAATAGGAATAATGAACCTTGAAGCCATTATAGTAAATGACATAATAATGGGAATTGTATGGACATGTACTGAGTATATATTGGAAAAATAACCAAGACAAATATTAAACTAAATACCATTAGGAAAGAAAAAAAAGGCATCCAGAAAGGAGATGATAAGAGGGAGTATAAAGAAAAATTTGACAGAAATTTGCAAAATTATTTATTGATGTGAGAGAAGCATGGTGTTTGGATATTAGAAAATGTTATACAGCATTATAAATTGGCAAGAAGATTTGGGTGTTAATTTTTTTGCTTGAAAGCAAGTAGAGCAACTAGACAAAATAATAATATACCAGAGTGATACTATTTGACCATTAGAGATTAATTCCATCTTCATAAAACAACAAAATTCTACAAGAATGTGTAGCACAAAATGGTAAATGGTCTATAATGAGAATTAGATGTTATTGCTTGCACTTATTCTACCTATGTTTGAACAGGAAACTTTTAACTTACATAAATTGGATATATTCCTATGATATTAAACATAGTGTTTTTTCATTACAAATGATAAATTTCTACAACAGATAAATAAAATGATAAAAAAATCAAGTCAGATATCACATGACCTACTTTAATAAAGCTCATGTTTACAAATGCTACATATAGAATTTGCAAAATAATCTCTTGACAAGCTTTGAGAATATCCTCAAACCCAGACTGGTTTCTGCTTCTGGCATTGTCAGTGAGGTGCCAGGATATTCAGCATTAGATTAAAAACATTAGGACAAGCTCAGCACTTTATCTAATCTATAACTATTAAGAAGGAAATCTGAAATATGTCAGACATCCATATGTCTTCCAATCTAACTATCTAATTCAAATAGCCATATGTGACTGAACTAAGTTCAGATGCACCATATATTAATAGCTTTAGCAGTATAAAATCGCCAAAGCCTTAATATCCAAAAATTAAATGATAAAAAAATCAAGGCAGATGTCACATGACTTAATTTAATAAAGCTCGGGTTTACAAATGCTATATATAGAGCTTGCAAAATAAGCTCTTAACAAACTTTGAGAATATCCTCAACCCCAGACCAATTTCTGCTTTTGGCATTGTAAGTAAGGTGCCAGGATATTCAGCATTAGATTAAAAATACTAGAACAAGCCCAGCACTTTATCTAATGTATAACTATCATTTTATTTTTATAATTTTATTATAGAAGTTATATATATTTATCACAATTTGATTATTTTTTCATTTTGAAAAACAACCATTAAAAGCATAATGGTAAAAGTAAATGTTTTATGGATAAAATATGGGTATAACATACTACTAATAGAATTTGGAGAAAATTTTTTAAGCTTTGGCTTACAGAGATAATGTCTGATCACATTGCAGTTTCGTAATGAAAGCAAACTTACTTTGAATGAGTCAAATAATTATCTATACTGAAAAAAATTATTATGACATTATAGGATGAATAGTCTTAAGTCTATAAATAAAAAAATACAACTAAACAATTTTGCGATGTAAACTGTAAATAACGTTAAAAATCATTAGATCAGTCATCTGCACACTGACAAATCTATATCTATCTTTAGATCACATTTTAAAACTGCCTCTATTTATTTTTTAAATTATCAATTATCCTATTCTTTAAATCTTTTCAATTGTTTTTCACTCCCCTTCCCTCTATACTAGCAGTTGAAAATGGTTTTTCTTATTTTATTATCTCTTATGTTCAAACAAGCTCTTAATTGATAAGTGCGATATGAGAAAATATTTAAAATCTTTATCCAGAACCTTGCTATATCCAGACTGCACAGAACCTTGCAATCTCTAGACTGCACATATCAATTAAGAGCTTGTTTGAGCTATTGGTGCGCTCTCTGTATTACATTTTTGTAAATACAAGCTTATAAAAGTAATGTCACGTTATATATGATTTGCTATTTTGATTGTTATCTCTTATGTTGAAAATTTCCATTAAAGTGAAATGCACCAACTAATACATGTAAGTAGGACAAAAAAATAAAAGAAAAATAATGTAATTTCAGGGTTGTCCAACAAAAAATTATAATCTTACAAACTTTATGAAACTGTGATTAAAAATACCATTAATAATACTATAAATATATTTTTAACATGCTATTAATTTAAAAGTGATGAATTTTTGAATTTAACATGTTCTTTAACAATGAGAGATTCATAAAATCATTTTCAAAAATGCATTTATTTAAGATTGCTGCACATGTGAGTAGTTTCTATACTGAAGCATTTTGTAAAAAGAAAAGCAGAAAAATGAACCATGTTCTATATGTGGATGTATCTGGAATATTTATTTGTATATTTATTATAAAATTCATCTCAAGCAATTTTTTTAAAAGTTTTTTTTAGTTTGGAATCAGAATGGTCATACATAACATATGGTGAGCTAGGCACTTGCTTCCTCCTTTTACCATACATTGGGTATACTAGTATGGCTTTCAATGTGCAGTTGTAAGCAGGTGAATTAACACTGTGTGAATCAGTAAAAATAGTATGGAAATCAATTTGAAATATCAATGACTCTAGATATGATCTTCAAAATAGCATGCCGAAATTTGCACCAAATGATATTCCCACCTTACCCCACCTTCCTTTTGCACTTGGCATAACAGCAACCTCACTGTAAATGGCATGTACTTTGATCTTCCATGGTCTTTCATTTAGAGATCCACAAGACCATAAACCATTTAAGAAAGGTGCAGATGTGACATGTATTTGTGGTGATTTGATGAGTAAAATGCAGTGATTATTGATATTTCTTTCTACCTATCTTTATAAATGACATGTTTTTGGTCATTTAGAAGACATGTAAGTATTTTTATTTGATTAGTAAACTTTTTTTTTAATTTTTAATCTATTTTTTTTTTTAATTTCAGCAAAGCTTCCTTAGTTTCTCAAAAGAAAACTGAACTAAAAAAAAAATTATAGGAGAAGATTGTTCAACAAAAAGTGGTAAGATAACTCATTTTTTAATTAAGACAATACCTATGGCAATCTTCTTAATTTGTATGGAATTTGTGTCAGTTTTTGAAGATTACAATTTGAAAAGGTATTACACACAAAACATGTTGTGGAATTAAATATGTATCAAGGAATGTGTTGTAAAGACAAAATAGTGGAACTAAAAAAAAAGTCTATCATCTAACAAAGGTTTTTTAAAAAAATAACTCAGATGGATTCTATTGCAGAAGCTAGTTATGTAGCTGCAAACCTGATAGCAAAGAAATCAAAACCTTATGTCAATGGTGAGTTTATTAAGCAATGTATGGAAACTATGGTAGATAGAATTTTCCCTGGCAAAAAAGGTATTTTTCTGAAATCAGTTTGACTCAGCAGCCTACAGCCAGGAGAATTGATGAAATAGAAAAATCTATAGAAAAAGGGTTGGAGATTAGCTTCTAATTTTAAATGTTATGCTTTGGTGATAGATGAAAGTATTGATGCTACTAACACAGCTTAATTGGGAATTTTTACTAGAGGTTTTGATGGGAAATAATAATATCACTGAAAAATGGCTTTTTTAATGCCATTAAAGGAGGTTACTAAATCTAGAGATGTGATTTTTTGCTCATTGTAAAAATATATGGTATAGCTACTGACTGTACCCCAGGGTTAATAGGTAAAAAGGATGACTTCTAAAATTAATAGATGATGCAATTGCCTCC
Source organism: Epiperipatus broadwayi (assembly GCA_028023455.1). Taxonomy (NCBI): domain Eukaryota; kingdom Metazoa; phylum Onychophora; class Udeonychophora; order Euonychophora; family Peripatidae; genus Epiperipatus; species Epiperipatus broadwayi. The sequence continues at coordinate 9,061,662 of JAQFVV010000004.1, forward strand.
CAAAATTTACATATGCTGGGAATATCATTGCATATTATACCAAATAAATTATGCACAAAAGCTTTAAAGATTGTGACATCATGCAGATTGTCATCAAAGCTATAAATTTCATAATGACCAAGAGAATGAATCATTGCCATTCTTAAATCTATGGATGCTGTCTATCAGGACATCATTTACTTTTCTGAAGTAAGATTGTTAAGCCAAGATAAACTATTAAAAAGATTTTATGATTTGTAAAATAAATTAAAATAATTTGTGCAATCAAAAGCAAAATTTGTGCCAGAACTTGATGATAACTTGATGATAAAAATTGACTCTCAAATTTGACATTTTTAGTAGACTTGATTGCTCATTTAAATGAGTTTAAAATGTGTTTTCAAGGTGAAAACCAGCTGATCAATACAATGTTTCACACTTTAACAGTGTTTGAAATGAAACTGAGACTATGGCAATCTCAAATTAAGCCAAACAATTTTACATGGTACTGTGAATAACAAAAAATATGCAGGTTTGTCTTTTGATTTGTTACAGGAATTTGAGAACAGGTTTCAAGATTTTTGGAAAAAGCATCAATCTTTTGGTATATTTGCAACTGCCATTTTCAGTTGACATAAACATGTTACCTGCCAATTTTTAAATAGAATGCATACTACAATCTATCACACAACTTGATCATGTTTCTTTACTGGACTTCTTAAGATATATATCTTCCCAGAAAAAATATTTCTCACTTTACAATCATGCCTTATTCAAGTCATTGCTATTTTGAAACACCAATATTTGTGAGCAGCTATTTTCAAGAATGAACCACACAAAGAATAAAACTGGAACCAAAATATTTGATCAGAACCCTGTGAATTCACTGAAAATTGCACCTACTTTCATAGTACCAAATATCAAAGCATTAGTGTCTTAAAAACAATGTCAGAAGTCTCACTAATTTCATGTTGTTGTTTTATCTTTTCTAGAAAAAATTTATGAATTAATGAAGTTTAAATTATGAAAATATGTTAGTTATATATTCTACAATTTTTTGCTCATCAGTTATCATTAGGGTTAGTATAAAAGGTGTGATAATGTAATTCCCATAATGCATCTTTAAAAATATGTATGTGGAGCTGTATACTAGTGGTTATTCTTGCCTTCAAAATACTCCCTTTGTACATCTATATACTGCTTAAATGGCATTTTCATTTCTGGAAGCAGACCTGGAACTCATTTTCTGGAATATAGTTAAGCAGCTGTCTCACATTTTGTTGGATATTAATAATAACAGAAAATATTCATTTTTCCAGTGCATTTATTTTAATTTGGGAATAACCAAAACTCACTGTGAGCTAAGTCAAGCGAGTAAGCAGGATAAACTGACTAATTGGGTAATTACTTTAGTAACAAAACCTTTTTAACAATAGGCACACTATGATTTGGTGCATTATTGTGATGAATGATTCACTTGTTAGGTCACAATTTGGATATTTTTTTTCAAACCTAATCTCTTTTAATCTATCAAGCATTTTTGAATGGCATTTTTAGTTGATTCCTTGTTACTGTTCAATAAATTCTTGGTGGATTATCTGTTCATCATTGTTATTTTTGACAGTGCACTTCTGGACTCATCCATTACACCATCTCACATATCTTTGAACCTATTATGCCACTCAAATACATTCAACTTTTTCATGGCACCTTCACTATATGCCATTTGCAATAGTAGTAGTATTTCAGTAATACATTTGATATTAATATGTTCTCAAAATTTTGATCACCCATTTTTATGCCAAAGTGCACGTGGATATTTATTATTTTCTCAATAATTATGTAACAAGTAGCTCTATCAGCTTGAAATTTACACGCATGTTAGCTTAAACATGCTCAAACACACATACTCATGTGATTTTGATACAATTATAACATGGGTGACACCATATGGCCATTCCAACAATTAAATTGGCATACCTTATATTTTATATGTGGCCCAAAACAATATCATCTCCTTCTAATGTGGGCCAGGGAAGCTAAAAAGTTGGACAGTCCTGTTGTTGAACAGTTTGACAGTCCTGTTGTTGGACAGTTCTTTTAAAATCATGGAATAATTTTTTTTTCAAAAGGACATGAAAAATTATCCATCCAAACTGCAAAGAAAATTCAAGGACATTAAATAATTATAACTTATACAATGATCTTCATAAACAATAAACATTGGCTAAAATACACATTTAAGCTGAATTAATTATTTTTTGGATATCTGGCTATGGACAACCTAGTTAGAAATCAAATAAAGATTGCTGAATAATTATCTATTTATAGATAAAGAGTAGTGGTTTCAAGCCCATACATTCTTTATAAAAAATATGATTGTAATATTATATGACCTTTGCAGCTAATGAAGGAAAAGTCATCATATTAAACTTGTAGTAGCAACTTTACTATATTTTTTTTACATAGAAAGACTTCATAAAAAAAAAATAATAATTCAAATTTTAGTGTTTTCATATCAGAATTGATAATCGTCTAATAAGTATTTCTATTTCATAAAAAAAGTGCTTAAAGTGTTAGACTTTAAAAAAAAAAGAAAAATCAGAGTTATGTTAAAACATTTTTACTTTTTACATACAACGAATGTATATACTTATATATACACACATACATATTACATCAAGAATAATCTTGATCTTGTCAACTTGATATATATATATATTATGATAGAAAGAATGCATTTAATTGAAAATAAAGGTTGGTTATGCAATCTATACCCATATTAATGCTTAAACCATAATTAATAGAATTTATTTTTAACTTTTAGCTATTAGTGATATAAATGTCATGGAAGTGTATATATAGGAAATAGAATGTTATGTGTTTATGCAAATATAAAACTGAGCCAATTAATTATAATTCTCCAATTATTTTATAATCTTACAAAATAAAATAAAAATACTTGATTTTTAACAGATTATACAAAATAAAATATTATAAAAAAATTCATTCGTTTTATAAAAAAACATTTTTTCCAATTTTGCTTATTCAATTAGCTGAAGAATAAGGAATTTTAATTGTTTAAGAAAATGTTACATTTTATTTGGTTGGAAAAGATTTTCAAAAAATCTACTTTGAAAATAAAAACGTGATTATGAACTATATGTTAGTTTAAATCTCTTTTGCCTTTAAAACAAGTTAAATTATATCACTTTATTAATGATTCTAATGGTAATAAAATGCATTGTTAGATAAAAAAAAAAGTTTATTATTTTCATCCTGCTAAGAGAATGCTTAGTTGGATAATAAACCTTATAAACTGCTGGATATGTTTGGAATAGGAAAAACAGATTGGTACTTCACATTTGAAATAAAATATCCAGATTATATGCATAACAGTCTACAATAAAAAAATGTATTTTTTTTTTATTAAGAAAAAATTTAGTGTCAGGTAGCTACATTTGATAATTATAATAGTTTCATATAGAAGTTAAAGTTTTGCAATCAATCTGTGTGGTATTGTCATAACATTTACTGCAGTAGTCTGAGATGTCGTCTCATCATCACAAATAATAATCTGTGCCCATGTGTCTACAAAGAGATGCTCTGGCACAAGGAGTTGATCTCTGTTCTTCATGTTTGTTATTATTGTTTTAAAAGTTCTCTAAGGATCACTACGTCCTTGTCTGAAGGTATGCTGGCACCTGGTGATCCATAAGGCATGTAGTAGGCATGTCGCTATCCTGATAGTCACATAGCTTTTTTCTTTAATTGCCCAATCAATTGACAGGACATTGCCAGAGCCAGAGGAAATGCTTGCGATAATTTTGTTTCTAGTGCAACTCAGGTATGAGCAGGCATAGAAGATGTGCTCCATTGTTTCTTCATGCATATTACAGAGTTTACACATGGGGCCTAACTGATGAAATCCTCTTTGCATCATCAAAAAGTGACTGGTGGGCAAGAAGGACAAGTTAAACTTGATTATAAAATCAATCAGCTTTGGTCCTATCCACCAGTGTCTTGATCGGGTAGATAGTGGGTTTTGATTTGGGAGAAGGGATTTTGTACACTTCCCAATATGTTTGCTTAGCTTTCTCTAATTGCTTGGAAACTGTAAATAGAGTCCCCAGTTGTTCTTGTAGTTCTTTGACCCATTTACTGGGTATGGGTGGTGGTGTATCTGTGGGATCTAGTGTCTTCACTCTGATCCTTTCTTTTTTATTGTGGATTTTCCTGAGCACTGAAAAAAAGCTCTTTGAACAAAAAACACCTTGATGGCATGGAGACCAAGTCCATTCAGGTCACATGGTCTCTGCACCTTGGCCAGACTGATGCATACAGTTTTTCTCTTCCACATCATCTTGGTGCAGGCTGAAGTTATAGCATTCTGAAAACCCTTGGTCAGTTTGGAGATGGGCAGGTAGTAGTTTATACACGGAAACACCATCATATTTAACAATGCCACCTTGCCTGGGAGTGAGAGGGAGATCACTGAGAGAGAGTTTGTTACCTTCTTGGTTTTGTCCAAAAGATCCTGCTGGGTGACCCTCCTCATCGCTGTTTTGGAGAGGGCAATTGGGAACCCAAGGAATTTCTGTGGATTTCCTGTATATCTTGATGGTACTGTAAAACCCCTACTGATTTTCCAGACAACATATTTGTCTGTGTTGATGGCCAGATTGAATCTCTCAGCAAATCTGTCCAGCAGTTGGTATAGTTTTGGCAGATATTTCTCAGAAGGGAGGAAAATGGTAACATCATCCACATATGAAATGTGATGGAGTTCCTCCTTTAGTGCTGGCACAAAGACTCCTGGTAATTCTTTTTCCACATCTTCTAGTAGGGGATTCAGGTAAGTAATGAAACAAAGGGTGCTTAGTGGGGACCCTTGGGGGATTGGTAGATGTGGTCTGAAACCAGGAGCCAGGGATCCATCAAGTGATGTGTGAATTGACCTGTTTAGCAATAAGTTAGCAATGATTTTAACATAGACAATAGGGACTCCATATTGCCTTAATAAGGATAGTAGTTTTGCTGGCATCACAGAATCAAAGGCAGCCTAAAGTCTATCTGAACAGCAACAGGCCCTGATTTTCGATGTGATATTACATGCTCCACCAGAAGCATGAAGCGCTGCACCGCCTCAATGGTGGATGAGCCTTTGCATGCAAACTGGTATACAGAGATCCTGGTAAGTAACTGCTGCTGTATTCTATCCTTAACCAATGACTCAATTGACTTGATGATTAGTGGGGACATTGAGATAGGTCTAATGTTAGATAAACTGGATGGATTGGTGAATTTTTTCATGTATAATACAAGAGCAATTGGATACAGGTCAGGAATATTTTGAAAGTCCCCAGCCAGCATATAAACCACTCTCCATACTATCGGAGCTGTGAAATGGCTAAGGTGCAACAATACAAATCAGGGAATGCCATGTAAACCAGGATGCACATGTTCAGGATAAGATTGAAGCTTCTGGATGATTTGTTTCTCTGTTATATTGTGATCACCAACTTCTTGTTTACCATCCCAGGTGTTACTGATGTCAAACTTTTGACTTTGGAGTTTACTCTTGAAGTGTTCATGGATCTTATCTAGCATTGCAGCCCCAGAGTAGTTATGGTTGTCTATGTTGATTAATGATGGGGTAGGCCTTTTTGTAGCACCAATGGCCCATCTCAGGTAGCTCCGCATCCAATTTTGTTGTGTTGCCAAATAGATCTTGGCCCTTTTTGTTGAAACATATTGTGCAAGCACCCTCTGTTTCTCCCTTTACTGTTTCTTTAACAACATGATCTCCCCAATTTCAGCATCAATTGATGATAATTCACTGACTCTCTTGCCAATGAAATCCAGCTCCCCGAGCAGCCTGTTTGGGCCTTTGGTTTTTCAGGTGAAATTGTTTATAAGAGAACTAAGTACCCCTACAAAGACTGAAAAAGCCTCAAGATGTGACAATGAGAGAAGCTGGATCTTGTGGAAGAGGATATAAGCTTCTGAGAAGATCCATTCAGGTGTTCTGGCCTTGTTAAGCATTCTTATTGTTTTGATTTGGCACGAGGGGGTTAGTGATATGGAATCCAGTTGAAGGGAAATCAACATGGCCAGATGACCTGAGAATGGAACAAATTTTCAATGAGGCATGTAGCTCATGGTAAAGTTCTGGACTATAATAAAGTAAATCAATTAGGGTTTTGTGCTGCCATGTGTAAATGAGTATGCATTGGTGGGAAAACATCCCTCCCCACACAACAGCACTCTGTTGAGTTTATGCAAATATTTTTGGTTAAACTGTTCATATGCCATGTTGAAGTCCCCAAACAAAATGACAGGTGACACTGCTGATGCAAGAATAGAGTTGAACCTGCCTATTGTGAAGTCGATCTGCCTGATGTCCTTCTGCATGTAGACATAAATTAGAATTAATGACATTCCAGAGATTGTGATTTCTATTATAATTAAATCATTGTTGAGGTATAGAGTTCTGCTTCTTTCTATGTTCAGTTGTTTATTAATGAGAATAGCTACACATGAGGTGGTTGTGTTTGATGGGTAGAACTGAAAGACCCCAAACTGATCGAGGATTTGTATTATTTTACTATTGGTATTCAAATGAAGCTTGGTTTCACTCAGGCATACCATATGCATCTGACTATTCTTGAACCATCTTTCCAGGGCATATGTTCTATCCAAGGAGTTTAATCCTCTGACATTCACACCACCGATGTTAAGTTGCATGATGATGATGTTTTGGCTAGTCTCCTAATCTGCACATCAATCTTTTTGTGATTCAATTTGTTCCTGAGGTTCTGGTGAGCTCATACACTGAGGAGGGTCCATCAAATTCCAGGACATCACTTGTCTCAAGTTCTCTGAGGTAGCTTGTGAGTTTTGCTGGTCCTTGACTGGTCCTCCAATCTGGATGTTACAAGGGTGTGTCTGCTGCAGCTCTTCCTGTTGTAATTCTTTGTCTGTGTCTGCCATTCTAGATCTCTTTTTATCATACTTTTTCCTTGGACTCCTGGATCTACCACTCACCAGCTGAGGTATTGCTTCCTCGATGTCAGAATCAGACCTCAAATTTACAGACTCTTCACCTTGAGAGCCAGAGGAGTCCTGTGTTTTTCTCTTGCTTGTGTGATTCATAGGACGGTCTACAGGAGTAGGTGCTGTAGCTTTACTTTGACTACTGACAGTGGTTATATCTGATATTTCATTTATGAGGCAATTGTTCTCTTGAGGTAAAGTGTCTGCCCTTAGCTTGAGCATTGTTTTGCTAGGGCTGTAATCAACCAACATGAGATTCTCTGGTGTCAGCTTCTTTTCAATTGCATCAATTATGAAAATGTAATTGAAGAAAGACTCATTGGTAATTTACTATGAAAAATAGAATAGTAAAAATATAAAGGAGCGTATCAATGCAATATATAGATAAAACTTAAATCTAGTCAAGCATTTGTTGTCTAGTGGTTAGCATAACTATCTTCCAAGCAGCTGGCCTGGGTTTGCTTCTTGGTCAATGCATTTGATATGTGGAAAAAAAAACTTTAAATCTAAATCACAAAAATAAAAGTATGCAAATGAATTTATTGGAATAAATATTTCAAAAGTACTAAGATATAGTATGATTAAAGAATAAGCTGATAACAGTGACATTACATTTTAAAATTATGGATAGTTAATGATTTTCTTAAAAATAATTTTGTGATTTCATTTGTAATTATTATTATCTTTGCATTATCACAAAATGACATGATATGGAAAAACATTCAAATATTATTACTTTATACTTTTTTTTTTATAAAAGGAGAAGATTGTGTGTGCATAAAGTTATATATTAGGTCTTGCATTGGTGGTCGAAAGGTCAGTGCGCCTGCCTTGCATTTGCAGGCAGTTTCCCGGGTTGCGGGTTTGCGTCCCGGCTGATGCTATGACACTTAAAAAAAAAAGTTATATATTAGAGCATACATATATAAGGCTTTAATATTATCTAAAATAAAATCTTAAGATATTAATGTATATATACATACAATATGAAAATTATAACTTGTTTATTTATTTTGTTTATTTGTGATAAGGAAGTAATAAAGAAATTCCTCTTAGTTTATTATTATTTTTGGCATCCAGTTTGTTATTCCAAATATTAATAATATCATATGGAAGTTCTATTCTTGAAAATTGTAACTGTGCAATTATTTTCCTCATATGCATTTTTTATTTATTTATTTTTTTGAATAATTTAAATAATTGCATATTAAAAAATTTGTACTTGGAATTATATTTAAGACTGATCTCTCATTTTAATGTTTGTTTGTACCTTAATAATGCTTTCTGAATTCTCATGCATGTGATTAACCTATAATTATTATTGACTGCATGAAGCAAAAATAGATTGTTAACTGCTGAATGTTTAGGATTATTTCATTTTGCTAATGCCTAGTTAAATGTAATATAATGAATATTTTTAAGTGTAATGTAATAGAATCTGATCACTAAAGCATATGATTAAACATTTATTAATTAAATGTATTTAATTGTGTTTATTAAAAAAAGAAAGTAATTTGTGTAGTTCATAGTTAAATGTATGAATTTTAAAAAAATGTGTGGGATTTTAGAAGAAAAGTTTGTTACATTCTGGATATTCAGACACCCAGGGAAATATTACTCCCCCACTGTAATTAACAATGAAGTTATTACTACAATGTTTATATTTATATCTTTATTATTAATTAGTCACAAATAACTTGATTACATATTTAATAATAAATTTTATGTGGCATTCTAACTAACATAATCTATTTTAGTGTTACATAAAGAGTATTAACTTGAAGTGATATTGCCTCATATTAACACAATCCTAATAGTGTGTAAATATATCTGTGGCCTGAATATCCAAATGTATCTCTTTTAGTCATTATATCTTGATGTATAGGAGGTGGGAAAAAATAAAGATCACCCCATGTTAAATTGATGATGATTCAATGCCAGTTTTTTTATAATACATAAAAATGTATGTGTAAAATTAGATAAATAAACCTTGAAAATATGTAAAGACATTGGAAAAATATCAGCTCCAAATATTTTGCAGCAAATATTTTTTGCTCAATTTCATTACACCTAAAAAGAAATACCTATAAAAAATTAGATATATCTGGTTTGCATATAAAATTAAACATTGTTGTTGTTGTTGTTGTCGTTGTTGTTGTTGTTTTTTTTGTTGTTGTTGTTGTTGCTGCTGCTGTTGCTGTTGTTGTTGTTGTTGCTGCTGCTGTTGCTGTTGCTGCTGCTGCTGCTGCTGTTGTTGTTGCTGCTGTTGCTGCTGCTGCTGCTGTTGTTGTTGTTGTTATTATTATTATTATTATTAAGTTTCAACAAGAATAGACTTTATTAATCCTTTTAATTATATAGTATTACAATGCCACTTAATTGTAGCTAGATACATGTTTAAGCCTATTATTGCCAGTTCAATTTCGAGTGTTACAATATTCATTTTTGTTAAAAGTACATATATATATATATAGGCATTTGTACATGATTCTATCCACTTTAGAAGTTTCAATTAAGCACATTATTGTCCAATAGAAGCATAATCTGGACCATACTTTCTTTAATTCTTAGGAAATAGGAGATTAATTTCATCAGTGTTTTTTGATTTCAAATCTCATGGTATATCATGGAAAAGACATTATAATGGCATATGAGTGTTCTTTATCTCACAGCCTTTATATTCTAGTTTGTCATTCAAACCTAAAGTCCCATGATCATATTTCTGATCATAAAAACTTACATAGTTTATCCATAAACTAGCAACTTCGTTCTTTATAACTTTGCTGCTTGTCTGAGCAGGGATCAAGTAGCCACATAAATATCTGGGCTGGTGGTCTGCTTGTCTCTAGCTTAATTTTAATCAACTTGTTCTCAAATGTGGCTGGATGCCTTCTGGGGTTATTATCTAATATGAAAGCCCACCTAGTGCACCAGAGTGGATATAAGATGAATGTCACAGCCATTATGGCTAGTACAGACCTACGTTTGTAAGTTGACATAATTTGCATCATTGTAGTGTTTTGTTTTCTATATTTCCCCTGAAGAGTTAATCTAGTCTCCTCCATGGTCTTGCAGTTGAAAATTATGTGCTGTAAAGTCTCCTCAACCGTATGGCAAAGGCCACAGAATGGATCAACTGATCTGTACATTCTTCTGTGATGTAAAAAATATTTAGTAGGTAAAGCATTCAAATTTCATTTTGATTATAAAATCTAGAACTTAGATTCTAGTTGTATTGCTTGATCAGATATTTGTTTCCTATTTTTAGTATTGACAGAATCTCCTCATTGTAATTACTTTTATGTATAAACTTATATATTTTCCAATATTTATACTTTTGCTCAAATTGATCCAGGGTTGTTCTTTCCCTCCTGCATTGGAGATAGTGACTGCCAAAAAAAACAATCTTTTGGAGGAGGCCTATCTTTAGGTCTTATCTGCTTTAAGTGTCTTAATTTAGGAAATTGAGTGAGAATAGCAATCATAGCATTCTTTGTTTTGAATGTTTGAAATGTTTGTAAGCTACGCAATCCCAGTCCATTTGCCATAAGAGGGTGATTGAGCTTTGCCATTGGTAATTGCCACTATCTTTTCCCCCAGATAAGCTTGCAACCTATGGAATTAATGCATGCCATAAAATTTTTTGAAAATTCAATTACAGGCATGTAATATGTTTTGGTTATTATAAGCTTGTTAATCAGTTGCATCTTTGCATATATGGACAAATATGCTTTTGAGAGTGATTCATGTATGCTTTTTATTTCTTCTTTGAGCTTGGCTTGGATTTGACATCTCATTCCAGTGGTTCTTAGAAAAAAAAGGAAAGCGTAGAAATGGAATAGGTTTTGCTTGATACATTAGCTCACATGGCCTTCCAGTGAATAGTGTCCAGGCTGCAGTATTTTCTAGGTTTATGCTCATTCTGTATTGTTTTGAGAATTGTTCAAGCACTGCCTGAAGCTGTGATATTTGTTTATTGGATGTCAAAAAGACTGTGATATCATCCATCTATGTAAGACATGCAATCTTCTGTGTTGTACTGGGTATTTGAACTCTTATGAATGTGCTATTGATTTTTTCAATAAGTGAGTTGATATAATAAATAAACATTTATGCACTCAGGGGAGACCCCTGGGACAGTGATTGCATTGGGATAAAGGAGGGTGAATTTCTGCCATTCATAGTAACATCAAGTTTGAAGTTACATATAGCAGAGCTTTGGGTATTTTAGTCTGCTTGAGCATATACAGTAGCACAGGGATTCTCACTGAATTGAAAGCTGAAGCAATGTCTATCTGCACCACCACTTTGCTGTATTTCTTCCTCACTCTAGTGACTATCATCATGGTCTTGAATAACAATGTTGCTTGCACTGTCTTCTTTGTAAATTATGACTCACTGATGGTTGGTAAAATATAGAGCTCAATCTTATCTTAAATAATCTTTTCCAATATTTTAATAGGAAGAGGTCCCATAGATATTGGTCTAAGCTCATTTGGCATTGGTATGCTTTTTTTTTCTTATTATATGGTGTGCTGGTCAAAATCATATATTCGTTCAACAAGACCAATAATCCAAGCAAAAGTACCTTGAATCCAACCATGTACAAGATACAGGGGTCAGGGCAAGGGTGAATCCTAACCTATTTGCCTGAACTATTGCCTCTCTGACTAATGGATAATGTTTGTGATGACATGAGCAGTGCTTGTTTTTATTCCATCCCAGCTGGAGATCATGGTTCACAAAGAGACTCAAAATAATAATGGGTTTACATAAGAAATTTGATCTAGTGAATTGCAGAACGGTATGGAGGTGATTGGATATCGATTACTACTGGTTTGAACCATAATAATAATAATTCTTTATGGCAACATTACAAAGAAGTGAATTTAAATCAAAGAAATATTATAAATAAATAGAGTAATTAACCATAGAGATTGGGAGTGATGACAAACTAAGCTTATTGAAAATAATAATATTACAGGAATTTATTAAGAAAATGAGGTTACAAAATAAGTTAAGTCTTTGTTTATACAACTTGGTTATTTTCTTGAATTCATTTTTGATGTGGCTAAATGCAAGGCACTTAATAATAAAGAAAAAGTTTGTTAATTGGTCTGCCAAGAACCAATCAGCAATAAAATATTATTAGCCCTCTTTAAAAGATTATAAATAAATCTATTTTATATATATTACAATATATGAAAGATGTGCATTTAAAACACTATTACATTTAAATCAGTTTCTATAATGAGTGTGGAAAGCAAGATAGTTCATTTTAAATAAATTAGATAATCATATTTAACTAATTACGGGATTGGTTTGTGAAAGACATGCCATCACAGCAGAGAGCATTTCAGGTTTGCTAAATAAAGATATAAAATGATGAAGGCAGTATGCTATTATAGATTACAACAAAAATAAACGAGGTCTGTTATGAACCTCTGGGTGGCTTTACTAAAAGAAATCCCTGGTATATACAGGTAGATGATGAGAAATGCTGGCCCTTCAGTCAAAACATGTCTCTGAATAATAATAATATTTTTGACGTGCTGGACTTCCCATACATATCTTAATGGCAATGCCTGAAAAAGAATCCCTTCGTATGAACTACGTCTACTTTGAGGGAGTGTGAAAGATTGGACTGGTCATATTTAAACTTCTGAAGGTCCTAAGAGGTAATTAGCAAAGCAAAATAATAATAATAAATGAATGGTTGTAGCTATAAATACATAATGCCATAGTCATATATAGATAGATAGTGTATCACTAACAAAATTAATAACTTAATTCCTGATTAAAATAATTGGCTCCCTGACATGATAGAAAGTCCCAGAAACCTTAGGCCATCAATGAATGAATCATAAATTATATTATAAAAAGAAAGGTAAGAATTAAAACTAAAATATTAATTTGTTTTCCACACTTTCCAAATATTTCATTTATTAATAAGTTATTGAATATAGTTTATTATCGGTAATTACAAAATAAGACTGTCTTTTAACTAACATAGACAGAGCATTGGATAGCAAACTCACTTATGGTGAAGTTTGACAATATACAGCATAACAAATTATACATCAAATTTTTACTATTTTTTTTTCAAGACATTTGTTTTACAGAAATCGTAATAGATTTACTTAACTGATTTACTAAAATTCTTTATTCTTTCAGAAAAAATTACCGGGGCAATTTTAAATTGGAGGTAATAATAATACATCTACTTTTTAAAATAATTTTCAATCATTTAAAAATAGATTTATAATATGATGTACAAAACTAAACGAGCTTTCTATTAACTAATTTTGGGAAATAAGTCTCCTGTAATGATTTTGACTGGAAAAAAAATAAGAGGGGGAGAATTTAAAGTTAATAGCTCATTGAATTTTGTACTTGGCAATTTTAGTAAGTCAATATTATAAATAAACCAACAAAAATTAATTTAAATTTGCCGCATCAAAATAATATGAGATTTTTAGAAGAATTGATATTTTGAATTTAAGAGAAAAATTAAAAGACGCATTTTAAACCCAGCCGTATAAACATTACACAGATATATAACATATAGATTAATATTTATTTGGAAAACAAGTAAAATAGAATCAATGGCTTGCGGCGAATTGGACATTACCTCAGAATCAATCGGTAGGCATTCCATGGCTTAAAACAGGCAGTTATACAGTCAGATCATTTCAGGCTTCCTCGGCACAGACAGTCTTAAGCTAGATGTTAAAAGCACTGGAAAGGCATTGCTGGGCTGGTGGAAACAGATCTCCAGGGAACAATGCCGATCTTTTTACCCCATCATTTCTTTAATCACGATGTACTGTAAATCTAAAGTACTCTCTTCAGTGAACTCTCAAATAATCCTTCAATCTAAAATTTCCACTATTTATTTGATCTGACTTTATCTATAGGATTCAATCTATAGTGACAACTGCCAATTGTAATAGCTGTAAGTGTTTCTCTGAGGTTGATGCCTGCTTTGGAGGGAAATCTATAATTCTGCATTAACATGCCCCAAGGGTTGATTTGCTAATTAAAAAAACAACAACAAGCATATTAAGTTTATCAGTCATTGTATTAACAAAGCCCATTTAATTAAGGTTTAGATTAACAAAAATGTAGATTTTATTCAGAAAATTTTTAGGAATTTGGTACAATAACTCTCAAACTGATATTTAACATAAACTTAAATAGAAATTTATGAAATATTTCTTACAAATATTACATTGTTTAAATAATTGATTCTCAAATGTAGATTGATTAAAAGATAAATATAAAATGTTACCAACTGATTAATTTAAGAAAAATGAACTTTAATAAAGAATTTGAAATATTTATAACATTTTATAGATATCTAGGATTCAATTCAATTTAATAAAATAAACATAATATACAGTTTTACAAATATTATAAAATAAATAAACTATTATAAAAGGTTAGTTAATCATAAAATAAGGTTAGTTAATCATAAAATACAAATTAATTAGATACAAGCTTACAATATTGCTTATAATTATACTACCATCAATTATGAGGTGGGTGTCAGTTATTATAAAAGGTTGGGTTCAAACCCACACTAGTGCTGATGACATTGGCACTAGGTGAAGTAGAAATATGTACTATATTTCCAGCTTCAATGACACTATTGTCATGGAGTATATCCCTGTGGTTGGCTTAATTTCTTAAGCAATGGTTTGCTAATTCCTTGAGGTATTTAGCTGTAAAAAACTTAAATGCTTGAGAATGAACAGTGGTAACCCATGGCCACATGGGTGACAAGTATTTCTGATAGTTTTCATTTTCTTTATTATGTCACTTTCACCAGCTGGTAATTCATTCTCAATCTTTCCAAACATTTTTGGCGAGAAGCAAATGCGAGGCTCAGCAATTAATTTATCTTGAAAGTATTTGAACAGTGGCATGATCATGTTATGGCCAATGAATGTACCATCCTCAGTCTGGATGGTCATTGGCACCTTTAGGTCTAGTACGTAACTTAAAGCCCACTTGATAAACTACTTGCAGGTCCATGTGTGCTGTTGTGCCATGCAAAGCTTACTTTTCTTTATCTTCAAATATTTTTTCAGTGATTCACAGGCCTTGTTATAATCATCAGTCAGCTTTCTCATGTGTATTTGGATGTTGTGTGTTGGAGCCATAATCATTAATCTCTAATAGAGCTGATTGACATATTTCAGAAACCTTGATGGTGGTGATTGATTTTTTGTTATATGATCAACATTGAAAGACAAGATATTTATAAAAATCAAGTATTGCTGTATAGAATCCAGGTTCATCTCTTTAACCTTCTGCAACAGAATATATGTCTCTGAGAACAGAAATTCCATTACATTTGTTGGGATAAGTACTCTAATGGTTTTTGTTAGTTTGTGATTAACTACTTGCAGTTTTTCTAGATTGATTGTGATTAACTGGAAAAAATGGTCAGAAAATGTGATTGGGATCAATTTTACTTCCATGAGGTGACATTATTATTATTATTATTATTATTATTATTATTATTATTATTATTATTATTATTATTATTATTATTATTATTATTATTATTATTATTATTATTATTATTATTATTATTATTATTATTATTATTATTATTATTATTATTATTATTATTATTATTATTATTATTATTATTATTATTATTATTATTATTATTATTATTATTATTATTATTATTATTATTATTATTATTATTATTATTATTATTTATTATTTATTGGTACTCAATGCATGTTATCATCTTCCGAATATCCTGATCAAATTTTTAGTTCTATTCCTGGAGATTATTCCTCTTCTGTTGAAGGTGGTAACATTGTATGTTCATCTTCATCCAATTGCCTTGAAGATCTTGGTAAAAATGTTAATTCTAATAATATTGGCACTCAATGCATTTTGTCATCTTCTGAATATCCTGATCAAATTTTTAGTTCTTCCATTGCTAGGGATCATTCTTCAGCCTATTGCCCTGAAGATCTTGGTGAAAATATCAAATTGGATGATTGTGTTCCTGAAGTTAATTTAGTTAGTGATGAAATTAATTATAATAATAATAATAATAATGTATTTATGAATTTGCCTCATTCCAAATTTAAAAGTAGATGTTTTTATAACTCATCCTGGCTTGAGGTAAATTCCATTAGTGATTGCTTTTCTGATTCTGGTTTTTTTTCTCATAGTAAATTTAAATCACCAAATTTTTTTTTTGTGGGGAAAAGAGATAATGGAGGTTTTCCTGTTACTTTATCTTCTTTAAAGTCTGTGAAATCTAAAAAACTAAATTATCCAGCTGCAGTTTCTAAAGTCATTCCAGCTCATAATTTACAGAGTGCTTCTTTTATGGATAAAAGATATAATGGAGGTCTTCCTGTTAATGTATCTTCCCTAAAGTCTATTAGTCATAAAATTCTTAATTATCCAGATACTGCTCCCAAATTTACTCCAGCTTATAGATCACATTCACTTAACTTTCATTCAAATAGTAACTATCGGATAAATCATTCTGGATACTCTTCTTTATCTTCTAATAAAAATGATTTTTCAAGAACTAAAAAAATTAATATATCTGATGGATTTAATAAATCTAATTTTGGTAATGTTTATTCTAAGTCTATTAGACATAAAATTCTTAATTATCCAGATTTTGCTCCCAAATTCATTCCAGCTTATAGATCACATTCACTTGACTTTCATTCAAATAGTAACTATTGGATAAATCATTCTGGATACTCCTCTTTATCTTCTAGTAAAAATGATTTTTCTAAAAATGACTTTTCTAGAACTAAAAAAATTAATATTTCTGATGGATTTAATAAATCTAATTTTGCTAATGTTTATTCTAAGTCTGTTAGACATAAAATTCTTAATTATCCAGATATTGCTCCCAAATCCATTCCAGCTTATAGATCACATTCACTTGACTTTCATTCAAATAGTAACTATTGGATAAATCATTCTGGATACTCCTCTTTATCTTCTAGTAAAAATGATTTTTCAAGGACTAAAAAAACTAATATATCTGATGGATTTAATAAATCTAATTTTGCTGATGTTTATTCTAATACTAATATAACTTATAATAGATATTTTCTTTCTAATATGCCAGTAAATCTCAGTTCAAAATATATTACAGTATTTCTTGAAAATAATTTACAAACTAGCATTGTTTGTCATAAAGTTAATATGAATAATTCTAAGTCTTCTTGCTTTTATGTTTCTGTTTCTGCACATAAACATAATGAAATAATATCCTCCAATTTATGGCCTTGCGGTGCTTCCATTTCTTTTTTTTATGGATCTCTGGCTAGTTCTCTAAGGTTTTAAGAGAATTTATTTTGTTTTACTATCTATTTTATTTTATTTATTTATTTTTATTTATTTATTTTTTCTTTATCACTTTTTTTTTCTCTTTTTGGTTTTATTTGTGTTGTTTCCATTATCTTTGTGGGTAACATGGTAGGCCTTTCTTGTTTTTACATGAATGTCAGAGGTATGAGGACTAAATGTGTTCAAATTAAGCAATTTTTTGAAACAGAACATTTTGATCTTATTTTACTTACAGAAACTTGGTTAAATCAACAATTTCCTGATTGTTCTTTTCTTGATTATAGATTCAGTGTTTTGCGAACTGACAGATATATGGATAATATTTCTCGAGGTGGTGGTACTCTGATTGCTCTTCATAAAGATGTTTTTTATAAAGAACTTTCTTTTTCTTCTTCTTTTTGTGAATCTACATGGTGTGAAATTACTTTAAATCACAATTTTAATATTATTTTAGGTAATGTTTATGTCAAACCCACTTTGTCATTGTTGGAGTTTGATTATTTTTTGACATCACTTGAAGATTTTCTGATTGGCTATGATAATGTTATTATTACTGGGGATTTAAATATTCCAGATTTATATCAGGGTAGAATTACTACACACTTTTCTTTTTTGTCTTCTAAAGCTTCTAGAATGTTACAGTTCTGTAAATTTTTAGGACTCGAGCAATATAACCCATTTGTTAATTCCTTTCATCGTACTTTGGATTATATTTTATGTAGTTCAACAGTAGTTAGTAATTTTCAAGTTGTCTCTGTTAATTTTCCTATTGATGCTCATAATCCACCTTTTGAGTTTTATATTAACGTTTGTCACTCAAAGATTAATTTTTCTAATATTTCAAGAAAGGATTATGGGAAGGGTAATTATTTTGATTTTTGTAGAAACTTTTCTAAAGTTAATTGGAATTTTTTGTATTCTTTTAATGATGTAAATCATTGCTTGGATGAGTTTTTAAAGATTCTTAATGGTTTTATTGATTTGTATATTCCCAATAAGCGACCTTTTTATAAGGGTTTTCCTCGTTGGTTTTCATGCGATCTTATTAAAATTATTAAAAGGAAGTCTTATCATCGTAGACTTTATTTTAAAACACAGAATATCTTTTTTTATAATAATTTTATTAATTTCAGAAGATTGGTGAAGCATGTTTATAAAAGAGATTTGAAGAATTATATTAGAAGAATTGAGGTTAATATTTCATCTAACCCTAAAGAATTTTGGGATTTCATTAAAAAGTCTGGTTTGGGTAGAAAAAAGGTTCAAGCTACTCATGGTTTGACTTTAAGTGCAAATGACTTTTCAAAACATTTTGCTGATGTATATTCATCACATGATGCAATATCTTCAAATATTGCATTATTTTGTAATTCTTCAACTGTTCATTGTATGATTGACCATATTTCTAAGGATGATGTTGTTATGGCTATTAAGCGACTTAAAATTCATTCTAGTTTGGGAAGTGATAATATTCCTTCATTTATTTACAAAGGGCTAGCTGAATTTATTGCAGTTCCTTTTGCATTTATTTTTA
This sequence comes from Epiperipatus broadwayi, assembly GCA_028023455.1. NCBI lineage: Eukaryota > Metazoa > Onychophora > Udeonychophora > Euonychophora > Peripatidae > Epiperipatus > Epiperipatus broadwayi. The sequence goes on from JAQFVV010000004.1 coordinate 9,080,581, forward strand.
ATTTATCACTGAATTCTTGTGTTTTTCCTAATGTGCTTAAGTGTGCCAAAATGGTCCCAATTTTTAAGAATGGTTCACGTGATTGTCTTAATAACTATAGACCTATTTCTGTTTTACATACTATTGCTAGAATTTTTGAGAGGTGTGTTTATAATAAAATTATTTTAGATGTTAGTAAACTCATTTCTTCTTCACAGCATGGTTTTATACCTAATAGATCCGTAGAAACTAATTTGTTAACAATTTATGATCATATAGCTCATGCAATTGAGGACCAGCAGAGACTTGATGTTGTTTATTTTGATTTATCAAAAGCTTTTGATAAAGTAGACCACAGTATTCTTCTTCGCAAATTATATCAAATGGGTTTTTCTACTAAGCTTGTTTATTGGTTTCAATCCTTTCTTCATGGTCGTACTGCATATATTAAATTTAATAATACTATTTCATCTAAGTTTAAATGTAATTTTGGAGTTCCTCAGGGTAGTATTTTAGCACCTATGCTTTTTAACATTTATATGAATGACCTTAAGGATTGCTTAAAATCTTCTTATCTTTTGTGCTATGCAGATGACTGTAAAATCTTTAGAAGAATCACATCTGTGTTTGATTGCACTCTTCTTCAAAAGGATATAGATAATTTTAGTGCTTGGTGTGATTTAAATAATATGAGATTGTTAATTTCAGTAAATGTTCCTTAGTCTCGTATTCTAAAAAATATGAAGTTTTGCATTTTTCTTATTTTATTAATTGTCACAAAATTATTTCTGTTGAATCCCAAAAAGATTTGGGAGTTATATTTTCTAGTAATGGATCCTTTCTTCCTCATTTGGAAATGATTATTGGTAAAGCTTTAAAAATTATAGGTACTATTCTAAGGTTTGGTCATCATTTCAGTGGTGATACAAAATTTAAATTATTTTTATCATTGGTTCTTCCCATCATTGAATATTGTTCAGTCATTTGGAATCCTAGCTCTAAACAGGGATGTAACTTATTACAATCAGTGAGTAATAAGTTTTTTAAATATGTTTCTTTGGGAAATAAAACTGTTGTTCATCTTTCTTCTAGAAGACAATATAGAGATCTTAAATATCTTTATAAACTTGTTAATAAAATAGTTCTTTTATCTGACACAATTTCTACTGTTGTAATTAGATCTCATGTGCATGATACTCGGTCTGCTTCTGTTTGTTACATTAAAACTTGTCATTCCAATGTTCTTAGATTTTCTCCTTTATTTAGACTGCCATATTTATATAATCAGATTTGTAGTAATAATAATTACTTCAATTTAGATTATAATCAATTTTGTAATGTTATTAAATTTAAATGTCATATTTGATTGGTTTAACTTGATTTTGTTTATATATATATGTTAAATTGTTTTATTATTATTATTATTTTGTTACGTGCTTTATATTTATCCCTTTTATTTATTTGTTATTATTAATGTTTTAATAATAATTGTTTATATGCTGATATTTAATTTTACTTTAGATTTTTAAATGTGTTAATTATCTTTTATTGAAATATGGCACATAATTATATTAATAATTTGTCATTTAAACTCATTTATGTATTTATATATTTGTTATGGTGCAATACTGTAATTGGCTTTATGCTGTAGTTTTGTACGGTAAATAAATGAATTGAATTGAATTGAATTATTATTATTATTATTATTATTATTATTATTATTATTATTATTATTATTATTATTATTATTATTATTATTATTATTATTATTATTATTATTATTATTATTATTATTATTATTATTATTATTATTATTATTATTATTATTATTATTATTATTATTATTATTATTATTATTATTATTATTATTATTATTATTATTATTATTATTATTATGTTTCAAAGAAAAGAACTTTATTGATAACCATAGAGTTACATTTGCTATAAGACACTTCGTATACATATATTTACATTGCTAGTGAGTAAACCAAGTTTAAGTTGGTATCTGTGATGTACAAAAAAGGAACTTAACTTAGGAGGGAAAGATATTTAAACATTGTTAGGGGGGGTGAAAATACATATGTATACGTTACATTTATGAGTGCTGCTTGCTGTAATCATAGTTCTCCAAAGTCTTGGGTTATCATTGTTCAATTTGCAAAACTTCAACTTTGATGTATATTGCCATGCTGGGTTTAGTTTGCTTTCCAGTATTTGAGGTCTGATTTTGTTGTTACTGTCCTTTATATTAATATTATGCAATCAAAGACAACATTCTGTTTTTTTATTTGTAGATAATTGCCACATTTTTTTTTTTTATATATTGGTTGAGGGCATAGATTTTGGTTATTGGGAGCCATCTTAGAGGTTTGATTGTTGTGTTATCAGTGACCAGGTTGCTGCATAGATGTCTGGATGTGCAATTTTATTGTCTCTGGCTCGTAGTTTTGCCAGTTTGATATTGAAAGTTGATGGATGTCGCCTTGTGTTGTTACCTAGAGTGAATGTGCATCTAGTGCACCAGTATGCATAAAGCATAAAAGTGGCTGCACGGACTGATGGAATAGAGCCTTTGCAATATGAATTAATGATTGTTTGAAGGGTTGTGTTAGATTGTCTATATGCTCCTATCATAATAACTCGAATTCTGTCTAGTGCCGGACAAAGATAGAATAGATGTTCCTGTGTTTCTTCAGCCCTGTGACACAGGGGACAAAAAGGATCAATGTTAGTGTATAGTCTCCGATATCTCAGAAAATATGTCGTGGGCAGTGCTTGTAGGTTTAGTCTCAGCAAAAAATCAAAATACTTTGGTTCCAGTGACCATTTTTTAAACTTACGGAGTAATTGTAGATTATTGATTTTCAGCATTGTCAGATTGGTGTCATGGGTTGGATTTGGATGGATTAATGAATAAATTTGCCAGTATGAATGCTTGTATATTGTCTGAAGAGATATCTGTGGAGCTGTGGTTTTTATATGATTGATCATTGATGCTAGTTGGTCATAAGCAGGGGGTGGTCTATCTGTTGGTGTTATTTGAAGTAGGCATTCAAGCATTGGAAAGTGTTTGACTGTGGATGTTATTAAGTTTGTGGCCTTCTGTAGATGGAAAATATAAATACTATGAAGTCCTAGTCCATTGTGAATAGGTGGTCTGGTAAGTTGTTTTGCAGATATTGACACAGTCTTCCTCTGCCACAAGAGCTTATTACAGAGAGAAGAGATTTTGTTAATAAAACCTTTAGAAAATGTGATAATGGGTGAGTAATAGGTGATTTTTGTTATGGCTAGCTGGTTAAATCTGCTGGATCTTGGAGTATATTGAAAGATATGCCTTTGAGAGAGAAGTAGTAATTCGCTCTGTTTCTTCTTTGAGTTTGTTCTGGATCTTGACCCTCATTGCACTTGCACTCATATAAAAGGGAAATCCCAAGAAAGCAGATGGCTTTCCCCCATACATGCCCGTGTACTGCTTTGCATTATAAAGAGACCAAACTGCCGTCTTATTTAGATTGACCCTGAGTTTGTGTGTAGCTGCAAATTCTTGTAGTATTGTATGCAAGGCTGGTAGGTGTTTTTTAGATGGGAGGAAGACAGTTATATCATCCATATAAGCGATACATGTTACCTGCTGAGATGTGTTTGGTATTTGGATGCCAATGAATGTTTGCTGGATTTTTATTAATAGAGGGTTGATGTAAAAGGTGAAAAGTAAAGCACTCAGGGGGGATCCTTGTGAGATTGATTGTGTTGGAGTAAAAGATTCAGAATTTTTGCCACTGAGTGTAATATGTATATCCCGATTTAACAACAAGTTGGTTATAACATATAAAATAGTGCGAGGTATTGCAGTGGCAGCCAACATTTTAATTAATATCTCGATTGCCACAGAATCAAAAGCTGATTCAATGTCTATTTGAACTGCAACTGGGCTGTATTTTTTCCGGCCTTGCACCGATCCCAATACAGCTTTGAAAAGAAGTGCTGCCTGTCCTGTAGATGATTGCTTTCTTGCAAACTGATATGGTGAAATCAATGGGAGCAGATATGATTCAATCCTGTCTTTAATGACTTTCTCAATGATCTTGATGGCTATTGGGCACATGGAGATAGGCCTAATATTATTAAGGGTGGTTATTGGAGCTGGTTTCTTATTAAATGGTACTATTGCAATTGGATAAAGATTTTCAATGTTGTATATTTTTTGTGAGAGATAGTTTGCAAGATTACATAATACTTGATTAGTTGTATGGCTAAGGTGTTCGTACACAAATTTTGGTATGCCATGAGTGCCTGGATGACAGGCATTGGGCAGAGTGGCAAGCTTCAAAGCAAATTCATTAATGGTAAATGGTGTATTTGTTTCAGGTGATCCAAAATAATCGGGGGGTGGGTTGAAGAGTTGATGTGTCTGAAGATTCTGTTTGAAATGCTTATAAATAGGTTCAATCATGTTATGTGCTGCATGTATAGTTGTTCCAATTTGAAGTGCCATAGGTACTCTAATGGTGGAGGGAAAACCCATGGCCCATCTGATGTAGCCTCTAGTCCATGTATGTTGTTGACTGAGGCAGATTTTGCTTTTTTTATCGCTAAATAGTCTTTAAGTGCTGCACATGTGCTGTTATATGCCTGGGTGAGCTTATATATATGCTGATATGTATTTTGAGTAGGTTTAGACATTGTTATCCTCTTGTGAAGTTCATCTGCCAGAGCTAATAGCCTGGAGGGTGGAGGTTTTTTTTTGGTGACATGGTCAATATTGAATGAAAGTATATTTATGTATGCCTGATATCTCTGCACAGCACTTAGTTGTAGTCCTGCAAGTTTATGGAGCATAATATATGTTTCAGAAAAAAGGGATTCTGGAGTGGATGCTGGTATTAGAATTCTCATTGTTTTCCCAAGTGGTAGTGTAGTTGGCTGAATTTCAGTTAGATCAAGTGTTGCAGTTTGAGCAGAGTGATCTGAGAATGGGGATGGATTGAGCTTGAGGCTGAAGTAATGATGCAGCATTGGTGAATAGAAGCAAAGGTCAATTAAAGATGTGTGTCGGTTATTATGGAATGTTACTGTGTTTGGTGGTAAAAAACCTTCAGCACTCATGAGTGGTATTGCAATTTGATGCAGCCATTTTGAGATGAAATCTGTGTACTTCATGTTAAAATCTCCCATGATGATAGTTGGGTAAGGAGTTGATGCTAGCAGTGAATTGATGGTGAGTATTATGTTTGATATGATGACGTTTCCAGGTGGGATGTAGGTGAAAACTATGTTGAGAGTGTTTGCATGGTGATGAAATGTAGCTATCAACAAGTTTGCATCAATATATATGATTCTGAATGATGTGAATGGGCAAGCTGGGGTTATTAGTAGGCCAGTTCCACCCGCAGGTGATGACATGTCCCTGGAGCATGCAAAGAAGCCTTCAGTGCGAAGATGCACTGTTGGGTCAATCTGTGATCCACTATATATTTTTGTTTCCAGAAGTCCCAATATATGTGTCTGTGTGATTTTGGTCCATTCTCTAAGTTGATGCAGTTTGTTTGCCGAGTTCAAACCCCGCACATTAAAAGCTGTTATTTTGACTTTCATTATGGTTGTATTTTGGGATTGTTCACATTTCAAAATATGTTAGTGACTGGTTTTCATTGTATGAGCTGTACATTGTTGGAGTTTTAATTGGTTGGTTAGATAGAAGTGATGTCCATTGGTGACCAGTCATCTGTTTGAATTCTGGTTAATGATGATGCGGTGTTGTACTCTTCTGTTTGTGAGTTGTTGTCCTCTTCTGTTTTTGGTTTTTTATTGTTTTTGCTTCTTTTTGGGCGACCTGGCCCTTTTTTTTCTATTGTATTTACTTCAACTTGTGGAAGGCATGGCATGATTGCTTCCATGATATATGTTGATGTGTTATTTTTTATTGTGTGTGTGATGTTTGTTCTATTGGTACTTTGTGTTTCACTGTAATTGCTTTGTGATATTTCAGTTGGGTTAATATTTGAATCATTCGTGCATTGTATGTTTTGACAGTTGCTTGTGTTATTTTGAATTGCTTGTGTGACATTTGGATTTAAGTGCTGCATTCTGTTTGGTTCATTTATACTGTTGTCTTGGTTTTTTGTAGTTTGATCTTCTTTAGATGAAGAAGTTGTTTGCATCTGGTTATTCATATCTGAATTTATCTTGACTATGTTAGTGTGGCTGATATCTTCCGTTTGTGTGTGGTTGAGCTGATTATTTGTTTGCTGTGATTGTAGACTCTTTCTGTTATCACATTGTTTTTTCAGATGGTCGCTGTTTAGTTCATCTGTGTTTTTATTTTCCTCATTGGAATTTTGATTAATGAGAGGGAGTGAGAGTGTTTCTTCAGGTGGAGAAGTTGTTTGCATATTGTTGTACATATTTGGATTTATGCTATCATTATATGTATGGTTGCTGTCTTCAGTATGTGTTTGGATGGCCACTCCATTTGTTTTTTGCGATTGTGGATTCTTTTTGGTGTCACATTGCGTTGCCAAGTGGCCTCGCTTCCCGCATGTGTAGCATATGGGTTTAAGCCCTCTTATGAAGAGGCTCAGCATGGCTTCCTGATCTGCAAATTGTGTAGGAATATTGTTTGGATCTATTTCTGGATGCAATCTCAGCTTGAAGTCAAAGCTATTGCTGTATACAAGCACTGGCGTATCTTTCAGATAAATTGGGTTGAATGCCGTGACTTTTCCAAATGGCTGCATCATTTTCTGAAAGATTTTGATGTCATATCCAAGGTATGCATTCTTGATTATGCCAGTAATCTGGTTATGTTGATCTGGATCTACTGCAATGAGTGCATAGTTGCCTAAAGTTTTAATGGTGGTTTGAAACCGGGTTTTTTGGCTTTCTTGGTAAAATTCGAGGATTAAATACCGTGAGTTAGGATGGTCAGCAATCCTTAGTATGCTATCCCAAAGTCCGTGTAGTGTTATTGCTTCATAAGGTAAATTTCTAGGAAATTTATATAGCGATAAATTTGCATCTGTAGCTGATAATATTATTGAACGAGGAGAAAAAAATCTTTTGAAAGACGTATGAAGGCCACGTGGGATCGTATTATTAAACTGTTCACATATTATTTTCAAATCCTCATTATTCCACTGGGTGGTAGGGGGGCATTGATTTTCTTGTGTTTGTATATCTAGCTGCAAAATATCATTAGTATTTATTTTTCGGAAGCGATGGAAAACTTTATTTTTTTCTAAAATTGGAACTTGATTATGTTCTTTTTGTTGTAAATTATTTTTTTCCGAAGAGAAATTATTTTCCTGTAAATTATTTTTAGCTACGTTGGCATATGTTTTTGCTTCACCTGTAATTTGCATAGGCTTGGATAGCATATTGGCGCCGTTCTGCTGGTCACATGACCGGGGTGTCGCCATTGTAATGCTTTTTACGTTGAGCAACGAATATTATTTTTAACAAAACAATTCATAAAAATATCTATTTAGTTAAAATACAAATTAATTTGGATTGTCCAATACTTACTGTTCATATATATATAACTGCAAGTCAAAGATGTGTTGGTTTTATTGTTTTCTTTGGTTAAACTCCTAAGATCTCTGTAAACAACGATCCGTTAAAATCATCATTTGCTGCGAGACTTTATTATTATTATTATTATTACTACTATTATCCAAACACATATTAAAAAAGGAAATTGGGTTAAATCACTTTTAAAAAAAAATTTTTTTTAATAAGCAATTAAGTACATTTTCAAGTAAAAGAAAAAAATATTTAAAAATAAGCTCATAGCTACAATTTTTAGAAGCATGAATTAGTAAATGATATAATTCATATGATGAATAATAATATCCACACCAACAATGATGATAATAATCTAAGAGAAATTATTTTATTTTTTAGACAATAATAAAAAAAGGAACTTATATATGGTTTAAAACTATTTCATTATACTTTAATATCTAATTCTTGCAAACACAATCTCCCTCTGTTATAAGATAAATATAAAATCACAAATATCAGTAATAATACTTTCTTTTATGTATTTCATTATAATCATTATAATAACATAAATGCTATCATAATTACAAATCAAATTATAGAATTATTTTGAGCAAGAAAATAGCATAAACTAAAATTAGTATCTTCTTAAAATGTTCTTTGAACTTCTACAATTCTAGTGCTAACAGTTAACAACTGTAATATTTATTAAAAGTTCATTATTACTCAATCTTTCCTGAATTAAAATTAAAGCAAGTTCATTTGGTATTTTTTTTTATAATGCAATTATTCCTAGAAAGGCAGACTGACAAAGAAATTATTTAGATAAGAAGTGTTGATACATTTTTCTTTTTTTTTAAAAAAATGATTTCAGCAACATATTTAGGGTTTTCTATTTTTTTTAAATTATAATGCAACTCATGAGCCTACACATATTATTATCTTAATTACTTATTTTAAGAAGTGATAATTTTTAAGGTATTTTCTTATAAAGAATGATAATGGGATTTTTTTACTTAAAGAGTGTTGATTTCTTAAAGTTCTGTTTTATTAAGCACAGTGATTAATTATTCTACAGAGATTTGAACAAAATGGTACTATTTATCTGCTTTAAAGAATAAAGCTTTAAAGTAGAAATATTATTTCAAGATTTTACCCTTTTTCAGATAATCAATCCATGTTCCTTCAAGAAAAAAGTGATTCATTTCCCCCCTTCTCTTTGAAATAAACATACTTATCAATCACCCTTTTTAGCCAACTAAATAGACAATGATTAAAAATTGAATTTTGTCAAATTTTAATTAGACGTTTTAAAAATGTTTGTTATACACTAGAACACATGCACACACACACACACACAACAAGTTAAACAAAAAATTATTAACTTATTTTTAGGAATGTACTAGAACCAATAAATAAAAAAATTAAAATTCTTACTGTCATAACATAGATTGCTATTTAATTTGTAGTTTTTGAAAAATATATTTTGGAACTGTAAAATAATTAATAAAAACATATACAAGTACTTTTTCCTCTGTCTTGTTAATGGTCCAAACTTAATAAATTTGGACTATAATTTTAGCTGTAACAAAGAAAACAATTATTAATTTGGGTTAATCAATTAATTGCTAATAATAAATTGTTAATTTGAACATGTATTTAATATATATGTGTGTGGAATCCTTATTTTTTCATAAACACACTCAATTCCTTTTTAACAGATATCTAAATCCTCTGTTTGACCTAACAACATCCTGTTTGTTGTTGTGTGAATATATATATATATATATGGCAATCTTGAATGTGTGGAGTTATCCATTTAAATCAACTTAATTAAAAACTATTTAATCAATGAAGAACAACTGCCCCAGGCCAAGAGATAAATTATGATTATATTGGTAGACTGATGCAATCAAAAAAAGGATCCTTTTATTTTCATATTGGATCTAGAGTGGCATTTAAAAGAGAGATTCTCTTTATTTAGAGGACTCATCTTTACGATGCATCAGTCTATCAGTTTATTTTGATTCTTGGCCTAGGAAATTATTCTAGGTTAAATGCTTTCTAATTAAGTTGATTTAAATGGGTAACTCCAGACATTCAAGGTTTCTATCTAAACATTCATTAAAAAATATTGTATATATATATACATATATTTAGCCTTTTTATTTTTCTATATCATTATATTGTTGTATGTAATGTTCAATTTTAATAAAAAATTTAAATTTTATATAATGATTAGTAAAAACCTGTTATGTAATTTGTAGGAGAAATTAAAATATACCTGTAGTATTAATCTTGAGCTAATTTTTTTAAAAATAAATATCTATCTAAGTTATAAATTTGAAATATAAATTGTGCTATTTATTTTAAAATAAAAGTAAATAATAATTAAAGTCATATAATGTATTTTAAAGAAGTAGTTATAATTATTAAAACTTAATATTATTATAATTATTAATAATTAAATTAAAATTGCTATTTATTTATTGTTTTAAAACCATTTAATGAATAATGAAATAAATGAAAAGTGAGGTGTGTGTTAATAGGTATGCAAGCACACATTCATTTACTAATAAGTGAAATTTACTTCCTAGTTCCATATGCAATATATTAATTGCTTAAGTCACAAATTTTATATTTTAATTATATTAATTTTATTAAAATGTTTCTAAAATCAGTAGTTATAATAATAATAATATAAATTATAAGCTTTCAGTATTAAATTTGAAGTTTAAACAAAGAGTATATTATTTTATTAAAAGATAAATTTAAAATTTCAATTATTAAAATTAAGAAAGTATTAATTTCATATTATTAGCTAAAATTCACATATAAAAGTGTAGACAAAGTAATTAATATTCATTTTTTGTGAAACATTTAAAGCAATTAACCAATCAGGTATTGTAAATTTTTTCTTATAAATATAAGATGAGCAGGTAATAGGACGGAAATCAAGAAAAAAAATTGAGGAATTTTATTTTTTTTTATCTTAAAAATTGTAAGTATAAATTTATTGAAACCTTATTGTTTTAATCTTAAAGTAATATCAATAACTTTAAAAAAATCATGGGATATATCTTAAGAAGTTTATTTATTAATTTCATTATATAATTAGAAGCAAAACTATCCTAATTGATATACTATAGGAGCTGATTACAAACTTATTGTAATGGAAGGAAATAAAACTTCATTCAAGGAGATAAATATATACATTAATAAAAAACCTTGTAGATTAACAAACCACTTTGCCTACACAAAATGCAAAGGAGATTTAAAGAATTAATTTTTTAATTAATTTTCATATACAGAGTGATAAATCCTTTCTTTAGGAATAATAAATATAATTACTTTTATTTATTAATACTATTAACATTTCCAGATATGAATTTATTAATGACTTTATTAAGATGATAATGGCTGTAGAAAAGAAAGATTAATGCAAATTAAGTTTTATTCAAAGTTTATTACTACTATCTGTAATATTGTTTAAGTATTAGTAATGGATTAACATGTTAAAGATGAATTATTCAGAAGAGAAATCTGAGAACTTTATAATTCTACTAGTAAATGTTTTGAAATATGAAGAAAAAAATGAAACTTTTTAAAAATAGGATAAATATCTTTATTAACCATATTTACTAAAATGTGAAGGATTTTTTTTTCAATAAAATAAGGATGGATGAACTTTTTGGATAAAAGAACTTCCTATTGTTATTAATAAATAACTTTTATTTGGATTTTTCTTCATGTTTTCGTGTATACTATGAATTATGATGAAAACCATGAAGGGGAGAAAGAAATATCTTTTGTTTCAAGTAACAGTTGTGATTGCCATAGTAACCAACACTCCACTGGAAATATGATTTTTGTTTAGTTCAAGGAGTTGAAGAAAATGTTTTGCTTTTATTAGTTTAGTATATGAACTATAATTTTAAGATACTATTAATTACTTCTAATTATCTGTTTCATACATTGTTGTTTTTTAGATTTAAATATTTTAGAATTTTGTATATAAAAAAGAAATGTTAAAATTTTTCTTTGTTTTTGATTATGAATTTATAATGTAAAAGAAATTATTCCTACAATAGTGTCATCAATGATAATCATAAAGTATTATGGTTAAGGTAATTTTATTTTATAAAATATAATATATTGGTATTGAAATTTTAGCACAGAATCAGGTAAAATAAATATGTGTAATATTAATAATGTATGCATTTACTTGAAAGTATATGTGAGTAGATTGAATATATTTATTATAATCTTAATATAAGTATATAAGTTTATGTATGATTCATCTGTTTATAAGGTAATGGTAGCTGACTTATTGTATTTATGATAAACTATATCATAAACTATTTATTTGTTTTTTAATCTTCTTGGTATGTTCAAAGGTATGGAGATATTAAGGATAAGTTTGGATATTATTTAAGAAATGATGAATAATATTTTATGCAATGTTAAGTATTTTATATGGAGTGTTAGATGTGAAGTAGTTGTAAGGAAAGTAGATTTATGGGAAATCCCGTAGTGTTAGAAATGTGTTGTTTAAGGTTAAATATGATACAGCATAAATTTAGAATATTTGTGATATATGTATAGTGACATTTTTTGAAAATATGCAAAAGCTTAAAATAGAAGCCAAGATACAAATTAAGGTAGTCACAAGAAAATGTGGTCTTAAGTTACATAATCCATGGTATCATTGTTTATTATAATTTTATAAGGTATCCATCCCACACTTGTAATCATGAAAATCACACTGGTATATTCATCGTATTAAGGAATTGTAGATTTAAGTACTGATAAAATGATGTTAAGATAAATCCATTTAATGCAAGAAGGATGAACATAAAAATAATAGAATGCTAAAAGAATTGTAAGAATAAAGATTTTATGAATGTTTTTATCAGATATTAGAGATCAAAATACAGAATGAAAATCTGAAGTATAAGAGATATGATATTGAAATGAAAACCTGATCATTATTCATACTATTGTAAGCAATATAATATTGTGCCATACCTTAATGAATATGTAAATAATTAAATATTTATTTTGTAACAAATAATAAATATAAAAAGAGTATAATAAGTTATATATTTAAAGTTAGATAATAATATCATAGGAAGATTAGGGGTAAAGTAACGATAATATAAAAGAAAATGTTTGTGGAATATTTAGAATGTGATAAAATACAGATTGTATATTTTAGTGATATATTTTAATATGGAAATATTAAGAAGCATCTTAATATTCATAGAGTAAAGTATGGAATATACTCTATTCTAATTATAAATAATTTTAAAGTGAGGTGTAAATTATTTACTTTATTCTAGGTATTTTGACAATGATAGTTTTAAAGTTTTGTATAATATGTTAAATATTTTTATTAAATATAAGTTGTGTAAATTATTTTAAATTTTGTATACTGTAATAAATGTTAATGTTTGTTTTTGAATTAACAAAGTGTTGAGAGTCTCTTTTCTTGTTTCCAAGTCATTATGCTTCATTCTAACCACAAATATATGGTAATAATTAAAGATATTTGGCATTAATACACATAGTATAAACAAAATAATAAATATTATGATTGTTAATGATATTTGATGTTGTATCCAAAATATTAATTAATTCAATTTTTTTTCATCTTATTTAATGATCATAATGAAGACTGGTAATTAGTATGCTATAGAAGAATAAAATAATTATATTATAATACATGATAAATACAATTTATCCAAACCGCTTCAAACACTTTTTAGCAAAACTCTTTATTTGTACATATATATACACCTATGTTTCAACTGACATGCAGTCTTCTTCAGAGCAAGTTTATTTTGATCAGTCGAAACATAGGTGTATGTATATGTACAAATAAAGAGTTTTGTTAAAAAGTGTTTGTAGCGGTTTGGATAAATTGCATTTATAGGATATTACGGCAAAAAAAAAAGTGTGATTTTGGTAATATTTATTATAATACATGATGATAAGAAATTATTTTAAATTTGTTTATGATAATTAATAGTGATAAGTATTAGTTAATAATTTTAATTTAGTTTTTAGTCAATTTATAGAAAAAATTAGTTAATTATTTTCAAGATGAGAAATTGATTAGTACATTTGTTTCTTTTTTTTTTTTTTTTAAATGTAGTTAGATGTAAATAAAATATCTCTTTACATTTGGTTATGTAAATTAAATTATTCATTTTAAGAAACAATAATTACCTGAGATGTTGAGTGAGTTTAGGAATATTAATAAAAGAGTAGAATACAATCATTTTAATAAATAGATGGATATTATATTGTGTTATAACTAAATTTAACATAGGAATTTTAATATCAAATATAATTTGCTGAGCATTATTGATATTTTAATAGTGTTTTGTGATATTTCTATGCCATTAAGGGTACACTTTTTGCTATATACTTAATGTTAGAAAAGGAATATATTACTGGATGATTAGATAACAAATCTCATGGTTATTGTGCTTTTATTATTAAATAATTTATTAATATTGATATAAAATATTAGACATGAAATGAGAAATATTTGCATTATAAAAATTTTATGTATAAAAAAGAAATTTGATTTGCCTGATCTAGAAGAAGTTTAGTTATTTTTATTTAGATCTGCCATAGTAGTTGAGGGGTAGGTTATCATCCAGTCAGGGTACAAATATATATATATATATAAGACATATTTTGCGGGTTCATCCATGTTAAAAATTTAAATATTTATATATCGACATTTCAATTTGATCACACAAATCATCTACTGGGTGACAAAAGATAGAAAGATGGTTGTAGAAGTGCTACAATCATTGATTTGAAAAAAAAATGTTAAAGTTCCGCCAATAGCAAAAATGTTAAATTAAGAATGTTTTTTAAAAAAATCTTTCCAAATAGAAGGAAGTTTGCATGTATCATCTCGCTTATTGATACAATCTGGCCTTTTAATTATCTCAATGGCTTTTCTGATTTTGCACTGGTAGAGATTATCACATCTGGATATGATCCTGGTACTAGAAAAATCAATTTTATGAACTGAATCTATAGTATGGATTTGAGAGTCCTGATGATGATGAGTATGTTGTTTAACTGCATTAGCATGCTCATCTCTCCTAACAATGATGTGATGATTACTCATACCCTATGTAAGAAGCTTTACAATTTTCACATGAGATTTGATAAACACCATGAGATTCAAGAGGGATTGAATCCTTAGGCTTGGTTATTATATTGCTGATCTTTTGATGAGTAGAAAACGTTGTATTTATATTATAACGTTTTAATATACGTCCAATGCTGTCTGTAGTTCCTTTTACATATGGAGCACAATTTCTAATAGCTGATTTCTCATCTTTTTGTTTCCTATTTTGTCCATTTTGGGCTTGAAATAAGGCTTGTTTAATAAATTTATAATTATAACTATTTGCTAATAAAATACTATTAATATGATTTATTTCTTATTAATCTTCATAAAATTCTTTTAATTTATACTTGTGTAAATTTTAATATCATTCACTAAATGCATTCTTATATATATATATAAGAATGCATTTAGTGAATGATATTGAAATTTATATAAGTATAAATTAAAAGAATTTTATGAAGATTAATACAATTTAAAGGAAAAATGAAATCATAATAAAATAATTATTTTACAAAAAATAGATAAATAAAAAAGTTTAAATATATCTACACTCTTTTTTATTTTTAAAAAAATAAAGATATAAATGAATTAATTAAAATCCAAAAATAGCCTTAAAAATTAAATTATTAAAGAATATTACTATGAGATATATTTTTAAAAGCAAAGAAGATTAATAAATCAATAACGAATATTAAATTGATTGTGAAGATTTTTTTTAATAGAAAAGTAACTACGTTTTTTTTTTCAAGATATCACAAATGCATTCCGTATGAGTATTTATTAACCTATTGTCCACGAACCTCTAGGACTAATGAATAATACTCTCTAAAGATCTATGAAAGCTTGAACAAATGCTGTGGAATTTTATAGTTAAAATAAAAAGAATGAATGAATAAAAGTAAAAAAATAAAATTGTTAAAAAAACTCTTAATTGCTTTACTGTTAAATATTGCTTTCAATATTGGTATCTTTTTTTAGTACTCCTAGATTATAGCAATGATATCATACACAATAAATGGAACATATGCCTAATTTATTTTAAAAGTATGATCATTTAATTTTACTAATTATTTATGTCAACATAAAATCAATACGACAAAAAGGGAACATTGTGAAAAGGGTTGATAAAGACAGTTATGTATAATTAATACTATAGTCATCAAATGATTTTTTTTTATATTGGATTTTAAATAAACTTTTTGGAAAGAATATGCAATTAAACAATAAAAAACAATTATACATAATAAACATAAATAAATTTATAGAACCTTATCATCAAAATGGGGGGGGGGGTAAAAATTATATGTAATAAATGCTCAATACTTTTTTTTCTTTAAAAAAGTAACAGATAAGGAATTAAATAATTAGATTAGCAATTAACTGCTTACAAAGCATCAGAAGGTCTAGTCTACATTTTTCTCCCCATGTGTCATAGCATCATCCAGGAAGCGAACTTGCTAATCCGGGACAACTGCTTGTAAAGCAGCTGTCTAATTGGATAAAATGCTTTTAAATTATCTTGTATTATAAAAATTATAAATGACATATGCATATAGATAGTATATATATAGTTAAATAGGTAATTGGCCACAAGTTTCTAAATTGAAGACTGTGAAGAAATACAATGGAGTCATTCATATGTTGCTCTAAATCCTTTATGAGAGTTACAGATTTAGATGAGATTATCTTTAATAATTATTGTTCCCCTTATGAAAGATAAGAACTTTATAAAGTACATCATTTACTAACTACTGTTTAAACCAGTGATGGCATGCATGCCAACGATGGCATGCTCATATTTTTTTACTGGCAAATGAACTATTTATATATCATAATTTTCTTCAATATTTTTTTTGTTGCTAAAATCTGTAGTAATAAAAATTTACAGTAAACTAAAGATAAAATAAATAAATATAGTATTATATTAGAATTTAATTTATGATTGAACTCTGATTAAAGCAATAAATTATGATATTTTAAGTCAAATAAAATAGTACCTGTATACTGTGGTATCATGTTGTATAAACCTGTCAAATGATTCTAATAAAACTAGAAAGTAAATTCAGTAAAATATTCTATAACTCTTTGAATTAAGTTATTTAAAATCTAAAATAAAAGTAATCAAATGGTTTTCTGCCCTAATCTCTTTTCACCTAAACGTGTTGACACCATTCATTTTTTTAATGTAATCAATATTGCGAACAAAAGAATGAAATCAATGTCATCAAATGAAATTTGGTTTTTGCTTGAAGTTTTGCTGTAAAAATGAAATGATAAATCTTTTATTTATAAAATTATTAACGTTCATTTAAATTTACTTTTAAATAAATTTGTTACCATTATATTGATATGACTAGTGAAAATAAAAAAAACAAAAATTATCAAGCAGTAGAGAATTTTAAAATTAGTGGGGTAAAGAGTATGAAATGATTAACAACAGCACCAGGGTAGTATGTGTTTTATATTCTGGAACAGTTGTGTTGAGAACATCATCGGTCAAATGACATTATGAGATCAATCATAAATCGCTCAGTGAAAAAAGTAAAGATGAACAAAAATAATATATTGCCCAAGCATTTAAAAATATAAATATTCAGTCAACATCTATAATAAAATTTATTGAAAATCATTCAAATATAACTGCTGCTGATTTTTTTATTTCAAATGTAATTGCCAAACATGGGAAACCTTTTAATGATGGAGAATATATGAAAGAAGCTGATGAAATGTGTACCAGTTCTTTTTGAAGATTTTGAAAACAAAACAAAAATTATTTAGAGCATAAAACATTTATCATTGGCTAGAAATACAGTTAAAGAAAGAATCCTCCAAGTGGCTATCAACATAACTTACCAACAAAAAAGAAATATAAAATCTTCTAGTTCAATTTCTCTCTGCCTTGATGAAAGTACATACATAAATGGATCAGCTCATATGGCTATTTTTATTTGCTATTGGGTTGGGAATAATATCAAAGAAGAATTGATCAGTTTAATCTCAATAGTAACAACAACAAAAGTAATAGATATTTGCAACATAGATGTTGCCAAAATTGTATCAGTAACTATAGATGGTGCTTATGACTGGAAAAGAAAATAGTTTTCTTACTTTATTTACCAACTGTATTGGACATTTAATTTTGGGTTTTCATTGCATTATATATCAGCAGGTTTTATGCATGAAGGTGAACTCTAAGCCACTGGATGATGTTATGAATGTTGTGACTAAGTTAATCAATTTTATATCTGCACCTAGAGAGAGATAAACTCAGTATATTATGGTTTACTTATATAGAACAATGTCCGATGGTTAAGTTGAGGAAAAGTTCTTCAAAGATTCATTGTGTGAAATTAGACTGTTTTTAAGTAATGAGAAAATCATTAAAAAATATAATGAATTAATGGATGTTGAATGACTTTCAAAATTAATGTTTTTTTTTACTGATATGTATTCACATCTAAATGAATTAAATGTAAAACTGCAAGGTTATAATAAGACAACTGTTATTATGTTTATTTGATCAAAACATTTGAAGTTAAATTAAAAAATTTCAACCATAATGTTAGTAATATTATTTCTTATACCTTCAAATATTTTCCAAATCTAAAAAAGTTCTTGATTGATTTAGAGTCTCATGAGAAACCAGATCAAGCAAGACTTTTGTACTGTTATTCTATCGATAATTGATGAATTTTCTTTAAGATTTACACAGTTTAGACAATTTTTAGAAATATCAAAAATTTATTTTACACCAAGATATAACATCAATGGATAGCCTCAAGTTAGAAATTTTTGAGTTAATTTGAAAGATATGTAAATGCAACAGGCGATTTTTAATCCAGTTCTATATGAAAACAGAAATTTTGTTGAATTGAGGAACGAGTTAGAAACAATGGAAAATAATAAATTATTGGATATATGTAAAAAGAATTCTGAAGAGGAACTATTGTCTGCCTGGAATGCTATTTCTAAAACATTTAATTGTTTAAAAAAATTAATGACTGCTACATTATCAATTTTTATTGTTTTCAGAAACGAATTTAATTAAAGACAGTTCAAGAAATAGAATGACAGATGAATTTAGTTCAGCAAGTACATGATTTAAAATGATAAAATATGAACTAGATATAAAATATTTGGCATCCAATGTATAACAGCAAAAATCTCATTAAATAATATCTATTTACGCTGATTTTATATGTTTATTTCCTAAATTTTGTTTTAATTACTATTAATTTTTTACTATTACATTTTATTCAACTTATGCTCTTATAAGTAAATATCGTTCACTTGTATTTAGCTTATTTAGAAATGTTGTTTATTTATTATAATTATTTTGTTTTATAAAGAAAACTGCAATATTTAAGTTGTTTATATTTTGATTTAATAACTGTATGACACGCCAATCATTCAATAAATATTTTTTGGACATTTTTGGCACACACACGTAAAAAGGTTCGCCACCACTGGTTTAAACTATTCCCAATCAACCAAGTAATTCTAATGCTGTCAAATAACAAAATTTTGGATTGATAAATTAGTGCTGAGAAAATAGATAAAGTGAACCTTTCATGCAGTCTGTAAAGCTTTTGCTCTTTATTCATGAACTTTGATGTTAAGCTAACTAAAAATGGAAAACAGTGAAGGGCTTCTTTTATATTTTGTGGTTAACGCCTACCCTTCAATGTTTTATGCTCCATTAATTAAATAAAGAGATCTTAAGATAGATGTATTTCTTATCTAGGAACAATATTAAACATTTTATAGCCATCTGTTTTATATATATTATGAATTATTTTATTCTTCATTTTTTCTTGTGTTTTAACTAACTGCTTATTGAGACAATAGTAAGACATTTATTTTTACCATTATATACATATAAAATATTGAAACACATTGCTATTGAATTTGCTGCTAATTTTATTGTTTCAATTCTATAAAAAAAATTCTACCCTGTGTTACATCATTAACCTACATTTCCTTATGGTTTCATTTTCATAAGTAATGTTTCCACAAATCTGATTTATAAAAAATATCATTGCGTATTATAACAATATCAGAACCAATATTCAAAAATAATACAATCCTAAAGAATCGTTCTCTTTTCAAAGACATAAGAACTAACCTAAACTATTTAAAATTAATTATAAATTCAAATTTTGGGAAAAAAATTCCAGTTTTGTCTACTTAAAAGATAAAATCAGTAATCTAAAAATGTGAATATTGCATCTTAATTTGTTTTTTTTCTACCAAAATCTTTTAGAGAACAATTCTGTTTTTTTAACAAATGCAATAGCATGGCAATTTTACTTTTACTTTTAGCCTGGGCCAGTTAATCTTGAATGGCTACTGCCTAGTAAAGAGCTTTCTAATAAAACAATTATAAATGGATAACTCCACACATATATTTAGAAAAATATTTCCTATGGTAGCATGCATTAAAAATTTAAAATAGTCAACCTTATTTGAAAGTATTCAAAAATATTATAACTGATAGAAATTAAATTTAAAGATAGATATTTTAATCTAACTTTCTCTAACTTGAGATAACTACTTTTTTATTTAAACAATTTTTTAATATGAAAGCAATGCATAAAATTCAATATAGAAATGAAAGGGAAAATAATAAAAAAATGAATATAAACATTGAAATAATCTTTAAAATATAGATTTTTTACTAGTCATGGATAATTATTATATTTTAAATCTAAATCTAAATTTAGCATAGATATATTTTATTAATTACTCTCATGGAGTAGGGTTAACACAACCAATGGAATATACACATTCTAGGATTCAAGCAGACCAAGAAAATCTTAAAAATTTTTCATTTAAGAAATAGGTTTAAGATTTTTTCCAGATACCTTTTATTCAAAGCCTCAAATATATTGGTACTGCTTAAAAATTGATATCTATGTATTACTATCTAGAAAGCAAAGTTCATATATATATATATATATATATATATATTAAAAATATTCACTAGAATAAAAACTACAAAATTTTAAATAACTATAACCATTAAATGTCTGTATTTTTAAATCATATAATAATAATTCAAACAAATATATTTAACACAGTATTCAAAATTAAATAATATATTCTTTACCAGAAGTACTTTCAATTGTTTCACTGACAATCTTCATCAACTGTTAATACAAATGTGGCTGCAGAAAGGAGTTTGATATTAACTGAAAGGAGATCCTTTGATTCCTCTTGGAGGCCTTAAAGGAATCGAGCAGGGCAAATTCCTAAATGTCCACTCCATATGTTCTTGTCATTGCAGCTGTTATTACTATGTGATTATTCATATAGTATATGAACATGGATGGGCTGCTCACCAACATGCATTAGCCAGCATGGTGAGTTTATTGGCTTTTTACCTCTGAGTTTAAAATCAAGAAACACCATGGACTTTCTTCTCAGTCCCTGATAAGGCAGAATGAATGTTTGTGTAAATGATAAATATTTTCCCCATACATATATACAATTATGACAGACAACAATAAAGCATGGCCCTTATTCCCAGGAGGCTGTAAAGTCACCAACCAAGGCAGCGGTTGGTGGCCAAAGGCGGAGGGTGCTAAGAATCCCCTGATTGTGGACCCAGGCTGCCATTTGATGATGACTTTTTATTTAGGTACTTACAACTGCAGATCACTTTCAAGTGAAGGAAGATTGCAAGAATTAGAAGAAGAACTGCCTTATATTAAATGGGACATTATTGGACTTTGTGAAGTTAGAAGAAAAGGAGAAGAAACAATTGATTTAAAAAGTGGACATATACTCTATTATAAAGGCACACATATTGGAAATACAAGTGGAGTAGGATTCATTACAAATAAAAAGTGGAAGAACAATATTGTGGAGATTGATGGTGTATCGGACAGAGTGGCAAGATTAGTTATACAACTTAATAGCAGATACCAAATGCAGATAATTCAGGTTTATGCCCCAACAAGTTCTCATAGTGTTGAAGTAGTAGAAGATTTTTATATGGATGTACAAAAGGCTTTTGATCAGAGTAAACAACATTTTAAAATTGTTATGGGAGTCTTTAATGCTAGAATTGTTAGACAAATGAAAGATGAAATTGCTGTAGGTAATTTTGGTTATGGTAATAGAAATGAGAGAGGACATAGACTTGTGGAGTTTGCAGAAAAAGAAAAACTTTATATTATGAATTCATTTTTTGAGAAAAATGTTAAAAGGAAATGGACATGGAAGCATCCAAATGAAGGTACAGCAGAATTGGATTATATTTTGACTAACAGAAAATACATATTTCAAGATTGTAATGTTCTTAGTAAATTTAACACAGGAAGTGATCATCGATTAGTAAGGTGTAAGTTACGTGTTAATGTAAAACTAGAGAGACAAAAATTATTAAGAAAAATAATATTTACAGTTGATATTCCTAATTTTCAGAAACATTCTAATGAATTTAAATTAGAACTTACAAATAGGTTTCAAGTGTTAGGAGATTTTGAACATGATTCAGATTTGAATGAAATTAATATGAAAATAACTGATACACTTTTAAAAACTGCAACAAACATAGCTGGTAGAAAAAAGCAGCAATTGACTAATAAAATTTCTACTGAGACTAGAGAATTTATGAAGAAAAGAAGGAATATGAAGATATACAAAAATGATGTATTAAAAAGAATTGAATATCTCGAATTTTGTAAAATGGTATGGAAAAGAGTTGAAAATGATATAAGAAAGTATAACTGTGAAATAGCAAGGAAAGCTGTAGAAGAAAATAAAAGTCTCAAAAATGTTAAACAACATTTTGGTATTGGTAGGAAATTTATATCTGCAATAAGAAAAAAAGATGGAATTATTACTAAAAAGAGAGATGACATCATGAAATTGGTAGAAGATTTTTATCAAGAATTATATAGTAATAAAGAACAAGTACCTCCTATATCTATTACATCTTCCGAATTGCCCAGAATTTTAAATGAAGAAGTGAGACATGCAATTAAGTGTATGAAGAAAGGAAAGGCTCCAGGAAATGATGGAATTATAATTGATATATTAAAAGAAGCAGGTGAAGAAATAGAAACAATTTTAGCAAAGTTATATACCAAATGTCTAAATGATAAAGATGTACCGGAAGATTAGAAGAATGCAGTAATAATATTAATATTTAAAAAAGGTGATAAAGAAGATATTAGAAATTACAGACCTCTCAGCCTTTTATCAGTTTTATATAAAATTTTTACCAAGATAATTACAACTCGTCTACAGAGAACTTTGGATTTCCACCAAACAAGAGAACAAGCTCGATTTAAAAGTGGTTTTAGTACAATAGATCATATCCAGGTATTGAGAGAAGTCATAGAAAGGACAAATGAATATGAGTTGTCATTATGTTTTGGATTTGTAGATTATGAAAAGGCATTCGATTCTACACACCTTTCTTCAGTGATTAAAGCATTGGATCATCAAGGTATAGATCCAGGATATTGTCATATTTTAAAGAATATTTATAAAAATGCAACAGCAACAATTAGTTTACATAATGATACTGGAAAAATCAACATTGAGAAAGGTATAAGACAAGGTGACTCCATATCTCCAAAACTCTTTACAGCAGTGCTGCAAGAAGTATTTTGTGGATTAAAATGAGAAACTAAAGGAGTGAAAGTAAATGGAGAGTATTTAAGTCATTTAGATTTCACAGATGATGTAGTTGTTTTTGCAAATAATGCTTCAGAGCTGCAGGAAATGTTGCAGGAGTTAGCAGATGAAAGTAAAAAAGTAAAGATTGATTATGAAGATTGATTATGAAGAATTAGAAGAAGTTAACAGTTACAAATACCTTGGTCAGATTATTAATACAGATGGAAACATAATGGTGGAAATTAATCATAGAATTAAACTTGGTTGGAGTGCTTTTGGTAGAAATAACTTAATACTAAAAGGAAATATGCCTATGTATTTGAAAAGGATGGTTTTTAACAAATGTGTTTTACCAGTTCTTACTTATGGATCTGGGACTTTGACACTTAATAGAAGAGCAATACAGAGACTTCAGACCACTCAAAGGAGTATGGAGAGATGTATGTTGGGAGTAACAAGAAGAGATCGAAAACGCAATGTATGGGTAAGACAACAAACAGGTGTTACTGACCTTATTGAAAAAATTAAAAGATTGAAATGGAGTTGGGCTGGACATATTGCTAGAAGAGATGATAATAGATGGACAATTGAAGAGATTGTAAAAGACCCAGAAAGAGACCACATGTGAGATGGATGGATGAAATAAGAAAATGTGCAGGGGTGTTGTGGAGAAGAGAAGCTAAAGATCGGAGAAGATGGATTAAACTTGGAGAGACCTTCATTCTGCAGTGTATTGATAATGGTTGATGATGATGATGAATACAAATGTACAAAAATAAAAACTTGCATTACCCATCATTCAATCCATTCAAATCTCCCACAATTCTAATGTCTTTATATTAGCCGATTGTCTATTCATTAAACCACCTCTATTCCTAGATATCATCATTGCCTCTTTAATTTTACATTTTTCACTACACCTTTCAATTTGAATAATTTTTATATCTCTATTATTAAATTTAAAACCATAATTACATGTTTTATTATGATCAAATATAATTGATGGAGTATTCATATTTACCGAAGATATATTTTCTTTCTGTACACGTTTATATAATGTCTTGTAATGTACATTTTGATTCCCCTATATATTTTATTCCACAACCACATTCCAACATATATATAACAGAACTTAATTCAAACTTAGAAATCTTCGTCTTAGAGTTATTTATCATATATATACATATATTATTAACCAATATATAATTGTAATACATTGCTCCCTTTCTCAATAGTAGAAGTTTTCATACTTTTAAAAGTACTGAGCCCAGAAATTTCTCATTTATAGAATTTTATAATGTATAATATATCCTATTACTAAGTTTGTTACTACTAATAATGAATAATTGTTTGTAGGTTGTGATGATGCATTTCACAAGAGGTTTTTACATTGAATCCATCATTAAGATGAATTATTAAATATTTTTTGAAAAAAAAAATCAAAATTTATTTGTACTTTTTCCAATACATTCAACTACATTCAAAAAATATCATATGTTTAGAAAAATAGCCTAGTTCAATGGCTCTCAACCTTCCTAATGCTGGACCCTTTAATACAATTCCTTATGTTGTGGTTTTTCCCCCCAACCTGTAATTTTTCTACTGTTATGAATCAAAAATATGTGCTTTCCAATGGTTAGGTGACCCCTGTGAATTGTTGTTTGAACCCCAAAGGGGTCATGACCCACAGGTTGTGAATCGCTGGCCTGCATAATTAGTGTGTTACATTAAATTCAGTATTTATGAACATAAAAGTCTCAGGTTTGATTCCCATGTTAGAATGCTCATTTGTCATCGCTGCAAAATCTAAAAAAATTAAAAAATTAAACCATTCAAAACATTGTGTTTGTACTAGCCTGTATGTGTGTAGTTCCAATAGCTTAATGTATTTGGAAAATGATTTTTTTAAAAAAATATTTAACAGTTTGACTATATGAGGGATGTAATCCAATATATAACCACAAGCATATAAAATTCAGTTTTCTTTTGTATTTTTTTTACGAGATATATTATAAGATTAATAAAAAATGAAAGATAATTTATATATAAATTCAGTGTTTGAGATATAATGAATATAAACATTTTTATTACAAATTTATAAAATAAATTATTACATAAATTATTGAAAAGTATACCTTGATCAGTAAATCATTACATGAGCTAATGGTTACTGAATTAATTCTCAATTGAGTAAACTAATAAAAAAGGTTTAGATTTGACAATTGAGTAAAAATTTTGATTTCAATTTAGCATCTTAGTTGTTGCAAAGCAAGAATGTTATATATAAAAAAAGCAGTTATAATGGTTTTCTATGGGGGGGGGGGGATTTAGTGGTTACTCTAAATAAAAATTACATGACAAACTGTGGATATTGTATTGCCAAATAATTTACTTGATATATATAGTAATTTAAAAAAAACCTTAATGTACATTATATGCTTGTTTAAATTATGATATTAAATCAGAAAAACATAATATAATCACCATTTCTTATGCTTATATAAGCTGTTAATACAGTAATAACTTCATACATTAAAGCTCCTCAGTGCAAAATAACATTCACAATAATTTATAAGTAAATACAGTTTTTAAGCTAAGGACACATTTTAAATTTTGAAATTAATATATTTGGCTGTTGTACATCATCAAAATATGATTTCGATTATTTGTTATACTGCTTTTATAATCATTAATGATAATATATATATAAAGACTATGCACCTAAAATGTGACAGTAGGGACCTCTACAAATATAAACACAAGATTAACGACTTTAAAAGACAAGAGTGACCACTCTTATCTTTGACCTTAATGAAAAACCTATTGCCTTGTAAGAACATTAGTTGAAAATAAAAGAACTGTATTGTACTTTAATCATATTTTAAATTTATAATCAAAATCGTGAACACAGTAGTGTAATATTTTGTAGGGAATTGTATATTTGTACCGGTGTTAGCCTGTGTAATTTTAAAGCAGGAATGACTTATTACAATATCATCATCAAAATGTAAGCTATGATTACAAAGCAGGGGAGTTCTAATTTCCCAACCAAACACCTATTTTAATTTTCCATATCAAACATTGTTAAAAGATCTAATGTATTTTTTTTATTTTTACTCACTGTTGTTTGACAATTAATAATGTCTGCAGTAATGGCAATTGGGAATATTTTTTTTTTTTCAACACTAACACCCATCATGATAAATATTTAAAATAATATTTCTTTTATTATTTTGTTATATTTTTCTGTAATAAATATTTACATGTTAATTTACAGGAAAAAAACAAAATATTTTATGGCTCCTCTTTACCCTTTCAACGATGATTATTTAATTGGCCGAATGAGTTAAAAATCAAAACTTTTAATTGGCCAATTCACAACTTTAACAAAATCTATTGTTAAAATAGATTCACTTTTAATAATATAAATACGTTAGTTTCGTTTGTAAAAAGTATATTACTAATTTTTCAGATTATGAAAGTAAATGAAAGTCTTTTCAAAAATAAAATTTGATTTATAATTTAAAAAATATTCAATTGCAGTGAAATAAAAGTAACCGCTATTTGACCAACCAAAAAGATTGCTGATGCAATCAAACGCAATCTTTTTTTCTTTTCACTTTAACGTTATGATAGATATGTAGCAATAAATAAATAATTCTTGGTAATATCTTAACTATTTTTCTAAAATAATTTGATTTTTAGTATTATTTTATCAATAATAATTTGTAATTCAATTCAAATATTGTTTAAAATGTTGTAAACATTCGTTTATCATTTTCGTAATAAAAATCAAAACGAACGTAACTTTTTATTTTTTGGCAGCCATTTCCCTTTCTGGCAGAAGTTGGACAGCCAATAAGATTCAAGAAAAGGTGGTGAGGAGGCAGTGCTTTGGTTTTGTTTGACATATATGGTCATTTTTATTGATTTTTTACTTGTAAAATAATTCTGAAGAGGGCACCATCTTACAGAACTTTTGATTTTTTTTCGAATGACGTATAATATGTATACATGGGATAAAAAGTAGCCAATTTAGAGTGACGTCAAATCTACTCATTTTTTTTACGAGTCAGGCAGTTAAAGCATTGAAAACATTAAAAGTGTATTCACTCTGAAGAAAAACCAAAATTTTTAAACATTCCATGTTCAAATAATTATTGGTGCTGATGCAATAAGCAGAGTTGATAAAAGCAAATGAATCTTGGTAGAATTTATTGAAATTAACCGAATATGATATTTCTGTCAATGTCATAATTAGCAGTGACTTTGAATAGAATCTCAAGCATTACTTAAAATAATGGTTTAATTGCTGGTATTTACATAATAATTATGTAAAATATTGAATAAATGTTATATTATTGATACTTTCAAGCACAAATAATTTTTTTTCTGGGGGTGCTGTGATGCCATAGTGCTTATAGATCAGCTACCACTATCATGTACTATATATATTTCAGTTTAAATGCCACTATTTTGTTTTTAGGTGACATAGCTTTAATAAAGTAACTATCCTATGATATCATCAGTTTTACAAAATGGCCACCAAAAAAAATGTGATTTTTTTATGATTGTAAATCAAAATAATGTGTATAAATTGATAATGATTGTTATAATGGCTCCTTGCATAAAGGTCTAGACCTAAACAGAGTTTAAGATTATTTCATGATTTCTTTAACTATTAACCATATAATTATTACTTTTAATCATTTTAATGCAATTAATAAATGTATAAAAGTATGACCTTGAGAAGTGTGGAAATAATGGCAGTCCTAAATTTGAAAATTCAATTTGTTACCAATTAATAGTTGTCCTTTTTTGTTATGTCTTCCTTATTAATTTCAGGTAAACATAAATATTTTTCACTACTAAGATAAAGATGCACATATTTATATTTCATTTAGATTCCTTAATAAAAAGCTTCAAGAAAGTATGGGCTATTACAGATTTTTGAAAAAAAAATTTATATGCAATAAAAAATGTTTAAAATTATATATTTTTGTTTCATTAAATAAACAAAACATTTATACAAATAATTGTTTGTCATTTTTAATTTTGGTAAATACTTTAGAATTGATGTTTGGTGAAGTATTTCTCCCATTCATATATTTTAATAATGTTTAGTTAAGTATTTGGTATAAAGGGTATTTATAATTATTTTAGTATTCAAAATAAATTGTGGATAATTTAGTAGAGCAGATTGGAATATATGACTGCCAAGGAATAAATAAAAGTTTAAAATTTATATAATTACTTTTTATTAATCCAAACATATCATTATATATAGATAAAGCACAGTACTTAATCAAACTCTTGAAAGTAAAGGTGTCTATTATTATATCATTCGATTTTCCTTAAATAATTCTATCTAGTTAATTATTAACAATTTTCTATTTTCACTCTTGAATGTTTATATTTGATATTAAATAAATCATTCTGTCTGGTCATGCCATTATTTTTTATTTAATGCTTCACAATAATAAGACATCACTGTAACAAAGCAAATTTACTTTCCTCAGTTTTATATTTGACATAAACAATTTTCAATTATTTTCTTTCTTTCTGAAAAAAAAACAAACTTATATTTATCTACACTTCCGTAGATTTGTCCTTAATTAAAACGAAGATAGAAAAAAGAAAGAAAATACAATAGAAAGTTAATAAACATAAATTTCCAAAGAATTATATAAAAAAGAGGAAATTGATATATTTAAGCAATTGAAAGTTATAAGGTGAGAAAATGACAATTAAGTTTTAGCATGAATCTAAGAAAGAAAAGAAAATGATTACCAATTTTTATTAAAGTATACTGACATTTAAATAAAAATGAGTAATTATAAGAATATACATTTGACATTCAATTAACCAATACTAATTAGATAATGAATTGGTTGTTTGGAATTTATTATACTTTTAACACCTTCACAGTCATAAAGGTTTGTAAGTTGTCAAGCGTTGTTAGCCGAGAGGTTATCATAGCCGCCTTGCAAGTAAGTAGTTGGTTGCAGACAGTTGTGGGTTCGCCTCCCGATCAATGCTATGGCATATGAAAAAAAAAAAAGGTTTGTAAGTTACATCATAATGTTTACTTCCTGTTTATTGAGATAAAGAAAAGTATGCTTTATCTATATGTAGCAACTTTAAAATAGATAATCTCTGAGTTGATTTTTCTTATTGCAAAGCATCTTAGATCTTTAAGTTATTAATAAACACTTATGTTTTCTTGTACCATTGACCAATTGATTCATAATTTTTATTACGTAGTTTGTATATTGTTCTATTCATCCTTTAACTATTATAACTATTATTTGATCATTAAAGAAAGGATATGTTATTTATTACATGTGAACATGATACAAAATAAAAAAAATGTATTACACTAGTTAGGATATTTCAAAAGTCTTCATTGGATTTAATAAGACACTGCTTAATGTGTTTAGTACACTTTACTTACCTTACTTTATAAAATTGGTAATTATTTTTGGATTATGTATATTTATTCTCTCATCATTACTGTATTGTCTGTTATTCTTTATACAATAAAAGATGTTTCATTCTCAATCAACAAATTAATATTATTTCTGTACTGTATTATGTATCACATAATGACTTTTATTTACTTTGTGCTTAAAACTAATGAATATATTATTTTATTACTTTTTTGTTTGAATGTCTGTTATTATCATTGTTATTCAAAATTGATAATGCTATAATAAGTGAAATAATACTTTGTATAATGTAATCATAATTTTTGGTTTTATATTCTATTAATTTCATTACTCATACTTTTGATGCTACCATTAATTTTGTTATTTTAATATACTTTCTTTTAAATAACTTCATCATAAATGTCTTTGTAAATTGAAAAAAAATTCAGATTAAATTGTTAGATTTAATGCAAACTGTTAGCAAGTCCATCAAGTTTATTGCTGATGATTATATTATGATTTTTCATAAGACAGATGAATGCATATTTCCATTCTATACCATCAATTTTACCAATTTATATAAAATTATATTTAAAATTAGATTAATTTCAACATCATTTGATCAAAAATCATTTTTATTTTATTGTTGACAAATACCAAAATGTTTCTCTCATTATAATTAATCAATAAATTATCACTTGACCTATCACATGATTCCATAATTAAAAGTTAGAAATATTTTTTTTATTCAAAATTTTACTGTCTAATATTTACATCCAATGTGCAAATTATTACTTTAATTAATTTAACTTGAGATATGCTTAATGTACTTACTGAAATTTGAAATAAATTTTAATATGTGATAAAATGTTAAGTGTGAAAATTTTTTTTTATGGTTTAAATTTAATAGTGAATACATTAACCTGAGAAGCATAGGATTATGTTGCTATGATAACAATAATATTGGAAACAAAATGTTTATTATTAATTGTAGTTTCTAAAAATTGTGAGTTGACTTTATTCATTTTAAAAATGAATATGTAAATAATAAAGTTTAAGTAATGATGAAATTATTATTCTTTCTTTATTATGTATATTTTCATTACTGCATTCACAATAGTAGATTACAAATAATATATATATATATAAATTGAAAACTAGATTAAAACAGCATTTAAGTGATAAAAATTCTGCTGTTTACATTCACATGAATAAATTTAAGCATGGGGATTTTGATATAAAGCCTTTGGAATGTATTAAGTCATATAATGAAAGGATGATAAAAGAAAGTGTATACATTAATGAAATAAAACCAGAATTAAATAGGATATTAATAGAAAAACAGAAAAAAAGATAATAGGTTTTTTATTAAATGTTTTAAAGAATATATATAGATTTTAATAAAAAAAAAGGGGGGGGGGAAATTGTTTATATTTAACTTGTGATTGTTGGTAATAGGAAAGGGGAATGAGATAAGGTAAATTTGTGGTTATGAATATATTTTGTAATTTTTTTTGGAATATGTGTTATTTGTTATATATATATTTTATTTTAGTGTGGCTTGAAAAAGACTATATAAAATAGTCGAAACATTGGATTTTTTTCATGTTTATAGTCATATAAAAAACAAGTTTTAAAAAGGAGCTAGTTTGTTTTATTTCTATATTATATATATATATATATATATATATATATATATATATATATATATATATATATATATAATGTCTCAAGTATATTTGTTATTTTATGGGTATAATATTGCCTTAAAAATGTGTAAAAAGTATATTTCCATTGTGGTATGAAAGAATTTAGTCTTAATTGCTCAGTTTATGTTGGAGTGAAAGGATACTAGTTGTATTTTAAAATGTAAATATTGCATATTATATTTAGTAATTATAATAAAAACAATTTATTTGTCATTATTTTATGGAATAAGATTTTTATTCATGGGACACCAGCTGAAGTTAACCAAAGAGTTATTATAATGTGTTGCTATAAGTTCTCTGACATCAATTTAAAAAAATTATAAATAGGACTAAACAATTTAAACTCACTCTCTCATATATTAGCTTCAATAGAAGTGAATCTAAGTTCCTTTATGTAAATTTTTTATTTATTTATTTTTAAAAGTAAATAATTATAAACTGGATAAAATAAAATAAAAGCAATAATATTTGTCAATTAACTGGGCAGATCTATCAGGAATTTGTAAGAAACCACAATTTTTTAAAAGAATGAAAATTCATTCATAGCATTTAAAAGCTATCAGAATATTTCTTTGCTATTGAAAATGGATATTACCTACTTTTCAATGATAAAATCTAAATATTAACAACATAAAATGTGCACAGGGATTATGTTTACCTGTTGATACAATTCTATGAAACCAATGGATTATTTATACACAAGATATAAATTGGCTCAATTTCCACGCATTGTCATGAATGAAACTAGCATCTGCTAACTTGTAAAGGTTTATAAATCAAATACTTGTTAAAGGAAAGAATATTTACATTGTATCATCATGAATATAAACACTTAAAAACATCACATGACTACCACCTCTTATAGCTTGTTGTGAGTGGCAATATATATATATAATGAGTTTTGCCTGTTTTAATATTAACACTTATAACATCACATAGATTGAATACCTGCTAAATGAAAGATTAATTTGGATATTTAGAAAATATTGGAATTAATGAAATATGCTTCGAATCTAATAGCTTATTTTAATATTTCTACTTTTTGTGGAATAACAAAATATCATTGGATTGTGATTCAAAAAGTAGACATTAGAGCTATGATACTATTTTCAAAATGTCACATTTAAAGACAATCAGGCTGTTTGTTTATATATATGTATTATAACGATCAGGGTTTGGAGATCAATCGAGTCTTTCCATATCTTCTCTCCCAGCTCTTTCTTCACTAAAATTTATTTCCAAACTTTTTCTTTTTATATTAATTTTGCAGATTAACTCAACATTACGTCATGATGATGATGACCCTTTCATTGAGGTCTGTTTCCTGAGGGATTTCTTTTATTGGCTATTAGTTTCTATTGTTTTTTTCTTCTATCTGACCTTTACTTATACATTTTGAAATGCCCAAAGGCTAGTTCACTTGGACTAATTAAATTAATCATTTCCATTTTACAATAGCATTAATTAATTTATTGTATATTCTTAAAGATATATTTTTATCTTTAAATCTTTTAAGTTTTTGCTGAAAATTTAGTCTTAAAACTTTTTCTTTTTTTTAATAAAGTTTTCTTTTAGTAATTTTTCATCTGTGCGATTTTATATATATAACGTTTACATGACTTTTAACTTTCAATTTTTATTTCTTACAAAAGTTTTTATTTGCAAACTTTTCAATGTCTAATTTTTAAAATAAATAATGTAATGGTATGTGTGCCCATTACATATCAGTAAACTTGCTTAAAAAAAACAAACAAACAAAAAACATTTTACTTAGGGTTAGTAATTACAGTACA
This sequence comes from Epiperipatus broadwayi, assembly GCA_028023455.1. Taxonomy (NCBI): domain Eukaryota; kingdom Metazoa; phylum Onychophora; class Udeonychophora; order Euonychophora; family Peripatidae; genus Epiperipatus; species Epiperipatus broadwayi. The sequence goes on from JAQFVV010000004.1 coordinate 9,113,783, forward strand.
CATTTAACGAAGACATTTACAAAAACATTTGGTTAGTAATTTTACAAAAAGACTATATACAAAAAAAATGTTGACTATCATTTTCCTAAGAACCATCTATCTATCTTTATGCCTGGTCTCCTCCCCCCAAGAATTCTATTTTCTCTATATTTTATTTCTAACAAATGGCACGACAAGCAAATTATTTATTTAAGGAGGTTGCATTGAAGTAAATATGGTTTAAGGGATAATGGGTTTATACGTGTATATTTGCAGCACAATTATATATACCACCAACTTATTTATGATTGATTGAAATGCTTACATAGGGTTACACTGAAGTAAATTCCAAAAAAGTACTCATCGTAAGGTACCACATTTAGAATCATAAACTTACAAGGCTGTGTGCACCTATACACATTAAAAAAAAAAAAAAACATATTAATTGCAACCTTTTGACTTTTTTTTAAAAAAAAAAGTTTTAAAATTATTAATATCTTTTCTTTCTCATTTTTAATATATGTGCTATTTCTTTTTGGCAGTGCTTTTATAAGATTTAAAGTATATGGTTTTATGTAAATAGATAAAATATTTCATTTTGAAAAAAAGAAATTTACTCAGGGTACTCGTGGTTTATTAAACATTGGCTCACATTAGGTGGCCAATTATAACGATCGGGGTTTGGAGATCAACCGAGTCTTTCCATATCTTCTCTCCCAGCTCTTTCTTTACTAAAATTTATTTCCAAACTCTTTCTTTTTATATTAATTTTGTGGATTAACTCAACATTATGTCATGAAGATAATGACTCTTTCATTGAGGTCCATTTCCTGAGGGATTTCTTTTATTGGCTATTAGTTTTTTCTCTCCTATCCTTTACTTATACATTTTGAAATGCCCAAAGGCTAGTTCACTTGGACTAATTAAATTAATCATTTCCATTTTACAATAGCATTAATTAATTTATTGTATATTCCTAAAGATATATTTTTATCTTTAAATCTTTTAAGTTTTTGCTGAAAATTTAGTCTTAAAACTTTTTCTTTTTTTTAATAAAGTTTTCTTTTAGTAATTTTTCATCTGTGCGATTTTATATATATAACGTTTACATGACTTTTAACTTTCAATTTTTATTTCTTACAAAAGTTTTTATTTGCGAACTTTTCAATGTCTAATTTTTAAAATAAATAATGTAATGGCGTGTGTGCCCGTTACAATATATTGTATTTATTCCACAATATATCTAATATACAAATCAAGATATATATCAAAATGCAGTAAAATTTACATAAATTATATTATTTTTAGAACTACTTTCAACTATACATTTTGTAGTCTTTATCAACTATATAACATTGAATAATCAAAATTAGACAACCTTTAACAATACCCATAGTTCAATTCAGATTTCCTGTAATTCGGTTATCTTAATATTTGATGACTGGTGATTCATTAACATTTGATTATTTCTTGAAATCAAAATAGCCTCTTTTATTTTATGTTTATTGTGACAACGTTCAATTCGAATAATTTTTATATTTTTATAATAAAATTTATTGACAAGATTTATTATGATCAAATATAACAGATGATGAAGGTTTATTTACATCTATTCCTGATTGTTTCTCTTTTTGAATTCTATTATATACAAGCATATGCTCTTTTATTCTCTTCTCAAATGCACACTTAGATTCACTGATATATTGTAAGTCACATTCACTTATCAATTTATATATAATAGAATTTTGATTAAACTTTGAATTTTGAATTTTAGAGTTTATTTGTTTAGAAAAAAAGCAATATGACACAAACCATTATAAATTTTCCTAATAAACTTGACCTGCTGGATGTTTAATCAAAATTCTGTTATATATAAATTGATGTGTGGATGTGGCTTGCAATATATCGGTGAATCTAAGTGTACATTTGAGAAGAGAATAAAAGAGCATATGCTTTTTTATAACTGAATTCAAAAAGAAAAACAATCAGGAATAGATGTAAATAAACCTTCATCATCTGTTATATTTGATCATAATAAATCTTGTCATTATGGATTTAAATTTGATTATAAAAATATGACAATTATTCAAATTGAATATTGTAACAATAAACCTAAAATAAAAGAGGCTATGTTGATTTCAAGAAATCATCAAATGTTAATGAATCACCAGTCATCAAATGTTAGGGTAACAGAATTGTGGGAAATCTGAATTGAACTATGGGTATTATTAATATTAAAGATTGTCTCGTTTTGATTATTCAATGTTATATAGTTGATAAAAACTGCAAAATGTAGTCAAAAGTACTTCTAAAAATAATATAATTTATGTAAATTTTACAGTATTTTGATATACATGTATATATTGATTTGTATATTATATATATATATATGTTAGTATTATTATTAATAGTATATATATCTGTATAGTGTTTATCGATACAAACAATCGTACAATTTAAGTTAAGTAGATAGTTAATTTAAATGTTTAAAATGTAAGAGAGTTATATTATTCTAAATTGAAATTTATATTTTGTAGCTTAATAATTATGATTTTAATTTAAAAATATATCTCCTTATTCATTGATTAAATAATATTTTAATTTGCGAAGCACAGATAGTTGAAAATTGAAATAAATTGAGATACTGCCAAATCTCTCAGCACTCGTTACAATACTTATCAGACAGCCAATCAGATGTCAATGATAGCTGTCCAAACAACAACTAAACCTAAACACACAACAAAGATTTTATGAGAAAAGGGCAGGCACCATTTTCTCTACTTTTCTTTTTATATATCTAAGCCAGTCATAAGTATTTAGGTTTGAAAGCTTGAAGCTATAAATATCTTCACAAATAACTCACTGAATCTAAATCATAAATGCACAATGTGAAATTAAAATATTATTTACATACTTTACTGCTTGTTATGCATTCTAGAAATTATTTTGTTGTGCATTTATGATTTAGACTCAGTGAGTTATTTGTGAAGATATTTAAAGCTTCAAGCTTTCAGACCTAAATACTTATAACTGGCTTAGATATATAGAAATAAAAGTAGAGAAAAGGGTGACCGCCCTATGAATGAATGGTTAGATTCATCTTTAGCATATTTTTAATTCAATTAACTATATATATATAAAAGTTAATTATGTCATGAATTCACTTACATTTTGAATAATGAATATATATTACATGTTTGTGTTAAATAACTGTACATTTTTAGCCTTAGCATTTGATAGGTAAAGTTCTATGTACAATCACCTATTTAATTTAAAAGAATTAATGTCAATTGAGAACTTATTACATAAGGCATAATCGAATCATATGTATGTATTTTAAATTTTTATGATGTTAGCCACATATGTATGTGTGTGATTATAGGTGATTTGAACCCAGACTTCGAAGCTTTCGTCAATCATCCACTCCATCTTACATAACTGATATATATGACCACATACATGTAAAAAAGATAAGTGATCTACAATGTATGTATTTCATCCTGAACCAGCACTCATAAATTGGTCTAGATCATTATCTCCCACACACATATATAATCCCTACATGATTTACAATAAGATAGCAAATCCTCAAACATTATTGGACAAACTTCAATGTTCTCCACTCTGCAACTATTCCACCATCCATATGGTTGAAAATCTGATGATGGCATGTTCAAAGTACCTTTAATTACATTTAACTTAAAATATATATACTACATATGTATTTACATACACACACACACATATATATATATATAATTTAATTTTGTCCATTTTAATAAATTTGGAATTAATTTAAAATAAATAAACTAGCTTGGTTGTTGTTCAATTTTACAATGCAAATTTATTGATTAATAGTATTTGGATAAGATACTATTCATGAATTGACTACACCACATAATTCATTAACATATATGTGTAGTAGAGATGGTAATCTGGACCAACTGATGACTGCTGGTTTAGCATGAAATACATATATTGGTGATTATTATAATCTTTTCAACATATACGAGTTCAAGTGTATCAGTGTTATGAGATAGTGTAGAGAGTGGTGGGTCATTTGAAAGTCTGTGCTCATATACCCTATATATTACATATATAGACACAGGTATATAATAAGCCAATGTGTTTCAGTTATTACATAGTAGACATGTCTGCCCATCCCTTGTATATGTATTAAATGGATTATGTCCTGTACATGAGGGGTCATATTGACCTTAGGTCAACATGGGTGTGACAAGAATCTTGACCTCAGGGTGGCCTTTGAGCATTCCATCATCAAATTTTCAATTGGATGAACGGTTGAATATTTGGAGTGTGGAGTAGATTGAAGCCTGTCCATTAAAGTGTGAGGTTTGGCTATCTTAATATATATCTGAGTACTTATAACACATATGTGTAGAGATGGTAATCTGGACCAACTGATGATTACTGGTTTAGCATGAAATACATATATTGATGATTATTTATCTTTTCGACATATATGTGTTCGAGTGTATCCATGTTATGAGATAGTGTGGAGAGTGGTGGGTCGTTTGAAAGATTACTATAGATAAAATTCTTGGCTGGGCATTACTAAGTATTCATAGTACACAAAAATTTAAAGATCTTTAAACTATCATATATATATGATTATAAGTTATTAATTTTTATATTTTCAAATATATTTATTTTATTTTTTACTAAGGTTATTGCTTTCAATATCTTAGACATATAGCACTATATGTTTTTCTAGAACAATTTTTTTTTTCAAAATTTTAATTATAAACCATAAAACTTTTTTAAAAAAATGTTATTCCTCAATACTAATATTTAAAAAAATTCACAATTTTGTTCTAAAGTTTTTCAACACAGACTTTTAAGCTCTCTTCAGCCATCAACTCCATTTCATACACCAAGATACACAAAACCACACACATGTGAAAAAGATAAATGATCTCCAATATGTATTTTATGCTGAACTAGCACTCAGAAGTTGGTATAGATTATCAATTCTCACACATATATATCATTAGTGCTCAGTTTATATTAAAAGAGCACATCTTCATACTTTAATGAACAGGCTTTATTCCGCTCCACCTTTCACTAAGTCAAGTAACAATGATATATATATATGGGAAAAGATCTGGGCCAATTGATGAGTGGTAGTTCAGCATGAAATATGTATATTGGAGATCATCTATATTTTTCACATGTGAGCAATCATATATATTGGTTGTATAAGATAGAGTGGGGGCCTAAAGGAAGCTTGAAATTCTGTATTCAAATCATTTATATTACATCTAGATTCCCGGTATATAAAATATACTTGTATTTAAAATATTCTAAAGTTTTTCTAAAATAATTATTATCTGAATTTAAAAAGAAATCATTTAATTAACAATTAAGTATATTATATAAAGCAGTCACATATTTTCTCTTTATCTCGAAATAAAACTTTAAGATTTTTTAAGTGTTATTTATTTATCAATTCTTGAAAAATAAACAACCAACATAAGAGTCAACTATTGACGTTAATAAGTTTCAGAAAAATCTTTTCTTCAACTTTCATCATCTATAACTTTATTTTGAATTAATGATAATCAAAGAAAGTATTTTTCAGTTAAACCAAAACTTATGAGATATATGTAAGTAGTATTTTATATGCTTTAAGACTTTTATACAATGATGAAAAGGTTTATATATTTATAAAAGTATTTTTATAATAATAATGATGATATTAATAATAATAATAGTAAACCTATATGTTAAAATTCAATGGAAATTGATTCAAATAATTCTTGTATAGTTTTATTAATTTCTATAACAAAGTATGACAAAAAATAAAATGAAAAAAATGTAATATATACTCAAATAAGCAATATATAGCACATCCATTTTGATTTAAAATCTGCATTCTTCTATCATAATAATATTACGCGCAGTTATTATATAGTAGAGAACATTAAAAACACTGTTGCTAATTTAAGGTCAGATAATATATTTGAACAAATCTTCAAACATTTACTGAAGAATTATAACAGGAAAAAAAATGGTTTTTGGATAAATAAAGTGATTTTAATATTTATCATTAAGAAAAATCAATAGTAAAAAATAGACTGAAAGTGTAGCCAAACTTATTGTGTACACAGATTACTTGTGCTTAGTAAAAAGTTCTATATCACAATACTGTAAAAAAAATCCCTAACTTCAATTTAATACAAATAATTAAAATTTATTAAGAACCTAATAAAACTTGTAGTTATGTTGGAATATTTCTATTATTTAGTTTAAATGTTAAATGGTTTTACAAAAATTAAACATTATATTTTTTCAAAATTTGAATGATATTTTTTTCCCCAGATTTTTAATGCATTTATTTGGAAATGTAGAAATAAAATTTGAATTTTACTTGTAGTACATATGTTTAACAACTAAACTAGATGGTGGAAATAGTTGAACATATAATTACAATACAAATAATATATTTTGCAGATTTATCCATATATGAGATGGATTATAAATATACTGATGTTTCAGCTTGATCACACCGGCCAACTGGGTGATGAATAGAATATTATAAAGATTGATGTTAAGACATAAGTAAACACTGATTTATAACAGTGTTAAAGTTCCACCAATAGAAATAAATAGGTATGTAAAATTGAAAAAATAATCAGAAAATCTTCAGAGTAATATTTTTTTATTCTTCAAAATAGGAGAAAGTTTGTATATGTTTTTATGTTTGTTGATACATTTTTTTTTAGTATCTCAATAACTTATCTAATCTTACTTTTGTAGACAGGGTCATATCTGAATAGAATCCTGGTATTAGAAAAATCAATATTGTGACCTGAATACATAACATGGAGTAAGAATGCTGATGATGATACAACTGCATTAGCATGTTCATCTCTTCCAGTACTAATGCAGTGATTGCTCATGCCTACATAAGAAGCTTTACAATTGCCACATGAAATTTCATAAACTCCTTAAGCCTCAAAAAGTATCGAATTTTAGACTTTGTTATGATGTTACTAATTTTTTGATAATTAGAATATGCAGTTTTTATATTATAACTTTTTATAATACAGTTAATACTGTCTGTACTTCCTTTTATATAAGGTACACAAATCATAACAGTAGTTTCTTTTTATTTTATTTCTTATTTTGAGTTTGAGTTAAGGCTCAGTAAATATTTTCAAATAAAATCTTAATATGTGACCCATGAAAATCTTTATGTTAACATATAATTATAACAGCAATATATAATTACTTGAAACATTAAAAGAATCATTCTAAACTAGTCAATAAATAAACAAAATTATACAAAATTCACAACTCAACCAGATTTGCAAGAAAATAAACTCTAAAACACTACAAATGGTTTCCCTTCTACAAGAAGACTTCTCAAGTGTAAAACACCACAAAATAACAACATATTTAATGTAAACATTACCCACAATTCCATTTTCCTTCCATCCATCCATAACATTAAAAAAACTTTTAAATAAGTTACTTTTGTGTAGTCCTGATGAACTTATAGTAAGCTGTGCGGATATCTCTCATGCTCACTCTTTTTATATTGATTCATATTTATTCATATTATTCCTTTTATATTAAATTTTATATTTTGTTTATTTGGGGCTGTTGATGAGTTTCATCATCCCAACTCCAAAATTCTCCATACTATTACAATTCTGAAGCAGATAACTTATTTCAAAGTTCTTTTAATATTAGGAGTAGTTGGGAATTGTGGGTAATGTTTAGCTTAAATATGTTATTTTCTACTTCTTTGCACTTGAGAAGTCTGCTTGTAGCAGTGAAATTATTGGTAATGTTTTAGAGTTTATTTTCTTGGCTAGTCTGGTTGAGTTGTGAATTTAATATAATTTTGATTATGATTAGTTGAATATGAAATGCACTGATCATGTAAAATGAATTGATAAAAACCTCACAATATTCAGAGGCATAATTACTTAATAATACTAATTCTATAATTAATTTTTTTGAGCAATATACATTAATTTTTTATTATTTTAATATTGTTACAATATTATGAAAATAAACTTAAGACAAAAAATTCTGCTAGTTATGAATTTTGGAATCCACATGTAACATATTATGACTAATTCAGCTACATAATTTAATATCACATGATCACCATCTCTTATACTGACAAAGGCCACAAGCCAGAAACTAGTCTGGGGATATTGGATGAGTAGGCACTAGATAGGGATTTTATGCACAAGCCTTCTGGCATCCATTGATTACTCTGTTAGCACAGGGTGACACTACTATATGGAGAGAGTTTTGCCTTGTTTAATAATTTAATATGGGGGGGGGGGAGCAGCTCAAAATCTAAAGATTCATGATGCAATTTTTATCAGAGGAATTAGAAAACTTTCACTTTGGTGAATTCCAAGGGACTACTGCCTTGATATTTTTTTGGTCTCCGAGAAATTCTTTTTAATTAATCAGTTCATAAAAGAAATGAGATAATTACACATTTGATTTTTTTATTAAATAATCTTACAAACTCATCATTAAAATTGACAAGAGCATATAAAAACACAGATATATCTATCCCAAATCTCATCGATGTTTCTTCTCTAGCATAAAAGTCTCAGTGTTTACACTTTATGTGCTGTGGTGCACAAGATATATTTTTGCCTGCAATTATAATCCCAGATGTTACTCAAACTCAGTAATAAAAAAATTGGAACAATTGAGAATCAGAAATAAGAAGATTGCACCATCAGATATTTTTACTGCTACCTGGGCAGCCATGATACAAAGATACAGTCAACCAAAAATCCATTGACTGGTCAAAAATATACTGACAAGTAATAAATGTATTTACAATGCATACAGATAAAAATTAGTAATGTATAATGCATGATAATGATTCTTGACAATGTGAAGATCTGCAATAGTGGATGCAACAAGTAGTCACATGTCAAACTGGTAACTTTCAAATTTTTCTCACATTATCCTACACATGTGAAATTTGGACAAATGGTTTAGCATGAAATACGTATATTGGTGATTATTTATCTTTTCAACATATATGTGTTCAAGTGTATCAGTGTTATGAGATAGTGTGAAGAGTGGTGGGTCATGTGAAAGTCTGTGCTCATATACCCTATATATTACATATATAGACACAGGTATATAATAAGCCTGTGTGTTTCAGTTATTTCATAATAGAGATGGCTACCCATCCCTTGTATATGCATTAAATGGATTATGTCCTGTACATGAAGTGTTAGATTGACCTTAGGTCAACATAAGTGTGACAGGGATCTCAGCCTTAGGGTGGCCTTTGAGCATTCCATCATCAGATTTTCAATTGGATGGACGGTTGAAGAGTTGGAGTGTGGAGTAGATTGAAGCCTGTCCATTAAAGTATAAGGTTTGGCTATCTCAATATATATCTGAGCACTTATAGCATATATGTGTAGAGATGGTAATCTGGACCAACTGATGATTGCTGGTTTAGCATGAAATACGTATATTGGTGATTATTTATCTTTTCAACATATATGTGTTCAAGTGTATCAGTGTTATGAGATAGTGTGAAGAGTGGTGGGTCGTGTGAAAGTCTGTGCTCATATACCCCTATATATTACATATATAGACACAGATATATAATAAGCCTATGTGTTTCAGTTATTACAAATGTAACATAATTTTGAATAAAGCCTTTGCAAATAAAAGTCTTACCTATATTTGCATTATTTTTTTAAAAAAAAAAAAAATTCTTTTTTTAATAAATTTCAGAAGCTAAAATGATTAGAAATTACATTTTCACAATGTTCATTGATAGGTTATAAATATTATAAGAAAGTATAATTTTTACTTAATTTACAATCCAAATACATAAAATAACCATTAATGTGAATGTATCCAACATAGTGTCTTAGGGTTTAATTGAACAAAAGGAATATTTAAGAATACTGAATTTTATTGATTAGTGCATTTTAATGCAGAAATATTATGATAAACTGAAATTTTTAATACAAGTTTAAACTTCAGAGAGGCAAATTTCTCCATACAGTAGTGCCACTCAGTGCAAGCCATAGTAATCAATGGATGCAGAAAGGTTTGGGTATAAAATCCCTATCTAGTGCCTACTCATCCAATATCCCCAGATTCAGTTCTAGCTTACTACAAGCTAGAAACTAATCTAGGGATACAAGCTAGAAATTATTCTAGTGATATTGTATGACAGTCACTATATAAGGATTTTATGCACAAACCTTTCTACATCCATTGATTACTATGACTTGCACTCAGTGATGCTACTGTATGGAGAATTTTGCCTCTGTGAAAAACAGCTTTAAAGAATGGTGAACATGTGATGTCAAGTTCAGTTTAATACTTAAACATTACTTAACCTTCTGAGCAAAGCACGGTTCGATTATTTTTTATTAACATGTTCTAAAAAATTATTTACTATTTATTCATCAAAACGTGTAACTTTTGTTATTTAAACTTAAACAAAAAACTCTGCATTGATTATAAAATAAATGAGATTTTAAAGTTAGTTTTTGCACCAGCTGATACAAAAACAAAAAATATCAATAAATGATGGGAGGAGAAAAAATGCAAATAAAAAATTCTAATGTTTATTTTTTGTTGTTGTTGTTTTTAGATAGCAGTAATATATTTCCAAAAAGAAAAAAAATTACATTTAGAAATATTTTATCTGTGAGAAAATTTTAAGTTATCTATAGAAAGACCATTTTGATGAAAATAAGTAACAACTATTGCGACTCTTTTTAAAATAAGACCTGAAACTATTTTCATTTAATTCATGTTTTTTTTTTCCAATTTATAAATATAATGAAAACAAAAAGTTATGATTTAATTGAAATAAAAATATTTTCAGTTATCCAGTAAGTGATTATTTTTTTAAATATATGTAATAATAATAATGATAGTCATAAAAATAATCTAGAAATAATATTAATTGAAAAAAAAAAATTAGTCTTTAAAAAGCCCCTTATAAAAAGATAGCATGACTGTTTCTCTAAAAAATAATAGTAAAAAGTTTTAAATATTAACTAGAAAATGTATAGATAGGCAAAAGCTAAACATTTTTGAAATAGTTGGTATGACAATATATTTTTTGGTTAATATATTAATAAAGAGTGAAACAAAAATTTATGTACAGTAACAATAACACTAAAAATCAAAGCATCATTGATTTTGTAACTGTGATGTAAAATGGCTAAGCAAATAATGGGTAATAAGAGTTTGTAGTTTTGTTTCATTTTACTATATAATTAGGAGTAGTTAAATATCCATATACTGATTGATAATTGGTTAGTTGGCTAAAAAAAATAATAATAATAAAATAATCTAATCATGCTTGCAATTTAGAGAATCCAATTTACATCCAGATTTGAATCTTTTATCATTAGCTAAGTATTCAGAGACTGCTCACTAATAATCTTGCCACTGTATATATAAAAAATAATTTGCTTCTTGTCTTTATTAATCTAAAGACATATGGTATACATTTATTAATAGTGAATTTATAATAAGTAATAATAACTTCATGAGTGAAAAATGGAAGTTATTTTTACATCAATATATATAATTTTATGAATTTTTTAACAGATATAATTGTCTAAATATTTCTAAATATTATTTTAAAGTATAAAATATAAAATGCTCTAAAACGTAGGAACACACAAAGCTGAAGACAAAGAAATCTTAATACAGATTGATACAAACTAAATATCTATATCTAAGTATTTGGCTAAGCGCTTTCAAGGACCAGGGTCTTCATATTCATAGCCAGCTTGTAAATAAATAAATTGATTAAGACAGATGCAAATTTATGCAAATGAGATAGTTACATATTCCATTTCCTGGAGATCTTATAACAAGAGACTTTTCTGTTTATAGAGTTATCTTTAGCGATAAAGTAAGCTGCTTTTATCTTTCTCCTGAGATTGTATCACTCTCTGCAAATAACCACTGGGTCTTTAGGTTGGCAATCATAACCAGCTGAATTGTGGTGCTGTGCGAAAACTGAACTACAAGAAGGGTCTTTTAGTGCTTTATTATAGGACCCAAGAGAAAGATAAAAGAAGCTTACTTTATCACTAAAGATAACAACTCTATAAACAGAAAAGACTCTTGTTATATGATCTCCAGGAAATGAAATACATAACTATCTCATTTGCATAAATTTGCATCACTCTTAATCAATTTATTTATTTACAAGTTGGCTATGAATATGAGGACCCTGACCCTCAAAAGTGCTTCGCTACATATTTAGATACAGATATTTAGTTTGTATCAGTCTGTAAGATTTTTTTGTCTTTAACTTTGTGTGTTAATGCATTTTAGCACATTTTATATTTTATGCTTTGGAATAATTAGCCACAAAGTCTAAACTTTTTGCTCATTTTAATTTTATTTTAGAAAAATAATTAAATGATTATTTGCTCAGAAAGTCAAGTATGTTTATAAATATGTTGGACTATTTTTATAATATAATTTACATGTTAAATATTTTTTGAAAAATTCAAACTTTATTTATATATTTTTTCAAATATATATTAGAAGTAGCATATAAATCAAAGAATAATATCAGAACAGCTTTTTAAATTTATAGTGCACTGCAAACAATGCTAATTTATATAAAACCTAAATATAAAATAATGAAAAACAAGAATTCTATTACAAAATACCATGTGAATATAGAAGGACATATATTTGCAAACTAGCCAATCTGTAAAACAAAATTAAAAAACAATAATTAGAGATCAAAAACATATATCTAAAGTTTCAGTCTATGAATGTAGCAATAAACATATGTTCAATTGGAAAATACAAAATATTGGGCAAAAGAAAAAATAGAAAAAAAATTAAAGAAATAGCTCATATGCCAACTTAAGCATCTATAAAGTGTGGGGGAAAGGTCATTAAATTAAAATAAAAAAAATGGTGGAAAACTTAGAGCATCATTGTAAACTCAATATTCATAAAGATAAAGGTCATTTTGTGATTTGTATGCTAGAATTGTCCCAAAATAAGTAGTATTTCTAAAAGTGACCAGAATATTAATATCACTCAAAATATTGAGTTCTATATTATTAACCTGTATTATTATGAACAATTGAATATATTTGGCAAATAAAACATTTAAAAATAAACTATACAAAAATAATCCCACAAATAATTATAAGTTAAATTTTATCATCAAAAACTATCAGACAAGACATTGGCATTTCTAACATTATTCAAATGACAAAACTAGAAAAAGGATAATATTATGAAGATTTCAAAAATTTTTTGAAAATAGAAGTCAAATAACATTTAATCATGGAAATAGATAATGGAAGCTTTTATACAGAATTGATAAAAAACAACCTAATAAATAAATCAATTGTATATATTTCAATCTATTACAACAAAATGTTACTTCTTCTGTCTTTATTAATATCTTAGGCCAGATTGAAATTGAGTATCCAATTATTATTAAAAGAGGCATTGACAATAGATTGAAGATTTCTGGTGTTGATAATTTGTAAATATATGAAAGTAGCCAACCTTTAAACAATACCAATATCAATAACAGTCAAAATTCTCTATCTGTTGCCAAGATAACTTTTTAATAATAAAAGTGGAAATCCATATTTATCTGGGGACTATTGTGTTTATAAAGACACTAAAGATTGTAACTTGACTATAGAGAGTAAAATTATTAATTCAAAGAAGTTTAAATAAACTTCATTAAAAAGATAAATATAACTTGGTCTCAAAGCAGATTAACAAATAGTCAATTATAACTTTCAAATTTCACTCAAAAGAAAGTGTTATGATATTAAAGTGCTTTAAATTTCCATCTTTCTACAAAAGAACAAGATATATAAAAGGGACAAATATGCCATTTAATGTATCACATCTAATAACTTATTAGAGATTGAAAAAATCTTTGATATCAAACAAGTTCAATGTTTTTTTAGATACAAAAGAAAATGTAAATATACATAAAATCTTTCTAAGTAATAACATAAGTATGATGTGATAAATCTTGCCTTTGAAGACCTAGGAAAAACTAATATTTGGGCTCCAAGTACAAGTATAAAAGCCAATCAAACATTTATAACTCAATATTTTCTATTAGCCAATGCTTATATTGAAATAAATAAATATGTTTAACAGAGAATATTTATTATATTCAATTATTCTGTATTTACATTTTTAAGATGTTATTTAAAGATAAAATTATAATTAACTAATAAAACTATAATTTATTCAAAACAGACATCATAAACAAACACCATGATTTTAGATGCATATAGAAATAGAATCAGTTTGTGACATTTTACTTTGAATTCATGTTATTTTATAAGCAAAATATTTCTTTAAAAAAAATCACAATATAACTTCAACAATTCTCATATATTGGCAGAAATAAGTACAATGTATGTACAAATATGTGGTATTATAATAAATTTTTCATCAGTTTTTTTTATAAATAAATCTTACAATAAATTTCAATATCATATTTGTGTAAATTTAGGGACTCTTGATATGGAACCCAAAGCACCCACCTCTACCAAAACTTCATAAAATTCTACCATTGAAATTTAAATAGGCTTTCAAATTTATTATTTATTTTTCTATTAATTTTAATATTAACTTAACATTTTACTTAATCAGATATACTTAATGGAAGACAAAATAAAAAAAACCCCAATAAGATTAATAAATTCATACATTAATAAAAATATAAATGGATTTTTAATAAAATGATTGAATAATAAATGCCTGCCTGCATGTGTTTAAAGTATGATTAAAATTCCAATGAAAAAAGTAATTTTATTAATTTTTTATTTAAAGTACTACTAATAATTGAAGATTATTGTTCAGAAAGAATGCAATATTTGAGTGTCAAAGTCAAAATTGAAATTCAATTTATAAATTTTTACTTCTTAAATCTTCCTTAGTATCATTGGGCTAAATGGTCCAGGGATATTTAAAATAATAATAGTAGGATATAAATTTATTTTAAACGCATATTATTATATTAAGTAATATTTACTAAGGCTGTAACCTCAAGAATATACATCTGAAAAATGCAAAGATAGGGACCTCTACAGTTCTTAACCACAAGCTTATGCTATGGAAGAAGGGTTCCCTTCTTTTCTTCCATAGCATAAGCTTGTGGTTAAGACCTGTAGAGGTCCCTACCTTTGCATTTTTCAGACGTATATTCTTGAGATTACAGCCTTAGTAAATATTACTTAATAGTAGGGTATATAAAAAAATAAGTAAAAAAGACATGAGTTGGGATGGCTTAATGATTAAGTGAAAGAATGAAGTTAATAGACAAATACTATTTTTTTAGAAATAGAAAAAGATTTAGAAGATTTAATAACAAGGCATTAAATCTATAATGCTAAGTTATTCTGAATGATCAAAAAGAATATCAGAGATGAACAACATAATGAAAAAAAAAGTGTGATGACTTTTGGGGGAAAAAATGTTTCATAATAATTAGACACAAATAGTAATATTTTTACTTAACACAGTATATAAATAGCATCAAAGACTGAAAAAAAACCCAGACACTCTACTTTAACTTTAAAAAAATCATGTAGATATAAATAGATACCTATAAATAAAATAGATTGTGTAATAAAATGAATTTAAATTATGTTTCTTAATAAAATTAAAGACACATGATTAATAAAGAGTATTAAATCAACAAAAATAAATTACAGAATTTTGAAGAAAGATTTGTGAATTTGGAATAAAATTATAAATATAATTGTAAGAAATTCTAAATTGCTATGACTCAATTAAACATAGTGTTTTTTAATCTAATTCATACTTGATAACAAAATAATGAAAAACAAAAATTTGATTAAAATAATTATCATTTTTTTAAGATTAGAGAAATCACTTAATATTAAAGTAACATCCTTCATTTTTTTCAGCTTACTCCAAAAGTATAAATAAAAGTATCATTTTCATTACTCTAGCACCATCTATTGATATGTTAAGTATTAAATAGTTACTAAAAAGTATTACAATTTAAACTGATCCCAAGGATGAGTTACAATTTGAATACTAAGTATTGATATTGGGATTATCTAAGTATTGGTTGGTTTTGAATTATATATATATATTGTACAGGATAGAAAATCCATCCTTACTTTTTGAAGTTCTAGTATGGTTTTAAAAAAGTGTCTTTGATATAGTTTTACTTAAGGATTTGTAAATAAGTTGTTAGTGTTATTGTTAGTAATTGTTTTATTGTTATTTAGTTCAAGTTTATTTATTTTTATGATATGCTTTGTTTTGAGATAAATTGTTGTAATGACAATATATATGTATTATGAATGTGTGTATAAAGAAATAATCGTTAGCAGAGGTATTTAAATTGCTAAATATAATTATAGTGTACCTTTATTTATGTATTTATTTTTAAAAAAATTATAAAAGATATAGTAGTATTATTCTGGTTGTTTAAATATTCATTTGATTTGTAAATTACAACATAAATTTCTCAATGTAATATATATGTATTTTTTTTTATTGACATTATTATTATTTTTTGTTAAAAAAAAATTTAAAACTGCTAAACAATGGTGTTGAAGATTTTTATTAAATCAGCACATGAATATTTACAACAATAGGAAGCTGGCTATGGAACACTGGATATCATCATCATTCTTGCTGGTTCATAAAAAAAGAAGACATTACTTTCTTTCGTCATTTTCAACAAATTTTTCTTATAAACTTCCTTACAAAAAACTATTGGATTAAGGATTAATACTCAAGATGATTTGCTAAGTGCAACTTTATCATTTTGAGGTGTCGGCCTCTCTACTTGCTCATCAAACAACATTGGAAACTTCAGTAAAGCATAAAACCTCAAAAGTAAACCTGCGTTCTTAAATAAGTTTAAAAAAATAGCTATCATAATTATATTGATACATTTTATTATAACTTCCAAATTTCTTAATAATCCAAAAATAATATTCAACTTAATCGCTTATAAAATTGAATATCCAGGAAATGACTGAAATTAATGGTTTTAACAACAAGAAGCAAATCTCTTAGTTTACTTGTAATATGTACATATTTTACATCACTTCAAGCCATTTTAGGACGAATAAAATAAGGAAAGTGCTGGAAATAACTAGCTAATTTAAAATAACTGGACACTAATGCAGATATATGGTAAAGAAAAAAAATTATCTTGTTTTTTTTATTGACTTTTTTTTTTTTTTGCTTTTTATGTAACATTTAATATAAATTTATGAAAGAATATACAACTAAAATCTTTAGAAACTAATTTATCAATTTATTTTCATTGTTAAAATTTTAAGAATGATGAAAGTCGATTTTAGTATATATGTTTGTTTATTTATTTTAAAGACATTTTATACCTTAAACTATGCGTATATGTTGTAATTATAAATATATATAATTTTTTTTTTTTTGCTTTTTATTTGATTCGTGTTTGCATACAGGTGTATTAAATAATAAAAGTCATTTGTCAGTTTAAATTGGAAAGCAATAAATTATATTTTAATTGCATAGGAATTGTATAAATGTACAAATTTATAAACTGTATTTATAAGTAATATCATTGTTTAATGATTATCTTAGTTCTTCAATTATTATCCTATCAATCTGGTTGCATTTATTCATACCTATTAAATCTTATAAGTTAAAATATTTAACATTTCATACTTGTGTGCATTATATATATTAGTGCCAATATTTTATATGCTAATCATTATCTTTATTTATATTTAAGTCAGTTAACTTTTAAATTTATTTGTTGGTGCGAACATTGCTTATTTTTTATTGAAGTTAAAATTATGGTTATAACTTTAGTCCACTATTGTGAAGTTTTTTTACCTTGGTATTGTTAGTTGCAAAATAGCCTTAGTATGTCAGGCCTTATTTATTACAGTTATTATTATTACTGGATAGAGTGGATAAATTCCCCATCTGTATTGTAGTTATCCATGAGTTTATAGTACTTATATTTCCAGTGATTGTAATCACATATTCCTAGGTACCTATTGTTGTTGTTTTCAGTGAGCCTCTCCATATATTTTCCTGATGCACTGAGACAAGAGGTCCAGGCAACTTATTTTCCCTCAAATGTAGGTGTTATTTTGGAAGCCACCATGCTTTTGATATATTTATGCTAGTTGCATTATAGTCCTCTTTGTGGGTTTTTCACTCATGAGATTTAATTAAAACTAAATTTTCCACCATAGTAAATGAGGTTGCTTGTATTGTAGGATGTAATGTCAAGATAAGTTTATTTAAAGGATGTGATTCCTTTAGGATGCACTCAGTTATGTTAGTGCTTTAAAGTATAGGAATGTCTGAGTTTTGTGCTATCATAATTTGTAATCATTCACAAACCAACCAACAATATTTTGTAATTGTAAATGTTGAATTTATAAGCATATGGCCAGTTGGTATAATCCACACTTGTTATGTATATGCTATGATCATCCAGAACTTTTCCAATGTAGATGTAAATCACTTAGTTATATCTAAATGTTTATTTAGATGATTTACATTATGTGGACATTGAATTTATAACTTATGTGTGTGTAATGACTTCTAATAAATGGTTCATTCATTGAATCCATTTAATATTTACTTAATTCAGCCATTTAGTTATTTTATATTTGTAATTGGTATTTATTTAAAAAAATGTATTAAAGAAATACATTTATAACTTAGATTATTAATGCAACAAGATATCTCCAACTTGTTTATTTATTTGTATATTTACTTAACTTCATAACAGCTTATACAGTTCCTATGTGAATATAAATTGCAAATTATAAGTGTTACTGTTAAACCTTATACTTAATTTACATATAGAAAAATTGAGTATTTGCAAAACAAAACTATTATTATGTTTCTCAAATATGTATATATGTATATGTATGCTATTATAAATCTAAAGTCGCAATATTGAAATAAAGCTGTATCATTTATTTTATATAACTGAATGATTTTGAGTTTTATTTGACATTTATTTATTTCTTTTTCTCTATTTTTATTACATAAGTTCTATAAGCTAACAGATATGCAAGTATTAAATTATTTGTAATTTCAATTGAATAAATATATTTTGGATTCAATAAAATTCCTTTTGTTCCGAATTATATTTGGTATATAATTCATTGTAAGTTAAATTAACCATGAGAACTAATTAGTAATGTACTCTAGTCAATGCTCTATATTATTAAGTTTGTCTTATACAGTTAGCCATGGTAATAGTATATTTTAGTATATTCATTTAAAGGTAGTTTATTTTATCTTAATATATGCATCACATGCTATTAAATAGGTATTACACTTCTTATTTGTATTATAATTATATTGAGTTGAATGATGGAAGATATGTTCTTTCTTCTTGCATAGCACATGCATTTTATTATAGTTGACAAGTTACTATGAAACCTGATTAATTTATGGATGCCTCATAGGTATATTTTATTCAAATCTTTTCTTTATTTCTAATATAGTCTATCGATTATAAATGGTGCAATTTATAGATTGAATTTATAAATCAAATAATTTAAGAGATTACATATTTCATTATAAATGTTATGTCATCAGGCGGCTTAGTCAATTAATAATTGTTGATTACATATAAAGTTTCAAATTGTATTTTTCATTATAAATGCTGTTCAATAATTTAGCCACATCATTTTTTTACTTATGGCTTATATGACATGCTACATTGATTATCCACTGTTTATTCATCTTTCTTCATTTATATTGATTTACATATTTTCTATTACAATTGGCCTACCAACATTTTGGGACTTCTTATCTTAATACATTTACGTTCTATTACAATTCTCATCCAATGTTTGGAGCATTATTTCCTTCTCATGTGATTATGTTCCATTACAATATATATATATATATATATATATGATAAACAAAACAAGTTATAAATTTCATAACTTGCTTTTAGCTTGTACACCTGGGTCTCTTTTTACACAGACTTATTTAACATGATTTTGAAGTCACGCGATTCCATGTTTCACCGGAAGTCAAACTCCGATAATGCGCTATTACTTTAAATAATAAATTTTGCGTATATTGAAAGTAATAGCACATTATTGGAATTTGACTTTCATCTTAGTAATTTCAATATTTTCAGTGCTTTATAATAGTAAGATTTTATGCAATAATGAAATTAAAATCATGAATTCCACATTTTATGTATACACACATTAAATTTTACAAGATTATAATGTAAATTTGTTCAAATATTGTGCGTGTTAATTTTGCATTTTAAATCACATTCTGTTTTTACTTTTTAAAAAAGAACGTAATCAATTATTAATCATTTAGTGTCCGCAAGTTTATTTTTAATCAGTAATAGCAGTGAGCACAATTAAAATTAAAAATTAAAAAATTAAAGACAAAATAAGAATTTAATTTTTAGTTGTTAGATTAATTACTAATTACGTTGTCACCAGAAAACCATTAACAACATGAGAATGATGTTGGCGCTAGTTGTATTTTCTCATGTGAAGAATCTGATTTTTTTACGGGTTTGGAAATGAACTTGTTTATCGGCAAATCGCAATAATAATTAAAATGTGTATAAAAAATGTAAATTACTGTAAATTATGCATAAAAATATATTGTTTTGAATAAAATTAAATATTATAGTTAAAAAAAGTTTGTCTTGTATCAATTTTTTTCAAATTTGAAAATTTTTATTAGTCATATTTTATTTCCTTTTTTTTTGCATGAATTTTAAAGTAATTTTATGTTGGTGCTTTGCTTTTATGCGAATTTTGAAAAATCTCAGTCCGTATCCCCCCTTTTTCAAGATAAGTTATGTCTACTTTTGCGTGATTTTGTTTGCGTGTGTTTTCTGAGGAACCTATCTATCGGTAAAACAAGACCCAGGTGTATTTTATGATCATTAAATGGAGCTTTACCAATAGCTCCTAACAAGCTTTGTTTACATAAACACCAAGAGAGAATAGAATTCAATATCTCTTTCATTGTCTCCACCTCCAGACCAGCTGATTTCAAGCTAAAAGCAAGTTACAAAATTTATAACTTGTTTTGTTTATCATAAATGTACCCTTGAAGGTTTTTACAATGATATATATTGCAGAGACTTTTACTGTATTGTCCAAACTGAACTGATTTCAGACCCATATAGCTATCTAGTTTGTTAAGCTTGATTTGAAGACATTACGTGTCTGATAAATTTCATGCTTTCAAACTAATAGAATTGTTTTTAATAAATGCTGATTTTAGAGTTAGTATTTAAATCTAGTTTCTAGTCTTCAAACCCTTCAATGACATGAGCCAAACTAGCTTGAAACCAGCTGATCTGGAGGTGGAGACTATGAAAGAGATATTGAATTCCATCTCTCTCAGCATTTATGTAAACAAAGCTTGTTAGGAGCTATTAGTAAAGCTCCATCTAGTGAATATATATGTATATATTTAGCAGTTTTGTAAATCAACATTTTAGCATAAAGAAAATTTTAAAAATAACACTGCAATTATTAATAATAATGTGCAAGGACATACATATATTACTGAGTGTATACTCAATCCTGCATAACTGAAGCAATAAGAATAAATGAAAATAACTACCGTATTTTTATTTCTAAAATAAAGTAAGTAACAAAATCTCAGAATATCATTATTATTACATATGCTTGGGTGATGTTCTTTTTTTCAATAACTTTTTTCTCTTATAAGAACATAAAAGTGGTTTTATTATAAAAAAAATTTAGAAACTCTGTAATTATTTTGCCATTTTAAAAACAGTTTCAACTTTTAATATATTCTAAAATTTTGTAAAATATTTATCATTATGTTCAGAAAATAACTTATTACACAAAATACAGTGCATCACATTTGAAAAGAATAATCAAGGAAGAATAAAATGTATGTGTTTTCAGCATAAACCAAAAAACTTATCTGTATATATATATTGTGATGAGTGCACATAGTGTGGTCACACATGTACCTACCAAAACATCCACAAATTAGAAATGTTAGGGTTGGAAAGAAAGAATCAAATAAGAAAGAAAAAACGAGCTTGGAAATTAACAAAACCAAGAACTGTTGAAAATTAGCAAAACAAAGAGAAAGAGAGGGAACTAGAGTTAACAAGATCGTTATCTTTTGTTAGTCAAAGTCCGAATTTTGATAAAAGTAAATATTAAATTATAATACTACCAGCATACGGTAGGAAAGTTAAAGCAGTAAAGAAACATAAATAAAACATGTAGTAAAACATGTAGTAAAATATGATTTAGGAAAAGTAAAGTTTAAAAAAAAAAAAAAGGAAAAAGGAAAAACTTCGATAGCGCGGAAAGAAAAACCTAGAAAATTAATATGTTCGAAAAGATAAGAATCTGGGCTTCAAAGTACACATTTGACGATAAACGAAATGCAGGTTTTATGGGGTAGAGTTAAAGCAAGAATTAGATAAACAATAAATGATTATTAAAATTTAAATAAGAAATAAAGAAAAACATGCAGTAAAATTTGTGTAAGTAATCAAAGAAAAATAAGGAAATAAATAAAATGTACGTAGTGCTATAAAATCATATAAAATAAAGTTACATATGGCCGAAGGCATAGCATGGGAGGTGTCAACAACAAGTGGAAACAAAGAATCTAAAGGACAAAGACCATTGAAATGTTTTAATAAAAGAAAAGAAAAAAAAAAAAATTAGGTGGAGAGCTAAGGAGATAAAAAGAGAGATTAGAGCTTGAGACTTCGAGTCGACAAGGTGAAAAATCGTGGCTCCAAGAATCAGCCGATATAGCTAACCAACATGACTTTTACCATCGATATCTCACATAGTATGACCGGCTAAGGCCATCATGATCGCGGTCAATCCGGACTTCTGTACCAATGGTTCTGCAATAATGTAACAGCTACGGTAGTAACGCCTGCCTGTGGACTTCTGTAGTGGTCCGACCTGTGAGGCCTCGTCCTCCATGCCTTATTAACCAAGAAGCTACATCCCGCCAAATATAATCTACGACCATCCCTCCTAAAGAAGTGGATAATCCACATGACGGTCGACAACATGTCAGAATGAACTCAAAGACTAAACCCTAGGTAACTTAAATATTATTTTATATATCGTCAAATGTGCACATAAATTCCATAGACAATGGCCAAATGCCTTTCATGAATGGTAATGACATTCTTTTGATAGACAGCTAGGCTAACGAGTTATAAATGTGACAGCATTTATAATGATTGCAAGTATTTATTTATAAGAATTTCAAGTATGTATTTCCTTATAGCACTATAGAATATAATATGTTTAATTTTTATGTTAATGTTTCTTATATCTTTTATTATAAAATTATTTGTTAGTATTAAAAATATATTAATTTATTTAAATCTGTCTTGTCTCGTTCTTCGCCACTCCACAAAATAGTCTAATACTAGGAGGGTAGAAATATTATTTCATTTTGTTTGCATTCTTTTAGTTATGAAATTAACACGTGAAACGTTGATGGTGCATGGTTTTATCCTGTAAAATTTATAAATTAGCCAAGCACTGTAACTGTAATATCTTACAGCAGCCGGGAGAAAGTTGATCATGAAAAATAATCTGGAGGTTATATCCGTATAGCATACAGATTCGGTCAAGTACGGAAATCGGCTCGTCTGTTTCCGTATTTCTCTCTGCTTGAGGTAGCGGAAGGTGGGCGATTTTGAATAATAAGAATTCCCCATTACATATATAAGTGAAAGGGAAGTTGGAGCTTTTTTGATCGTCCCGTGCCCGTTACATATTTTGGGGGCCAGTCCGGGATCTGAAACTTCTGCCCAATTAAAAATCACGTGTTGAATAGTTATATAATATAATAAATATTTTCTAAAATAAAAATTGGTTAATATATGTGTTTTCAAACATATAAATTTAGCGTTGCAAGTTAAAGTGGTGAAGAGCGAAGGTGAAGGGGATAAGTTTTTTTTTATAATACTCCATACGAGCGTTTCACGTCAAATGTGTACAAAGAGTAGCGAGGGGGAAATTTTTTTAGTATTATGAAAGTTATTGAAATGAATAGTGAAGGATAATCTCAGATAATAATTAGTCAAGTTATAATGAACAAAAAAATCATAATGTCAAATGATTACCGCCATTTAATATAAGTCGTGTTGAAAAAAAAAAAAAAGATATACGTATGATTTTAAGAAAGTGAAAGGAATATAATTTACAAAAAACGTTTTATGTGTAACAAGGGAGATTATCCCAGTGAAGAAATATATGTGTATAATTTTATTCTAAAATGACCGTAAAATAAGGGAAGTTTATAACGAAATATTAGAAATATATATGTCATAAGTACATGCATCTTGAAACACAGTCAAAATGAATTTCTTTAGATATATCGATATAGTAGTGAGTTAAAATTTAAAATATATATATATATAAACGTGCAGCATTGAATTAATTAAAGTGAGTCAGAGGTAGATGAGTAGGGCAAAATGAGGACAATCATCAAGGTGGATGGGCAATTGGGCAAATCTAGGGCAGGCGGACAAGAAAAGGAACCGGAGTACAAATGTTTGGATTGGCTAGCGATCTAAACACTAACTGATAAATCACAAATATTAAATCGTTAATCAAAGTAAAAGGAAAGCAGAGAATCAATAGAAAAAAAAATTTTTCGTCATATAAATATAGCCAGAATAGTTAGTAAAACAATATTAAAAACATAGATTAAGGGTTAAAGAACATCATATTTATGCATACGAGATCCCAAGATAAAATGGACATTCAAGGAAAGGAAGTGAGAGAAGGGCATGAAGATAAAGAGATGAAAGCACCGGGTAAAATAAGTAATAATGATATCATGGATATGTTAAGGCAAATGAAGATTGATCAACAGCAATTCGTGGAAGAATACATGAACAGACAGGAGAGAAGAATAGAAGAATGGATGATCAAGGTCGAAATCGATAGCCAGAAAAGAATGGCTGCATTCAAGGAAGAAGTAAAAAATGAGATCATCCAGCAATCAAAGTCTAATGATACATGGGCTGGATTTCACCCAGAGATGGGGATGGAGGAACAAAGGAGTATAGGGTCGTGTGGATATGCGAAATCTGAAACGGTTGTGGAGAGAGTTAGAGAATTAGGAGAGTGTGATTGGGAAAAGGATATAGGATATCCAGAAAGGGAGATAAGACCGTTAGATGAAGAGATGGATGTAGTTAGTGATAAGAGTCAAAGAGTGATGATGAGCGTGCAGGAGAGTTTAGGTCAAGTGGCAAAAGTAATAGCCAGTTTAAACACAAGAGTGGAAGAATGTGTAAAGAGTACAGCCAATAGCAGCATTGATGCCAATATAGAGGGCCGAGAACCAAGAACTAATGGAGAAGACAGAATCAGAGAATCTGGAAATTACATGGACTATCCGGTGGGCTTCCACTACTTCCTGAAGGTACAAGTATCAATGGTAACCCTGGAGAAAGCCTGATGGAACACTTGAGCAGCCTGGAACGGTACTTCCAATTCAGTAGAGTAAGTGAAGAAGCCAAGATAGCAGTCGCTTGCAGCCATCTGCAGGGCGAGTCTCAAGTCTGGTGGAATTCGCTATTCCAGAAGCCCATTACGTTTGCAGCATACCAGAGAATGTTGAAGAGCAGTTATTGGAGTGAGGAGCTCCAGGAGCATATGTTGCATCAAATAAAACAGCACAAATGGGGACCGGAGGAATCATTCGTAACACTCTTCCGTCGACAGGTGGCTAGATTACGACTAATAACGGCAAACCTGTTATCGGAGATGCAAATACTCCATATAATTAGGTCCGGGTTTCTGAAGGACATTGAACATACTCTCATCAGTACAGAGAGGAAAACGGTGGACCAGGTGGCGGAGATGCTGAGTGCGCTGGACACCACTAGGGACAACCAACAGAATGATGAATCGCCATCGGAACCGCGTGTAAAAGAAGCACCTAGAATAAGAAATGACTGGGATCCTGGGGAAAGATGTAGGCAAGAAGAACAAGGATATTCTAGAGAATGGAACCCGAGGAGGCAAGGAAACGGATGACAGAGAGAGGAGACAGAATATAAGCGTCCATATGACATGACAGTGAGTCATGGACCTCAAGAGCAACATCCGCATCCCAGAGGAGGAAGAGGTGATATCAATAAAGAAAGACAACCACCAGATAAAATGTAAGAGCGGTCCCAAAATAAAAAAAAAAGGGAGGACTAGATGATGACAAATTCAGAAATGGACATGGACCTCGAATCATGGAGAACGGATGGGCATACGGAAACTAACGATATAAAGAAATGACGAGCCAATAGATGGCCAAACAGTATGAGGGACTTTAGGATAAAAAGATAAAGGATAAATGAATTGGCAGGATGGGGTTGTAGATTGAGGTTGAGGGAAAGTAGGCTTTGATATTTGTAGCTTGATCTTATTAGCAGTACTTGGTTTTGCCTTCTTCTTTGTCATGCTTGTGTGTTCTGTGGTGCATCAAGTATTATCATACAGAGAACACAGGGACAGAGATCCCAGTATCACAATGACTCACTGGATTAATATTTCCAGTTAGATATTAAGCACATATATCGTGAGTCAATGGTCCAGAGACCAATCTATGGGAAAAGAACCCCTTTTGGTATGAATATAGAGCTTTCAGAAATACACTGGGCTCATGAATGAGCTGGACGGATAGATGCCAGTCTTCCAAGCCACCTCGATAATAGTGTCCGGAGTTGGCACTTAGAGGTGCCTAATTGCAGAAATGCGATGTATGAACAG
Organism: Epiperipatus broadwayi; assembly: GCA_028023455.1. Classification (NCBI taxonomy): domain Eukaryota; kingdom Metazoa; phylum Onychophora; class Udeonychophora; order Euonychophora; family Peripatidae; genus Epiperipatus; species Epiperipatus broadwayi. The sequence goes on from JAQFVV010000004.1 coordinate 9,140,575, forward strand.
GTTTAATCGGGTCACAGAGATATCCTGTGGATTCGAACCTGTAGATACGAGTAGTGGCAGAAATTAAACGCATGCATGGTAATGTTAGGATTAAATTGGTTTGGCTACACTGCTTGGTTCAGCAAAGAAAGGGATATAATTTACCTGGTCACCTCTCTATAGATTAACCTCATCGCTACATCATAGTAGCAATAATGAAAAAAAAAAAATTCGAACAATAGTTGGGAGCACTTAGCTTTCCAGGCATAAGGTTAAAATTTTTTTTATGCAGAAAAAAATTTTAAAGGGGGGAACGGTGTAATGTGATGAGCGCACATACTGTGGTCACACATGTACCTACCAAAACATCCACAAATTAGAAATGTTAGGGTTGGAAAGAAATAAATAAATAAGAAAGAAAAAATGAGCTTGGAAATTAACAAAACCAAGAACTGTTGAAAATTAGCAAAACAAAGAGAAAGAGAGGGAACTAGAGTTAACAAGATCGTTATCTTTTGCTAGTCAAAGTCCGAATTTTGATAAAAATATTAAATTATAATACTACCAGCATACGGTAGGAAAGTTAAAGCAGTAAAGAAACATAAATAAAACATGTAGTAAAATATGACTTAGGAAAAGTAAAGTTTAAAAAAAAAAAAAAGGAAAAAACTTCGATAGCGCGGAAAGCAAAAACCTAGAAAATTAATATGTTCGAAAAGATAAGAATCTGGGCTTCAAAGTACACATTTGACGATAAACGAAATGCAGGTTTTATGGGGTAGAGTTAAAGCAAGAATTAGATAAACAATAAATGATTATTAAAATTTAAATAAGAAATAAAGAAAAACATGCAGTAAAATTTGTGTAAGTAATCAAAGAAAAATAAGGAAATAAATAAAATGTATGTAGTGCTATAAAATCATATAAAATAAAGTTACATATGGCCGAAGGTATAGCATGGGAGGTGTCAACAACAAGTGGAAAGAAAGAATCTAAAGGACAAAGACCATTGGAATGTTTTAATAAAAAAAAAGAAAAAAAAAAGGAAAAAATTAGGTGGAGAGCTAAGGAGATAAAAAGAGAGATTAGAGCTTGAGACTTCAAGTCGACAAGGTGAAAAATCGTGGCTCCAAGAATCAGCCAATATAGCTAACCAACATGACTTTTACCGTCGATATCTCACATAGTATGACCGGCTAAGGCCATCATGATCGCGGTCAATCCAGACTTCTGTACCAATGGTTCTGCAAAAATGTAACAGCTACGGTAGTAACGCCTGCCTGTGGACTTCTGTAGTGGCCCGACCTGTGAGGCCTTGTCCTCCATGCCTTATTAACCAAGAAGCTACATCCCGCCAAATATAATCTACGACCGTCCCTCCTAAAGAAGTGGATAATCCACGTGACGGTCGACAACACGTCGGAATGAACTCAAAGATTAAATCCTAGGTAACTTAAATATTATTTTATATATCATCAAATGTGCACATAAATTCCATAGACAATGGCCAAATGCCTTTCATGAATGGTAATGACATTCTTTTGATAGACAGCTAGGCTAACGAGTTATAAATGTGACAGCATTTATAATGATTGCAAGTATTTATTTATAAGAATTTCAAGTATGTATTTCCTTATAACACTATAGAATATAATATGTTTAATTTTTATGTTAATGTTTCTTATATATTTTATTATCAAATTATTTGTTAGTATTAAAAATATATTAATTTATTTAAATCTGTCTTGTCTCGTTCTTCGCCACTCCACAAAATAGTCTAATACTAGGAGGGTAGAAATATTATTTCATTTTGTTTGCATTCTTTTAGTTATGAAATTAATAACACGTGAAACGTTGATGGTGCATGGTTTTATCCTGTAAAATTTATAAGTTAGCCAAGCGCTGTAACTGTAATATCTTACAGCAGCCGGGAGAAAGTTGATCGGGAAAAATAATCTGGAGGTTATATCCGTATAGCGTACAGATTCGGTCAAGTATGGAAATCGGCTCGTCTGTTTCCGTATTTCTCTCTGCTTGAGGTAGCGGAAGGTGGGCGATTTTGAATAATAAGAATTCCCCATTACATATATAAGTGAAAGGGAAGTTGGAGCTTTTTCGATCGTCCCGTGCCCGTTACAATATATATAATTATTCATGCATTCAGAAAAAAAATAATGGCTACCAAAAATTATAAAATTTGCAAATTTAAATTGTTTTTGTTTATTTCTTTACATTTTTTTGGATAGTATATAATTAAAATGGGGTAGTAAGATATAGTGTAGTTGGTGGCTTCACTGTTTTTAAAACTAAATCACAAAATCAAATTTTACTTCTAATATTGACAACAGCTATTCAAATTGTATGTTTTTCTTATTTTATGCTCATATTTAGCATCAGTGAGGGAATTGGGTTTTCATACATATGTGTTTAACTTTATTGTCATCAAGCATAATTCTGTAGTCATAAATTACAAATTCCATGAATATTATTAGAATCTCTAGCTCATGGGCCATCATATTGATTTTCATCATAAACTTCAGCAAAAACTGCAACAAAAGAGTTATTACAGGATAATGAGATATTGAGATAACTTCTCAAGACTCAGGAATTGTCAATTGATAGTAACTGATAATTTCTTGGAAACATCATAACTTAAAGTTTATCTCTCTTTACATGGATATGAGTTACTCATTTCTATTCATTATTATAATAACAATCCATGGTAATATTTAATTCAATATATATTTATAGCTCATTATTCAAAACATAAGTAATTATATAATTCTATTTTATTAACTTTCAACCAAATGAATAAATAGAAATATTGGTACACAATTAAATATGGATGTAAATAAATGAAAGTAATTTTTTTAAAAGTGAATTATTATTCTTATTTGCATAAAAACATTTGCAATTTGCAAGATTAAAAAAAAAAGATTTTTAATGCAAAAAAATACCTTCATTTATTAAGAATATACAACTACTTTCTTCACTACCTTTAAGATATGATGAGTAGTTTTATTCATTTCTATTTTTATGCCATTAGATAATAAACAGTAAAAAAATTGTAATATTTTTTTGTAATATAGTATTTTTACTTTTTGTTTAAAATGTTTATAATATTACAGTTGAATTTCATATTACAGACACCAAAAAATGTATTTCCCGAAAATATATTTTGGGGTAAACTGTTTATATATATTGAAGCAGTCAGATCTGAGTTCGATCCTAGCTTCATGACCTCTAGCCATAAGCCCACTTCAAACCCTAGTACTAACCTTAAATTTCCAATGCAATGGGGCTTTATACATTCAATCCATGCTAATTTCCATAAAGAATAACTTATTTCATAAATGTGTATTCAAATAATTAGTTTCAGATTTAAATTGATCAATTTCTATTAATAAATTCATGATAGAATTATTCATGAATTTATATATTATAACTGCGTGGATTGTGCATATATATTTGTAAATATTTAAATATATATAATTGTTTAAAAGTTTCATTGTGTCGGGCATGTTTGATTTTATTTTTAAATAAGTTGTTAAAGTTTAATGATTAAAAGCTACATTCTTTCGATAAGCTTTCAGATTTTCCCTTTTCAAAAACAACAGTTAAAGTTTTATTATTTAGAAAAAAGATAAGGATTTCCTAATTAAAATCATTTTCTGATTTTAAGAATTCATTTTCTAATTAGAAAATGAATTCAAGTTAATGAGTTTGAAAGCCTTATTGAAGGAATATATCTAAAAACAACCAATGTATCTAAAAATATTGATAATGAAAGAAGTGCTAGCCTGAAGGCATCAGAGAGGACAGTATATATAGCTCTGAAAAGTTTGGAAAAAAAAAGCCATCTTTGTTGTAGAGAAGTGCAGTGAATTCTGTGCATTTCAAAATCATAAATTTAAATAGTGTTTCGATCATGGTAAGGGGCTAAACGTCAGGAATCTGGCTATCGGTTCCTGAAGTTCCCCTGAAAATCTTCAATGGAGCTGCTGAATCTTTTCTGGACCAATCATGCTGCTAAAATTATGAAAAGCCACTAAAATGCTGCTCAAGTAATCAACTAAATGCGTGCCTACATTTTTTTTTACCAACTCAGATGTGTAACCTAAGAACCAGCCCCGGAAAAAATGGATAATATGTTTTCATAATGAACCTTAAGCTTTCTGGCCAGTTTCGAACTTTACTTTACACTCCCTTTTAGAGCTCTTTTATTCTTTAATGTAACAATCTTTATAAAACCTTTTATTCATGCTACTGTAAATTTATATCATAGTTCTCTCAATCTCTAGTCTTTAAACTTTCTTATTTCTTGCTTGGCGGTTCATTTATTATATCATATATATATATTTGTGTAATTTATTAATGTTGTTATTTTAATTATATGCCAATAATCTTTCGACTCGATGAGCTCCTTTGTTCTATTTGCCTCACGCAAATAATATAATATTAATTCTAATAATAGTTCCCACCCATTAGAACTAGATTTATAGAGTTCAATCAATCATTGAGTCGAAAGAAATTATTAAATGTGTGTTATTTTTATAATTGGCTAATAATAAATTATTAGCTCCATTTCTAATCTATGCCACCGCTATTTTCTCGTTTCACTAATATTTGTTTATTATTCAAATATAATCTTAAAATGTTTTTTGCAAAGGGCCGATAAAGGAATCAAATAAATATATTCTAATTCAACTTTATTATTTTCTATTAAGATTCAGGAAGGGCACGATGATTGGGGCATAATTAATATGATTTACAAATACTTTAAAATAGTTTTACTTAAAAACTCATTTGACTTTAATTCATTTGATCAAGTCATCATGTTGAGCATTCTATAATTGGGTTTTTGTTCTCAAATGGTGACTAGTAAGTCATCATCTTCAACGTTGCTGACATAGGGCAATCTTCCCTTCCGTTTGGCTGGTCGGTGATAATTTCTATTTTAAATTATCGAGGAAGAAAGCACTTCCTTTCCTGTTCATATTAGTCAAAGGGCAAAAGACTTGTCAGATCAAGCCACCATAGGACTTCGATTATCGACTAGCCATCGTCTTTCAATTTCACTTTATAGCTCATAAATCGTCAGCACCGTTATCTCTCTGTTCCAGTAAAGCCCGCTCAGATGCTCGTAATTCATGATGAAGTGATTTCAAATAAAGTCAAACAAATTCTTAGTTATCTCAAATTAAATAAGTTTCCAATAAAGATTAAAGTTATGCCCTAAAATACGTATCTTGCTCTTCACGAATGGATTTGCGAATGTGAAATAAATATCACATTCTTTCGTATAAAATTAGAGTAATAATTCCCTTTAATAATGAATACCTTTATCTGCCTTTTATTTCTTGTTGGGAGCATAGACATAGAATTCCAATATTGTGTAATACTCATTGGCATGTAATAAGGACCGCCACTCTTATTATGATTATAAACTTTGTTTAAGGACTAGAATTAATTAATATAATCATTATTTAAAATTCAAACAAAACAAATTATTATTATTAAATATTTTCTAAACACACTTGGTTTCTTAGTTCTTAATTCTTTTATTCTTATTTTAATGTTAATACTTGCTGTCTGTGTTGGCAACCCGAACATATACATATGATTCAATTTAAAATTATTTTAGTCAGTTTATTATCAGATATTAATGTCAGTTTAGGGGTCTCTGATCCTCACCAGCAATTGAGCTAGTTTCTTGGCACATAGCACTGTGACATCGATTTATGCTAATCTGAGCTGGTGAGTTGGGTTTGAATTCAGTTTTAGTTCAGCTGAGTTTGCGTTCAGGTGGTGGGTTTTTCGACTGCTACATGGTTATGTTTTTGGCTGCCCAACCATTATGGCTTCGATTTAATAAACCCCACACCCTGTAGACAGTAATTATGATCTTAGTTACTCAGTCAACTGAGATCTTGATAAAGTAAATGTTTTAGTAGAAAGTGATATTTTTGTAGAATGTTATATATATTTGGAGAAAAGTTATGTGAAAATTTAATACATTAAAATGTCATTTTGTAAATTTTTTTTTCTTATACTTAAAAATGTTTTCAAGACTATTTTTTAAATGTTTGTTCAGTAAAAGATTCGTTAGTCAAAATAATTATTTAAAGAAAAGTAATAAGATAGTAACATATATATAAATTAATTATACGTGTACTATATCAGTATATATATTATACGTTTGTTTATACACGTTCATGACAGTAGGAAAAATATCGTTAGAAAAGTAGTAAGAGTCCATAGATCAAAGCAAGGGGTAAAATAAATGAAATATTTTGTCTGTGTCAAAATTAATTATATGTATCTCAGTTTTATAATTAAAAATATCCAATATGATATGATGTTAAAAGTTTTAAATTTCAAAGTATTGCTTGCTAGCACATATATTAAAAGCTCACTCCGTATTCTAGAGTAACCTCAAAGCAGGTGAAGACCTTTTTTTGTACACCAAGCAGCAGATGCAGTTGGCAAAATGCTTAAATGGTTTACACGCTTTTATGCTAGCAAGATTAAAAAGGATATCAACAAATAAGTTTGACATTTTTTTTTCATGTGAAAGCCTCATGCTTAGTAAAAATGAAGTAGTGAACTCCTATATTTAAACTCAGGTCAGGAACGCATCAGTTGTTATTAAATAATAAATACTGATCATCAATAAAATTGTTCTGTCAAAAATTAAGTCAGTCATATGTGGTTTGGGGGTCAATGGGTTATATCACGTGCCCTATTGATCTCATTTTGCTCACTGGTGCCCATATAAATTAATTTGTCAGCAAATTTGATTGTCAGCACAGTAGTGGGTCAATTGTCTAAATAATAAAAAAAACAAATGTGTCCAATACAGAGAATTACTTGTAATACCTGCTAATATATATGTGTAAATATTGGTATACCACTAATCATCTGTATAGTTTTCTTTTTTCAGATATGGGAGAACAGTTGAACAGAGGGAAAGTGAATAATGTTTTTTTTTCCTTATCTTTAATAGTTTTTTCTAAATTAAATACATCTCATTCAAAGAACTCATAGAAAGAGCTAACCAAAGAAAACGTAGGTAAACTAAAACTAAACTAAAAAAGGCAGATTACATAGATTGGGAAAACAATGTGCAGCAGCCAATGAAGATAGGGACAATGGGACCAGTAGTCAGAGACCTAATTAAATGTACCAAAGAAAAAGTTATTAAGTATACAGAGAAAGAGTGCCATAATTACCTATTATTTTCAAGAGGATAACATACATTTGTTTATACAAACCAGAATGGGAAAACCACTGGAAAATTCATTGACCTTTCAATACCCTTTGATTCAAATCATAGATTTTTACGGTGAATGCTGTGAAGATCCTCAGCAACATATAGACAGTTTAGCTGATGCTTTTGCAATAGAAACTCTGGATAATGTTCAACAAATATTAATTGCTCGACACCATTTGAAAGCCGTGGCCAAAGACTGGTGGGGCATGCTAGAGAAGAAGCCGGACACCTTTGAACAATATTGTCACAAGCTGCTAAAAACATTCTGGAGTGAAGAGAGGCAAGAAAGCTTGTTGCGTGACCTTATTAATGATCATTTTTTAGTAAATAAGGGAAATACCTACGACCAGTTTTATTTACAACAGTCAACCAAATTTCGCTCATTGTCCAGTTTTAACTTTCCAGTGTCTTGAATTGTTTGTATGATAGGACACAACATGCCGCGAGAGGTTCGGGAACTTATGATTGGTAGTGAGATTGGTACTATCCATGAAATGATGGACTTCTTAGAAACAGTGGATAAACATTTTTAAATCTGCAGACACAAGTTACAGAAAAGACACTCCAGCCCCAAACATTAATCAAATGACTAATTTAATCTCTGAGAAAGATAATGAGGGACATCAGATAACTCATTTGTGTCCCATTATCAAAATAAATGTAGAGGCGAGCAGAGTATCAGCCTTGATTGATTCGGGCAGTCAAGCATCCATTGCATCTGCAGCATGGATTGGAAACTTGAAAAAGAAATGCGAGATAATGCAACTCCCAACCCGTCCAATCCAAATGACCTTGGCTATGGGAAAAAGGTGTCAAGTGAAAACCATCAAGTATGGTTGGAGGTTGAAATCAACAAAAAGTGAGTAGAGCATACCTTTCTTATTATGACAGGGCTCATATATGATGTAGTATTGGGCTCTGACTTTTTGATTCAAAACCATGGTATTATTGACTACCCTAAAGGTAGATGCTCATTTGAAAATGAAACTGTCAACTTTAAAACGTCACTCCACCAGGAAGGAAACCATGAAAGTTGCCTAATCCAGCCAGTTGATCTTTCAATGATCGACAAAAAGGTTGAAGAATCCATTATTACTGAACTGGATGATACTGAAAAAATGCGGGAAATCCTCAAGAAATACGCCGTAATTTTCTCTCCGATGCCAGGTAAAATTACAGGGTACACTCACCAAATCAGAGTGAAAGAAGAAACTTACATCCAGTCCAAAAAGTACCCGAATCCATTTCAGTATAAAGATGAAGTAGAAGCACAGATAAAACAAATGATTGAATGGAATATTGTCGAGCGCAGCCCTTCTCCATATAACAACCCATTGGTCATCATCAAGAAGAAAAATGGAAACTTGCAGCTATGCTTGGCTGCCCAGAGGTTAAACAGCATCACTATACCCGAAAGAGATGCTCCCCCTCTTATCCAAGAAGTAATTGTACAATTAGCTGGGAAGACAGTATTTTCAACGTTAGATTTAACCACCAGTTACTGGCAATTGAATCTTGATCCAAGGGAGCGGAAATACACTGCATTTCGATATGGTGGATACACGCACATTTTTAAAAGGGTTCCCTTCAGACTTATTAATAGTGGAGCGGGCTTTATGCGCTGTTTGCGGCAGGTCCTTTCTGAAGAAGTGCAAAAACAGATGGTATGCTATGTTGACGACATAGTAATCGTCTCAGAAGATGTGAAGGAACACTTACAACATTTGGAAAGGTTACTGAGTGAATGCAGAATGAAGAATATCACAGTGAACTTAGAAAAAAGCCGTTTTGCTATTGAGGAGATAACCTTCCTTGGTCATGTCATTAACAAACATGGCATCAAGGTACATCCAGACAAAGTTGCAGCCATAGAGAAGTTTCCAACCCTGACTACTTGGAAACAGATTCAATCATTTCTTGGGCTTTGCTATCACAAGTTCTATCCAAACTGTGCCCAGAAATCTAGGAATCTTATAGACCTCATAAAAAACCCAAAAGTGGGAATGGACCCCACTCTATGACCAGGAACTACTGAACATAAAAGAAAACTTTATACAGGTGGTTATGCTGCACTACCCTGACTTTAGCCGAACCTTTTACGTACAAACTGACAGCAGCAAGCAAGGGCTAGGAGCTGTCTTGTTTCAAAAGGGCGATTCTGGTGAACATTGAGTGATATATTTTTGCAGTCATGCTTTAAAGGGTGCAGAAATACATTACACCACCACCGAGCAAGAAACTCTTGCCATAGTATGGGTATGCCAGAAATTCCGGCAATTCCCTCTAGGATCAGAAGATGTCATCATAATTGACCACCGATGTCTAGAATTTCTTAATAAAAGTTTCCTCACCAACGACCGACTCATTAGATGGAGCTTGGTCCTCCAACAATTTCAGTATAAGATCCAATATTTCCCAGGACCAGAGAATGTTGTGGCTGACATTTTAAGTCACCATCCAGTACAAATGAGCATACAGAGCCCAAAAATAAATGATCAATTCTTAAAAATTATGGCCACCACAATATTGAGTCCCGCCAAGGCCAAGCTAAGGAATCTTGCATACTGGAAGGGCCTACAATATTGCCACATTATTCTGGAGTTATCCAAGACCCAGAGTAAGGACCAGAACCTACAAAGCAGATACATTCACTTTTCGGATCAAGGAGGGTATTTTACAGACCAAAACAGGGGACTATAGTGCACCATGGAAAACTATGGTCCCAGATAGACTGAGACCACCCTTACTTAGACATATTCATCAAATCATTGGGCACTACGGACGACGAAAGACAGAAGAGGCAGTGCGTCACCAGTTCTACTGGCCAGGAATGTACAATCAGATTCTCGCCACTATTAGACAATGTGATGTCTGTGCTGCCACTAAATTTCCAAATAAATTGTATGCAGGAGGTATGAAACCAGTGATCGCCACAAGACCAAATAAAATCCTCGCTATAGATCATTATGGGTCTCTTCTCAAATTTATGACCTTTCAATACTTGCTTGTCACGTATGATATTTTTTCGAAGCATGTTCAAATTTACCCAGTTCGAACCACCAATTTATGAAATGCCATCCGGGTCCTTCAGGATAAGCAATTTTCTGAGGTAGGTAAGCCTGAGACCATATTATCAGATCATGGCTCAGTGTTCACCTCAAAAGAGTGGAAGAATTGGATAAAAAACAAAAGGTAAATCATCGTCTGACATCAATTAGAAACCCGCAGTCCAACCCATGTGAAAGAGTTATGAGGGAAATTAGTCAACTCTTTCGTGTGTGCGTACCTGCAGATTATCGGAGGTGGGTGGATAAAGTTCCATATGTAATGGACTGCATTAATAATACAATGAATGAGTCAACGGGTTTCGCACCTACATGTCTTCACTATGGGCAGCCATGTCAGGCCATTTTTTCTTCATTATTACCGAAAGATGAAATTTGTATTAATCCAATAACTGACCAAGATATGGCCAGAAAGCAGCTAGCGCAGATGGCTCAGAGTCAAATAAAAAGAAGTAGGGTGCAACATTACTATTTTAAAGTTGGGGATCAAGTTTGGTTAAGATCACCAAGAACTAATAATGCTCCCAAGAAAGAATTCAAAAAATTCTTCCCATTATACAGTGGGCCATATGAAATAATAAAGGATTGCCATGACAATGCCTTTTTTCTAAAGGGAAAGGGACTCCAGGGGGTTTACAATGCCAGACAGTTAAAACCATATGTGCCACCTGATCCAGGAAAACAATAAGACAAACATTAAATGACAGATATATATACAGATGATTATCAGACCGATTTATTATAAGCTTATTATAAGCTAGATAATATTTAAAAGAAAATGATTGCAGTGAGACATGTATAATTTTGTAGTTTGTACAGATAATATTATTCACACTCATGCTGTTCTCCCAGAGTCTAACAACTAGTCAAGTACACTTATGTGAATGTATCACGCATAAGTAAAGAGATTTTTTTTTCATTGTTTTTTTTTGAAGTGAAAAAAAATGAAGCAGTCAGATCTGAGTTCGATCCTAGCTTCATGACCTCTAGCCATAAGCCCACTTCAAACCCTAGTACTAATGTTAAATTTCCAATGCAATGGGGCTTTATACGTTCAATCCATGCTAATTTCCATAAAGAATAACTTATTTCATAAATGTGTATTCAAATAATTAGTTTCAGATTTAAATTGATCAATTTCTATTAATAAATTTATGATAGAATTATTCATGAATTTATATATTATAACTGTGTGGATTGTGCATATATATTTGTAAATATTTAAATATATATATAATTGTTTAAAAGTTTCATTGCATCGGGAATGTTTGATTTTATTTTTAAATAAGTTGTTAAAGTTTAATGATTAAAAGCTACATTCTTTCGATAAGCTTTCAGATTTTCCCTTTTCAAAAACAACAGTTAAAGTTTTATTAATTAGAAAAAAGATAAGGATTTCCTAATTAAAATCATTTTCTGATTTTAAGAATTCATTTTCTAATTAGAAAATGAATTCAAGTTAATGAGTTTGAAAGCCTTATCAAAGGAATATATCTAAAAACAACCAATGTATCTAAAAACATTGATAATGAAAGAAGCGCTAGCCTGAAGACATCAGAGAGGACAGTATATATAGCTCTGAAAAGTTTGGAAAAAAAAAGCCATCTTTGTTGTAGAGAAGTGCAGTGAATTCTGTGCATTTCAAAATCATAAATTTAAATAGTATTTCGATCATGGTAAGGGGCTAAACATCAGGAATCTGGCTATCGGTTCCTGAAGTCCCCTGAAAATTTTCAATGGAGCTGCTGAATCTTTTCCGGACCAATTATGCTGCTAAAATTATGAAAAGCCACTAAAATGCTGTTCAAGTAATCAACTAAATGCGTGCCTACATTTTTTTTTACCAACTCGGATGTGTAACCTAAGAACCAGCCCCGGAAGAAATGGATAATATGTTTTCATAATGAACCTTAAGCTTTCTGGCCAGTTTCGAACTTTACTTTACACTCCCTTTTAGAGCTCTTTTATTCTTTAATGTAACAATCTTTACAAAACCTTTTATTCATGCTACTGTAAATTTATATCGTATTTCTCTCAACCTCTAGTCTTTAAACTTTCTCTTTTCTTGCTTGGCAGTTCATTTATTATATCATATATACATATATATATATATTTGTGTAATTTATTAATGTTGTTATTTTAATTATATGCCAATAATCTTTCAACTCGATGAGCTCCTTTGTTCTATTTGCCTCACGCAAATAATATAATATTAATTCTAATAGTAGTTCTCGCCCATTAGAACTAGATTTATACAGTTTCTATCAATCATCGAGTCGAAAGAAGTTATTAAATGTGTGTTATTTTTATAATTGGCTAATAATAAATTATTAGCTCCATTTCTAATCTATGCCCCACTATTTTCTCAATTCACTAATATTTGTTTATTATTCAAATATAATATTAAAATGTTTTTTGCAAAGGCCCGATAAAGGAATCAAATAAATATATTCTAATTCAACTTTATTATTTTCTATTAAGATTCAAGAAGGGCACGATGATTGGGGCATAATTAATATAATTTACAAATACTTTAAAATAGTTTTACTTAAAAACTCATTTGACTTTAATCCATTTGATCAAGTCATCACGTTGAGCATTTTATAATTGGGTTTTAGTTCTCAAACGGTGACTAGTAAGTCATCATCTTCAACGTTGCTGACGTAGGGCAATCTTCCCTCCGTTTGGCTGGTCGGTGATAATTTCTGTTATTTTAAATTATCGAGGAAGAAAGCAGTTACTCTCTTGTTCATATTAGTCAAAGGGCATAAGACTTGTCAGATCAAGCCGCCATAGGACTTCGATTATCGACTAGCCATCATCTTTCAATTTCACTTTATAGCTCATAATTCGTCAGCACCGTTACCTCTCTGTTCCAGTAAAGCCCGTTCAGATGCTCGTAATTCGTGATGAAGTGATTTCAAATAAAGTCAAACAAATTCTTAGTTATCTCAAATTAAATAAGTTTCCAATAGAGATTAAAGTTCTGCCCTAAAATACGTATCTTGCTCTTCACGAATGGATTTGCGAATGTGAAATAAATATCACATTCTTTCGTATAAAATTAGAGTAACAATTGCCTTTACTAATGACTACCTTTATCTGCCTTTTATTTCTTGTTGGGAGCATAGACATAGAATTCCAATATTGTGTAATACTCATTGGCATGTAATAAGGACCGCCACTCTTATTATGATTATAAACTTTGTTTAAGGACTAGAATTAATTAATATAATCATTATTTAAAATTCAAACAAAACAAATTATTATTATTAAATATTTTCTAAACACACTTGGTTTCTTAGTTCTTAATTCTTTTATGCTTAATATGTTAATACTCGCTGTCTGTGTTGGCAACCCAAACATATACATATGATTCGATTTAAAATTATTTTAGTCAGTTTATTATCAAATATTAATGTCAGTTTAGGGGTCTCTGATCCTCACCAACTGTTGAGCTAGTTTCTTGGCGCATAGCACTGTGCCGTCGATTCATGCTAATCTGAGCTGGTAAGTTGGGTTTGAATTCAGTTTTGGTTCAGCTGAGTTTGGATCCGACTTGCGTTCAGGTGATGCGTTTTTCGACTGGTACAATAGCAATGACAAAACTATTTTGCCATCTACTTCCAATTATTCATTTGTATAAAAATAATCACTTTTTTAGAAAAATCATTTAGCCCATATAAAATACACAGAGGCAAAAATCTTCATATAGTAGCACCACTTAGTGCAAACCAGAGTATCAATGAATAAATGGTTTGTGCATAAAATCCCTATCTAGTGCCTAATCCAATATTATCAGATTAATTTCTACTTATAATTTTCATCAATGATGCTGATCTGAGTTCAGATCTATATGATTATACAAGTTAATGAGCTTGAATTGAAAACATTATTGTGCTTTCATTTTGGACTCAAAGCTTTATAATTACCTAATGAGATAAAAGGTGGCTGTTGGAGAGCTGCATTGGATCCTAAGATCTGGGTGCAGTGCTCTCAGATCCAAGGCTGGTCACTGATAAAAGCCACAAGATAAAAACTAGACTGGGGTTATTGGATGAGTAGGCATTAGATAGGGATTTTATTCACAAACCTTTTTGCATCCGTGATTACTCTGGCTTGCACTGAGTTGCACTATTGTTTGGAGAATTTCATCTCTGTTAACAGCTTGTATGAATCTAAAGAATGGTGATTATGTGATGTTTAGTGGTTTAACACATATAAAATAACTACCATCACTCTTTTAAGTAAATAATTGTTCAAAGTTACATTACAATTATACATATTTTTTATGAACATATTAAATGTCAATTTGTATGAATTAAATGAAATAAAAATATGAAAAAAGTCTAAATAAATTAAATAATATTATATGATGATTGTTAACATTAATAGACAATGTGTTTTTTTTTTTAAGTGTCATAGCATCAGCCGGGATGCGAACCCGCAACCTGGGCAACTGCCTGCAAGTGCAAGACAGTCGTGCTGACCTCTCGACCAATAGACAATGTTGTTATGATTAATACTTTATTTGCTTTTATTTTTTAAATTTACAATTATATGTATAATAAAATAATTTTTTAAATATATATTTATGTGCATACATGTGTAAATATTAATTAAATTAATTTTTTCATTTATTTTTTTATTCTTTAGATAAATTGCAAGTGCAAGACAGTCGCGCTGACCTCTCGACCAATAGACAATGTTGTTATGATTAATACTTTATTTGCTTTTATTTTTTAAATTTACAATTATATGTATAATAAAATAATTTTTTAAATATATATTTATGTGCATACATGTTTAAATATTAATTAAATTAATTTTTTCATATATTTTTTTATTCTTTAGATAAATTTCAGCTATGATTAACTAGACAAACAACCAATAAAAAAAGGGCATTGCAAACTGAAATCGTAGTTAATAAGCTGTATCCTTACAATTGTAGATTGGATATTATCATGTCAAGAAATACCAAGAACATATTGACTGATATCAAATCATTCTTATTTTTATTACAGTGTCTTTATTTTAAGTCATTAAAGACTACATGTCAATCATAATTCTATACAATAAATTTGGCAGAATGGCTCTTCTATACATAACTAATTTACTTGAACTAGTTAAACTACATTGGTAAAATAGTTTAGCTTTTAATTTATTAAAGACTGCAACATCCCTTTAACATTCAGTTCTCTTTTCAGTCCAGAAGAATTTGAAGATATTCAAATTTTGTCACATTTTTATTATGAACAGCTAAGCCAAATATTACTGGTAACATTGCTTATTTTGCAATATTTTTTATAAGGTTGCATTCAAAATATATTAAAAATATAGTACCCCCCCAAAAAAAAAATTGTAATTAAGATTTTACTCAATTCAAAATAATATTTATCTAAATCATATGTTATTATTAAATTAGTAATAAATTGAAAGGTCGCTAGTCTTTCACATGCGCCTACTTGTTTAACATCTGATTGGCTGTCTGAGAAACAACAGTAGGTGCCTGTGAAAGACTAGCAACCTTTCAAATTATTATCAATTCAAAATACAAACTTCATCATCAAACCTGCATTGCAGACTCATGCCAGCTTACAAAAACTATCTGAAACAACTATTCAAAATATCACAGTTATAAAAATAGAAAAAAAAATATTTATATTCCAGATTAACATCAACTTTTCATTACAACTGATTCAAATTTTCCATCCATAGTAATTGTTTTCTTATATCACCATGTCACAATTGTACCATAGATATAAAAATCCATGGCTAACCTGTTATTTTCAAACAATATCACAAACTTTTTCAAACTAAGAATGAAATATATAAATCATAATTTTATTCAGGACATTTTTTATGTTTCTATGATAATAAAACGATCTTTTATATCAGGATGGCACAATTTTATAATTCTATACATTATTAAAACATTTTATTTGTTTTGAAAATACTATATCAGGATCAAATTTTGTAATTTCTCTAGAGATTATATCAGGACCACATCCAATTCCATTTTAACTTACAAAGACTGGTTTAACTTTTTTCAAGTCAGTTATATTTTTGTCAAATCTGAATGAATTTATAAAATAGAACTTTCATTTAAGATTTTGACAATACTCTCTCATCTGTTTAAAATATCATATAGAAAATGTCATACAATGAATTTTAATAACAAAAATCTGAATTTCATTTTATTATTTGGTCAAACAAGTAAATGCCACTTGATGTTTTTAAATCAAATTAATAATTAATAAAATCTTTATCAGAAAACAAACCAGGATGTTTTATACAGGACTTCAAAATGACTCGTACTAGCTGTTATTTTTTTAGAAAATTATATGATTACATAACAGAAACAACTTAAAATAGAAATGTTTAATATTTAACTACTCTTCAAAATTAGCATGAATAAACATCAAATTTGCTAATAATAAATTTGAGAATAAAATCTATTTATATGTCCACAACTATATTAATGTTGAATCACTAATTCTGATCTATCCAACATTATATTTATATAAACACTAATATAGCACTGCCTGTTTATAAGCTGATGATTGTTTTGAATTTGATTCAACCAAGTTTCTTTATACCAATGTTCTTGTATCAACAAAATATCAATACTAGACAATTCATATGTGGAAAAGATTCAATAACAATAAACTTTTAAATTCTTAAAGTCAATAGCATTATTTTTAATAATACTGAAAATAGGAATCTCCAAAATTTTTAAAATGGTCTTTTATTGGTAATAATGCAATAACAATTTTAACAAGAAATAAATTTCTTGTTTAAACGTTATATATTCAGTGTCGCAGTACATACACTGAAAAAATAGACATTGTTAACAATGAATAATTTAACTACTTGTCTTTTCATCTAAGTATTTCAAGACAACATTTTACTGAATGAAACTATGCCATATCTAATAGCAGATAAACATCTTTCATTTAATTAACTATTCTTCAAAATATATATAAACTTTTGTCCCCTCAGTTAATCTTTTTTTATATGGAAAATGAGTTTCACTTACAGCCTTTTATATTGTTCTTAAATCTTGACAGTTCCTTAAATTTTTTTGCATCACCCACAAATCCCTTAATCAGTTTATGCTAAATAATTTTATATATTTTGTATGCTTGAATTTAGAAAAATGTAAAACACTCAACTTTTACTACTCTAACATACCTTGCCACCATTATAATTATATATCTATATATATTACAACTATTATTAAATGGCAATCTTTCAGGTATTTATATATAGACTTGAAAATTTTGTTTAATATTTCTATATGTTTGTGCAAACTGATAAAATTGATACTCAAACAACGCAGGTCTAACAACAAACCATTGATTGAATTGTTAAAAGTTTGTATTGCGTAAAATCTCCTTCACTCAAATAAAACTATAAACTAATCTTTAAAGCTATATCATAAACTTCTTAATTATTAAACACTTTAGCATAAAATAAGTACACTTAGATATAAACACACAAACAATGATGAAAATTTAGAACAACTTTGTTTTATAATCTTCAACTTCATTCTTTATTCATCAAAAAAATAAAGATGCTGTAAAACTGTAGACGAAGCTAATTAAACTAATGGCAGGTAAATTATGATTATATTTGCTGACATAATTATGAAATAGCTGTAAACAAAGTTCAAATATTTCGATTAAAAATGATATTTAATTATGTAAATTTTATGCAACTTAACCCATTATTTAAATGCTTAATGCAATTTATAGATTTAAAATTTACTTTTTTCATGAAATGTCAAAAAATGAGGGGGGGGGGGAGAAGTTAATGTTGAAAAAAAAAAAAAAAGATTTAAAATTGTATAATTTCACATTTCCTAAATGTCATCTAAGAAAAAAAACACACTCAAAAATGAATAAAATATAGAACGAAATTTGATGAGAGAGTCAAAAGAGAATGTTGAATATATAAAAACAGATTCCGATATTGATAGTTGATCTTAGCTTGTCTTGAGGAAAGAAAAATATATTGTTACATTTGTTACATTACTACTACGTCTTTTTATTATTCATATACACACATACACGTTATATATAATTTTATGAAAAACAGATACTGCCACTATCAATTGTATTGATTTTTTCTTTATATTATTAAGGATTGAAACAGATTATACTATATTGAAGAGAGCGGAAATTAATTGTTGAAAAAAGTTTGTGTGTATTATTAAAGGTGATATATATATATATATTAATTATTGTTATATATTATCAAACATTGGTGGTCGAGAGGTCAGCGACGGCTGCTTTACAAGCAATTGTCCCGGGTTAGCGGCTTCGCTTTCCGGCTGATGCTATGACACATGAGAAAAAAAATTACTGTTATATAATGATATTTTATATTATTTATTTATAAATTATATATATAATTTTAAAGCTAAATAATGTTTACTAGACAAAAGAAAGAGAA
Source organism: Epiperipatus broadwayi (assembly GCA_028023455.1). Lineage (NCBI taxonomy): Eukaryota > Metazoa > Onychophora > Udeonychophora > Euonychophora > Peripatidae > Epiperipatus > Epiperipatus broadwayi. Next base: position 9,159,349 of record JAQFVV010000004.1, read on the forward strand.
TTATTAATCAGTTTTTATAATTCAAATATGTGGCTGAAAAAAACATACAATGATTGTATCTCAAGAGACAAGATATTTAATCAATTTTTTATCACGTAAACATCTTGGATTGAGTTATTACACTTAATTTAACACGTTGGTACACAATCATCATTTGGTATTTTTAATAATTACTTCTATAATAAATAATTAAAATTAAGACTTCAAAGAAATAATATTAAAAAATCTTACTTAAGATTTAAGAAAATTTTGAAAATGAACTAACAATGGAATTTGGAAATTGTCAATTGACCAGATAAGTCATTTTATTTTTGTAACAATAAAGAGATAATTATAAGTTATTTCTATATACATCCCATAACATTTTACTACTCTAAACTCAACTCCTATCCTGCTGCTCAATTATAGCAAAAGTCTATAAAATATCAGTTAAAAGTAATTTTTAAAAATGTTACAATTTTCATCTATTAATGCTAATTATGTTTAATTAAAATGAATTATCTTGCAAATAAATACGAGTAATAAACTATATTTATTTCAAGATTTATATATATTTAAATCTTCTACTTTCACAAATGATTGCTTTTATTAACCTACCTTTTCATAAAATGTATTAACTAGAAGAGTAGTTATACTCTATCGCAATTGAGATTCTGACGAAAATTTTAATTCCTTTTTTAAAACTATTAAATAAGATGAATTGAAAAAAGAAATGATGAATGAAGTATAGTAGAAACTTAATGAAATATTTTAGGAATTTCACAAGTGGAGCCTAAGTTAAAGTCTCTGACATGAATTCAAGAACTGGACTAACATCAAATTTTTTTTTTTCCAAATTACTATATCAATGAGTGAGAAAGTCATGGACATTAAATGAAAAGAATATTTTAATGAAACAAATGCATGATTATATACACATTAGATGCATAAAAATATAATAGAATAGGTGATTGATCTTATTACATTATGTCATTATCAGTTAGAATGAATTGAACCCGCTAATGGGTAGTTACAAATATTATTTTAGCTTAGTTATCTAGAAACCAAGCAACCATTACAATAATTATCTAGTCCTGGATTATTGAGGCAATAATATCAAAACTGTCAGGCACAATTCCAACAAAAGTTATTTGGAGCTCTCATTTGGGATTTTTGTCACTTAGTTACTATTGTTTATCTGAAATTGGAAATTAGGCTTTCCTCCATTATCAAGCGTTTGTACTCTTTTACTACATATGACTTATTTTACAAATTAGTGGAAAATTAATAAATTCATATATATATTGCTTTAAATCCTCTCATATATACTTTAATGCAAATTTTTTTTAATGATTTCTTTTGACAGTTTTGACTGTACTGCAGTCTTCATCAGAGTGTTCTTAATTTTTCCTCTACCTTTTAAATACATTGTACAGGTTTACACCTGCCTTTTAAAATAACTCAAAAAAATTAATATATTAATGAATATTTTATTATTAGCCATTACTTTTATAATAGTTAATAATAAACTGGTTACAATATATGTACACATTTTATATACCATATGTGTATGCGTTTCCATAATTAGCAATTTCGTTACATATAATTTTTTATATATTCCACGTACATGCTTTTGCATAGTTCACAATGTTTTATTTATATAGTGTATTGGTTTATATATGTGTATGAATATCTTTGATTGATTGCCTACCATAAATGCATTATAAAAATATGTGGTTGCTATTCATATCAATTTCACCAGGATGTGATCTAATTGTCATATAACAGACTTCTTTGTAATAAATAAAATAAAATGTCTACCTGTAGATTGAAACTAGTTGTACACTATATTTTTCAAATTGATTTAAAATCTGATAAAGTTAATAGAAATACTGTTAGACTCTTTTAACAGAGTCAATAATTACATGCTCCACAACATTACTAGATATATAAAGATATAAACATTTTAGAAAATATATATATTCTAATAAATTAAGTTAAATTATAATTATTTACTTATAGTTGAATTTTTTTTTTGTTTTAAAAAATGTAAACGAATAGTAATAGAACATAAACAGAGAGATCAAAGTTCTCACAATTCCAGTAGTTACTCTCTTAATACATTGTTTAATTAAAAGTATTCCATTACCTTGTAAAAATAAAATTTATTATTATTAATAATAGTAATAGTAACAAGTCAGATGTCACATGACTTATATATAGCTTGCACTTACAAATATGTAAAATTAAGAGCGTGCTAATAGCTCTAAACAAGCTTTTTTTTTTTTTTTATTTATGATAAATGCTACTACAAGAGAAGGCATTCAAATCATTTTTATTTTAAATGGTCCCCATCCCCAGACCGGTTTCGACCTATGGGTCTCTTCAGTGAGGAGTTGGGACATTAGTTTATAATGATAAAAGGTATTTTACCATATCTTTTTATCATAATAAAAATTATAAAATTAATGATTTGAGTTTTGCAATCACAGGTGAAACTTTTTTTATTTATATTATTATGTATTTAGCTTAGTATTTGTTAATAATATGAAACGTAATAATCATTATATAGTAATAATAATAACTAAATAATCATCAGGTTACTATCATAAAACTAAGATTTTTTTTTAATCAAACAAGTTATTACTATTGCAACAAACTTGAAATAATTTCAAAAGTTTAACTGACAAGTATTTTGACTTATGTAAGATTAATGAAAAGTTTTTATTTAAAAATAATCCATTTAAAACAAAGTAGAAACAGAAAACTCACTATGAATAAAAAAAAATATTTATTTCATCAACATGGTTTTCATTCCTTAATGAAACCTTTTCAAGGGATTTCTTTTTACACAACCATATGCAGTGCAATATGATGTGCTATGGCTTCTCCTTTATTGAAGCCAGGAATCTCTCAGTCACTATACTTGGAGAAATCTGTTGCCACCTTCTTTTCCTTTACATTCCCCCATTTAAAATTTCCCCATATTCTTCACTATTGTGCTCTATCACATTTCCACAACATTATCCTTGTCCACTCTATGGGTTTTATATTCACATCCCTCTTACCTTTTTCCAAACCCAGCATAAAAAACAAAAACATACTTTCTATATAATCACTTTGTTTATATTTATTTTTCCAAAACTTCATTATTTGTACCCTTTCTAGTTATAAGAATTTACATTCAATTAGTAGATGCCTAATATTTTCTATGACTTTCTCCATTTATATGTAAATTCTCTTGTTGCTAAGGATTCTTGTTCAAGCCTTAAACAGTAGATTACTTTCTTTATTATTACCATAAATTAACTCATAACCAATATTCTGTTTACTTCTATATATATATTTCAACTCTTTTTTACTCTCAATACTAGTTCTCTGTCTCTCCAATTCCCTATTTTTTATTAATACATCTATTCTTTGATTCCATTCTCTGTCATTATAACACTTAACAAGCCACCTTTTATACAAGTATACTAACAAAGTCTTTATCCAAATCTACTGCATACCACACTACATTTCTTGTTGCCTGTTATTTATTCATAACTCAATTAAATACTATTTTGGTTATACTTTTAATATCCATCAATTGCAATCTACAGAACATTTTTATTTTGCTTTTTGCATCTCTCCTATAAAACCTTGACCATCCCATTTTTCTTGAATTGCCTCCTTTGCCATCCACATATCTGCATCTTATGCATGTCTTCTTAATTCTCTTTGTACTTTTTCTAAATAATCTAACACTCCTCTATTAACATATAGGGTGTCATTACCATAAGTTAACTTACTATTGCCACTCCCTTCCATACAATTCTTGCTACATCTTATATGAAAACACTGATAATTTCTTTATCAGTCCCTTTCTTTTTTTTACTTTATCATTTTTTCCCCATTCATCCAAGTAATTTCTCTGATTACTTAAGATAATTCTCAAATAGCTATACCTATTCTGCACATTTAACTTTATATTCCCAATGAAAAATTCTTTCTCTTCTCTTTCTGCAGCATTTATCATCATTACTTTTGATTTTTCTTCACTAAATTTGATCTCCAGCTCTTTACCTATCCTTATGCAAATCTTCAGCATAATGTCCATATCTTCCCTACTTTCTGTGCACAAGTATATATCATCAACAAATAAAAGACTTGATACTGTATACACTACCTTCCATCTATTAATAGTATCTTTATTCCTCTTCCTATAGGGCATCCTTGCCTTAGTCCCAAACCATTTTTAATTCTAACTGGTTCTATATTTTCTAATTGATATGTTTAGTAATTATTTTCATACAATCTCTTAATAAGATTTACTAAAGTTCCAATCATTTCCAATTTACTAAACTTACCCATAATCTATTTCTATTTACTTTATCATATGCATTCTCTATATTTATAAAGACCATATATAACTGTCTACTTGCATTTCTACTCATATATATAAGTTGTGTGACTACAAATAAATTATCTCCTATATTCTTATCCATTATAAAACCTCATTGCATTTCTCCCTCTATTATTTTCTTCCATCCATTTTGCCACCCTTCCAGTCACCATATATACAAAAACTTTATATAACATTGATGTTACTACTATCAGTCTATAATTGTTTATCTTTCTATGGTCCTTACTCTTGTATTATTTCAGCTACCTGGAAATTCTATCTTCTGTGCCATCTTAGTGAAATATGATAATAGATTTAATTTTGATATACTTCCCAAATTGATGACCATCTCTGCTGCCCATCCTTCTAAACCCCTTGCCTTTCCACTTTTCAACCTCTTCACTGCCTTGTTCAATTCATTTTCTGTAAAAGTAATATTTACATGATTATGTGTTTTTATGAATTTTATGTTTGTTATCACTGTGTGATTAACATCTAATATCTTTTTTATATCCATTACATACTTATTTAAAACTGTCACTAATTCTTCTCTAGAACTACACTCTTTTTCCTCATCATTTAGCAATACAATTTCTCTCTCCTCTGTGTTCCTTTTTTAAAAATATTTTCAAATTTTTTACTCCCATCTCTTCCACAGTGAATTGTTTCTCTATAATTATGTATTTTAGCCAATTTCATGTTTTAAAAAATAGTTTTCCCATTTAATCTTAGCATCTTTTTCACTTTATTTGATTTTAATAGCATATTTATATTCTCTACATGCTTTTTTTCTCTCTTTTACAATCTTAACTTTTCTAATTATTTTTATTCTTTCTGAATATTCTCAGCACCCATTTGCCACTTTTTTTACTTCACCATGCCAGTTCTTATATTCATTCCCAATAAACTCTTCCATGATTTCTTCTACTTTTACTTTAAATCTTCTGACTTATTTTGATCATTCATTCTCCATCTATGTCTTTCACTAACATTTCTACTTTTATTATTATTTTCCATCATATTATTCAAAATTTCTGTTATAAAGAAATTATGATCATTATTACATACTCTCTCTTCATTATCAAACACTTTAATTTTCCATACTTTAGTCATTCCCTCTTTCTCTTCTAATATATAATATCTTGTGTGAAACATATTATTTCTAGACCATGTGTATTGCCCATCATAAATATTTGATAAATTTCTAATGTTCAAATTCATTTTCTGACAAACAATTTTCAAAAACTATCCATTCTTGTTATTCACATCATTGAGTTCTTCAATATTCCCATTCATATCCCCTTTAACCATTATTTTCTTGCTCTTTTTTGAAACTCTGCATATCCTTAACTAGGCATTCATATATGCTACTGTTCCAATTTATTATCATTTGATTATATCCAGTGGTCATAAACACTATAACCACCATTCATTCTTGTATTTCTAACTTTATCTCAACACATATTTTTGGCATTTTACAGTATTTAAATATTTTTTTGACATAACTCCTATACCATCAAGCTTTTTTCTTTATATCCTGGCATACCAAATCTTCCAATGTAGATTCTTCTTTTTCTCTTAGATGTGTTTTCACTACTGCTAGTACCTTAAGCCCTTCATTTTTAATTACTTTGTTTAATTCCAACCACTTTTCTGGTCTCCTACCACCTTGCATATCTAAATATCCAATTTTAACAATTTAATTCTTTTCTCTTATTCTCTATTACATTTGTAATTAGCTTGTTTATTATTAGTTTCACAAACTCATTTCTTCTTCCCATCTAAATTTATATCTGAATCAGCTATCCTTTCAATGCTTCTTATACCCTGTCCATTCTTAATTTTTTTGGTAATCATCATCATCATTATCAACCATTATCAACCCACTGCAGGATGCAGGTCTCTCCAAGTTTAATCCATCTTCTCTGATCTTTAACTTCTCTTCTCCACAACACCCCTGCACATTTTCTTATTTAATCCATCCATCTCACATGTGGTCTCTTTCTGGGTCTTTTATAATCTCTTTGAATCCAGTTTAAAATTTCAATTGTCCATCTATTATCATCTCTTCTAACAATATGTCCAGCCCAACTCCACTTCAATCTTTTAATTTTTTCAATGAGGTCAGTAACACCTGTTTGTTCTCTTACCCATACATTGCATTTACGATCTCTTCTTGTTACTCCCAACATACATCTCTCCATACTTCTTTGAGTGGTCTGAAGTCTCTGAATTGCTCTTCTATTAAGTATCCAAGTCTCAGATCCATAAGTAAGAACTGGTAAAACACATTTGTTAAAAACCTTCCTTTTCAAACGCTTAGGCATATTTCCTTTTAGTATCAAGTTATTTCTACCAAAAGCACTCCAACCAAGTTTAATTCTATGATTAATTCCCTCCATTATGTTTCCATCTGTATTAATAATTGGACCAAGGTATTTGTAACTGTTAACTTCTTCTAATTCATCATAATCAATCTTTATTTTCATATTTTGAGCAAATCGATTAAACATTACTTTAGTCTTTTTAACATTTATCTTTAGTCCTACTTTCCTACTTTTATCTGATAATTCCTGCAACACTTCCTGCAGATCTGAAGCATTATTTTCAAAAACAACTACATCATCTGCGAAATCTAAATGACTTAAATAATCACCATTTACTTTCACTCCTTTAGTTTCCCATTTTAATCCACAAAATTCTTCATGCAGCACTGCTGTAAAAAGTTTTGGAGATATGGAGTCACCTCATCTTACACCTTTCTCAATGTTGAGTTTCCCAGTGTCATTATGTAATCTAATTGTTGCTGTTGCATTTTTATAAATATTCTTTAAAATATGACATATCCTGGATCTATACCTTGATGATCTAATGCTTTAATCACTGAAGAAATGTTTATAGAATCAAATGCCTTTTCATAATCTACAAATCCTAAGCATAATGGCAACTCATATTCATTTGTCCTTTCTATAACTTCTCTCAATACCTGGATATGATCTACTGTACTGAAACCACTTTTAAATCTGGCTTGTTCTCTTGGTTGGTGGAAATCCAATGTTCTCTGTAGACGAGTAGTAATTATCTTGGTAAAAATTTTATATAAAACTGATATAAGGCTGATAGGTCTGTAATTCCTAATATCTTTTTTATCACCTTTTTTAAATATTAATATTATTACTGCATTCTTCCAATCATCCAGTACATCTTTATCATTTAGACATTTGGTATATAACTTTGCTAAAAAAATTTCTATTTCTTCACCTGCTTCTTTTAATATATCAATTACAATTCCATCATTACCTGGAGCCTTTCCTTTCTTCATACATTTAATTGCATGTCTCACTTCTTCATTTAAAATTCTGGGCAATTTGGAAGATGTAATAGATTTAGGAGGTACTTGTTCTTTATTACTATATAATTCTTGATAAAAATCTTCTACCAATTTCATGATGTCATCTCTCCTAATTCCATCTTTTTTTCTTATTGCAGATATAAATTTCCTACCAATACCAAACTGTTGTTTTACATTCTTAAGACTTTTATTTTCTTTTACAGCTTTCCTCGCTAGTTCACAGTTATACTTTCTTATATCATTTTCAACTCTTTTCCGCACCATTTTACAAAATTCGAGATATTCAATTCTTTTTAATGCATCATTTTTGTATATCTTCATATTCCTTCTTTTCTTCACAAATTCTCTAGTCTCAGTAGAAATTTTATTGGTCAATTGCTGTTTCTTTCTACCAGCTATCTTTGTTGCAGTTTTCAAAAGTGTATCAGTTATTTTCATATTAATTTCATTCAAATCTGAATCATGTTCAAAATCTACTAATACTTGAAACCGATTTGTAAGTTCTAATTTAAATTCATTAGAATGTTTCTGAAGATTAGGAATATCAACTGTAAATATTGTTTTTCTTAATAATTTTTGTCTCTCTAGTTTTACATTAACACGTATCTTACACCTTACTAATCGATGATCACTTCGTGTGTTAAATTTATTAAAAACATTACAATCTTGAAATATGTATTTCCTGTTAATCAAAATATAATCCAATTCTGCTGTACTTTCATTTGGATGCTTCCATGTACATTTCCTTTTAACATTTTTCTCAAAAAAAAAATTCATCATATGAAGTTTTTCTTTTTCTGCAAACTCCACAAGTCTATGTCCTCTCTCATTTCTATTACCATAACCAAAATTACCCACAGCACTGTCATCTTTCATTTTTTTACCAATTCTAGCATTAAAGTCTCCCATAACAATTTTAAAATGGTGTTTACTCTGATCAAAAGCCTTTTGTACATCCATATAAAAATCTTCTACTACTTCATCACTATGAGAACTTGTTGGGGCATAAACCTGAATAACCTGCATTTGGTATCTGCTATTAAGTTGTATAACTAATCTTGCCACTCTGTCTGATGCACCATCAATCTCCACAATATTGTTCTTCCACTTTTTATTTATAATGAATCCTATTCCACTTGTATTTTCAATACTTGTGCCTTTATAATAGAGTATATGTCCACTTTTTAAATCAATTGTCTCTTCACCTTTTCTTCTAACTTCACAAAGTCCAATAATGTCCCATTTAATATAAGAGAATTCTTCTTCTAATTCTTGCAATCTTCCTTCACTTGAAAGTGATCTGCAGTTGTAAGTACCTAAATAAAAAGTCATCATCAAATGGCAGCCTGGGTCCACAATCAGGGGATTCTTAGCACCCTCCGCCTTTGGCCACCAACCGCTGCCTTGGTTGGTGACTTTACAGCCTCCTGGGAATAAGGGCCATGCTTTATTTTTGTTTGTCATAATTGTATATATGTATTGGGATAATATTTATAATTTACACAAACATTCATTCTGCCTTATCAGGCACTGAGAAGAAAGACCATGGTGTTTCTTGATCTTAAACTCAGAGGTAAAAAGCCAATAAACTCACCACACTGGCTAATGCGTGTTGGTGAGCTGCCCATCCATGTTTGTATACTATAAGAATAATCACATAGTAATAACAGCTGCAACGACAAGAACGTATGGAGTGGACATTAGGAATTTGCCCTGCTCGGTTCTTTTAAGGCCTCCAAAAGGAATCAAAGGGTCTCCTTTCAGTTAATAGCAAAACCATACCACCCTTCCTGAACTATGATATTTTTCATAAATCAAACCCCCTAATGCTTCATTTTCTTGTTTTTCTAAATGCAATCAATCTTTACTACATAACTCCCTCTTACTAATAAAAAAAATTTCACACATTCACAAACTAACATTTTTCCTCTTGCCTAATGTTTTCAATCTCTCATTTATAGAACATGCCCTAACATATATGTATTGTGAATCTTCGTAATAATCCAACTACTTCTACTCTTGCTTGAATCTTATTCAAACCATTATTTAATTCTTTGTACTCATATTTTACTTTTTCCAATGGCTCTGACAAATTATTTATCCCTACCATAACATAAACATCTCTATTCTCCTGTTTCTTTATCTTATGTATAACATCCCTAATTCTAACTTCAAAAACTCCTACTCTTATATACCTATTTCTATTTCCCCCTGTAATTACATGTCCACATTATCTAGGTACTGAGTCCCCTACCAAGACTGTTTTATTGTTTAGTTTCCGTACTTCATCCATAACATTCTCTTTCACCTTCTGGACTTTCCTATCTATTTCTTCCTTATTGCTTCTATTCAGTAAATTTTTGATCTGCTCACACTATGTTTAATGCTTTTAATTTTACTTTTACTTCCTTTCTCTTCTTCTAGCTCACTTATTCTTTGCCTAACTATCTCCACTGCACTACTTATTTTGTCATCCATATCTCTTTTAACATCACTAAACATGTACTCCATTCTATTATCTACACTTTCCAGAATTCCTTTTGCCTTTTTCTTTAAATTATCTATACTTAGAAACCATTTTTTCACCTCTTTTATCACATTTATGCAGGATCTACACAACTATACACCTTTCACATTCTTCCTAATCTTATTTAAGCATTTCAAGGGGGAAACCATACCATACACTCTACCAATGCATGCCCAATTACTCTTTGACCATTGTATATACATTGTGGGATAAACCCCTTTAAGGCTGCTATTTTCTGGGTCCATGGCTGATATGAATTTGGATCAATTATACATATTTTTTATTCCTAATATAATATTTAATAATTATTTTACCATTAATTCTTTTTTTAAAAAATATTTAAATATTTTAATCATCTTATTCTTATTCTTCTCTTTTACTTTCTTTGCATATCTTCATATCTTCATATACATATATATATATATCATTTTATTAACTTTTTTCATATACACTTCATTGCAAAGAAATTTTTTTTAAAAAACTTCTTTATTAACTTTACAGTTTCGACTATTCAGCAGTCTTCATCAGAGCTACAGTATTTGAATAATATAAATACATAAAGTGATGGTTATGTATTTATATTATTCAAATACTGTAACTCTTATGAAGACTGCTGGATAGTCAAAACTGTAAGGAAAATAAAGAGTTTTTAAAAAAATTGTTTGCTGCATTGAAGTATATATGACAGAAGTTATTATAAGCAATATATATATATGAATATTTTAATCCTTTCTCTTTTTCTATTGTAAACTTAATATTGAGTTTATTATTGTTCAATTCATTAACTGTATTAACAATACTTCTACTATTACCTAATACAATTATGTCATCAACATATCTATTGTATTCTAGAATTTTCTTATTTTTTATATACTTATCAATTATCTTTTCTTCCATATATAGTCAATCATAATTGATGATAAAATCCTCCTAAAAGAGCAATCCATAACCCAACTCTTTGTTATATTCCAAAATTCTTATATTTAAAATATAAAGCAACACTTACCAATAATAATACTTCTCTGATAACATATAGCAATTCTTCTAAAATTTTATTATTCATTTTTGTTTTATCAATAACTATTTTTATCCTATCTTCCATAGGTATACTTTGTTACATTTTTTCAAATCAAATGATACAATAATTCCATTTCTATTTATTTTTACATGATTTAATTTATCTATAAGTTCTTCTGAATTACTAATACAATGCTTGCCAAAACCTATTGCAATGAGAATTTTTTAATACATTATATCTTATAAATCTTTAAGAATATAATTATTTAAGCCTAATATCACTCTTACTGGCATATCACCCTTATATACATTGATGTTCACAGGCTGTAGGATATAATCATCTCGATTTCTGTTATTAATTGTTTCATCATTTTTCTATAATTTAATAAAATCTTATATTTTGTTTTAATTATATTTCCTGGATCTTTATTTATCTTTTTGTATGCCTACTTTACAATATCTCCTTTTATTTTTTTATCACAATCCATTTCATTTAAAGCAATACCTTGACCTTTTACTCTCACTGTCACTATTAAGTGCTTCTTATTTATCTTCTCCATAATTTGTCTTATAATAGACTTCTCCTTCTATTCTTTTTTACTACATTTATGATTTTTATTAATAATATTATTATTAATTGTAATATACATATTTCTATCTTATGCAGAATTTATTCATTTCCATTACCTCAATAATATATAGCCCAAAACACTTTTAAGTTTTTTTTTAAACATATTGTATACAATGCAGTTTTTTTTAAATTTTCCTCGAACAATTCTTATGATTTATTTAAATTTACTAAAGGGAGGTTAAAGATCTGGATTCAAATTCACTCTAATTACATTTAGATTAAAAATATATGTAATATATACTTGTATTTAAATATTAAATTTACTTTATTTATTAGCCTACCACTAGCTATAATATGGTTAATCTTTCTGATATTATTTTTCATTTCATATATCCCTGAAATTTATTAATAATTCATTTTATTCCACATTTTCTTATTATTTTAAAAGGTAATCAAAATTTTAAAATGAGTAAAATAAGATTTATAATGGGCAATATTTTTTTCTAAATCTATTTTCCTACAAAATATAATATAAATTAAATACATTCTTTTCATCTGGAAATTGTAAAACATTCTCTTATGATTTTTAATCATGCAATTTTTTTTTAAATTTTATTTTTTAATTTCTTTTCTCAGAACATAATTATAATTTCTTTATATCCTACAATGTTGGTTCATAACTTTCCAAATTTGGTACTGTGGTATTAGAGCTGCGACATAAAGAATTATAATCGTTTAATCATTAAATTAATTAAGTTATTAAATCAAAAACATAATTTAAAATCTACATTTAAAAAAAAACAATTTAACAAAAAAAAATACGAAAAGCATTAATGTGAAGAATAGTTAAAATGCGTGTTTAAATCAAATTGAGTCTGTGTTTGCATGTGCATATTCTGCATAATCTATTTTAATACCTTGCACAGGCTTACACCTGCATTTATATATGTAATATATGCGGGATTCGAACTCAGGCTTTCACACGACTTACAACTCTGTGCCATCTTATGTTGCTGACTCACCTAATCACACACATGTTGAAAAGATAAATAATCACCAATATACGTATTTCTTTCTAAACCAGCACTCATCAGTTGATTCAGATTACCCTCTCCACACTTGTATGCAATTAGTACTCAGCTTTACATTAAGATAACCAATCTTCATACTTTAATGAGTGCTGGTTTAGCACGAAATACGTATATTGGTGATTATTTATTTTTCAACATGTGTGTGATCAGGTGAGTCAGCAATATAAGATGGCACTGAGAGTTGTAGGTCATGTGAAAGTCTGAGTTCAAATCCCACATATATTGCATATATAACTGCATGTGTAAGCCTGTACAATATATTAAAATAGATTATGCAGAATATGCATGTGCAAACATACACTCAATTTGATTTAAACACACATTTTAACTATTCTTCACATTAATGCTTTTCATATTTTTTTTGTTAAATTGTTTTTTTTTAAATGTAGATTTTAAAATATGTTTTTGATTTAATAACCTAATTAATTTAATGATTAAACGATTATAATTCTTCATGTCGCAGCTCTAATATCACAGTACCCCAAATTCTTATTAACAAAATGAAACAATTTTTATATAAAGACATTTTCAGTTTTATTTTACATTTTTTATATATTTAGCACTATGATTATTGAGTTAACAATCAATTTATTATTTAATGGATCATTTTTAATACAACATTACATGAACATCATTTATTACACTTACTCAATCTGTTAACATAGAAGCAATTTTCTTCATACAGTATTTCCACTAAGTACAGGCTATAGTAATCAATAAATACTAGAAGATTAGTGGATTAAATACTTATCTAGTGCCTATTCAATATATCCCCCTGACTAGTTTCTAGCTTTTGGTATTCATCAGTAATACTGCATTTAGATCTTTGAATCTAATGCATACCTTCAAAAGCTACCTTTTTAAGCTATCTATAAAGCTATGAGACAAACTGAAAATACAAAAATGTTTTCAATTAAAGCTAATTGCTTGTACAGACATATAGATTTGAACCCAGTGTAGCATCGATAAATTTTAGTGCCTTGGTTTTTAATAACCATAGTCACCAACATTCTTGGGCTGAAGTTGGTGTTAATACACTAGAAGACCCATAATCACCATTTCTTATGTTATCACAATCTGTTAACACAATAGCAACTTTCTCCATATAGTATTATTACCTTATTGAAGCTATACCAATCAATGGATGCTAGAAGGTTAGTGCATTAAAGCACAAGGCTCATCACTGATGAAAGCCATAATTTAGAAACTAGTCTGAGGATATTGGATGAGTAGGCACCAGATAGAATTGGATGCACTAACCTAGCATCCATGGCTTACGTTAAGTGGCAATACTGTATGGAGAAAGTTGCTACTGTATTTACAGATAGTGTAAGCATAAGAAATGGTGAACATGTGATGTTCTACTAGTTTAATATACCAATCCTATCCAAAGGATGATGGTAACTATGATTATTAAAAATCAAAGGCTCTAAAATATAGATACTAAACTGGGTTTTGGTCTTTATGATTAAATAAATGAATTAGTTTGGATTTAAAACATTATTGTGTTTTCGGTTTTGGCTCATAATTTTATTGTTAACATAAAAGGTAAAAGGGTGTCTGCTGAAGAGGTGTATTAGATCCAAAGATCTATATGCATTACTCCTAAATCAAAGGCTCCTCACTGATAAAAAGATAATCTAGAAATGTGTCTAGAGATATTATATGGATAGACATTAAATATGGAAAATTTTTATGGATAGACATTAAATATGGAAAAATTTTCTATAGTGTGGTAACAAACGATGTAAGCATTATAAATGGTGATCATGTGGTGTTCTAATGGTTTAATTCCAATCCTAAATAAAAAATGTTGGGGACTATGATTATTAAAAAAAAGAAAGATACCAAAATATATAGATGCTGGACTGGGGTCAGATCTATATAATTATATGAGTAAATTAGCATAAAATGAAATCATTATTGCATTTTCAGTTTGGTCTCATAACCTTGTAGTTAAAAGATAAAAGCTGGTTGCTGAAAGGATGCATAAAGATAAAAGTTGGTTGCTGGAAGGATGCATTAGACCTAAAGATCTAGGTGCAGTACTCTTAGATACAGAGCTCATCACTGGTGAAAGCCATAAGCTAGAAATTAATTGAGTAATACTGCAAGAGTGGATACTAGAAAGGAATTTGGTGCACCACTATTCTAGCATAGTTTGCACTAGATTGCAATACTGTGTGAAGAAAGTTTCTACTGTGTTAATATTTTTGATAAAATAATCTTTTGTTCTTAGACATGAAACCATGTCTAGACTATTATTCCTAATTCTATTTCAGGAAAACAAAAGATACATTCTTTAATATTTTTTACAACCCATCCAGCATATTATACAGAATTGTACAAACAATATTTAGATACTTTCATATCTAGTTTGCTAATAGAATTTAAGATTTTTATATATGTACCATGTATTCTTATATTTTCATTTCAAGGGTTTTAGGCAGGCAATCCTATTTCATTATGCGCTTATCAATGAAAATATGAATGTCCACTGATGTAGTTTTCTAAATTGTTTTCTCTGTCCACCTCAACTATAGTTTCAAATTCATTTTTACGATAAAAATACAAGGGTGTTTTATTTTTGCTTATCTCTAACAAGGCAGCACTGTAAATTTAGGATTAAAGTTTTAAAATTGCCTTTAAAATCAAGCAATTTAAACTTATTTTTGACTTCAGTTTTTGTAAATAAAGATACAATTTAGTTTATAAAATATTTCAAGCCTTGGTGGTCGAGAGGTTAGCGACAGCTGCTTTACAAGCAGTTGTCCCGGGTTAGCGGGTTCGCTTTCCGGCTGATGCAATGACACATGGGAAAAAATACGTGAAATGCCCCATAGCTATATTACTCCAGTCACACTGTGGCTGGAATAATACAGCTATGGAGCATTTCAAATATTTTATATTGAGTTCAGATAATGTTATGCATTGTTTCTCTTTCTTAAATTTAGTTTATCTTTTTTTTTTTTTTTATAAATATTAAACTGAAAACTAAAGAGATTTATTAAAATAAAATAAATTGATTCCTTGTTTATTACTTTTTGTAATATTGATAAATTACTATGCAACCGGTAACTATATTAATCTTAATATATAAAGTATTTATTATAACTGCACTTTTAAAAATGTTAGTGTAAAAGTAAAATGCAGTGTAAATATTATAAATTGTTTATATACTTTTTTTTTTGTCTTAAAAGTTTTATAGAAATGAGTGTGGTGGGGAGGCATCTGTCTTTAATGGCATGTTGACGTTAACACCTGCAGGTTATAAACTCTTTCTAGTTGAAAATGTCTAAAGTGTCCCTATTAATGATAGCTATAAGATATAGATGAAAATTAGATTGAGTATCTAATAAAATTACACAACAATTACTGAGGCAGAGGATTAGAAAAAATATATCTTTGGAACTACAGGCTAAAAGATGTACGATATTTTTTATAGTTTTTTAAAAACGCAATTACAAACTGAATCATAAAAAAAATTTCTATATATTTAAAACGTTAGTACGTTATACATATAAAACAAAATAAAATGCAATCTGTATACATTATTATAAATAAAATACAAATGTGTTGTCTTGCTACAATGTAATTTTAATTATTATATCCATTTACATTCTCTCCAATAACATGTAATAATCGACATTAGAAGTTTATCATTATTCACAAACCTTTTAAAGTCATTAATTCTAGAAAAAACAAATAAAATATTAATACTTGAATTCGTTAAAACGAATAGCATATGCAAATTCTATACTACTTCAAATTACATGGAAATAAAATGTTATGAAACTTTGCATATTCAAGAAAATATAAATAAATACTGTATATAAACATTGTTAAAGGCCAGGTATAAATAGTGGGGAAATGGGCGTTGGGGGATTGTTGGACGCTTTAATGTTATAATTAAAATATTATTTTTGTAGATTGCTTTGTAAATTTTTTTATTTTTAAAAAAGGATTATAAGTTTCTAAATGTATTCAATTTTATGTATTTATATATTTTATAATTATCATAGTATAATGGAAATAACGTCCACTGGGTGGAGTTTCTATAGCAAAGTTAGTCAAAAGTAATGATGATAAATGCTGGTGAAAGAGAAGAGAAAGAATTGTTATTGGGAATATAAAGTTAAATGTGTTAAATAGGTACAACTATTTGGCAATCGTCTTAAGTAATCAGAGAAATTGCTTGGATGAATGGAGAAAAAATTGATAAATGAAGCAAAGAAAAGAAAGGAACTGATAAAGAAATTAACAGTGTGTTCATAGAATAAACATGATGTAGTAAGAATTGTATGGAAGGGAATGGCAGTAACCGAGTTCATTTATGGTACTGATGTGTTATGCATTAGTAAAGGGAGGTTAGATTACTTAGAAAAAGTACAAAGAGAAGTAGGAAGACATGCATTAGATGCAGATGTATGTATGGCATATGAGGTAATTCAAGGAGAAATGGGATTGTCAAATTTTTATATGAGGAATGCAAAAAGCAAAATTAAAATGTTCTGTAGATTGCAATTTATGGATAGTAAGACAATAGCCAAAGTAGCATTTAATTTAGTTATGAGTAAGGACAGGCAAAAAAGCGGATAAGAACAGAAATTATGGTTTACAGAATATTTGGATAAAGACTTTATGTCAGTATAATTGTACAAAAGGTGACATGATTGTGCTAGGATAATTGTTGAGTGTTATAGTGGGAAAAAATGAGATTATTATATACATTATGTAAACAATATGAAATAATATCAGGGAAAATTGATTACAGTTGTTATCAGAAACACATCATTTCAAATTGTTTATAAATAATTAGGACAATTATTATGCTATAATTCTAGAATCATTTCATTGGTAATATGAATGTATGGGTTACATTAAAGCTAAGTAAATAAACAATTTATATATGGATTTTAAAATAAGATTATTTTTAGAATCTAAAGTTTGAACTATATGATCAGAAAATAATATTAACTATTTCATAAAAGTCAAGAAGAAATGACGTGCATTTGATTATTAGAAAAAATATTGCAAGGATATCATGCTGTGAATTATTAATTGATCTATAGTTGATCTGATGGACACCCATTCAATATTGCTATAATAATGATATTAGAAAATTTCTATTTCCTTTTCCATAGTTTATTAATGGGAAATTTTCCTAAATTCCCCAATACCAGATATGTATTCCTTTGTATATCATATACAATCCAGTTGTACATTTTGTGACACACTCCTATTATATAGGACACTGGTAATCATTGCTATAAATATTTCAACATACCCTTTTTTTTCATTTTTAACCTAAAATATTAAAGATTTTTTATACTAGACCATTTCATCCATAAAGTACAAATTTTAAATTTCTCATCATACAATATTCCACATCAGCTCTGTTGAATTCCACTTTCCTTCTATCTCTTCAATTTTTGTCTCTAGATATTCAAAAGATCTAACACATTTCATTTTATGAAACTCTTGATTTTATATTTGCAGTTATTTATTTTATTAATGGATTAATAATGGTCATTTTTTAAAGTTAGCTTATGCCCTAACCATTTTTTAAGCCAGCTTGTTTTTTTTGTTGACTGAAGATCAAAATTCTTTATAGACAATATGTAATTATCATAGTAAACATATAAATATGTTAAGTCTGAATTATTAAATATGTTTTAAATTTCTTTCAATATCAATATCACTATTTCATACTCTAAAATCATCTGGTATAACCTTATGCATAACTTTGCCATCAATGGTTTTTTACATCCATAATTTTGTAAATTTTTATAATCACATTATTTTCTGAATTAATTTAATTGTATGTCTCAACATCATTGCTGTTTATGTTATTTTATTTTTTATTATTATATAGCTCTTTATACAATTCATGCTGATCTTCATGGCATTTTCTTATTATTGGAATAACTTTTTCATAACAAAATATTGTTATATCTTTGAGTGTGTATTGTTTTTCTTTGGCTTTCCTTCCAAGTTCAAAATTATATTTTCTTGTGTTAATATTAACTTTTTTCCACAACATTTTAAATGTATCATTTTTATTATTGCTGAAGTAATTTTTTTTATATTATGTTGCAGCTTTTATGCTTCTCAGTAGCTTTCCTTGCAACAACAAAAAAATACATTTCTTTCTTTTATCACTAATGTTTTCTACAGCATTTTATATAATTTTTAAATTAATTTTACATTTTTTCTTTCCCACATCCATTATATTATCTCAGTTGAAAATTTACTCTTAAATGATGGTTTTAATTTTTGTTTAGAAGCATAACTGTTTTTAGTTAAGTAAGTTATCTTCTTATTGATATCTTTAAATCTGGAGCATCTTTAAATACTTCTGTATATCAAAAGTGTTTTCTGAAGATTAGGGATATCAATTATTATTTTAAATCTTATAAGCAGTCAAACTATTGTCACATCTTCTATTCCTTAATATTAATACATTCATTGTCCAATTTTACTTTGATTTTTTAAAAAAAAAATTAGGAATATTTTTATGATTCAGAGTCTACAGGTTTATATTACTCTTAATTTTACCTACTTATCTAAATTTATCTACTGCTTATTCATCTTTAAAAACTTTTAAATTTTAGCATTAAAAACTCCCATAATAGATTCATGTACTGTTTGGCCCACTTAAAACAGTCCTTACAAAATATATAATTATATGAAAATATGAAGTATACATTAAAAACTTGTTTGATTTTTTAAGCTCTCAAAAAAATGAGATAAAGAGAAATTCAATTAATAGCAAACTTATTATTTTTCCT
The DNA here is from genome assembly GCA_028023455.1 of Epiperipatus broadwayi. Taxonomy (NCBI): domain Eukaryota; kingdom Metazoa; phylum Onychophora; class Udeonychophora; order Euonychophora; family Peripatidae; genus Epiperipatus; species Epiperipatus broadwayi. The sequence goes on from JAQFVV010000004.1 coordinate 9,179,061, forward strand.
CTGCATCATCTGATGTATGATGAGTTTAATATCGCAAGGTGTGGCCTCATAGACTCCAATAACCATTAAAAAACATCCTTTTGCCTAATTCAAACCCAAGACCCACTATAACAAAATTCTCTACCCACCACAACATTAAAGAGAATGAAAAGCAATTAAAATTTATTACAAAAAAATAGAACTAGTTACAAGCACTGTAGCTGAGAAACAATTAATTGTTTTCTTCAATTAAACCTATAATTTATTTTTATGATAAATTTATTATATTAATTAAAGCATAAAATGTGGTCACCAACACTAACCTTTGTTAAAAACATCTTATCAATTGCTATGTAACTCATATACATTATAACAATATGAATAAAATATGATCGGATAGATTTAGACACAAGTAAGACAATAAAAAATTATTTAAAGGAAAGAAATAACAAATCAATTTTTTATGTTTATTAATATTTTATATCAATCATCCTCATTTTGGTGATTATAAAAATATAAAAATAAATGAGCTCTTCAAAAATCAGATAAAAATATCACTTTGGTTGAACAACCTGCACAAAGTTTGAGTAGAGAAATTGTACTTACAGTTTGAATAGAGAATTTGGTGCCATTAAAGTAAACCATTATAGGAAGTTACACTTTGAATATTGAGTAAAGCTGAATAAAAGACATATGGAGTCAAATCTAGCCAATTAAGGGATTTTAAAGTTAAACTGTTCAAATTTTGCTTTAAATTAATCAACAATTCCTAAGTGTTTTCATCTTTAAGTTAAAGACTAAATTAACTCTAATTTGAGATATCTAACAATAAAGATCTTGCTTTTTAATTCACTCAAGACCTTTTACTAAATATATATAAATAGAAACACATACAACCATGCATTGCTAATTGTGAACTAAAGTCAGAGGAAGAAAGTCGTCACTCATGGAGCTGTAATTGCCAAAACTGAAGCTAATTTGATCTAGCATTTATCAGCTATGCTACAAAATACCAACTCTACTATTGAGAAAAGAAAGAAATTCTACAGCTCAAAGCAGACCATATTAAGAGAGAAATTATAACTGATGTAATGAATGTTCTAGAACACTTGAACCTCATCTTCTAATACATGAAATGGATTAAGGAAGACAATTACAATCTCTTTTTAGAACATTTTTCTTATGAACTCTCAAGTCATTCTTAGGTTCATATCCTTTTTTTTATCCTATGTAAATTGCTTTATTTATCTCTCTCCTTTATTACAGATTGAAGGGGTGTTGTAAATTGTTAATACTTAAGAGAAGGAATAAGCATTACTCACTTTATTGTAAATTTAAAATAAAATATAGGTTCAGACAAGAACTTGTTTGTGAATAGATTTGATCATCACCAGGGTAGATGCAAGATTTTACTTTAATGTATATTAATCACTAACACTTGTACAGTGACACTGTTATTTATGTCTTTGTTTATTATTACTAATCATTTAATTATTTGTTTTTGATGTACCTGATTAATTACCTTTACTGTGAATGTTCTTTCCTGTCTTTATAGTAATCAAATACAATAGAAAGGGGATTCCAAGTCATCAACATATGATTGGTATCAATTGACCTATCAAATTATTGGAGATAATAATAAGTTATGATTTTGATAAAATAAATTAGCAAGCAAATGTAACTTAAATAATCACAAGTTATAAAATAATTTTCTTTTGTGTTAATATTGACATCAAATGAATATTCTTGAAGGGCACAAAGTATAATAATAGTCAAAGAATATTCATCAGTGTTTAAATAAGTTATTTAAATTTGTTATAACTTCATTAATAAATTTATACTCCAGTAAATAAACTTGTTATATATATATATATATATATATATATATATATATATATATATATATATATATTAAAGACTATCATTTGTAATTTTCTATATTCAGTTCTAAACTGTCATATATTCTTACATACTCACATATATCCTCATACACTTACACATATTTGCATATACCCACACATTAAGTGATACTGATATAGCTTGAACTAGATGACTATGCACATTCTTCCCAAGTTCAAAATCTGGGAATAATGAAAATGAAAGCTGGAAAAAAAACAAGGTGAGTATATAGATATAGTTTGATACATGTTTGGGTATTAATACCTCATCTTCCAGGAATGGGATTAAAGTGGTCATGGGTATATATATTTAGAAATTCTAGATAGGCACTCCTAATGACCTAGATAGTCTACTGTCCCATAAGGTCAAGAACCATTCCATTACAATATAGATATTAGAATATCCTTTTTTCATTATGGAATTATAATATTTGCCTAAGTTCAGCATCATCATTTTTAGAAATTACTAATGTCTTATAGTAAATATATCTACCAAGGTTTAATAGTGTTTCTTCTATCCAGGTTTCATTTCATTATGTTAATAAACTAAACTTCCCTATATTATTCATCTTACATGTCATCTCTTAGTAAGTAATTTTAAAATGTATTTGCTTATCTTTTATCGTATCTGTTGTTAACATGTGTAGTATAATTTAATTTCATTAAAAAATATACTTACTGCTTTATGATGTGTTTCACTTTTAAATCTTTCTTAGTAATTTCCAAAATACATCTATCCATACTTCTCTTTTGACATAAAATGTTTGTATCAATTTTCTATTAAATCTCTACATCACAGATTTATAAATATGTAATGATAAAACACATTCATTAAAATCTTTCATTGCATTTCCTTTTAATATTAAATTACTTCAAACAAAAGTATTTCACTAAAGTTTCATTCTATAATTAATTTTATTCATTATGTTTACCATTTTTATAAACAACCTGACCAAAATATTTACAATTTGTTATTCCATCTGATTCATTTGTTGTCTATCTTAATTTTCTTCTATTTCAAATATACATTGAGCATTACTTTAAAATGAGTAGCCTTTAGCTTTATTTGTACTTTTTTTTTTCATTTCATAGGTCTTGTAATGTTTCCTGAATCATCTTCAAAATTGAGTGACTTAAGTAATCTCCCTTTATTTTTATTCACTTAGCTTTCCATTTTAATCCACAAAGTATTTTCTGTAAATTAGTTATAGAAAAATTTGGTGACAAAAACTTACCCCATCATAAACTCTTCTTGATGTTTTTCTTAAGTTTAATCACCACTGCTATAATTTGATTAATATTTTTCAAAATTAAATAGTTTCTTAGGATTACATCTTCATGATCCAAAACTTTAATAATGCAGAAATTCTTCTGGAATTGAATGTTTTGATATTCATTGATCTCTTTTTTACCAGTACACCTGGGTCTCATTTTATGCGGTAGATAGGTTTCTCAGAAAATGTGCACAACAGAAATCACACAAAAATAGACTTAACTTACCTTGAAAAATGGGGGATAGGGGTTAAAATTTTTAGAAATTGCATAAAAGCAAAGCAACAAAGAAAAATTACTTTTAAAATCGCATTAAAAAAATAAGGAAATAAAATAAAAATTTCAAATATTTGAAAAAAATTAATACTAGACAAACTTTTTTTACCTTTTTTATTAACTACAGTATTTAATTTTACATTTTTTCATACATATTTTAATCATTAACCGCTATTTGGGTATTTGACAATATGTGTTCATTTGTGACTGTTAAGAAATCAGATTTGTCATGTGACATACAACTAGCACCACTTTCAGTCTTGAGCTGTGTTAATGGCTTTTTATTTTTATATTAAAAAAATGAGATCGTAATCAACACAAAAAGTTTATGCATTATCATTAGAAAGATTATTTTCAGTTTATAAGATCAATAAAATCTTCATTATTATTTATTTTAAAAATGTAAAAAAATATTTATTTCTGTTATAATTAACAAAATATGTTTTAAAAGTTTAAACTATTTATTGCGATATTTTTATATGTAAGTATAAATCTATTATTACTGTATTATTATTTACTCATTAGTATAAATAGGTTATTTACATAGAAGCTAAGTTCTAAATACAGCTTCAGGCCATATTCACGTTAGCTGCTAATATAACGTTATATTTTTGAAAAAAAAAAAAAAGTATTTCAAGTCAAAATAAGTTATTAAAAAAAAAGTTATTAATAATTTAAATTTCTTGATATCTAATAAATATAGTGAAATATGAAAGATATTAAGAAGAAACATGAATCACATAACTTCAAAATTGCATTAAAATAATCTGCATAAAATGAGACCCAGGTGTATTTGGATATAATATATTGTGTTATAAATATTTTTAAATCCAGTTTTTCTTTGTTGAGTACAAAGTTCTCTATAATGAAGATCTTATATAGAACTGTGAAAAGTCTAATAGCTATGTAATTTTTAATTTCATTTTTTTTTTATCTTACTTAAATACTAATCTCATGACTGTATTTTTTCTTTAAATATCTGTTATATACATTTGCCATAAACTTCTCTACTTTGTACATTAAAATATTTTTCCTAATTCCATGATTTCCTAGAGCCTGTTTGTCATTTAAAAATAGATTGAATTTAAAAATTGATTCAATTGAGAGCATTTTTGTTTTTTACTTCTCTATTACAATATTTTTTTTTTTTGAAAAAAATTTCAGTTCATTACATTGCATTATTTCACTTTAAAGTTTCATCTTTTCTTTTTGTTGCTAAAACAGATTTTTCTCCTCCACACAAGATATTTCTTTATAGTTCTGAGATTTTTTGTCCTTCTAAGTAACTTTAACTTTCATTATTATCATCATGAACTGTTATCAATCCACTGCAGGATGAAGGTCTCTCCAAGTTCCATCTATCTTCTGCAATCTTTAGCTTCTCTCCTCCACATCACCCCTGCACATGTTCTTATTTTATCCATCCATCTCACATGTGGTATCTCTCTGGGTCTTTTACAATCTCTTGGAATCCAGTTTAAGACTTTAATTGTCTATATATTACCATCTCTTCTAGCAATATGTCCATCCCAACTCCATTTCAGTCTTTTAATTTTTTCAAAGAGGTCAGTAACATCTGTTTGTTCTTTTACCCATATATTGCATTTTCAATCTCTTCTTGTTACTCCCAACATGCATTTCTCCATACTTCTTTGAGTGGTCTGAAGTTTTTATATTGCTTTTCTATTAAGTGTCCAAGTCTCAAATTCAAAAGTAAGATTTGATAGCTCACATTTATTAAAAACTTTCCTTTTCAAACACATAGGAATATTTCCTTTTGGTATCAAGTTATTTCTACCAAAAGCACTCCAACTAAGTTTATTTCTATGATTAATTTCATCTATTAGGCATCTATTGTCTTAATAATCTGACCAAAGTATTTGTAGCTGTTAACTTCTTCTAATTCATCATAATCAATCTTTATTTTCATATTTTGAGAAAATCCATTAAACCTTTAACATTTATCTGTAATACTACTTTCCTACTTTCATCTGGTAACTCCTGCAATATTTCCTGAAGCTCTAAAGCATTATTTGCAAAAACAACTACATAATCTGCAAAATCTAAATGACTTAAATAATCTCCATTTACTTTCACTCCTTTAGCTTCCCATTTTAATCCATAAAATACTTCTTGCAGCACTGTTGTAAAAAGTTTTGGATTTACCACTTAATAGTTGTAATTTCTTTATGCCATCATTATTTGGAATCATTTGAAAGAAATTCCAGATATTCAGTTTTATTATGTCTCATTTTTAAATATATTGTCTTGTCTAAGTTAAAAATAAATTAATGAAATTATACTCCAATTGTTATGTAACTTCATTTGGATGGTTTACTTTGGATTTTTCTTAAAAAAGAAATTCATCATATAGAGCTCCCCATCTCCCATGACTTTCACAAGTCCCTGTTTTTTATTTCCAGTCTTTTATACACAGGTTTATCTACATCCCTTTTATCTGTCAATCATTTTTTCAATTACACAGAAGGAAAACTCTCGATAAAGTAGTGAAACTCAGTGCAAGCCACAGTAATCAGTAGATGCAAGAAGGTTTGTGAAAAGAATCCCTATCTAATACCTATCTGTCCAATATTCCAGACTAGTTTCTAGCTTATGGCTTTCATCAGTGAGGAGTCTTTGATCTGAGAGCAATTGTAGTATTAAAATCTTTTACAACAATTTTGAAATATTATTTTAAGCAATAAAATTATTTTGTAAATGTTTAAAAAAGTTTTTTTGCTTCAATAAAATGAAATTTTCTTGTCACATTTAGGATTTTAAATCATTCCAGTCTGTCTAATTTGCCATAAATTTACATAATGTTGCTATTCCATCTCTTATTTATGTTGAATTCTATTTCATTTGTGCTTTCATTATTTGTGCCTTCATGGTAAAATATATGCTTACTTTTCAAGAGCTATGTTTATTTTCTAATAATACAAATGCTGATATTCCCCATTTAATATTAAACATTTTTTCCACTTTTTGGAATTTTGCTTTACTTGAATATCTACAATTTTCAGATAGATAATTAGTCATTTATATTTAGGGTCATAATTAGGGCATTCTTATCAGATTTGTTCACAAACTAATACACTGGCTAGTGACATAGTTTTCAGAAAATTTGGATTATAATTTAATTTTGCTTATCATGATTGTAACCTTTACACATGCATTATGTGTTTGTATTCAATAAAGATCTACCATTATCCAATCAAAAATCATTAAGCATCTAAATGAAACTATAGCGATGATTTGGTCTTAAACTCAGAAATGAAAATGCATAAACTCAAATTCATGACAGCTGTATGTTTCTGGGCATTCAATCCACATTTATATACCATGTGAATAATTGCTTGGTAATAACCACTGTATGAATAAGAACATAATTAATATGGATATCAAAACTTTGCCTTGATTAAATCTTTTAAGATCACAAAGACACAACAAAGAGTTTGCTTTTTAATGACCACCAATTTTTTTTTGCCTTCAAATATTATATTTTAATACAGATTATTATTGACTAATTACTGATATATTAACACAGGATTTTTGTATTCCACAACATAATTTAAATGTAAAAGTACATTTTAAATTTAAATAAAAAATATTTTGTTATTGACAGGGGACGTTTAAATGTTTATAAAACTGATACACTTAATGGATTTTTTTTTTTTTTTTTTTTGGAGTGCGCCTTCTCATATTTCACCTTTCCATAAATTATAAAACATCGACAAGTTAATGATCATGTGATATTTAGTAACAAATTTCATTTAAAATATTCATAAATAAAAAATACAAAATAAAATTATCTCTCACTAAATTTACGTGTAAAAACATTTTAATTAGTGCAGTTTTTATATTAGTCCAATCTAAACTCTTGCATAAAAATACAATAAAAATGTTGTAACTATAAGATCTATTTTGATAGTACTATTTTATTTCTTTTTTAAAATGGTAATTACAATTCACTACAAATTGACTTTATGCTCATAGTAAACTCAACCTATAGCTACAAAAATATTGGTTTATATAAATATAGTACGATACTAATTATATATATTAAGATACCCTGTAGACAAATATATATATTTAGTCAAAATAAAAGTCATAGATCAATTCATAGATCACATGACCCTATCTCTTAAGCTTGTAAGTTATAAACAGTGAGGATTGCCAATTCCTCTACAAGCTTTATGATAAATGCTTAGCCAGAGCCAGCACTTAAAATATCTCTGTCAGGAACCCCTCAATAGATAACCACTCAATAGATAACTTTTAGCTAAGTGCTTAGCTTTGGGTTGGTATTTTTAGATCTAGTGTTTGAACCTACCCTGACACCTCTCTGAGGAGTGCCAAAGCACGAAACCATGGTCAGGGGTTTGGGGAGGGGTTCCTGACAGAGATATTTTAAGTGCTGGCTCTGGCTAAGCATTTATCATAAAGCTTGTAGAGGAATTGGCAATCCTCACTGTTTATATATATATTTGAAAAGACCTTTTGATTATTTTGCAATTTAATATTATGCTATAAAGAAAATAATCACATGTCAATATTAAATAAAGATTTTATTAATGTGATGTTATTTTTCAATGTTAGTACATACAAATTATTAAAATATTGTTCACATTAAAAATTTATAATTTTTCAATTGATTACTTTATAAAATTTTTATTCTTTTAAATTAAAAATGAAGATTTCCAAATGTTTTTCAATGAATTGATTTTTAAAAATCTTTTTTGTTTTGTTTTATATTGAAATAAAAAAAATCAATTTACTTTTGTCTTCTGTTTAATTGACATATCAGTGAATATTACTGATATTGCTTAAATATCTGCTTTATCCGGGCTTTTTATTCACATTAAACATATTTCAGATATTATCGGTTAAATTTAAATGTATCAAGTTACTAAATAATATATACATATAAAACAAATAGCAGATTCACTTTTTGAAAACTAAAAATACATTTTTAAGAAATAAATAACAAAAAGCAAAGATAATTGAAAAGAAAAAATAGTTTTCTTATTTCACTTGTATTAATTTCACAATAGAGGGTATTTTGTACTATCAAAAGTATTATGTAGTCAAGCGTCATTAGCCGAGAGGTCATCGCAGCGGCCTTGCAGGCAAGTAGTTGGTTGCAGACGATTGTGGGCTCGCGTCCCGGCCGATGCTATGACATATGGGGGAAAAAAAGTATTATGTATTGAAATTATAAACTTTTATCTCATTAACAGTTAATCAGATAGTAAATGAGGGTAATAATTAACACAATTTTAAAATATAAAATGAATATAATCGAATCTGATATTTATAATGTTTATTCAATTGATATATATTATATCTTTTCTACATGTGTGTGGTCATGTGTATCAGTTGTAAGAGATAGTGTGGATAGATGAAGGGTACTTAAAAATCTGAGTTCAAGTCCCCTATACTTACATATAATAAATAAAATAAAATATAAAGATTTGAAGAAATACAAATGATATTATTATGTATTTATTATTACTTCACTGTAATAAACAAAAAAACAGAAGAGTTGATACTTCGCTTAGTATTATTTTATTGCAGAAATATAATTTGATTTTAGTTATACCTGATAATTATTTATTAGAATAACATGTTTCATAGGTGAAATTACAATAAGAATTATTTAATGAGATATTATTTTATATAGCGCTATGTTTTAATACTGTAATAGTGATATTAACGATTAAGCCAATGCACATGCACTTTAAAGATAAATTATAAATGAATACTCTCACTTTTTCCAGACACAAGATATAGTATTTTAGAAAGCATGGAATGAATCACCCATTCCTTCTACCCAAACATTTATGTATGGGCAAATCTTAAGCTATGAAAATGAGAGCGTGAAGGTGTTAAGCAATCACTTTAAATTACATTTGTTATGTTTGAACGAATGATGCCTGCAAACTCTTTACAATCTTGTGTCTGAAAAAAGTGAGATTATTCATTTATAATTTATCTTTAAAGCACATGTGCATTGGCTTAATCACTAATATCACTATTACAGTATTAAAACATCCTGCTATACAAAATAATATCTCATTATATATTTAATTTCAACTAAAGAATGACATGTCAGAAATTGTAACCATTTTGTAGGTATCATTCATTCAGACATAACAAATGTAATTTAAAATGATTGCTTAACACCTTTATGCTCTCATTTTCACATGCTTAAGATTTGCCCATACATAAATGTTTGGGTCGAAAGAGTGGGTGATTTCTTCCATTCTTTCTAAAATACTATATCTTGTGTCTGGAAAAAGTGAGAGTATTCATTTATAATTTATCTTTAAAGCACATGTGCATTGGCTTAATCACTAACATCACTATTACAGTATTAAAACATAGTGCTATATAAAATAATATCTCATTATATATGTTTAATTTCATCTAAAGAATGACGTGTTGTAAATTGTAAAGATTTCACAGGTGTCATTTGTTCAAACATAACAAATGTAATTTAAAGTGATTGCTTAACACCTTCATGCTCTCATTTCCATATGCTTAAGATTTGCCCATACATAAATGTTTGGGTCGAAAGAGTGGGTGATTTATTCCATTCTTTCTAAAATACTATATCTTGTGTCTGGAAAAAGTGAGAGTATTCATTTATAATTTATCTTTAAAGTGCATGTGCATTAGCTTAATTTTTAATATCACTATTACAATAAGTCTTATTAATAATAAATGAATACTTTCATTTCCAACACAAGATAAAGTCTTTGTGAATGAATAAATGAATCCACTTATTCATTCAACCCAAATGCTTATATATGGGCAAATCTTAAGTACTGGTTATGAAAGCATGCGGATAAATCAATCACTTTAAATTACTGTTTACTATGTCTGAATGAATGACATCAATGAAATTATCTAGAATTTATGAAACATCACTCTTAAATGAAACTAAACATATGTAAATGAGGCATTTATTTATATAGTGCTATGATTGATATATCCTCATGCTTTCATATCCAGTACTTAAGATTTGCCCATATATAAGCATTTGGGTTGAATGAATAAGTGGATTCATTTATTCATTTGCATAGACTTTATCTTGTGTTGGAAATGAAAGTATTCATTTATTATTATTAATATTCGTAAAAAGTGCAGGCACGTTAGCTTGAAAGGCTAATCTTTAGTTTATTACAATTTATAAACATAGTGCTATATAAATAAATGCCTCATTTAAATAAGACTTATTGAAAAAATGTTAAAACATTAAGCTTTACATTCTGCATTTTAAATGGTAAGTGATGTGATGCACTATGGCTTCTTCTTTCTTGGAGTCAGGTATTTTTCAGCCACTATGCCCAGAAAGATCTGTTAGCTACATTACCTTTCCTTTCCATTATACACCCTATGTTTTCTCCATAATCTTCTCTATCCTGTTCCATTCTATTTCCACAACATTATCATTGTCTTCTCTATGGCCTTCATATCATACATATTTGATATTGAAATTTTTAATTTAAATTAATTACAAGTGAAAAAAAAAGAATTTCATCTTAATGGGGTCTTAATTCCTTCTTTGCTGATGAATATGCTATTTTTAAAATGTTCAAACATCTATAGAATATACTTAATGTTTTAAATTCAACAAATAAAGTTTTAATTTAATAATCAAAACTAAAAAAACTTAAGTACTTTATGAGCCAGTGATAAAAAACATTCAGCATCTTTAGTTTGAATAGTTATCTTGAAAATGTAAACCAGTTTATATAGTTTGGTAGTTTATATAAGTAAAAGGATAGATTAAATGTTGTGGTGCAGCACACACTCCCTTGTGATGCTTCTTTTTAAGGAATTAATAGATAAAATATTTCATCACAAAAAATAACTATTGCAAATAAATTGGATGTATATAAAGTTATTTTATCTAATTTGCCATGTGAAAGTGAGACTATTCATCCTATTGCTGCAATGTAAATATATTAGAAAAGTTTAATTTAAGGATGTTCCATATAATTTGAAAAATACTATGACAAGATTGTCGAATCAATCACTATATTGGATGTGATAGTATAAAGTCCATTATTCATCAGATTGAAAATGTAAAACAAATGAATAATACAAGACTTTCTAAAAAATATTTTGTAACGGACATGAGTCACATTACTTTCCATGCTTTATGTATTAAAATATTTATCTCCGATAGTTCTTTAAAATACTTTTCTGCCAATAATATCAATCTTTTTCCTTATGTGGTGTTTTTTCCACAAACAAAATACTAATCACATTCAAACTGAATAAAATTTGTTTTAATATATTTTTTATTTGAGAAGCCATTGCATTATACATAATTAAAAACATTAGCTGTGGATTTTTAAATTCAATTTTGGTCAGTGATTTAATTTTGTCAAAATGTTCACAATTATATACTTTAATATTGTATATGGTTGTTCTAGAAAATTTTTATTATATATATATTATAACAGTATGAAAAATCAGGATTTAAAACATCAGGGATCTGAAGAATTGTTTGTTTATCCTCAAGTAAAAAAATATAAAATTTAATAACAAAGAGATGAGCATGAGAGATCACTTCATGATTTCACTGTGAGATCAGCAGCTAACTACTTTAAGTATACACATAATTAACTATAAATTCACAACCATTATAAGTATAAGTCATTCATCATTATGGGATCAACAATCAAAATAAATCAACAATCAATCTGGAGACTGGATTTAAAATGGATCTACTGTAGACCAGGCTACTATTTAGCCTTTGGTAGCTTGGGCAATTATTTAAACATTAATTTGGATACACAAACTTAAGTGCTAATATGTAGAATATACAACCATAAAACAATAATGCTGGGATATTAAAACATGCTGATCATCATCAATGCTCTGGCCATTTAGTACCTTTAGTGTACTGGTCAACTATAAACTTAAATTTTGATAAATATTAGATGCCCATACACTAACATACTCCTCTTTCATATAATAGACAATTATGCATGAATCTAGCCCACATAACACAACTTCTGTAACTATTATTGTGAATAAGAAATGATACAACACATAATAATCTAAAAACCATTTAGAATTAAGTCACTGGAATAATTTTAGCAATAGAATATAAATTTATTAATAACAATAAAAAATGACATTAAAGTCTCTAGAATATAACTATACATATATAAGCCTTCTGATTTTGATTAATATACAAAATTCAAGTTATTACATTGTGATTTACATATATGTTCCAATATAAAACACCTATATATATCCTCACACAGACATGTGGTATAATTTCTGGACATATTTGAATTGTCATATAAAAATACATGATTAAAATTTACCTATACATGTCTACATGACACACATTGGTATTTGCACACAGATGTGTAGTAGAATTGATTAATATATTTCAATCATCATATAAAATACAATAAGTGATTACAATTTTTAAGGTATGACATTTTAGTAATATGTATACCTCATACTAGGTTTACATAAAACACATATGTAACATCACACCTATGCACAGTAAAATAACTGATTTCCATAAAAATAAAAAACATTTTTTCTTATAATACATAATGATAGATTTAACATATATGTGGGTGCACATAGTAATGTCCACACTGATGTTTATACCATGATATTTTAATTTATCAAAATAAAATTATTAAAATATATTTTTTACATAACTGCACATATATAATGTATGGAAACATATAATATAGATGATATGAATTAAAATATGAATTACTCTCTCTTAAGTTTTTTCTTTTTCCTTCTTTTTTAAAAAAAATAAAATCAGTCTTGACAGGATCATTGTTGATTGATTAATCATAAACATCTTTAAATTTAAAATGTAGATATTGTTTTTTCTTCAGTAACTAATTAAAAATAATATTGTTCTCAATTATATATCTCACTTTTAAAATGCCATTTTAAATCCAAAAAAAATATTTAAAATTTCATTCTCATCATATATAATGTTACTCTACTCACCAGATATGCTTCATATATCTACATTCATCTGTGCTTCTCTGAATATAGATAAAACAGCATATGTAAAACTAATTCTTCAGCCAGCTGATAGATTCTCTCAATTGGAGCCAATCGGAGATTTTCCATATTGGCAAAGATATAATCAGATTACTTTTAGCATTCAATTGGTTCCACTTAGACTTCAGACCAGCCATCTAATAGTATATTGGCTATAGAAAACAAAGAATTTGGGTCTTCCTTCTAGGTGCATCTAAACTCCAGCATAGTGAACTAGTAGACCATTGCTGGATCTATTGTCTTGACTTCAACCACATCTAATTCATGATAGTTATTTGTATAATTCTGGTAAACAACTAACTACTTGGAAACCAACTTCCAATAGTCAATCACTATAGCTTTTATCAACTCCTTTTATAGTCAAAGAGGGGTGGGAAAAAATCAGTAATTAAAATTTTTTTTTCTTATCTTTTCAGAAAATTATGTTAATCCTTTCAAAAGCAACTTTGAAATTATATCAAAAGTATGATTTCCAAAATAGATAATATACATTTTATCAGTGTGCTCTACAAGTTTTACTTTAAAAAATTTTTAAAAACAGATAGTAGAAATTTTACCAAAAATGTTTTCCAAGCTTGCTTATTTTTTTTAATAAAGATTTCTAACTGGATTATGAAATGTATACAAGCATTAATTAAAAAATTTCAAAAATTAGATAGTGAAATTTTTATAATTATCATAAAAATGCTTGTTTTTAATTTCAAAATCAGAATTCAATCAAAATATTTATTAGATCTTTCTAAATGTTTAATTTATAATAAAATTTTATTCAAAATATTTAATCTTGTTATTCCAATAAAAGGTGGAAGATATCTACAAAAATGTTTGTCTGTGTTCATTTCCATTTTACCTTTTAACATTATATATATTTGTGGAGATATTCTGTTATTGTATGCCATGTAACACAATTGTTACTATATATATTTTGTGCCCTTTTCTATAGGTCAGAATTAGCTCATCCTAGCAAATTACTAAAAAAATTTAAATTTAGGATATGTTCTTTGTGTGATAGTTATATTGAATTGATAATATATTAAAAGTACAATTTAAAGCTAAATAAAAATATGTAATGCTTAAAATTATAATGAATAACCTTAAAACAGTTTAAATAAAGCTAAAAATATTAATTACATATGGTTGGAAAATCTTGCCATAATAAATAACACAGCAATAAATGTTTAAAGTATGTTTTAAAAGTTGAATTTAATAGTTGAAACTTGTAATTAAATAAATGCTATATTTAAAAGTATAAATTATATTTAATAATTATAATTAATATCATAAATTCTAAAAGTAAGCTTTATAGTAGGAAAATTTATATTTAATTCTATATTTTCCAAATTATTATTCCAAATTTTATATTATTATATTATTTGTTTAATATAATAATTGTTGCAATTTATCATTTATTTTCAGACAGAAATTTGGATACAATCTGTTTCAGCTATCAGTCATGTGACCTGCATAATATAGTCATGCATACATGCTTACTAATATTTGTATTAACAAAGCTCAAAATATTTTTAAGAATTTCATTATAGAATTGGATATATTTATTTACCTATCACAAAAGCAAATGTTAAATCAGTCATTATAAAATGTTTTAAATAGGATTATAAAATGAATACAGTTAATAAAAATTAAATGGTTTGTTTTAAAATAAAATAGATAAATTAAATATAAAAGATGGGATAAATTAATAAAATATTGTTTTTAAAAGTCATTTTTAAATGTTTAATTAATTATAATAAAGTGTAGAAATTGATTTAAGATTAAAATTTTAGTAATATTTTTAAATAATAGTGAGTCATATTTTATTTTGTAATTTTAATTGTGTAATAATGTAGTAGTATGCAAATTAAGTATCAGATGAAAAGCAAAAATCCACCAATAGGATGAGGTATTTTGTAGGGTACAAATACTGTTGCATGGTTGATTCTGGGGTGTGATAGTAATTTTCTAAAGTTATACTTCTGTTAAAATTTTTATTTTAATCATTTTTAGTGCTCTCATATAATATATTTTGCAAACTAATAGGATATTAATTTTTTAAGTATTTGCAAAAGAGAGCATAGTATAAATATATTTTAATAAGGTTTATTAAAAGGATGCATTGCTAAATTAAAGTTCCCTTTACCAGGATTATTTGTCAAAACTTAATACAACTTCACAGTAAAAATATGGAAATGCCAATAAGTGATACATACTTAATTAAGAAAATTTTAAAAATAAGAATGATAATTGATAATATAATATTAATGGTATTAACCAAAAGAACTATTTTAACAAGCAGGGAATTATTTTGGACATTATGCAGAAAGCTTAACAAAAAAGCTACTTCTAAATTAAAGTGAACAATGCATTTTTTTTTATAATATCGAGATAGTCATATTCAAGTCTGACAAATAATAGGACAAATTTATAATAATTTTTATGGAAAAATAATGCTATGGAGATAAATGTTTTATTTTTTTTGAAGGAAAACATTATGAATATTTAAAGAAAGCTATGATAAGTAAAACTAAATGAAAGTATTTGTTTTTTAAAAAAAAGTGTATGTAATAAAATCTAAATTATATATAGGTTATACGCGTTCGTAAGAATTTATTTAAAACTGATAATTTGAACAATAATGGAAACAGCTATAATTGGATAATAACTAGTAAATTATCCTGAAGAATAAACCTATAAAGGAATGGAGTATAAATGAGCAATTACTGAATTTGTGGTGATATAAATATTTTAAAATTGCGCAAAAAGTTTTATCTGGATTGTCCATAGTCAAGTTACCAGGACAAGATGCATCACCAAGCCGATACAGGATCCTATAAAATAGAAGCTTCGAGTTATTATTTTTTTAACATTACGATTTAATTATTATTTTAATAACCATTGTTCTGGACAATAGAAACTATAAACTATTATTCTATAAACTTTTCCAGAACAGATCAATGATTATTTTATTTAATTTTCTTAGATTTTCAGATGTCGTATTATTATTTTTATTATTCATTTTTAAAACTTTGTTCATCATACAGGAAAGAGTTTACAGCACATGTGCCAAGTTTGGGGCAGTTCATTGTCAAGCAGGAAAACTTAGCAACAGTTGTGGGTTTTAAATGCTCTTAGGAGAACTTTTTTTTTTTAAAAAAAAACTCTCTAGGAAAATAAAAACATTTGAACTTTATAAAGAACATTCATCAATTGAAGATATACATAATTATTGTCTTGATTTATTTTATTAACTTTCTTTTTAAGTGTAATATCATTTTAATTAGAAGAGTAGGAACATGAATATTAATTTAGTATTAATGATATTATAATCATATAGTAAATAATTTGATAATTTAAATAAGTTAATATTTTTAAGTGTGGAAGTATGGATGTATATCATATATGCAATGTTTTATTTAATTGATGGATACAAAGATGTCATAAGTGATTACAAGTTGATATCACTTAGGTAATAGTTGTGAATATTGATATTTTTATGATTTTTTTTTTTCTTTTGCAGATTGTCAATGAATTATATTATACTGAAATATAAATGTTAGGTTGTATGTGAACACACTTGTACAACACATTTAAATTATAAGATTAGGATTTATTTATTCTATGAATATGCATACTTTAATTTCATATTATTAATATAACGTAACATGATGCTGAATAGTTATATGCTTCTTTCATAAAAAACGTTAATATTATTAGATATTTAAAGTATAGATAATGATTATTTTGTATGTGTTTAAGTATATTGGATAGGAAAGTAAAGCAAACTTTTCTTGTAGATTAGTGAGATCATTCTAATTATGATTGAATTTTGTTTATTATTTTAAATATATGAGTTAGTTTCATTTGTCGGTGTAAGATTTGATAAATCTATTAGGAAATGTTGATAAGATAGTGACTTGGGGGTAATCTGGAGAACATGAAATCAAAGAGATGATATTAATGTAGGATGTATTATGGGAATAGGAATAACATTTTTGTAATCTTATTAAGTATACAGTACAGTTAACAATGCCCTGTAGCTGGTATATTTATTTATGGGCAGTGTCTATATTTTTAAATATTGATGTTTTATAAAGTTGAAATAATAGCTTAACATCATTGTTGGTAGTGGAGGCCATTAGACAAATGGGTCATGCCTCTATTTTATAGATACACTGTGCCATGGTGTTTTTATCTAATATGTACTATGAGTAAGACTCTAGTTTTCTTCCCTGTGCCTACACATCTATTTGCTATCTTGATTTTCCAAAGTAATTACATCGCACAGTATTGTAATTTTGTAAAGAAATAATAAATAATTTAGAATTTAAGAAAAGGTTATTGAATGAATAAAATAAGTTCATTTACTTATAAGAAGGAGTAGAGTTTATGCAAGTTGGAATTGAAAATCCAATGGAACCAAATGATAAAGAATCATATAATATATTCGATATATTTTGGAAATAAAATAAATTTCAGGAATAAAATCAATAAAGCAAAGTTGCTCTGAAATGTTAAATAATTTCAAATATTTTATTTTATGAGTATTGCATATTTTTAAGATATAATGTTATAAAGCAAAACAATATAAAATAAGCATAGGTACAATTTTGTATTTATTTAAATAATAAAGAATACACCAATAATTGCAGATATTCTGTATTCCAGTAATATTAAGGTAGGATATATTGTATTTAATAATCATAGTATAGTTAACAACGATGTCCACATATTGTATTAATAAATCAACAGTAGATAAGTTATGTATAGTATTGATAACATTGCAAAAATGAAAATTGTTTAGTAAAAAGCTCCATACTCAATATTGTTATTTTTTATGTTTTCCGTTCTATGCTTCAATGTATGTTTTAAGGAAGCATTTTGTACTAATATTTAAAGATATAATATGTTAGAATAAATAGTAAGAGATATAATTTTATCGTAAAATTTGATAACAAAGAGATAGAAAAAATTGTATTATTATTTCTTTGTAAGTCAGAGTGAAGACTTAGTAATTACAAATTAATAAGAGATGTGTAATGGTGCAAGTTTAGGATACCAATTGTAAATAGTGTAAATTAATTGTTGCTTTATTTTGTTTGTTATAATAAAAACTTTGTTAGATTTGTTTTTCAAAATTTGTGTGTTCGGATTATTTTCTTTCCCATTAAAATGCATAATACACACAGAATATTTGAATTAAGCATAACATTTTTGCACAGAAATAAATAAAGTATTAATTTTAAGAATTCTAATATTTTCTTGGAATTTATTTATTTAAAAAATTACATTCTACATTATCTTTATGGTCATAAATTGATTATTATAATAGTACATTGAATTATAAATGTTATCCATTGTCACACATATATTTTTCAGATTATAAGATGCTACCACATATTTATTATGTTATTACATAAAAGATAAAAGATTATATTGTATTATTTTCTTATTATTATTATGGCAAATAAGAATTATAGTAAAGAAAAAGATATATAAAATTAGTTCATACAATGAATAATAATAATAATAATAATAATAATAATAATAATAATAATAATAATAATAATAATAATAATAATAATAATAATATTATTATTATTATTATTATTATTATTATTATTATTATTATTATTATTATTATTATTATTTAGGTCTGGTAAAGTATGACATTAAATCCCTTATCATGCTTTACTACAGTAATTTTGATTAACTTAAAGTAGTTTTATGAACCTGAGATTTTATTTAGCTAAATTATTATAGATAAAAGATTAAGATTTAATTGTTAGTTTAATCTTAATGATTAGGTTTTATTAAAGTCATAAGAATGCTATAAATTTATTTATTTGAAATAGTAATAGGGGGAATAGTGTTCTTATGCCATTGAGGTAATATCCTGTGGGATATTGGCTCAATGTAATCTTTCTTTCTTACTTCCAAGTCTCATGATTTAATTTATCAATTATTTGCATTTAACCGAGCATAATCGTTAACTGAGCTAACCCATTTTACTTAATATTATATTGCCTGGAAGTGAGACTACAAACGATAGGTCAGAATATATATATAAATAACTACAACCATTAAATGTCTGTATTTTTAAATTATATAATAATAATTCAAACAAATATATTTAACACAGTATTCAAAATTAAATAATATATTCTTTACCAGAAGTACTTTCAATTGTTTCACTGACAATCTTTATCAACTGTTAATACAAACGTACAAAAAATAAAAACTTGCATTACCCATCATTAAAAATTATTCAAATTGAAAGGTGTAGTGAAAAACGTAAAATTAAAGAGGCAATGATGATATCTAGGAATAGAGGTGGTTTGATGAATAAACAATCGGCTAATATAAAGACAACAGAATTGTGGGAAATTTGAATAGATTGAATGATGGGTAATGCAAGTTTTTATTTTTTGTACGTTTGTATTAACAGTTGATAAAGATTGTCAGTGAAACAATTGAAAGTACTTCTGGTAAAGAATATATTATTTAATTTTGAATACTGTGTTAAATATATTTGTTTGAATTATTAATATATATATATATATATATATATATATAATGAGAGTCTATATTTGTAATCTTTGTTGCTTGTATATATGTATTTTTAAACATATTTGACTATTGTATACACCAGTGTATATATTTTTTGATATTCTTCATTATAACTAACTGACTTTGGTTTTTTTCTTTCAGTTTCTAGAAATCTGCAGGAGGAAAACATATATGAGTTAATTTATTTGAACAACATCTAATGCATGGGTTCAATAAAATTTTAGAGTACTTTATAATGGACTGATATCATTTTTATCAACAATACGTGTTTAGTATAAATAAAAAAAATCATGAAAATTAGAAATGAGGAGCACAAGGAAAAAGTTGCTGGCCTGAAGCAAATAATTAATTTTTTAAATACTTAAAATAAGTCTTTTCTACCCAATCTACACAGCCTGCATAACATGAATAATAACAGTAAATAAAGATTTGCATATGATAATTCATATGGTTTCAACCTAATGGATTAAAACTTTAAAACCTCTTTTGTATAAATTTGCCCAATTACAAATCTAAACTTTCAATTAATTTTTTTAAGTAATTTAGGCACATTTAGAAATAAAGCAGAAGGTAAAATTGTCCGCAGCACAACACTGTTCACATTAAATGAAAAAAATGCTAATCTTTTTATAACAAATTGTTCATATATTTTTATTATTATAATGTGCTTCTTACTGCAATGTGTATAAAAGATAAAATATTTTTTCTCACCTGATGTGGGCACACCTTTGTTTGATTTTTTTTTAATATAATGGAACTACTAATTATTATATATTTAACCCTTGGCATTAATTAACACACACACACATATTAATTGGAATCATTCAGAATAAATATCCAATCAAATTAAAAACAAAAAACAAAACTGGCTTTATAAATCTGCAATTCATAAAAAACCAGGAGCTGAAAATATAAGACCTGAGATTGATTCAAAGACATTTTGCTTCAGATTCTGACATGCTGCCATTGAATTAAACCACACAGGGCAAATAAATGCTAATAAGACAACATTCAAATAGCATAATACTTCTGCAGTGACTCTTTATATTCTACTGTTTTAAGTAGTATGTAAGATTTAAATTTCCCTGCACACATTTAAAATCTACTTTCACTGTTACCTTGTGTAATTCATATTACTAAATTAATTATAACACATTACCCATGGAACAATGCCAAGATTTCAAATGTTATATCAGTTCATGCAGTCGTACTGCTTATTTATAAAATTATATAAAATTTATGAATAATTTATTTCTTCCTTAATTCTTCTTTTTTATAAATTACTTTTAACATTTAATCTTTCTGCCAGTTTCACTGGTTATTATCAAATCTGCTATAAAACTGATAATTTTTACATTATCGTAGCAAATTTATGCTCATTTTAAAGCTTAAAAAGTACCATAAGATGCTGCCCTCTCTAGAATTGTTTTATAAGCAAAAAATCAATAATATTTACATTTAAAGTTTTAACAATGGGAGAAGGTGGATTTTCCTAGGTGCTGATTGGTTGTTGCTCATATTGAACAAAAGAGTGCTTGTCAACAATTTTCACCACTCCAACTTCTTTGTTTTGATTTTGAAAATGAAAATGAATGTTTTAGAGTATTTTTTTTAGTATTTTGTTTTACATATTATAAATTATTTTGATAAAATATTCTGAAAATAAAATTATTTTAGAAAAAAAAAATTTAGTAAAAATTATTTACTTTTACATGAACATAAATTGAGAAAGAAAATCAATGATGTATGCAACATTTTCTATTAGGTTATGAACATTCTTTTTAGGTTCGCCACTATAAAATACTTTTATAATTATAAATAGAAATTTATTTTTTTAAATACTTGCATTCACTTTGCTTTTTACAAATGAAACTAAAATGAATATAATATTAAAATATGAATATATTTTTATGGCTGATTCTGTAATTGACCAATCAAAAGTTTACAGTTTTAACCTCACTCAACTAAGCAGAATTTTTGATAAGGAAAAGGTTAAAAGAAACATTTTATCTAAAAAACAACCCAACAACATCCAATTAGTAGCAAGAAATTAAAAAAAATGGATTTAGATAACTATAGTTAATTATTTAAAGCTTATATATGTCTGTGTGCTTGCAAAAATTAAAAAAAATTATTTATAGTAATAATTTTGAATTAAAAAATGTGTTTCTTCAATATAAAGCAATTTTAGACAATAAAATAAAATAAAATGTTTTGATTTTTTTTTATGTTACAAAATATTTTTTGAAAATAATTTTGCATAGAATGTAATATTATAAATTTAATTAATAAATAGTTGATTCATATCTGATGAAAGTATTTTAGAAAAAGATTTGAAATTGATTAATTTTTCAAGTCAAAGATTAGCAATCATCGAGTCCACACATAAAAATTGTACAGGAAGAGATGATCTATCTAAAATTGCATGCCTTTGTATCTGGATTTATGTTTGATGATTTTTGATTTTGAAAAAGAAAAATTTACAGGCATTAAAAAAATTAAAGGAATATAATGATGTTTGATTTATATACATTATTACAATGACAAATATATTATCAGCTTATAAAAATTAGTTTTTGATTTATTGATTAGTTATTCATTATTCTATTGGTACTATAAGACTGAAGCTAATTAATTAAGTTTATAAAGTAAAGATTTCAATAGAATAAACATTTGAATCTATATGTCCACTGCAGTAATATATCAAGAACATTTTGTTTTATGAAAAAGCATAAAGACAATATGTGATTTAGATTAATGATTAATTTTGGCAGAAGTATATTCTATCAATTTTCGAAATTTATTGTAAAAATGTAGATAACATTAGATTTTGAAATATATACTGCCTTAATTGAACTTGAATTTTAAATACATCTTTATCCCACTTAGTGATTGGCTACTTAGCAATATTTCATAATAGTGATCATCATTACTTTGTACACATTACTTCAATTTACAATTGATTATTCACTATAATGATCAGGAAAATTTTTTTTAAATTTTTTTTTGGCAGCCATCTTGAATTTTGAATCACTGATAATATCAGAGAATAGGTATTTTAAATTCATTTTACCCAAAAGCAAAGTATATTACTGTAATATATATACAGGTAATGACTTTGCTGTAATTGTATAGCACATACAATATTTTATTCATAAAACACAATGTTAATGTTGCAATAATTATTTTGAATATAGAACATATAAACTTAAAATATATATAATTACGGAATCTATAATACTGTATACATATAACTGTTGAATGTCTTTAGAAAAATTAAACTTTATTTAAATATAATGTACGGTACTTGGATTATTTAAATAAAGTTTAATTTTTCTAGACATTCAACACTTATATTAGATGATAAAAACAATACAACTAAAATACCATCACAAACTTTCAGGAAAACACTAAATGCTAATATTAAATTGTGTGTGTGTGTTCCTTAATTACCTACACATACCCAAGTGGTTTCAAATCAAAAGAAAAACAACATTTTAAAATGAGAATGTTGAATTGGAAAAAAGTTAAAAAAAACA
This sequence comes from Epiperipatus broadwayi, assembly GCA_028023455.1. Lineage (NCBI taxonomy): Eukaryota > Metazoa > Onychophora > Udeonychophora > Euonychophora > Peripatidae > Epiperipatus > Epiperipatus broadwayi. Next base: position 9,202,654 of record JAQFVV010000004.1, read on the forward strand.
ACATTACATTTAAAATAAATGTTAATGAATAATCTTTCTACATGAATGGGGGGGGGGGAGTCACTATTACATTACTAAAAATATACAGTAAAAAAATAAACTTAGCATATGTTTTAAAAAATTAGAACAGTTAGATTTTTTCTTTTAAAATAAGATGATTTTTTTTTTTTTTTAAAGTTGACTGATTTACTATATGCATTAAGTCTTTTGTATTCTGAAGTACAGTAATAAGTCTTTATGTTCAATTAAATAATTTATAATTAAACATTGTTTTTTAATTTCAGAAATTTCACATAAGTAATAAACATAAATGTACAGTAATATGTACTATAATACAAATTTAAAAAAAAAACACTTCAGTATGGAAACTTCTGCTGAAGAATATAAAAACTCTTAAATTCAAATTTAGTTTCACTTTCTCTTTCTTTTTGCTGTACTGTACTTTTCAAACTGTAAAAATATGCATTTTTTTCCTAGTGATATGAAACTTTTCTTTTTAGATACAGTATTTACTCATCATTGCCATGAAAAAATCAAGAAAATCTTTGAGCTTGGAATCCAATGTGATATTTTACGTCGACTGGAACTGATCAATTTTTTTCCCATAGACCCCCATTATAAATAGGTATTCTGTATACAATATTTTTGCTTAACAATGAGTTTTGAAGGACCAATTGCCATTGCTAAGTGGGGTAAAAGTATATGTAGAAAAAATAGTGGTTTGTAATAATGATCCTTAACACTAGATGCATTAGGATATGTAATTCTAAAATTAGGAATCTATAAAGAATATTAATCAATTGTTCAACTAAAAAGTAATTCAGTATTTATTTTTTAAGAAAATTATTGTTATATATTTACCAAATTTAAGAGGTGCTAATTATGACAGGTCATAATGAATGATGGCCTATGGGTTTTTTTAATATAAATGATTGTTTGGACTTATATTTCATCATATTAATAAAAAAATTTGAAACAATCTCTGTAAGTTGATATTAAGCATTATTATAGTTATATGGTTGCTGTTTTTATTACAGTTACATTTAAATATGTCAAAGGTATTTTAGATAAATTAAATGGAATTAGATAATCAAATTGTACTTATAATGATAAAAAGTCTTAGATTATATTCATTATTTAGATTTAATATTATGGAGAAATATGAATAAAAGTGAAACGTTCTGATACATCAACATTATAGAGCCAACCTCAAAGGGGTGCACAATATCAACAGAATGGAATACTACTTACTCATACATTAACCTGTTAGCGTGGTTAATGGCTCTGTCATGCATCTACCAGACCTAGGACACCCACATTACCAAGCCAGTCTTGATGGAAGAAGCCAATACCAGCAATGGAATTGAGCCAACATTAACAAAGTGTATTATAATATTTAACTGTACAAATTTTGTTATGTCAATAAAATATTTTTAAACTAAAAATGACTATGAAATCATTAAATATTAGAGGTTTTATTAATCATAAATCAAAGAAATGTTTCTATAATATATTGATTGATTAATTTTAAAGCATTTTTATATGGAAACAAAATTTTATACAAATGGAAATTGGATCAAATATTATTGAAGCATGTGTTAAAGATTTACTTCATGTGGTTACAAAAAATGATATATACATTATATACTTTTAATCATAATTAATTGCATATACAATACCAAGAAGAAATGGTTAATATTACCATATATTAATAATATATAATTTAATTTCTTCTGTTACATCTGAATATTTCAAGGTTGTTTAAATAATAAAGATTCCAATTCAATAAATGCAATATCACACATAGAATATTATGTCCATGTGGGTAATCTTTTATGGATGATCTAAAATGTGCTTTAAATAAAAAAAATACATAAATGTGCAAAGTTACATATAAATTACAAAACAATAATAACTGAGTTATCTAAATTAATTTTTGCATGTCAAGCTACTAAACATAATGGTGTTTTTCTTTGAAGTAGATATTTGTTTTATGTTTTAGAAGTGACTTTTATTAAAGCATAAGCTTATGGTTAAGCCCTATAGAGGTCCCTACTATCACATTTTATGCACACATGCTTGAGGTTACAGCCTTAGTAAATATTAAAAAAAATTAAGAAAGTTTACTTTATAAATATTTTAGATAATCTTATGAATAAACAATTGAACAGTATGAATTCACACAAATTTTGAAAACATGTCATTGATTATAGATAAACATCATATTTCAGTTACTGATATGAATTATAATAAGATTTCAGAATATTATGACAAATTTTAATAACAAAAAAATATAGTCGAATATTATTTTTCTTTACTTTATAAATATTTTAGCCAATCTTATGAATAAACTATTGAACCATGTAAACTTATACAAACTTTAAAAGCTCATCATTGATTATGGATAAATATTGTATTTCAGTTACTGATAAGAATTATAAAAATTGACTTTGAAAGTGAGATTTTGAACATTTATGGGAAATTTAAATTTTACTGTTTACTTTAAGATAGTAGAAATACTTGAGAGTTTGTTATAGCATAAGTATTATTTGCATCATTTAAATTATAATTTTATTAATATTTATTCTGGATGATTACGTTTTTTATTATATATATAGTTTATGTGTTTTTTTAAATACACACACATATATATAAAAAATAATAATGCAAAACTCTAGCTAAAATCTCTATAAAATATTTTAAACGCCCCACAGCTCCCCTTTTAAATAAAACGAAGCTTGAATGGGCTGCAAATTTCAAGCTGTTTTAGTTTAAAGGGGGAGTGTGCTTGAAATTATATAGCTGTGAGGTGTTTAAAAATATATATGTATATATGAAGTAAAAATTGATATTTGTTATAAACTAATGCTAAAGTTAAAACTGTTTCCATACACAATATATATAAATACAGATAGCTTAAGTAAATATCAAAAAAATCTGCATAAATACAATGAATTTAAGACTGACATCAGAACTCATAAATTACAAATAATGATATTACATTATTAATATGTGCATTAACACTTTATACTATCTTAAAAATACACTTCATTTTTTTCCCTTTATCATTTTCAACATGTATTAGGAAAATGATCAATCTTTGGATTTAGCAAAAATAGAATCAATTCAACTTCCTATATTATTACATCCCTTACTTTTTTTATATAAAATAGCTCTTAGTCAAGATTTTTTTTAAAAATATTTGATTTTCTCAACTAGGACTTACCACACACATACCCACACAATTATTCATTCATAAATTTGTATATATCTCATCTGTCAAACTGTTATTGCATGATTAGTGTAAACAAAATACAATAATTTATTTAATTATACATATACGACTTTTTCGCATGCGTTAGTGAAGCTGTAATATGCCTGCTTAGCGCTTTCGAGATTTAGTATTCTAAGCTCATAGTCATTGCTTTACTGAATGAAGACTGATGTAATTTATTGTACACATATGCAAATGAACTTGATTTTTTAATTAGTCCATTGTTTGGAGAGAGCAAAGCATGCCACTCTTCTATTAATGGCACTGAGATCATTTGCTATGTAAAAAGCATCCTTGAACTTTCTTTTGGCCACACTCTTCTCTGTACAAGTTATTTGGGCAGGGTTCGAATATATGATCTGTAGCTGCTTGGTGGTTCCAGAAGATTGATGTTCCTTCATTTTTATTTTTAACCCTGTTGTATGCATACTTATGTTAGTAAATTCTTGTGTTGATGTTAGCCTGAGTCTCAGGTATGCATACAACAGGGTTAAAAATAAAAATGAAAGAACATCAATCTTCTGGGACCACCAAGCAGCTACAAGCCATGTATTTGAACCAAGTTCTGCCCAAATAATTTGCACAGAGAAGAGTGATGCCAAAAGAAATGTCAAAGAAGCTTTTTACATAGCAAATGATCTCAGTGCGATTAATAGAAGAGAGGCATGCTTTGCTCTCTCCAAACAATGGATAATTAAAAAGTCAAGCTCATGTGCATATGCATACAATAAATTACAACAGTCTTCATTCAGTAAATCTATGAGTATGAGACTAAAATACTAAATCTTGAAAGCGCTAAGCAGGCATATTAAACATTATAGTATAATTACATCTTTACTAACGCATGCGAAAAAATTGCATATGTATAATTACAATTTTTATTGATGAAGAGAAAAACAATTTATTAAATACACCTGGGTCTCTTTTTACGTGGACTTATTTAACATGATTTTGAAGTTACGCGATTCGTGTTTTACTGGAAGTCAAACTCCGATATTGCGCTATTACTTTAAATAATAAATTTCACGCACTTACGTTATGTTGAAAGTAATAGCACATTATTGGAATTCGACTTTCAACTTAGTAATTTCAATATTTTCAGTGCTTTATAATAGTAAGATTTTATGCAATAATGAAATGAAAATTATGATTTCCACATTTTATGTATACACACATTAAATTTTACAAGATTATAATGTAAATTTGTTCAAACATTGTGCATGTTAATTTTGCATTTTAAATCACATTCTGTTTTTGCTTTTTAAAAAAGAACGTAATCAATTATTAATCATTTAGTGTCCACAAGTTTATTTTTAAAAGGTCAGTAATAGCAGTGGGCACAATTAAATTTGACAATTAAAAATTAAAATCTGATTTTTAATTGTAATTAACAATTTAAAAATTACTTACGGTGACTTGAAATTTGATTTTTAAATGGAAATGAAAATTAAAGACAAAAATAAGAATTTAATTTTTAGTTGTTAGTTTCATAAACAATTAATAAAATCATCGACTCAAAGATTAATTACTAATTACGTTGTCACCAGAAACCATTGTCACAACATGAGTGTGAAGTTGGCGCTAGTTGTTTGCAAACGAACGTGTTTTTGGAAAATAGCCATAATAATTAAAACGTGTATAAAAAAATATAAATTACTGTAAATTATGCATAAAAATATATTATTTTGAATAAAATTAAATATTATAGTTAAAAAAAGTTTGTCTTGTATCAATTTTTTTCAAATTTGAAATTTTTTATTAGTCATATTTTATTTCCTTATTTTTTTTTTTGCGCGAATTTTAAAGTAATTTTACGTTGGTGCTTTGCTTTTACTCGGATTTTGAAAAATCACAGACCGCATCTCCCCCTTTTCAATGTAAGTTACATTTATTTCTGTGCAATTTCATTTGCGCGTGTTTTCTGAGGAACCTATTTATTGCGTAAAACGAGACCCAGGTGTAATTTATTTAGCAAAGGAAAATGAGGGACATATAGATACAATAAATATAATTCTATCTAGAGAGTTATTAAAAATATAGATACAGATGTTTTATATGAATGAATCAAAATATTACTTTAAAATATTTTCTAAATATTAGTTATATAAAAATAGGAAAATTTAATGATATGAACAATTAGATTAAATTTGTTTCTAAAACCTTAATGAAGATTTTGCAATTGGTATGGACTGTAAAATGACCAATTTAAATTTTAGAGCTTTTGTAAATTTTGTTTGATAATTTTTTACTTAGTATGAATTATTAAAAATAGTAATATGTCAAAAAATATGTGAATCTATATGGTATATATAATAAAAATAATCAGAAAATGAAAATATATAACATTAAATGAATCATTTAAATAGTAAATACTATTACAGTAAATGATACATTCTCATTAGTAATTAAACAAAATAATATTAACAAAATCGATACCCACTTCTCTTTATATAATAAGAAGATTGTCTCGAACAACTATGCAGGAAGTGGAGAATAAATCAATTTAATTATTTTATTTTGAGTTATTTATTAGGCAAGTTGATTTTTATTTAACAAAATATAGAAATTCATTATTTTAAACTTTGTAATAAACATTCAAATGACAAAAATATGACAGAAACAGTCTTATAGTGAAAATATATAACATTAAATAGATTGTTCTAATACTAAATGAGACACCTTTTCCCATTGGATGATACAATAATAAGTGTTTTATTTATTATAACAACATTTCTTATTATTATATTGTCTGATGACTAGCAGAAGTGTGACTCATTTACTATAATAGAATTTATTATTTGAGCGATCTATTTATTGTTATATTTGTATATTACAGTTTGTTTTACAAGCATCAAAGTTTCTGCACTAACAACTTTGATATTAATCACAATACAAAAAGTGTGACATTTCTAAATCAAAGTGTAATAATTTGGTATTGATAAATATTGAATAAATATTGAAAAGACGTGTAAAAGATTTGATCTATGATGATTCTACAAGTGTGTGTGTGTTAATAATGAATATAACATTAAAGTTTAAATTTATTGTTGCTACGTTAGTTGACTAATTGTATGTATAGGCGAATCTAAACAGTAATCTCTTGGTAAGAATAGAGAACCCAATTACCAGCTTTATAAAACTAAGAACAATTTCCTGGAGTATAGCTGCTGTACAAATATTAAATTGCAAGTTATCATGATAATTTGTTTTAATATGAACAGTGCTGTGCTTCTGTTTGTAAGTCGACATCTTTAAAAAGTTAGGGATCATTTTTGGGGAATTTCTAGCTTTCTTTCTACTCATAAAATCTGAGCATAAAGATAGATCAGATTTCAAATAGATGAATAAATGTTTGACATTGCCTACCAAAGAGTTTGCTAAATACTGAACAAGCTTGCTTAAATTGTATGTAGCCTTAAACAAAATTGTAACATCCAAAGAAAGCTAGGACCAACCAAATAAACATCAAAAGACAAATAATTAAGAATATATAATAGAAAATGTTCATTATAAAGACTAAAATTTCAGAATTACAGTTAAATAGAAACTCAAGGAAAATCATAAATTCTAGATGAAAATGTATTTTTTAATCAATTTAAACACACACACACACACATATATATATATAACTTAATTTATTGAATATATAGTGTATTTTAATAGTGAAAGCTTTAAAATTTTATGTACTTTACTTATGATATACATTTAATTTTTATATTAATATTTTGTATATATTATTATCACTGAACACACAAACATTATTTCAAGTATGAAAGCAAAGTGTAGAACTCCCAGACACTGCCACAGCCATTCAAAAATAAAATTATTTTTAATTTTTATACTTATTTTCTATATACAAAACTATATATGCTTAGTTTGATTTGCTTAATTAACATATATATTTGATTGGTACAGTAATAATATAAATATTTATTATGTCACTGTTTTCTATATTTTTGATGTTCAATTATGTTGAGTTCATTTAGAACACTAAATGGTGAAACTCTCATAAAATAACGACTTATTTTTTAAAGAAATTAATAATGGGGTTTCACTTATTAACATTTCATATGCTGTTGTATAAAATTTGGCAACATAAATTAGACTTAAGATAAAACAGTGGTCCAAATAAATGACGTTTGCATAGTAAAACAAAGGAATGTGATGACTTGGAAATCATCATCAGTCTATTCTGTTACAATAGACATATATATATATATATGAATTAAATAAAAAAATAGAAATATTGCTGATGAAGCTATAACACTATTAGAAATTATTCAGTTATTTATTATATATAATAACTCTATTATGCTCATTACAAATAATCTACAATAAGCATTGGAGCTGAGTTTGAAAATAATTATAGAACACTGTTATCGGAAAATATAGAAATATTAAAAAAAACATTACACAAAAGTCCAGGGTGTACTTTATATTGACATTTTTAGATTTGACTTTATATATTACTGCTGTGATTAAGATTTTAGAACATGTTAATATAGACAACTTGTAAAAAATATTTATCAAAATGCAGCTTTTGTGATTAAGCTGTATTAAAACAATCACAAGATAAATATTGCTAAGATAGGTATGAAGTTAGAAGATGTCTCTTAAACATTTTAGAGCCATTGCTATAATAAGTTGTTTAAATTTTTATCATGATATGGTTATTTTTATATATCACAATTGTAGAAATTGTTAAAAAATACTATATGAAAGCAATATATTAGAATTAAAGATAAATATCAAAATGACATAAATACTGTTTAATAGTTTTTCTATGAAAAATAAAAAAGGATGTATAATAATGAATTAAAAAAATATAGCATTATAAACATTTTCAGCAACTTATTGATAAAAATGAAACATAATGAATAATTCGGATAGAGTATTTTTAAATAAATAATACAATAACTCTGTCAAATAATGTAAATTATTGTTCATGTATAAAATATGACAACCAGAGCAAAAAAAAATTCAAAATTATTAAGCATATACAATTTTGCCAAGCACTTTCAGTGCCATGTACCAAAATCATGGTGACATATTGGAACTGAATGATTAATATTTCAGTGTTTGGTAAAACACTAGTGTTATACTGAATAACAAAATTATTAGACTTAACAATAAAGCAAACCACTTTCAACTTCCTCTTTCTTTCATTTGATTCATTACACACAATACTAATGTTTTGAAAATAAAATTCATGCCCACAAATACTTTTAGATTTGAAAAGAATTTTTAAGTGATTGTTTAAATGCTTTTATTAAAGTTGGGAAATTGGTTTGTTAGTTAACTTTTGATCTTTTTCAAGTTAGAATAAAAATCAAGGTTTATATATTTAAATTCAATAGAATTATTTAAAATTTGATTTACAACTATGTTATAGCATTATAATCCATTTGAAATACATAATTTTTCAGTGACTAGTTTCATAGATATAAAACAGAGTATGTAAAAATATTCAATAGCTTCAAATATCACAGTTAACAATTATTCTTAGAACTTTGATTTGTTTTAAATAATAATCATAAAAGAGCAGAGTAAATATTTTTTCTTTCAATTTTATAACATGTTTTTAACTATTTTAAATTCTTAATGTACATATCATATTTAGTAAGTGTACATAATTATATATGTATAATAAATCAGTAGCTACATTTTCTATTTAAAATTGGTTGATAATTTTTACTTTTATTTTAAAACAATTGTTTAAAAAAGGAAGCTAAATTAGAAAACATTATTTAAAATGATCAAAAAAAGTTAATAAAGAAAACTCTCAATAATTATTTTAAACAATGATTCCAAATTTGCTTCTTTAGCATTTTTTCAAAACAATTGTTTTCAAATAGGAATAAAAATTATTAAAAAATTTTAAATAGAAAATCTAGTTACTTATTTTTATACATATGTAATTATGTACACATACTAAATGTAATACATACATTAAGAGTTTCTATATTAACTTAATGCAGAAATATCTGGTAACTTATACACACTATATGTGTGATATGGCTTTAAAGAAAAATTATATAAATTAAATGAAGTTCATTTACATTATATACACATGTATTATTATGTTCATATAATAAATATGATATATATATTGAAGCAGTCAATCTTAGCTTAAGATTGTGCTTCATGTTTCTACCTATTAACCTGTGTTTAAATCCCTACTTCCCATCCTGCTCCTTTTGTCATATGTATATTTTTATGTATATGTTTGAGATGCATGCTTAACTTATAAAATTTAATGTTTCAATAACATGTTTTAAAAATATTATTAATTCTTTTATTAATTATTAGTTCTTTTTTATTAAAGTATTATAGATATGGTTCAAATATATACATAGGAACAAAACTTACTAACAAAATATTGACGTTTGTAAATATTTATTATATGTCATTTTTAACTTTTTCATTATAAATTGCTTGTTTTTCTATTAAACTGTATATTTTTTATAAAATCCAATATGGAAGATGTGACTGTTGTTAATTGTCCAAAAATAATTAAAGGGAGGTATTTTTTAATTAAAGTTTTACTTAAAATAAATAGGATTAAGTAGATTAAAGATTTTTTTTTGTATAAACATGTCAAATCTATTTCTAATCTGGAAATAGATTTGAATTTATTTTTGGACATTATCTTACAATTGCATCTTTCAAAAACAACTAACTAATTAATGATAAGCATTCCAGAAATACATGCGCAAGGGTATAAATAATGGCTGGATTTTTAAAGTAGGGATTAGATTAGCTACTATTGAGAGAAGTGATTGCTACTAGACACTATGCTGTTTTGAAATCTAAAAAATTATCTAGTTAAAGCTTTTCTGGACCCTTGTGGGTCATCTTCCATGGCCATAATATTCTGCTACCCTAAAGTGAAGTAAAGGCTCAATGAAGAACTTTAAAAATGCTAATAGAGAAGCTTGCTGTCACCAAGAAGAATTCATTTTGGATCCTCAATTTGCTATGCATGAGCCGTATTTTGAAAATAGACTTATTAAATTTATGCAAGGTAACTTTTATGCTACTATTTGAAAATGAATCTAGCCTCACTAATCTCAAATCCTACTAATCAAGATTTCTCATGTATTATTTAACTTTGCTTTTTATATAAATCGGTGAATGTAAATTTGCTCTCAAATGATTTCTTTATATCTAATCCTATCTCATATGCTCTTAACTTTCTTTAACTTTAGTGTGGTCAATTATTTGTAGTTATTTATTACTTGATTATATATATATATATATATGCTTTTTTTTATTAATTTGCTAATATCAAACAAACTGGTGATTTTTAATTTATAAAAATCTTTTCTGTCATTTTTTAAGTAAACCTTCATGAAGCAAGTTATTAACATCCATTTAAAACAATGCATTATTAATTAATATACTCGCCAGATTGTTTTTCGAGTCAACATTTTATTTATTATAAAAATATATTTGTTTAATTCTGGATTTTTTACCCTGTGTAAATCCAGAACTCAAGCTAATTAATGCTTTGAAATCTTATAAAAATATTCTTTATTCATTTCTGAAAAGGTGACCGATTATTTGTTTTCGATATAACTGCCAGTTATTTTTTTTGCTATACTCTTAAAATAGTCTATGCTTAAAAGATCATATACAGTATTTAATATATTCCAGTTATTGTAAAATCAGCGAAGGTGGGATTGATTTATTTTAAATAGCAGAAAAAGGGATGGGGGAAAATCTTAATGTTTCTGTTACTAAATCAAATCTTAACATATATTTTATTAATTTGAAATCTAAATCTTAAAGTTTCTTTTGCTAAGTAAAATCTTAATGTATATTTTATTAAATGAAATATTCTCTCTCTATATATATTATAATTGCATGGCATATTATAGTATTCAAACAAGGGTCATTTATTTTTAAAGCCGTAAAACTTTTCAATGTCGTTAGTGACATTTATCATTCGTACTGCGTTCCTGACATATAGCCGATCTTCATGATTATATATATATGCTTCTTAATCTGGGGGTTATGACAAGTTCGAACACATAGATTTCTTCTCATTCCATAGATAGTTGAGCTATCTGGAACCACATTTATTCCGTATCAAATGCCTCTGGCGGTGATCCCATAAGTTTGGCACACGCTATGCATATACACCTCATAGATAAAAGACCTCTCGCATCGGTTATACCAGCAAAAGTCTGGGCCATGCCATGCCTATCCACTTTTCTCTAAGCACTACCCAAGAAGGGGGTGAGAGATTTCATTTTTCATCCAGAAGCACAACCTTTTCCTCTTAGTTATTTTAGGCTATTATGTCAGCACCTCAAACTTCTTCATATTATTATTTCTTTTGCTTCATGCCCCAGTTTTAATACTCTAATATTAAAATTAAGCTTTGCTTAAAATATATATAAATGCCAAATACTTCTATTTTATTAATTAAATTTATTTCAGTCTTATACAGTCCCACCATCATAATTTATATATCTATTTAAGAGTATATATGCCTTGGGAAAAATAAAGTGTTCATCTTACTATTGTTAAATGATTTTCATTAAATATTTTGTCATAGTTTCAAATATAATCTTTTAACTGCCTTTTCTTTATTTTCACGATTTTAATGGTGTGAAAATAGTTTATATCATATGTATAATGAATTTTGGAACACTCCTAGTAATATATATGTTAGTCACCATGTTTCAGAACCGTAAATCAGAGTGTTAATGGCAATTTTATGTAACTTCTTTCTAATAACTGATTGGCATCTTAATATTAGACCCACCAAAGATGTGTGTTTATTTGTAATATATTATTTAGCTAATAAAGAGCATATGAGAAATAATAGCGTGAATGACACTATGAAATTATCTACCGCTTGCTCATTCGCGCACATACTAATGTACTTTATTTATAAATGTATAATAATTTGTCAGTATATTAAATTATATTTTATTGTCTAACTTATTTGAATAGTTCGAATTCCTTTTCCTCCACTTCCACATATTACAGCTATGCTTATGTATATTTTAATATAATCATAGTTAATAGATGTCTCATTGTTTTGCTCAGCTTTGCTAGTTGGCCGGATTAAGATTAATTCTCATGTGCCATCACTATTATGTTATTCATTAGATGTTAGATCTGGGGTTTAGAGAGTGGGTTCGAATCCAGGCTGGTCCCTGACCTAAATCTTGGGCTTGACTGGGTTTGAAGTACCTTTTGTGAGTTCCAGCTCATGTTAGATGGATAAACATGTTTTGACCGGCACAATATATATATATATAAGGGATATGCATTTTAATTTATAGCATAAATATCTAATAATAAGTATTGTATTAATTGACCCATGGGGTGAATTAAAAATAATAATATGCAATCTTTAAAAGAATAAAAATTTTATATTTTAATTGTATACAGTTGCAGTTATAAATCTCACTTTAAAAATAAAAAAAACTGTTGTACCACTTTTATGTTTTGTGTGTAAAATTGTTTTTTTGTTTAAACTGTTTATTTTTAAAAAGTTGTTGAGATTAAAATTTTATATTCATGTTTAAGTGAAAGATTATTTTAAATTAAAAAAAAAACCCATTGAAATATTATAGGCAATTATTTTAGTTTTAATATATGTCAAAGAATGTGTGTGGGTTGGTTAAGAACAAGGAAAATATAAGATTTAGAATTTAATAAAATTATATAAAAAGTTTACTTATTTTAGTTACATCTTATTAGTTTGCTAACATTAAAATTATTTTTAGAAGTACTTAAATTTATGCAAGGCATTATAAAAAACAATGAAATTTTTTAATGTTTTATGGTTTCTAGAGATAATTTTAATAATTTGAAAACCATTAACTTTGCAATAAGGGGCTTCTTTACCCATAATGAAAATACTTTTTACATAGTAAAAAACATTGGATCTAACAATATCATTTTCCTTTAATAAAATTTTTAAATGGCAATAGTAGTAAAGTTATTAGCCATGATGATTAGTTAGATAAAGATAGTTCAACATAGCTTGTGAAGTTTCCTTTCCAGTTGCCTAAATTGTGGTTGAGTTCTTTATGAAGACATAATGTTAAAATAAAACAAAGCCTAATATAAAATGAAAGCTTATCTAACAAAAAGGCAATCTAACTTTTCTTACCTGAGTACTGAACAAGCTATATTTCAAAGATACCCAGAGAGAAAATATTTTTGCATGAACCAATTAATAGTTTGTCAATAGTTCCAAAATTTTTTAAATTTTTATGTCCACCTATAATTGTTGACCAAACAAGTTTTGTGAGGATAGACTTTTATCTAAAAATTTTAAAAGCTAAAAAGAATGAACTTTCTTTTGGTAATCTTCACTTTTCTAGTTTGTCTACAATTATCACTCCAGGAAACCCACTGAAAATCAGATTAAAAATGAATTTTGAATTTCGGACTTTAAATTTTTTTTAAAAAGTGAAAAAATAAAGTCATTATTTTCATTAATAATAATTTTATTATGAATTATTGCTATGCATTTTTTTACTTTAGCTCATTTTTCCAAAGAAACATTAATTTAAAACAACAAAGATAATATTTTAAAATATTTTTTGCTTCATATTTACACATTCCTTTGCAAACATTCCATATATTATTTTTGTGTGATTGGTTATATTTATTAAGGGTTATATATATACTATTAATGTTTATTGTCATTAAAAATTTAAACTCTCACAAATATGTCATTCCAGGAAAAAAGGAATTGTGTTGATATTTAGTGGGTTCTTGAGGATATAAATACTAGAAGTAAGACATTTGTAAATTTAATTAATAGTGGTTTTCATATACATGGTGTTATCATACACAGTAATATATTTATTTTATATAAGGGATAGTGAATTCCTCTTATAACAAAGTTGCTTTATCTGGGAGATGGTGAATTCCTCTCATTGTTTAGCTATTTTTTATGTAACATGTTAAATTATTCTTAGTATATGTTAAATGAGTATGTGCACAAATATATATAGTAATATATTTACTTTACTTTTGCCACTTATTAATTAAGCCATTACTTGTGATCCTAAGTAGTTTGTTCAAAAATTTTCTTAATTATATTTTGTCTGACTAGATAAGTCAGAAGTGTTATAAAAAAAAAAAAAAACTTTGTCTGCAAAATACATATAGAAATTATAGCCTAAATTAATTAATTAATTAATTTATTATTAAATGATTACAATGTTCTCTTATTTAACCCTTCTTAAGATTTTTTTTCAGCTTATAAAAAAATCACTGGATATTAATAGAACCATTTCACTTTGGATTTTTGTTTTTTATTTCTTTTTATAGTATAAAAAAACTGTACTAACTTTAGAAATACGTTTATTATTTTATCAGTAATATGAAATCACTTAAATGTCAATAAAATGTATACATTTTTATTAAATTTGTTTTTTGTATATATTCTTTTATAAGGTTGACACTTAACATTGATTTATGAATACACATATTAGATTCACTATGGCATTTTGGTATTTATCCTGAGACATTAAATACAAATGCACTAATATTTTCTTTTGCCTAGCCATATTAAATTAGTTACTATAACATTGTAATATAAAAGGGGTTGATGGTTACATTAAAATAAAATCTAGAATTTTTTGTGTGAAGGTTTGTTATTATGGTGTTTTAGATGTATTTTATATTGGACTATTACCGTAATCTAATATGAATATTAAATGTCTTTAGAAAAATTTAACTTTATTTAAATATTCCAAATACATTCAACTATTAATAATAGCATATCAAATAGGTTAGTATATGTACAATAGTTGGAGAGAAATTATTATCCACTCTTCTTCGAATGTTTCTAGCTGGTCTAGTGACAGTACTGGCATGGGATTCAAATCTGGACTCTTAGATTCTTGAGTATTGAATTTTAAGATAATGCTTTATCCAAATGAGCCATCTTGTCAGTGGCAACAATTAGTAGAATTTTTATTTATTTATCTATGAGGTTCTTTCTGATTTCTCCACTTTTTTCCTAAAAGCAAAGTTGATGAGTGGTTTCTATATATTATGTACAGAAAATTTAAAGAAACTGCTCACATGACAATGGCAAACAATCAAATAATCCAACTTAATATGGGTATACATAATGTATGGAAACCACTAATCAACTTTGTTCTTAGGGAAAAAGTGGAGAAATCAGGAGGAACTTCATAGATAAGTGTAAGAAGTTTCTACTGACTGTTGCCTTTGGAAGGATATCGCAGTTGGTTAGAGTGTTTATCTTAAAATTCAATATTCAAAAATCTAAGGATCCAGGTTTGACTTCCATGTGAGTGCTGTCAATGGTCAGGCCAGCAACACCTAAAGAAGAGGGGAGAATAATACTTCTTAAAACATTGTGCATACACTAACCTGTTTAATGTGTTACTACTAATAGTTGTTTGTATTTGAAATATATAAATAAAGTTAAATTTTTCTAAAGATATTCAATATTCATATTAGATGATGGAAATAATCCAATATAAAAATACAATCTAGAATTCTTAGTTTACTTATTCTAAATATATTTTGAAATCAATAAAAATGCCCTTTGATTTTGATGTATATTTATTTGAAATACAAACATATATAGTAGTAGAGTCTTAGATATAAAATATGTTGTCTCCTTTATGAGTCTAGCTATCAAGAACTGGGAGATTTATTATTATGAATCTATTATTATAGTTACCATTTTAGGTTGATCTGTTCATAGAGAATATTAAATAAGAAAAGATGACCTCATTTCTCCATTATGTTTATACACATTTGAGGAGTCAGTTTTCTGTGTTATTTATCATTTCAATATGTATATATATCAACTATAAATGTCCAGTTAATTTAAAGTACAATATCGTTTTACATTTTCATTTATTATGCCAATACTAAAAACTTAAAAAAGTAATATATATATATTTTATATATTAAATGCTTTATCGCACACCAAAAATAAGTAAAATAATTGTTTTTTTTTTTTCAATTACAATTGGAGATTTTAGATTTAACATGAAATAAAAGCATGTAGGATCTAGAAATTAATTTAGACAATCCCTATTTTTTATAACAAGGGATTGACTTAATTATTTTCTGGACTCCTTGAGTTTTTATTTGAAGTTAAATCTAAAAACTTCAATTTTGTTTGAAGAAAGAATTATTTTATTTCTTTTTAGTGTATAGTCAATAAAAGCATTTAATATTTTTTATCTCTATTGTTTTTATTACAATTAATAATTTAAGATTCCAAGATTTAAACATTTAATAGAAAAAAATATGGAATTATAGATGACATATCAAAATACAAAAACAATTATGCTGGGATTTTAAAATAAGATATCAATATATATATAAATGAAATTGTCTATACTAAACTTAATGCAATTATAAAAGACATGAACTCAGACTTTCAAGCTATACAACCGATATACATGACCACATACATGTGAAAAAGATAAATGATCTCCAATATACGTATTTCATGCTAAACCAGTACTCATCAGTTGTTCCAGATCACCACCACCCCGCACATATATACAATCACTGCTCAGTTTATTTTAAATTAGCAAATCTTCAAACTTTAATGGAAAATCTTCAATCTTCTTCAATTTCCAACTCTTCAGCCATCCATTTCTTTGAAAATATAAGGATGTAATGTATGGGGTCATGTGTTTCGGTTGTATAAGATGGATTAGATAAATGTAGGGAGATTGAAAGTCTGAGTTCAAGTTTCTTATAATATATATATATATCATAAAATAAATAAGTACTGAAATTATTAAAAGAATTAAAAAAAATGAAATTTAGCTGAGTTACACATATTTCTAGAAAAAATAACAGTTAACAATAAAGAATCTCAACTGGATTGGAAAAGATTTTGAGAAATTTAAGTTTCCGCAATGAAATGGAAAATCTATAAGATGGATAAACTAAATTAAATTCAACTATCTTCATACTGCAATAGAGTGATGTACTACTCCATAAAGCAGCAACATCCTTGTCCTTTTGAGTATTTGCAGCATCAGTCTTAACTCAGTGCTAAAGGAGCTAATCTTTTGAAAAAATTTACCTATAAAATATCTAATTATATATACATAATTATATTAGTGTCGTCATTAATTCAACAAAATTAGCTTTATATAAGTACATGTATTTAAATTGCCTGCAGAAGTCAGATAAACAATACAAAAGCAATAACAATAAAAAAGTAAGGCTACATGGCTATAATTTAATTGTTCATGTGATAGTTTGCAAATGATATATAAAATGCTTCTTATTTCCGGAAAAGAGTGAATGCTGGTTTCATAAATCTGCGACAGAAATAACAATAATATTAATAATTATATATAAAACTTTTGACTTTTTTTATTGCAGAAATAAAAAAAAAATCTAATTCATTTTATTTTGTTAGTTTCAACACACTTTCTTTAAAATATATATATAAAAAATCTACAAAGGTAAAATAATAATAATGAAGGGAGAAATGTCACCAGGAGCATTCCAAATACGCAATCTAAATCAACAATTACTGAAAAGAGATTCTCCAGTGTGCAGTTTGTCAAGTATAAATCACTGCAAATTAGATGCTTCATCTTTTAAACCATTGCAATATATCAGGAGATCAGAGAAATGTAAGATTTTTTTCCCCTCTATATGCAAAAAAAAAAAAAATACTAAATGTACATAACAAAAAAAAATCAATATCAGAAAAATTCAATTGCATTTTTTATTTAGTAAATGTACGGTTTTGAAGCTATATATTTCAAATGAAATTGCAATACAAATTCAAATTACTGCATCTACTTACGAAATTAGTAACTAAAAATTAGTTTATATATACTTTGAGATAGATAGTGTCATATCAAAAGTTAAGAGTAAGCATGGATTCAACACAAACAGAAATATAAACCTTTTTTCATGAATGATATGTCATATTACAATTGTACCTTTACTTTATAATCAGCATATCAATATTCATCTCCATCTTCAATTAAGAATAGCTAGATTAAAAATAGATGATTCACTTATTTATAAAATGAAAATGCCTAATTTAACTATGTCCTGAAGGTATTTTTAGATCTATCTAACTTGCTCATGACATCCCCAGTGTGGACATGGAGACAATTGTGCTAAATATTATGCCAAGATACCTTATAAAGAACAAATTCAACTAATTCTAAAAACATATCTCAAATATATTCAACAGGGTTTATGTGCATTAAATACTCAAATGTTTTAAATGTCAGGACATCTCATAATATTTGAAATACTGGAAGTGATAGAACCCAGGTTCAATCCTTAAGCCATTAGTTTTTGAGATTGACACTCACCACGGCTTTATATAAGGTTTTATTTACATTATATAAGTGATATATATATATATTTATATGCAATTGTTTATCTGTGACATTATTTATTAGACTGTCATACATCAGAAGTATCATCTTCATATATATCTTTTTCAAAACGACTTAATCTCATATAATTTCACATTTTTTGTCTCACTATTTTTCATATCCAAATAGTCTCTGATTTATTTTCTTATATTTTTACCGTGTGTTATACCAGAATTAGTTTTACTTAAGTGTATTTAAAAACTAAAAAAATATTTCTCTGTTTGTCTTAATACAATGTATTTAAATAAAATATTAGTTTTCTTCTTCACCTTTGAGTAGTAAGCAATTTAACTTGTGCTTTACGCATAAAAGTGAAGCTTGTCTCAATTTTCTTACAAGTTATATGGTTAAGTGCTTTCAGAGATCTTGAGTCTCCATAATCATAGCCTACTGTTATCTGAAGTTTAGCTGTGGTTTATGTAAAATTTATGCAAATTTTATAATGACCATTACCGTGCTTTGCAATCTCCAGAAAATGGTCGTTATAAAATTTGCATAAATTTTACATAAACCACAGCTAAACTTCAGATAACAGTAGGCTATGATTATGGAGACTCAAGGTCTCTGAAAGTGCTTAGCCATATAACTTGTTAGAAAATTGAGACAAGCTTCAATTTTTTGCGTAAAGCGCAAGTTAAATTACTTACAATATATTTAAGTACGACAGAAAAATGAGGAATCCAGTGTTGACATTACCATCTGACAGTCATCAAAACTTTTTTATTTTAAAATATATTTGATATGATATACCCATGAACCTCTTTATGAGATATGAATAAAATCTGGCTGTAATCTTGCTTCCAAACCTAAAACATGATGTTAGAATTTTAAAGGTAGTTAAATAATTCCTAGCCAAGATTAAACTTTTTTAAATAATCGGTACATAGGTAACATAATAAAGCTATCTAATGAGAAAATACTTTATAGCTATTTTTATCTGATTTGTGTGACCTGTATTTCTTATACTTGCAACAAATCATTGCATTGGAATAAGATCAATATGCATGAGGTAGGTCTTACCTTGTATTTGTAATCTAGCCAGAGTAGCAATGTTGTAAAATGAAGTCACCTAGTTCTTAATATGTATAAAAATTTAAATATCCATATACACATAAACACACACACACACACACACACATATATATATATATATATATATATAAACAGGCAGAGAGGATAAATGCAGATTAAAACATTCTATAAACACATCATTATATAAAAGCATTTATATTTCTATAAAGAAACAGTAAAGAAGACAGTATTTACTATGTTATTCAAATTCATAATCTTGATAACTTATATATGCCAAAAAAAAAACTATGGGTAATATAATTAGATAAATATTGTGACTAATGGTGATGAAATGTTTCCATTTTCTCAAAATATTCTAATGATCTGCTAATTTATGTTATGATTTAAATATTAACTCATTATGTTTTAGACATTATAGTATTTCTTTTGTGTTATGATATAAATTCTAATTAACTTTTAATAAACATATTTTTTCATACCACAAATATTTGTGATTTAACATTAAGCTTGATGGTATTGAATGTTTTGCAAAAAAAAAAAAGTATAAGATGATCCAATCCATCCTCCAAATACATCAAGTTATCATTGTAAATATGAATGTTTGTTAAGGTTTCTTCCAGAAGATATATTTAATAACTAGGGATGGAATATTAGGATTATGTTAAAAACATTCATTCATTATAGTCACAGTTTGTTATTATGCTTTTTTTTTTCTATAGTAAAAAGCATAAAATATGTATCTCTCTACTTACACTACATACTTACACTTGCATGATAATATAAAGTGAGAGTATCAAAACAGAGTTATTAATCACTGGATCATATAATAAATATAATTTAAGCAAACAAAAATAAAATTTTCCTTCGTTTTTACTATTTTTTTTGAATATAAGTTACATTTTTAAAGTTTCAGAAAATTTTCCAAATAAACTACAAATAATTACAATTTTTCTAAAAATCGCAAATTTAGAAATGTGTGATAAAAAGAAGTTTGTGAAAAAGATATTTAATGAAAACGTTTTAAGTTGCTATGATTAATATATAAATGTAGCAAGTCAATTTATCTAGAGTGTATAAAAAACTTGTAATAAGTGTGCTATTTTAAAGTAAAATTATTTTAAAATTAGTTTTTATTTGTTTACTTATTTTAAATGTCCATGTAAAACCCTTAATTATATTAAAAAATAATCATTTCTCATTAGTGGTATTACATACTAGTTGTAGTCTTAATGCTACAAAATTGATAGCAGTCATTGTGGATTAAATATTCTTCAAAATTTGACAATATGTTTTTAAATTTTAATAACTATAACAATTATGATATAATGAAATGCCTTTCATGATATAAATATATATTCAATCCAAAATATTAGCTTATACACATTGATTCTCTCTAAACTTTTTATTAATAATTCAATGTGATCTATTATGCTATAAACACTTAAATTTAGCTTCTTTTTTAATGTATTTGAATGTAAAATTTTCTATGGACAAGTTGTAATTATCTTAATAAAAATCTTGCATAAAACTAATATAAGTATTGGTCTATGCTTTTTAATATTTTTATTTTCACATTTTAAAAATATCAGTAACACAATTTTACTTTTCCCACTACCTGATATATTTTTATTATTTCAATATTTGATTTTCTTCATTTGTTTCTTTTAAAAGATATAAAATATTTTTATCATTTTCTGTAATTTTTTTCATTTGAAACACATTTAATTAAATGTCTCATCTTATCATTTAAAATACTTGAGATTTTGAAGGATTCTAAAATGTAGGACTATTTTTTTTCTTTATTTCTATGTAGTTTAAACAGGCAAAACTCTCCCTACAGTAGTGCCACTCAGTGCAAGCTAGAGTAATCAATGGATGCCAGAAGGCTTGTGCAAAAAATCCCTATCTAGTGCCTATTCATCCAATATCCCCAGACTAGTTTCTGGCTTTTGGAATTCATCAGTGAGGAGCCTTGAACTGTTATTAAACAGGAAAAACTCTTCATAGAGTAGTGCTGCTACTCAGTGCAGGCCAGAAAAATCAAGGGGTGTGAGAAGGTTTGTACACAATAACAGTTACAAACAAGCATATAGAAAATGGTGATCATGTAATGTTCAGTGGCTTAATACCAATCCTGCCTAATAGGATAGTGGTGGTTATGGTTGTTAAAGAGCCAAAGACACCAAAATGTATAGGTACTGAACTGAGTTCAGCCCCATATGACTATATAAGCTAATGAGCTTAGATTGAAAATATTTTTGGGTTTTCAATTTGATTCTCATAGTTTTGTAATTAAGTAGAGATAAAAGGTGGCTGTTGGAGGGTTGCATTAAATCCTAAGATTTAGGTGCAGTACTCTCAGATCCAAGACTCCTCCCTGACAAAGGCCAAATGCCAGAAACTAGGCTGGAAATATTGGATGAGTAGGCACTAGACAGAGATTTTATGCACAAGCCTTTTGGCATACATTGATTACTTTGGCTTGCACTGAGGGACACTACTGTATGAAGAGTTTTGCCTGTTTAATAACAGTTATGAGCAAGCATATAGAAAATGGTGATCATGTGATGTTTTATGTAGTTTCTAACTTTTTTTTTATTATAGTGTCTTCTTTTATTATTATTCATGAAACAATATTCTTTCAATAATAGCATGTTAATACTTTTGGGATCTTTTGTACTTAATTTACTTTCTACTTCACAGTTATATTTCTTATGTCATTATTAGCTCTTTTAGTTACTCTATGGAATTCTACACGTTCATTTCTTCTAAATTATTTATTTAAAATATTTTTATATTCGTTTTTTCTTCATACATAGATTTATTTTAATTAAAAATTATTGAATTGTTTTTTTTTTGTTCCATCTATTTGTATATTACTTCTGAGGAAAATATCACTCATCTTTAGTTGATTAATATTTAAATAATTTTCAAGTTCTAATTTAAGTTAATTACAGTAGTTATGAAGGTTCGGCATATTATCAGTTATTACTGTCTTCTTTAATATCTTTGCATTAATATTTATCTTATGTCTCGTTAATTAATGATCACTTCATATACAGAACATAATGTTTTTATTTTAAATTAAAATACAATCTTAGCTTGTCTATAATTTCACTAGAATCCTTCCATGACCATATCTGCTTAATAATTTTTATAGAATTTATAATATAGAGATTTACTTTTTCAGAAAATTTTCATTTTGTCCCCATATTTAAATTTACTCATACATTTATTATTTTCTATAACAATATTAAAATGTTTGTTCTGATCAAAAGCATTTTGAACATTTAAATAAAAATGACTTACTTTTTTATCACAAAGGTAATTATTATGGTATAAACAATAATTATCTGCACTTAATATAATGTAAATTGAATTATATTTTTATTCTGTCTGAAAAAGGGTTTTTCATTGGTTTGTTCAAACACAAGTAATAAAATGTTTTGAAATAATAATTCATTATTTTATTTTTATTATTATGTTAAACGTTAGATAAATATGTGTATAAAATACAACAATCAATATATTACATCGAACTAAGGCAAATTATTAATGCATCCCTAGTTTCAGTATATTTGCCTATATAGAGAAATATTTTCTTTTCACATTATAAGAAAGAATTATATTATAAATCAAAACTTTAGACAATTGAATTTTAAGATCACTCATAGTTAATTATATAAAAAAATAGAAGTAGCAAAAACTTATAATAAAAGTCTTCCGACTTAATCATATAAAATGTCTATTGATTAAATTGTGCCTATTTAATTAACTTGAATTGAATAAAAATCAGTTTTAATGCAAGATAACAATCACGTATTACTTACGTCACATCACTTGATTATTTTTCCATCCATATATATATATATTGTGTTCCGTTGTACCATAAGTAATAAAATTGCAAAAATTTTATATAAATTCTAATCTTTTATATTCATTTTTTACTCTTAAATAAAATGCTGCTAGTTGAAATATTTTACTCAAATTTGCATCAATTACTTCTTTTTAAATAAAATACACTATACTTTGAAGCTGTAATCAATAATATTTATATATTTTACATCAGCATTATGATGCAGAATATAAATTAAATAATTATAGTGACAATATTTAATGCTGTTTTTGTTTTGTTTTGTTTTTTTACCTTTTCAGTTACTTCAGAGTAACAGTTTTTACAATGAGAATTAATATTCATCTATTTTATTTTAATTTTTAAGATCTTGCTAATGCAGCTATTTCTTGTAGAATACATATGCAATGAGTCTGAATAACTATTATACTATAGATTAACCACTAAACATCACATGATCACCATTTCTTGTGCTTACTCATAACTTATTAAAACAGGCAAAACTCTCCATACACTAGTGCCACTCAGTGCAAGCTAGAGTAATCAATGGATTCCAGATGGCTTGTGCATAAAATCTTATCTAGTGCCTACTCATCCAATATCCCCAGACTAGTTTCTGGCTTCTGACCTTCATTAGTGAGGTGGGAAAGGTGGTTGCTGGAAGGTTGCATTAGATCTTAGATGGAGTGCTCTCTGCTCCTCACTGACAAAGGCCACATGCCAGAAACTAGTCTGGGGATATTGGATGAGTAGGTACTAGATAGGGATTTTATGCACAAATCTTTCAAGATCCAATGATTACTCTAACTTGAACTGAGTGGCATCACTGTATGGAGAGTTTTGTCTGTTTAATTCTATAAATTATTTAATTCTATTGTTTATAATCTTTTTTTTTCATGTGTCATAGCATCAGCCGGGAAGTGAACCCACTAACCCGGGACAACTGCTTGTAAAGCAGTCATCACTGACCTCTCGACCACCAATTTTTATTAATGAATTGTAGATAATTACTTGATTCAGTTAAATTATTTTGAAAATACAAAAATATAAAAAACATTATAGATGTGACTTAGGGTATATGAGCACAGACTTTCACATGATCCACCACTCTCCACTCTATCTAATAACACTGATACACTCAAGCACATATATGCTGAAAAGATAAATAATCACCAATATATGTATTTCAGCATATATGTGCTTGAGTGTATCAGTGTTATTAGAT
The DNA here is from genome assembly GCA_028023455.1 of Epiperipatus broadwayi. Classification (NCBI taxonomy): domain Eukaryota; kingdom Metazoa; phylum Onychophora; class Udeonychophora; order Euonychophora; family Peripatidae; genus Epiperipatus; species Epiperipatus broadwayi. The sequence goes on from JAQFVV010000004.1 coordinate 9,227,433, forward strand.
AGAGTGGAGAGTGGTGGATCATGTGAAAGTCTGTGCTCATATACCCTATATCACATATATAGACACATGTATATAATAAGCCTGTGTTTCAGTTATAGATGTGATTATAATTTTATTATGAATAAAACATTTAAACATTTTATAAGAGCTAAGTATTTAATCAAAATATTTATAAGATGAATCACAAAATTCTCACTTGAAATTAAAACAAAAGGAAGCTTACAAGATTAGTTTTAGAAATTCTTTTCATTTGCTATGCCAGATTTTAACATCACTAAATATAAATCAAAGGCTTAAATTTTATTTATATTAAGCATATATTAAAATGTGAAAAACGAAATACAATTATTAAATAATGTACACATCTAATTATATTTTGAAAATGCAAAATTTATAATAAGTTTTAATTTTTATAAACCTTATCATTAATATATATATATTGAAAAATTTAACATGTTTTTCTATGTATTGTTCCATATATCTTTCAGCTTATGATGCAAAGAGGCAAACATCTAATTAAAATCTGACACTGCAAACTATTTTTAATGTATCTGAATTATCTGTAAAACAAGAATAAAACTATTTTTGAATATCCTTTAACTTTAAGTAAAGCAGATAGGATTAGCATTTTATATGTTTAAAAATTAGAAACATCACAGATTTACATCTATAAATTTATAAAACTTTTTTAATTATTCCACATACAATATCTAATAATAATAAAAATAATAAACAATGAAATGTTAACAAGAATTAGCAAATTTTACAAATATTTCTTATAATACACCGAAATAATTTCAAAATAACTCAAAGTACTTAACACATTATAATAGTCATTTGTAAAATTTATTAATTCACCATTACTATTTTATTGTTTTATTATTATTAAAATATTTAATTTTAACAGCCTGTAATAAACGTGTTATTTATTTCATGATATTATCAATTATGTGTTGCCTTTAACACAATTAATAAGTTCATAAATCAATATATAGAAGTCAAAACAACAATAATTTTATTTTCAATTCAGAATTTGAATACCTTTAATAACAGTTCGTATTTCATTTTTCCCCACGTTAAAATAAAGCAAGAAAAATCTGCCTAATATAAACAATATTCAAATCTATTATAATTTGTGATTAATAATGTTAAAGATTGACAAAGCTGGTGGTATATGGAGAATCTTATCTGAAACCATTTCAATGAGCCTTATATTTTCTTAGTATATAATTCATAATTTACCTATTATATATAATAAAAAATCAATCTTAGGAAAGTGAGCTAATAAAGAACATTACAATACTTTCATTTATAATAAATATGATGATACTACTATCACATGAGATCTTTGGCAGAAAGAATATATGGATCCTCATCTAAATATATGACATTTGAATATTTATGCAAATAATGATAAAAAATAAATGAAAAATTTAATTAATGCAAATGACATCATCAATAGTAATAAACCAGCATAATCAGTATCTTCTCCCCTTCACAACAAGCATGCAAAAGAAAACCATATCACAACTGGGACAGTGCATCTCAATCATTAGATAGTAGTAAGATCCCTGAAAGTGATTATTTTCCCAACCCACCACCACCATTACAACAGTGCTAAAGATAGCTTTCCAATTTACCACAGTCTAGACAAAAACAAATAAACTTTATCCCCTCTTTCTTTTTCTCTCAAGGCATCCAAATCTCTTATACAACTTAAACCTATAATATTCATTAATCCAATATATCATGTCAAATTAATGTTTTCTTGATTGATCTTTATGACATAGGTTATCAAAACTACCATTAATAAAAAGCATGTATTATTACCAATTTAAATGATTATACAATGGAAAATAATCCTATGCAATCATTTTCTCCCTAAATTGAACTATAATCATTTATGTAGATTATTTGAATAACATTGTAAGCAATTTATATCATGTTTGTGTCATTTCCTCGTGCCATTGTAACCTCGGCATAGTCTTTGTAAAATCTCCCCTTCTTATTTCTCAATGAAATCATTGTTGAATCATCATCATCATCATCATCATAATAATAATGAAATCATTGTTGAATCATCATCATCATCATCATGATAATAATAATAATGAAATCATTGTTGAATCATCATCATCATCATGATAATAATAATAATGATGATTATGACAATGATGACTACCAACAACAGCAGCAGCAGCAGCAACAACAACAACCACCACAACGCCAACCACTACCATAACAACAATCAGCACAATAGCAACAACAATAATAATAAAAATCACTAAACATCACATGATCACTATACTGTTTGGAGAGTTTTTCCTGTTTTAATAATAATAGTATAGTAGTAGAAGTAGTAGTATGATGGTAGTGGTGATGATGATGATAATAAATATAATAATAATAGTCATAATGCAAACAATTCACCTTCTTATAACCAAGTCAATCAGCTTCTGCTTTTTATTCCTAAAACTGCTTAAAATTTAAAACTGGCAAGATAAAAACTTACCTCTACACCCCATCCATAATCTTTAATTAATATATAACCTTTTATCAAAACAATGTTATTCAAAATATTATATGTACAAAATGTATATAAAGAAAAGCCATATTTAATCCTAATAGTATAGTATGTTTAGCATTTTTCCAACTATCTGGTTGTATCTTTGATTATAACTACCAGGTACTTAAAAGCATACCAAGCATTCCATGCTGTTAGAATTAAAGAAAGCTTTTCTCTATATACATTATATATATTTGTTCAATTTAGCGAACAATTTTTCTTTCAACATTTCATTAAAATCAAATTTTTCCTTATTTCAAGGTTAATATGGTGACAAAACTATCATATGATCAGGTGTCTGCTGCCAATATTTATAACATAGAATTGCAAACTTATGCAAACACTACTAAAATAACAATTCAATGAACAACAGATCAATTAAAAAGATTTCAACTTTTACTGGAAAGTCTAAAGGTCAACCAAATTTAAAAAAATGTTATTGAAAATCATACTTCAGTGAATAACAACACAATTGACAAGATTTCAACTTCTACTAAACAGCTTAATGTTTCAGGTAACTTACTCCCAGTGATACCTCAAAACCCAAGATCACCCATCCCCTGCTACTGTCTGGACCAATAATTTCCTAGAAATGTTCAATGACCAATCTATAAATACCAACTTGAGAGGATTGTTTATGACATTTATTAGCAACAAACTCTAATATCTCACTTCATAAAATCCCTAGACAATTACTAGATGATGCAATAAACCTGCACAGTCTATGAGATACAATCATTGCAGACCATCCAAATCCAAGATACAGAGCTATCCCATCTGAATCACACTCAAATTAAAATGCTTGGTTATTGTATTAAATATAGTCAATCAGAACCAACACAGTTGAATCACTGGAGTATTAAAAAAAACTATTTTGGGTATGTCCACTGGGACATCCAAAGAATGGTGAAACCATTTGGCAAAGTTACATACTTTCATTTCATCTATTTAAGAGATAATCCCATACCTATTGTCACCAATAGGTATGAATTTTGCATACAGTTTACTTAGACATTGATCTTAACATAAATTCCTACATAGATCCTAGACCAAAAACCCATGCTAAAATACAATATATTTGAAAATGAAAAAAAAAATATTTTTGTAGTTCATCTTGCGATACAATGACACAATGCCATTATCATAACCACTTCTATCAGCTACTTAATCAAACTCTCACCTGCACCACATTCAAGTATTTATGAAACCCTCCAAAGCTGCCTCCAGGAGCCATGTTAAATCCAAACACTTGCCTACCACTCACATCATTACACCATAATCTCCCCTTATTTAGACACCCTACCATTGATATCTCAATCCAATCTCATCAAGAGTCTCATTTACTCTCCAATTCTTTTCACAGCCAGCCTCAGAAACAGAGTCTGACCAACTTATCTTCTTTTCCAACTCAATAGTACCAACTCCAAAATACCTGAACTAAACCCATCGCCTTCATTATTAGTTTTTTAGATTTACCGCAAAACATATATCTCATAGTAAATAAAACTTCTATGCAAATTATGGAAGGAATCATTCCATGCCTTTCATCTATATCTATTTCACTCCCATTCTCATATCTCCAATAAAATAAAGAGAAACCTGGGCATCCAAAAAGCCACCACTTCAAGAAATCGAAAGTCATAGCCGAAGAGCTTATGCCAGGGTCTTCCCATCTCATGGACAAATTGCTATACATGCTCTATTAGAGCAAGTCTCTCACATAATTCTACTCATTCCATGAAAAATCTTCACCATATCAGTGTATTGCTCATGATTCAGTAAAGCTCATTACTCAAACTCACTGAGCCACTTTTGGTCACACGCCAATTACTGATTATCAATGTGACCAGTTATTGATTATCCATCATTCCTAAGTTGTTTTTATGACTTATCTAATGAAGAAATCTAGTCCATCATATACACCTCTTTGCACTGCATGTTCTTATCTCCCTTCATCATCACTATGATACTGAAAATAGAAGCACTTAAGTGTTTGAGGGATCAACTCATCAACAAAGCATTTCCAAGTGAAAAAATGGTTAACTATTATACAGTTTCATGGTCTCAGACTGCTTGAAACTAAAATATATGGAGTATCTAAAATTGACTACATTTACCTCAACAGACTGGGCTTTTGCATCTGCTCCAGAAATAGTTGTTCACCATCATCAGGCACATGTCTCATTATAGCCTCACAATTTCCATCATGTAAAATCTTATACATTGATTTACATTTCTTAATAACCACATCTCATTACCATATCACAATATTAAACATCTTCATCTATACATTTCCATCTCACCATAGTTTTACAATCAATTCTCTCCTTGCTGATACCCCCAACCAACTATTCTAATGGGGGATTTTAATATGAACTATCCTATATTTACTTCCAAATGGTTCCACATCATAACCTTTTTTCTCATGAGTGTTCAGAGCTTTTTAGCACCCAATTCAGTAACATGTCATAACCAAAAACATGATATGCTCATTGACCTCTGTTTTTATACCTCATGGTCATATCATCTGATTCAACTCAAAGTAAATCCCACTTCATTCTCTGATCAATCTGCACAAACTTTCACTCTCAATCTCAATGAATTACACACCACCACATTTCATAACCATTTATACTTTTCCCTTTTCCACCATTGAGTTTCCGTTTTCCAAAATGTACATTATGTTGTGCATGCTAGAACATATAAATCGAGACCAATTCAAAAATATCTTGCTTTAATTAATATTTTTTCAATTAACATTTAACATATCAATTCCTCATCTCTCCTGCCATGGCAAACCCACTTACCACACATGTCACCACTTATCTAATCTCACTCAAGCCAACCACCTCACCTGTAATCAGTGTAAATAGTACATTGCCACCAAGGAAAGAATAATTTGCCTCAATAAGCATCAAATGTAGACCATAGGATGCATGTTCTGGGACCTTGACTATTCCTCCACCTTAAATTTACCCATTGGACTATAGACAGAAGGTGGCACATGTACAGGCTTGGACATGATACACTCTATATAAGTTGCAAGTAGACAATATTTTCACCCCAACATCATATCATCTTCAACCAACAGAAACTGATACTCCACTACAGAATGCCACGAATCACAACTTTTATCATGCTGGAGCCAATTGAATATCTACCTCCCCCTTTGCTCACTTGCGACACTTCATCACTTTATAACTTTGAAATCTTGATAAATTACTTGTCTCAAAAGTTTTATGACATTAAAGGTCTATATCCTATTGCCATTTGTACCATACACTAAAAAACACACCACATTTCCACTTTCAACAAAATCCAGTTCATCTCTATAGAGGCCCACTAGGAATTAAAATACTGGAGAAGGTGATTAAAGATCAAATAGAACTACATACACTTCCCTTGATCTCAATCATCCAGTTTGATAAGAAAGGCTCATCTACTTCATAGGCTATACTTATATTTAGAGCAGTTATGAGTTTAGCCCAAGAACACAATGCTCTGACTGCAGTTAGCTTCAATATCCAAGCAGCCTTCAATTATATCCTCATTACTTCCTAATTGATATGCTCACCAATATCACCATTCCTCCACTCTGCTATATCTAATTACCAATTTTCTATTCAGTTGAGAGATCCATATCATTCTCAATGGGAGAAACTCCACATCCTTTATACCTATTAGTCCATCTCATAAGATTGCCTCTTAGCTCACTGTTTTTGAGCTTGTATATTAATCCACTTTTAAAACAGATATAGGAAAAGGTCACTGACATCCAAATTTTACATACCCTGCAATACATCCAATGTATTGCATACATGGATGATATCACCATCTTTCCAATCTCTCAAAAACAACTGCTCATACTCCAAAAGATACTTAACTTTTGTGGTATCAAAAATTATGGTTGGTCAGTGAGTTAAAACTTTAAACTTTTGATTGAAATTACAAAATCAGCAGTAGAAATATATTTGTCTTTCAATAGTATATTCATTTTAGTTTTATTTGTAAAAAGCAGATTAATAATTTGTCAGATTATGAAAGTTAATGAAAGTTTTTTCAAAAATAAATTTCTATTTATAATTATAAAAAATATTTTATAGTGAAGAAGCTAACAAGAACATTTGTAACCTATTAGAAAATTCTGCATTCATCATTGATTTCTTTCATAATTTATGTTTAGGTAAAAGTAACAAATTTTTACTAAAATAATTATATTTTCAGCATATTTTATCAAAATAATTTTATAATATGTAAAAAAATATTAAAAAACACTCTAAAACATTCATTTTCATTTTGAAAGTTAAAACAAAGAACTTGAAGCTGTTAAAATTGTTGATAAGCACTCACTTTCATTCAAAATGAGAAACAACCAATCAGTGCCTTGCAAAGTCTTCTTTCTCCCTAGAGAAAGCATCATCTTAAGGTACTTCTTAAGCTTTAAAATGAGCATAAATTCACTATGATAATGTAGAAATTACTATTTTTTAGCCAATTTGATTATAATCAGAACAGATGACAGGATGGTTAATGAATATACCTCTGTCTACAAAACTTAAATTTAATTCGAACAAATCCACTACATGGTTAATCTACATGAAAAAATCTTGCACTCAAAATGTTTCAGGGCAAGCCTATTTCCTTCCAAGGTTTCCCTTTCTATATTGGCCTGTTTGCCATGAGACTTTCAATATAAAATAAGATTCATTATACTGCATTTCACATTACTACTTTTCTCTCTAAAGCATACCCTCTCTTTATTCCAAGGTTCAGCTGTTCAATCTTCTTACATATTACACCTCAGTATACAAGTTTTTATCATTCATCATCACTAACTCCCTCTGCAATAAACTACTGTGGGTCAGGAATACCATATAATATTTTTTCAAAAGATTAAGCTTCCCATTTGAAATCATTTTGATCCTCACAACACATGGGGATTCCATACTCAGAAAGCTATTAACCTAAGTGCATTAATTTAATTATCCATTAAATCTCAGCATTCATTAATTATTCATTACATCTCAGCATTAAACACATGCTCACTTTAACCACTACTGACAGACTCCCTTCATCAACTTCATGCCTTTCCAGTCTTATCCACAAAATTCAAAATGATGCATACCAAATGACCTCCAGTTACATAAAATACACTTACTGGCATACACACAGCATATTACATCACAATACTACCACTAATTGCTCATTTCCCATGATAAATATTAATAATTGTCAACTCCTCTATTATATTAAGAAGTGAATCCTGGAGCCTGGTGCATTTTAATCTTCATGCTCAGCAACAACTTACTTATAGCACTATTGGTTGTTTTACCAAAGTATCAATCCATTTTGTTCTCTATGTCATGCAGCAGAAAAAAATATAGGAACACTTTTTTAATTATTTCTAAGTTCTCAATCACAATTGCCAGATTATATTAGACACATGCCAATAACCTGGTATCTCCACCCAACAATTAATCCAATTGTACCAAAAGCTATATCCACCCAGTATGTGAGATATCTTTTATTCTAGTTGTCTTCTGGTGTACCCATTGCACTTTCATCCTAGCCAATAATACCAGACAAAACCCCCATTTCTAAATCATCTATACCAATTGACATGAGACTCAAATGTAGCACCTCTAGACATTTTTGAGGCCACCTAATCATTCATAAGGCAGTCTTCCAATTTATAAAAGCCTCACAATTGGAATTTCTTCATTTCAAAACAATATTCATTACTTCAGCACTATCCACCTGTTTGCCATTAACTCCCTGAACCATCATTTCACTCAACATACTCACCTGTCAACTTTCCATTCTCACCTGCCTTCAAGCTGCAACCAATTTCAAAGGTTACCAAGCAGTCAATCAGTCATCATGCACCAGACCTACACTATTAATTTATGCTATCCTGGAAACTCAATCACATGTTAAAATGCGAATCTGAATTGCATATCTGGAGACAGCGATCCAAAATTTTCAGGACTCTTACAACATTACTTTGAATTTAAAATTCTTTAGCATAATTATTGCAATTTAATTCACTGAAAGTGACATCACAAATAAATAGCATAGAACCAGAGTATTGACAGATGAAATATGATTTAATACAAGATGAAGTAGAATCACACAATCAATTGCATTTTATTTCAACCTTTTATTTTCATACTGATTAAATAACAATAATAAAAAAAGCTTTTGAAGAAAATTAAAAAAACAACTTTTTAATTATATCAATTTTGCATATTACAAAATTTTAGAAATGGCTGTGACATCACATAATAGATGAAACAACAATAAAATTTTTAAATGACAGAATTAATATTTCATGTAATACAATTGCTATTATTCGTCAGAATTAACATTTCATGTAATACAATTGCTATTATTCGTCACTGCCAAGTTGACATTGACTATGAATGATACTTTGCCAAACCACTGATTCATAAATTTCAGAATACATATCATTTCTAATTATTCTTTTTTTATTACAAATGTTTTAGCTTTATAAGTTTTTATTAAATTAAAACATTCATAATATGACCAAATTATACATTTGTACAAACCATTTGTGTCTTTAATAAAATTGAAGATTTAAGTCTTCACCAATCCCATGATTCAAAAATATGAATACTTTTCTATCTTTATTTTTCAGTATTCAATGTCTGCATCCTCAAAAAAATATCAAGAATATAATTACTTTAACAATTCTAATCTTTATTTTCAAGTGATAGTCAATACATCTGAAGATATTATTCAATAATTTTTTATTCCAATTAAGACCAGGGATCATCTTGACAAGTATTTTGAATGTTGGCTACTTTATTACTGACAAATAACTAAAGAACTGTGCTATTATTTTTGACCAGAGAATACACTCAGGTGAATCAAAAACTATTGGACCAAACTCACTCTCTTAAAACCAGAGATACCAAACTAGCCCCACCTCCACTCCTCACAGACACTTGGGCAATCCTCCAACTCCCATCCTTTCAGCCTCTGTCACAGGACTCAACCATTTAATTTTTTGCAACCCATGCAGTCGCTCACTCAACAAAGCTGTGCATCTCAGACTTGCAACCAAAGACCTTTTCTTGGCCTGGACTACACACACTTTCCACTTCCCTTTTCATATGTATCATTCCCCTCTCACTATGTTGCTCCTGAATTTTCATTTTACCATGCAACCACTCCTTTGTAAACCTTTTCTAACTGTATTTGATGAATAAACTTTCATCACTGGGAGAAAAAACTAAAGAACTTAAAAAAAAATGTCACAGCCTTTCATGCCTTCCCATGATTTTATTTGTTGTTATAATCTTTGTGTTCATTAATTTCTTTTTTTTTTGTAATAAGTTCTTTGAAGGTCTTCTCCATTTGTAACTATACTTATGTTATTTGTAACTATACTAATGTTATCATTAGTATGTATAAACATATCTAAATCACAATTTTCATTTTTAACTTTGGAAAATTGACCATCACTATTAAAGAAATATAAACAGCATATGGAAAAAAATAAAGTGAATTTGGTATTGACATTAAAAAAAACTCTATAAGTTCATCACATTCATATCGGCTTTTTCAAACCAAATTGTGCAAACGCTTTTTGCGAGTGTTAAATAATAAATAAATACCCTCTGACCCATACAAGATATAGAATTTATGCAGCAATAAAAGGAATCCTCTTATTACTACGACTCAGATATTTATATATGAGCAAATCTGAAGTACTGGCACAGAAGGTATGACTATAGAACAGTCACTTTGAATTACTATATATAACTTATGAATGAATGACGCCGATGAAATTTACTAGAATTTACTGAACGTCATTCCAACTGAAATTAATCATATATATAAATCAGCATTTATTTTTTATAGCATCTGTATACAATTGTAATCACATTCATATCGGCTTTTTCAAACCAAATTGTGCAAACGCTTTTTGCGAGTGTTAAATAATAAATGAATACCCTCTGACCCATACAAGATATAGAATTTATGCAGCAATAAAAGGAATCCTCTTATTACTATGACTCAAATATTTATATATGAGCAAATCTGAAGTACTGGCATAGAAGGTGTGACTATAGAACAGTCACTTTGAATTACTATATATAACTTATGAAAAAGCCGATATGAATGTGATTACAATTGTATACAGACACTATAAAAAATAAATGCTGATTTATATATATGATTAATTTCAGTTGGAATGACATTCAGTAAATTCTAGTAAATTTCATCGGCGTCATTCATTCATAAGTTATATATAGTAATTCAAAGTGACTGTTCTATAGTCACACCTTCTGTGCCAGTACTTCAGATTTGCTCATATATAAATATTTGAGTCGTAGTAATAAGAGGCTTCCTTTTATTGCTGCATAAATTCTATATCTTGTATGGGTCAGAGGGTATTCATTTATTATTTAACACTCGCAAAAAGCGTTTGCACAATTTGGTTTGAAAAAGCTGATATGAATGTGATTACAATTGTATACAGATGCTATAAAAAATAAATGCTGATTTATATATATATGATTAATTTCAGTTGGAATGACGTTCAGTAAATTCTAGTAAATTTCATCGGCATCATTCATTCATAAGTTATATATAGTAATTCAAAGTGACTGTTCTATAGTCACACCTTCTGTGCCAGTACTTCAGATTTGCTCATATATAAATATTTGAGTCATAGTAATAAGAGGATTCCTTTTATTGCTGCATAAATTCTATATCTTGTATGGGTCAGAGGGTATTCATTTATTATTTAACACTTGCAAAAAGCGTTTGCACAATTTGGTTTGAAAAAGCCGATATGTATGTGATTACAATTGTATACAGACGCTATAAAAAATAAATGCTGATTTATATATATGATTAATTTCAGTTGGAATGACGTTCAGTAAATTCTAGTAAATTTCATCGGCATCATTCATTCATAAGTTATATATAGTAATTCAAAGTGACTGTTCTATAGTCACACCTTCTGTGCCAGTACTTCAGATTTGCTCATATATAAATATTTGAGTCATAGTAATAAGAGGATTCCTTTTATTGCTGCATAAATTCTATATCTTGTATGGGTCAGAGGTTATATTCATTTATTATTTAACATTTGCAAAAAGCGTTTGCACAATTTGGTTTGAAAAAGCCGATATGAATGTGATTACAATTGTATACAGACGCTATAAAAAATAAATGCTGATTTATCTATAAGTTTATGTAAAGGAATTGGAGAAATTCTTCAAAAAATAATTAATTTGTGATTATTTTTTTCTATATAAACAATCAATAAAAACTATTTTTGCTTAAGACTTGTAGCCATTAAAAACATACTCTTTTATGGGGTATATATTTAGACGTTTTTAAATAAAAAATTTACATAAATTAAAAAGAAAAATTTATTATTTTTTCTACCAACGATTAGTTGAATGAATAGAAAATAAATTAATTAGCAAAACCAATTTTCCAATGGCAAATTTTGTTTCATAACTTCTTATCCTTTAAGTGTTAAATTTATATTTAACTCTTAAACGCTCAGATGTTAAGTAAAAAATCTTTATATGCATTTTTCATTCTGACTGAAATACCACTATCATTTTTCAAATCCTGAAATAAGACGTGATAAATAGCAAAGAACTACTTTTTTCTCTTTTTGTTTAAACATAACTACGGTATATTAAAATAAATGTTATCTCATGACTTCTATTCAAACACCAATGTCATACCTATTTTTAAATAACTTTTAATTTAATTTTTTTTTCAGTATCTTTTTTTACGGGTCATATACTATGTACTTTTATATTAACTCTTATTTTCTATTTATTTTTAATTCTTTACAATATTTTTAATTCTAATATAATACCCAACAATTTATTTTCTCAGCAAAACACATATCCCATCAATATTTCCATATTCAGGTTTCAAGAGCTCCTACATCTTCGTCTTTTTTAAACTTATGTATTTAATCATGCCAATTTAAAAAATATGAGCATTTATCATTTTCTACTTTAATCGGGTCCCCAATACAACTTAGATTGCCATTTGATATTTTATTTAGCTAACTACAATTATAGATCATTTAAAAAAATAAAACTGCAAGAATTTGATTGAGTGACAAACTTAGTTATTCATCATAATTGAAAGATATCAATTTCAGAATTATGCTCCAACAAATTCTTATTCTGAAAAGGTAGAAGAAGATTTAATTAATCTGCACAGAATACCTTTGGTTATTGCAAACATCATTTTAAGATTATTATAAAAGATTTCCATGTTAGTATTGGAAAATGGTTGAAAATTTAGAGTGCTGTGGATAAATTTAGTTTTGCAGGCAGAAATAAGACAGGATACAGATTTGTGGAATGTTCAAAAGAAGAAATGCTGTGTATTATAAATTTTATTTTTTAAAATATAATAATAATTGCAAATGGACGTAGGGGGATCTGAATAAAAATATAACACTATTGAATATAAAAAAAATGGTTTGTTGGTTGAGAATTTACATGAAGTTTGAGCACCTGAAATTACATAGTTGTTTCATAATTGATGCAATATGAACTCTAAAGAATAGCACTGTCATGTTACATTAAGCCATGCAGAGAAATTGGTGTATATTTTTATTACAGAAAATATGTATTTCAAAATTACATTTTAAATATCACATGATCAAAATTTCTTAGCTTGCTTATAACTGTTATTAAAATAGGCAAAACTCTCTATATGTATGGCCACTCCATGCAAGCCAGAGTAATAAATGGATGCCAGAAGAAATCCCTATCCAGTGCCTAATCATCCAATATCCCTAGACTAGTTTGTGGCTTGTGGCCTTCATCAGTGAGGAGTTTTGGATCTGAGAGCACTGCACCTAGACCTTAGGATTGCAATATGGAGTGGCAATACATAGAGAGTTTTGCCTGTTTTAAAAATAGATTTAATATAAAAATGATTATCAATTTATAAGCTAAAGTATGTGTCAAAGTAAAGATAAAAGCTATTATAAAAATATAATGATGGCAAGAAATCCCCTTTACCTTCAGAAACACTCCCATGAATTTAATCAAGAATTCAAATAGTTTTAAAAAAATATTAATAGACTTTGAAAAAGTTCAGACCTATATATATATAATCAAGAAGGAAATAATTAAACTCTATTAAAAACTGAAACCAGATAGCCAGAACAATGAGGAACATTTTAACAAGAAAAATGTTAATAGAGGCAAGTGTATGAATAAAAAATAAGGAAAATGAAAATAATTGGAGGGTAAAATTTTACAGAAAAGAATTAATAGTAATTATATGTTGGACTACAATTGCTAACATATGTTGAGTTATTTTCATCATCTAACATTAAATATAGCTCATTTGCTTAGAGTCTTACTTTAAAATTCTATATTTACAAATCTAAAATCCAATTTCAATTCCCATGCTAGTACTACCATTTGTCAGGCCAGAAACAATTAAAGAAGAGAAGAGAATATTCCCACTCAAAATATTTGATTATATATTAATCTGCGAGCTTTAACAGTTAAATGTCTTTGGAAATTTTAAAATTTTTCTAAAGACATCCACCATTTAATATTAGATGAAGAAAATAATCCAATATTTAATTACTAGTAAAATTCCACCATCAGAAACCGTCAAATAAACAAAAGAATTAATGTTGACAAAAAAAAATACAATTGTGACATGGCAAAAAATATAGAAAAAAAAGCCTTAAAAGTTACAAATTAATTTAAAAATTAAGTCTTAAATATATAAATTCTGATATTTGAAATTGTTACAGTAATAATAAAAAAAAATGACACTACACTAAGAGTTGACATAATAAACTGCGTGAAAGAATTTTATGAAGACATTTTTAGGTAATAGTATGAATACTGAACCCTACCATTGGATGGCACTATTTTTCACTCAATTCACATCAATATACCGATTCATGAGCCGTCTGTTTGTTTATATAATATTATGGTAAAAGATTTTTTTTTCAACCGGTTTTTAATTTTTTTTGCCAGTGACGGTAAACCACCAAAGTTTTTTTTTTATTCCACCCGAGTTTTTTTTTTTAATAAACAAATACCTTGTTTTTAGATGGTCTATGGGTGTTGGTTTGTTTGTAAATGAACGACTAACTGACCATAGGTTTCTTTACATAATATTACTTATGGTAAACCTAATTTTTTTTCACATGTTTTTTTTTTTGGTTCATTTTTTAAGAAGCAAACACTTTGTTTTTAGAAGGTGTAGGGGTGTTGGTTTGCTTTTAAATTATCGATTAATGCTCCGTTGGTTTGTTTACACAAAAGTATGGTAACAAACACTTTGTTGTTTTTAGATGATGGAGGGGGTTGGTTGTTTGCTTTTAACTTATCTTCTTTTTTTGGTTGATGTTTTGATTTTCTGAAAGACTTCAACAATTCGGTACCTTTGAATAAACCAACACTTAATTTTTTTAGAGGGTAGAGGGATTGTTTTGATTTTGAATTGTCGTCTTTTTTATTTTCTTAATTTATTACGAGGCTTTTTTTTTTTCAAATCTTTATGGTACAGAAAGCTTTATATGATAGTGAAAAGTTCTTCCTTAATTTTTTGGGCCTTTAATTTTAAAAAAGACATAAACAGTTCGTTTTTGAAAGAACACTTTTTTTTTAAGCTGGGGGAGGTGGGGTGGCAGGAAAGGTTTGTTTTGATTTTTGATTATCGACTTTTTTTTGGATTTTCTTTTTGAACATTTTATTACATTACCACACAGTTCTTTATTATTATTATTATTATATTTTTTTTGGTATAACAATATATTATCTACTTTAATTGTTAATGAAACTTATCAAATATTACCTACCTACTTTATAATCATGTGAACAACAAAAACAACAACAAGTTTCCCATAAAATAATTTATTGAATCAAAAAGAAATGAAACTTTGGACAAGTTGTGAACTAAAACAAGTAAAAAAAACCAAAATACCATTTTTGAGGGCATAAAAAATACCAGCCAAAAGTAACAAGCAAATAAAATAACAGGGAAGCCTCAAAGCTGTAAATAATGGGATTTTGGAGCCTTCAAATCAACTTCCTTTATGCAGACCTACATAGGTATGCTTGCAGGAGTTCCTCTTTCTGGGAAAACACAATATTGTCCATCCATTTGTGTGGCTGGCCAGCAATTCACTCAGCTTCAACCAATTCGGACAACTTACAGACAACATTTTACAGTTCTCGCACGGATTCGCGTGTAAATGGGCATTTGCGCACGAAATCGGAAAAAACTCTGCTGAAAAGAAGAACCTTTTCAAGTTGTGTGCAGTTTAAAATCATAAGAAAGTGTGTGTGATGACATGACAATTCTTAATATGGAATACTAATTCCACTATGATTTCTAAAAAATTTCTGATAATGAATTTTTGCAGAGTTTCATCTTTTTTAAATATGGCCACCATCGAATCAGATTGTAGTGAGAGTTTAAGAGGGCTCACTTGATAAATACTGTTGCAATGCAATGGGTGTCATATTTTGTTATGTAATCATAGAATACATCACCCTCAGGCAGCCTGTTACGGCTCAAAAAAAAGACCTATTGTACTGTCAGCTTGTAAGTTAAGGCTGCTAAAATATACATTGATGTGTGTTTTGTGAAAAACAGTGCCATCAGATGGTAGGGTTCAGTATTCATACGATTACCCATTTATATTATAATAAAAAGTAAAAATAATAACGTATCTCCTATAGCCATCAGAACATCTGAATTTCCAAGCATTTGAAATTAAAAAGTAAGATATGCAATTAAATCTAAAAGAATAAAAGAACTCAGGAAATAACAGAATGAGCATATTTAAAAGAAGCAAAATAAATAAAAAAATTGAACAAGGCTATATATATAAAAATTTATCAGTTAATTGAAAGAAAGTACTAGAGAATATTGGTATTTAAAAAAGTAAAAAGAAAGATATCAAAATTATATGCCTATGAATCTTCTACCAGTTTTGTATAAGCTCCTTTTCTAAGATCATTACAATTTGTTTATAAAGAATTCAGAATTAAAACCAAGCAAACAAAAAGCCAATGTAATTTAAAAGTGATTATATTAGAATAGACCATATGCAAATATTAAAAGAAATTGCAAAAAAAGCCACCAATGATTATGAGATGCCATTATGCTCTGGATTTGTAGTTATGAAATGGCATTTGATTTTATAGCATTAAAAAATGATTAAAACTTTGGAAAATCAAGACATAGATCAAAATTTTATTACATGGAAAATATTTTCCAAAATTCAATAGTAGTGATTATATATAAGAAATATAATAGGGTGATTCCTTCTCTCCAAAACTTTTTATAACAGTATTATGAAAAGTACTTTGATGATTAAAATGGAAATAAAAATAAATAAATGTGAACATAGATTATTCAAATCATCTTTAATTTTCCAGTTGGTGATACTATTTTTGCAAATAATGCTTCAAAGTTTCAATAAATATTACAAGAGATTTCAGAAAAACAACAAAAAATACAGTTAAAGATAAGTGCTAAAATACTTAAAACAATGTTCCATGGTTTTTCAATAAAAGAAGAAACTAAAAATAACATTAAAAAAAATATGCAACTATACAATTTTGACAAGTTTATTAATACAATGAAAATATGAATGAGATCAACTACACAAATAATGATAATAAAAGGAAATATACCTATGTTCTTGTAAAATATTTTTTAATAAATATGGTTTATTAGTATTTATTTGTACATTTGAGATTTAAACACCTAGTGATACAATAGCACAAAAATTACAAATCATGTAATGAATTTTGGAAAAATGTAAATTGGGAGTGAACTAGATGTATATTTAAGTACTAAAGATCTTTTTGAAAAAAATAAAAAAGGCTTAATTGAAGTAAGGAGAAATATATAGTTTAAAAAATATGACAGCAAATGAATAACTAATGTCTTAAAAAGGATCTCAAATAATTGCAAAAGATCTAGAAAGAGATTATTTATGAGACCTAGCAATTAATTAATGGAATTTAATAGAGTAATGTGAACAAAAAAAATATAAACTGAGCAACTGACCACACTTTCTTTCTATAGTGAATTGATAATGATTGAAAATTATGTATATATATATATTATAAGATGTGATCTTTCATTCCACCAAAAACCATTAAACACCCTTATCTACTTCAATACCAATATCCACAATAACAACAGTCTCTACATATAATGTAAAATAAGTTATTGGTATAAAGAGAATGTTACCCAAATCAAAAACGTACTTCCAAAAATAAAAATGTTCACAAGCATTTTAGATGAGAAATATTTAATTGTTTATATAATTAAATATAAAACAAACGTGATAAAATCCATAATCTAAACTAAGCATGCAAACTTAAATATTTATGCTTACCTCACATATCAATACAATATAAGAAAAAGATGACCAAATTTAGATACAAGTGATAAAATCACAAAAAAGTAAGGGAAAAGAAATTTTATTGTTATTAATCCACCATATATATAAGTCATAACACATTATATAAATAATCAACTCAATGCACAAACTTGAACTTACTATTTAAAAGAATCAAATTAGTATAAAAAACAACAACTTCATTTTGGTGATTGGCAGTATATATATACAAATGACCTTCTTTGCAAAAATCAAATCAAAAATTCTTGTGGACTAATCAACATATATTTTGTAAGCCACAATTGAACTTGTTGTTCAAATAGAAAGGTCTGCAATCATCAAAGTAAAATCTTAAATGAGGATATCTCATTGAAGATGGATAAGAGCTGAAATAAAAGTGAATGGATTTAAAGTTAGTAAACTAAGAAATTTTAAATTATAAATCCCAGAAATAGCTTTAAATTTATTTGATTCTTCAAGAATATTTTCAATCTTTAGTTGGAGAGTTATACCAACACCAAATTGAGATTCCCAATGGATAATTTCTAGCTATTCAACAAACTCAAGGACTTTGATTAACTATGTATATAAATACACATACAATCATATTGCTGCTATGTGTAAAGTTACTTTGTGTGAAGAGATTTGTCACCCAGGGAGATGTAATCACCAAAGCTGAATTTGATTCAAAACAGCATCTATCCATCTAGGCTCAAGGCACTATTAACTTTACTCCTTGGATATGAAGATGTAAACTTAACAACTCTAGGCATGTAATACAGAAGAAAGAAGTTCAAGTCACTATTATGCATATTCTAGAACATTTGCACTCCAGAAATTTGATCATGAACTGAATCAATAAAGACACACATAATCCTTTCAAGACATTATTCATCTTGGACTCTTGATTTATCTTAGGTTGACATCATGTTATTGATTTTTATGTATCTATATTTTTTATTTCTTTTCTTTACCATAGGTTGATTGTGGGTATCAATTCTTGATATATCAAAAAAGGGGAAATTCATATGAGCTAATGACTAGGGCTTTTGGTTAGATAAAAGATGAACTTCACCCATATGTATCTGTCACCTTTATAATTTTTTTAGGTTTGAATAGTCTAGTGGCATTCTGGAATGGCAGATAGGGTTGTGAGATTCAGTCATACCATTATATATATATATATATATATATATTAGTAGATGTTTATTTTATAAGTTAAAATATATATATATATCTTATTTAGTATTTGTGTATAGAAATATATGTGCATATAAGTGTTTAAAAGTGTTTGACATTTTTGCTTTTGATTGGAAATTTTTATAATTTTAAACAATGTTACCAAAACTATATTGTAAAGAAACTTCACTTAATATGTATAATTTGACTTTAAATCAAATTTACATTATAGTGTTTATATATATACATCCCTAACTATTTCTGCGGTCAAATAATATGTATATTCTTTATGTATATGTCATGTTTAGTATGTGCACAAATTTATATATGTATAATAAATTAGTAAGTAATATATTTTTCTGTTGAAAATTATTTGACTTTTTTTTTTAAAATGCTTAATGAAACTATATTGTGCAATTACTTTCTTATTGCTTAAATGAAGATTACAACTGAAATCAAGAAAATCATGAACATTACTTAAAACATTGAAATTCTAAGATCAAAATATTCACAACACTCTTCCATATCACAGAAACTAAGTCATTTATCTAAATTATTATTGGGTTTTATTACTTTTGTAGAGATCTAAAAAAATATACAAAATTTCAACAAATTATATTGAACTTAAATCTATTAAACCTCAATTTTAAAATGTTATTATAATTTTAAATTAAAAGCAAAAAAATCTCTACTCTGCTCTCTCACAAGCCTTACTACAAACATATTAAAGTTTTTAGGACAGTTTTAAATTAAAATATTCAATATTTCTTTGCTTCCTATTCCATAGCTAAAAAACTATGTGAGCTACTGAAAAGATTATTATCCTATATAGATTTGCCCGCTATTTTCTACTTATACACTAAGTTTGAAGTAATTCCATTGAATTTAAATCTATTAAACCTCAAATTTAAAAGATTATTATAACTATAAATTGAAAGCACAAAAACATCTCTATACCATTTTTAAAAACAAGTTTTGACTTTTATATCAAAATATTCAATATTTTCCCACCCTCTGTTCTATATCTAAGAAACTAGGTGACTTACTGAAAAGGTTACTGTTCTATATAAATTTACCTGAATTTATAATGTATGTACCAAATTTGAAACAACTTTATTAAAATTAAATCTATTAAACCTCAGTTTTAAATTTTTATTCTATCTTAAAAGTGATTCAAAAGTTTACAAATAAACATACCAACAAATACAAATTTCCCAATTTAAATAATAGCATTTAAAATAGCCTTATATTTATACATTTAAGTAACAATAATAAGTGTTTGGTAAGATGCTCAGAACAGGATGTAGTTTTTATAACACCCAAATAGTAAGTTGATTCAAGAATTCTATTTAATTGAACAAACATATTTATTATTATCTGTACTTTTATATTGGACTATTTCCATCATCTAATATGTGTGTTGAATGTCTTTAGAAAAGTTTTAATTTTAGCTAAATATTCCAAATGCATTCAACTGTTAGTAATAGCACAGCAAACAGGTTAGCATATGCACCAACTGTTACTAATATCACAGCAAACAGGTTAGTATATGCACCAACTGTTAGTAATGTCACAGCAAACAGGTTAGTATATGCACAATGTTTCGAGAGGTATTTTTCTCCCCTCTTCTTCAGGTGTTGCTGGCCTGACCAGTGACAGTACTAGCATGGGATTCGAACCTGGGTCCTTAGATTTTTGATTATTGAAATTTAAGGTAACGCTCTAACCAACTGAGCTATCATTATCATTAATCATTATTATAATCATCATTATTATTAGCCTGGATAATTTAACCATGTAACTGCTATTCTACTACCGTGCTAAGTGCCCATTTAATATATTCAGACATGAATATTAGATTTATCTAAAATAAGATTATATCTCAAACAAAAATAAGCGGGATCAAAAAAAATTCTGTATACTGAGTGTATGCAATTTTAACATTTCTGAAACAAACTTGATTGTAAAGGATGTGATATATCATATATAATGAATTAGCTGCACCTTCAGATTTATTTAATTCTCCTTACAGAAGCGATGCCAACAATTTAATATAATACACTGTGGACTGCTTAAGTTACATTAAGCTTGTTAACATCAAATGTTGTTAGTAACCTAACTGCAAACTGATGAAAAATATATTTTTTAATATACATTTTAATATTATTATCATTTTTTTAAAAATTACTTTTTGTCACAAAATATGCAAAATGTATTCAAACTGAATATTTGCGTATTTTAATATATTCTGTGTTAACATATTAATCCAGATTAATAGATAGAGAAGAAGGAAAGTGACAACTACAGTGATTAATGAAAGTAGTTTCAGTTAAAAAACTTCAAATATAATCAAATAGGATTTGATTTTTGTTTCCTCTGTTTTTAAAAGAACTTATGGATAATAAATTTTAGAAGTGGACAAGTTTAGTGAGAAGCAGGTGGTGTCAAATTTACAATATAAGTTAACCTTTAATTTAACACATCTAGATCCTTTTTCAATTAAAAAATAATTCCGTTTCTATTTTCAGTTAGTTCTGACTTAATACTTGTTAAATGTAATTTTCATTGCTCACAACATTTATTGAATTGTTTAAATTAGAATACGCTGGTTCAAATTAAAAATGGAATTTGTGCCATCTGTAAAAATAAAGGAGCAACATTTATTTATTTATTTGTATTTGCATTAGATTAATTTTCTTTTATATATAAATTCCATAACAATTTTATCATTTGTGAGATGCTATAATTTTTTTAAATATATATATATATATTTCATATGTCATAGCATCGGCCGGGACGCGAACCCACACCCGTCTGCAACCAACTATTTGCTTGCAAGGCAGGTGCGATGACCTCTCGGCTAACAACGCTTGACAAATTTTTGGTTACCTTTAAATTAAACTTATTTTCCGTCAGATTATAATGTAATCCAGTATGGATTATCTATTTATATCTGAGTCAGATTAATTATATATTTTATATTTGGATGCGATTTGCATCTATATAAACTACATTTGATTAATTTCAAAATTGTATAAGACTAATTCATATTTTTACATTGTGAGGATTTAAAGATATGTTTACTATCTCAAGACTTATTAGTTTTTTTATCAGATTAATTTTAATAGTTAAAGTAAATGAGCAAAATCAATTCTCTTGTCAAGCATTGGTGGCCTAGCGGTTAGCATAGCTGCCTTCCAAACAGCTGGTCCGAGTTCGCTTCCCGGTCAATGCATTTGGCATATAAAAAAAAAATATCTCTCTTTTATATTTGTTACATCATGAATCGTTTTGACACTGAGAGATGCTTTAAGATTACTCTCGTTGCTGTTTTTTTTACCAGATTAATTTTGATTATTTTGCTACGACAACCTATTTTTTATGGGCCTTGTTTTATGCCATTCATTTATTAATCTACTAGGATAATTAGATTATTCTATTATATTTAAAAAATATATATCAAATCTATAGCTTTAAATAGAACTTTCATTAACATGTAAAATAAAATAAATAAATAAAACGATTTAACAAAATAAAAATATGATAGAAAAAGAAAATTATAAGGGTCTAAAAATATGTCTCTCATGTCCAAATATTTATTTTTTGTAAGAATTAAGAAATCTTAAAATTAATTAGTATAAATTGACAATTTTGAAAAATACATCAGTATAGAAATTTTTGGTAGCATGTAAACACAAAATATACAACATTTTGTAAAATATGCATTTAAAGTGTTCCTATAAATAAGATATAAAGACGAAAAAAAAATTTAATAAAAATAAAATAGAGATGATTGTCAATTTGCACCTGACTGCAATTTTTACTATTTGTGTAATGGACAAATATATATATAAGGTAGTAATAATTTTCATCATGGAAAATGCAAACAGGTCAAAAAAATTGTCACTCATCTAATGAGTGAAAACTTGATCAATTCTAAATCTTTCACTCAAGATAAATATTTACCAATTGAGTAGAAGCTAATAAAAAAGCATGAATATCTAATGAATATCTTTATAATTGATGAAAGTATTAAATACCATAATACAATGTACAAAATAGCATAAAAATATTTGTGCTTGTGAATAAATGTTTTGCATATATTAAATAAAATTGATGCACAATAGCAAGGATGGGTTATCTTTTTGAATCAATATACATGCATAACTTCATATAGAAACTTTTTTGCAATAAATGAAAAAAATAACATTAAATAAAATTTTTTAAGAAAGATTAAAATAAAAACAACTATATATCACTATCAAGTGGCATAGAATTTTTAGTTAATTTAAAGTGAAATTTCAAATTAAAAATATTTTGAGCTTTAAAGAGAGATTCAATATGTACACTTAATAATGTATACAAAAATTACTTCAGATATCCATCATAAAAATATAATTTCCCATGAGAAAATTTAACACTGATATGGGTTTCTTAATGAATAAGATATAGTATACACTGAATGAGAATAAGTTTGACTGTAATAAGAAAATCTACAGATATTAAAGAAAATATTGACTCCAAACATTTTGATTTTAGTGACTAAATAAAAAAAATATCTAGGAAATAATTTCTGTTGTAAGAGTAAACATAATTTTTCAAATTACTAAAATTACTTAATGAAAAGATATACAACAAAATAAATATATAAAACACCAAAAATATGCAAATTATTATTCCATCAAACTCAATACCCCATGATTCTTTATACTAACTTATAGTAGTTACATTACTAGACGGCAATTCCATGCATAAATCCCCATATTAATATCTGAATGTTGATTTTTAATCAATGAAAAGCAGTGGAATCCATATATGCATTTAGCAAACATCTTTACATTTATATACTATTCAAGATAAGGACTGAAGATTTAAACACCCAGATTTTAAATCTGAACTAACTTTTCTTGTGTAGTCATATATTGTAATAATGGTGAATTATTATTATAGTATATTTTTAAATTGTAATTTGAGTTTTTGTTCTACTTATTTGGATTTTAAGCTCAATAAGTATAAGTAGTAGGTAACTTAACATGAAATTTTCATATGATTGATTTTCTAAAATTTTATAAATTGAACAGTTGTTCATTTCAGTATCTCTGTAAATATATTTATATTTTGCTAAAAAATAATTAATATGAACTTTGTTCACATTGTTAAGTATTTATGGTTTTTGTTTTGTATGATCTATATTTCATAATTTAAAAATAAACAATTTATTTCCATGTTACATTTTTTTCCTTTTTATATAAATATTATATTTTTTTTGCAAATAATGCTTATAATAAAAAACCTCAATTTTATTTTATTATAATAACGGGATCCTGATTTTTCCATAAGAAAGTGTCCACCAATCCTTGTTACAAATGATATTGATTATACTTTAAATATAAGTAATTAATTTTTCTTCTTTTTTTTTGTAATTTTATGGTCATATTGTTCTTTTTAATTTAAAGATTATATATTTTTTTATTAATAATGCTTATAATAAAAAAATCAAATTTGTAACCTTAATTATATCATAAAATAACACTTTTTTCATGAATGGTATCAGATACAAGTTATAGCTTTTACATTATAAAACCATATAGCATCCATTGCGTGTTAAAAAGATTTTAGAGAACTATGTGCCATCCCAAGATTACAAATTTATAATAAAGATAAATTCCACAGTAGTCAATGGACCAATTATTCTTTTATATAAAAAAAATCATTTGTCCTACTTTATAATTTAACATTTCTAGAACAGTCTTACAAAAATCTAATAAAATCATTATTTCCAATCTAAACGATAGAATTGTTGGAGCATTTCAAACCTTTGTACAGAATATTATTATCTCACATCATATCTGAGATTCTTTTTTGAAACAGAAACCATGCTTTTAATTTGTTTAGATTAGTTGTTAATCTATTGTATCAAGATATATTCCTATATAATGAGCTCTTTAGCTCTTTGTTAGCTGAACGTTTTTGCACATAAATAGGTTATATTATTATAACACTAGACACATAGTGTTATTTATTCTCTGAAAAGAAGTAATTGTGTGTTGATGATTTTTATTATTATTATTATTATTTTAGTTAGTTCATATACTTATATATTACTTTTTTTTATATCTGCTATTGAAGGGTTACTACAGCAATGCATTAATCCTAAAATTATTTTCTTTTTTTTTTTCGGTTTGAGTTAAATAAAAAAAAGAAACCATCAATTATTAAAAATTCATGAATTTTACAAAAAGCTTTAAAATGTCAATTCATATAAAAGTCACTTTAAAAGCACACATTTTAAAAATATAACTAAAATTTCGACAGTGCCAGAGTTTTTATAATTACAAGTCAGATAAAAATTCTTTATGACAAAGATTTATTAACTAAACAAAACAAGAGAGTAAAATTTAAAAACTGAAAACCAGAAACATCAATCCAAAATAAAAACAGAATTAAACAATATAGCTAACATTTTTTTATTTAAATATTGGAAAATTCTATGGTTATTCCATTAGATTCAAAAATATAAATGTATTGCTCTCAGATCCAAAGCTCCACATTAATGATGTCCACAAGATAGAAACTAGTCTGATGATATTGGATGAGTAGGTACTAGAAAAGGATTTCAATGTGCTCACAACTTTAAACATCCATTGATTACCATGGCTTGTACCAGGTAGCACTATTGCAAGGAGAGATTTACTACAGTTTTAGTGACTTTTGTAAGCATAAAAAATGGTGATCATATGATGTTTTCATGGTTTAAATTAATATAAAGTAATAAAACAGTTCTCTGTTAACTCAGATATTTAAATATAGGAAAGAATATTTGTCTGAAGGTTTGTGTTGATGACATTTTAATAGCAATTATATGTTGGGCTATTTCCATCATCTGAATTGAATGCTAAAGGTCTCAGGAAAAATCAGATTTTATTTAAACCTAAATACATTCAACTGTTAGAAATAAGTATACAACATACTTTAAATGATATTATTTTCCTTATTTCATCAGATCTTGCAGCCTGATCAGTGACAGTATTAACTTGGAAATTGAATGTGGACTTTTAGATTCATGAATATTGAACTTAAGATTATGCTCTAACCAATTAGTCTATTCTCTCAAAGGCAACAATATTTAGGAACTTCATATTGTTACCTATGAGATTGTTCTTGATTTTTCTACTTTTCTTAAGAGCAAAATTAATTAATGACTTTTATATATAATGTATTGTCAAAGTATGTTAACTCATGGTGTTATTAACTGTGGCATTTGAGGAGTTTCTTTGAAGTTCCTTTTTTTGCCCTTTTTCTTTTCGAACCAATAGTTTTGTATTTTCCCAATCACACACATGACCATTGGTACATACATGGTCAGCTATTTTAGATATGTTTGTTTTCTCTTTTTTAATCATCAGTTTGTTCTCTTTCTATCATTTTTAATGGAGTGACTGATCTCATCAATATATATTTTTCCACATTTATATGATGTTTTATAAACAAAGTTTTTATTTATCATCATTTAAAGTTTAGTTTTGTAGTTGTTAAATTTCCTCACAGTATAATGTGTTTTTTTAAATAAATACATTATCCAAGGGAAAACATTAATCAAAGATTAGAACAAGTATAAAAAAATATTGCCAGAATATTAAGCCAGTTAACAATGGAAATATTAAAAACATCAAAAAATTTAAATTGAAAAGACGAATAGGCAGAATGGAGTTAATGATTTAAAAATACAAAAACTAAATGAACTATGAACAAGAAATTATCATCACAAATAGCAAATAAAAATACAATTTTAAGAAAAGAAACTCTGGGCTAAAATTTATTATTAAGATATTTTAAGATTAGAAAATAATATATCAGTTATAATGTATGAACAATACTATCTTTAAAACTATATTGACATAGTAATTTAAAATAGAAAAAATAATTATTAGGATAAGTTAAAATATAGACTTTAAAATATATAAATAAAATGATAATAAAACATCAAAATGATAGTTAATTCATACTAGAAAAAGAGCCATTAAATAATGAGAATGTGAAGAAAACTATAGATTTGAAAATGTTACACACAAAAAAATACTTTTTATTGTTATAATATATATATATGCTATAAATATTTATTTGTCATTATTTAAATCTTTAGATTTAACGTGCATTTTTTTAACATTTTTATCATAAACATCAATTATTATCCAATAATAAAATATTCTGAACAGCAGCTTCTCTCACTATATATTCATTCCACAAAAATTATCATTCATCAAATAATTTACATAAAAATTCATTCAGGACTGAGTAAAACACCAATTTTCTGACCAGAGAAAGGCTTAAAATTGATTCAAAAAATCATGAGCCAGTAATATCTCCTGAATTAAATGCTTGGAAATTTTCCATGAAACAATTGGCATAACATTTGCATCAATATTTTTTACAAAATGATACGACATCTTCATAAATATTTTCCAGTTATTCAAGACATTGGATTATTAACTATATCTTGTTAATCTATTTAATGCAATGAAGATTGTGTGTAGTAATATGATGACAATTAATTGCAGTAATATTTGAAATTGTTGAGATTGAATCCGAATGCCAAATGGTAAGTTAATGGCTCAGTTGGTGATACTTAACTACAAAATAATTTTATCAACCATAAATAAATATTATTTTTCTTATCTTAATGCATAATATTTTTATAAGATATTGATGGAATATGGTAATCATTTATCCTTGAACTAAACGATTTTTTTATACTGCTGAGCACACAGAGATATTTCAAAGTTAATAAAATGGTGTTAAAGCATCATTTAACATTTTTGTATACATATATATCTAACCATTAAAAAAACACTCAATATTTAGACAATCCCAATATCAATAACAATCAACAATTTCAAAATGTTGTCAAGGCAACCTCCTTCCAACAATAACATATATAGCTATACTAAACAAAAATAAATCAATGTTATTTTAATATAAAATTA
Organism: Epiperipatus broadwayi; assembly: GCA_028023455.1. Lineage (NCBI taxonomy): Eukaryota > Metazoa > Onychophora > Udeonychophora > Euonychophora > Peripatidae > Epiperipatus > Epiperipatus broadwayi. The sequence continues at coordinate 9,255,574 of JAQFVV010000004.1, forward strand.
TCAATCAGACTATCAATTAAAAATCTAAAAAAAAAGAAGAAAAATCTTATAAAATATAAATAATATTAAAAACGTTTTTCAAATTAAAAGTATAACCATTCAGTTTATTTTTCAGGGGTTCCAATCATCATTTTTTGAAATAAATAAAAAAGTAATGACGAAAGTGAAATAAAACAAATAATTATTGAATAAAATTTGAATATAATATTTTTGCTGATTTTTGAAACAAATAATTATATCTTTATTATTAAATGTAAAGAAAACTGTTTTGTATGTAATTAAATTTCATTTAAAATGTAAATACATAAATCAAACAAAAATAATAACGTTTATTTGCACTTTTGAAAAATTAAAAAAAAATCCCGGTGAAATCATATGGCAAAAAAATATTGTACTTTTATTCTTTGCAATAATTATAGTAGGTGTGAACAAAACACAACCATAACACTTAATTACTATCTACAAAATGAAAGAGACACATCTGTACAGTTAAAACATTTACTTTATTCCTATTTCTGTTAATAAACGTATTGAATGAACAAATAAACTTACCATTAAAAAAACCTATTCTTGTAATAATATATATATGGTTTTAAATGCGTGTAAGGAATATATATATATTTTCTATGTGTTCATGCATAGTTATCAACTTGAAAAATTGAAACAATTTAAAATCTCAGTAAACTTTTAATTAAACATAGGTCAATGTATATGTAAACAAAGGAAGCAAATCATCTTCCCCCAGGTAATGACTTAAAAGCACTCTAAATGTTGAACAAAGGATTAAGAACAGAATGAATCCACGTATTCTTGGTAGAAGTGATTTTTATAAGTATACCTTAAATCTTGTTTAATTATTATAATCAAGGTGTTAAAAATGAGATGCTGTCTATAGTCTTGTATAATTAATCCTGAATTTAATAATCACCATATTCCATCTGGTAGATAAATTAATTTCACTCTAAATTATCAACAGTATTGACAAAGGTATGCTTATAATCATTAGAGCTACCAAGTATAGGTTGTTAAAAATCTTGGTAGTTTTTTTAAGAAGAAATATGTTTGTGAGTATTAGTTTGCTACATACTCTGGGCAGTTTGGTATAGCTTGTAGAAAATCTGACTTGTGATTGGGAGGTCCAGTTCTGGAACTTCAACTTCTTATGAACTCCTGAGCAATAAAGCCATTAACATATTTTTATTTAGTCATCATCATCATCATTAACCATTATCAATCCACTGCAGGGTGAAGGCCTCTCCAAGTTCAATATATCTTCTCCGATCTTTAGCTTCTCTTCTCCACATCATCTCTGTACACTTTCTTATTTCATCCTTTCATCCATCTCACATGTGGTCTCTTTCTGGGTTTTTTACAATCTCTTGGAATCCAGTTTAAGATTTCAATTGACCATCTATTATCATTTCTTCTAGTAATATGTTCAACCCAATTCCATTTCAGACTTTTAATTTTTTCAATGAGGTCAGTAACATCTGTTTGTTCTCATACCCATATATTGCATTTTCAATCTCTTCTTGTTACTTTGAACATGCCGCACAATATATTCCAATGTGTTGCTGGTTCCTTTAATAAATTAATTTGATAGAATATTTTATTCCAGTGATATAATTATTGCAATTATATTAATTAGCTGTTATTTGGCCTAATTTATTGTATAGAAGTGTGTTATATTTTCTACTAAGGTATGATAAAAAAACATTAAAAAAACAATATTTAAGAATGCTCTGTAAACTTTAAAAACAGTGTGGGAAGATCATAAAATCAATAAATGTGTTTCTAGTTTACCGATTGTGATATTACAGTCTATTATTATGAAATCACATTTTTTTGAATAGGAAATATAAAATGAAAAAATGCTACAAAACTTCTTAAGAAATAACTTTCATGTGAATGGCTAACTCTGTTCATGCTATAGATATTATATCAGAGGACCTCTGAAGAAATGCCATACTGATTGCATTTATGTGGAAAATATGGTTGAGAATAGTTTGCAATGCATAGCTATAATTACACAGAGGATGAAATCTTTCAGAAAGACATCAAAAGAAATTAAAAGAGAGCATTTCAAATTATCAAATAAACAGAATAATACACCAGAACACTTTGTATGTGGATTCACTTGCCCTTCACAAATGGTTTTATATAGTCATCACAATATTCATCTCTAGTTTATTATGTTTTCATTTGTAGGCTATATAATGGTAATACCCCTTCAAGAATCATTGCTGCTCATACTATGACAGCATCATTTTTAATGATAAACATATTCCACCCAATGTAGAATGAGGATTTTACTGAGTTCTAGATGTGATATGTTGGACTATTTCCATCATCTATGAGTGAATGTTGAATGTATAGAAAATTTTAAACTTTTTTTAAACTTTCCAAATACAAACAACTTGTTAGTAATAACATACAAATAGACAACACAGGTTAGTAATTACACAACATTTTGAGTAGTATTATACTCCATTCTTTTTCAGGTCTTGCTGGCCTATATTCACAGTGACAATATTTGCTTAGAAGTTGAACATAATAGCTCAGTTGGTAAAACATTTGTCTTAAATTCGACATTCAAAAATCTAAAGGTGCGAGTTCAACTTCTAAATGAACATTATCACTGTGCATATAGACCAGCAACACCTGAAGAAGAGTGGAGAATAATACTACTCAAAACATTGTGTAAATTATTAACCAATGTTATCTATTTGTGTGTTATTACTTGTTTGTATTTGGAAAGTTTAAATAAAGTTTAAAATTTTCTATACATTCAACATTCACTCCTAGATGATAAAAATAGTCCAACACATCACATCTAATAATATACCATCATCACAAACCTTCAGAAAAATATTTTACTGAGTCTAATTCATTTTCTCCAATTCATAATTTCTCTTCTCCACACCATTTTAATAAACTTCATTCTTTTATTTTACATAGCTAATACATACTTTCTTTTAAAAACTCTTAATCTCTTGAAATTTTTTTTAAGATTTCAGTTGCTAATCTATGGTTATATTATATAGTAATATGTTTTGCCCAAATCAATTTTGTTGTGCAGTCTGAACATTTTTGCAGCACTATTTTACTAAGTTTACAATTTTTAAATAAAAAATAAGCATTGGTAGGAAACACTATTCAATCTAAACTTTATTCTCTTTTGATGCAAATAATTCCTTTTAATTTTAAATTATTCTTACTATCCAAGTTTAATTATATGTTTAATTTGATTAATTGTTTCTATTTCCATTTATAACAGACCATAATATTTTCGATTATTAATTTTATCTATCTATTATAATGAATATTAATCATCTCATTTTTGAAAAGCCATTGGATGTTACTTTAGAACTTATTAAGATTATATTTAATCTTTTTTTTTTACTTTTCCAGATGGCTCTTAATATATTTCCTAAAACTCTGACATATTATTTATTAAAACATCCACATCATTTAAACACATATTCTCTTTTACAAAAACGTTTCTGTAAATCCGATTTAATTATTGTATTACATGTTAATTTTCTTAGTATCACTATATAGTTTGATCATTACGAGTTGTTTCAATAAATGTTTTTTCAGAATTTATTAATAACTTTGATGTTCAAAAGTTTTACTCATTTCAGAAATGATTAGAGAGTCGAACGTCTTTTCATACTCTACAAATCCAATACTAACTTAATACACGGTATAAGTCCACACACCTGCACATATATATGTAATATATAAGGGATTCAAACTCAGTCTTTCACACAACCCTCAACTTTCCATTCTATCTCATATTGATGATCCACCTGATAACACACATGTTGAAAGGATAAGTAATCCCCAATATATGTATTTCATGATAAACCAGCACCCATCAGTTGGACCAGTTTACCATCTCCACACATATATACAATCAGGGCTCAGCTTTATATTAAGATAGCCAATTTTCATACTTTCATGGACAAGCTTCAAACTACTTCAACCCACAACTTTTCAGCTGTCCATTTCATTGAAAATCTGATGATGGAACATTCAAAGCCCACATTAATGCCAAGATTGTCATCCTATCCATGTTGACATTAGTCATTCTGACTCCTCATGTACCAGAGAATAATTCATTTTTACATACATATGTGAGGGATGGACAGACCTTTAACACACTATGTTTCAATATGTAACTTAATACACTGTACAGGCTCACACATCTGCACATATATGTAATATATGAGATCTGAACTCAGACTTTTACACAACCCTCAACTCTTCATGACATCTCATGTTTCTGACTCACCTGATCACACATATGTTGAAAAGATAAATAATCATCAATATATGTATTTCATGCTGAACCAGCACTCATCAGTTGGTCCAGATTACCCTCCCCACACGTATATACAATCAGTGCTCAGCTTTATATTAAGATAGTCAATCTTCATACTTTAATAAACGGGCTTCAAATTATTCCAATCCACAACTCTTCAGCCATCCATTTCATTGAAAATCTGATGATGGAACATTCAAAGCCCACAAGGAGTGCTGGTTTAGCACAAAATATGTATATTGGTGATTATTTATCTTTTGAACATGTGTGTCATCAGATGGGTCAGCAATATGAGATGGCATGGAGAGTTGAGAGTTGTGCGAAAGTCTGAGTTTGAATCACTCATAAATCCAATACTAAATAACTTATAATCATAGATTTTTTAATAACTTTTTTTACTACTTGAGTATGAAGTATTATACTTTCATTTTGTTATCAGATAATTGCAATAATGATGCAACCCATAAACTGATCAATATTATAGCTGTCTTTTATAATATTTTTACTAAGCTTATTACAAGCCATCTACAAGGTATTTAGACCCAAACTAAATCATTATTGCACTTAATTGGTACATTCTTAACAATGAGCCAATATATGTTTTTTGAAATCTTTACTCACTTACAAAAAATCTGTAATACTTCCCGATTTTTTTAATATTTTCTATTCTTCTATGATTTAATTTCATATCTTACTTTATAATTTCAAAGATCTCATAATTATCTATGTTTCTTTGTTTCCTCATTTTTTATTGCATTTCATAGACTTTGTGACATCACATTTCTTTTACGTAATATTGCCAGTATTTTTGGTTAGTACTGAAATAATTAGCTTTCCAATAACAACCTTTTGTTTTGTATTTTTGAGTTTTATTGAAATATATGAGTTTTATTATCATTTTATAGTCATATTTGTATATCATCATTTTATTTTTTGTACCATTTTACAAAATTTCTGATATCCATTTTTTTCATATATATATATTTCTTGATTTATTGAAAATGCATTGGTGAATTGCTGCTATTTTGATCTCATTATCACTATAATTATTCTTGATGTATTATTTATTATTTTCTGATATGTGTTATATTTTTTAAAAAATAAGCTGATAATAAATGCTTTTTGAGTTTAATCTTAAATTCATTAATTTATTTTTCAAAGTTAGAAATATTAGTAGATAGTATTATCCTTTTTTAAAAGCTTTTGTCTCTTTAGAGACATATTGATAATAATTTATTGTGATGAATTTATTAAGCACATTGGACTTTTGAAATACATATTTCCTTCTAAATAAAATACATTTTTCTTGGACTGTCTTATTTTGATGCTTTTACATCGATTTATTTTTGAGATCTTTCTCAAAAACATATTTATAGTTAATGTTTTTTTTTTCTAAAAATTTTACAATCCAACATCCTTTCTCACTCCATATTCAAATTTTCTTATAGCTCCTGTTTTAAATTGTTTTCCAATTCAAACATTAAAGTCTTCAATAATAATTTTAATTTATTGTTTATTAATAATCAATATATTATAAAAAACACAATGAAAATTTTTTGGGACATAAATTGTAATTAAATGCATTAGGCATTTTATTTTTAGTTAAATAATTATCTAATCTTATTCTTATGTTTAATACAATATTGATTTTCATAACAACAATTTCACATATTTATTTCAAATTTCATTTATGCTTTATTACATATATCTTAAATATATCTAAGAGTATGTTTCATAAATTACATGCGATAATCATATATAATAATTGGTGATCATGGAGGACACCACCAGATCACTGCGTATCAGGAAAATTTGTTTACCATGATCAAAAGTGGATGGTGATGATGGTCTGCACTGACTAGACTCAGAGAGATAGCAAGAGCTCGTGAATATTGTTCAGACCATTGAGAAATAAAAGCACTAAGACAAACATCAGAAAAATCGAGTTTAAATTATTTTAAAGTTTTATTAAGAGTAATATAAAATTTTAAAGTAGAGATTTGCACACAATAAATATGGTTCTGTCAGGCGTGTACTAACAAAATTAAAGTGTCAATGCTCTGGCAGACAGACTAATTTTCTAAAAGTGAATTAGAAAAGGAGGGAATGATTTTTCTTCAACTGGCGATTCACCTAAGCAATTCAAGTTTCCTTATTCAAAAGTTCTAAAATGAAAAGCAAAGAAAAGTTTCTTGCATGAATCAATGAAACCAGCATGGGCGAGCATCACTAGATTATTGAGTGATGATGTCATAATATCCGCATAACTACTGCATGGATAAATCATGTTTAAGATCTCCAAGGTTGATTACAATGCAAGAACACAAAAATGGTAAATGAATATAATGGAGAATGAATTATAAAACGAGAGAAAACTTAAATCTCCAATTTAATGAAATAGTAAACTTAGAAAATACTCCAGCATAACTGATTTAAAATGGAGAAAACATTAAGTATCTGATTTAAGAAAAACTGACATTTAAAACTGGGGAATCACCAACTAAACAATTGGTCAAAACTAAGCTGAGATATAATAAATAAAAGTCTCAATAGGAGACATATAAGTAATTAGAAAACTATTTATGACTGCCCTAGCCTTTATCAAAAAAGAGAAATAATTAAAATACAAATAACTTTACAAACTAAATTCTTACTACACACTCTGACAAATAACTTTAAAGCAAAAAATAAAAAAGCAAATAAATCTGGCCAACAAAATACTAAAGTTTGACCTAGATTTTTATATGCTAATTCATCGGAGATTGTATATGAGCTGAAAATATTAAAACATTAAATACTTTAGCAGAAAGAATGTTCTCTCACCTAAAAATTAAATGTGGATCAGTTGTATCTTCCTACTGGTGATTTATAAAAGAATAACAATTCTAGTATTCCAATTCAGAGATATGAAAACAATACGGTCTTGTAGGAAATCAATGAAATGGCACTGATGAGCATTTCATGCCTGGAATAATGCATCAAGATGAGAACATCATTTTTCTGGCAGGACAAACCATGATTACAATGTTTAATACAATTCATGGTTGATTCCACATACAAGACAAAAGAAAAATGTGATTACAATTTTATATAATCTAGAAAAGAAGAAAGGAAATCTTCAACTACAGAAAAACTAGAGTAACAAACATGATAAACCACCAGCCAAAAGATTTGCAGTTTACAAAAAGTGCAAACACAGTAATTTACATTAATTATTGGACAATAAAATAAGGATAGATGAGAAAATTAAAATTACACAAAACTGCTAAAGCATTTAGCACTAGTTAATAAAATAAAATGGAGACATATTAAGAATATAAACTATAATCTCACAAATACACTCTCCAATAAACAAACTTGAAAACAAACTTGGAATCTTAAAACTAAAATTCCAAGACACACTATAAATACAAAGAAAAGCAAACACATATAATTATAAAATTAAATAACTAGAAAACTTTATACATCACACTTATTTTAGATTGAGTGGAGATTTAATTAAAAGAAATTTATTTTCCCAAAGAACAAGAAATAATTTTACCTTACAGTAAAGCAGAGTTCACATAGTTTTCATAGAATGTGCACTTTTATTTTAAGTTCATCTTTCAGGTGACTTCTCTTCATGATGGTGGCAAGTGTAAAGGCATATTTCAGGATCCTTTTTACTTCAGACTTTTATGACATGATGTAAAAACAGCTGGGAATCAGAGGTCCATCCTTGGTTAAGTTAGCAAGGCATGTTGTAGATTAGAAAATGCATAGCAGTGAATTTAAACATCTTTAAGAAACAAATTTTTTTATTAACGGCAAATTTTGAAAGTAAATTAAATGTCCGAACTGCCATCGCAGTACAAATCTCAGCAAGCTAATATAACTGTGTGAAAAATGAATAGTGGAATTATTAGAAACTGAATCTATCACTTTGAATAGCTTATTCCAGCCAAGAATAATCTAAAATGTCCAAAATTTTTGGGGTTATTTATACCCTTTCTCAATTTCCTGTGCAAACTTTCTTGTTTTTCAATCATAAACTTTAGCCTAGGGCAAATCTTAATCTCTCCCTCAACCTTAATTAAAAATTTTAACTAGAAATTAACTTATAGAAAACAACAACAACACAAAATTAAATCTCTGCTTTTAAAATTAAACTAAAAATAGGTTATAATTAAAATAAAAGAAACAGGAATGTAATTAAAAAGTTTGCTTGCTTTTAAATAATTTGATAAAAAAAAAGTAAAAACAAGCGGTAAAAGAAAACTATTTTAGAAATCAATTTTATATATATAAAAAAAGACCTATTTTAAACATAACTGAGTATGTGTGCTAATAATACACATACTCTTATAAACAATTTTTAAATGGTTTTAAACTTTTTATCTTTAGAGATTTAATAAAAATAAAAGGGTTTTATTTTTGGCAATGAAACCATTGAATCAGGTAAAGCATCTGGTTCAATATATATACAGAATGAAACAGATAGATATAAAAACAGCAGTGAATATATAAATTAGATAAGATTAAAAGTTAATAAACAAAACTGAGTGTTGGGGATATCAAAATATTAGGTTGTGTAATGCTTAATATTTTTATACATCGTTTTATTAATACTTTGTCAATCAACAAGAATGTGTATTATTCAGCATTATAAAAGTCATGAAAGTTTTATATTTGGTGAAATTCTCGAAATAGAATTAAATTTACTTGTAGTAATCTTTTAGATGGGAATAATATATTATTTCTGGTTTGATAACGAATACAAATTAAAAACTATTTACTCTCCAATATATTCTAAAACATATATTATTTACATTATATAAGTTCATAACAGTTGATCACCATTATGTAATATCAAAATGTGTTATGCCAAAAATAAAAAGCTTATAGACTATTGTTTTGAGTAATCAGAGTGTATGTATATAGTCCACAGGAATCAGGGTTAAATAGGCAATACCTGATGTTGATGATAATGACTTTAGATCATTTTTCTTCAATTATCTAATAAAATACAGTTTTATTAATTCCATGCAATGTGTGTTAATGATTTAAAGGAATCCTTGAAGTTTAATATGTTAAAATTGTTTATATATTTCTTATCATTTTCATTACAAAGTCTGTTAATTCTTTGAATCAAATTTTTCTACATCAATATATAACATATGAATATTATCATATTATTATTCTATGTTGTGAGCTATAATTACTTTGAATGTCTATTTCCATTTATTTTTTACAAAAAAGTAGATTAAATTATATAATGATGAACATATATAAACAAAAAAAAAATTAATTAATAGAAAAACAAGATTTATAAATAAATAATAATAATGAATAGGTGAATCATATTTTTTTGATGAGCCAACAATCCGCTAAGAAATTTTATAATTTGTTGAATCAAAAATAAATTATAATAAATTTATATTTTGTGATACATTTTTATATTATTACTATTCTATATTTATTTAACAAAGAATAAAAATAATGCATTTTTAGAATAATTAAGTTCAAACAAATTAATTTATTTTTCATTGCAATTTATTAGATTTATGGCTAACAAAAAGGTGATCCTTCAAATAAAATCAAAAAAGATATATTTTATAAATATATTGTAAGGATTAACCCAGGCATGTCCAACATACAGTCCGCGGGCCAGATCCGGCCCGTGTCATGAGTGTATGTGGCCTCCGGAAGCATTTTTGATTATTGAAAATCGATATATGTAAGTAAGATAGAAACTGCACTTTTTTTTTGCTACTTTCCATTGCATCACAGTTCATAGATTCGCAGTAAGTAACTAAAATAAGATTTAGTTTTTTTGTCCCTTAAATTTTTTATATAAAAGATTTCTTTATGGATTTTCTTTTTGTTTATCTGGATCAGTAATCTGCATGTCGTTTTTATTCTCTCCAATTTTAACTTTAATTAAATTAAATAGATAAATATGAAACAAAAACAATTTTCATTGTACGTTATCTAAAAAATAAATTATACTAACTAAAAAAAGAAAAATAAATTGCGATTTTAAAAGCTCTTTGTTGTACTTGTTTAAAATCGATTTTTATTTTTCTGAATAATCACTCGTAATGATTTTAGTAATACAGTTGTAGTTTTTATAGATATGTTATTGTAACAAACTCAATGAAGCTTTTAAACTAGAGCAAGCTTCGATCGCTTTATTGTGAATAAAGCTCTCGTGATTGGATGTAGCTTCTAACTGACACGCCTATATGTTTGCGGTCAATTTTTTTAACACTGTAATTTTTTTACGGCAAAAAATACGCAACTCGCATATTTTAGACTAAAAAAATTTTTCATTCTAGGGATGACTTCCAGAAAATGAAAAATTGATCTTGAATGCCGTATATTTAATAAAGAATGGAAGTGGAAATATTTTTTTACTATGTATAATAATAAGATGGTTTGTCTTATTTGCAATTTGTGTATAGCTGTTTTAAAAGGATACAACTTGAGAAGACATTTTGAAATGAAACATGCAGGTTACGCACAAAATTTAAATGAAAAAAGCTGAAAAAAACAAGCCGCAGATCTCGAAGTAAAATTGACCTGGCAGCAAAATGTATTTACACAGGAAAATCGATTACAAGAATCTGCTACTGAAGCAAGTTTTCTAGTAGCAAAATGGATTGCTCAATGTGGAAAACCTTTTATCGAAGGAGAATTTCTAAAAAAGTGCATGTTGGATGTTTGTGATGTAATGTGTCCAGAAGCTAAACATAAAATTGAAAATATAAGTCTGTCTTGGCAAACTATTGCCCAAAGAATAGAAGATATGAATGCTAATTTAAATGATCAGTTACTGAATAATTTAGAATTGGCCCATTTTTATGCAATAGCTCTTGATGAAAGTTGCGATGTAAAGGATACTGCTCAGTTATTAATTTTTATCAGAGTTATTACTGAAGATTTTCAAATTTCAGAAGAACTTTTGTCAATTATTCCTATGAAAGACACAACAAAGGGAGAAGATCTTTTCTGAGAGGTTGAAAAATGTTTTTTTAAATACAATATTGACTGGAAAAAATTGGTGAATGTAACATCAGATGGATCACCAAATATGATTGGAAAAAAATACTGGTCTCAATTGAAGACAAAATTTCTGAAATTGATCCAAATCATAAAATTATACCCATACACTGCATTATTCATCAACACGCATTATGCAAAAATATTTTAAAAATCAATCATGTTACAAGCGTAGTTGTGAAATTAGTGAATTTCCTTCGATCAAAAGGATTAAAACACAGGCAATTTATTGGACTTCTTGAAGAACTAAATACTAGTTATGTAGATATACTATATCACATTAAAATCCGTTGGTTAAGCTTGGGAAAAGTTTTAAGATGTGTGTGGGATCTTCAAGAGGAAATAAAAATATTTTTAACACTTAAAGAAAATGAGGATTTTCCTGAATTATCAGAACCAAATTGGATTTGTGATTTAGCATTTTCTTTGGATATTCTAACACATTTCAACGAATTTAATGTATGTTTACAGGGAAAAAATTTATATGCTCATGATTTAGTACAAAGGTTAAAATCTTTTCAAATGAAGCTTAATCTTTTTTCTAGAAATCTGGCTGAATGCCAATTTGTTCATTTTCCAATGTTAGAGACCGTATCATTAAATATTTCAAGAGAAAAAGTTCAAGAATTTAATAACAATATCCTTGCACTAATGACAGATTTCGAGCAGCGAATCAATTGCTTCAAGAAAATTGATAAAATTTTATCTATTATCCGAAATCCATTTTCTGTACATGTAGATGATGTTCCTGTTGATATACAATTAGAAATAATTAATTTACAATGTGATGAATTATTACATGAGAAATATCAAGAAGAACAAGAAAATGTGTGCAATTTTTATAAGCAATTGAATGATGGAAAATATGGAAATTTAAAAAAACTTGCCAAGGAATATTTTTAGTAATCTTCAGCTCAACTTATATTTGTGAACAAACTTTTTCTTTAATGAATCTAAATAAAAGTACAAGATCAAGATTGAATGATTTACATTTAGAGGCTGTGTTAAAAATAGCTACTACAAGTATAGAGCCAGATATTAAAAAAATAATAAATGAAGCAAAGCGCCTCAACACGTCACATTAGTTTTTTTGTTAATTTTTTTGTATTAAATTATTTAATTACATAATAAAATTTTGTTTAATTAAACGAATTGTTTTTGTATTTAACATTTTTAAATTTTAATGTGGCCCTTGGACAAAAACTGTTGGCCACGCCTGGATTAACCAGTTGATCCTTAAATAGTTACAATTTTCTTTTTTTAAAATGAGGAAATAAAAGAAGGAGAAAATTCATTTTTAGTTAATTTAAGATTGTCTTTGTTCTTAAAGAATAAATGTCTTATATTCTCTTATATATATATCTGTTTTAAACATATGAATATTTTTGACACAGTCTATAATTCTTTTTTTTTTACGCCTTTCAATTTTCATTGTTATTTTAATTTAACCTAAAGTCGGTATTTTATTTACATCTGTACTAAGAATGCATATAAATAAAAAAGGGACGAGTAAATGAATTAAATCTAATGGCTAATAAAAATAATGTTAATTAAAAAAATAACTAAGAGTGTATATGACTGTATTTCTAAAAAAATCAGAAAATTAAATTGTAATCTATATTTTTAATAACTGAAACACACAGGTTTATTATATATCTATGTCTATATATGTAATATATAGGGTATATGAGCACAGACTTTCACACACTATATTTTTATTTTTTTAATATATATTTTAAAGTCTATTTAACTTAAACTGCCTTATTGTTAACAATAAAAGTTGGACAGTTCGTGACTTGTAAAGATAGACAATTTAAATTTCTACAGAAATGCTGATATAACAAAAAATAAAATTCAAAAAGGGGATCAAAAACATATTATTGTGGTTTTTTTTTATGCTTCCATCTGGTTCAGCAGAAAATTTATTTGCTAATTTTTGCTTTCTTTTTATTATTTAAAAAAGGAAGAAAATTCATTTTTAAGGCATAGACAATTTATTAATAATGCATCATATAATATAACCAAGCGTTCTAATAACACTATTATATTATATATTTGTAAATACAAGCCGTATAAATGACATTATGAATGTCTTGATTTTATTAATATTAATGCATCAATAAAAATCTCAAGTGGTCCAGAGTTTCATCGAACTTTGGTTGTTGTTTGTCAACTTTTATCAGGCAGAAAATCATTAATGCTAACGTATATATAAAGGAAAACAAATATAGTAAACAATCATTTGTCTAAATCTGTGGAAAAGAAGGAGATAAATAGCATAACTCCAAATGCATTTCTGAGAACTGTTTACTACCCTATCACTTGCTTGTTATAATCATTCCAAAAACAAACATTTCATTTCTGGATGATGTAACTTCAAGGAAAAATCATGCAACTAATCTTACCTGAGTAAGATTTGTTAGCCATCTTAAGATCCAATCTTCCATGTTTGAAGGTGAGGCAGAAAATGAAGAGAAAGGCCAAACCAATTTATAAGTAATATTTAGATAAACATGTATACATTTATTGTTATTGTTAATATATTTGTCCTGATTTCATCAGCATTCTTAATTGAAAAAAAAATGAATTGACTTTATAACAGGTAGGGAATGTGATGTTTAAATTGCTATGTCCATGACTTGTAAACGAAAGCTTTTATCTATACAGTCTTCGTATATTTATGATTACTTTTTAGTCTGAGTTAAACTTATCCTTTTATAATATATACGATTTGTAATACATATATCCTGTTGAGTAATAGAATATATGAAATTTAAATATATATTGAAATCTCATATGGATAGAAACTATCTAAAGAATTAAATTAACTCTATTACTTTTAACATATGTATTTATATTTTTATATGACTTATGATAATTTATATGATGTTTGGAAATACATTCAAAGTTGAAAAAAAAGTTCTAATGGTTTTTCCATGAATTGAAGTGATAAACCTAAGATCCCATGAACTTAGGAAAATTTATTTTATAAATGTGCATTTGAGAATTAGTAACTCTTAGTTGTTTTTTATTGGATTCCTATTAAATATTGATGAAGATGAAGCATCATATAAGACTACATGGATATAGTAATGCAACTAAATAAAAAAGAGATTGCCTTAATATATTTTATACTTAGTTATTTATGAAACTTTTATTTAAGGAGAAATGCATACATAGATTAGATAGATTTTATTTATATAGTTGGATAAAACACTTTTCTTCTTCTTCCTCCTTTCTTTATGTATTGATTTCTATATTTACATATGATACCATTTCCAACCTTCGTATACATTTAACAATACTATTTTTTATACCCAAACTTTACACTTACAGTTTCAACTGTTCTGCAGTCATCATCAAAGCTACAATATCCAAATATATGATCATACAATTAATACATTATATTTATATACACATATATCTTAGCCTGATCAGTACAAATAATCATTTTCCATTTTTTTATTCTATTCTTAACTAATTTGATTTTCTTATTTATAATATTTTATTATTAAATTATTTTAAATCGATTTTATTATAATTTTAAAAGTTTAATCTTTAAATTCTACTATTTAATTTATCATTTTATTATCTTTTTAGTTATATTTTTTTAATTACTTCTAAACATTATTTATATTATATATTTAACTATTAACATTTTATATTATAAATTACCTTTTTATTACATTACTAAATACTTCCATTCTTATAATCATATTTCCAAAAACCAACTGACATTTTTTCAAAAATTCTTATACTTCTTTAACAACTCCCTCTATCATCATTTTTTTCAATTTAAACCTTTTTGTATTCAAACTATTATTAATAATAATAACTATAACTATTCAATAATATTATTGTCTTTATCTCAAAATTCCTATTAAGATTTAGTTTTATCTTTTTAATCAATATTGCCTCTTTAATTTTCCTATCCCTTCTATTACTTGTATAATTAATCATTTCTACATTATCCTTCTCAAACCTATGACCTGTTTCTAATGAATGCAAATAAGCAAGTGACCTCTTATTATACTTATGCTGAATTAATCTTGTATAAATTGAATTTTTTGTCTCACCTACATAATTATTTTTTATACTTTTACTCTTACACGACTTACATTCAATTTTATGTACCCATTTATACATTTTTCTAGTTTTCTTACATATTTTTATCTAATATATTAAGAATATTTTTCCTTTTTTTTATTTACTATCTTAAATTTTATTACATTATTAAACTTTTTATTAATTTTTATAATATTTTACTCATCCTTTTTAAAATACTATTATTGTAAGTTCTAATACCTATATATTCATTCTTATCTATTTTATCTTTTTTACTTTTTATTTATTTATTTTTATTAAATTTTTCTTCTAATTTCCTTATACTTTCTTTTATAACTTTCTCTGTTGAAACTGTAAGAGTAAAGTATTGGTGTAAAAGATAGTATTCTTAAGTTATAAGAAGGTTAGAAATGGTGTGATAGTTGGAGTATAGTAATTGTTCATCAAAGGAACGGAATCCCTATTATTTTGAATTATCAATCAGTGAACTAAAATAATATATTGTTTTTACACGATATAGTATTTATTCAAATATATCAATATCTGATAATATTTACTAAGTAAATATAATGTTCATGAGTTCTTTTGAAAGTTTCTACAATGAATTGGCTATTACTCTTATCATATAGTTATTCTTACATAGACACAAATAAAATATGAACTAATTTTTTTATTTATAAATACTGATTTTGTTCTATTTCTTTTAAAAACTATATCACTTGTCAAAGGTCATGGGTTATGTTATAGTACTTAATTTTATTGGTTAAAACCTTTGAAGCACTAATTATTTTATTGGCCAAGTGAGGTAAAAGTCAAAACTTTTAATTGGTCAAGTCACAAATTCAATGTCAAAATATATTCATCTTTTAATATTATATTCACTTTAGTTTCATTTGTAAAAAGTATATTAATAATTTGTCAGATTATAAAGTGAATGAAAGTTTTTTTCAAAAATAAATTTCTATTTATAATTATAAAAATATTTTATAATGGCAAATCTGAAACAAACATTACTGACCAATCAAAAAGTTTTGATGATGTCGGTGGTTTATTTTCCAATTTTACATTATGTGGATAAGTAAATAATTTTGCTAAAGTCTTAACTATTTTTCTAAAATAATTTTATTTTTAGCATATTTTATCAAAATAATTTATAATATATCAAAAAATACATCAAAAAATACTTTTAAAATGGTCTAAAACATTTGTTTATCACTTTCAAAATGAAAGAAAAGAAATCTTAGCAGTTTCGTTTTGACAAGCAACGTTGACAAGCAGCTTTCTTTGAATTTGATAGTTATAGCCAATCAAAATGAAGAATGTCCAGCCTACTTGTTTTGTTATACTTTTGATGTCAGTTTTATTGATTTTTTACTTGTAAAATAATTCAAAAGAGGGCACCATCTTACGGAACTTTTTTTAACCTTTAGAAACAGTGCAAAATCTTTATCGTAGTGTTAAAAGTAACGGAATTGAAGTGATTTGAAGTGGCTTCAAGTCATCTCGTAAAGACCCCTTAAAAGGTTAATTTACTTTTCCCTGAGAATATTGAAACAATATTAAGATTTATTATTTTAATATGACTACATTACTGAATATTAAAAAGATAAAAATATTGGAATAGATTATTTATAATTTTTTGTCTTTCAAAATATAATCCAAATTTAATAAAATTCCCCTTTGTTTCTGAATTATACTTAGCTAGTGTTTTGAGTGTCATTAATTTATTTGTAATATTTAGCTTCAAAGTTATCAATTCGTAACTTATGAGTTATTAAGCTGAATCTCATCACTTTTTATCTTTGAAATTTTGGCTTACCCAGTTTGTGCAGTATAATAGATAAGAGCTAGCTTGTTTCTTTTAGATATACCATAACAATATATTAATATTATAAATGATAGGTAATTAGTGAAGAAGCTAATTATTTGGACTAACGAATCTAGTATTTATAAAGATATAAATAATGATGCTATTTTGTGAATATGATAATGAAGAAATTCAAATCATAAATAGAAAATGTTAAAATAATTAATATAGAAAAAGTTATATTGAACAAAAAAAAAGAATTGAAATGAAATGATATATAAGGGATTCTTAAAATTGTAGAATGTCACAATTTTATAACTTAACATGAAAACAGTAAAAGACTGAAAATTCTGGTAAAGAAAATAACAATACTATTGGTTTAAATATCACAAGAGAAAAATTATAAAGATAGTAAAAGAAATTTCAATTTTAATACATTGATTAAGAAAAAGTGAAAAATAGTAAGACTGTTGTGACAAAAATGAAACTGCATTTTAAAAATATATAAAATACAAAATCTTGAAATAGTGAAATATTAATAAATAACAAAGATATAGATGAAACAGTTTCAAATTTATTTAATTTTCAATAAATTTTACAAGTGCAGTGTTTAGATTGTAACTATATAGAAGGTAATCATACCTCTCACTAGGGCCATTAAATAGTGGTGTTAAAACTGCAAGGTATTCTCACCCCAACCATAAGATAGAGATTTTAAGGAAATAAGAGTAGCCATGTTATTTCTGAACTCAAATATTATATCCTTAAAGTCTTTATCTTGTGGTTAAGATGAGAGTATTCTTACATTTTTAACACTACTGTTTAATGGCGCTAGTAAGGATAGGTAATTATCTTCTACATAGTTACATCCTAAATACTATGCATGTAAAATTTATCAAGTATTACATAATTTATCATCATCCAAAATTGACACAAAGTAAATTTAAAATTTCAGAAGTGCTAATAAAAATATTAAAATTAAAAAAATGAATTTAAAAATTAATTCATGCTTTAAAACATTTAAGAATGGGCGTTCTTATTTCCTTAAAGTCTATCTTGTAGCTGGGGTGAGAGTATTCTTACAATTTTGATAACACTAATGAGGAGGAAAGATTATATTCTATATAGTTTCAAATTTATTGCAAAAAAATAACTGTAAATAAATAATTGATAATATAAATTCAAATAAAATAAATTCAAATTAAAAGATGTTGTAGCACAGAAAGATAGAAGACAAAATATCTTGGTTTTAATAATACAATGATTTTTTTTCAGTGGAAATGATAGATTGAGACATTTAACAAAATTTGATGAGTAGATATAAAAATTGATTTAATAAGATAAAAAATTAAATAAATGACATCAGTTAATTTATAATAGAATAAAACATTTGGGTGTAAAAAAATAGAGTTGCAAAATGTAACAAATATTAATTTATTATTAGAGAGAATAGATAATGAAACTATAGAAAGAGGTTTCATAAAAAAATTGTATGACAGAAATAATAAAACTTCATATGTATTGAGAGAAAAGGAAGTAAGCTAAATATAGATAAAATAGATTGCACAGTAATAGTTTGATGTATTGATATAAAATCAGGCAAAGTTCAAAGAATAAAATTTCATTCAAATTACTGATTTTGTTTAGTTGGGAGAACAAGAGGATGGAAGCTGAGAGAATTAGTTAATATTTGTAATGTAATTTATGATAAAATAGTCTAGATTTTTTGAGATAAAAACTCTGATAATTAAAATATGAGAATTTAAGAATACTAAGATGGGACCATATTTAAACCAGGAAAACTGTTTAGATTTTAAAAAGTAAAGGGCTAATATTTCAATAACTATAATAAAAATTATTGTTAAAAGATATATAAAAGAGAAAAAAAGGTAATATTTCGTTGATCATGAGAAAATTTTGAAAAATGGAATTGAAGAATACATGAAACAAAAGGTGAATATTACAAAGCTTATACATGACACAAAAATAAAAATATAAAATAAGTTTATCATAAAACATATGAATATAAAGAGGGACGCAAAGATAGGAGTGTTATCTATCGTCAGTTTTGCTTAATACTTATTCAAACAAATTTCTAAAAAGTATGAATATAATATATGGCAGCACTGAAATAAAATAAACAGAATTTGCTTTTATAAACAACTATATAATCTAGAATTATATATGATTCTTCTTGATAATGTTGGAATAATAAAATTTGGAAAAATGACTAGGATAAAAATGTATATATTTAAATCTAAAGCCATATTGTAGATAGAGGTGACAAGAGATTGAAAATGATAGAAAAGAATTTTAGAGCAAATATAGAATGAAAATTATAAAAAGTAGACAAGCTTTTAATGAGAATTATTTATAGGTTATTAAATAAAAGAAGATGTGGAGAGGGCACTTTGAATTAACTTTATATATATTAAGGTTATAACCTTAAGACTATGCGCCTAAAATCCGACAGTAGGAACATCTAAATTAAAAAATAAAATATGAAATAATTAGAAACTTTTAAGGTTATGGGTTTAGACAAAAAAGTAATATGGAGAGGCAAGAGGGTAAATAAAATATTATTTATTAAGAAGATTACATAATGAAAGAAGAGAAGTTAGATCACAATTCTGAATCTCTATTTACAATGAATTAATTAAAAGCTTAGCACAGGTCATAGTTTGAGTGCAGTTAATAACAAAAATGAATGGCATTTGTTATCTACATTGACATACAATTTGATTTTAATTCATGATGCTTCTTATTTAGTTGTAGTGAATCAATAATATTTCAGAAAATGATAAATTTCATAAGTATTTTCACTTTTAAAATAAAATTTTCATCACAAATTAAGATAAACCCATAAAAATTCTATATATGTATTGGAACCTATGAGATAGAGTAGCAAAGAAATACTACCACAAAGCAAAATGGTTGATTGATCAAAATTCCTAATCAACCAAAAGCCATCATGTTTAGCAAGATAAAATGGTAAACTGAGACACTGATGATAGGCTAAGCTAGCCCTCTCCAATACTTGTAGGATGTAATAATGTTTTATAAAATATGCATGTTTGGGTTAAGCTCAGAGTTATGCATATGCTAATAATAATAATAATATCTAAAATAATAAGCATTAGCAAAACAAATGGTGAAAAAATACATTCAGCAAATTAAGAGGAGAATTCTCATACTCTCTTTTTTCAAAATATAATAACTCTTAATATTTAAAGTATAGGACACAGAAAGTGTTCAGTTACTTTTAAATCTTCTTTCACCAACACATCCTCAAAATACCATCAGTTCTTATAATTACCATGATTATCTTTCTACAATGACCAGATTTAATGTACAATTCTTCTTTTATTAAATTAACACATGTTCTTTTACTTTGCCACATAAATGGTTCCTTAAAATGATTTGATCTTAATTGTAACAATTCTTTCTTAAATAATCTTATAAATAAAATATATCTCAGGGTTCTCATATGCTAAATTATCACATAAGTTTTAATTTTGTTCTCTTTAATTTTTTTAACAGTAGCCAAAGAATGTAATCCTAGCAAAACAAAAATGAAAGCAAGATACAATCTTCTCTTAAGATAATATCTTATTGTTTTAAACAATTACAAATTTATAGTTAAAATTAAACATGAAAAACTCTTAAATTTAAATGATGATAATACACTAGGATGACATTCGTGATATCATGAATAGAAAAGTGATTTTATGGCTACCCAAAATACGATATCAATAGGTTTACTCTTTAAAACCCTCATAGAGAAAACTAAGTAATCTTATTACCTTACTTGATGACGAGTAAAGTAAAGTGACCTTTCAGCTTCATTAAAATAAATGAAATTGACTATTATTGTTTTAAAATAATAGTAATGATATCCAATGATTAATAAAACCTTTTATGGCTTCAATAATTTCAGGAAGCTCTCTCATTTAATATACTATCTTACAATTATAATGTCTCTAGATAAAAATATTCAGTACTTTAAGTAAAACACGATCTTATAATCCTTGATTGGTGATGAATGCTGAAGAAGATTTATACTATTTAATGTAGTCACATATACAATTTTAAATATTAAATATTTTATTGGATTTAACATATTGAAGCAATAGACACAGGAATTGAATATGTGACCATATATCTGAGTTAAATATGTGCTTATAAATATGAATTAAATATGCTTCTATATACATGAATGACTTAACACTGTGTCCATATACTAGAATCAAATATGTATCTATATGCATGAATTAAATCTGCATCTGTATATAGTAATTAAATATGTAAATATATTCTAATTAAATTATTGACTTCAGAATGATTAAATAAAAAGGATTAATTCAAATATAAACCTAACTTACCTAAGAGTATTTTGCAATGAGAATTAAATGATATGTCTACAAAATTAGATATATGTACATATGGAGAGAATCTAGACTCGCAAAAGGAAAAAGTAAACTTGAGAAAAGATAGGGGAGGTATCAGTGATGTACATATGGATATCTAAATAAATCCCTCTATATGAATGCTGGAAGAATAGGATGATGGAATATAAATGATGGACACTGTATGATCATCAACAATGAGACTAAGAATCAGAGAAGTCATCAAAGAAATGGACTAAATGATCTAAGGAACCTGAATTGCAATGAACTATTAGAAGGAGTGTCATCCAAATACTGTTAGTCAAATAAATTATTGATACACAAAACTAACATATATTGTCAGTTTCATTTCACATCATTCATCAATTGGTACACTTGTTCATGGGAATCTTATGTTTCACAAGCTATGTCTGGCATAACTTGATCTGGGTAAGTCAGGTTGTAGTAAGCTGGAACTCTACTATTTGGGAAACCAAACAGATAAATATCTAGATATTATATATAGAGCTCACATAATAAGCTCTTAACAAGCTTTGCAGAATATCCCCAATCCCAGACCAGTTTCTGCTACTGGCATCATCAATGAGGAACTAAAATATTCAAGCATTAGATGAAAAATACCAGGACAAGCCCAGCACTTTATCTAATATATAACTATTTAAGTAAAAAATCTGAAATTTCCAGACATCCATATGTCTTCCAATCCAGCTATCTAACTTAAATAGCCATATGGGACTGAACTAAATTCAGATACACCATATATTAATAGCTTTAGCAATATAAAATTGCCAAAGTCTTAATAATAAAAAAATAAAATTACAAAAAAAATAAAATAAACAAAAATCAAGTTAGATGTCACATGACCTAATTTAATAAGCTCGTATTTACAAATGTTATATATAGAGCTCACAAAATAAGTTCTTAACAAGTTTTGCAGAATATCCCCAACTGCAGACTGGCTTCTGCTACTGGCAATTTTATATTACTAAAGCTATTAATATATGGTGTATCTGAACTTAGTTCAGTCCCATATGGCTATGTAAGTTTGATAGCTAGATTGGAAGACATATGGGTGTCTGGAAATTTCAGATTTTCTACTTAATAGTTATACATTAGATAAACTGCAGGGTCTTGTCCTGGTATTTTTAATCTAATGCTTGAATATCCTAGCACCTCACTGATGTCACCAGTAGCAGAAACCAGTCTGAGATTGGGAATATTCTGCAAAGCTTGTTAAGAGCTTATTCTATGAGCTCTATATATAACATTTGTAAATACAAGCTTATTAAATTAGGTCAAGTGATATCTGACTTGATGGTTTTTTTTTTGTAATATCTAGATGGGTTCAATCTCTTAATGCTATATCTTCTGTTGAGCAGGAATATCGTTGTAGGACGGCTCACCAGGAAATAAATTAGCCACCAGAGGGAGTGGAAACACCAGTCTGGTTACAATATATATCAACTATTGATGTTTAGTCAATTTAAAATAAGATATAGTATTACATTTTCATTTATTATACAAATACTAAAAACTTAAAAATAATAGAAATAAACATTTTTTTATATTAAATGTTTTATTTGTGCACTAAAAATATAAAAAAATAAATGTTTCTTCAACCACAACTTGGGTTTTAAGATTTAATTTGAAATAAGAACATAGGAAGGGGTCCAGAAATTAATTAAGTCAATCCCCATATTTTATAACAAGAGATCGACTCTTAAATATTAATATATTAAGAATTTATTATTCATATATATATATAATAATTATTTTAATTCACAATTATTAATAAAATATTGTTTTGGTTATTAATTGTATAATTATTTAGTAAGAACTTTATTAAAGTATCACAACTTTTAATGGTGATTAATTTATTAATTATTTAACTGGGTTTGGTCATTGAGTACATATTAGAATGTCAAGAATTTTACTTGAAATATCTATAAAATATTCATGATATTTTTTTCTGTTAATGTCTATCAGGCTGAATAATTATTTTGATTGCCAGCCCATTATTTCATCTCTATGAGATCATTCATCATGCAATATTGGCATATCAGGAAATTGTAGCATGCAAAGTTAAATGGTATGTTATTTGAAAAGTTCTTTTTATTATGCTGCTTTTATCCTCTAGCTAGCAGATATCTAATATTCTACAAAACCAATATTCATTGGTGTGCTTTATCAACAAAAAAATATTATAAGACTTTTACCAATATAACAATTACAAAATGTACTGCCCAAACATCTCTTCTCCTTCTTAATTATCATCTATATTTATTCATTCTTAAGAAAAATTAGTAGTATTGTTCCTGAAATATTTGTTCCAAATTACCTAAGCCAATGATGTTATGATAATTGCAAGAGTAGTTTCTAACATTTTTTATTACTGAAAAAGGCTTAAAAATTTTCAAGATTAAATGGATCAAATAATCTACACATATTTTATTTCCTTAGCTTCCCACTTTACTTAACAAAGTATTCTTATAAAAAAACTGCTTTAAACATATTTTAAATATGCAAACACTCAGAATGTTCTGGAATCAATGTTGACTTTTTTAGTGCCACTATATATATAATCTATTCATTGTTCTGTATTTTATTAAATATTCTTAGAATATGACAATATATTGTATCCGTACTTTGATTGTCCAAAACACTAATCATTGTGAAAATTCTTATAAACTATAACTTGAAAGCTTATTAGAAACTTTTAAAAACAGCTTGTTCTTTTGATTAATTTGATTACAGATAGTATTGAAAACAAGTTGAAATAATCTTGCATAAAACTTATAGAAGAGAGAGATTTATAATTTCTAGTATGATTCTTTATCATTTTTATTAAATATCAAATTAATTACTGTATTCGAACAATCAGTCATTTGGTATATTTTTATCACATTAACAATAAATATATAAACTTGGATAACATATCTTTTTCCATTAATAAATTTAAAATTTAAAATTTCTCATACAAGAATTTAAAAAAAGCAAAAAAATTATCACTATATTTGTGAGATTCGAACTCAGACTTTCACACGACCGACTACTCTCAGTGCCATCTCATATTGCTGACTATATTTGTGATAAATACATAACGAAACAAATAAAAATTCTTATTTTATTTTTTTTGCAATTTAATGAATTCACTAAGCAAATTGAGAAATTAGATTTAGAATTATGCATATTAATGTATTATTTTTAAAAGAGCGGTACTTAAAAGAATCAATAAAAAGTGGATGATTTTTTAAAAAAAAAATGATATTACGAATATGTAAATTTTAAAAAGAGCTACCTTTTCTCTAATACTTCATATAATAAAATTTAATACCATATATCATTTATATTTTTTATTTAAATATTTTCTTATCTTTATAACTAACATTTTAATCAAAAATTAAATAAAAATCTAAGAAAAAAAGAAAAGTCTTAACTGATTAAATTGATAAGATTTTATCAGATTTATATTTAAAAACAAAAGCCATTATTAAAAACTGATAACTAACAAAGCGGTGATTTTTCTTCTTAACCAACTAAACACTAATGCAGCTGAATAATAAATCACACTTTTACAGAAAAGAATGTTTCGAAGATAATTAATTGAAAAATTTCAATTCTTTAAATTTTTATATTAACTTTTTTTTTTGAATAATAAAATAATTAAACTATAACATATATGTAATAAAATAAATTGAAAGATTAAAAATTTAATATTTAATTTATGTAAGCAAACATATTCTCTCATTTTCTGAAACATCACAAAATTAAATAACCTATATAACGGTAGACGTAGGAACAATCCATGAATATTGAGTTTCAAAGTCTGACACTTTTTCATTACGCCAATTTATGCAGAGTAAGGAGGGAGGGGACACAATATAATAATTCTGAAAAATAAATATGAGCATATGTTTGTGCTAATCGCAGGTTAAAATCATGCTATGATATAAGCATAAAATATTTATTGACAAATTTATATTTATGTTACACTACATCATCATCATCATCATTTATGACCATTAATGATCTATTGCAGGATAAAGGTCTCTCCAAATACAATTCATTTTTTCCGATCTCTAGCCTCTGTTTTTCACATCACCCCAACAAACTTCTTTGTTTCCTTTATACAACTCATACATGGTCTCTTTCTAGGTCTTTTATAATCTATTATAATCCAGTTTAAAATTTCAACTATCCATCTATTATCTTCTCTTCTACAAATATGTCCAATCCAACTCCATTTCAATACCTTAATTCTTTCAATGATATCAATAATACCTGTCTGTCACCCATGTATTTCACTTTCAATCCCTTCTTGTTACTCCTAATTTGCATATATCCTTACTTTGTTGAATAATCTAAAGTTTCTGTATTGCTCTTCGGTTTAGTATCCAAGTCTCAGATGGATACAAAGAACTGGTAAAAGCACATTAATTAAAAATCATCCTTTTCAAACATGTAGGCAAATTCCCTTTTAACATTAATCAACCACTCAAATCAAGTTTAATTCTATGATTAATTTCATCCATTGTGTTTCCATATATATTGATAATCTGATCAAGAAATTTATAGTTGTTAACTTCTTCTAACTCATCATTATCAATTTTTATTTTCTTTTTTTGTGAAAATCCATTGAACATTAATTTAGTCTTTTCAGCATATACCTTTAGTGTCAATTTCTTATTTTCATCTGATAACATTTGCTGAAGCTCCAAAGCATTATTTGCAAAAATAATTACATTACCTGCAAAATCTAGATGACTTAAATAATCTCCATATTTACCTTTACTCCTTTGGCTTCCCATTTTAATCCACAAAATACTTCTTGCAAAACTATTGCTTATATATATATAAAATAATCCCAGTGCATAATGCTATACTGAAATAAATATACAAATATTAAGCATTAAATCACTCCACATGGTTACAAAATCCAATACTGCCCTCTGTGAACTAATATATAAAATACATTAGAGTTCGTATTTCAAAATAACCAGATCAAAATGATACCACTTTGACCTGTCTGCTATATGATGTTATATATTGAAATACAAACAAACTCAAACGAAGAACTTGAAATTTTAGCAAACAACGATCTTAACTTTTTGCTACAAGCAAACATGTTTTACTATTATTATATAAAAACAAACTAAACTTTAGTAATTTTAATCTTTAAACCACATAACACAAATGTATAGAAAATAATCCTAGTGCATAATGCTATACTGAAATAAATATATCAATATTAAGCATTAATTCACCCCACATGGTTAAGAAATCCAGTACTGCACTAGGATTATTTTCTATACATTTGTGTTAGGTGGTTTAAAGATTAAAATTACTAAAATTTAGTTTGTCTTTATATAATAATAGTAAAACATGTTTGTTTGTAGCAAAAAGTTAAGATCGTTGTTTGCTAAAATTTCAAGTTCTTTGTTTGAGTTTGTTTGTATTTCAGTATATAATATCATATAGCAGACAGGTCAAAGTGGTATCATTTTGATCTGGTTATTTTGAAATACGAACTCTAATGTATTTTATATATTAATTCACTGAGGGAAGTACTGGATTTCTTAACCATGTGAAGTCATTTAGTGCTTAATTTTTATATATATATTAAATAACCTTAATATTATCACATATTCTTTGAAATGTATATAAATAAAGATACAAATGGGTTGAGTTAATTTGACACTCACAATTTATATATTGTAACCTTTTGATTGGTTATCCATGGTAGGAATATCATATAAAATGTATATTATAGCTCCAAAATTCTAAATTTATACTTTAAATAATAGTAATGCTATAAATTTTGATATAATATGAATAAATGATGTAGTGCATAAAGATTAAAGATAAAATTCTGTAAAGATTTAACAACCATCATTATTTATAATCATTTATATTATAATTCACTATATAATTTCAATACAATAGTTCTTAATCCAAATAAACATCATTACTTATAAATTTGACTTTAATTTATTTTTATTGCTGTTTCTTCAAAAGATATAGAATTGAAGGAAATGAAAGAAGAAACAACTATAGTTTACAAAATAATAATTTATTTTAAAATTATTGTAATAGTAATATATTTTAAACATAAATATTTATTATAAATTTTATATTTAAATTTATTAATAATATCATATATTAAAAATATAATTAGAATTAAAACTTTATTCTTAAAGAAATGATTTAAATTAATTTCATTTGTAAAATATTTATTGACTTTAATTATTTTACACAGAAAATAAAAAAATATTTAATTTAAAAGTTGCAATAGTTGGTTCAGGATATTGACCAATGAGATTTAAGTAAATAGTTTTCTGACATCACTTTATCCTGGGATTTTTAAGAGAAAGATAGAAGCAGATGATCGCATACAGAATCAAAAAAAAAAAAACAGAGAGCTGTTTCAATTTCATTTCTTGGTAAAAAATCACAAAAGTTTTAAAATATTTAAAGTTTTAAATGGTAAAATAATATGTAAAAATCTTTCTAAAGATATAATATATTTTATAGCAATTGTTGAAGTCATGGAATGAGTTCAAATCAGTATTTTTTATTATGACCTAGTTGTAAGTCTTGATCATACACTTATAACTAAGATGATATCTAAAGAAGTTTAAAAGAAAAACCAAAGTTGCTATTCTTATTTGAAATAACAATGAGAAAGAAAAGATAACTACATTTCTTCAAAGAAAGATATACTTGCATTCGTGTAAGAAAGCATTCATTTATTTATGTCAAATTAAGTATGTTTATTGGTCATAGAATAAAAATGAGAAACAAGACTTAAATCTCTAGAAATAAAAGTTTAAAATGTTTAAAAATATTTTATTGGATGTTAAAAATAATAACTGAGTAGAGTCTAATAAAAATTAATACTCTGTTTGAATTGAACAATTTATGTGTGATAAATTGCTTGAAAAAAAATTTGAAGGAGAAAATGTTTAGCCTATATTTGATCATGAAAAAAAATCAATGAAAGATGAATTAATATTCCTCATGTTTAAATAGAAAGTGAAATCTTAGTATATTATTATATGAAAGGAACAGTAAAATGGAAAGAATAATCGATAAAGTCTTTTTAACTTTTTAATAGTAGATGACAGTCACAAAGATGATACCCTATAATACAGAAAGTTAAATGAATTATTTTAAATCTTATGAGCATAAGTAACAAGAAAAGGGAACAAATAAGGAAATAAATTTATTGATTAATTAGTTAAACATATTTTAAAGTTTTGCAATGTGGGAAAATAATGTAGAGATTTATTGAAAAGATTTATTAAACTCTTCATTAGTGTAATTTTTAAAAGTATGATTATGCACATGGAACTTTAAACTAGTAAAGGAGGAAGGATGCATCTAATTCAGAAGTTTTGACCAGTCAGTGTTGTGCTTGTTTGTCTAATGTTTTGTTAAATATACATGTGTTCTAGCAAAAAGAAAATAGGAGAAGCACCCAAATTCATGAGGAATGGTGAACATCTACTGGGTGACGATGGTAGTATTAATCCAGAAATTTAAATGGGTTAAAAAAACAAAGAGGAAAGGATTTTAAATTTAAATTTATTATTAATAGTTTTTTTGTTTGATATGAAGTATAAATGCTAGGTATTCTAGTTAGTAATAATTGAAATAATTTCATATGCAATGTCATATAAAGGTTAAAAGGTATTAACTTTTTTATTATTCACTCTTGTTTTTTTAAAAAAGAGTATGCTTAAAAATATAAAGAAAGTATACATGAGTTATAACATGAAAGATTGTGTGGAGTATAATATTTTAATTGTATATTTTAGCTGGTATATATATTTTTTTAAATTGGGTGCAATAAAATTTGTTGTAGAGGTAATTCAAATGTATATTTGACAAAGGGGAATGAACTAATGGTGATAAATAAAATTTTATAGGATTCTATGAAAATAAAATAAACATATTATAAAAATGTAATGTTATTTGTGAGAGTAAGAAAAGGGTGAATGTTAATGTAAAGACAAATAATATTAATCATGATTTCATTTGTTATTAAAAAAGTATCATATTGATAATGATAAAGGTAGACTATTTGTTTTGTAACATGATCTCAAATGTGGATAGAATAATATTTAATAGGAAGATTGAATTAAATTATTGGTCCAGAAGTAGGATAATAAGAGATGGTGAAGACTTAGTAGGAAAAGATGAATTGAAATTCCAGGATAGGATATAAAATATCATCCTGAAGAACTGATTGAGTAATTGAATGCAATTAATTTTTGTGATACCCAAATAGTTTATTAGAAAGAGATAAGAGAATTTTCTGCAAAAACATGAGTATAATATATACCGTAAGTGCTTGCTGAATAAGTCAGGGTAAAATTGGGGTAAGATTATTAGGAAAATGATTACCTGCCAAAATATAACACCTCATGAATAAAGGAAAGCTCTATCTCTCTATTATGATATAATATTTTTGGATAAAATCAGTTTCTTTTCTAGGAAGTTTTCTGGTAAATCAAAATAGGATAGGCATCGAAAGTTGACTAAATATTTTAAGAGTTTATCTTCCTAAGTTTTGATAGATTAGCCTAAAAGTAGTATGACCATATACAGAACATATATTTGAATAAAATTTGAATAAATTTTTTTATAAATCATGACACCTGAGATCAAAGATAAACAGAAAATATAAGTGAGAGATAGAGAATGAATGTATAAAATGAATTACATTATATGAAAAAGAGTCCTTAATTTCACTATTCATTTTGAATACTTTAAAAATACTGTTTTAGTTTTTTTTTTTTGTAACATTACCACAGCAGCAATAATGTTTATTGATAAGATTATAGTACAATATTTTTATTCAAATTTTGAATATGAAGTATAATTTAAATATGATAATTTTATTAGGATATTTGAAGTTACAAAATATAAAGTAAATAGACAAAAATTACTAAGGAGATAACCACCAGATAACTCATGAATTGTAAAACTATATAATATTAGTATGAAAGCATACATGATGTTAAAAAGAATAAACTTATGATTTTAAAAGAACTAGATATTGAATATGGGAAGGGTTAAATGTATATAATAACTATTCTGTCTATCTATGGTGAATGTTCATAATTTTGTTGCAAATTTATAAACAGTTCAATGATTATTTTGTTAGTGAATTAATTAACCTAATGTGTATAGGTGTTTGTTGTTCATTATTATTGTTATAAATAAATGAATATTTTGATTTAAATTTTGTAGTAATAATTTCATTCTATTTGAGAGTCATTTCTATCACAAGGTCATATCAATAAAGTGTATTATCCACATACAATTATATACAGCATATATTGATTACATGCTTTATCTGAAGAGTTATATTTAAAAATTTATAATTAACACATTAATTATCAAATTGCTTTTAAATTATAACTATATTAAAGGAAGTTTGTAGTACTTCATATTTTTATTAGATATAAAAGAATCATGAAGATTTATTTGAAAAGTACTATAAAGAATTACAAAATAGAGAGCATATAATAGAAATTAATAGTATGTTTTAAGAATCACATTCTGATTTTGTAAACTAAGTTTCAAATGTATTTTATATCATAAATGTAGAAGTATTATTTTATTTTAGAGTACAAGTTACTAACCAAATATATTTTAAGGTTTGTAATTTTGAAAGATCTAATTACAATGTTAAGTAATTAAAAAATGTATTTAATTGAGTTAGACTTTGTAGATAATAATTGTGTAATAATGCTTTTGATTATTCTAGAGTGATTGTTATTAGTATAAGTATGAGAATAAATCTAGGAAGGTAAATTAAATTAATTAAGTGAAGATAATGAAATAGATAGTGATTGTTAATTGTCGTGTCTTATCATTATAGTTAGATTAATTTTCAAATCAGAGGTTAATCACAGTTTATAATAGTAAGTGTGATTTTGTTTAAATGGTTGTATCCCAGTAAAATCCTTCTCTTTCAAAATTATTTTTGTTTGACCTAAGAGCAAATACAAATAATACAATGAAAAATCGCAAGTTATAAGTTACAAAGAAATTCTGATTTGTAAAATCAGCAAACTACAAAATACGTGCTATTATATAGTTCTATATCATTTTGCTATAAAGTGGAAAGATAATTTGTCTTATCTATATTCACATATTAGTGTTAAAAGTCCTTGCTTTGGTGAGTTATGGGTGAAGAATTCTATTAGCCTTAATTATTGCGATTCAATTATTTAATTATCCATCTAATTTGTTATATTGGATTTTAGAATAGAATACTTATGATCCCTGAGATAACCATAGGATAGCAATAATTCTTTTAATTTAATGTAATTTTGTTAATGTTATTATTTTGAGATTTCAAGATTACAGAAAAGTAGTTAAAGCATTTCATTGTTTGTTGTGGGGATTTTCCGAATGATTATAATATGATGGTAGTAGGAGAATTTTCACAATAGCAATGCCATTGTGGAGTATATTTTATATACTTCTCAATGTTAAAACCTCTATGCTGTAATCACCCCTAAAGTCTATCTTATGTTTTGATGTATCACAAGTTTCAAGCCCATAAAGAGTCTTACACTTTATTGTTGTTTTACTTGATTGTTTATTATTGAGCCAGTATTGTAGAGAGTGAAAAGAGGAGATAGGGTAGAGGTGGTTGAAGAACCAGAAGGGACGGTTACAATATATATATATTTATATATATATAAAATATTTATTTCAATATATATATATATATATATATATATATATATATATATTGAAATAAATATTTTCACAACTGAAAGATATTTTATGAAGCATGTTTTCAGGAATAACCACATTTAAAAAATAGAATAATTTATTACCAGCATTTTGATAAAATAACTCCCATTCTCTACTGGATGAAAAAAATATATAATAATAAATGGATAAAGTATATACAATTGTTTTACATGATTGTCATATCACATAGTTGTTGAATAGTCTGACTTACATCTAGCAGTATTTTTTTAAAAAAAATCCAAATAGTTGGTAATTTTATTATTTCACCATGTTTACTAGTGAAGTTTTTGTTTTTAAAAATTTTTATAAAAACTTTTTTTTAACTTCAGTAAAATCAATATATTTTTTACATGAATAACATAATGTTTTACACATTTGTTGAACAACTCGTGATGAGTGTGACTAAAGGTCACAAAGGAAGGACATGGGTTCTTCTTAATTAGTATCTACAGAACCATGAATGAAATGAATAGCAATAAAAAAAATCATTTTTTTAATGTGTACTAATACTATGCTAAGTGATTTATAACAATCTACATCTAGAAATATATATAAAAAGAGCTTAATAAAGTTCAAAATAGCTGGATACTATATAAAAATAATATGTATAAAGACATCATCATCATCATTATTATTGTTGAAACTCAACAGAGGACATATATGAAATTGCAGCTAAAAGAATGTCGAAATAGGTCAGCCAGTTGACAAATACTGGTGAGCTTTTAACATTTTTTTTAAAGCTTTCAAAAAAAAGAAGATATGTATTTGAAAAGTTTTCTTTTAAAATTTTAAAATACTAGCATATTTTACTCTTATCAATACTATTCAACATGAAGTTGATAATTAAATTAAGTAATTATAACTTTAATTAATTAATATAAATATTTGATGAAATAATCGAAAGGTGTATTTAATGTTTAGATTTTTTTTGAACACACATAATCAATTTTATAGAAAAGCTGTACTTGATCTAAAGATATATATAAATACTTTCATTTGCCTTATTTTTATATTTGAATGTTAGTGTGAAAGATGATATATACTAAATAGTGGTTGTGATTGTAGAAATATAAATATTTATATATATAATTATTAAAAGCAGTCAATACTTAGATAATCCCAATATGAATAACAATCTCAACCTGTTTTCAAGGCAACCTCCTTTTAACAATAGAAATGGAATCCCACCTTTATTAATGGTCTAATATATTTATATAGATACGAAAGATGCAACTGGGTCACAAAGATTGATATTGATATATATATAAAACTTGGCCTCAGAGGTTGATATATATATTATACCGAGACAAAGTCGGTATATGTAAACACACACACACTCAAGCAATGTAAAATACTCTATTTTATTTCCTTACAACTTATGATAAAAAATAGATATAGTTTTCTTTCCATACTTTCTAAAAATACACTTGTAAAATAAAATATTAATATGTCTAATTAAATAGTTTAAGGCTTTAACATAATTTACTAAAATAATATTCTCTAAAATGAAAAATAATATGCCATTATAAATATCAATAAATAATTTATACTTGTTATGCCGCGGGGGTAACTAAAAAGGGATATTTTAAAATTATAATTGTAGTAAAAGTAAAAGCTTATAGAAATGATTTTGAGAAAGATTAAATGCTCGACTTTAGCTAATGTAAATTACATTGTTCTCGTAAGACACGCACACACGTATGCATTCAAGGTGTGAATGAATATAAGTTTGTTAACTGAGATTGCAATATGAGATTGCCTAAACATAAGATTGCCTTAAGCACATGGATTGAGTAGGACACGAACCCCAACGACAACTCTAAGAACATGGAACTCTGGGGGGAGATTCGATCCTCAGATAAGATCCAACCCATATAAATATCAAGCAAAATCTAAAAGAGGGGATGATTAATTGAAAAAATTAATTAAGAGAAGCTAAGTCAAATTATCAAATTTTTGTTAAACTTTCTCAAAATTCAATTTAATTTAAATTACTTCGTTTGTGCTACCTGTTTTCAAGATGATCGATATGAAATTAATATATAGAGCGTCGACTGTCATGAGGGGCTAGGAAACCCTTCAGTGATTGATCGACGCTCCGCCACCAGAACATCTCCATCGCTATGAATACTTAATAATATTACCATTTAAAATTAGTGCTCCAACCAGTTCAATAATGTTCCGTGAAACACATGAATCATCCTGATTTATTACGCTCAACTTTAAAAGAAATGAACAATCTCCTTATGGAAAACATCATCTCCCATGTTCAAACCTCCACTTAGTTAGAAGCAGCGGAAGAATAAGCCAAAATCCTAGGTAAACACTTTATTTTTTTTATGCTTTCATTCATTCCATACGTAAACTTTTAAAAAAGAGGCAATCTCATAATTGACTAACTTTGGTTTCGCAGATTAAGCTATAAAATATTCCGTAATTCATTATATTTAAAAATTATTATTGTAACTAATTAGTGTAATCTCAACTTTCGTAAATCAAACACTATGCAATTCCTAAAATTTAAATCTCAGGACTTTTCAAATATGAACTTTGACCCTAATTATTATCTTATAACTTATAACACTTACCTTCAAAATGTAATATAAAAAAAATGTAAAAAAGAAATTTATATTCTATCATCCATATTTTACGATATATAATATGTTCTTTGCTGTGCGAGTGCGTAAATGTGTGTGTGGGCATGTAAATAAACTTTTAACCAATGTGCTTTTTTTATATTAAATAAATTTGTTCAGTAATTAAACAAGTCGAGCATTTCTCAAGTCATTTCCTATAATTAAATCTTTATTCTATTTGTCGTCTTGATTATTAATAAAGTTAGCATTTATGCATATAGTTAATTATATTACTTTAGATTTATCTTTCTTAAACCTTGTTGCTTTAAAACATCGTGCCGTAAGTCACGATGTTTATTTATTTATTTATTTACTTATTCCGTAGTTAAGATAGATTTAAGAATTGGGAGGGCCTATTATAAAATATAAATAAATGCCAATGAGTTGTAAATATAGCTGGAGTAAATAATTCTACCGGACGGTATAATATAGGGCGGATGATCTTATAAGCTTCTATTTGTTTAGAGATATAGACAAATAATCGCATTGGTCCCAAATAACCAATGACATGGTCCAATGCTTGGATCGATTAGTTAGTTAATCAAACGTCTTCTCCATTGGTTATCATAGCGTCCTTTACCATATCCTTTACCATAATAGTAATTTTGAAACAATTACATCGCGACCCTGAGTGACCCTATTGGTCCATGCTGGGAGTTGGAGCTTGTGGGCGGGATTAGACTTCGAAATCATCTTGACATGACGTAAGGTGATGCGAGAAGTTAAATTATAATTAAATCATCGTATCTGGCGCCCCCTTGTATTGATAGTGAACAGTTATCGATAGAAGAAAATAAATAAAGCTTTACGCTATGTCATGTTTGTTTCGGAATCACAATCCCTATGTGATCGGGTGTTTTATATGGACCGGTACAATTGGCGCCCAACGTGGGGCTAAGACAAATGACGCTTCCAAACGTGAAGTTAATACAAATAATGTTTTAGAGAAGCAAATCAAAATATCAGCCAAAAGCGGCTGAACCTCGTAAAGGATGAAAAAAAAAAAAAAAATTTTTCATGTAAACAAAAACTTTGGACGAATACAAAGGGAGAAAAGGAAAATAAGTAAACGGAACAAAATACGGCGATTCACAATATCGCAAACCTTATAATAAAACATTTGGAGCCGGAGCGAAATAAATAAATAAAAAAAAAAACATAGCGGGAGATAGAGGCGCAGACGTCGATTAATCACTTGTATCAAAAATAAATAAAAAATAAAATAATCACGTTCCTGTAATCATCAACAAAAAGTTATCTTTTATCAAATGGACAGCAATAACGATACTGCGTGGGAGGAGACAGGGGAAAGCCCTATAACATTCAAGAAGATAGAGGTTAAAGAAGAGGCCGAATCAGACATAAAAATGCTCATAAGAATGATGAGCCAAATGATGATAGAGATGAGGGAAGATAGGGAAGAAAGAAGGAGAGAGAGAAAGGAGGATAGAGAGGAACTCATTAGGGAGAAACGAAAAATAATGAAGGGAGACACAGGAGAGTCAGAGGAGGAGGAGAGCAAAGAGGAAATAAAGACCGATGAAATAAAGACTGAAATCACCGCAATAAAGGTAGAGATCGGCACAGCAAAAGCCAAGATAGAAGAAGCAAAGGCGGAATTGGAGGACGTAAGACGAAAGGTGGACGCGATAGATAGAAAGATAGAAGGGATCGAGCCACAACAGAACATACCGAGAGAGATTATGGCCAAACATCTGGAGGAATTGGAAAGGAAATTCGATCGGAGAATAAATGTGCGGGAACCGAGCCAGTCGTGGGCCGAAAGGCAAATAAAAATTGAAATCTTCAGGGCAGGTGAAAACGAGAGTCCGATGGATCACGTGGAGAGCGCACGGAACCTGTTCTCTGAGCCCTCTAAGCCGGAGCCGGACAAAATCAATATTGCCAGCACATACCTGCAAGGGCCAGCTAGAGATTGGTGGCGAACGATCGAGTTTAAACCTAGATCATTCGTGGAATATCGAGAAGAGATCCTACGAAGCTTTTGGAACGCCACCAGACAAGAGGGGATCTACTTCCACATCACCAATGAAAAGTACGGGTTCAAACCTACCGAGACGATAACCCAGTTCTATTACAGGCAGGTGGCCGGCCTCCAGCAGCTGCCAGCGTATCACATGACGGAAGAGCAAATCATCTCGATCATCTGACACAACATGCCGACAGACATCAGGCGGATGATGATAAGCCGGGATGACAAGGGCATCCACGAGATGGGGGACGCCATAGCCAAGTTCGAGCGAGCGGAAGGACAGGGAAGTCAGATAGAGAGGCCGAGACAAGAACCAGAGAGGAGAAAGCTACCACCAGATCGATACTAATGAAAATTTAGGCTAAAAACACGCTGACGAACACGGATTTGCCAAAGGAATACGACTACCGGAGCACGACTGATAAACAACTGGAACTGAAGGAAAACGACCTCGGACCGGAAAGGACCTACACGTCGCATCACATCATACAATAACAAGGGGGGAAGGGGGGTTAATAAAGCATCTTTTCAATCACAGCCGACTGCAGATAACTAAACACGAAAGGAAACTATTCGAGATAAATAAGTCAACATTTCTGAAAGCCATTTTAAATAAGTCAACATTTCTGAAGGCCATTTTAAATAAGTCGATGTTTCTGAAGGCCATTTTAATAAGTCAATATTCCTGAAAGCCATTTTAGATCAAAGAAAGTCGCCCGACTTCAACTAGACCACCTAAAGAAAGAAAGAAAAGCCGGATCACGAGAGTGCTCTATTGTTGTTCCTTCCCTCACTATTTACCGTTGTGTTAGGAGGTACAGAGCTCGGATATTTCGAATGCTTATTGTACTATAAAAGATTATTCGCTACCTCGTACATGTTGTCGTTTTTGCAGAGGGGACTTCGGAAAGGTCCATCTCCCTGCCTTCCATTAGATAGGCCGTAGAGAATGCCTATATGTTCGTAACCTTGCATCGTGGGACTTCGGAAATGTCCATCCCCATGCCAACCTTCCACCCAGGGTGCCTGTACCAGATTGGGCAAGATATACCAATTATGGCACGCCGAGTTTAGTTCGTAGATGTCAATCCGAGCCTGACCACATGACCTGCCACTTCGTTTTCTTTATGTGAGGGGAAGTCGAACTGTAGGGTAGTCAGCTTACACGAAGCGGAGCAAAGAAAGAGAGATAGAAAGAAAATTAATAATTTTATTGTGAAAAAATTAAAAT
This sequence comes from Epiperipatus broadwayi, assembly GCA_028023455.1. NCBI lineage: Eukaryota > Metazoa > Onychophora > Udeonychophora > Euonychophora > Peripatidae > Epiperipatus > Epiperipatus broadwayi. The sequence continues at coordinate 9,293,856 of JAQFVV010000004.1, forward strand.
GCCAAACCTCACATTTTAATTTTTTTTGGACGGATCGCGGGGATATATACCGAGACAAAGTCGGTATATGTAAACACACACACACTCAAGCAATGTAAAATACTCTATTTTATTTCCTTACAACTTATGATAAAAAATAGATATAGTTTTCTTTCCATACTTTCTAAAAATACACTTGTAAAATAAAATATTAATATGTCTAATTAAATAGTTTAAGGCTTTAACATAATTTACTAAAATAATATTCTCTAAAATGAAAAATAATATGCCATTATAAATATCAATAAATAATTTATACTTGTTATGCCGCGGGGGTAACTAAAAAGGGATATTTTAAAATTATAATTGTAGTAAAAGTAAAAGCTTATAGAAATGATTTTGAGAAAGATTAAATGCTCGACTTTAGCTAATGTAAATTACATTGTTCTCGTAAGACACGCACACACATATGCATTCAAGGTGTGAATGAATATAAGTTTGTTAACTGAGATTGCAATATGAGATTGCCTAAACATAAGATTGCCTTAAGCACATGGATTGAGTAGGACACGGACCCCAATGACAACTCTAAGAACATGGAACTCTGGGGGGAGATTTGATCCTCAGATAAGATCCAACCCATATAAATATCAAGCAAAATCTAAAAGAGGGGATGATTAATTGAAAAAATTAATTAAGAGAAGCTAAGTCAAATTATCAAATTTTTGTTAAACTTTCTCAAAATTCAATTTAATTTAAATTACTTCATTTGTGCTACCCGTTTTCAAGATGATCGATATGAAATTAATATATAGAGCGTCGACTGTCATGAGGGGCTAGGAAACCCTTCAGTGATTGATCGACGCTCCGCCACCAGAACATCTCCGTCGCTATGAATACTTAATAATATTACCATTTAAAATTAGTGCTCCAACCAGTTCAATAATGTTCCGTGAAACACATGAATCATCCTGATTTATTACGCTCAACTTTAAAAGAAATGAACAATCTCCTTATGGAAAACATCATCTCCCATGTTCAAACCTCCACTTAGTTAGAAGCAGCGGAAGAATAAGCCAAAATCCTAGGTAAACACTTTATTTTTTTTATGCTTTCATTCATTCCATACGTAAACTTTTAAAAAAGAGGCTATCTCATAATTGACTAACTTTGGTTTCGCAGATTAAGCTATAAAATATTCCGTAATTCATTATATTTAAAAATTATTATTGTAACTTATTAGTGTAATCTCAACCTTCGTAAATCAAACACTATGCAATTCCTAAAATTTAAATCTCAGGACTTTTCAAATATGAACTTTGACCCTAATTATTATCTTATAACTTATAACACTTACCTTCAAACTGTAATATAAAAAAAATGTAAAAAAGAAATTTATATTCTATCATCCATATTTTACGATATATAATATGTTCTTTGCTGTGCGAGTGCGTAAATGCGTGTGTGGGCGTGTAAATAAACTTTTAACCAATGTGCTTTTTTTATATTAAATAAATTTGTTCAGTAATTAAACAAGTCGAGCATTTCTCAAGTCATTTCCTATAATTAAATCTTTATTCTATTTGTCGTCTTGATTATTAATAAAGTTAGCATTTATGCATATAGTTAATTATATTACTTTAGATTTATCTTTCTTAAACCTTGTTGCTTTAAAACATCGTGCCGTAAGTCACGATGTTTATTTATTTATTTATTTACTTATTCCGTAGTTAAGATAGATTTAAGAATTGGGAGGGCCTATTATAAAATATAAATAAATGCCAATGAGTTGTAAATATAGCTGGAGTAAATAATTCTACCGGACGGTATAATATAGGGGGGATGATCTTATAAGCTTCTAATTGTTTAGAGATATAGACAAATAATCGCATTGGTCCCAAATAACCAATGACATGGTCCAATGCTTGGATCGATTAGTTAGTTAATCAAACGTCTTCTCCATTGGTTATCATAGCGTCCTTTACCATAATAGTAATTTTGAAACAATTACATCGTGACCCTGAGTGACCCTATTGGTCCATGCTGGGAGTTGGAGCTTGTGGGCGGGATTAGACTTTGAAATCGTCTTGACATGACGTAAGGTGATGCGAGAAGTTAAATTATAATTAAATCATCGTATCTGGCGCCCCCTTGTATTGATAGTGAACAGTTATCGATAGAAGAAAATAAATAAAGCTTTACGCTATGTCATGTTTGTTTCGGAATCACAATCCCTATGTGACGGGTGTTTTATATGGACCGGTACAATATATATATTAGGATAGTATGTAAATCCAGATAGAAATTTTAAAAATTGCAATAAATTCAAAATTGATTGTAATATAGTCGGCTTTTTGAAATTTTTGATTACTAATATAATTTTCTTTGTTATGATATTAATAAAGTTGTATATTATTATTAAGTGTATCATTTGATTATCTTTTATAAGGTATTGGTTCACCTAATTATCAATTTATTTATCATTAAATGGTAAATCATCTATTCCTCAAGTTATCTATTATTGATAAATTACCTATTCCTCAATTTACCTATCTATTAATTGATAGATCACCTAGTCTTCAAATTACATATTTATAAAATTACAGATACCTAGTTTTCACATTATATATTGACTAAATTAAATATTTATTGGTTTATAGATTTCTTGATGCCTTCTACATGTATGAATCTTTAATATTTCTAATTTATATAAATTTACGTTCAGGCATAATACTATAATAAAGTTATAGTCTTATATTGGATTTACATTATTATAAACAGTTAGTTGGGATAGCTTATAAATTTATGTATGAATACTGAAAATTAAGTTTAATCTTTTTTTAAATTACTATTTATTATATTTTAGACTAATCCAATGTATGACTTAATAATAATAATGTACAAAAAGAAATAAGTCCTTACTTAATTTCTGGCATAGCATACATATCTCAGTTGCATTTTTTTGATAGAGGCATAAATAAAATCATTTACTTGCTATGGACAGAGATATTTTGGGCTACCAATGTGTTAAACAATTAATAATAATAATAATAATAATAATAATAATAATAATAATAATAATAATAATAATAATAATAATAATAATAATAATAATAATAATAATAATAATAATAATAATAATAATAATAATAATAATAATAATAATAATAATAATAATAATAATAATAATAATAATAATAATAATAATAATAATAATAATAATAATAATAATAATAATAATAATAATAATAATAATGTTGCAAGTTGAAATACAATGTCAGTTGTTTTTATTGGTGTATCTGTTACAGGGTCTCCAAATATGTCTTCATTTGGTATGTACACTCTTTGTTTTTGCAGGTTTTTTTTAAAGTGTTGATATATTGGGTATATCATGTTTTGTCCAGCTGTTATAGAGCCATCTATTTCAAGTGCCATAGGCACTCTGACTGTGGATGGGTATCCCAGTGCCCACCATATGTATGCTCTGGTCCAAGTGTGTTGTTGTGTAAGGTATATTTTTTCTTTTTTATTGCTACATATTGCTTTAGTGTGTTGCATGTATTGTTGTACATTTCTGTAAGTTTTTTAATTTGTGTTTGATTATCTGTAGTTGGTCTGGAAATAGTTATTCTTTTATGTAGTTCATCTGCCACATGTCACCCAGAACCACAAGGAATTCCCAAATTTGTGTTCAAACATCTTAGTCACTTCACAGCCAAATACCTGTGTGACCTAGCCAATTACATATCCCAAAAAATTTGCAACATACAAAGTCTATATCCAATTGCAATGGTTCCATTTAACAAAAAACCAACAGCAATATCATCTCTATCTAATCTACGACCAATTTCATTGGAACCTTTAGCAATAAAAATTCTTGAAAGGGTAATTAAGGAAAAAATAGAACAACACATACTCCCTGTATTATCATCAGCACAATATGCCAAAAAAAAGATCATCCATTGACCAGGGTGCCTTAATGTACAAAAAAATAATTGAAGTAGTAAAAAAAAAGAAATATGCACCAATTATAGTTCAACTAGACATTGAGGCAGCATTTGATCAGTGTCTATAGCCAAATTATTAAATGTGCTGAAAAAAACAACAATACCTCAATCCTTACTATATATAATAGCCAATCTGCTACTCAGCCGTGAAATTCACATCACATTGAATGGGAAAAATTTACCAGCCTTCAGACTGAGTCAATCCATCCCACAAGGATCCCCCCTCAGTGCCTTGCTCTTTACAATATATATAAATCCTCTATTAATAGAGATACAGAAAAAATAAAAGGCATTCAAATCCCAAACACTGCTTTAAATATATCATGCATAGCCTATATGGATGATGTAACCATTTTCCTCCCCTCTAAAAAGAACCTCCCCATATTACAAGAGATAATCAAGAATTATACTTCAAATTTTAATTTAAAAATTAACACAAATAAAACTGCTGCATGGTCAATATACACAGGCAAGCACTCTATAGAGATGTTTAATAGTAAACCATCTGCTTTTCTTGGTTTCCCATTCTACCTTGGAACTAATGAAATGAGGCAAAAAAATTCAAAATAAATTAAAAAAAGATGCTGAAAAAATCACAGCCTCACTTGAAAAGTCATACCTGTCAATATATGCAAAGGTAGCACTATTTAATCAACTTATAATTACAAAAATTACCTACTACACACCTATAATCAAATTTGCAAAAACATTCATATCTAAAATTTCATTAATCTGTAACAAACTAATATGGAAGAGAAAGACAGTGGCAATCTCTTTAAAAAATCTAAGCAGACCACCACATAGCAATGGGCTTGGACTCCATACAATCAATGTTTTTTACACACAGAAATCAATAAATCTAATAACAGCAACCATAAAAAGATTTCCAGACCTGGAGTGTGTAATCAGTATAATACCCACAGACAGACCATCCCCTTTATATGGATATCTTTCCACACTGATTGAAGAACTCAAGCCAATATACAACAAAATATCACTCAATAATTACAACAAGTATACATACTGGGACATTTATAATACACTATATCCAAACCAGACACCTAATCTACACCCATTAGTTCTTGGGATAGACAATAGGAAACTACTGCAACAATTCAGAAAATGGTCATTAGAACCAAAATTATTTGATTTTCTACTTAAGCTTAATCTAAATGCTCTACCCACAACACATTTCCTTAGATTTCATAGATTCTATACAAATATAGACCCCATGTGTGGGCTATGTCATAGAGAGAAGAGACACAAGATCATTTTCTTCATTCCTGCAGTGCCCTAGAAACAATATGTCGCACAATGTTTACCAAATACAGAAAGGCTATCATTTCAATTGATGAAATAATAAATAAATTTAAAAAAGGCAACATCCCTGCTATTCGTGCAGCAACATATAGCCTTTATGCCTTCTGGTGTACCAGATGCACTTTTGCACTTGCTAATAACCCTCGATGCCACCCAGCAACATTTTCAATAAAACTAGAACTGTTCAGAAAAAGAGACAGTATCTTAGCTCAACCAGATGTGTTTGCAGCCACATGGTCACACTTGAAACAAAGATCCAGTCTATAAAATATAAAGTCCAATATGATAGATGATGACATTTTCAACATCAGCATTTTTTCCAACTTCAAAGAGATGCAAGCATAAACTGAACTAAATAGAGGACCAAATTTAAAAACAAGAAAGAAAGTATGCAGAAATGATAAAGACTTATACACTGAAAGCTGTTGTAATTTGTTTTGCATTTGTAACAAATCAATATACTACTAGATGTGACTCTGTAACTTTTTAGATTCAATAAAGTTTTGCTTTGAAACATAATTTATTTATTTATTTATTTATTTATTCATTATGAAGCAAACAATAAATGTATAATACAGTGAAATAAATTCCATACAAGAAAAATCTTATGTGAGGAATTTAAATGTAACAACTAAAAACACTAATAAAATACCAAAAAAAAAGTATAAATATAATATAAAATATTAAAATCACACAGATATTGCATTTGGCAATTCAATCACAGTAGTAAATAATTACAACATAACATACAAAAAAAAAGTATAAATATAATATAAAATATTAAAATCACACAGATATTGCATTTGGCAATTCAATCACAGTAGTAAAAAATTACAACATAACATACAATATAAACAATAAAATAAAATAAAACTAATGCTTAGCATAATATAACCAGTGTCATAAATGCTTTTTAAAAATCAAATAAGATAGTGTTCATTAAATTCACAGAACAATCTCTTATAAATACATATTAAATAATTTAGGACCATTATAACTAAATTGCTTCCTACTGGATGTTTTAAGAAAATTAGGTAAAGCTAACTGATATTTAGTAGATAAACGAGTATTTACTAAAAACACTACTACTACTACTACTACTACTACTACTACTACTACTACTACTACTATTACTACTACTACTACTACTACTACTACTACTACTACTACTACTACTACTACTACTACTACTACTACTACTACTACTACTACTACTACTACTACTACTACTACTACTACTACTACTACTACTACTACTACTACTACTACTACTACTACTACTACTACTACTACTACTACTACTACTACTACTACTACTACTACTACTACTACTACTACTACTACTACTACTACTACTACTACTACTACTACTACTACTACTACTACTACTACTACTACTACTACTACTACTACTACTACTACTACTACTACTACTACTACTACTACTACTACTACTACTACTACTACTACTACTACTACTACTACTACTACTACTACTACTACTACTACTACTACTAATAATAATAATAATAATAATAATAATAACTGTTAAATTTTGGTCACCCAATTGGGCTTGAGAAAAACCATTTTACTTAATCATTAACTATTACATTTTTATATAATGTCTGTTATAATATATATATACTCCTAATTACAATACAAAATAAAAAACACAACTTTTAATTCAACTTGCATATAAAATCATAAGTCAGATATATTTGTTATTTACTTAATTTTAAATCAAACATATGAGAATTATTTAATAAAATAATATTTAAGAAAAATTTAATGATAATGACAATTTATATAGATAGATGTATTATCAATATGGCATGAGATCTACATATCTCAATATATATAAAAATTGTTATTGGAATAAGATGATATTTTTTACTAATGTTTTAAATAAAAGGAATTTTAATAATCACACTTTTTTCTATTTTTATGTACTTCATAAATAATATAAAAAGGGGATAGTTAAAAAAGACATCTCTTTCAGAAATAAATGCATGCTTCAAGTATTAAAATTATAAAAGTTGAAATATTTATAAAAATAAAAAGAAGTCAGAAAAATATAAAAATATATTTCTGTTTGTATTTAAAAAAAATTTCAATAAATTCATTTATTTAATAAATAGATTATTTTTTATTGCAACTTCTTGTTCAACAACAAAAAAACCATTTGTACTTTTTTATTTTTAATAAACTGAAAAAAGTAGATATTTATTTGTGAAGTGCTTCATTTGATAGATATATACATAAATATACACATATATGTGGGAATGTTAATGTTGGGTTTCTTTGATGAGATTTTTATTTTATTTTAACTGTTAAAATGTTACTCAGGATGTTATTCATTGCTGTAAGCTGGCTATAGCTATTTTTTATATTGGCATATTGATTATCGTAGAGTTCATTTCAGAATATTTACATATATTATTTAACAAAGTGATGCAAATATGAATTGTGGACAATTGAGAAAAGAGATGGTTAAATAACCGTTAAAAGATAGGTAGATACATCGACAGATTAGATAAGTATATAAACAAATGGTTGACATATAAATGAGTGGATTATTAGATAAATAGACTGATAGGTAGACACATATAAAAAATAGGCAGAAAGGCAGACAGATAGGAACAAATACAATGGATAAAGATATATATAAATAGATGAATAGATATACAGATAAATATCCAGAAATAGACTGATAGGTAGACACATATAAAAAATAGGCAGAAAGGCAGACAGATAGTCACAAATACAATGGATAAAGATATATATATATATATATAAATAGATGAATAGATATACAGATAAATATCCAGAAAAACAGTCTTACAGAATATTAGTCAGAAAAAAGATAGTGGTACTTACATGAATAGATATATTAATACATTGTACAGTCTTATACCTGCATTTATATATGTAATATATGCAGGATTCGAACTCAAACTTTCACATGACCCACTACTCGCAATGCCATCTCATATGCAGGATTCAAACTCAGACTTTCACACAACCCACTATTCTCAGTGCCATCTCATATTGCTGATCCACCTGATCACACACATGTTGAAAAGATAAATAATCACCAATATAAGCATTTCGTGCTAAACCAGCACTCATCAGTAGGTCCAGATTACCATCTCCACACATGAAAAAAAAGATTTTCCTTAAAATTTTGTTTATCCGTTTGAATAGTTGGTGATATTTCACTAACACTTCCTACAAGATTAGTATAAATGAAAAAAATATTTTCATATATTTATATATAAAGAAGATTAACACGCAATAAACACTTTATTTTAATTTTTACTATAAGTGAAAACAATAGATGAAATTAATCTCGTCATTAAAACTGGATAAACTTTTGACAAACTAACATAATATTAAAAGGAAAATATAAATATACAATTGAAACACAAATTTGCACTATGCTTTATCAGATTTTTGAAACTTGGACACTTAATAAAAAAAAAACCAATATAAAAACAAAGAGTACCTAATAAAAGAGATAGGCATTAATATAGTTAAAGAGAAATTCAGATTAAGAAAAACAAATATCATTAAGATATTACGATCTCTAGTAAATGTGTAATTATATGATATGAATGTTTTAAAATTTATATTATAGTGTTAAAATAAGTGTAACGTAATGAATATATGCAATAATACATCCATTACTGACAGATTTTGTATTAACTTCAAAGTAAAATAGAGGTACAAATAAAATTTTGAAATCAAGGACACTGTAACAATCGATAACAATACTAACTTTATTATATATAAAATACAATATGAATATGGCAATCGAAATATCAAAATAATAGTAATAATAAAATAATACTCATATACTACTTATTTATTTTTAATAAATAAATTTTACAACCTTAAAAACATTTAACACCCTCAAAAATAAAACTTATGTAATAAAATAAAATAATATTATTTTATATCATTTTTACTATAATTTATCATTATATAACAATTACAATAAGAATATACATTTGTTTATCCTTTTATAATTTAAATTATTTTTAATATAGATATTAGAATCGTGAAGTGGGGGAAGGAGATCTCATCAATTATTAACAATACTTAAATCTACCATGTGTGGTAAAGATATATATATATATATATATATATATATATATATATATATATAGTAAAAGGAACTTGAATTCAGATTTTCAAGCTTCCATCTTATACAACAGATACACATGACCACTTACATGTGAAAAAAATAAATGATCTCCAATATATGTATTTTATGCTGAACCAACTCTCACCAGTTGGTCCAGATCATCATCTACCATGCATATATACAATTAGTGCTCAGTTTATATAAATATAGCAAATCTTCAAACTTTAATGGACAAGTTTCAATATTTTCCACCCTCCAACTCTTCAGCTACCCATATCATTGAAAATCAGATGGATGAAATGCTCAAAGTCCTTGTTGATGTCAATATTATTATCATATCCATGTTGACTTTAAGTCACTCTGGTTCCTCACATATAAGACCTTAATATGTCCATTTAAATATACAAGAGAATTCATGTCCCTTTTTATTACTTTAAATTTAGTATAGACGACATATATATACTTGAAGCGGAGCATATATATATATATCTGTTCTGCTTCAAGTTAAACATGTTTAATGCATGGCAAAAGTTAATATTTATAATCATATTCGTTTATTAAACATTTATATGTCTATAATATAAGTAAAAATAAAAATTTAGCTAAAGTATTATATGTTCCTCAACTTTATCATAGATTCACATATGCATATGTCAATCATTAATTAATATACATTTTTGAAATTAATATTTGTTAAATAAAGAGTGATATTACTATTATATATTTATATTTGAACAACATTTGTTTGTATATATTTTTTTAATTTTCTAGTTGATTGACAAATATAACAAAATATAAGATATCTATTAATTTTAAAGAGTGATATCTATTAATATAATTCACTTATTTAACATATTAAGCTTTCCATATGATTTCTTGAAAAAATATAATAGCAAATGAGAGGTAGACCTTTTCCCACACTCTTATTATCTTAGCAATTCACATTTTTGATTTCTGAGCTAATAAATTATATTTATTCATCCACAGTTAAAATTTTAAATCATAAAATTTGAAGTTAGTCTTTCTTTGTGGTGTTATTCTAAAAATCACACTCTTTTTACAAATCAGGCAATCATTTAAAAAACTTTTATTGGTTTTTCTGTGTTCTATTTATCATTCTTCTAAATAAACTCATTTACATAAATAATAATATAAAGAATAATATTTTATAGATCATAGTAATAATTATTAACAATTAAGAACAAATAGTATTTATTCTAAACAATAACTAATAATAATATTAATAATTTATATGATATATTATTTAAATATTGATGTGTGCCATTTTTATTTAATTATTTATTTATCTATTATCGTACACACACATCATAAATTGTCCTGGTTGCTTATCCATAGACAATGCATATTAATAATTTATATGATATATTATTTAAATATTGATGTGTGCCATTTTTATTTAATTATTTATTTATCTATTATCGTACACACACATCATAAATTGTCCTGGTTGCTTATCCATAGACAATGCAAAACATAACTCCTTATTAATCACATCTTATATAAGTCTTTTAAATATTAATAATAGAACTTTGGTTTTGTCTTTTTCTAATACTTTTTTAACCTTCATATGATCCTTTTAGTTATATATATTATGAACTTCTGAATGGGAACAAGTAATTAAACTGTGTTGGATCAGTAGTGAATAACTGATTGTATTAAAAAGATGAAATAGCCTTAAAATTGTTAAAATTTTTCTATTAATGGTTCAAAAACTTATATGTGGGCTAACTGTGCATTTCGGTTGGAAATTTTTTAAGCATTTATTGTTATTCTTATGTTTGATAGTGTTTAATACAAGGAAGGGGGGTGGATTATTATGGAAAGTGTTATGATAGTAGTTAGATTGAGGCAAAGTTGTTTTATTTATTTATAAGATAGTGTTGGTGTTTATTGAATGATTTTCTGATTTATTATTCATTGACCCCCATCCCTTTTACTAATATTATAGCCAGGTTTAATCCATAGACATATTAGGTATGTTTTAGTTAGAATAATTTAATATTCACATAGCAGCATATATGTGTACGAATGTTGTCAATATCTCATTTTCATTTCATATTCTAATTGCAATAAACCATATTACACTTATAATACAACATTTAAATTACAGTAATTATCTTTAATAATTTTGCAAAAATATATCTTCTTTAATGATTAATGGATATTTGAATTAGTAAATTATTTGACTAATCTAAATAATAATATAAACCATTTATTTAATAGTTGATTGATATTCATTTGTTTCAAAGTCATAAAAAGTTCTTTTTTTTTTGTTATTTGATTTAACTCAATTGTGAACGTCAATATGATTTTTTTTTTTTAGAAAAGATTTCTTGAATATTAATTAATTGATTAAATGTAAAAAGAATGTGGGAGTTAAGCTTTGGATGATTAGGTGACCTTTTTGATTGGTGGGGGAGGTTTTTTTTTAAACTGATAGTTAATAATAATAAAAAAAAGGGAATCATTATCTTTTGTAATTTCAACAAGTGTACCTTTTCATTTTCTGCTGCTATCGATTATATATCTCTCTTCCAAAACAGTTTAAAGTGAAACTCTCAAACAGCCTTTTCATGAAGCTCATTATTGGACCTTCAGACATTTAAGCTTTATAAGAGAATGGCTGAATAGAACTATAAAGGTATTGGTCTTGCTTCTTTTGCCTAAATAAGACATTTAAATTTAACATTTTCATTTTGTTTAAAGATGTTCTTTTATAATATTAAACTTATGTTATTTCATTTACTTTTATTTATCGCCGTTAAAAAGAATATCAAAATTCAAGAACTTTATAAATTTTTAAGTCCCATGTGTGATGTTTATAATGTTTCTTCATTATGGAAATCTTTGCAGACTTTTTTAACAAAATATTCTGTGATAAGCTCTCTATTTGACTTATATTTTACGTATACAAAAGTGAAGTTAAAATTTAAAAGGATATGTGTACTTGATTATGTGTTTGATATTTAAAAATTATTGCGGAATGATAACTTTATATCTTATTTTATGCTTATAAGATAATATGTGTTTTATTAAAGAAATATAGATATGACTCACCCAGAATAATTAATTACTACTACTTACCAAATATAGATGTCTAAATCGAATAGAAGGACTTTAATATTACATATTTTTGTTCTCTTCGATATACGGATATATGTTAAGGTTTAAGGAAATACGAATTGCCTATGGACAATTATCAGCAACTTATTAAAGTTAATAATGCAAATACCAATCTATAAATTGTGAAAGTGAATATTTTCTGCAGAAAAATATAAGTTATCATTGAATTAAATATCTTAGATGTGCTTAAAAATAAATAACAGAGTATATCAATTAATAGCTGAAACTGTCTTTCCATGTATTTATTATTACAAATATTTATCATTATGTGTGATATATAAGTAAACTCTATTAGCTTATGGCTAAAAGACATTGGAGGTTTATTAAATTAATTGTGAATTATAATTGTTTTACCTACAATAACTTATTTTTGGTTTCATATTCATATTTAAACATGCACTCATTTGGGATTCTCCGGATCATTTAGTAAGCTTGAAAAGGAACTTTGCAAGTGAATTTTTTTTTCAAGTTTAAAAGAAGATTGACTCTATTTTTTTATTATTTATTGTTAATAGTATATACATCATAGATAGTTAGACAGATTTAGTGTTGTATGTATTTAATATTATATGTTTATCTATTTAATTTGTGAACTTCAAGAACTTCTCAGGATAGTATAGCCACAAATGATGAATATGCTGGAAAAATCCTATTGCTTAAGTGTGATTTGTTTTCTTTTATTTGAAAGTGAAACATATATATTTTGGGTATATTATTAAAGATGGTTCAATCTTATATATCCTTCTTTATCTCGAAGTGAGAATTAATTTCAAGAGTAGCTAGAGAATAAAAAAAGAATATTGTGTTAGATGTAATAAAACTTAATTTATTAGATTATTGCTATTTAAGGTATAAAAAAAAATTCGTTCATAATAATTAATATTATTTAAATTTGAAACAACCGAATGTCTCATTTAAGCTAAAAGTTTATATTTTAATAGGTTATTTATCTGTCTCGTAACTTTTGCATATTATATAATTTAGAATTGTTTTTCATACTCTTATTTATGCGTTTGTGTGTCTATTTTGTGCAATTATTATATTTACTTAATAAACATTTAGTTTGATAGCTATTTCTCAATATACATTTCGGATGTTGTCATAGTCTAAAGAATTGAAGGAATGAGTGTTTTATCTGTGTGTATTTATCTTCCAGCATATAATGCTAGATATGTAGAAGAGCTGTGGAAAAGGAAATTATTCTTGATACGTTCTATGTTTGTAGGGATGAAAGATTTTTCCCCTTAGTATATTATTAACTATTTTGCCATGAGTAGAGTGTATTTAGATTATATGCATACATATTATGAAATGATATTTATGAAGTCAAGTGACATTTTCCCATTGTTTGTTTGGTGATGAGAAAAATTCCACCAATAGTGTATTTCAGATTTAAATAAGTTATTGTTGATGTATTAGTCTTAAAGAGTTTATTCGCTCCTCATGTGCTGGGATTCCTCTTGAACGTCTAGTTTGTATTATCATAAAAATACAGCTCTGTGTAATTCAGTCAGTGGTCGGATAAATAGTTAATTTAAATTCTTTATTGAATATTAGAATGGATATAGTGTTCTATTTTTTGGTTGGTCTATGACATTGTCCGAAATTAAATAATTATTTAATAATTTTTGAATAAATTGATAATGTGTAGAGAAGGTTGTTCTTTTGTATTATTGCATGGGATGTAACACACACGCATAATTTAAATAATATCGCGTATATAAAATATAATATTGTTAAACTTAAAATAGGAAATTAATGTTTTGAAACATCTCATATTAATTTGCCACATGTTAGAGATCATCAAAGTTATCAGAATGAATATGATTTTATTGTTATGTCTGAAAAGTGTACTTATTTAAAGAGATTGTTTTATTAAGATTATTTAAAGCTGCTCTCTTGATAGCAAAGTGTATATTGTGCCCAATAAGATAATGTATTATTTATTCAGTGTTGTTTATTAATGAAAAGTATTTAGATAGCCTGGATATTCAAAATCAAAATATTAAGGTATAATTTGTTTGCTAATTTATGTTTATAAACATGTCAATAATAAATTATGTAATATGTAATGGCGATAATCCTAAATTTCAATTAGTAAATTTGTTTGTAAATTTTAAAATTAAGATAAAAGTTTTATTCTGATATTAATTACATTTAACTAAACCTTAAGTGTAAATAAAAGCTTTGTTTATTATCTAAAAACTGTGTCTCGAGTTGTTCTTATATGCATTCGAATTCTGGTTTCCACATCTCCATACTTCATACATCTATTACAAAATTAAGTATTAAATATGCTAAGATCTGATAATATTGTTTCCTAGATCCAAACATTACATGAAATATTTTACCACATGATAAACTTATAAAGATGTTGCCTAGTTAAAGTATTATTTGGATGATGATGTGAGATTAAAAGATTCACTATCTCCTTCATTATCTGATTGCTAGCCCAGTAAACATTATTCAATTTATTTCATTGTATTGTATTATAATTTAGAGTCATAAATTACTGGCTAATATAGTTCTTTAGTCTAACTATGTTATAGATTCCCTTAGATCTGATTTTTTATTTTCCTAGATCAACATTGATTCAGCTTTTTAGATTAAGATGTGCTGAGCAATAGAGTTATTTAGTGTTGTGCTTTTCTATTCCGTCAGAGTTATATTGAGCTATTATAGAGTGTAACTGGATGATGGAAGAGATCAAATTGAAATTATATTTTGTTAGATGGAATAAATGAAACTCTGCTAGCCTGTATCATTTGGTTAATTAATAAATAAGGTTTATATTTTATTTGATAGCTTATAGCATTTCTTTCTTCATTTATTTATATTCTCTATATATTATGAACTTTCTGTAACCTCCCACTGAGTGAAGCTGTAAGATAAACATAAGTAAAAGAGTCTCAGCATTAATTATGAATCAGATAAAGTGATAAATCGTTCTATTCATTAATAGAACTGGCACCTGGGACATTTGCTCATATAATGTTCATGAGCGGTGATGTGTGAGTGGGTTATAATATAGATAGATAGATAGATAGATAGATAGATAGATAGATAGATAGATAGATAGATAGATAGATAGATAGATAGATAGATAGATAGATAGACAGACAGACAGACAGACAGACAGACAGACAGATAGATAGATAGATAGATAGTAAAATGTTCATTAATTAATACAAAATTGTAATCATAATAAAAATAATAAATTTAACGGTAATAATCTATTATAAACAGTATTTAAATCTGCAGAATTACTTTCAGTTAATTTCTTAAACCTGCCCCAACTGCCATTAAATTAAAAAAAAAAAAAAACTAAGTGGAAGCAAACGTCATCAATTCAAATCCCATGAATCCCATATTTTAATGTTAGCAGCTTGTCTATTAAATGCATTTTATCCCTATTTATAAAAATTACCCCCTTAATTTTTCTTTTATTATGGTTTTTCCTCTTCATGAAGAATTTTCACACTTTCAAAATTAAATTTAAATTTATATTTACATGTTTTTTCATGATCAAAGAAAACTGAAGCAGTCATTAAATCATCATTATTTTTACTTTTTTACATGCTTTTATAACAATTCATGCTCTTTTAATCTCTTCTCAATACTCCACCTCGATTCACCTATATATGATAACATACAATATTACTTTTCTGCTTGACAGGTATGATAGTCATTAATTCTAAGGATGCCATACCTGTCAAGCAGAAAAGTAATATCATATATCATTTTTGTGACTGTACATTATCATATATAGGTGAACCAAGCTGCAGTATTGAGAAGAGGTTAAAGGAGCATGAATTGTTATATAAGCATGTAAAAAGTAAGAATAGTGGTGATTTAATGACTACTTCAGTTTTCTTTGTTCATGACAAAACATGTAAATATAAATTTAAATTTGATTTTGAATGTGGTGAAAATTCTTCATGAAAAGAGAAACCATAATAAAAGAAAAATTAAGGAGGCAATTTTTATTAATAGGAATAAAATGCATTTAATAAATAGACAAGCTGCTAACATTAAACTACAGGATTCATGGGATTTGAATTGATGATGTTTGCTTCTGCTTATTTTGTTTTTTTTATTTAATGGCAGTGCAGGTTTAAGAAATTAACCGAAAGTACTTCTGCCAATTTAAAGACTGTTTATAATAGTAGTTTATTACCATTAAATTTATTATTTTTAATATATATATATATATATATATATATAAAAATAATAAATTTAATCTATATATATATATATATATATAGAGAGAGAGAGAGAGAGAGAGAGAGAGAGAGAGAGAGAGAGAAAGAGAAAAAGAGAGAGAGTGAGATTAAATTTAGAAAACTTTTTATTTTCTATTATATAATAGTTAAAATGTCAATGGTGATTGGAATTATTTTTAAAGATACAAGAAAGTGATAGATACATAGATAGATAAATTGTCAATTAGTTAAATAGATCAATAAACATTTGATTGGATAAATAGAAAATAGATTATTCAGAAATTATATGGACAGAGAGACAACTGTGTAAAAAGAATAGCAGTTGAGTGAATGGATATGAGGGTGATGGGTTGGCATGCAGGTTAACAGACAAATATATAGGTAGACAAACAAACAGAGAGATAATTTAATTCAAAATTAAATGAGTTATTTATGGACAAGTTGAATTGTGTTAACTGTTAGTTTTTAGATATTAAATTCATTAATAATAAATTATTAGTTACTATAAATAAAATAAAAATTAACACTCATCAAAAAAAAAAAAAAACTTACAAGAATTATTGTTAAAAAAAAAACAACCAGTAATAAACATTTATTAAGTAAAACTCAAGCTGACATAAAATAATATGAAATTTAAACATTATTATATTCTCAATATGGATTTGTTTTACATATATGTTAAAATTTATATAGTATATGCATTGCATTTTAAAATATAATCCTAGCTATGTTAATGGGATTTTTAGTATGAACTATTTTTTTAAAAACTATATTTTTTAGAATTTGTGCATTGAATTCAAGTATTAGAGGACTTTTTAAAATAAGATTTATTATCAGAATAATAAATGACCATTATATAAGAAGAGATTTTAATAGTACTAGATTTAATACCTATGAAAGTCTTTTTATCTTTGACTTATTTTTAAGATTTATTTATAAATAAATAGAGAATTTAGTATATCTGTTTTATATTACATACTATTAATTAAAAAGTTATAAACATCAGATGCAACTGTCTGACCATTAACAGAAAAGCAATTATCTTTCCAATATTTCTTCACAGATATATGCATTATATATTGATATATGCCATAATTTTTTTAATGATGATTCAGAAACTTTCCTTTCTTCTTATCTCAAAATAAGTCCATTGTGAGGGTATTCATTATCCTTCAATATGCACTCAATTGTCATAATCCATTGATTTTATCTTTTTTGCTATGCATGTTATTAAAGTTTCTTAATTTTTATTTATAACAATGGCAGCACCAGTCTAGGATCTATTCAGTTTACTGCAATAAGATATATATTGGCAGATTTCAAAAGTAAAAGTTTTAGATCAGTTACCAGAGCAATTAACTATATTATTTATTATATTCTTATATCTTTAAATCGATTTATTTCTTTTATTTTACTTTCTTGTTATTCCAATTTTTTTTTCCATATTCATTTAGGTCACAATATTTTTCTTTTATTTTATAATTCTCAAAATGGATATTTTATGATTATAATTAAAAACTAATAATCATATAAATTTACATATTTCTTCAATGCAGGAGAGTATACTTCATTAAATATTATATTAAGCTAAATAACGTTTTAATAAACTTATTTATATCTCCAATTTATTTGCTTTAGTTGATAAATATTGACCGAAGTAAACATAACTATTCATCTTTTCAATTTCTTTACATTAAATTTAACATCCTTAAGGAATGCACATTTATTAAATATTATTTTAGTTTTACTAAAATTTATTTCTAAGCCTTTTTCAACTTGACTGATATAGTTCACAAATTATTGATTGCAAATCCTCAAGTGTTATGGCAGGAATAACATCATCTGAAAATTTCAAATTGGCTTTGATAATGATCATTTATCTTGAAATTTGACATATTTCAATCTACATCTGTAAAACTTCTAACGTTACTGAAAAAATTAAATCATCTTTGTATATACTGTTTCAGTTTTCAATTTTTTTTTTGTAATTTTATATAATTTTATTGATAAAGTGTGACATTCTTATCAGTTGTTAAAACATTAATTATAGCTAGTACATGTATAGTATTTTATTTAAACCACTAAACATCACATGATCACTATTTCTTATGCTAGCACATTATTGTTATTAAAACAGGCAAAACACTCCATACAGTAGTGCCATTCAGTGCCAACCAGAGTAATCAATGGATGCCAGAATCCATTGATTACTCTGGTTGGCACTGAGTGGCACTACTGTATGGAAAGTTTTGCCTGTTTTAATAACAATAATGTGCTAGCATAAGAAATAGTGATCATGTGATGTTTAGTGGTTTAAACCAATTCTGCCTAATAGGATAATGGTGGCTATGGTTGTTAAAGAGCCAATGACACCAAAATTTATGGGTACTAAACTGGGTTCAGACTCATATGACTATATAAGCTATTGAGCTTAGATTGAAAATATTATTGTGTTTTCAATTTGATTCTCATAGTTTTGTAGTTAAGTAGAGATAAAATGTTGCTGCTGGAGGGTTGCATTGAATCCTAAGATCTAGGTGCAGTGCTCTCAGAACCAAGGCTCCTCACTGACAAAGGCCACAAGCCAGAAACTAGTCTGGAGATATTGGATGAGTAGGCACTAGATAGGGATTTTATGCACAAGCCTTCTGGCATCCAATGATTACTCTGGTTGGCACTGAGTGGCACTACATTGAGAGTTTTGCCTGTTATAATATTTTATATATGTGTGTAAACTCTGACTTTTTATAACTAATAAAATCTTAATACATTGCAACTTTATATTTATTATACTCGTAAATTATTTTATTTTATTTATTCCTTGCATATGATTCTTATATAGAATATTTCTAAATTCTTCTTTAAGGGGGGGGGGGAGGCAAAATTCAGCTTTTCTAATATTTTTTATAAATTTTATAGAATAAATGATAAAATAAAAATATCCAATTTTCTAAATTCTTATTAACTTTTTAAACGCTAATAAAATAGTTTATTAAAGATTACTTGGAAATTGTTTTAAGTACCTTTGAAAACAAAAAATTGTAATATTTTAACAATGGTATTACATTAAGTATAACCATTTACCTAGCTAATTACTCAACATATGAATCTCTTTCTCACAGTATCAAGATAAGTATCATTATGTTCAAAAAAAAATAAATGTTTATCTGTTTAATGCCATCTCTGTTGGTTACTTTACTTTAATGATTCAATTTCATTTAATTGTTTTTAAGTCTATTTTTTAATGATTCAGAGATGAAATTTGATAAAAAATTATTTATATTAACTTTGAATAATTTTATTTGTTTATTTATTGTTCTTATATTCTTTAGGTTTTCTATTAATTTTGTTTACTAACAGAGTTGTTAATAATATTTACTAAGGCAATAAACCTTTAAGCATGTGTGCTTGAAAAATGTGAAGGTAGGGACCTGTACATGTCTTAACCACAAGCTTATTCTTTGGAAGAGTAAGCTTGTGGTTAAGACCTGTAGAGGTCCCTACCTTCACATTTTCAAGCGCACATGCTTAAAGGTTTATTGCCTTAGTAAATATTACTTATGTAATCAATGTGCAGTAAAATAACTTTATAATAACAGAGTTGTTATATTTTCCAAATATATAAAATCCTATGTAGTTTAATATAGTGATGGAGTAATGACCTCAAGATCAAAAAAATCATTTTATTAACATTCAACCTGTCACTACCTTTTCTCAAACATCACATGACCTCATGGCATTATTAACCATTTAATTATTTCATTTGTCATAAAGCAATTCTTATCATCTGTAGTATTCTGAGTTTATATTTTCTTCTTTTGCCTTTTGTTAATAAATTTTTACTCAAATATTTTTATCTTACTTCATCATATTACCTAATCATCTTAAAACTTATTCATAAACATTTTATCCAACTGGTGTTCTTCTAATTTTCTCTTACTACATAATTGTTTACTTTATTTCTTCCCATTTTAATGGTCTTTTAGTTTTTTTCCTCATCCATTTATTTGCTGTTTCAGAACCAATACCAATATCAAGTATAAAACTCTTTTAAAATATTTTTTATCATTTAATATCACTTTCTATATTTATTCTTCATCTACTCAAAGATAATTTTATTCTTACATTTATATTTACAGCATTTTGTATTGCCTCCACAAATATTTACAACTTTTTTTTTTATTATCTAGAATATCATCTCTGGAAACTTTCCACAACACATTATCTGCTTTAATTTTATTTGATTACAGCTTTCTATTCTACAATATGATCCTCCATCTCTCTTATTTTTCATTTGACTTATTAGACTCTTATACTGTATTATATATTACCCAAAGATATATTTTTTCAATTATTCAGGTCATTATAAATGAAAGTGTAAGTAGGCTCAATAGCAGGTTGAGGTATAATCATCATCTTGTATTTTTTTAGACAAATCTAATATAGTTTCTTGATTTTCTTTTTTTCTCAGACAATTTTGAATATATTGTTGAAGATACAAACAGATGTCTTTTCCAAATCAATAATCAGAAAATGCAAACACTATTCATTTTTTTATAGTAGTGTATCTGCTGTTTTATCTTTTTTTTTTTACAAATCTACATTGTTATTTCTCACAATTTCAACAATAGCTTTTTAGCTTTATTTCTATATGCTTGTTGTGTGAGCTACATTATATACTCTAACACATTTTTCCTCATTCATTATGTGTATGCACAACATTTCTGAACAATACAACAAAAATAGTCTACTTTATATCCTTTTTATACTTCGATAATTTTATTATTAGAAAAAAACAACAACTTATATATAATTTCTATTTAATAATATCTAACTTATATAGATGTTTTGTCAATATTATTATCACATCTATATGCATAATTTAGCAATTCTGAAAATAGTTATTCCATATAATTCAGTTTTCTCATTTTTCAAGCAACAATTTTTATTAAGTTTTTAGGAATATTTGTCTCTGTATTAAAACAACTTATTGAAATCTTAAACAAGATTTCAAGAGATTGCAAAAGACCCAGAAAGAGACCACATGTGAGATGGATGGATGAAATAAGAAAGTGTGCAGGGGTGATGTAGAGAATAATAGCTAAAAAGCAGAGAAGATGGATTGAACTTGGAGAGACCTTCATCCTGCAATAGATTGATAATGATTAATAATGATGATGATGATTTTACAACTTTAAAAATATTTTTTACATTATTAATTTCTACCTCAATATATAGATTTGCATACATTTTATTCTTTTTCTTAAAAAAATCCATTTCTAAATAATTTTTAGACTTTTTATAAACATTTCTGTTTTATCTATGACCGTGTATTTAACTTTTTCTATCTTTTTTCTTAAACTTTTTGGAGCTCTGAACTTGACATTCTTTATTTTTCTTAATTTTTCCAATAATTTTCTAAGCATTTTTTTTAATTCTTAAAATTTAATTTACCATTGTCTAAACTCAGTTTTACTCTCAAAATCATTTTTATAAATCACTCAGAATCTGTTAAAAAATACTTCTTCACTTCATAACTGACAACACATTTTAAAATTAGATTAGATTAAAATCACAAAGGGAATCGTCCTTTGTAATTGGAATCAATTTGAATCTTTTTTTTTTTTATGTTTTGAAATAACATATGGATTACAAAACAATATTACAATTCTAAAAAAATCATTGCATGTTACTTTTCTAAAATATAGTACTGATAATATTTCAAACAGATGAAGGAAGACAGTGAGAGCTTATACCATCTGATCAACTACTTTACACTTAAACAGAAATATCCAGCTTAATAAGTGAAAATTACTATTTATTATCTTAAAAATACAAAAACTTTGTCAAGCATTGGTGGTTGAGAGGTCAGCGACAGCCGCTTTACAGGCAGTTGTCCCGGATTAGTGGGTTCACTTCCTGGCTGATGCTATGACACATGAGAAAAAAATACAAAGACTTTAAAAGTCATGTGATCACTGATGAAAGTAAAAATAGGCTAGTAAAGTGTTAACTTCAAAACTACTGAAAAATTTTAAGAATACCTAAGTATAAAGTTTGTAACTTGATTATAAGAGTTCTTTTATTGTTCCACTTTTTTAAAAAATAAAAAGGATAAAAAAAGTCAGTAGTGATTATCATGGAATATCATTATTATCCACTACAAAAAAGTTTGTTCAAGAATTTTATTGAATATATTGCTTTTAGTTATAAGTGTATGGGTTATTAGAGACTCACTGTAATTTCTAGAAAATTGAAAACAAACATAATATATATAAATTAGGCCGCCAGAAATGGAAAAAAATAAATGTTATTAGTAAAAACATGAGCACATTTGTATTGCTAATGTTTTTTCTGTCATTGCTTGATATATATATATATATACCCTTTACTGATGTGAGCCAACTAGCTCGAAACCGTGGTTTAAAGGTTGGAGACAATGAAAGAGATATTGAATTCTATCTCTCTCAGCTTTCATGTAAACTAAGCTTGTTAGTGAGCTATTGGTAAAACTCCATCTAGTGATCATAAAATGCAAGCTATGAGCAAGTTACGAAATTTATAACTTGTTTTGTTTATCATATATATATATTGGTCATAAAATTATGTGATGGATGTAAAATAGCTATATTAAATCAAGTCTGAAATTACTCTGCATAAAAATCTATGTATCTAACAATCTTTTTAGTCAATTTAAACATTTTTTCTTTTCGAAACTTTATTATACTACCATAAGCTAATCAATTTAGTCTGACCATTATTCTCCACATAAATCTGCCTTAAAGAATAATCCTTTTGATTTAATTAAAAATTTTCATTTTTAATAAGTATTATTTTGGGTATTAATATTATATATTCAGATGTTGTATTCATTATTACTAATGAAAATGTTATATCTCCATTTTCTTTTATCTTATCAGTTTCATTTGATTAGTTTAGTACAAATTCCAGTCAGAGTCAATTACTCAAGCAATCATCATTTTTCCATAATAACTGTAATGATGAAATTGTGTGTTTTTTCAATAACACAGTCTTTAAATACAAGTACAGAATTTTTGATCCCCATCCTTTTTTATCTCTCTGTGACTTCCAACTTTTCCTTTATCTTTTTCTTTATTTTTATTTTTTCCATTATGAAGATAGCATGGCTGTACTCATTTAAAAATGTTTAATAATGATAATTCTCTTTGTTAAACTCCATTTAAAGCTATAATATATAATCATTACATTTTTATTAAAGTATTTGAAAAAGTTGTTACATTTTATTTTACAAACACAACTGCGTTTCTAAATACTTTATCAGTAGTTAAATTTTTAAAAAAAATTATTTTATTTTTAATTAAATTAACTTTTTTTTTTAATTTTAAACCCTTATGTATGTATACATAAATAAAATATATAGACAATATTTTTTCCCAAAGATATATTGGTCAAAATATGAAACATACTTTAGAAATGTTTCATAATAATCTTGCTAAGATATATAATTCTATAAAAAAATAAGTGTGCCTAAATCTTATTTTAATAAAATAATTATTTTACTTTATAATTTGAAAACACTGATGAATTGTTATTATATAAAAATTATGATAGATAAATATCTTTGTTGAATGATTATTGTAAACTCAATTCAATATATCTAAATTAATATAGTATATTAATCCTTTTACAATTTTTTGTAGAAATGGATTTTCACATATATTACAATGATATTGGTGAAGGAAACTATTTTCACACATGCATTACAAAACTGACAAACATTCTCCCATCAATAAATGTTATTAAAATATAATAAGTTCAAGTCATAACTTAGACATAAGCAATAAATGTTAGTTTATTTTAAAAATAAGCTCTAAGCAAAGATGGATCACTTTTGCTTTTAAAACATTTATTGACAGGAGAGGTCATGTCAATTTTCTAGTGCATATGTGAAAATTAGTTCCTACCACAATATTACACATATATAAATCATCACCATCATCATCATCAACCATTATCAATCCACTGCAGGATGAAGGTCTGTCCAAGTTCAATCCATATTTTCCTATCTTTAGCTTGTCTTCTCCACATCATCACTGCACACTTTCTTATTTCATCCATCCATCTTACATGTGGTCTCCTTCTAAGTCTTTTACAATCTCTTGGAATCCAGTTTAAAATTTCAATTGTCCATCTATTATCATCTCTTCTAGCAATATGTCCAGCCCAACTCATTATATTATTAATCATTATCAGTTATAATAAATAGCTTTTCAATTATTTATATATAACTTATCAAAAAAGATAATAATTTGAAAAATAGTATGTAGACATACTCATTTTAAAATGTAATAAACATACAATATGTATATATCAATAAATACATGTTTACATTTATTAAAAACATCTAATGCTGGATTCTACTAGAGAGGCACTGATTTCACACTACATGTATCCCAGCTGATAAGTTAGCATTATTGGGCCAACCTTAAAAGGGATGGTCTATACCAACAAAATGGAATGTATGTAATCATTTATCAACCTGCTAGTGCAGAGAATGGCTCTGGCATACATCTACCAGACCAATGTTAGCAATGAATGAGCCAACATTAACAACATGCATTTATTATTCATCTGTACAATTTTATTATGTCAATAAATATATTTTTAAAATAAATAATATTCATTACATTATCTCTTCTGACTATGACAAATGTAACTAATTGTACATATTTAAATAAGTGTAATAATGTTTAAGACTAAATGGGATTGTAAGTAATCATTAAAAGCTAGTCAACACTTATACAATCTTAATATCATTAACAATCAACAATTTCAAACTGTTGTTAAGACAACCTCCTTTTAATCTTTATTGTTAAAAGGAGGTTGCCTTGACAACGGTTTGAAATTGTTGATTGTTAATGATATTAGGATTGTGCAAATGTTGACTGGTTTTTAATGATATTTAAATAAATATTAAAAATATTAAAATGAATAATTTGTGTGTGTGTGTGTTAATTTTCAGATTTATAGCATAATTACTAATAAAATCTATAGATAAATAGCTGAACTGTTGGGTTATGCATCGTAATTTATGCTGATTTAAAGAATAAATCAAGTTTTAAAAAGAAATTGGAGAAGTTTTGTATGTTATATAAATGATAAATTTTAACAAAAGTAATCTGTCAATCAACACACTCCTAATGCTGAATATTATTATTTATAAAATTAAAAGTGTGTATATATAAATGTGGATGATTAAAAAAAAGAAAGCATTGATTCCTTTTATTAATATTCATGCAACTTACATAATATCTATATATCATTACTGTTATGCATAAATAATTTTGTAGACAATACTGATCTTTGAACATTATTTAATTGTTTGTTTGTATCTATTAAAGTTTAACAAATATTACAATAAAAGAGTCAGAAGAAAGAGAAGTTTCTTCTTTATTTATTTTACTTTAAATATATGGAATAAAGGTTCAATATGTTATATTTTGCTTTCTTAGAATATTTATAATGTGCTCATATTTATAACTATTCTTTAATGTTTCATCAATATATTTCTAAAAAATATTGTCTTTATCATTTTGAAATATGTAGAGTTTTTCATTAAAATTAAAAAATGAATATCTATTTAAATATTAAAATAAAGTTTAAAGTGATTTAAAAATTAATTTAAAAAGTAGGTAAGAATATTTCTGATATTTTGAAATAAATTAAATAAAAAGATCTCTGGACACAAACAAATGATTGATTTTATTTTTTTTTGACAAAAATCTAAATTTTAAACATGGAGTAATTACAAATATTTTTGTAAAAACAAAAGTGTTTATTTTAAGATATATGTAATTAAAAAATATTGATGTTGATATATTTAAATTTTAAAAAATGTTAAAAAATGTTTTACAACAATCATTATTAATATTATAATTATAAGTATAGGGGATTTAAACTCAGATTTTCAAGCACCCTTCAACTATCCACACTATCTCATACATCTGATACACATGACCACACATATGTCGAAAAGAAAAATAATCACCAATATACCTATTTCATGCTAAACCAGCACTCATAAGTTGGTCTAGATTATCATCTCCCACACATATATATATAATCAGTGCTCAGTGTTTTATATTAAGATAGCAACTCTTCATTCTTTAATGGACAGGCTTCAATCTACTCCAACCTCCAACTTTTCAGCCATCCATATCATTGAAAATCTGATGATGAAAACCCAAATCCCATGCTGATGCCAATATTATTGCCACACCCATGTTGATCTCAAGTCATTCTGACCCCTCATGTATAGCACTTTATTCATTTAAATACATTGAAAAAAGATAGGCAGGATATAAGCTTGATGTGTAAATATTTGAAAACCAGGCTCACAAACCTGTGAACTTAATTGTAATTGCTATCTTAATATAAAAAACTGACCACTGATTATATATGTGTGTGGGAGATAATAATCTGGACCAACTGAAATATGTATATTGCTGATTATTTATCTTTTCTACATGTGTGTGGTCATGTGTATCACTTGTATGAGATAATGTGGATAGTTGAAGGGTGCTTGAAAATCTGAGTTCAAATCCCCTATACTTACAATTAAGCTCCCAGGTTTGTGAAGAGTGCCTGGTTTTTAAATATTTAATATGATAATTATAATCTTGTTTTGATTAATTAAGAAAAAAACATCAATCTATATATTTTTAGTATGTATTGTAAATACTAATGTCATGTTTAACTAAAATTACTTGCAGAATCAAAAAGGAAAGTGTTTCTAATATTGAGAATTCCAAGAGATTTGCATATATTGTTCCTTTCTATGATGACTTATGTGTTTAAGAGGTTATAGCATTCACCACTTGCTTTAATGAAGTTTAAATATTATAAGAATAAAACCTGAGTTCATAGTTCATGGCATTTATATTATGTATTTGTTAAAAAAACATGTTGTACATACCATCTATATACAAAACTGATTTAACCAGGATACTTCTTTGAGGTTAGTTATATATATGAATCTTATTTATACATATAAGCATATATTAAAGAAATATGTTATTAATATAAGAATTTACTAAATGTTTATAAGGATCTGTATATCAAATTATCCTGAAATGGCTACAATGGGATTTTATAACATTAATGTTCCAACCAGTATCTGACACCACTCCTAAAAAATATTATTTTTATGGATCCAAATTTGGTTTTTTTATTATAAGCATTATTTATAATGAGTATTTTAATATTTTTATGAAAAAGTATAACAAAATAATCATTCATCATAAATAATGGAGAATCAAAATAGCTTTCATTTTTACCATTCTCAAATATTATACTTGGTAAGAACTTATCTTTCAAATAATTATTGTTTTTATCTTTACTATTTTATATATTATATATTACATATATATAAACAAGAAATATATATAGTTACTGTTAATAAATTGTTAACTTCTTTTTATTATTAATCAATCTAGTTTGTGTTTACTTATCAAACTCATACCAAACATTAAGCTATTAACACCTTATGTTATTAATATCATGCTATCAACTGAGGGACATACGGAGATAATGGTAATAATTTATGAATAATGATGATCGGACATTAATAAATTTTCTAAAAGTAAACTTTCTATTTAGAAGATTTGGTGCCTTTAACTTTCATTTTTTTATTTATTGAAACTAGAAAAACAAATTAAAACACTTTTCAAGTAATGTTAGTTATTTCAACCTTTATAAGTCATCATTAACATTATCAGAGATATTTGGTTAATATTACTAAATATTTGAATTTAATCATTTTTATTAACTATTTTATTAATATTTATCTTTGTTCAACTTTCTCAAAAATTAATATTAGATATGATGCATGTGCCATTTATAAATGAAAAAATAATTCACTTTCCATAAATTAATTAGAGTAAATTAATTATTAAGAAACTGAAATATTTTTATATTACAAAGTTCACATATCTGTATTCATATAAATGTATGTAATATATTTTTCGTGAATTATTTATACATCGTTAAAATAGAATAATTTAGCACTATAGATTTAAGAAAAGTAATATTTTATATATTTTACATGTACAACTGCCTGCATTTAGAATTGGTCATACCGATGCCCACATGATTCAAAAATTTAGTTTCGTAGTTTATATATTAAGTATACCTATGTAATATTTGCAAATGTCAGAATAGTAATATAATGTACTTGTTATTGAAGAATATTTCTTAGATCTTTAGTTTCATTCATTATGATTAATTAATTAATAATTAATTTATTAATCATTATTTTAAACTATTAAAGTGAAGTTATTTAACAAATATTTTGTGTGTTTTGCTGTTGTGAATATATATATATATATTCAACAGCTACACTACTTAATTATGAAATTTAATATATTGGAGTGTATAGAATCTATTTTTTTTTTTTAGAATTGTATGGAGAGCACTAAGGGATTAGGGTCATCTTTAAAGTTCATGTACATTATTTATATAATATAGAGATAGTTTATTTATGGCTAGTACAATCACGGGATTAGATTGTCCTGAGTTGAGATAATGTTATCAGAGTACAACAAAATATTTATCAATAATTAATCTTGTTAAGCTTAAATTTAAAAATGAAATTTATTTAAAATAATTAATTATTAGAAAAAAGTTTAATTTTATATATTTTAATTTGTGACTATATAATTTTTTTATATGTATTCATCCACACACATTTAGTCTTTCTCTCTTTCACACACACACACACACACATATATATATATATATATGTATTGAGGTACTAAACTTTTATTTGATGATAAGTCCAATTAGTAGTCATATTATATGTGAAGTGTATTTATGTTTATATGCTAATAAACGTAAATGTAAAATAAATTTTTCATTTGTGTTTTTTGCCTCATATTTTAAACATTTTTTGTTAGTAGAATATTTTCTTTGAAAAAGACATATA
The DNA here is from genome assembly GCA_028023455.1 of Epiperipatus broadwayi. NCBI lineage: Eukaryota > Metazoa > Onychophora > Udeonychophora > Euonychophora > Peripatidae > Epiperipatus > Epiperipatus broadwayi. The sequence goes on from JAQFVV010000004.1 coordinate 9,323,640, forward strand.
ATTAGTTTAATTAATTAAATTAAGGAAGAGAACAAGAGATAATCAAACTATAGCTGGAATTTCAGAAAATTAAAAGTGAAGACCAAAACTTTTTTTTTTTAATTTCGCTAAGAAATAATATTTGAGTTTTTAAAAACGAAGAGAAGCAACTTTAAGTAAACAAAAACAGAAGATAAGTTTTGGAACACATGAATTTCATACAGTATATAAGTGACAAATGAGCCAAGCAGGACAGAATGAAAGAGGAATAAAAACAATGCATTAAGTTGCATGTTAAGCATAAAATAAATAGTTTAAAACTGAATCAAAATGTGACGCAGAAATATTTCAGTAAATCACATTACACTACTATCAGCATATTAATAAAAATATACTTATTAAACTTGGTGAATCACAGAATGTATATATGGCAACTCACCAAAATTGCTATTTAATGCTCTCTGGAGTAGCCAATCATTAGCTGATTTAAAAAATAAGGCCAATTTCTGATTTCAAATACATATTAATCCTGAATCAATTTTTAAAGTCTAATGTTTATTAATCTTATCTTTAATGTGATAATTCATTTCTTCAAATGCATCTACCATATATACATATAATATAATTTAAAAGGGAGTTTAAAATTCTGCTTAAGTGCCTTATAATTGAAATATGATAGAAAGCTTCATAACTTTTTAACATAAACTATCTACATCCATATTAATTTTGAAATAAATATAAGTGGATGGAAAATAATTATATTTATATGCATAACATTTGCAGAATTTATTACATGAAAGAATAATTAGGAATCTTATTATAATTTAATTATAATCACAATTATATCTGCAAACGAGTGGGTCTTTTTAATATGTTGCAATAACATAAACATTATTGATATATTGTGACTAATTTTAGTTCTGTTCCATGGAAGATTTTTTTCCTAAGGTACTAATCAGTTAGGCTAAACACTTCAATAATCCAATCAAAGTAAATATTTCTGATAATCAAAATCTTGAAGATGGAATCTCACAAAATCCCCAAATAATTTTTCTCAAAGTTTTTAAAAACTCTGGAATGTTCTGAATGACACTGTGAACAGTGATTTAATTTTACAGTTCTCTGCATGACTAGAATTAAAAAGCACTGTAAAATTACCTGTTAATGGCTAATGGTTGAGCAACATGGATTTTTTCTTCATGATGTATATTTTGTAAGATATTTTAATCAAGAAAAGGTTGATTTAATCACAGTTAAACAATTGCTGTAAAACAAAATATCTTTCCTTGATTTTTTTTTCAAAATTCCTTGAGATAACATTTTAACAGCAGTATTGCTGTATAACCTTGTACAATCCAGTTATTTTCTTGACTTTGATAAGCCATTCTTTATGGAATAAATTCTATGGTGTTACCACAAAAACTGCTCAATCTGTAAATGTCTGTGGCTTATTGTACATTTAAAATCATGCAGATAATTGACTTAATTATACTTCATATCATATTCATAATTTAAACCATTGATTATAAAAACATTCCCTTTTTAACAATTCTTTTTTTTATTTCAGTGATTACAGTTTTTTCTCTGATTCATGATTAAAATTAGTGGTTATTTAAAAAATTAAATGAAAATCTATCTACTAAAGATTTAATTATAAATTTATTAAACACACATTGATTACATAAGTAATATTTACTGAAGCTATAACCTCGATAATATGCGTATAAAATATGATAGTAGGGACCTCTACAGGTGTGTAAGCTTGTGGTTAAAACACCTGTAGAAGTCCCTACTATCGTATTTTATACGCATATTATCGAGGTTATAGCCTCAATAAATATTACCTACTAAAGATTATAAAATAAATTGCAGATAAGTTCCTCAAATATGGCAAAATTAAGTTTTAATGAGAGTTAAACACTGCAAAAAATTTTATGCATAATGCTGCTAATTAATCAATTGCATTTATTGTAATATTTGATATTTCAGCTAATGACATTAATCAATTTTGCAAATAATATTTAGCACTTAGACTTCTGCCACTTTTTAATAAGTTCACTTCTAAAGTTTTTTAAATCAACATTAATCAGTATTTAATTTTTATTTTTGTGACTTGTGGTTAAGTTATTGTAGTATATATGTACCAAGGAGAATATTTTAAAAAAATTTTATAGAATATTTTTACAGGTAGAGATAGAAAGATGTAAAGGATTAAATTGTTAAATAAGATTTAGCATTTAGATGTGCACCATTTTTTGCTGTATTTTTATCCTGAATTTGTTTTGATATCAATTTTTAATTTATGTTAAACAAGGCATGTGATGTGATGTGATGTATTATGGCTTCTCCTTAAATGAAGTCGGTAATATCTCAGCAATTATGCCCAGATAAACCTGCTAGCCACTTTATTTTACATTCCCCACTCTAAATTTACCCATAATCTGCTCTATCCCATTTCCACAACTCTCTTCATACAGCAGTGCCACCCTGTGCCAATCAGAGTAATCAATGGATACCTTGTTTAATAACAATTATGTGCTAGTATGAGATAGTGATCATGTGATGTTTAGCTTTTAATTTATGCCATTATAACTCATGGCCATAAATATAAGCATCATAGATAATAATTTTAATATATATATATACATTTTTACTGTTTTACATAAAAAGAAATAATTGAACTGAATTGGAAACTAAGTTTATTTGAGAAAAGTGTCTGATTTTCTAGTGTTCATTATATAAGTTCAGATATAAATATTAATTTAATGAAAAAAAATATTTATTTTACTAGTTATTCCTTTTATAATCCCTCATTGCACCAAACTTTAAAAATTTAAAAATACCTACTTCCTTTTTCCTCTATTTGATCAAAAAGAAAAGAAAAAAAATACTAAAACTATAAAATTAGTCAGGCGTTGGTGGTCGAAAGGTCAGCACAGCTGCCTTACAAGATGTTGTCCCGGGATAGTGAGTTCCCATCCTGGCCGATGCTATGACACATGGAAAAAAAAACAACTATAAAATTATAAATGTAAGTAAAAATTTTGATACATTAAAAAATTACTTCTACATAGTAAGTCTTTTATTTATTTATTTTTTTTTAAAAAAACAATTGTTTTATAGATCTTATATACGTACATATATATAATGATTTTTGTTTCCTTTTTGTTAAAATATAGAAGGAAAAAGTAGATACTTTTAAGTATATATAATAATTGGACAAATAATTTAATTGTAATTATTATAATAAATAATGTGAATTTTTGAAGTTTAAAATGTAATAAACAAAAAATATAATTTATAAAATACTCCACAAACAAAGACTTGCCAGAGTTTTTTTAATTAACCATTTTTAGGGGCATTGAAGTATTTGTTTATGTTTTTTTCTCAAAATTATTTTACTAATCATGTGTTATTTCCGATTTTTTTCTTCACTATTGATAATAATGTAATATTAAATACGCTTAACGTATATAGTGAAATTAAATTCAACGATAATATTAATATTTCATAAGGCTAAGCGCTTTCAGAGCTTTCACTCATATTCATAGCCTTTTAACATAGTAATTTATGCAAATCTATGCAAGCTTATTTATATTGTCCATCTCTTTGAAATGGAAAAGCATGTGTCTCTCCTGTTTATTGCTTTTAAATCTCTTGATATATACCATGCCTCCTTCACCTTCCTTTTGATGTCATTTCTTTCAGTTGTAATTATCCTAGCATTTGCAGGTTCGAATTCATGATTAGCCTCTATTTGGTGGTCCACAAATACTGAGCTGCCTTCGTTTGTTCTTAATACTCTTTTATATAAGTATTTATGCTGAGCCACTCTGTTGTTTATAGTGGCCCGAGTCTCACCATAGTATACTGCGCCGCAGTCCGCTTGAGGGCATGCCAACCTGTACACAACATGTGGTGTTGATTGTAGGTCAATTTTGTCCTTAGAATTGTTCAAAATCCTGTTGGTGTTTGGAGGGGTTTGAAAACCTAGTGTAAATTCATTTTGCAATTTTTTGACCAGTTTTCTAGCAATGTTAGGAATATATGGCAGACATATGCGTTGTTTTTTGTCCTTACTAGGTTTGGTTATGTTTTCATAAAATGTTTTAATTCTTCTGTTGATGGTTATTAAATCATAACCAACCTTCATCAGATCATTAACATATTGGTTAATATTAATTCTTCTTTCTTCTTCATATTTGCACAAATGGTAATTCCTGAACAAAACGGCAGAAAGCCCTGCCAATTTGTGGGCCCTCGGTGTTTTCGATTTAGTATGGATGTATCCTCTAATATTTAATGGTTTTACTTTCATGTTGTAATCAATGCATCTATGTGTTCTAGTTATTATTAGGTCCAAATAATTAATTGTATTAAGCTCACTCTCTTCAGTGCAGTTAAATATTAAGTTGGTATGTGCCTGCAGTTCATCTTGAATGGCTTTTATTATAAGTTTAGTTGCTGCAATGAAAATGTCATCTACATACCTACAATAAATTAATCCATGTGTTTGTTCTTGGAACTTTGATATAATCTTGCTTTCAAAATAACCGATTACAATACTAGATACAATGCCACTCATAGGCAGTCCCATCGGCCATCCATTATTCATCCTATACCATCTATTTTCAAATGTCGCAAATATGTTCTCATCCAACCAATTCATGAAGTCAATGATAAAATCAATTTTCTGTTCAGGACAATGATTATTTTGAAGCTCTTCTTTAATTATCCTGATTGAACCTTTTCTATTAATTGATCCGTAGAGTTCAGATATATCTATGGCTGCTATATTGAAACTGTCATTGATGGCTGCATTTTTAATTAAGTCTACAAACTCGAAAGAAGATTTTATAGTATATTTGCCAAATCCTATTAATTCTATTAACCATGAATTTATTAATTTTGCTGTGTTTGCATAATGAACACCTCCAAAGTCAAGCATTAGTCTTAATGGAGTCCCTTGTTTATGCATTTTAACATTCGCAAACATTCGTGGTTGTGATGTGGCAGATGGGTATATTCTATAATATTCAGCTTGATTTATTCCTTTATTTTTATGCTTGCACAGGATTAAAGAGATAAATTTTTCTCTGTTCATTTTATTATTAACCTCAGCTGAAAACTCAAAGCCCAATTTCTGAATTTGTATTCTCATCTTTTCTTTATATTCTTCTTCATCCAACAAAACGAAGCGATTGCCTTTGTCCTCTTTAAGACAGATAATTTTATTTTCAATAAAGAACTTTTTCGCATTCATGACTTTATTGTTCCAGCCATTATTTTCAGTATTCAATTTCTTATTACTAATGATCCTGTTAATCTCATAAATAACATTATCTCTCATAGGATAATTTATTAAAGCTGCTTCCGTGTCTGCTATTATTTCCATTTTGGGTTGATTCCATCCTCCTCCTACAAATTTAGGTCCAAGATTCAGGATAGATCTAATTTCAGCCGATGGTCTAACGCTAGACAAATTAACATACGTGTCTTCTATTCCCATATCAGTTAAAACAACGTTTTATTTATTAGCTAGAAATCTCAATTTCTTTAAGAATTTCTTCTCTAATCTTCGCTCAATATTATTGCATTTATTTACGATCCATTGTGGCTCAGGCGTAATAGACGTAATCGTAGACAGACGTTGCTTGTTATTATTTAACGCCTTCCTGCAATTGCCAATAATCCAGCTTAATAATTTACGCTGTAAAATACGAGTGACAATATCTACATTATGAATAGATCTATTCACTTTAATTCTACAGCAATTAGGAATAATATTCGCCTGCTTACAATTTTGCAAAAAATAAACACGCTGCTGAAAAGTTCTAATTAACGTGTCCAATTTCAGACAAATTCTTTCGTTATAATGCATATTCATAATATTGTAATTTCCGATTTTTTTCTTCACTATTGATAATAATGTAATATTAAATACACTTAACGTATATAGTGAAATTAAATTCAACGATAATATTAATATTTCATAAGGCTAAGCGCTTTCAGAGCTTTCACTCATATTCATAGCCTTTTAACGTAGTAATTTATGCAAATCTATGCAAGCTTATTTATATTGTCCATCTCTTTGAAATGGAAAAGCATGTGTCTCTCCTGTTTATTGCTTTTAAATCTCTTGATATATACCATGCCTCCTTCACCTTCCTTTTGATGTCATTTCTTTCAGTTGTAATTATCCTAGCATTTGCAGGTTCGAATTCATGATTAGCCTCTATTTGGTGGTCCACAAATACTGAGCTGCCTTCGTTTGTTCTTAATACTCTTTTATATAAGTATTTATGCTGAGCCACTCTGTTGTTGATAGTGGCCCGAGTCTCACCATAGTATACTGCACCGCAGTCCGCTTGAGAGCATGCCAACCTGTACACAACATGTGGTGTTGATTGTAGGTCAATTTTGTCCTTAGAATTGTTCAAAATCCTGTTGGTGTTTGGAGGGGTTCGAAAACCTACTGTAAATTCATTTTGCAATTTTTTGACCAGTTTTCTAGCAATGTTAGGAATATATGGCAGACATATGCGTTGTTTTTTGTCCTTACTAGGTTTGGTTATGTTTTCATAAAATGTTTTAATTCTTCTGTTGATGGTTATTAAATCATAACCAACCTTCACCGAGGGCCCACAAATTGGCAGGGCTTTCTGCCTTTTTGTTCAGGAATTACCATTTGTGCAAATATGAAGAAGAAAGAAGAATTAATATTAACCAATATGTTAATGATCTGATGAAGGTTGGTTATGATTTAATAACCATCAACAGAAGAATTAAAACATTTTATGAAAACATAACCAAACCTAGTAAGGACAAAAAACAACGCATATGTCTGCCATATATTCCTAACATTGCTAGAAAACTGGTCAAAAAATTGCAAAATGAATTTACAGTAGGTTTTCGAACCCCTCCAAACACCAACAGGATTTTGAACAATTCTAAGGACAAAATTGACCTACAATCAACACCACATGTTGTGTACAGGTTGGCATGCCCTCAAGCGGACTGCGGCGCAGTATACTATGGTGAGACTCGGGCCACTATAAACAACAGAGTGGCTCAGCATAAATACTTATATAAAAGAGTATTAAGAACAAACGAAGGCAGCTCAGTATTTGTGGACCACCAAATAGAGGCTAATCATGAATTCGAACCTGCAAATGCTAGGATAATTACAACTGAAAGAAATGACATCAAAAGGAAGGTGAAGGAGGCATGGTATATATCAAGAGATTTAAAAGCAATAAACAGGAGAGACACATGCTTTTCCATTTCAAAGAGATGAACAATATAAATAAGCTTGCATAGATTTGCATAAATTACTACGTTAAAAGGCTATGAATATGAGTGAAAGCTCTGAAAGCGCTTAGCCTTATGAAATATTAATATTATCGTTGAATTTAATTTCACTATATACGTTAAGCGTATTTAATATTACATAATCATGTGTTAATTGTTAAGCTTAAAAAATATTAAGAAATTCATAAATTAAAAAAATATTAAGAAATCCATAAGTTAAAAAAATATTAATAAATCTCTTATAAATTTTATTCACAAGCTTTAATTATTTTTTTTAAAATATAGATTATAACTTTGAAATGTTAACATTGAATGTTACATGATCACCATTTCTTATGCTTGCTCTGAATTGTTATTAAAACATGCAAAACTCTCTATATGTAGTGCTCTCAGATCCAAGGCTTCTCACTGATGAAGGCCACAAGCCAGAAACTAGTCTGGGGGTATTGGATAAGTAGGCACTAGATGGGAATTTTATGCACAAGACTTCTGGCATCCATTGATCACTCTGGCTTGCACTTAGTGGCAATATGCATAGAGAGTTTTGTCTGTTTTTAACATGGAACATTGTTGCGATTTTTTGTTTTCATGCCAGATTGTCAATAGCATGTTTGTTTGTCTGCTAAAATGATTAAAATTTGATATCTTTCATTGGCAGAAGAAAATGCACTGAGGAACTACATGACAACACATGGAATCCTATTAAGTAGAATTTATGTGTTGGCAACTATATGAAGAAGAAGATGCATTTGTGGCAATGTTGCAGGCTGTTAGAGATTTTCTTCCACTGACATGAATAACCCACATTTGTTACTTTGTTTTCTCATATTTTTTAATTTTGGTTACTGCACTTTAAATTATATTCAGTTTATTTTAATTTCAATCAATTTTTGTACTTTGATGTTACTTCTTGTATTTTTAGAATAATATTAAAAAATAAAAGGAAATATTAATTATTACAGCTAGTCAGCCATATTGGAAGCCCTGAAAAGTAATATATTAAAAAAATCCCTGACAATCTTCCAGTTATGGGATAATCTGTAAGTACATAAAAACATTTATAAAGTATATGTATAAAATAAAAAATGAGTTTAAAATTAGAAAATTTATTAATGAAAAGTATGATATAAATTTAAGGAAATATTTGATTATGTAGAACTTATAAAATATGGATTATAATAATAAAAAATAATAATAATTCTTTACAATAGCTATGTAATCAAATAATAATTTTATACATTAAAAAGCTTTTTCAGCACTTGCTTTGGTGCCATTTTCAAATATTACTAATATTAGTAGCATTTGAAAAGGTACCAAAGCAGGTGCTGAAAAAAAACTTTTTAATGTATAATAAAATTATTATTTGATTATATAGCTGTTGTAAAGAATTATTATTTATTGATTAGTATTTTGTGGAAGAGCAGCATAATGATTTCTTTTCCTTTCCAATTTTAATATGGATTACGTATGTAAATGTGTAGACATATTATTTGCATCTTATGATTAAATATATGGTACTCCTTTAGTGTAAGGTCTACCCATTTAACATAACTATACAGTAGTTAATATTGAATGAAAGAAAAACTAATCAATAAAAACATGAAACATTGGCATTCATTCTGAATTAACAGGTGCAGATGCATATTAAATAAAATCAAGAAAATCATACAATTTATAATAAAAGCAAAAAATATTTACAAAATAGTATGAAAGTAATATATATATATATATATATATATATATATATATATATATATATATTAAGGCTATAACCTTAAGACTATGCACCTAGATATGACAGTAAGGACCTCTACAAATCTTAACACAAGATTAGTGACTTTAAAAGACAACTCTTATCTTCAACCTACTTTTTAATTATATAGGTGACTCTAAAGAATTTTGATTTGAGAGCATGAATGAAGCTATTAAATACTTCACTTATTAATCCACAATTTCTCTACAAGCTAACATATGTGAAATTTTTCGATTTACACTGAGTTAGTGTAAAGCTCTTATAATTAAAAATCTTTTAAGACAATTTAAAGTTGTAACTAATAATTTGTTAAGTACATACTTATTACATAAGAAATATATATTAAGGCTATAACCTTAAGACTATGCACCTAGATGCAACAGTAGGGACCTCTTCATCAATGACAAATAAAATGTGAACAGAAATGTAAATCAATAATAAATAACAGCTTTATTATTAAATTTATAATGTTAACATTTATCTTAGAATTAATAGATACAAAAATATACTAAATAAAGAATATATATATATATATATATTGCAATAAAAATATGTATCAAATAAAAGAAAAAGATCATTTATGTGCAATATCTATATTAAATAAAATCAAAAGATGGTTCACACACAAATTGAGTAATAAAGAAAATGAAGCAAAACATAGTCCAGCCCATACACAAAATGTGTATTAAATAAAATCAAAAGGTAATTCATGATAAAATATGTATTAAATTAAAAAAAGAGGTTGTCCATCGATAAATTATATATTAAAATTTTAAAAAAGCAAAATGTAATCCATGGTGATAGTTATTTTATCAGAAAAAATAATTCCTACCAAATCAAATGCAGATACGGGATCAAATCTATAAAAAATAAAATTCTTAAAATAAAAACTATTAATGCCAAATAGATTACTAAATAAATGCATGAATTTGATTTACATTTGAACAAGCTGAAAAAGAAAACCAAAACTAGACACTGACAATGAGCTCATATATGAAAAGTGTTTCTAATGTCAATCAAAAATGCAACAGTAAGATCTTAATTAATATTCTTTGGTCAACATTTTAAGCCATATAAAAGGAAAATAATAGTGGCTTTATAAAAAATGGTGAAACTGTCTCAGGACAGATGGACACGATACACTAATATCATGATGTTTAGTATTATGACAACATCCACAGATGTACTGTAAAATTAGTGAAGTATTGCTACAGTTTAAAAATGATTGTTTTGGTTTGTATTTTTATTATGCATACATTTTTTAATATTCTTCAAATGAATTGTTAAAGAATTGTTTTCACTTACACCACTTATCAATAATATTTACTAAGGCAATAAACCTAAAGCATGTGCAGTTGAAAATGCGAAGGTAGGGACCTCTACAGGTCTTAACCACAAGCTTACGCATTGGAAGAAAAGAACCCCTCTTTTCTTTTAATGTGTAAGCTTGTGGTTAAGACCTGTAGAGGTCCCTAACTTCGCATTTTCAACTGCACATGCTTTAGAATTATTGCCTTAGTAAATATTACTTACATAATCAATATGTGTTAAATAAATTTATAATTACACTTATCAATGTGGACTCTTTCCACTTTATTTTATTTAATTTACATTCGTTATTGAAAAATATATATTCTCCAATTTTATTTAATATAAATTTATTCCTAAATTTCTTACGAATATATATTTATGCACATATTTTATTTGTCATAGATATACTTATTTGTTAAATAATTGATATTTTTATTTATTTTATTAGTGTATTATAAATTAGTTTTCTTCTTGCTCATTAATAATACTGTGTAATGTAATAAAGTAGATGGGACTGTTGAGTATTTTAGTTATGGTCAGACAATATGTATTTATTTATTATGCATGTTTAAAATCAAATAATTATAAATTTTAATTTCCATAAAATTAAAATTAAATATTTTATAAATTACACAATGTGCATGTTTATATATTGTTTTAACAATTGGTAATAATCAAATTAATAATAAAATTAAAAATACAATATTTGCAAATTAATTTTATTCTAGGGAAATTTAAAGATAACAAATGGGTGACTGTGTACATGGTGGAGTGATTGCATACAACTTATTTTTAATTGAAAAATATATAATAATTACAAGCAATGATCAAATCAAACATATATAATAACACTTTTAATGCAGAGTCAATTATATTTCCTGATTATTACCTCCCTCCACCTAATACTATTATTACATTAATAAAATAAAGAATCAGTTTGGTCTTCAGATGAAAAATGACAAAACAAAATTATTAAAAGTAACTATAATTAAAAAATAGAATTATATGATAATAAAAAATGTATCTACATATTTACACCTAAAAATTATATGATGATCACACATGACGAGGGGAAAAAAATCTTTGTAGCTTCATAATAACCTATTGTTAATATGTAATAAAATTTTCAGTTAATTATCTTGATGTCTTTGTGGGCTCACATATATTTCTGTCTGTAAATGTTTATATCTGGCCATTGAAATCAGTAATTTTAACTGTATGCTAGCAATACTAACAGTTAACATCTTTTAATACATCTGTGGCAGTTTTTTTCTATGACAGTCTCCGTTGCAATTTTTCTATGAACATCATAGTAAGTAGATTTACAGAATAATTATAGAAGTACATTTCTATATAATAATCAATTTAGATGGCTGTTTTCTTCTTGTAGCAAGTAAATGTCAAGTATTTCTTCAGTATTAGATAGTGATGAAGAGATTGGCAGAATCAAAGTTAATTTTAGGGCATTTCTTTGCTTACAGCTCTATATTTAGCTGCAATCCTGTAAAGATAAGGGAAAGCATTCTGGAGGATTTTATCCCAGAAAGTGCATATTTCCTTAAATAATCATTACCATTTTTCCAAACTTCTATTTAGTAATCAGTAAGTGACATAATCAAGAAGTAGTAACAATCATTCCCTCCCTTTTTGGAAAAGCAGATAAGCTTAGTGTTTTGTCACCCCCCCCCCAGTCATTTGTCATTCATTTATATAGCAGTTCTTTTTATTTAAAATAGTAATATTATTTTAAAATAAAAAAAATTACAGTATATTTTTGTTTTACACATTAATATCATTTTCAAAACATTTTAAAATTTATTTTATATACATGAGTTTTAATATTTTATAATATATAATAAAGAAAAATATCCATATAAAAACATCCCCTGTAAACTCAGGCATGAGGGTTACAATATATATTCTTTAGGTCTTTAAAAAGATTGCTGAATAATCAAAATATCAAATTAATTAGTGCTGATTTATTAAAAATATTTTATTATATGAAATGTTAAATGAAAAGAGAATACTATTAATACAATACGTAAAATAATCAAGTATTTTGAAATAAAGTGCATGACAAATCTAGTTATTACAGTTTTATTAGTTCTTTATTCTACTTGATACTTCTTTACTTAGCATTTTATTATATCATTATTATTTGTCCTTAAGATCACTTCTAGATGATAACTATTTGAATCCATTTTACATCACTTTATAAAACAGCAAATATCACACCATGATAAAAAAGTGTAACATTAAATAGTAGCATCATACAAGTTATACGTAGCCAAACAAAAATTAACTTATGGCATTTGTATATTATTTTCATTTTACTATATATGTAACACTTTTGCATATTTATGTCTGTATATTTTGTGAAGTGGGATATATTTTCCTTTATGCTTTATTGTAGTTTCGGTGCTGAAAACCATTATCATAACATTTTTACTTTTTGTATTATTATACAATCTTTCTTTATTATTATAATAATGCAAATGAGCTCATTTACATATTCCACCTGAGAGATAATTGGATAGTGTTATCTCTCCTGTTTATGTTGATATTGTGGTTACCTATGAACCACCCTACATCCATTACCTTTCTCTCTTGGTCGCTATGTTTTAGAAAAACTAGGATAATGCTTTAGTATTTGAAATAGATAATATTCTTCAAATACCTGGAGATTAATTGTAAATATAGGAGATTTGAACACAGACTTTCAAGCACCCTTCATTTATCCACACTATCTCATACCACTGATATGCATAGCCACACGCATGTAAAAAAGATAAATAATCACCAATATATTTTGTGCTGAACCAGCACTCATCAGTTGGTCCAGATTATTATCTCCCCCCCACACACACATATATAAATCAGTGTGAGATATGATAATCTGGACAACTGATGAGTGCTGATTCACATGAAATACCTATATTGGTGATGGGTTTTTTTTTTTTTACATGTGTGTGATTATGTGTATCAGTGGTATGAGATACTGTGTATAATTGAAAGGTGCTTTAATGTCTGTGCTCAAATCCTCTATATTTCAATTAAGCTCCAGACATGTAAAGAATGCCTGTATTTCAAACATTAAATATTAAGCCTCTATCCTGCGATTCCTCTTCTATGTATTTAAGTGGATAAAATCCTATACATGAGAGATTAGAGTGACTTGAGGTAAACATGGGCATAACAATAATATTGACATCAGCATAAGATTTGGGCTTTTCATCATCAGAGTTTCAATAGTATAGATAGCTGAAGAGTTGGAGGTTGGAATATATTGAAGCCTGTCCATTAAAGCATAAAGATTTGCTATCTTACTATAAACTGAGCATTGATTATATATATATATATATTGTAACAAACGGGTTCGAATACACGCATATGTAAATATGACATGATTGCTAGTGTTAATGTAGGGACCATGTATAAACAAATAAATAAAAGAATATATGTAAACGGTCATTCGAACCCGGTTACAAGTAATGTAGATATAGCGTATGTGTGAGTATAAAAATACGTAGTTAGTATCGGAGGGGTTGCGATCACTTATATATGTAGAGCTGTATAAAGCGCAATTAATTATTCTTAGATAGATTTTATTCACATAGTTTTTTTTTGAGTTTATTAATAATTTTGGTAACACGTGTTTTCTTTTGTTGAGTCACCTTGTGAACATGTGAGGACTGAAATAGGATGAGTGAATTGCTGTAGGCAGTTTGGTAATAACTGGCGCCGGGAAGGCGGAAAACTGGTCTGTGGATATAGTTTTTTTTGTGTTGAAGAACAATGGAAGGACTGGTCAGCGGCGTAGGAATATGCAGAAAGATTTTGAAGAGTTAAAGGTAAATACAAAAGAACTTTTTTTTTGTCTTGCGCTCGAGTGGGAAAAAAGAAAAAAAAAGGGAGAAACGGCTCGAATCCTAACAAGGAGGACGCAAAGATTTTTTTTAAGAAGTTTTAATATTTTTTTGTCAGAAAATGTCGGGGTAATTGGATTGTGCGCTAGTCGTTACTCGACTCCGAGGATACTCATCATGAATTCACCTGACCGGACTTGTGAACTGTCATAATAAATCAAGAGATTTTGTTCCATAGAGGAAATGTTGACCAAAATCGTTCGAGATTTAGACCTTTGCGAGAGAGTACACCAACTACTCCACCTCTGAAACCTGTCGCCGGACCTAATGACCATTGGAACTGTTTGCCATCCGTGAGATCCACCAGATCAAGTTCATGGCCAGACGTCAATACAGACTTGTTTAATCGCGTGAGTCCAGGTAAAGTGACATGTCACCAACTATTTTCAGTATATGTATCTCAATAAAGAATTCGTGTTACCTCAGTTAATTGCTATATTAAAATTTTATATTTAAAGTTAGATATATGACTATATTAATCATACCACTCACATATATATGTATTTGCATTATTTGGTGTGTGGATGAATGAGCATGATATATGTGTGTGTATGATAATGGATGGCCTGAGTGTTTGCATAGCAATCATATATGTAGGTTCGAAGAGATTTATTGGGAGGGTATATGATCAAGTAGAATAAATCCCATCAGACCCGGGTTAGATTAAGGATTTCGAGCTTTAAGCTATCGCAAAATAAATATATGCGTAGGACAGTGTTGGTTAATTTATAGCCTTGTTCTCTAGATAGACAGATGTCCCCAACCTTGAGATTGAGCTAGTTCGGTGCGTCACCACATCAGATAGATATCAGAACCTATATATATATGTTTTCGAGGAGGTAATTCCTACCTACTGGTAAGATTGGCGCGTGAGATGGGTTCAAACCATGCTCATAAATACCTCTCGTCGAAGCTTCGGGTGAGAGTCCATAATGGAGGAATATGGATATGTCGGTGGGTGATATAATGGCGTCCCAACTAACGGGGCAGCGAATGTTAGAGAACGGGCAAGTAAGCAGATTTTTTTTTAAATAAAAGAAAGGAAAAGGGAAAATAAAAGCGATAGTGGTGATAAAGCGGAAAGAGCGTGAAAACATATGGGAAAGATGGTAGATGGGCATGTTCTGCGGGCGAATGTGTGGATGAAAAGGTTCTCATAGGGTCGTGGGGAAATAGCGTTGATGTATGTTGAAACATATATATAAAGTCAGGGTTTAGAAAGCAGAGGTTAAGTATTTATCCAATAGTGAGATATCATAAACGATATCGTTCAAGAGGATAAGAAGGGGCAAAGGTATCAGGTGGGTCATGACAGGACCACTGGAAGCCGGGGTGATGAACCTGGCACATAACCTTAATAATAAGATAGATAAAGATGAAGCAAGAAAAAGAAGGGGCAATGGGATTGAAGATAAGAATATATGGAGGGGAAAAAAGGAGACACCCGTAGAGCACCTCAAGAGCCTTGAAAGATACTATAAGTATTATGAGATAGCAGATGAACACCAAGTGATCATAGCATACCATCATCTAGAGAAACATGCAGAAACATGGTGGAATTCACTGAGTCAGCAACCACGAACATTTCTAGAGTACAAAGAAGCATTAACCAGAGTATTCTGGAATGAAGAAAGACAAGAAAGGGTGTGGGCACAAGTGGCACAACGGGAGTTTCAAGAAGATAATGGAGAAGCATATATACAGTTCTTTAGGCGGCAGGTGGCTACGTTGAGAACTCTAGATGCATGTAAACTATCCAAGGAGCAGATTATAGCGACAGCATGTAGAAAGTTGCCCAGTGGGATTACATGGATGCTAGGAAAAAGGGGAGAAAGATCAGGATGGGCGATTGATAGAGTGTTGAGCCAATTAGAAATAGACACGGAAAGGAGACGGATAGAGGGGCATGAACTAAAAAAAAGGGGACACCGATGCGGAGAAGCCAGGGATAAAAAGAGTAGGCAATTTAATATGTTCGTGGGAAGACCGGGTCCCCAGATATGCACGTCAGACTTGTCCCATTATCCTCATAAAGGTGGGTTCAATGGAGGTGGAAGCTCTCATGGACTCGGGCAGTCAGGTATCGGTAGTATCAGAGAAATTATACCACCAAATTAGAAGGGAACAACCAGAGATACCGGCTTTACTGCTAAAAACAGTTCACATAGCAATGGCGGACAACCGCAGAGCTAAAGTAGAGCCAAAACAGATATGGATGGATCTAGAAATCAATAGAAAGCGTTATTCACATGTTTTCCTTATAATGAAAGGTTTAGTACATGAGGCCCTGCTGGGATCGGATTTTCTAAATAGATACAAATGTAATCTCGACTATGGGAAGGGTCAAGTCACATGTGGGGGTGAAGTGGTGCGTTTTCTGACAGAGGGGCCTCAATGGTCGATAGGAATGTTACATGTAGAGGATGATGTTCCTAAAAAACTCAAAGATAAGACCGATAGAATGGAAGTAGAAGGAAAAGCTCAAGATAGCGCCTTACAACAAACGTTGACCAAATATCAACAGGTCTTTTCAGACAAGCCGGGGGTTATTCAAGGGTTCAAGCAGAGGATCAAGATGAGAGATGGTCAGACATTCAAAGCTAGATCATACCCCATTCCCCATCAATACCGAAGAGCAGTAAAAGAACAAATAGATCAAATGTTAGAGTGGGGAATTATATCAAAATGCTCATCAGCGTATTGTAACCCGATGGTAGTAGTAAAAAAAAAGGACGGATCTGTTAGATTATGTCTTGACGCTCGACAGCTAAATAAAGTGACTGTACCGGACTGTAACGTACCACCTCCTATGCAAGAATTATTACGGAAGTTCCAAGGAAAGAAGGTATTTTCGACTTTCGATTTGACGGCCAGTTATTGGCAAATTAAGTTACATCCGGAAGATCGCCAATACACGTTGTTCAGATATGAGGGGCACTCATATCAATTTAACAGGATGCGTTTTGGCTTAATAATCAGCGGAGCAGGCCTACTCAGGTGCTTGGACCAGGTGCTATCCTCGGAGATAAAGGACATGGTTACGATTTACATGGATGATGTGTTGATAGCCTCCACTGATATCAAGGAACATATACGAGAAGTGGGACTATTTCTAGAAGAATGTGAGAAAAAGGGCATAAAAATAAATATCAAAAAGAGCACGCTGTGTCAGAAAGAAGTGGCCTTTCTTGGGCATATAGTGGGAGCCCAGGGACTTAAACCACACCCGGACAAGATTTCGGCTATCCGTGACTTTCCAAAACCGAAATCCAAGAAGCAGGTCCGATCATTCTTGGGTCTGTGTACATTTTATAACCGCTTTCAAGAACGGTTTGCGGAACGGATGGAGCCCTTGTTGAGGCTATTAAGAAAGGGTAACGAGTGGAAGTGGACGGAGGAACAGGACCAAGCTTTCCAAAGAGTGAAGACTGGGTTCTTGGGACATGTTATGTTGGCCTTTCCTGACTTTTCAAAGCCGTTCATAGTACAGACAGATAGCAGCGGATATGGTCTTGGAGTAACCTTGGCTCAAGAACAGGAAGACAGGAGGATGGGTATGCTATATTTCTTGAGCAGGCTGCTCAAAGGCTCCGAGGTACATTATACGACCACTGAGAAAGAGGCGTTGGCCATTGTTTGGGCCTTTCAGAAGTTTCGAACGTTATTACTGGGCTCGGAGGTCATTGTGATTACTGACCACAAGAGTCTGGAGTTTATCAACCATAGCTACCTCACAAATAGCCGATTAGTAAGGTGGAGCCTATACCTCCAAGAATACAACTATACAGTGAGATATTGCAAAGGGTCTGACAATGTGGTGGCTGATACTCTGAGTCGCAATCCAGTGGACAATCAATCATACCATATGAATACTGAGAATTTGTACATAGCAAACATAGGGTTAAGGATGGATGAGGATCTCGAAAGTGATCTGCGGTGCCTGGAATACCTGCAGAGAGAAGACCGCCAACTTCAGCCGGTCATCGACCAATTGGAGGGTAAAGAAGCCAAACTGAGTGGGGTTTGGGGCAGGCAGACTATTCAAAAGTTTAGATTGGAACGAGGTGTACTACAATACAGAGTGAAGGAAAATCCAGCTGAATGGAGGGCAGTCATCCCGTGGCACATGAGGATGGCAGTGGTGGCACACCTGCACCGCCGGTCGGGCCACTATGGGATCATGAAGACTGAAGGATGGATCCAAAGGTGGTTTTACTGGCCGGGCATGCGTGGCAAGATCGCGGCGGTCATTGGGCAGTGCGAAATTTGCCAGAGAGTTAAGCCCGCAAACAAGAAATATGCAGCTCCGATGTTATCCGTGATTCCCAGAGGACCTAAGGAAATTGTTGCAGTCGATTATTATGGCCCACTACCGGCCTTTAATAAAAAGAAGTACCTCCTGGTCGTTTATGATTTGTTCTCTAAATTGGTGTCTGCATACCCCCTTGCTCAAGCCAACACGAGAAATACGATCCGCGTCCTGGAAAAGGAACATATTCCATCCGTGGGAAAACCTCAAACGATCATATCAGATCATGGAACCCCATTCGTTTCGAGGGAGTGGGCGAAATGGACTGAACGTTTGAAGATCGGTCATGTGTTGACTTCAATCCGTAACCCTCAGTCAAACCCCTGCGAAAGAATGATGCGAGAATTGGGTAGGTTGTTCCGTACGTATATCCAAACCGACCATAGAAGGTGGGTCAAACACCTGCCCGACATTTTAAATTATATGAATTGGGCGGTGAACGAATCTACTGGCTTCACTCCGATACATTTGCATTTTGGTAGACACGCACCTGCGTTGCTCCAGACTGATTTTATCAGAGAAGAGAACCCCATTGATCTAGATAAGGATAGACAGCAGGCATACCAGCTGATGCTTCACAGGAGTAGACAACGCAAAGAGAGTTCCAAAAGTTCATCGCACTCCTTTAAAGTGGGAGACCAGGTGATGGTGAAGACGCCTCATGTAAGCGAACCTGGGAAGTTTGTTTGCAAAAAATTTTGTAATTTATATGAGGGTCCGTTTGCGATAGTGAAAGGTCTGGGAAAACATGCTTTTTGGGTGGACACTGGCCAGGGGATAAAGGGGTCATATAATGCACGGTCTCTCAAGCCTTTCGTAAACCCGAAAGAAATAAAGTAAAGGAGAAGAGTCGTTTAAGAAGCCGTTCAAATACAAAGAAGGTATTTGAAGGCTATCGTACCAGGGGGGTATGTAACAAACGGGTTCGAATACACGCATATGTAAATATGACATGATTGCTAGTGTTAATGTAGGGACCATGTATAAACAAATAAATAAAAGAATATATGTAAACGGTCATTCGAACCCGGTTACAAGTAATGTAGATATAGCGTATAGCGTATGTGTGCGTATAAAAATACGTAGTTAGTATCGGAGGGGTTGCGATCACTTATATATGTAGAGCTGTATAAAGCGCAATTAATTATTCTTAGATAGATTTTATTCACATAGTTTTTTTTTGAGTTTATTAATAATTTTGGTAACACGTGTTTTCTTTTGTTGAGTCACCTTGTGAACATGTGAGGACTGAAATAGGATGAGTGAATTGCTGTAGGCAGTTTGGTAATAACTGGCGCCGTGAAGGCGGAAAACTGGTCTGTGGATATAGTTTTTTTTTTGTGTTGAAGAACAATGGAAGGACTGGTCAGCGGCGTAGGAATATGCAGAAAGATTTTGAAGAGTTAAAGGTGAATACAAAAGAACTTTTTTTTTTGTCTTGCGCTCGAGTGGGAAAAAAGAAAAAAAAGGGAGAAACGGCTTGAATCCTAACAAGGAGGACGCAAAGATTTTTCTTAAGAAGTTTTAATATTTTTTTGTCAGAAAATGTCGGGGTAATTGGATTGTGCGCTAGTCGTTACTCGACTCCGAGGATACTCGTCATGAATTCACCTGACCGGACTTGCGAACTGTCATAATAAATCAAGAGATTTTGTTCCATAGAGGAAATGTTGACCAAAATCGTTCGAGATTTAGACCTTTGCGAGAGAGTACACCAACTACTCCACCTCTGAAACCTGTCGCCGGACCTAACGACCATTGGAACTGTTTGCCATCCGTGAGATCCACCAGATCAAGTTCGTGGCCAGACGTCAATACAGACTTGTTTAATCGCGTGAGTCCAGGTAAAGTGACACGTCACCAACTATTTTCAGTATATGTATCTCAATAAAGAATTCGTGTTACCTCAGTTAATTGCTATATTAAAATTTTATATTTAAAGTTAGATATATGACTATATTAATCATACCGCTCACATATATATGTATTTGCATTATTTGGTGTGTGGATGAATGAGCGTGATATATGTGTGTGTATGATAATGGATGGCCTGAGTGTTTGCATAGCAATCATATATGTAGGTTCGAAGAGATTTATTGGGAGGGTATATGATCAAGTAGAATAAATCCCATCAGACCCGGGTTAGATTAAGGATTTCGAGCTTTAAGCTATCGCAAAATAAATATATGCATAGGACAGTGTTGGTTAATTTATAGCCTTGTTCTCTAGATAGACAGATGTCCCCAACCTTGAGATTGAGCTAGTTCGGTGCGTCACCACATCAGATAGATATTAGAACCTATATATATATGTTTTTGAGGAGGTAATTCCTACCTACTGGTAAGATTGGCGCGTGAGATGGGTTCAAACCATGCTCATAAATACCTCTCGTCGAAGCTTCGGGTGAGAGTCCATAATGGAGGAATATGGATATGTTGGTGGGTGATATAATATATATATTGTAACAGTAGCTGGGTTTAAATCCTGTTACAAAAAATTAAGTAACATGTACCCATTACCCTTAATACATATAATCATTTAAGTTGTCATCAAGAGGTTAAGTATAATGTATGAGGAGTTAGATATATATATACATGAATCAATATTGAACTTTTTTTTTAAAAAAGAAAACAAATGGGGAATGGATTAATTAGGCATAATTATTTATTTTAAAATATTTTTTTTTTAAATATTATAAATTTGAAAAATACAGTTATACGCAAATATTTTTTTATATATATTGTTATCGATTGTTTCAAATATAGATTTTTGTTTCGATCATATCTTAAGTTATGAGGGTGGCAAAAAGAAGTACTGTATATGCCTCTAGGCAATTCTTGGTTATATAACACACTAATTAATTACTTTAAAAATTCCGAGAAAGCCAATGAATGTATGGTGAACTAAAAGTACCAAGAATGATGGAACCAAAAGACAAAGGAAATGTTAAAGAAACAAAATATTTTTTTTAAAAAAAGCATTCAAAAGAGAAATAGATCGAAGTGCCAATAAATTCTTTTTTTGGAAAGTGGGCAAAGAAGTTAAAATTAGTTAGATTGAAACAGCTGAGCAGAAGAGAATGGTGGACATCTTGTAAATCGTGATTTTTGCTTTTATATATTTAATTTCGGCATTGATCTATGAATTGAGATGGCTATGCTGTAAAGGACATCAAAGTTTTTTTTTTGATTTAACTGTTTTGCCAAAGAGATGTATCCTGGATCAAGTTGTAGAATGCCAATGTTTATAATGTTGGGGTAATAGCAGATATGTGAAGGGTGTCACCATCCACCGCTGATACAAAGCTGATTCTATCCACTGCCTGCCCACAGAAGAACCCAGGAACCTCATCAATAATCTATGCTGCATAATAAAGAACAAAATGGAAAGGATCAAATCTAATAGTATGAACATATTCACCTTGGAAGATTACATCATTAATAATTTAAATCGTGTCTCATTCATAATGCAAATAAACCCTAATGCCAATAAAAAAATATCATGCTTTAATAAAATAAACCTTGATTACTTTAGGACCATAAAATTGAACTAACTACACTACGTGATTGAATATTGCATTATCCAAACCCCAGGTCCATCAGGTAATATGATATTTTATCTTAATATAACTTGGAATTGCTTCTTGTTCCCTCTGAATAATTTTACTTGATTAGGCTATTAAATCAAATTATAGCATATAACTGGATATATATTTTTTTGAATTAATGTTTATTTGTTATGTATTAAGATTTTTTTTTGTTTTATTTATGGTTATGGCTTTGTTGTACTTTAATCTGGGAATGTTATATATAATTTTGATCTTATAAATGATATGTTAAAGAATTAATAATAAAAAGTCCTATATTTACCTTATAATTGAAGTTGTATATTAATTTATTGTCTATATTTGCCTATTACTTTACCTGCCAAGATAAATTGAAAAATTATCTAAATATGTCCGATATGACACATATTTAGATTCAAATCTAACATTTAAAAAATAGTTTAAAGTGATTAACTAGGGGAATAAAGATTTAAAAAGAGTGTTCAAATCCACATATTTCTTAACATACCTCCGTTCATCCGATAGCATTTTCTCCCAACCCTGAGAATGAGCTAGCTTGGGTCGGATACCTCGTTAGATAGGAAAAGTAGGGAAAGTATAATTCTCACCATACTAGTGAGTCTGGCACTTGAGATCATCTTCCAACTGTCGCTCATAAATATACTTTTCCCATAGAGATTTATTTCTAGATTTTACTCAAGGGACAATGGCCACCGAAAAACTTTAACTTATTTTCATAAATAAGACATACGCAAAATCTAGAAATTGTGTGTATAAAATAAAAATAATATAATTAATTTGTATTCAAATTCCAATTCGGTAAATAGTGGTTCAATACTGCCTACAGGTGTTATGGCGATTAGACAACCATAGTATTTCCCTCTATTATACTGTGAGGTCCATGTGTCCATTTTAAAGATTTATTTTATTTTATTTTTGTTGACAAGCATTAGGTATGATATATGAGGTTGACTGATATATGGGGTTGCCGGTTAAAATATATATATATGTGTGTGTGTGTGTGTGTGTGGGAGATGATAATCTGGACCAACTGATAAGTGCTGGACAACAAAATATGTATATTGGTGATTATCTTTTTTACATGTGAGTGATCATATGTATCAGTGGCATGAGACAGTGTGGATAATTTTGGACAATGCTTTGTGGATTGAAGCTATGACCATTTTTACTTTTGTGATCCCAGAAAAGAAAACTCTGAATATAGATCTATTTTCAGAGATCATGAAAGAGAACACAGTCACAATTTCAATCCATGAAGTGTTAACCTAGATTTGCTAGAACTCCATGACTTAATGGGGAAGGTAAATGAGGCATGATTTCTAACTGATCATAAGAAAATCATAAGCAAGAGAGAAAACAGTATCCAATTACTTCACAAGTGGAATATGTTAATTAAGCCATTTGCATAATAATAATAATAAAAAAGAAAGATTATATAATCGGTAACACAAGGAAATGACAATGCTATGATTCTGGAACCCAACACTGAAAGTGCACTCAACCAATTAATAAAGTAGAAAGAAAAATATATCTCACTTTTCCAAGCACATACATATGCAAACGTATTATATATGTATTACATAATAAGTGGATATTATTTTTGAAATTGTTTTTAATTGAATCATATAATGTGTTACATATGTCTATGAACATCAATAAATAGAAATCATTTTATTTTTTAAAAAAAACTATAAGTAAAAGCAAAAAGTATATAAAGACATCAATATGGACTTATTAGAAATTAGATCACTGACTAAAGAGGTACCGTATCATATTTACGTTTAATATTTAGTAATATTGTGTTATTCTAAAAATTATTCAGGAGTTTTTGCCGGTAAAGGAAATTTAATTTGAGTGAAACTATGGATAATTAAAATATATTTTGTGAACTATTTATATTTTATTTTGTAAATACATTTTTAGATTTATATATTGTTATCCAAATACATAATTATTATAATAGTTTTTGTCTTGTTTTTATGAAGGATGTTTTCTTATAACTTGTTATAGAAAATTATAAATATAAATTTTAATTTCTTCTTGTTATTATTATTGCTGGTCAAATCTAACAACACATCGAACACATACAAAAAAATAAACCCTATAATCAATGTTTATCACTGGAATACTTTGTCTATAGATAAATTGTTATTTTTAATAGTTAAAATGTTTTTAGTTTTTATCATATTTTCATGATGCAAATATATTATTTTTTACAATAATATGCATAATATAATGTTAGAGATAATATACAGTATTTATTATGTTTTTAATAAGTAAAAATTTCATTAGCATTAACGTAGAATATTAATAAAATCAGCTGAAATTCAAGTACTCAATCAACTAGTTACAATTTTTAGGTTTATTGATTTGTTATGTAGGAGATTGTGAAAGAGGTATAATTAATAAGTGTAAATCTGTTTTAAACTTTATAAAATTAAATATTTATATAATATTCAAGGAATACAATTGCTTCAGTAATAAGTTTATTTTCGTGAAAAAAATATAAGCAAGCACTCTAAACATCACACGATCACCATTCATTGTGCTTACACAAGATGTTTACACAGAGGCTAAACTATCCATACAGTAGCACCACTCAGTGCAATCAGAGTAATTAATAGATGCAGGAAGATATTTTTGCATAACATCCCTATCTAATGCCTACTCATTTAATATCACCAGAATAGTTTCTAGATTGTGGTTTTATCACTGAGGAACTAATGATCTTGAATTAAAAACATTATTATGTTTTCATTTTGGATTCAAAGCTTTCTAATAAGGTAAAAGATGGGCTGCTAAAGGATTGCATTAGATCTTAAGATCTATGTGCACTACTGCCAGATCAAAGGCTACTCATTGGTGAAAGACACAAGCTAAAAACTAGTCAGTGAATATTACATGAGTAGGCACTAGATAGGGATTTTATGCAAACATCTTCTTGCAGCCATTAATTACTCTGGCTTGCACAGAGTGACACTACTATATGGAGAGTTGAATTTCTGTACAAGCACTCTAAGTATTGTCAAAAAGTTATGTTTAGAGTTATCATCATTCTTTATAATGAGAGTAATTTCTGAAAAAAAAAACAGGCTGATAATTATTCTTGTAAACTGCGTGTTTTGAAATTACTTCAGGTTAAATTCAAAACCTTCATGTTTCAACTAAATAATTGTATAGTAAGTTTCTTGGAAGGTCAAAGTTATTCAACCATTAAAATGATAGCACAACAGGTCAATCCAATTAACCAGACAGATTTTTTTCCTTACTTTTTTTTTTCATTTGGAAATAATTCAGGGATCATTTATATTTGATTTCAAACATCATAACTGCAATGATCATATTTCCAATCCTTTTTAATTCTTTGGAAAACAAAAAATATTTTAAAAGATATTCTGCATACTCCAATTTAAAAAAACAGGCAAAACTCTCCATATAATAGCCATTCAATACAAGCCAGAGTAATCAAAGAATGCCAGACGGCTTGGGTATAAAATCCCTATCTAGTGACTACTCATCCAATATCCCTAGACTAGTTTCTAGCATGTGGCTTTCATTAGTGAGGAGCCTTGGATCTGAGAGCACTGCACCTAGATTTTAAGACCTTATGCAACCCTCTAGCAGCTATCTTTTATCTCTACTTAACTACAAAACTATGAATCTAGAGTAATATTTTCAATCCAAACTCATTAGCTTATATGGTCATATAGGTCTGATCTCAATTCAGCACCCATACATTTTAGTCTCTTTGCTTCTTTAATAACTATAGCCACCACTATCTTATTAGTCAAGTTTTGTATTAAACCACTAAGCATCACATGATTACCATTTTTATGCTTGCTCATAACTATTATTAAAACTGGGAAAACTCTCCATACAGCAACATCATTCAGTGCAAGCCAGAGTAATCAATGGATGCCAGAAGGCTTGTGCATAAAATCCCTTTCTAGTGCCAATACCCCATACTAGTTTCAAGCTTATGGTTTTCATCATTGAGAAGTCTTGGATCTGAGAGCACTGTACCTAGATCTTAGAATTTAATGAACTTCTCTAGCAGTGATCTTTTATCTCTACTTAACTACAAAACTATGAGTCTAAAATTGAAAACACTACCGTGTTTTCAATCCAAGCTCATTAGCTTATATAGTCATATAGGTCTACAGTATCCATATATTTTGGTGTCTTTGTTTTTTTAATAACCATATCCACCAGTATCCTATTAGGCAGGATTAGTATTAATCCACTAAACATTACATGATCACCATTTCTTATTCTTGCTCATAACTGTTATTAAAACAGGAAAAACTCTCCATACAGTAATGCCACCCAGTGCAAATCAGAGTAATCAATGAATGCCAGAAGGCTTGTGCAGAAAAACCCTATATAGTGCCTATCTATTGTGACAGTCAGATAATGTATGTTGGTTTAACCCAGTTCAAATACTAGGCGAAAGTACCTCGAGGCCACCCAATACGCGAGATATTAAATCAAGAATACTATGACCTCTGCCCATTTCGCCTATTCTCGAGGCCTGATCACAAACAAACAACACTATCTGAGCCATGCATAAATTATTTTTCAACCGGCGACAGCTTAGCATCAGCGGAAAGAAACATGGACAGGAAACTTCAAGAGCTAAATAGTTAACTGTGCAAAGGTACCAAGAAATACGTATTTTGCGTTTTGCGTGCCTGGATCATTGAAAAGTAAAATAAAGCATTTATAACAAATTTAGCAAAAGTCAAGCTTGTTAGTTAAAGAATAGATCTTTAATTAATGACTTTAAAATAGGAATAATGATTTAATGGCCTCCGCTATTCCCCTAAATTAATGAAACAAACTAATTAGACAATAACAACAGATTAATAGGTTTGCGGTCTAACTCTTTTCTTCCCAATTTTATTAAAAATTGTCAACTCGATCTTCTCGATAAAGTACGATAAAAAAGGAATCTTTCACAAAGCATTTCTAATTGCTTTGCGCTAAAAACAGTGTTTAAAAATTATTTAAAACGTATATAGTTAAATCAGATATACGTAAAGCTAATGGCGGACAAAAGAGGCGTTATCAAAGAGATCAAGTTGGCACACAAAAGAAACTGACTCGTATTTAATTAACAAACATGAATAAAATTGGAAAGAGATTTTAAATGAACAAAAATTAACTATTAGCTCAACTGCAATGGAATACTAAATATTTACACAGGTTAGTGAGGAAGAATAGCGAAGGGAAAAAGGTTAAATATAGATAGATGATCACACAATATATATAATTAAGACTCGTCTAATAAAAATGGTTACATAACAAATACATATAATTCAATGAAGCAATTAAAAAAATATATGAACAAAAGGTAGCATAAGAAATAGTTCAATAGAGGAGATACGATTACCGTCCTTTTTCCTTGGTCATGTTCCCTACGGCGTTCGTGGCTTGATCCGACCGTCGACAGGTATTTGTCCGGACAATGAAAATATGTAGTATGGTTTCATGAAAAGTTCTCCAGACACGGCACAGAGTTCAGATGACTATTGAGTGGATACTATGGCATTTTGGCTGGTATTCAGGAACCTCAGCGATAGGCAAAGCTATTTATTTGCCTAGCCGAGCATATTCATTTCCTTCAAAATACTATGGCTTTTAACTGGAGCATGTTCAAACTTCTCCATTATTTGAAAACGACAGCTGTATAACTTTTTTGGAGCACAAGCTAAATGTGAAGCAAATCGGAGAGAGTTCTCCAAAAAGAAATATGAATGCACTCTCAAGGAAACTTGGAATAACCAGCAAGAAAACTCTGAATGAATCCTTCAAAAGCAAAATCTGAATCAACAGAATCCTTCGAAAGGAAAATCTGAATAATCTGAATCCTTCCAAAGGAAAAATCTGAATCCTTCAAAAAGAAAAATCTGAATCCTTCACAAAGACAAATCTGAGTAATCTAATCTTTTGTTCTCACTTCTATTTATACCCTCTCTGTCAGCTACCTTCTATTGTTTGTATGATCTGAGATCTTGATAAGCCTCCCCATGCTCCTTTGTTTCAAAATAACATTTTCTAAAAATAACTTTTACTTTTTTACTCTAGATTTCTTTCTTTAAAGTTTGAATTCTATTAATTAAAAAGAAAGAAAGAGAAGGCCATCTTTAATTAGACTTGAATGGCTCACTAATCAAAACTATACATTCTTTTAGAAAATGTTGGCGGGCTTATCTCAAAATCAAATCATACTAAATATTTTAACAAAATTTTAACAACAATATATTATTATTTTTTTATAGTAGAATAAGCATTTTATTTCAGCAGAATTTTGCATTAACTCATATATATACGCTAGATGTATATATATGTTTGACTAATAGGTTAAGCAATTTTTTATTAATAGAATGAAATTTATTTAAAACAAAATATTTAAATGTAATACACATTTGATAAGCATAATTATTTTTAACTCTAATGCAAAACCCTGCTGATATTGAACTATAAACTTAATTCAGGTCTACAATACTAATTAAGTTTATAGGAAGATGTGAAGCATGGATCGGGCTTCAGATCCATTGCTTCACTATCCAATATTCCCAGACCTTTCTAGCTTGTGGCTTTCATCAGTGAGGACCCTTGGATCTGAGAGCACTGCACCAAATCTTAGGATCTAATGCAACCATCTAGCAGCCAACTCTTATCTCTACTAAGCCATAAGCTAGAAACTAGTCTGGGGATATTGTATGGGTATGCACTAGATAGGGATTTTATGCACAACCCTTCTGATATCCACCGATTACTCTGGCTTGCACTGAGTGGCACTACTGTATGGAGAGTTTTGCCTGTTTTTATAGGTCATCATGTGATGTTTAGTAGATTACTTCACTTTGTTGATGTTTTTATTTTTAAAAGAATAAAAATTTCAATATGTATGAATTTATCAATTTTTTAAATGTAATAAGAAACAATTTATTCATTCTATCGGCAAAACTTGTTCATTTTACCGTATTGAATGAATTGTTTCTTTGAAAAAAAGTTTTTCTCAATAGTTAAATATTCAACTTACTTTTGTAATCGGAAATAAATTCTTTCAACAGCACTCTTTTTATATGTGTGTGTGTGAAAGCTTTGACCGGGAAGCGAACCCGCGGCGGCTGCTTGGAAAGTAGCTACGCTAATCGCTAGGCCACTAACACTTGACAACAGGACTCATTTTGTATTTATTAAATATTCAACAGTTAAATATTATTAAATATTTAATACATTTAAATTTCAATAGTTTCATCTGGCAATAATAATACAATAATGTTTTAGTAATATAAATAAATATTGGTGACAAATTTATATAAACTATTGTATGTATATATAACTGAAGATTTGAATTTTAAAAAATACGAAGTGATATGCATAAATAACACAGATGAATGCTTATTGATAAAGATAAAATAAACATTACATTCAAGTTTCAAACTTCATTTATATAAGATAAAAGTTCACAATTAAGAAGATAAGATTTATTAAGCTAAACCACAATTCATTTTGTCTAATCAAACAGTTGTAATAAAAATAATACAATTTAGGGCAAGCAGACATTTACCATTTCTCTCTATTTTTCATTATGATGTTCTCCGAAGCAAGAATCAATAAATCAATTTAGTATAATAAAGTCGGGATTTTTTGATAATAAACAAATTAAATATTTTTGACAAATGATTCATTTCCCCAAGTGTATTCACATATCTGTATATAATAACGCACAAATATTTATTCTGTAGTAATGTTTGTTTAGAGATATATACACAATATAATGTTTGTGCATCTCTATAAATATATATAAAGTTGATATTTTTGCAAGACAAAAATAATGATGATTCATTTTAGCCCATAGCATGCCTTCTACAAAAATCATTTATTTTTATATATATTAACAATGAAATAATAGTAATGGAATGGTTAGTCACCTTGGAAATTATATGATATTTGATCACCAGAAATAACAGATTACGCATGAATGCATGAGCTTGTAGAATTTATAAAAAAATACTAGACATCTACAATTTTTTTAAAAAAGTAAATTAATTCTAGTTAGTATAGAGTAAATCATGTACATGTTTAATGTGAATCACTTATCCAATGTGGTTTTCAATGCTAACTTATTGTTTTAAATATAGTTCATCATCATCACCATCAACCATTATCAATCCACTGAAGGATGAAGGTCTCTTCAAGTTTAATCCATCTTCTCTTCTCCATATCAGCCCTGCACACTTTCTTATTTCATCCATCCATCTCACATGTGGTCTCTTTTGTTTTTTATAATCTCTTGGAATTCAGTTCAAGATTTCAATTGTCCATCTATTATCATTTCTTCTAGCAATATATCCAACCCGACTCCACTTCAGTCTTTTAATTTTTTCAGTGAGGTCAGTAACAGCTGTTTGTTCCCTTACCCATATTTTGCATTTTTTTATCTCTTCTTGTTACTCCCAACATGTATCTCTCCATACTTATTTGAGTGGTCTGAAGTCTTTATATTGCTCTTCTATTCTATTAAGCTACAGATTATAAAATATGCTAAACCTTTTTTCCTCAGTATGTATCAAATAGTACATGTATTTTGAATGTTTTTTTTTAAATATACAGTTTTTAAAGATAAAATCTAAATAAAGCACTGACTGGATTAATAAATATGATCTGTCAATTGAATCGTATAAAGTTCTTACATGTGACAAAAAGAATTTGTGATTTTTCTGTATTAAAAGATCCTGCATTAAGACTAGTATATAAATGCTAAGAAACAACAGAACACCAGCATTCATTTATCACATTATCAAAATATTAATTAGCTTAATGTTAATTTAAACATATAGTAAAGAACACAAGGCTAATAGGAATCTTTATCAGCTGTATGATGACTGTATAGAAACAATGCTCTGAAAATTGAAAATATCACAATAAATAATTCTCAACAATCAAATACAGTAAAAAGAAAAAAAGATCTAAACAAGATATTAAAAGACAAGATCCACACTGTTAAAAAATATGTATGTAAATTTGGAAACTAAATAATTTTAATTTAAAAAACCTGTTCATATAATTAGTAATAAAGTAAGTCTTGAATAATAAGAACAAGAACATTCTGCATTTTAACTTGAAAACTCTATCTTATATATAAAATAAATAAATAATAAATGAATTTCATCAGAGAATCTCTAAACATTAATTATTTTTCAGGTAAATAAAAAAAGAATTCTAATGCAGAATTATTTTATTTAACAATTGCAGCTGAAAGGGATTAAGGTTTTTTTATTATAAAATTGACAATGTAAAAACCCTCACCTATTTCAGTAATTCTGATACAAATCATTAGAAAAATAAACTCAAGTAGATTACAGAATTAGTCTACTTTAGAAATGGTTATGTTGAAACCATTGTGCCCAAACTATAGTTTTTATAACATAAACAAAAACAGCAGCTTAAGATCATCAAAACGTTGCAGCAAATTTCAATCTACATCATATATTTTTAAACTTTGAAAAATCTTTCAATATATAAACAAATAACAGTTATGATGTTTAAGTAATTCATAAATGATATAATTAATCTAATATAAAATGGAAGAACTGGACATAGGAATAAGTATTGCTAAATAAATGAGAAATTGTGAAACAGGCATAGGATTTTTTTCATGCAAGTGTTTAGTTTATTTAGTCAATTATTCAAGATTATTATTAAATGAACATTAAACCACTTTTAATTGGAAATTAGATATCCTTAAATAACGTGAATTGATCAAATAGTTAGTTCTTTTGTGCACTTCCAATAATAATAAAAATGATTATATTTGTTAAGTATTAACTTAAACCAATTATTACATTTTGTGCTTTTATTGTGCTTAAAAATATTAACAAAAAGTAACTCTTTTGCAACATTTGTAAGTTTGTTTAATACAAAAAATAAACTCAGAGTCAATATATTTTAATATGCAAAGTTACATGCCCCTCATATAACTTTATTGGATAAATAATTATTAAACAATTCAAAACAAAACAACACTCTCCATATAGTAGTGCCATCTTGTGCTAACAAGAGCAATCAATGATGTGATAAATAAATATGTAAAATAGTTGTTTTATTTATACAAGTACCATATATTTAATTACCAGTTGAAAGACATTGCACATAGACTAAGTTTAAATATCACTACTATGATATATGACTATTGCTACATATTATTTGTATAGAAGAACAAAGAACACATTTCTTTTGGAAAAACTGGAATTTTCTTTTATAGTTATTGATCATTGAACAAGTTTATTGTAATTATCTTCCTCTTAGTTCTGATGATCAAAATTAAATAGTAATTGTTTAATTGTTTATCAGTCAGTTTCAACCTTTGAAGTAAACTAATGAATGAGTTTCAAAAATTGTAATAAGATTAGTTTTGAATGAGTTCA
Source organism: Epiperipatus broadwayi (assembly GCA_028023455.1). Taxonomy (NCBI): domain Eukaryota; kingdom Metazoa; phylum Onychophora; class Udeonychophora; order Euonychophora; family Peripatidae; genus Epiperipatus; species Epiperipatus broadwayi. The sequence goes on from JAQFVV010000004.1 coordinate 9,356,254, forward strand.
TTTAGGCAGAAGAGTTCTCTTCAGAATTATATTAGAAAGATAAGAGAGATGTCAAATATTTATCTGCTACTTTTAAAGTGAAATATACTAAAGCAATACTTGCCTATAATCTGTCTCAAACTAAATCTATATCTTTCAATGCATTTAATACGTTATCTAAATATGTTTTATAAGATTTGTTCATTGTAGTTAAAGCAGGTTTCATACCTAAACATATTTTGATCAAAAATATTTTTCTAACAAAAATGGAAATTATATTTTTATGTAAAACTTATTTTAAATGTAATAAAATCCATTGCATACCAAAACTCTAAAATGAAGTTGCAATCTATAACAATAGGGAAAAAATAATTTAAAATATAAAAGCTAAAGTAAATTGGCTTCAGCTTTAGGAACTAACAATTTTGAAATTGAAGCACATTTATTAATTATATTCAATAAATCAAACAATGTATATCATAATTGTAGTTGATGTTAAAACATTAAATTATGGCTCCCTTTTATTTAAATATTTTCAGAAGAACAACGTAAAAAATATTTTTTCTTTTCTTCCAAAGCATAAGCTTGTGGTTAAACACCTGAGAGGTCCCTACTATCGCATTTTACACGCAGGTTACAGCCTCGGTAAATATTACAAAATATATACATAATAAAGAAATGTTAAAAAAATAATAAAGAATGAAGATTATAATGATTGTTTTTGTTGTTGTTGTTCCTGTTAATATTAAAAATTCTCTAATTATTAGGTACAATTAGATACAAAAGGGAATGTAAAGCCAATATTTGAATTTTATTATGAAAATTAAAAGATTGCTTCATGGAATGTTATGTTTTATCTAAACTACGTATTTATTTATCTTTTTTCTAAACCAGAAATCATTGTTTGGAATTATATTTGCTAATTGATTTAAAACTTAAAATGAATATTATAAAACTTATGTGAACTGATAGACTAATTAATTACTTGATATTATATTTACGAAAACTATTTATATCTTAGGAGTTATTCTAAAAACTAATGTAACCAGTAGATTACGAATTATTTAATAATATAACAATCACATTTATACATAAGCTATGGATAATTATTATTAAAATGACTACTAATAAATGGCTCTACATTCATTAATATTTTATTTTTATAAATACACGTAAAATTTTATAATCTATGAAATCTATTCCTTAAACAGAATAGTGCATTCAATGCATGAGGAATATAAATAAATAATGATAGGCTTGCGAAATGTTGCTTGGAAACTGATCTTTGTAGGATTTATATTTAGAAAACTCAACAGTTGCTATTATGCTCATATAAGAATTAGATGTTATTAAACTCATCCATTGAGTAATCAAACCTTGAAACATCAATGACTTAATAATTGTGAATATTAAAATAATTGTACCTGGATGATCAATCTTAAATGTTCTTAAAAACTATAATAAATGTATTGAATTTTTTTAATTTTAATATATTAAATTTTTTTATTATTATATATAAAAAGTTCTCAAAGAAAATGTTAAGATAATGAAGATATAGGTAAATATATTATATTTATGATTGCAATGTGATATAAATGTGTGTTATTAATTTGTCATATCTTTGAAGATTTGTTGACTACACCTTAAGTTAATTAAGAATTGTTTATAGCCAAAACAGTAATTAATGTTTTGTGTATTATATTGATCTTTTAATTTAACCTCATGTTTCTCTTTATATGATGAAAAGTATCTATAATAGGTATTTAAACATTTATTTATCTTACTTTACATAAAGAGTTATTCATATGAGTCTATGAAGATGAAATAGTGCAACTGATACATAATCTATGGTATTGAACAGGCAAAACTCTACATACAGTAGTGCCACCCTGTGCCAACCAGAGTAATCAATGGATGCCAGAAGGCTTGTGCATAAAATCCCCATCTAGTGCCTACTCATCCAATATCCCTAGACTAGTTTCTGGCTTGTGGCCTTTGCCAGTGAGGAGCCTTGGATCTGAGAGCACTGCATCTATATATAAGAATCTAATGTGAGCTACCAGCAGCCATCTTTTATCTCTACTTAATTACAAAACTATGAGAATGCAATTGAAAACACAATAATATTTTCAATCTAAGCTCAACAGCTTAATAATAGTTTAACAACAGTTATGTGCTAGCATAAGAGATGGTGATCACGTGATCTATGGTATTGATAACTAATAAATATTATTGTTTAGTTGAGGCAAACATCTAATAATATCTTGTAATTTTGGACATAATCTAAATTATTATGCATTTTATGTGAATGTCACCTGTTCAAGTGATAGTCCGGTCAAATTAAAATCATACTTTTGTGAAAATAAAATATACAAGTTGGATTAATCTTTGCTTTTTAACAAAATGTTTATTTTATGACTCCGATACCTATAAGAAGAGGTTGCAATTATATTAGTAATGGAGACAATAAAACATTATTCTCTTTGGCTTATTATTGATATTTAAATCTTTAAATTAGATGCCATACAAATCTCTACAACAGTGTGTTTTGTTTTCACATCACATAAGATATATCACACAAGTAGTTATTATTAAAGTAATAAGTATAGTAATTATAGTATATCATCTTTGAAGATAATTTTTTAAAACAGGCAAAACTCTCTATATGTATTGCCACTCAGTGCAAGCCAGGGTAATCAATGGATGCCAGAAGGCTTGTGCGTAAAATCCCCATCTAGTGCTTAATCATCTAATATCCCCAGACAAGTTTCTGACTTGTGGCCTTTGTCAGTGAGGAGCCTTGGATCTGAGAGCACTGCACCTAGATCTTAGGATCTAAGTAGGCACTAGACAGGAATTTTATGCACAAACCTTCTAGTATCCATTGATTACTCTGGCTTGCACTGAGTGGCAGTGAGGAGCCTTGGATCTGAGAGCACTGCACCTAGATCTTAGAATCTAAGTAGGCACTAGATGGGGATTTTATGCACAAGCCTTCTGGCATCCATTGATTACTCTGGCTTGCAATGAGTAGCAATACATATAGAGAGTTTTGCCTGTTTTAATAACAGTTAAGAACAAGCATAAGAAATGGTGATCATGTGATGTTTATTGGCTTAAAATATAATTTTTTGTTATTGTCATTACATTCATTTTTGAGCATTTTTTATAATTTTATTGTTAATAAAATTAATTGTTATATTTTGTTAATTTATCTGGTCTTTTTGTCATTAATTAGTTAAGAATGATCATCGTCTATATTTTTAATAAATAAAATTTGGTCATATGATTTTTATAACTATTGCACATTGCTTAAAAAAGATGTTATTCTTTATTGTATTCACTTGCACCATTTACATCATAGTCACTAGTTATATCATAGCATTTTTATTTATTTGAGATATAATTAAATACAATAAAATTCCCTTTGCTGTTTGGTCATAATCAATAATAAATCAGTGTCTTAATTTCTGAGATTAATGATTTTGAGGACTATTATTATATGATGTTCAAACCCTGAAATAATAAATGTATCTATTTAATACAACATAAGAATTTGAAGCCAATGTTAGTCAATATTAATCTGTATAATATGAGTGATATTAATTTTTGTTAGTCTTAGATGCACAGCTGCATCATAGTGTACAATTTTAAAATAAGTAGAAATTGCACCTGGTAAGAGCATCTCTCACTGTAATACTCATTTTATTTGGATCCCTTAGTGTACAGACACCATAACCTTATATTCTTCTTTTATTCCATTACAATATATATATTAAATACTCACTAACTTTTCAGTATCACTCAAAAAACTTAATGCAAATATCTCCTCTAAAGTGTTCACACACTCCATTGAGTTCTCAGTATATTCACCCTTAAATAATGATATCTTCTCTAAATATGTGACACTTCTTATCCTATATAAAAGGCAGATACTCAACTCAAGTTATTATTAGAAATTTAGTTAATTTCCAATTCTCTTTAATTGATAAATCTAAGATATATGTTACCCTATGCTACCTCATTTTTTATCTTTGAAGGCAAAAATTAGATAAAGGCTCAAAATATTAAACACATCTTAACTTCTATCTGAAATCCTCAATATAGAATTTAAAAAAATACACGATTTTAAAAGAATAAAGATTTCATTTTTAATTGTATATAGTTGGGGTCAAAGTCTCACTTGAAAAAAAAATAGAAATCTGTGATGTCTATTTTATGTTTTACATGTTTCCTGTTTAAACTATAGTTTTTTTTAAAGCTGTGGATATTAAAATCTTTTATTTAGATTTAAATGAAAAGTTATTTTTTTTAAAAAAAATTAAATATTATAGACAATTATTTTAGCTTTAGTATTTATCAAAGAATATGTGTGTTGGTATGTATTTAAAAGAACTAGGGGTATAAGATTTAAAATTTAATAAAGTTATATAAAAAGTTTATTGTGTAAGTTATATTTTATTATTTTTGTTAACATTAAAGTTATTTTTAGAAATGGTTGAACTTTTAAGACATTTGAAAACAAATATTCAAGGTAGTCAAGCGTAGGTGGTTGAGTGGTCAGCACAGCCGCCTTACGAGCAGTTGTCCCAGGTTTGCGGGTTCACATCCCGGCCGATGCTTGACACATGGGGAAAAAAATTCAAGGTATGTGTATGAGTATTTACAACGAATAATGGAAAATGTTTATGTCACGTGTTTCTAAGAGATGATCTCTTGAGATAACCATAGTAATTTGGTTATCATTAATTTTGCAGTAGGGTGGGGGGGGGGATCCTTAGCAGAAAAAAAACGTATTTTATAAAAAAAACTTTCCATCCAACTAGATAATTGTTCTTTCAATAAAGGTTTTAAAATGATAACAATAGTAAAGGCATTAACCAGGATGATCGGCTAGATAAAGATAGTCTGATAGAGTTTTCAAGCCTCCATTTCAGTTGCCCTGCATTACTGAGTTTTCATTGAAGGATTAATGCTAAATTAAAATAAAAGCCTTGGCTAAAATAACGCCTATGCAATAGAAGGAAATCTATCTTTTGTAAACCTAATCACTGAAGAAGTTACATTTCAGAGATATCTAGAGGGAGAATTTATTGCATGAACCAATTAATAATTTGTCAGCAGTGCAATAACTCTTAAATTTTTACTTACCTGTAATTGTCTTCCAAACAAGTTTTACTAGCAATAGACTTTCATCTTCTTAAACTTAAAATTTAACCAAGATGAACTTTTTTTTGTAATCTCCACTTTTCTACTTCATCAACAATTACAACATTACCCAGGAAACCCACTGAAAATCATTTTGAAAATGAACTTTGAATTTAGGACTTTAGATAAAATAAAAAAAGGGAGAAATAAATACATTATTTTCATTAATAATAATTTTGTCATGAATTGTTGCTATGCAATTTATATATATCTCTTCCAAAGAAATGTTCTTTTAAAATAACCAGGAAGTATTCAAAAATATTTTTTTGCTTTATATTTATATATGTTTGCAAACATCCCATATATTATTTTTGATGTGAATTGTTAGATGTAATATAATTATAATCTAATATTTATGAAGGATTATATATTGATTAGCAAAATTTATCATTAATAACATTACATCGCATAAATATGTCATCCCAGAGTAAACATAATTGTGTTGATATTTAGTAAGTCATTAAGGATACAAATACTAGAAGTAAGGCGTTGGTAACTTAGTTTGTTACGTGGCTGATTTGAATATTGGCCTTTGTATACTTGGGTTGTCATACAAAGTAATATATATTTCTTTATTTGTATAAGGGATGGATAATTCTTCTTATTACAAACTTGTTTTATCTGAGAGATGTGAATTTTTCTCATTGTGTAGCTATTTCATTTTTTAAGTAAGAGATGATAAAATTCCTCTTATTCTATGTTAAATGAGAATGTACATGAATACATGCAGCAATATGTTTATTTTGTTTTGCCACTTTATTAAATACGCCATTACTTATGATCCTAAGTTACTTTGTTCTGAAGCTCTTTATATTATTATGTATAAGCAGATAAGTTAGATGATTTATAAAAAAATAAAAAAAATTACCTGCGAAATCCTTATAAAAATTATAGTCTAAATTAATTATTTTATTATAAATAATTATAATATTTTTTATATAACACTGGTTAAGATTTTTTTTTTTCCAGCTTATAAAAAACATCACTGAATATTAATCAAATCATTTCACTTTGGACTTTTTTTTTTTATGGTTTAAAAGCTGTAGTAACTCCAGAAATATGTTTATTATTAACGATATGAATCACGTAAATGTCAATAAAATGTATATATTTTTAAATTAAATTTGGTTTTCGTATATATTCTTTTATAAGGTTGACACTTATTAATGATTTATGGTCACACATATTACCTTCGTTATGGCATTTTGATATTTATCCTGAGACATTAAACACACATACACTAATATTTTCTTTTGCCTACTCATATTAAATTGCCATTAGATATCATAACATTGTAATAGAAAAAATAAAAAGATGATGATTACTTTAAAAAAAAAGATTCTAGAATTATTATTAAAAAATTCTAGAATTATTTGTTTACTTATTCTAAATATATTTTGAAATCAATAAAAATGTCCTTTGATTTTGATATATATATATATATGCACACACATATGTAATAGAACAGTCTTAGATATAACATACGTTTTATCTTTTATATGTTTAGCTAATCAGAAGCGAGGGATTTATTATTATTGATCCATTATTTGTAGTTACAATTTCTAGCTTGCTTAGTTCATAGAGCATATTAAATAAGAAAAGCCAACCTCATTTCTTTTTTTGTTTCCATGTGTCATAGCACTGGCCAGGAAGCGAACCCGTGACAACTGCTTGTAAGGCGGCTGTGCTGATCACTCGACCACCAACGCTTGACAACCTCATTTCTTCCATTATCTTTATACGTATGATACACTTTTGCCATTCAAATACGTGGAACATGTGAAGTGTCAGCTTACGTCATAATTTACCGTTACAATATATATTAAATACTGATTAACGCTATACTAGCAATTAAAAATAAAATAAAAATTCATCTAACACAGCAACACTAGCCAAAACAACAAAATTATACTAAAATGCTTCCAAAGCCATGATTTCATTTATTAACAAATAGACCTTCTCAAGTCAAATTCACTAAACATACAACATATATATATAATAATATTATAATTTGATGTCTGCATTTCTTCAAATCAATATACGTAATCTAATAATTGAATATTTATAAAAATAGTAATCAGATAGATGTAAAGTATAACTTTAAAAATTGTATCGACTTAGGAGCGCTTTCAACTATCCACCTAATCTTTATCAACTAACCCTTTGAAAGACTAACCTTCCCACAATTCCATGATCTTAATGTTTGCTGCATGCCTGCTGACAAAGACTACGAGGATAGTTGAAAGCATTCCTAAGTGGATAAAATTTTTAAAGTTATATTTTACATATATCCGATTATTGCATTTATAAATATTCAATTATAAGATTACATATATATACAAAATAAATAATATAAAAACTCTGTCAGATAATGAAAATTATTCTACACAAATAAAGCATGATAAACAGAGCACAAAAACATTAATTATAAACAACAATTAGCCAAACACTTTTGGTACTGTATACCAGAATCATGTCGACATACTGGAACTGAATGGTTAATATTCCAGTGCATGCTCAGTGGAACACTAGTGTTACGCTGATTAATAACGTTTTTAGACTTTAGGAAGTTGAAAGAGGCTTGGTTTATTGCGAAGTCTAAAACCGTTATTAATCAGCGTAACACTAGTGCTCCACTAAGCATGCACTGGAATATTAAACGTTCAGTTCCAGTATGTCGCCATGATTCTGGTATACAGTACTGAAAGTGCTTGGCTAATTGTTGTTTATAATTAATGTTTTTGTGCTCTGTTTATCACGCTTTATTCATGTAGAATAATATATATATACAAAACAAAATATTATTCCCATCATTCACTTCAAAAAGCAACTTTCTTTAACATCAAAACATATCTTCATGAGACTGGTAACCTCAAATTCAAAAAAATTTATCATCAAAGTTTCTTTTACTCTTCTTTCCAATTCCCTTTTTTCATAAAAGATTATCTCTGCATTGTCAAATATATTTCATGATCTGTATTCAGTTCATGAATATACAAAGATGAGTTTTGATATCTAATTTTAACTCTACTCTTATGAACTTTAAGACTTTTATTAAGATTTAATTTATTCTAATTTATATAAATTTTATGATAACTACAAGGTAACTTATAAATTATCCCAGGAATAGATTTGCAATCAATTGATGGTTTTAAATTATTTAGTAATGAATTTAAATTCAGGACTTTCTTTTAGAACACTTTCATATCACTCAATAAAAAACTTTTCTTATAAATCAGTTTACTAATTGATGCCTTATAGGGCAAAGAAATAAACTCTTTATTCACACTACCAATTAAATCTTTATTATTAATCAATTATAAATATTATTATTAAATACAATATTCCTAATAAATTCATGATTATATCCTAGTTCAATATAGTCAGAAGCAAATTGACTCCTCTAAATATAACTATTATTTTCAAAATTACTATGTCTTCTATTCTTATAATAAAAATTCAATAAAGAAAATTTCTTATGAGTAAAAGTTTGATAACTATGTGGCCTTATCATATTTCTTAATTTTTTTTGCTTTAATAAAATGAATACAAAATAAACATTATCAACTTTATTCAACTTATCAAATTCAAATGTACCCCTCTCAATAGTAAATTAAATATTAGAATCAAAAGCATTTAATCCATCAAAAAATCCTTCAATTTATCTTCCTGTATAATAAACAATCATCAACATATCTAACAAATAATTTTAAAGAACCAGAAAAATTATTAATAATACTACTCTCTAAAAAATTTTTATAGACAGAACACATTAAAAGAGATATAATAAACTGATAACCCATTCTGATTCAATTTTATAAAATACATCATTACACACAAAATACATAGAATCCTCTAATAACAATAACAAACCATAAATAAGCTGAATCTTATCTGCAAAAAAATATTCAAATTACTTTAAAACAGTAAGAAACACATTAATGCTTTTTTCCCTATTAACTGATGTTTTTAATATCTAAACTACCAAAAACATATTTCTTTTCTAAAACAAATCCATTAATTTTTTCACATGCCTCAAATGAAGAAGATATACAAAATTGACCTAAAATCTATATATAATTCTTAAAAAAAATTATAATTTTTTTTATCAACAACTTTCCCTGAAAAATCAAAATATATCTTGAAGGAAAATTATCTTTATGAGATTTCAAATAGAAGAAAACCTTAGGAGTCAAAAAAAACAGTGAGATAACAAATTAAGTAAGTAGATCTATCAATTTTTTTATTTACTATAATTTTTATAAATTTCAATTAACTTAGATTTTATTTCCTTACCAGGATCAGAATTTAAAATAGAATACTTCCCATTAAATAAGGAACTTTATTTTTAAAATCACTATTGTTTAGCAGTGTAAAAATGGCCACCTTTGTTTCTTTTTTTTTAAAGTGTCATAGCATCGGCCGGGACATGAACCCGCAACTGCCTGCAAGTGCAAGGCAGTCACGCTGACCTCTCGACCACCAATGCAAGACACCTTTGTTTTTTTTAATAGGGTAATATCATTGATCTGCAATCTTTTTTTAAGAAAATTTGGAGCAAAAACAAATTTTCTTCTCTCAAGTAACTGCTTATTCAAAATTATCTGTAGAGACTATTGTTATCTGAAATATTTCTACAACATTCAATAGCAGAAATAAAATCCTATTGCTAAATGAACAAGAGAAGAATCTTTACTTAAAATTTCTAAATCAAAACTATCTAAAAAAATTAAATAAATTTCAAACAGATGAAACCTCAGTCTTTTTATTATAATACTCTATACTTAAATTATTTTCTATTATTATTTCTATAAAGCATCAATTAGAAAAGTGATTTATACGAATATTTTTATTGGGTGGCATAAAAGTGACCTAGAAGAAAGGCCTCAGTTCAAATTCATTACTAAATAGTTCAAAACAGTCAATTGATTGCAAATCTATTCCTGAGGTAGTTTATAAAATACCTTGCAACTGTCATAAAATTTATATAGGTCAGTGTAAATAAAGTCTTAATGAAAGAATTAAAGTTCATAAGAGTAGAGTTAAAATAGATATCAGAACTCAGCTTTGCATATTCACAAACTGAATGCAGGTCATTGAAGATTATTTAACAATGCAGAGGTTATCTTTTATGAAAAGAGTGAATTGGAAAGAAGAGTAAAAGAAACATCTGAGGTCATCAATCTCATGAAGATACCCTTTGATGTTTTGGAAGTGAATGATGGGAACATTATTTTATTATATATATATATGTGAGTGTATGTGTTGTACACTTTATGTAAATTTCACTTGAGGGGATCTATTTGTTAATAGAATTTTAGTAAAATTCTGTTGTTTTGGCTAGTATTGTCATATTATATGAATTTATATATATAAGGGACTTGAACTCACACTAACTTCCTATAGCTATCCAATCTATCTTGTACACCTGATACACATGACAACTACATGTGAAAAAGATAAATGATTGATCTCCAATATATGCATTTCATGCTGTACCAATACTCATCAGTTCATCCAGATCATCATTTTCCACCCATCTACACAATCATTGGTCTGTTTATAATAAGATAGCAAATCTTCAAGATTTAATGGACAGGCTTCAATCTTTTTTACTCTTTAGCCATCCATATCATTGAAAATCCAAGAATGGAATGCTCATAGTCCTTGAACTTCAACATGGGTATGACTATCATATTGGCATTCAACATGCATATGACAGTAATATTGGCATCAACAAGAGCTTTGAGAATTTCATCCTCATATTTTCAATGATATGGATGGCAGAAGAATTGGAGAGTGGAGAAAATTGAAACTTGTCCATTAAACTTTGAAGATTTGCTATCTTAATATAAACTGAGCACTAATTGTATATATGTGTGGGAAATGGTGATTTGGACTAACTGATGAGTGCTGGTTCAGCATAAAATACATATATTAGAGATCATTTATTTTTTTCACATGTATGTGGTCAAGTGTATCAGTTATATAAGATAGATTGGATCGATATAGGATGCTTGAATGATTGGGTTCAAGTCTCTTATAATTACATTAAGTTTAATATAGACAATATACATTTATTTATATTATATATAATTTATAAACCAATTAAGCGTATGTCACGCTTGAATGTGAAGCTATAATAAAATACAGGAATTAATATACGCTAAGCGCTTTCGAGGTCCTTTACCTCATATTCATAGCGGTGCTGTAATATATTTTTTCTTTCTTTAAATTTTAATTCTTTAAAATGTGTATTTTAAAATGTTATGCAAAGTAAGGATTTAACAGTATAAAATAAATTTTGAAATAAAGTAGTTTAGTATTTAGTAAGAGATAAAATATAAAATAATAATACTAAAGAATGCATTAATAAAAATTAAAAAGAGTACTTGAAATTTAATATACATCGTTTGAAATTTTCTATCAATATTTATGTGTAATTAAAATATAGTGATAGAAATAATCTTTCCAGATCTTTAAATAGTGATAACTGATGATTCAGTTAAATATTGTTTCTAAAGGGAGACAGATAGTTTATGTGTATATGGGTTTAAATTTAATGATAATATATATTATTTAATAAAGCATTGTGTATTTGAAGTTAAAGAAAAATGATATTGTTGGTAATTAAGCAAATAATTTTTATCTCAATAATTCATCTATAAAAATACAGTGAGGTTGTATTATTTTTTCAGACTTCACTATATTATTATTAATAATTGGACAGAGATTTTATTAACTTAAAATTCTGTCCAAAAAGCTACCCAACCCATCTCTCTTCTGCGTATTCAGAGTGACTAAAGGGGAACATGGGAATCACAATAATATTGCCATCAACAAATGATTTGGGCTTTCCATCATCAGATTTTGAATAGTATGAATAGCTGAAGAGTTGGAGGATGGAGTAGATTGAAGCCTATCCATTAAAATTCGAAGATTTACTATCTTAATATAAACCTAGCACCAATTATGTATGTGTATAGGGGGGGTAATGATATGGACCAACTCATGAGTGCTGATTCAGCACAAAAAATGTATATTGGAGATTCATTTTTTTCACGTGAGTGTGGTCATGTGTATTAGTTGTATGAGTTAGAGTCAAGAGTCACATGAAAGTCTATGTTCAAATCCTCTACAATTGCATCTAATTTCCATGTATATTAATTTATACTTGCATTCTAATATTATTGTAAGACATTTATATTTTTAGATGTTCAAACAATTTATCTATATAAATATTAGTTGTCAGTTGTTGGAATTTACTGAGCTCATTTTACTTTATTTATGAGTGATGTGAATGAAATAAAGCCTAAGTTTATGTCTTTCATGGGACAAGATTGATTTTGCTTTGATCTATATAGCCATAATAATAACTTTTGCAATGGAACTAATTCTCTAAGCATTTATATTGCATACTATAAGGTTTAAATCCACTGTACTATCTTATGCTGTTTAAGAGACTTCCATATAAGATGAAATGTAATGTGTCAACATGGTTTTATGAGAAAATGGTAACAGTAATATATCTATAATAAAAATATTGTGTTGATCTGGAAGTGGTCAGATAATTATATTACTTCTATGACTGAATGAAAATGTACATAGTTATAATTAAGTAATTATTGTCCAATCTAGTATTTGTATTTATAATGTGATATAATCATTCCACTAATAAATCCATCTTAATGCTAGAAACATGGCTGTAATCATTGAGAACTTTTACAAATTGAGATTAAACATTAATTCTTATTAAGTGTGGTCAACACATAAATACATATAAGGCTTTAACCATAATACTATGCGCCTTTTGAGTGCTTAATTGTAAAGGTCGCTCTCGTGGTAAAATTAAGCACTCAAAATTCGCACAGTATTATGGTTAAATTGAGATTAAGCAAATGTAAATGAATTATTGATTTTATTTTTGAAATGTATATTAATATTTATATTTTCATATTTTATTGTTTTATATCTCATTTTGTAATAGTTATTTTTATGTAATGTGTGATCATATATGAATAATAGATGTAGTTGTTTTATTTATAAAAAAAATATTTGATTATCTTTGTATGAAAGTTTAATATTTAATTACTAGATATGCCATTTGTTTTATATTCTGTTGAGCTGAATGCTCAAGCAAAGTTTAATGTCAGACGTTGTGAGAAATTATTGAAATGAAGTGATTTTATAGTTACTTTTTTTTTGTTACCATCTATATTAAAATATATGACAGTCTTATATTGGCTGATTCATGACAAGTTCTTTTCACATGGATTAAGTCATATATTTAGAAAAGCCAATTACAAGCAATTATATATATATATATATTTAAATAGATGTATATTGTCTATACTAAATTTAATGTAAATATAAAGGACTTGAACTCAGACTTTCATATGCCCAACAGATATCCAATCTACCTTATACAACTGATACATGTGACTATGAAAAATATCAATGATATCCAATATATGTAATTTGTGCTGAAACATCACTCATTAGTTGGTCCAGATCACTATATCCCATTCATATATGTAATTTGTGCTGAAACATCACTCATTAGTTGGTCCAGATCACTATATTCCATTCATATATGCAATCACTGCTCAGTTTATATTAAGATAGCAAATCTTTAAACTTTAATGGACAAGCTTCAAAGTTCACTCTCCAAGTCTTCAACTATCGACATCATTGAAAATCCAAGGATGAAATTCTCAAAGCCCTTGTTGATGCCAATATTATTGTCATACCCATGTTGACCTTAAGTCAATTTGACCCCTCACAAATAGAAATTTAATATGTCCCTCTTCTGTATAATTAAATGAAAATATTAAGGTCCTATGTATGTGGGTTCAGATTGACTTAAAGTCAATATGGTTATGACAATAATATTGGCATCAACAAGTGCTTTGAAAATTTCATTCTTGGATTTTCACTGATATGGATGACTGAAGAATTGGAGAGAGGATAAGATTGAAGCTTGTCCATTAGAGTTTAAAGATTTTCTGTCTTAATATAAACTGAGCAGTGATTGTATATATGTGTAGGAGACGGTGATCTGGATGAATTGATGAGTGCTGCTTCAGCATGAAATACGTACATTGGAGATCATTTAACTTTTTCACATATATGTGGTCATGTGTGTGTCAGTTATATAAGATGAATTGGATAGTTGTGAGAAGTTTGTAAGTCTGAGTTCAAATTCCTTATCGAAAATTAAAAAAATTCTGTTTATGGCTATCTGATGGTGTTGTTTTACGTTTTTATACATTTTTAGCAATCAGTTTTTCTAATAATGTAATTAGTAAGTAATTTTAATGCCAAATTAATTTAGCCAATCTGAAGCTGTATTTACATAAAAAAAATTGTTAATTTTATAGAAGTAGTTATTAAAGAGACAATATTCAGATAAAATATTAAAACAAAGCTAAGATCAGGTAACATAACCACATGTTCTTGGTTTATTTTGTTCCATTCAATGTATTTTTTTACAATTGCGATTATGTAGTAAATTAATTATAGAACATTTTGATAATAGTCACCATAGATACACAAAGTAGAAGTTCCATAAAGGTACACATAATAACATATTATTATTATGTATGTAATTTTAAAATATGATAGATTTTCTGACATTATTATAGTACATATTTAAATCCGCATGCTATAGTATAGTGCACTTCATACACTTGTTAAAATTTATAAATGCTTTTAATCTTAAATGAAAGTTTATAATTTAATAATGAAATCAGAAATTATCTTAAATGTTTAAAATATAAATATCAGTACAATGTAATACCATCATCAACTAAAAATAAAGGCTACAATTAAAAGTGTAAAGTTAAAAAATACACTAATACATACATGTGGGGTTCAGATTGACTTTAGGTCAACATTGGTGTGACAAGAATCTCGGCCTCAGGGTGGCCTTTGAGCATTCCATCATCAGATTTTCAATTGGATGGACAGTTGAAGAGTTGGAGGGTGTAGTAGATTGGAGCCTGTCCATTAAAGTAGGAAGATTGTCTATCTTAATATATATCTGAGCACTTATAGTATATATGTGTGGGAGATGATAATCTGGACCAACTGATGATTGCTGGTTTAGCATGAAATACGTATATTGGTGATTATTTATCTTTTCAGCATATATGTGCTTGAGTGTATCAGTGATATTAGATAGAGTGGAGAGTGATGGGTCATCTGAAAGTCTGTGCTCATATACCCTATATTACTAATACAAACAATAATTTTATAAAAGTTTATTCCAGTATTGGTGGTCGAGAGATCAGCGACAGCTGCTTTACAAGCAGTTGTCCCGGGTTAGTGGGTTCGCTTCCCAGCTGAGGCAATGACACGTGAGAAAAAATAAATAAATAAATTTTTCATTGCTAAAGATAATTATATTCTAACACAAATTTTCAGTTTTGATAAATGGTTAAAACTGTTTTGCACTTAACATTTTTCAAAGAGAAAAAATGCTTCCAATTTTAAAGTGTTAAAAACATATATAATTGCTTAGTTAAAAGATAACAATGATAGGCAAATGAAACCAATTCTTAAGTGATAAAAATGTTGCTCAATTTTTAATTATCAGTTATGTAGAAATCTAATAAAATGCACTCTTAGTTATATTTACTAAATTTATTTATTGTTAAATTTTTAAAATGATTTTCACATTTGAAAGTCAATTGTTCAAGCAAGTTTTACTGCAAATGAAATGATTTCATTAAGGACCTTATACTTAATAAACAAGCTGAAACTCTCTCCATACAGTACCACTCTGTGCCAAACCGAGTAATCAATGGATGCCAGAAGGCTTAGTGCATAAAATCCCTATCTAGTGCCTACTCATCCAATATCCCCAGACTAGTTTCTGGCTTGTGGCCTTCATCAATGAGGAGCCTTGGATCTGAGAGTTTTGCCTTGTTTAATAACAATTAGGTGCTAGTATAAGAGATGGTGATCATGTGACCTTATACTTCAGAGCCTTGTTTAATAACAATTATGTGCTAGTATAAGAGATGGTACTTCAGAGCCTTGTTTAATAACAATTATGTGCTAGTATAAGAGATGGTGATCATGTGACCTTATACTTCAGAGTGTGACACTTTACCTTGCCCTGCATAGTTTGATAGAGTATAAAACTCACTTATATGCAATTCCAGATTGATTCCATTTCTAGTACTACCAGAAATCAAAGTTCTTATGAACTCTCAACCATTAAAGTAATTGTATTTTTTAAAATTGATTAATTTTTGAAATAATGTTTACATTTGAACATTAATTGTTCAAGCAAATTTTAACTCGAAATAATTTCACTTTTCATGTGTGTTTTCAAATTGAAAGTTAAAATTAAATTAAAAAATCAATCTGAACTTTGATGGGGGTTTTTTAAAAAAAATCATCAGTGAATAAAGACAAGCATAAACCTAAAAAAACAATTCATAATAATTAAATTGTATTCTTTATCGATAAACATTCAATTTCTATTCCTATTTAATCTACTTCATTTTTTTAAAAATAAATATAATACTATATCTAATACAATATCCATGCATTGCTTAAATATATTTATTATGCTAAACTTATCTTCAAGTAATGGATTTTCCCAGATTCAGGATCTTATCTTTTCAAAGCCCCTATCATATGCTTTGGTTGATAGCATCCTTTGTAATCAACAAAACATTTCTGAGTTATTAAAACAACATTACAGCTCATGTGTATGGAGTGTAAATCTCTTCTGATGAAAAATGCCATTATTTCTATAAAGACTTGATATTTGTTCATCACAAATTTATGTGTATATTATTTTTCTAGAATCAATTAATAGTGACCAAAAGGATATGAAGTATATAATTTTATATATTCAAAAACTAAAGAGCTATTAATTACAGCTTAACTTTGTCACTTCTGGTACCAAATGCTTTATGACCTTTTAATAGCAAGAAACCATTTAATTTTTTTAACAGCGATATATATATTTTTTAGAAATTTCTACCAATATGTATTTTTCACATATAATAATTTTCCATATGTCATAGCATCAGACGGGAGGCGAACCCGCAAAAACCGTCTGCAACCAACTGCTTGCTTGCAAGGCAGCTGCGCTGACCTCTCGGCTAACAACGCTTGACACATATATATATTTTATTTTAAAAAAAAATGTAATTAGCGATAATATATACGAAAAAGTATGTTAACAATATCTAAAATCTTCATTACTTTTATCCATAATTTATTTATATACTTTTGCGTACTTAATAATTTCACAGGTGCTTTATTTTCAAAAACAAATTTGAAAAAAATGTATTATTAAAAATTTAACTTTGAAAGAAAAAAATGTTTTGAACTTAACAATTAAAATATTAAAATCACTTAACCTTATTCCATTTTCTTCTTAATTTTATTATTGTACTTTACATCATAAAAATGAAACATTATTTTGTTTCATAAACTTTTTCATTATTTATGATGCATTTTGATTTTTTTTTTTTTAAAAAAAAGCTTTTTAACATTTTAAAAGAGCAGATGTTAAAAGTAATTTTTTCTTTTTTATTTTAAAAAGACTTATACATATCATTAAAATATTTTTTTAAACAAAAAATACATATTTTTATTTTTTTTAATACTATCAAAAGATTATTTAATTCATCAATTTCTTTATCATATTTCATAAAACAAAACAAAAAACAAAAATTAATTAATTAAAGAAAGAAAATGATAACAATAGAGTTAAATTTTACGTTTAAAAAAAGTTGGATAGACGACGTACAGTAACAATATATACATTTTTTATATATATAAAGAAGATTGGCCATTTATCTACTTCGTTTATATATATTGCTAACTAAAGTGAATGCTAGTTAATTCTAACTGTTTTTTCTCAGAATATTACAGGCTCATGGCAAAAAAATAATGACTTTAAAACTTTTGCCTATCAACCCAAAGATTATAAAATTACTTCTTCTAGACAAAATGAGAAATAAAATTATTGGTACTGATTTAGAATGTGCTCTCGATATTTTGGATTCTAAGGGGACAACCAAGGAAAAAAAAAAATTGTTTCTTCATTCGCAGTTAGGGTTTTTAGATTTAACTTGAAATAAAAGCATGAGACAAGGGATCCAGAAATTAATTATATCAACTTCCATGTTAGTACTATCACTATTCAGACCAGCAGCATCTGAAGAATAATAAAGAATAATATGTTTGAAACATTGGGTTATATACTGACCATTGTGATAATATTGGCATATGAATCTATCTGAAAAGTTAAAATAAAATTTTAGTTTTTTAAAGTCATTGAACAATTAATATTTGATAATAAAAATAGTCCAACATATAATTAGGATTTTCATAAACATCAGACAAACATATCAACTAAAAAAATTATATGATATTTTATTTTAGTATATTAGATATAATTATAGTCAATTCAACTATGAATTTGTAGTTGTAGTTTAATATAAAATGTATATTTAAAATCTATACCATGTATATTTAAAATCTATACCAATGGTCTATATATTCTAGTGTAAGTAATAATATTACATTTAAGCCTTTTTATGGGTATAAGTTCATTATTTTATTATGTAGTTCACAATAAAAATATCAAGAAATAGTCTTAGGAAGACTTCAAATAAACTGCAAATTAAAACTGATAATAATCACATTTTTATATATGATTGTAATTGGCATTTCTCTATCAATATATCACCAAACAAGAACAGTGATTGAATCCTAAACCCAATAAATGTATGAGTATTGCCTGCCCACTAAAAAAATAAATTCATAATTGTTAAAATAAATTTGCAACAACTTAGCATTGCCATTCTGAATCCCCCTATCAAATCAATTAGTATCTCACTTTATTATCAGACTTCTGCTTGCATACATATATATATATATATATATATATGTGTGTGTGTGTGTTATACTTAATGTTTTCACGGTTATATGATGTAGATAAATTATAACTTTTTGGGCTATACCATGTATTGTTTTCCATTAAACACCGATATTTCGATGGAATAGCAACCACCATTATCAAGGTTAACTTTTGAAAGAAAAACCGTTAGATCTTAACAAATAACATGACTGTGTGCGAGATGAGAAATGAGATTCAAGTTCAGCATTCACAATATGAGGCTTATCAAAATGTTTATTTCCCTCAGTATTTTTACCTATTAATTTTAAGTTAATATTGGATAAAATGAGAGGTTTCCACATAGCTGGAATATGTTGTGCTTCATCAGTTCTATTTAAACCAGTAGGTCTCTTTAATATTTCAATTGACTCTCTCATGGCTCTTAAATCATATCTTTCCAAATTAGCAAGTATTTTTGTATTGTCAAAATTAGGTTTGTGACCAGTTTCTCAATAATAGGAAGTAAAAACTGATGTGCTAATTTTTTGATGAAAAACATTTTTATGTTCTTTAATTCTGACATTAATTCATCTATTAGACTGACCCACATAGCCTCTTGAGCACTGGAAACATGGAATTTCATAAACTCCTTGGTGTTCCAAAAATATTCTGTCTTTAGGTTTATACAAAAAATCACCAATTTTTTTGCCAGTAGAAAAAGTGATCTTTATATTAAAACAAGATAGTCTTCTACTGATTTTATCAGTAACCCCTCTAATGTAAGGCAAAATTACTCTATTAAAAGAGGAATTATCAATTCTATCCTCTTTTTTCTTTTTAGTATTAATGTTATATAAAGCCCTACATATGATGTTTTTATTATAATTATTAGAAAGCAGAATACTTTTTGTAAGTTCTATTTCTTGAAAAAGATATATATATATATATTCTAACCTATCATTTGTGCATCTTCACTTCCGGGCAATATCTATATAAATAAAATGGGTTAGCTCAGTTAATGATTACGTTTGGTTCGATGCAAATAATTAATAAATAAAATATCCTGCATTATATTAAAACATTCTACTAGAAAAATAATGAAAAGGTTCAGTTTATAAAATAAATAAATAAATATTTATCTTATTATGAGACCTGGAAGTGAAATACAGGTGACAAGAAAGATTACATTGAGCCAATATCCCACAGGATACTACCTCAATAGTATAAGAACACTATCCCCCCTTATTACCATATCAAGTAAATAAACTTATAGTATTCTTATGACTTTAATAAATTCTACTCATTAAGATTAAACTAATAATTAAATCTTAATCTCTTATTTATAATAATTTAGCTCAATAAATCTCAGGTTTGTAAAATTGTTCTAAGTTAATTAAAATCACAGTAGTAAAACATGAGAAGGGATTTTTATGTCATACCTTACTACCCTTAAACTAATAATAATAAATAATAATAATAATAATAATAATAATAATAATAATAATAATAATAATAATAATAATAATAATAATAATAATAATAATAATAATAATAATAATAATAATAATAATAATAATAATAATAATAATAATAATAATAATAATAATAATAATAATAATAATAATAATAATAATAATAATAATAATAATAATATTCTTTATTGTATGAACTAATTCTGTATATCTCTTTCTTCACTATAATTTCATTACTATAATAAAATAATATAATATTATACTATAATCTTTTATCTTCAGATAATAATGTAAGAAAAATATGTGGTAGCACTTTATAATCTGACAAATAAAAGTGTGTAGCAATGGATAGCATATAATTAAATGTACCATTATAACTAATTTATGACCATAAGATAATGTAAAATAAGATTAGTTAATTAAATGAATACCAAGAAAAATATTCGAATTCTTAAAATAATTCTTTATTTATCTTTGTGCAAAAATTATATGTTTGATTTAGTGATTCTGTGTTATAGATGCATGATGATGATGGGAAAAATAAATAATCAGACACACAAATTTTTGAATAAACAAATTTAAACAAAATAAAATAACAATTTATTAACAGTATTTACATCGGATATTCTCACTTCGTTCAACATTTTATATTACTTGGTTATTAAACAATCTAGAATTTATTTAAGTCTTCATTTCTGACTTAAAATAATAAAATAATACCATTTTATCTATCTTTTGAAATCAATCCTATGATACAATTACATTTTATTACCTATTTTAAAATATATCATCTTTAATTATTATTTAAGCTATGCTTCTTTTAGAACATCCATAGAAACGTAGTATGGAAAGACAATATAAGAATACTAATTGTGAGTATGGATCTCTTAAAAATAAACAATTCCATTTTACAATGTTAAAAAAAAATACTATATAAGATATCTACTATTAATTTATTATTAAATTATGTGGATATTATAGTTCACTGCATTGTGATTATCAAATATAATATATCCCACTTGATAGCACTGCAATACTATATAATTGTAACTACTGATACATTCCTTATTATTTACTAAATATAAAACTTTACTTATGCTTGTTGTTTATACCAATTTACTTTATAAACATTGTATTTTAAAAAATATGCAATACTTATTTTCAAACAAATTAAAGCATTTAAAAGTTATTTAACATTTTAAAGAACAACTTTGTTTTATATATTTTATTCTTAAAATTTTATTTTATTTCCAAAACAAATCAAAAAACATATTTTATGATTCTTTTCCTTTTTAGGATCCATTGGATTTTCAATTCCAATTTATACAAATTCTACTTCTTCTAAGTAAATGAACTCATCTCATTCAAATGATAGCATATCTTAAACTCTAAATTATCTATTATTTCTTTTCAAATATATCATACTGAATGATGTAGTTATATTGGAAATTTAGATAGTGAACAGATGTAGGATCTAGGGAAGAAAAACCAGAGTATAACTCATAACATATATCAAAAAATATTATGGCACAGTGTATCTATAAGAAATAGAGGCATGACCTAGTCTAATGACCTCCAATACTATTCAATGATGTCAAGCTATTCCTTCAGCTTAGTAAAACATCAATATTTAATGAAAATAGACACTGTCCAAAATAAATATATTAGTTACAGGGCACTGTTAACTGTACTGATATCCATAAAGATTATAAAATATTATATATATTCCCTCATCACATCCTATTATAATGTCATCTTGGGTTCACCATGTTACCACCAAGCCACTATCTTATTATTATTTCCTAAACATTTATCACATCTTACATCGATAAAATAACTATCTGGCATATTCAAAACAATAAATAAAATTCATTTATAATTATAGTGATCTCACTGATTCACAAGAAAAGACTGCTTACTTCCTTATTCTATACTCTAAAACATATACAACCTTATAACATGAATCCTTGGAACATCCAATAATATGAAAGTTTTTAAAAGAATCCCATAAATATTTACTATTATGTTGTGTTATATTACTAGTATAAAAATTATAGTATGCATATTCCCAAAATAAATTCTAGTCTCATCATTTTTTTATGATGTATAAAATGTGTTTACATATAATTAAACATTTATACTTTCATTTATTATAGTTCATAGGCAATCTAAAAAGAAAACAAAATATACATCATAAAATATCAATATTCATTAACTAATACCAAGTGATATTATCCAGTCATCACTTTTGCAGTCTTCTTTTTCATCCACTAGATATAGCATAGCATACATAAAAATACTTTTATACTTTTACTTAAATGTTCTTATTTAAACTATTAAATTATTATATTATAGGATTTTAATATTATCAATAGATTAATGTTCATGTTCCTACTCTTTTAAAATAGAAAATTTACATTTAAAATAAATAGTAATAAATAAAAATCATATTTACATAAATAACTTGAGCTGAAAAATGAATGTTTTTATAAGTCCGAATATTTCCATTTTCTTTCTCAAAAGTTTTTTTTTTATTTTTAAAAGTTCTCTTCTGAGAAATTCTACACTCGCCTCCATTTCTATGACGACAAACAAGACAAAATGTTTCTGGTGGCAGTGGGCGAAGTTTTAAATGAATAATAAAAAAAAATATGACGTCTTTAAAAATCTTGAAAATTAAATAAAATAATAATCAATCCATCCTGGAAAAGTTTATAGAACAACAGTTTATGTTTCTATTGTCCAGAAACGATGATTATTAAAATTATAATACTAAAATAATCCTGTGAAGCTTCTATAGATGTATTGATTCTTCATATCTCTTTAGCTTAGTTTGTATTATTCGGATAAACTTTTGCGCACTATTTAAATATTTTCATAATTCCACATTTCATTTTATTAATGATTCTTTTCTTCATAGGTTTCTTCTTCAAAGAAATTTATTATTCTTTATTACCTATTTAGTGGTTGTTTCCTTATGGTTTAAATTATCAGCTTTAAAATAATTTTTATATACGAATGTGTATAAGCTATATATTGTTCAGGTTTTTAATAACATACGCTTTTCTAAATATTTTTCCATGAGTCTTTTCTTAAAATAATTTCTTGAAAATATTTTAAAATGTTTCCTTCAAAAAGGATATAACATTTACTCTTATAATATAATATTTCCATAAATTTATTATAAAGTATATTTATCTTATGGCTTATTAATACTGGACCATACTATCTTGTCATATAAAATAATGCATCTTTACTTTTAAATCGGCAAACTGTTTTTCTAATGAGTTTCCAATATAATGTCCGTAAAATTAATTTATTCATTTGAATAGTTCTCCTGTTAAATATTATTAAAACTGCATTAATAAATATTATACTCATTTTTAAAACATTATAATTTGAATACATTTTACTTATTGGTATATCCATTTTATTATTGCGAAGTTATAAATTAGATTTCAATAAATACTCCTGATAATGGGACATTTAAAAATTAGCAAGGCATATTAAATGAAGTTATTACTAATATTTATATTTTACACTCTCTTTTGCAAAAACTTTTTTAATAAATGTCCAATTAGCTTTGCAAATGAAATTGTACGAGAGCACTAAAAAATTGACTAAATAATAAAATTAAAATTTACTATCACCTTGATAGCTTCTGATATGATCTGCTACCTTTAATACATTTTTAATCACACACTAATCACCTGTGCAATCTGTATTTATATCCTAGAAAATATGTCATTCTATTGGTTGATTCTTACTTTTGGTTTGATACCAAATTTGCATAATGTTAGAAACTTACACAATTAAATTTCAAAATAAAAAATATGATGTATTAAAACTTTAAATACTATTTAAAAATATTAATCTCAAATCAATTATTACTTTACTAAATTGATTAAATACCTTTAAAATAACTTTTAAAACAATATTTAATGAATTTATCCTATGTTTAATATTTAATTTATCTAGTTTATTTTAAAACAAAAATATTTAACTTTTATTAACTGTACTCATCTTTATTACACTATTTAAAACATTTATAATGACAGTTAACTTAACCTTTTAACCGCTAATTATATTATTGGTTGTATGAGGTAAAAATCAAATCTTTTAATTGGCCAACTCACAAACTGAAGACAAAGCCTATTGTTAAAACATATTCGCCTATAATATTAAATTCAACTCAGATACGTTTATAAAAAGTATATTACTAATTTTTCAGGTTATGAAGAGAACGAAAGTTCTTTCAAAAATAAATTGCTATTTATTTATTCTAAAATATTCAATTTCGGCAACATAAAAGCTATAATATAAACAAAAAGGTCGACTTTTACGTTATAGAAAAGTAAATATTTCTTTTAAATATTTCTTTAATATTTTTACTAAAATCTTCAATATTTTTCGAAAATAATTTTGTTTTTTTAGTTTTTTTTTTAAAAAACTAGTTTAATTTCTGAAATTATATTTTTTTAATACTTAAAATTGCATTCGAAATGAAAATCTCAGCGTTTTTCTTTATTTTCTTTGATCAGGCGGTTTCTTTGTTCTTTCCAGCCAATCAGAATGTCTTTTTCGGCTGAGAGCTCACTAACAACCAATTACAAACGATGTTCTTTCTTTGTTTAGGTTTAAATGCGTTTTTTTTATTTTTTACTTGTAAAATAAATCAGAAGATTGCACCATCTTACAGAACTTTTAAAAACCTATTCAAAACCTATCAAACAAATTTTTTAGCATAAGAACTGGCAGAGTTAGAGTGACGTCAGATGTCGACGAGGAGCTTCATAAGAGACGGTTGAAGAATTAATATTTATTATTAGCTTTTATGATAGGTAATAATTCTACCCAATTCTATAATACAATTTTACAATATTTTGAACTTTACTAATAAATACTAGCAAGCATGTGTGTATAACCCTATATTACACAAATCACATGACTAATATAACCAATACAGATGATCCGATTTTCTGTCTGGGAATAAATAATAAATTTCTATACTTGTTGTATTAAATAAAATAATACAATAATACAAAATTTGGAAAATATAGAATTAAATACAACTTTCACTACCATAAAACTTACTTTTAAAATATATGATATTAATTATAATTATTAAATATAATTTATAAATTTAAATACATTTATTTATCTATCAGTTTAAGACTATTAAAATTGAACTTTTAAAATATACTTTTAATATTTATAGCTGTGTTATTTATTATGGCCAGCTTTTGCAACCATATTAAATATTTCTAGCTTTATTTAACCGTTTTAAAGTTATTCATTATAATTTTATGCATTACGTATTTTCATTTAGCTTTAAATTGTTCTTTAAGATATTATTAACAAAATATAACTAACTCATCAAGAGAACACATTCTAAAATTTAAAATTTTTAATAATTTACTGTGATGAGCCAATTCTGACCTATAGAAAAGGGCACAATATATATATATATGTGTGTGTGTGTGTAATTTACCTTTTTAAAATTATTTAATGTGGTTACTCAAATGCATTATTTATATTTTATATATTGTAATATTTGACTACAAGTATAATGTGTATACAAAACTTTAGCTGTAATTAGAGGGGATTTGAACACAAACTTTCAAGATCCCTTTAGCTATCCACTCAATCTTATATAACCATTACATAAGATCATATACATGTGAAAAAGATAAATGTACACTAATATATGTATTTCATGCTGAACCAGCAGTCATAAGTTGATCTAGATTGTCTGCCACACACACACACACATATATATAATCAGTGCTCTGTCTATATTAA
The DNA here is from genome assembly GCA_028023455.1 of Epiperipatus broadwayi. Lineage (NCBI taxonomy): Eukaryota > Metazoa > Onychophora > Udeonychophora > Euonychophora > Peripatidae > Epiperipatus > Epiperipatus broadwayi. The sequence continues at coordinate 9,382,585 of JAQFVV010000004.1, forward strand.
GATAGCAAATTTTCAAACTTTAATGGACAAACTTCATTCTTCTCCACCATCCAAATCTTCAGCTATTCATATTATTGAAGATATGATGGTGGAATTCTATAATATTGGCATCAACAAGGGCTTTGAGCATTCCATAATCTATGGATGGCTGAAAATTTGGATGGTAAAGAAAATTGAAGCTCGTTCTTTAAATTTTTAAGATTTTCTATATTAATATAGACTAAACACTGATTATATATGTGTGGGAAATGATGATCTGGACCAAAGGATGAATGTTAGTTTAGCATGAAATACATAGTAGAGATTATTTATTTTTTTCACATGTATGGGGTCATGTGTATTGGTTATATAAGAATGTGTCAATTGCTGAAAGGAGCTAGAAAATCTTGTGTTCAAATCTCTTTAATTATTTTATTCATTGTTAAAAATCACTTCTGACAAAGAAAATATATTTATATAAAAATCACAGACTGTGTATGTTATTTATTTTTTTATAACAATGACGTGCTATGACTATATAACTTATAAACTTATTTTATTTACTTATTTTTAATTACTACTTTTCACTACTATCTTTCAGCCATAAAACAAGTCTTTCAAAGCTTAATGCAAATGTTCCTAACCCATAGCCTCTTTCTTCATAATATACCAAACTATTATATATCATTCAATTATTTACACTTTTATATATCTACTAGAATTTGTTGAAATTCAATTTAGAATTACAATTACCAATGAATTATCATCTTTTCTGGATTTCTAATATCTACTTGCTTGCTTTCCTTAAACTTCAATGTTATTATTGCAGTCTTTATCATCATTGGTATATCTCTGTCATTTCACATTTTATATACAGTTGATTAATTATTTCAATGATTTGAAAATATCTATAATTATTTTACAACTTACAGAAGCTTTTTATTTTTTTATACATTTATTTTCCATGTCTCACCTCTTTATTAAAGTGAGTGGCAGTTCATTATATTATATGGGCTGCATTATTTTTCTGTTATTTATTTGTTTATATTTCTTTACAAAATTCTTTAATATCATCAATGATGTCATCAATGTTTTAGAAGTAATAAATATATATATTTTTTTATTGCTGGAATACTTTTCCTTGCAATAGAAAGATATCATTTATATTTTGACATTTTTATACATTCTTTAACTTTCATTGCCATTTCAATTATATTTTATTATGATATTATTACCTCTTTTAGTACCACATTTCATGCATAGATTGCCCTTGTTTAAGTGATGTTTATTTCTATAGAATATGTATATCTGTATACTGTAGCACATTCATTATCTTTTTAATGATCTCCTACACATCTAAGCCATTTTAAAATCTGTTAATATTTTAAAATAATTTGTACAATTTAATTTAATTTTTTGGAAATATTTTGAAGATTAAATATATTAGCTTTTATTACTGCCCTTTTCAATAATTGTCCCTAAAGCTGTTCATTATTGTTGTGAAATCTATTCTTTTCATTAACAAATACAATCTAACTCTGTTATCCTTTGATTTGAATGAATCAATATTTATTAGAATTTCTGTTTAAATTTTATTGAAGGAAATGATAGTTTTTTATCTGAAAATTTAATTAAATTGTTCACCTTATTTCTGACTTCATCAGCACCAATATCCATAGAACATCACATATTCACCATTTCCTATGTTTACACAAACTTTTGAAGCAGAGGCAAAAATCTCCATACAGTAGTTTGGGGATATTTGATGAGTGGTCACTAGGCAATGATTTTATGCGCAAATCTTATCTATAGAATTTTCACTTTTCAATTCCAATTTTAACATTGAAATATGCCATGATAGCTTTAAAATATTATTTGGTATATTTAAAAACATTCTTACATCTATATAAAAATCATCTATTTTTTTTGTTTAAAAAAATCTGTTGTGTATAAATGTAAATTATATGCATTTAATATCTTTCATAAATTAAATAACTAATCTTGTTAATAATCTTGCTATAATATCAACTTTTTTCACAGTTTTTTTTTATGTAAAAATTTATCGATAATTGTGCATGCTTAAAGAAAATATAATTCCCATGTAGCAGCCAAAACTAACAGCTTGGTTATTTTTAGCACTTTTTTTTAGTGCCTATCAGATGCCTTCATTAATGGCTTGGCCTTATATGAACAGATATTCTCCACAATGAATTCGATTTACATACAATATAGAGTCACTAATGATCTTCTGAAAATGTTGATCAATAAATGTATCATTTTCAAAATAATGAAAGTACTCAAAACAAAGAAAGCTCTGAAGAATTTTTATACATGTTATATATAGAGCTCTATATATAACAACTGTAAATACAAGCTTATTAAATTAGGTCATGTGACATCTGACTTGATTTTTTTGTAATTTTTATACAAACTAATGAGAACATGTAATGTGCATTTTTTTTTAAAAAAAATCAAACATTATTATTACTAATGAATGACATGAATGTACTTTACAAACTCTAAAATAAGATATAGATTGTTGTTGTTCTGGTGATATTTTCTAGCATATGTAATCCAGATGAGATTATAAAAGTAAGACTCTCATCTTTTTTCACAGATTTAAATTTGATATCAACCTAAGATTGTTCAATAATTTGCATGGAGTACCATCATTGGGAATGATGTAATGCCACTGGTGGTTCACAGACAAATACTGGAATCGCATAGTGTTATGCATTTTCTTAGGATACCATTTTTTAGAGTAGGTGGCCGATCCAGTATATGTTCTGTTTTATAATGGATGTAGCATACATAAATAGTGACGGACTCTCTCTTCAATCTGAACATACAGACTTTATTTATCCAAGCTAGTTGATTTTTAGTTAACAGTTCTGTGATGAAGATGCTTTGTCACCTGGAAGTGCAACTTTCCATGATCATACTTTCAATGACCGATTGGATGACTTCTTGATCAGAATAGCAGTGCAAATTTATTGTGACAAGCATATGCAAATGGAAAGTATTGTTCGACATCATAGGTCTTTTTTTTTGATAAGTGAAATTTTTGAAAAATGATATAAGGATTCGTTTTGAATTATAATTGTCAATTTTAATTTATATCAAAAATGAAGGTTTGTTTTGAAAACATTTTTTTTTTGTTTTGAAAATTATATTATGTAAAGAAAATTGTTTAATTGAATGGCTTTTTAATTGCGAATTCTAATAAGTGGTGAAAATTGTTTGTTTGAATTTCTTTTATTTATCTATTAACATCTTTATTATGATTTTGATGGCTCTACCTCATACATAACATTTGAATGTATTATGTAGAATATCTGTGTACATAGTAATTAAGTCATATATAGACTTCAGAATATGACTGTCATTTTATATGCTACAAATGTACAATTCATTCAGAGCATAACATACACCCTGCGATGAAAAAAAATTTGCAAACAATATTTGAGGAATTAAATATTAAACATCTGAGAGAATAAACCATAATACTTTTTTGTCTTAATTATAACATCAATAAATTTATTATGCTGCTCATGAATGAAGATGATCAGCATATTTGTGCTTATTTATTCTGTAAATAATTGTATGGCATAACAACAACTGCCATGATCACATGATCACCATTTCTTATGCTTGCTCGTAATTGTTATTAAAAGAGGCAAAACTCTCCATATTGCTATATAGGCTAGTGAGCTTAGATTGAAAATATTATTGTGTTTTCAATTTTATTCTCATAATTTTGTAGTTAAGTAGAGAGTAATAATAGCTGCTGGAGGGTTGCATTAGATACTAAGATCTAGGAGCAGTGCTCTCAGATCCAAAATTCCTCACTGATAAAGGCCACAAGCCAGAATCTAGTCTGGGGATATTGGATGAGTAGGCACTAGATAGGGATTTTATGTGCAAGCCGTCTGGCATCCATTGATTACTACGGCTTGCACTGAGTGGCACTATTGTATGGAGAGTTTTGCCTGTTTTAATAACAACTGCCATGAAAAGAAGATTTGGGATGGTCATTAGAAATGCAACATGCTTTATTCTTTAAGCCCCCCCCCCCCAAAAAAAAAAATCAACCTTTTTGAAACACTTTCTTTAAATATATATATATATTTTTAAAAATTACAAATTCGTTGTTATTATTAAATTTATACTGTTGTTAAAGTTTTAAAAAATTATTTTAAACAAAACATGAATTCAGAGTTCATGAAACTATAAGTAACATATTTCAGAAAATTACTGATATATATACACATTTTTGATTAATTTACAATACTCTATTAAATTTCGGCAAATTTTACACATAGAAAATGTTCATACATTTTCCTATCTTTTTCATGTATATAAAATGAGTTAGTAATAAAAATAAACAATATTACCAAATATGTAAATTTTTATTTAGATATAAATATTTTATTAATTTATTCTTTTTCAATATTTTTAACCAATAAATATTTTTTTTGTTTTGTTTTGAAAATTAAAGCTACTAATACAACATAAATTTTGCATTTAACTAAAATTTAATTTCAATAATTAAATTTTTTTTAAAACTTTATTTCCGCAAAATATATATTTTAAAAAATGAATAAATAAAGAATTAGATATATCTATAAATTCACTATCTATACTTCCATGATTTGATTTTAAAAAATTAAAAATTTGTAAATTTGAATTCAAAATTATTTGCATAAGTAACATCATGAAATATCTATCAATCAGTTATTTGTTGGTTTTAGCTTATTTACGTGTGTGCTTATTTATGCGATTTTTTTTCTATTATGATTTGTAGGTTTGTGCATTTTCACTAAACATGAATATCATGTAAATACTTGGAACTGATATGCTGATATATTTACAAAACTAATACAAATTCATCTATATACAAACCTATATAGTTTATTTACCTAATATATATATATCAAATCACCCCAAACGTTAAAATTTTTTTAGCTACGCCCTCTGTGAAATAAATCTTTAGAGCCTGCATCTCAAAACAGCTAATTCAAAAATGTAACTCTTTGAAATATAGGCTGCAAAGATAATAAATATTAAAACACGAACTAATCCAAACAGAGAGCATGAAATTACATATGCAACGATCTTTAAACTGCTCATAAACAAACGTTTGCTATATATATATATATTAGGCAAATAACAATGTATATATTTAGTACATTGAGGGAAAAATATGCTTGAAGGAAATGAAAAAGATAATAGTTACAGATTTTATTTTTTATACATTATATTAACCTATTTTTTTTAAATATAATTTTTACATTGCATATTAGTAAACTTTCTGTAATAAGGTTTTTAGGCATTCATTGACTCTTGCACTGAGTGGCACTACTATATAGAGTTTTGCCTTGTGTAAACAGCATGTGAAAGCATACATAATGGTGATCATGTGTTGTTTGATGGTTTAATACCAATTCTGCCCAATAGGATTGTGGTAACTGTGGTTATTAAAGAACCAAAGACACTAAAAAGTATGGAAGCTGAACTGAGTTCAGATTTATACAACTATACAAAGTAATAAGCTTAGCTTGAAACATTATTGTGTTTTCATTTTAGACTCAAAGCTTTATAGTTAGCTAAAAAAGTAAATGATGGCTGCTGGAGGGTTGCATTAGATCCCAAGATCTTGATGCAGTGCTCTCAGATACATAGCTCCTCACTGATGAAAGCCAAAAGCCAGAAACTAGTCTGGGGAAATTAGATGAGTAGGCACTAGATAGGAATTTATGCACAAACCTTCCTGCATCCCCTGAGTATTCTGTCTTGCACTGAGTAATGCTACAATGTGGAGAGTTTTGCTTGTGTGAAAACAGCATGTGTAAGCATAAAGAATGGTATCTTGTGATGTTATTATTATTACTACTATTATTATTATTGTTAAAAATTACAAAGCTGTTATTATTATTTTTTAGTATGTTAATAAAAAAGAGATTATTTGTTGATTTTAAAAGTAATGCACTAGAATTTTTCATTAACTTAATGTCTAACTAGATTATGGCAGTAGTATAAATATCTTAATCTCATGACATTACCTTGAGTTCAAACAGGGAATATAAACAGATAATTTTGGAACTATGATAGGCTTGGAACCCAAATTAAAATTGCTTTAAATAAGGTTTGATTAAAAAGAATTTAAAAATATAATTCAAAAAAGAAGACAGAAAGATAAATAGTTATAATAATTATCTTACTTTTTTGTTAATACCCCATACGTAAATACATATGAAAAATATTTCTCTTATTTTAATTTAATAGCCTATTGCTATTTGGTTGGCATCCAAACATAAGACAAAGACCAATAGAAATATTAATCATTTCAGTTCATTCCATATATACACTCACAAAACAATATAAAACAAACATAAGTAAGAAGATTTATATGATAGCTTTTACATTTATTCTAGAATGTTATATTCAGTATTTCGATTGATGTATTTGGCCTTTTTATTAAAATGATTATGCACAATAACTAACTATTTACTTCTCTTAATAATTGTTTATTCCACACTTTCTAAATGTGTATGTTTGTTTATTAACTCACAAGTATTCATGTCTTTCAGTTATATAAATTGCACTAGAAATATCGCTTTCACAATATTATAAAATAGATTAAAATCTTTATTTTAATTGATTTTTTTTTAAGTTTAACGCCTTTACATTTTTACCCTTATTTATTAAATTAATTTATCATATAAATTTTAAATATTCTCCATAAAATTCAATCTTCTCCATGTTACATATTTTTAAACTAAACTGTAGTTCTGAAATAACAAATTCCTTAAACAAAAATAATTTTTGTACATATTTGAACTGGCAGATACTGCTTGGAGAAAAGAAACACTATAAATAAAGCTTATACACAAATCTTCTGTGATTAAATACTATTTATTAATCCCAAAAATAATATCTCAGAATAATACTTGTCTTTAAAGAAAAAGAAAAGCATTATATTTGATAGAATTGACTATCATATTATTTTCTATTACATTATAACTCAAAAGTTTTAATATCTTTTTTAGAATCTTAATATTGTCTCTAGAATAAACTGTATTTTATTCTCATTAGTATAAAAATATTGGGCTTTTGAAATTTAATTATAAGTATTTGATACAAAATTGATAATTACCACCAGTGCTAAGCTTCTATTCCGAGATATATAATAATATCTACATGATCTAATAATGTTTATATGTTATATAGATAATACAGTTTGATAGATATAACCTAATTCAGTTAGTAAATATTGCAGCAGATTGTCTTACTAAATACAATAACTAAAGGTTACTTTTTTTGCAACTAAAGCATAACATATATACTATTTCATAAACATTATGTTAAATATTAGTTATCTTTTAATTATAAATCAATGTAAAAGATGCAAAACTCTCCATACAGTAGTGCCACTCAGTGTAAGCCAGAGTAATCAATGGATGCCAGAAGGCTTGTGCATAAAATTCCTATCCCATGCCTACTCATCCAATACCCCGAGACTAGTTTCTGGCTTGTGGCCTTCATCAGTGAGGAGCTTTGTATCTGAGAACTCTGCACCTAAAGCAAATTGTATAATAAATTACACACATCTCCTTAATTAATGATTATTTAAAACTACAGAAGTTATTTTATTGGGTTTTGTAAAATAGATATAATTCTTTCCACTTCTAACAACACTGGAAATATATTTTGTCTTCTATATGTTTCTATTAATTAAAAATAACATGGAAGGGGTATCAAAACATTTAATGTCTCATTAATACAGCCTCACATTATCATCATGACAAAAATTATAACCAGAAATGTAGTTGTCAGCATCATTTATTACATAGTGATTACTCATACTTAAGTAAATGGTATTTAAGGGAGAAATGATTATGCATTTCTACATAGATAATATTAGCAATTCTTTTTTCTCTCATCACAGTTGTCACCTGGTGTAACTTTAGTAATCTATAGATATAATATAATAATGTGTATTAGATCTCTATCTGGTGCTATCCTAACCAATATCCTCAGACTAGTTTTTAGCTTATGGCTTTCATTACTAGGGAATTTGGATCTTTTAGATCTAATGTACTTTTCTCTAGCATTCATCTTCTTCATTTTACTAACTAGCAGCTATCCCGAATTGAAAAACATGTTAATGTTGTCAATCTAAGCCAACTTGCATGTATAGTTATATGAATCTGAAATCATTTCAGTATCCATCTTTTACAGGGTCCTTAGTTTTTTAATAACAATAGGCATCTCTATTCTTTGGCTAGGATTGATATAAAAACAGTAAAACATCAAATGATTCCAGCTTTTTCACTGCCATTCAATAGAATAATGTGATGTCTTATTAGTATAGTATAATTTCTGGCCAAAGGATAAAGATATCTATCATTATTAAAAAAGTAAATACAGTATAATATATGAATGCTGAAATTGTTTGAGATACAAACAAGTTGGCTTAGACTAAAAACATTGTTTTCAATTTAGACTTGATTTTAAAAATAAAACAAAATCAAAACTAAACATTCTTTAATTATTATAATTAAAAATATGAAAAATAAATAAAAGTTTCATATGCTTAAATATCCACTGGAAAACAAGCTATAGACCCGCCCCTTAAAAAAACAATAGCCAAAAAAATATCAGGCTGGTCAATTCTTGATTAATAACATGATTTTTCTTTCTTGTTTTATACTTTAGTTAAGAAACCTTGTAATAATTAACAAACTACTTTAGCTTTAGAGTTTGTAAGTTCCTAATTTTGCTTATAAATCTTTAAGGTGCATTACCTAAAAATAATTTTTAAGTTCTAAGATTCAAATCCCAGCAGATAGTAGTGGTGAAAAGATATATATGTATATTACAGAGTTTAATTTATTAATCAAGATTTATAATGTTTTAAATACAAGTATACACTATATACCTGGAGTCTAGATATAATATAGGGTATATAATCACAGACTTTCAAGCTCCCTTGGCCCTCTACTCTATCCCATACAACTGATACACATGACCACACACATGTGAAAAAGATAAATTATCCCTAATATTTGTATTTCATGTTGAATCAGCACTCATTAGTTGGTCCAGATTATCATCTCTCACACATATGTAATCGGTGCTCAGTTCAATCTTCTCAACCCTCCAATTCTTCAGCCACCCATACTATGTGATTCCATAATTAGTCATAATAAATTCATCTGATTTCTGTAAGACTATAGTATAATTATCATTAATAATTAAATACAAATTGTTTATTTTAACTTTAAAAATATGTGAAGATTGGTTTATATTGAATAGAAATTTGGTGGTGGTTTGAACAACGGATGAAATGGATTGCATACTGCATAATGATTGGTCATTATTTGTCACATTTTATGGCAAACAAATAAAAAATGTTTTAAAAGCATTATGATTGGAACTTACACTTATATATATATTTGATTAAAAATTAAATATTATAACAATGTACAAATAAAGTATATTTTAATAATTTCCACTTAACAAGTGCGTAAGTAAACATGTGTGTTATCTAGATGAAATCAGGTCTTACACAAATATACATTGGCAGAATGCAAAAGTAATACCAGAATACTTTCTAACATTTTTTTTTTTGGTTTCAAGTGCCAAATTTATTTGTAAAACAAGAATAATTTAAATCTAGATGCGCGGATTGTAATTAGTAATGAATAAACAAAATGATAAATATGATTAGTAAAATATAAATATTAAATAGATATTGTAATAACACTTTATGCACATTTATGCTATGTTTGTTTTTGTGATATATCTTACTAGAAAATCGAGAGGTCAGCACAGCTGCCTTACAAGCAGTTGTCCCGGGTTATAGGGTTCGGTCTCTAGCCAATGCTATGACACATGGAAAAAATAATCGTTCTTGATTATAAGAATATTATATATTTAAAATTTTATATAGATAATTATTTTTCACATGAGGTGTTTTTTTTATTTTAAATATCATAACAGCTGTCTCATTATTTGCACAACAATATCAAGATATGTGCAAGTGAGAGTTCTTGGGCTCAAATCATTCAAAAAGCACTAGTTGTCTTAAATAAAAATGTAGATATTTTATAAGGGTAAAAAACATAAAATCATTAATACATAAATTTATCATAATTATGACTTTCAACCATTATTGATCCATTGCAAGATGAAGGTCTCTCCATGTTTAATTTAGTTTCTCTGATCTCTAGTCTCTCTTCTCCACATCATGCCAGCATATTTCCTTATTTCACCCAAACATCTCAAATGTAGTCTCATTCTAAGTCTTTTACACTCTTTTGGAATCCAGCTTAAGATTACAATTGTCCATTTATTATCATCTCTTCTAGAAATATATCCAGAATAATTCCACTTCAGTCTTTTAATTCTTCCAATGTGATATGACCTTAGGTTCATTCTTTCACCCATATATTTCATTTTCGATCTTTTCATGTTATTCCCAACATGCATCTACCCATACTTCATTGAATGATCTGAAGTCTTTGCATTGATCTTCTGTTAAGTATTCAAATTTCAGATCCATAACTAAAACATATTTATTGAAAAAGCTTCCTTTCCAAAGACATTCATATATTTCTTTTTTAATATTAAGTTATGTCTACCAAAATCACTTCAGTCAAGTTTAAATATAATTAATTCATCCACTATGTTTCCATCTGTAGCAAAATTCTGACCAAGATATTTGTAGTTGTTAACTTTTTCTAACTCATCATTATCGATCTTTATTTTCTTCTTTTGAGAAAATCCATTGAACATTACTTTAGTCTTTTATCACTACTTACATTCTTTTATTTTATAACTCTTGCAACATTTCCTGAAGCTTTAAAATCTTATTTCAAAAACAATTACGTCATCTGTAAAATCTAGCTTCCCAGTTTAATTAACAAAATATTTCTTTCAAAAGTACTGTAAAAAGATGTGGAGATATTAGTTATCCTGTTGCACACCCTTGTCATTGGTAGTCTTCCTAGTATCATTATGTAATTTAATTGTTGCTATTGAATTTTTATAAATGTTTGTCAGAATATGACAATATCCTGGATCTATACCTTGATGATCCAATACTTCAATCATTAAAGAAAGGTTTATAGAATTAAACATCTTTTTATAATCTAGAAATTGAAATTATAATAATTCATATTCATTGATACTTTCTATAACTTTCTCAATATTTGGATATGATCTGTTGTACCATTTGAAGACCAACTTGTTCTTTTGGTTGGTTAAAATCCAAAGTTTGCTATTGACAAGTTGTAATTATTTTAGTAAAAATTTTGTATTGAACTGATAAAAGATTGATAATTCTGTAACTTCTAATATCTTCTTTATCACCTCTTTTAAATATTAATATTAATACTGCATTCTTCAAATCATCTGGTACATATTTATGATTTAAACATTTTCTATATAACTTTGCCATTTTTTTAAGATTTTGATTATAATTCCATCTCATTACTGGGATCTTTATCCTTCTTTACAAATTTAATTGCATGACTTACTTCTTCAATTGAAATCCTGGGAAATTCAGAAAAATAGTACTTGAGGTAATTTTTCTTGTTCTTTATTGCTATATAATTTTTGTTAGAAGTTTTCTACACATTTCATGATGTCATTTCTCTTTTTAGTAATACTTTTACCTTACTCTAATACTAAGATGTTATTTTATATTCTTAAGACTTATTCTCTTCTATAGTTTTCCTTACTAATTCACAATTGAACTATTTTATATTGTTATAAACTCTTTTTTGCACCATTGTCCAAAATTTTAGATATTCAATCATTCTTAATGCATCATTTTACATATTTTCATATTCTTTCTTTATAAATTGTCTCATCTCAGATGAACTTTTACTGGTCCATTGCTGCTTTCTGGTACTAGATATCTTTGTTGCAGTTTTTAAAACTGCATCAGTTATATTCTTATTGATTTCATTTAAATATTAGTTACATTAAAAATCTGTTAATATTTCAAAATTATTTGTAAGTTTTAATTTAAATTCATTGGAATGTTTTTGAAGAATAGGAATATTAGCTATGAATATTATTTTTGTTAATAATTTTTGTCTCTGATTTTGCATTAACGTGTATCTTACATCTCACTAATCGATGATCACTTCCTGTGTTGAATTTATTAAGAACATTGCAATCTTGAAATATATATTTTCTGTTAGTCAAAATATAATCCAATTCTGTTGTACCTTCATTTGGATGTTTACATGCCCATTTTCATTTAGAATTTTTCTCTAAAAAAAGAATTCATAAATTTTTTCTCCTGTAAACTACAAACTCTATATCCTCTCTCATTTCTATCATTATATTTAAATTTATCTACAGCCCTTTCATCTTTAAATTATCTACCAATTCTAGCATGAAAATCTCCCATAACAATCTTAAAATGTTGTTTGGTCTAGTCAAAAGCCTTTTTACATCCAACTTGTTGGGTCAAAACATGAATTGTTTTCACTTTCTATCTATGAGTAAGTTGAATAATTAATCTTATTACTCTGTCTGGTACACCAACAATCTCCAAAATGTTGTTCTTCCAGTTTTTATTTATAATGAAGTCTATTCTACTTGTATTTTCAATGTCTGTGATTTTGTAATACAGTACAATACCACTAATTATATAAATTGTTTTTTTTATATTTTTTTATAAATTTACCAATTCCAATAATATCTTATTTAATATTAAAAAGTTCTTGTTCCAATTCTTAAAATCTTCCTTCACTTGAAAGAGATCTGCAATTGTAAGTATCTAAATAAAATATCATAATCCAATGACAGTCTGCATATACAATCAGGAGATTTTTAGCACCCTCTACTTTCAGCCATCAGCCACTACCTTGGCTGACAACTTTGCAGCCTTCTGGGAATAAGGGTCATAATTTATTTTTGTGCACCATGATTGTAAATATCTTATTTAAAAAAAAGATTTATTCACACACGGCTTTCAAGAAAGTCAACCGATATTTCAGTTAAGATCTATCAGGCTAACAGTAAAGAAAGACCATTGTGTTTCTTTATTTTAAACTTAGAGCTAAAAACAAACTCACCACACTGGATAATGCATGTTAATGAGAAGTCCATCCATGTTCATATACTATATGAATAATCACTTGGATAATAATGGTTGCAATGACAAGAATGTATAAAGTGAACAATAGTAATTTGACCCATTCAGTTCCTTTGAGGCTTATAAGGTAGCAAAATATCCTCTTTCAGTTAACAGCAAATTTCTTTCTACAGCCAAATAAAAGTATATATATATAATCACAACTTAGATTTAAAAAAAATGCAGGTAGCATATTAAAAATCTGTCTCTTCATAATTTAGCCCATTTCTAATGTGCAAACAAAATTACAAAAGAGACCTTTAAATTTTCAAAAACGTCAAATTTTATTATTCTTATATGAGTTAAGATTATGTAAGAATCTTTTTTATTTAATATTGAATACATATGCACTAAATCATTATATTAAAGAAATTAATATATACACATATTTTAAAACAAAAGTTTAAGAAAGAATAGTTAAGTAAATAACTGCAACAATATATGTACCTTATTTATATTTTGTTCTTTAATCGGTTTTATTTCATTTTAATTAATTTTAGCAAAAAAAAAAAATACTTTATACATATTACAGAAAATAAAAGAGGAATTTACTGATGGAGCTTATCAGCTAACATGACATTTGCAACAGAAAATACACTTTCATAAAAAAATATTTGGAGAAGAGATATTTTATTTTTAATTTTTTTTTGTTTTTATAAAAATAAATATATATCAGGTACATATATCCAATATATATTAAAACTAATCCTTACTACTTACATTTACTATTACTTAAGTTTTCAACATCATATAAATGGTTTAAGAAAACTGGATATTTATAATGACAGATGAAGGGTGAAAATCAAAGGTTTTTTGTTAAATTAATCTAGGAAAATTCAGAACCAAGACGATTTGATTAACAACAATGTATCTAGATTTTTTTCTTTGATTTTTTGACTTCTTAATAATATAAGCATTAGTAATGATATTATCAGGGATCATATTTTACGATGTTAAAAAACTATTTACTGGATTATAAAATTCAATAATAACCAACACGTATGAGAATTTCAGAAAATATATATAGTAGTAACTCAAAGAATGATTTTTATAACCCATATATTGAAAACATTTAGAGTTTTTGTATAAGGATCTGTTGGATAAATCTTGGTTCAGCAGTAAGCTATTTGTTTTTTAAAAAGGCTGTTTGATCAATATCATTATTCTGTGAATTAACACATGCTACTTTATTAATAAAAAATAAAACCAATGAAATTATTGGCTAATCACCTGATTAAAAATACTTTTCTTAGGGAAAAAATATTTTATAATCACATGAATAACGGACATTATTTAGTTTATGGTATGCTTCTTATAAATATCAAAAGTTTGGCTCATAGTAGGAATTTATCAACATTTGTTTTCTAGTTTGGCAAAAGCAAAATACTAAATATATCTTATTTAACAAACAGATGTGGCATTAAATTAAAAAAAAAAAAAAAATCAACAAAAAGCATCATTCTGTAAGTACAGTAAAAGAGTAATTTCGTACGAAATTATCAACTTATTTATTCATATCTCAGTTTGGATTGATTAATTCTCAAATTTTACTTTTACGTACTTGTTAACATGAAAATAATTGTATGCAAATTTTAAAAATAAACAGAAATCCAATTTATTTGCTAATTACTTTTTAAACCTCTTATATTTTTAAAATTCTTCTACAAATATTAATATTAAAACAGCTTTTTTTCTTGAATATATATTTTTTCACAAATGATGTCAATAATTTAATATCGCATTACTTACGATTGAAGTAATTATTTTAATAAACAAAAATGAACGTGTGTGCACAATAATAAATTTCACTATTAGTAACAATAAATATAGTTTTGTAATAATTTGCTGTTTTAGACTTTACTACGAATCTTAAGTGACATCGCTTTCATCTTGAAATAATACATTTTTACATCTTTTTTCTAATTAATACTACTGTGCTTAATATCTTCACTCGCTCTCATCTCCAAACACTTAATATTGACCCATATTTAAGTGTTTGGGTTGAAAGGATAGATTGATTCATTCTATCTTTTTATAAAGACTTTATCTTGTATTTGAGAATGAGAGTATTCATTTACATATAGTTTAAAATCTGTAAAGCGCATGTGCATTACCCTGATCGCTAATTTACAATTACAATTTGCTAATAGTGCTATATAAATAAATACCTTATTAATTGATTATTGTAACATATTTTAACAATAAAATCATAGTAATTAAACAATAGCAATAATAACATCTGTTTAAGAGAAATTAAATTTTTAACCATT
Source organism: Epiperipatus broadwayi (assembly GCA_028023455.1). NCBI lineage: Eukaryota > Metazoa > Onychophora > Udeonychophora > Euonychophora > Peripatidae > Epiperipatus > Epiperipatus broadwayi. The sequence goes on from JAQFVV010000004.1 coordinate 9,397,990, forward strand.
GTGAAAAATATATACATAATATGTAGAGGCGGTGGAGTAATAGTAATTGCAAATGACGTTGGTCATAAAAATATAAGATAAATAAAGTCATATTTAAATAGACCATTAAAGAATAAAGGATCTCTATACCAGATTCTCATAGAAGAATACTAAAAGATGTTTTACACAACAGACTGGACAAGTACTTGATAACAGTTTTCTATCCTTATTTTATCCTTATTTAAATAATGCCACTTATTAACAATTATTGTATAGTTATTAGGATTTTATAATATTGGCTTGCATTCAAACTCACTCATGGGAACATATCTTTCTATGTGTGTACGTATGCATAAATAGGGAAGAGGTATATTTTGGTTTGAAAATAATAAATTGATGTGCTATAAATTTAGTAAAGGAAAATGTCTTTAGTAATTATTACATATTCAAAATAATTATATTTAGAAATTAAGGCAAAAAAGAGATATTTGGGAGATTAGATGCTAAATTAGCAAAAAATAAGTAGATAATGCATTTGTAAAAATAGAAATACAAAAATGACATTTTATAAAATGAGAAAGAATGGACTTTTTAAAAATAAAAATAAGAAGAATAACACAGGAAAAAGGTAAGGATATTTGACAAAATAACAAGAACACTTACCATATGAACACAGTATTTGTAATATTAAGAAGTAAAGAAATAGAAAAACAAATATTAAGGTATCATTTTTCTTTCATATACAAATACAACTTTAAAGGGAATGTAAAATTTTATATAATACAGAGTTGACATCAATTTCTTAAAACTGTAAATACAAATTATGATTTCTCTAATTCTATAAATATCTTAAAACAGTTGGACTCTGATTAGAGTATTCACTAATGTCCAAAATTATTGTATTACTTAATATTTTCATATGGAAAGACTTTTTGATTGTATGTATTAAATATGAAAGAATAAATCCTACTAGAAATAAGTTTACATAGAAAAAACAGACAAAAAGGTAAGACTTTATTACTTTAAGATATTTACATAATATTAGATATCTACACTACCACAATTATAATGTTTAATCTTAAATGTGAAATGTTTGTTATGATTTATTTATTAATTAGAACTTTGTTATTCAGAATATATGACAAACTCTTGTATAATTGATCTTTCCTATCATATTTTCTTATCATTAAGAAGAGGCTCCCAAAATATAAAATAATACTTACAAAAATCCTATTTCTGGGATATACTCACTAAGAATAGGAATGTTAGTTAGTGTGTGCATACTACTATTTGTATGAAGATTTAAATTTAGTTTGCATTGTAAAGTTTGGATTAATAAATTGGGCTAATGAATTATTAACCTTTGTAAAGATACATTATGACTGAATTACCAGATATTGAAGAGAGAACATGAAGGATGATCATGCTTAGCCAATTGTTCATTTAATAATTGTACAACTTGTATATTATAAACAAATTTTGCTATTGGTAATGATTTTATTAAATACTTATTATCATAATCAAAGTCATTGTTATTTATTTACTCCATAAATTCATCACATCACATCATATATATATATATATATATATATATATATATATATATATATATATATATATATATATATATATATATATAGGGTTTGTATATAAGCATGATAGAATTGTACTCTGAAGTAGAATCCATGCATATTCTTCCTTGGTTTGAATACCAGGGTATAACATGAGCAGATTAGAGGGGAGATGGAAAGGGCCATATTAACTCAAAGTCCCTTCCATCTAACTATTAATATTTTCATGATGATATTGATGGAAATAAATTACTCCAATGATGATGGCAAGATATATGTTTTCAATGAGAAAAGGCTCATCCTGCTACATATGGCATCTAATGATTGAGCTATTTTATTGCCCGTTGTGCATTTTCAATCTGGTATGACTGCTTGTCCCATTACAATATATATATATATAATAAAATGAATGATTTCATGGATGATTTAGATGGAAAAAATAGAAACAATTAGGCAAACAAGCACTTAAAATAGAACCTCTTTTACTTTTGTTCTAATCAATCTGCTTCAAGTTTCTAAATACAGAAATGTTTTCTAGTGCAATGAGAAATAGTTATTTAGTATCAATTTAAAAGTTAGAAGGCCTTATGTCTGTTCTGAAATCTCATTGTTAAACAATTTTCTCTCCATAAGAATACACGTATAATAAACTAAATATTTTCATGGATGAATCAGGTGAAAATAGAAATGATTGGGAAAAACTTGTGTATAAATTAATGAAAGATGATCTGATATGATATTTTCAATAAACCAGCATTTAAAAGTAGTCACAAGCTCGTTTACATGTTAATAGTTTTTTGTTTATCCTTTACAAGGATGTAAAACTAAAACTGACTTATGTTTTTTTGTAAAGTGTAGTCAAAACACTATATTAACATGTGATCTAACATGCTGATTTTATTCAGAGTACTATTGATGACCATTTTTATTTATGTATAGATATGTGTGTGTTTGCAACATGCAACAAAGATGTGATATAAAATCAGAAAGTGATATTATACAATAATAAAAACAGCTTCAGATAATGCTGACAGTCAAATATTTAATAGTCAATCAGAGTGAAAATAAAAATCTACAGTTTAAATTTCTCAATTTCAGTTAAATAACAATTCTGCCATTCACAATTTATAATTACAACCAAACCTCGGCAATTTTTAATGTTTAGTGTAAAGTTATTAAATTACAAGGATATTCATTTGTGCTTTTTAATAAAAACCGTTGCATGCAATAATTCAAATTAAATAAAACTAATTTTTCACTTCTGACCCAAGAAATATAACATATTAAACAATCATTACAATTTATATATAATATCTGGATATTCTATAATTATAAACAATTAAAGTATTATGAAACAAATAGTAAAAATAGCCAATGTTAAGCTACTGATCAAAGCTATAATTGGATTAAAATTTTTATTTAAAATGGCTTAGTTATACATTACCTATAATATATGATATACAGGCTTTTCCATATCTGTACCTTAAATGTAAATATAAGAAGCTTTAATCTCAGACTTTCACTCAACCTTCAACCCTCTATGCTATCTTATGACATTGATACACCAGATCCCACATATGTCTAAAAGATAAATAATCATCAACATATGTATTTCATGCTAAACTAGCACTCATCAGTTGGTCCACATTATCATCTCTACATATATATATATATATATATATATATATATATATATATATATATATTGTGCCATTACAATTTAGTCATTAGCTAAATTTGTAGTAATGTGCATGAAAAAAAACGTGGAATAAAAATCATCATCACATTTTCATATAGTAAAGGAAACTGTAGGGCATCCAAGTTTAAATCCTACAAAATCAAGTTTTAAAAGCTTAAGACAGAAAGAGAGTGGGACAACAGTTATATTCTTTATTTGTTTGTGTGTTGATATAGAAAACTCAAAAAGAGTAATACACACATTTAACTATTCAATATTTAAAATTTTTTTGTTAAAAAGTAAAGTAATAATGCATATGTATAGGCAGTGTGTGTGTAAGCTGTTTAATTGTCCTTGTATATTTCAAATATTAAACTCTCTTCAAAGCTAACCTACATTTGCTAAATTCTGATATTTTATTCTTTCTCTATTTTATTTTTCTATAATTGTAAGTTGGAATTAAAAGCTAGGGATTTGATTATAAATATTAAGGTTAGAATTACTCAGCTAGCAATTAGATTATTTAATGTCAGTTTATACATGATTTGAGTGATGGAGTGTGTGTGTTACATCACACAAACATATCTACATTTATTAAATATTGAGAGACAAAGAAGCAAATCTGTTATATTGTTTTTTTTCTTACTCAACAATTTTTTGTATTATAAGGGTTGTTTTTCTGTTAAAACTTAGAGATGATGTGAGAAGTCTAATTTTAAAAGTGTCTCATCCTAAGATCAAAAGAAAGAATCTCAAATTTGAGATGTTACATAGGTGTAAAAAAGGATTAAGACTGTTTTTTCCTTCAAAACAAAAGTTTGTCTAAAAATCAGGATAGTGAGATTTTTCATACTATCCGGCTAAAAAAACAAGTTGGTTGAGAATAAGTTATAAATCTAATTAAAAGAGGTGGTTAAAAATAGAAAAAAATTGGATATAAAAGTAGTCTGGTAAATCAGTTGAGCTATTATAAGGAGACTTTTAAAAAAATATTGAAACTAGAAAAGACAAGGATTTTTAATTCGACCTGATATTTTTTTTTTAAATCATTTTTTTTAATATAAAGTTTTTGAAGGTTAAAAATATAGGGATGTCAGGCTAAAATATATATATATTCTCATCTGGAGGATCCCAGGACCTTCCGGAATCAGCACATCATATAAAGAAAAAAAGGAAATGTCTTGTCTAAAATTATAATATTCTACACCGTCTTACTGACTGAGAGAAATAAGATGTTTTTAAATAGAAAGAATTCATCTGCATTTGAAGGCGATCAAAAGAAAAACGATTAATTTACAGATAAATGTTAAATCATCAAGTTCAATTAAATCCAGTAACTGAGTTTGAACCTAAGAAAAATTATAAATGGGAAAACAACTGCTGTACTTCTTCCACTAACAGAATCATGCTTGACAGGAAGAGAAAAAAAGTTAATATAATGATTTCTAAATTGTCCACTAAAGCAAATAACCTCAATAGAATCATCATCATCAAATAATTATACACCTCAAGAAAGAGATTGTTCCAAAGTAAAACGGAAATGGTAGCTGCAAAATATAGACATTAAACAAGATAAATTTGACTCATTGGAAGTCGCTACAAAGAATAGAACTGGTAATATAAATTTTTTTTATATATTTTCTTTATAATATCAGAGACTTAGTAAAATTTTAGCAGCAGAGTGGTATATTTTTGTTTAAAAAACTTTTAAAACAACCAAGATCAATTGAAACCCAGAATTTTTTAATAAAGATAAACATACGCTTCATTAATAATTTTATATGTACTAAAATTATGATTGTCTATTAACTTAAAGTTATGAAATGTTATTAATATGTAACATATTTTTTTTATTATTTTGTTTTAAATAATATTTTTGTTATTATGGGGATAAAACACACACATACATAATATAATAATACTTGTTGCATATATGTAATTGTGTGTAAATGTAAAACAATAGGCAATATTAAGAATATTAGAGTATTATGTTTTAAGTTAAAGTATAGCATTTCAGAGGGTAGAAGGGAGGGGAGAAAAATAATTTAAAACTTGTTCTGGAAATCTTGCTCTTTCATTTCTACTAACATTTTTTTTTGTCATTCTACTTTACATGTTAGATTATAAAAGTATGTGTGCAAAAGAGAAAAGAGAAAAAAAAGAGTGAATATTTTTTTTTATGAAATATTTTCTTGTGAATTGAAAACTTTAGAAAACTTAGTATCCAATTTGAAATACATTTACGGGAAAGGGGGAAGAATTTAAAATTAATGTTATGATTTTAAAACAGTCGATTATGATTATTGTTGTTATTGTTAATATCAATTTTCATGTAGATATAGGAATTTTTATGTATACATTAGAAATGCAGTAATAAATGTTAATTTGTTTTATTAAACAGAGGCGTATATATTTCATTAAGAGTATTTTTTTGTATTAGTTGTGATCATTCATCATCAAGGTGAATATTAGCTATTTAAGTTCCAATTAGATATACTAAGATTAGCCACTAATTATTAATTTCTGAAACTAAATTTTATGATTAGGCTTAGTCCTAAAGCTGTGGTTGAAACCATTATCGTTTATCATTATCATCATCATTATCATCACGTTTTAATTAATGAGATAGATAAATGTTTAAAGGTCATAAATAAATATTGATTTCATAGTATTTAGTGATTTCTTAGTAATATAATAACCACCATTCCATCATCTATATCATGCAAGGATGAGTGAATTTCCATCCGAAATTAATAATAATCTGAGCTAGTAAAACTTATAAAGAAGATTGAAACGCATTTATTATGTTAAGATCTAAGAAATGATTTCTGTCTAATGAAATTTATATACTCCACTTTAGTTTAAGGGTGTTTTATGTTTACCTAAATATTATTGCATACAGTAATATGAGTCTAAAAGCAAAATCTTCCATTTTTATTAAAAATAAAGTACCAAAAAGGGATTCAAACCCGGTACATGTGAAAAAGTTATAAATATAACTTTGTCTAGGTCCAGCTAACCTAGTGGCGCCCTGATAGACCATATTCACTTGAAGTTCATGTAGATATGCACTTGAGATCCAACCAAGAGATGAGTAAAATCTAGTTGGATATATTGAGAGACATTTGATTGTTACCAGTGTACTCACTCACTTGATTTCCATATACCTGAGTTATAATAGTTTGTTCTGAATAATAATTGCTTATAGTTTGATCTACTTGTTTATTGATGATACAATGCCTGCCTAACCAGGATTTGAAATAGGCCAGACACCTTAAATGACTAGTCTCCAGGCATTATAGTCTCTAATTATTGATATTATGATATCTTTAGAAATCTAATTATAGAAATATGTTTCATTTAATCCAATGACCCTTAATATGATTGATAACTCAGTCTGATCTTTTGTTTAATAGCCACTACTCAGGTTAAATAATTCTTTTCTTTTTGATATAAAATAAAAGCTACAATTCTTTTTTGTTTATTAAGTTATAATATTTGAATATTTGAGATTTTAATAATATTTGGATTTTGATACTTGGATCGGATATTTTGATCTATATTTCCTATGTTACAATAGCAATGTGTTTGAGATAAGCATTTTGATGTTTTCATATATGTTTGGCTACAATGCCTTTGGACTCAGGTAAAAATATTTATAATGGTAATATTTTATCTTAATTCTTTTGATCAACTTAATTTTATGTTACAAAGCATCTTTTGAACATTTCATTTTAGTTACAATATATATATATATATATATATATATATATATATATATATATATATATATACCATTTTGACTTGGCTATTTTGAAATACGAACTCTAATGTATTTATATATTAGTTCACAGAGGGCAGTACGGATTTCTTAATCATGTGGGATGATTTAATTGATATATATATATATAATGAATTCAAACCCCTTATATTCACATTGCCTTTGATTAATATTCTGCTGACTGCACTCAAATATTTGTAATTGAATAAAGTTTTATATTTAGTATATTGTTTAGTTACTTGAATAATGTATATTTTTACATTGTCTATATTTTCGACTTTTTATGTAATTTAATAACTTCATTTTCTACAAAAAGCATTGAAGGTTGTTTGTCTACATAAAGTTTGCTTATAATTAGTGGATTAGGATTGATGGTGGAGTAAAATTCTTTTATAAAGACAGTTCAGGGGAGAATATTAATACTATGGGAAGGATTTCTCGTGCTTTTCAACCCAATGGACTATTAAATGTTTGATTAACTGCACTATCAGCATTCTCACTTTAAACACACACACACACACAGAAAGCTTAATATCAAATTGTGACAACTTCTGATAAATATTAATATTACTGGATTTATAAATGTGATATTATTACACTCAATATAATTATAATAAAAACCTATAAAAATTACCACAACTTCTTCAATAAAAAATATTTTAATCATTTTTTAACTCTCATTTTATTCACTGAAAAGTCCCAATCTTCCCAAAGTTGTTATATATATATATATATTGTGCCCTTTTCTATAGGTCAGTAATAATTCATAACAGTCAATTACTAAAAATTCTAAATTTTCGAATATGTTCTTTTAATACATTAATTATATTAAGTCAATTATATCTTTAAAGTACAATTTAAAGCTAAAGAGAATACGTAGTATATAAAATTATTTAAAAATAGTTATATAAAGCTTTAAATATTGTTTCATATGGTTGTAAAAGCTGGCCATATTAAATAACACAGCTATAAAAATTAAAAGTATATTTAATAAATTCGATTTTAATAGTTTAAAAACTGATAAGTTAATAAATACAGTATTTAGATTTGTAATCATATTTAAATAGTCAAAATTAATATAGTATATTTTTAAAATAAACTTTATGATGGTGAAAATTATATCTAGTTCTATATTTTCTAAATTATTCTTCCAAATTTTTTTATAATTATTTTATATAATATAATAAGTGTATCAATTTTATAAATCTAGGCAGAGAAATAGATTAAAAATCGTCTGTCAAAGTTATTAATCATGTGACCTGTATACTATATACTTTCACACACTGCTTGTTTGAATTAATAACAAAGTTTAAAATATTTTAAAAGTTATATTATAGAATTGGATAGAATTATTGTCTATCATAAAAGTAAATAGTATTAAACATTAAGTTAACTATCGTATAACATGTTTAAATAATGTAATAAAGACGAATACATTCATAATATAAAAATTAAATATTTTATTTAAATAAAAATAGATAAATTGAATATTAAGAAATGGAATAAGTTATTAAATGTTATTTTAAAAGTTATTTTAAATGTTTAAATAGTTTTAATAAAATAATAATTTATTTAAAAGTAATATTTTAAATAATATTTTAAGTTCATTACGTCATAATTTTTTTATTTTCAAATATAATTCTACTATAAACTAAAAATATGTAAATTTGTTCTCAAGCTAAAGTAAGAATTAACCAATAGGAATAGGTATTCTTACAGACTATAAATATTGTCGTAACTAAGTTATCGGGGGAGATTAATAATGTATTGAAACCGGAGAAAGTCAATTTTTTTTTAGTACTTTCTTATAACTTTATCTGCAAAAAACTAATTGATAATTTTAAAAAATATTTTTTGCAAAAGAGAGTATAAACTAAAAAATATTTTAATAATTTCATTTAACATGCTTTGTTAAATTTTTTAAAGTTCTTTATCAGTTGTATTTTATCTAAAAGTTTAACCTAAACTACGCAATAAAAAATGGATATACTATGAAATAAAATGGATAGAAATTGTAATACTGTAAAAATATTTGAAATATTTATTGATACAGCTTTATTTATGCATAACCGGAGAACTTTTTTTGGTACATAAAAAAAAACCACCGCACAGACATCATACGGAGTCTAATGAAAAAATTGGAGACGCATTATTATTTATAAGCCTATCCAAGATTTATTTTTAAATGGTAATAAGATAGTTATATATTGCATGAATTATTTTATATAGTATGATATTCAAAGGAATAAAATGTTATATCCTTTCTGAAGGTAACATTTTTTAAAAATATTTTTCAAGAATTAAATAAAGAACCCAGGAAAATATGTTACAGAAGCATTTTGATATTAAAATATCCGTTCTTCGAATTATTTAAAATGTATTTGGAAAAGATTTGTTCAAAAGTACTTGAAGTTTTTATTTTAAAGTGATATATAAAAATACCAAACGAAAGTTTAAATGTATCAAGAAGGAAACATAGAAAAAAAGTGAACACATAGATGAATAAAAGATGGATCCATGGAAATACAAATAGTACTTAAAAGTTTATCGAATATTTTTAAAATTAAATTAGATGGATTGATGCATCGGATATGCAGAGAATATAGGTAGAGAAGATTAAGAAGCTTCAGGGGATTAATTAATATTATCATCCTAAAAATTAAAACCAAGGATTATTTTCTAAATTTTACTAAATGGATTAATAATTATTTTATTTTAAACTTTAACGCGCTTGGTGAACATTTTTAAAAACTCTAGAGAAAATAATAAACATTTTGGACTTATCAGGAACTATCGTCAAGAAAATATGTAACTATAGTTTTGATTCCTTTTATTTTGTTAACCTAGTTTAAATCTAAATTTTTATATAAGATTAGGAAAAACATAAAAACATTAATTTATTAATATTAAAATTTTATAATATAATAATCTAATAATTTAGCTAAAAATATTTTAATATAAAGTGTATGAGTATGAATTTTTTTTTATATCTGCAATGCTCAAGTGGATAAAGAAAAGCCTACTGAACACGATGACTAGATAAAGGTTATTGGTAATAATAATAACTATTGATAATTTATAGTGTATATTTTTTTTGTTTGTTTTCTTTAGATCATCTATGAATTGTAAGGATGAAGTGTAAAAGTTTTTTTTTTATTATAAATGTAAACGCATTTTTATACAACATTTTAAAAAACATTATGAGATAGGATTGATTTGAAAATATGCATACGACAATTTTTTTTGATTTTTTTTTATTAGTGATATAATCCAACATAACAAATAATTATGTAATTCTTTTAAAATTTTCATGTCATTGGATATTCAAATATTGTCTAAGTAGATTGTATACGATTAAACATACAGAGCAATGAAGTAAGCAACTTTTCTTATGGGATAGTAAGATTGTTTAACTATTAATGAATTTTATTTATTGTTTTGTAAATGCAGATAGTTATTTATCGATGTAAGATGTAGAAAAATCTTGAGAAATAATGTTGAGATAGTGGCTTGGAAGTACTATAGTTAGCAGAAAACCAAGATGATGTATTTGTTTTAAAAAATAGGATGTTATAAGGAATGGAAATAATATTTAGTCTTTATGTGAATATCAGCATAGTTAACATAGCCCTATGACTGATACACATTTTATTTGGACAGTGTTTATATTTCTTTAAATATTTGATGTTCTAATAAAGCTGAAGAAATAGCTTTAACATCGTCCCTGTACTAGAGGATATTAGGCAGGTAAATGTCCTACCTCTTTGCACTGTGCCATGATTTTGAGATATGTTAAGAGTAATACTCTAGCTTTCTTCCTTAATCCTATGCATCTGTTTTCGCTATCTTTATTTCATGTAACTGCATCGTTCAGTAAGATATGTTTAAGAGAAATGATAAATAATTTAGAACTTAGGTTATGCTATCGTTTTTGTATAAGATTAGTTTATTTTCTTATAAGGAGCAGAATATTATAACTTAAAATTGAAGATCCAAAGTATCCTAAGGAAAGAAAAGAATCATAGAATATATTTTGAATTTTATTTCGGAAATGAAATATAAACTTTTTAAAATAAAGTATCTAAACAAAGATATTTTCTTTAAAGTGATAATAATTTTAAATGCTTTAGTATTATTTTTTTTAAGACAAAAATAAGTATTGCATATTTTTTAAAATACAATAGTACAAAGTAAATTATGTAAAAAATATGCATAGTATATTTTTTTGTTTATTGATTAACAGACATGTATTGATGATTACACTTATATCATACTAAAGTAAGGCTTAAAGAAGAATATATTATGATTAGTAAACATTGTGTGATAAATACTAAAATCTAGTACTGAATTTTGGATAATATTTGTGTAACATCTTTGACTTTGCAAGATGAAATTTTTTAATATTTTGAGAAGTCCATACTCATTATAAAATTTTGTTTTCTATAGAATGTTTTCTAAGTATGAATTTTTAAAATAAGATAGTTTAATAATATTAAGGATAAAATGCTGTTGCTAATAAAGTAGATAAATATATTTTGTAATAAGTTAATCATAATGAGAAACCCAATAATAACATTTTTTTTTAAAATTTCGACCTAAATCTAAACAAAGATATAATTGAAATATAATTTTTTTTTTTATAACCCGGTAGATCAAACTGTAAAGTAAAAAAGTTAAGAATATCCACTGTAAATAATGTAAATAAATTGTTTATTTATTTGTTGTTAGTAATAAACGTTGTTAAATTTTGTTATTTCAAAAATTTTGTGTCCTAGTTATTTATTTCTCCACATCACTGCATGAAAACACAATATATGCATAATAATTGAAACAAATATATAATTTTGCACAAAAAATAGAGAATTATTTTAAGAATTTTAAACATTTTATTGGTATTCATTATAATTAAATAATCATAATCTTACATTATTTTATTGGTCATAAATCAGTTATTACAATATTATATTAAATTATATGCTATCAGTTGCCACACATATTTTGTTTGTCAGATTATTAAAATGCTACCACGTATTTATTATATCATTACATGAAGGTAAAGATTATATAAAATTATTTTATTATTTTATTATGGTAATAAAATTATAGTAAAAAGAAAAGATATACAGAATTAGTTAAACAATGAAGAATATTATTACTTTTATTTATTACTATTAGTTTAAGTGTAGTAGATTATGACATAAAATCCCTTCTCATATTTTGCTACTGTATTTTTAAATTAACTTAGAATAAACTTTATGAAGCTGAGATTATTTTATTTGAGCTATATTATTATTAAATAGAAGATTAAGACTTAATTATTAGTTTAATCTTAGTGAGTAGAAGTTATTAAAGTCGTAAAAATACTATGAGTTTTGTTATTTGAAATAGTAATAAAGGGGGGATAGTGTTCTTATGCTATTGAGGTAGTATCCTGTGGGATATTGGCTCAATGTAATCTATCTTGTCAACTGTATTTTCACTTCAAGTCTCATGAAAATATTAAATATTTATTTAATTTATTTTTATAAACTGAACCTTATTCGTATTGTAAATTTGAGCTAGTGAAACATTTTAATTTTAATGCTGAATATTTTATTTATTAACTATTAACTGAGCTAGAATCTATTTTATTTTATACCATATATTATCTGGAAGTGAGGATGCATGAGAGCAAGGTCTGAATATATATAAGATCACGGAATTATGAGAAGGTTGACATCATGGAATTGTGGGAAAGCTGACATTTTAAAAGTATTAGTTGATAAAAACTACAAAGATAGTTGAAAATGCTTCTAAGTGACAATTATAGTTATATTCTTATAAACTTTTAAGTACTGTATTTTCTACTATTTATTTATAAATTTACGTATTTTATTTTGAATAAATACAGACATTGATTTGTAATATTATATATATTATAACAAATTTCAAAGTTGGACCTCAAAAAGATCATATGACCCAATGTATTAATAATACTATCTCATTTCTAGTTATCAAAAAATTATCAAAATTTGAATAATAGATGTATTCTACAAGGCCATTTTATTTTCTACCTATGCTAAATGTTCTAAATAAAATTATCTTTAATTAAAATAAATCTTTGTATATATTTTAGAAGATTTTATTTAAATATATTTCTTGTGTTGTAAATATATGCACTTTTCCCTTCATTTTGAATGCCTACGAAAAAAAAAAAAATTCATTGAAAAAATAGATGGAAATATTTTGAAAACCTTTCTAATATTTATTAATTAATATAAGTAATTAATATTTATTTATCAAGGATAATAAAATTTGTGTAGTATTGTAAACTAAAATCAATTATGTTTTGATCTAACAAGCATTTTATATAAAGCTAATATATTACATTCAAATATCAGCCTTTCAAGCTAATTGTGCATACGCTTTTGCAAGTGTTAATAATAATAAATGAATACTTTCTCTCCAATACAAGATATAGTATTTATGCAGGAATAAAATGAATCCACCTATTCCTGCAACTCAAATGCTTATATATGAGAAAATCTGAAGTCTGGCAAGGAAAGCGTGAGGATGAAATGCTCACTTTAAATTACTATATACGATGTTTGAATGAATGACGTTAGTGAAATTGTCTAGAATTTACTAAACTCACTCTAACTGAAAATTAATCATATGTAAATAAGCATTCATTTTATATAGCGCATGTTTAAAAGCTAATATAGAAAAATATTTAAAACAAAATTAAGATTAATAATTACCTAATTGAAATTTGTTGGACAGGTAATACATATGATTATCTGTTGAATTTTTACAAGATTATAATAAACAAAATAAATTTTAAAAATTTTATATGAATGATGCAGATTATATTTATAAGAATATATTATTTACTTATGGATTATATATATGATAGTTCACTATTTAACATAAACTTGGACTAAAATTAATAATGTAAATTATCATTGGTTTAATAAAAGTTAATTATTTACCTTGTTTCTTTATATGTTTAGATCAATGATAGATTAGAAGTCTTGAGGGCTAAAGGTGGGTGGATTGTGCTTCAACTCTGTCATTTTTGGCCTCACAAATGCTAAAAAATCTATCAAATGGCCAATTTGATTTTTTTTTCTAATTTATGCTATGGTTAATTGCTTATTATGCCAAGTGCCATTTGAATAGTAAAAAAACTGGCAAATGCAACAATTATATAATTAATTTAAAAAAAACAAACGGATATTTTGTTCGTCATCATCTGAAGATTCATTGATAATTTTTTTTCCAGTTACTATTGCCTTATTGTGTTAAATTACTAAGAACAATAACATTAAATTAGCACACAAGGGAAAAAATTGTATTATATTGATTTTATTGATAATGTCTTCATAATAAACTTAACAAAATGAAAGCAGGCAAAAGATATTAATATATATGTTAGCACATTTAAAATTATGAAAATAAGGATTAAAATTTGTAAATAAAAGATGGGCAAAAAACTATAGAATAAGTTAGATCCTGTTAATATTTAGGAATAACATTTATCAAAGAAGACAGACGAAAAACAATTAAATTGAAAATTATTATAGATAAAACTATTTATAATAAGTTCATAAAAATACCCAGTGAAATATACTTAATAATTTGTCAAGAATAATTATACTAAGAAGTGAAGTGAATTTCTTGTATTAAAGTGAGAGGACAAGAATATTACAAATATATACTGATAAAAATATGAAAAACATAAATGAAAATTTATTAAAAATATTTTTTTTTTAAATGAACTGAACTGGACAAATTCTTACATTAAAAATATATGTCATATATCTTATGTTTTAAAGAAAATAACTTTATTGATGACCATAGAGTTACATTTGCTATAAGACACTCCGTATACATATATTTACATTGCTAGTGAGTAAACCAAGTTTAAGTTTGTATCTGTGATGAACAAAAAAAAATTAAATTAGGAGGGAAAGATATTTAACATTGTTAAGGGGGGTGCAAATACATATGTATACATTACATTTGTGACCGCTGCTTGCTATAATCAGAATTGGCAATTTGTAGGAATAATTAAAAGTATTTGAAATATAGAAGACAAGTGGTGATTTTTAAAAGATGGAATGAGAGAATATATGAAAATTATTTAATGATAATTGGTGATATTATACTAGAATTTGGTTTTTCAGGTAAAATTACTTAGCGATAGTTTTAAAACAAAATTAAGAAAGTAATATTTGTTTTCATAATATATTTTTTTAAAGAATTATTTTCTCAATATAATTTTTTTACGTTAATATAAATACTATATTAAGCATAGAAAATTATATTCTATTGATGCTAGAGCAACAAAGATTATTATTCGGTATGATGATTTATTTATGTAACAAAACTTTCAATTGTCCTAAATAAAACGTAATGTAATTGGTTAATTATTATTTTCTACGTAATAATTTATTAATGGCAATGTTAAGCAACAATACTTATTTTATGTAATAGAAATGGAAAAGTTTTCTGTCAATTTTTTAACAATCTTGTCATTAAACTTTATTTTTAAAACTTTTCCCTAACTAAAAAATGTATTTATAAATTAAAAGTGTTAAAGAAAATTCTCAAGAGAGAAGTAAAGATGAAACACTAAGTGATAAACAAATGTTAATGCAAATATTTAAATAGCATATATGCAAATTTATTTACAACACATCATAGTATTATGTAATGCAAATATAAAAAAGTATGTATTTACAAATAAATATAGACATATATCTATACATATTTTTATGGCAGAAAAGGTTCAAAAATATATTGTATAAATTCACTAAATTGGATTTTTTTTTCCATATATCATAGCATCAGCTGGGAGGCGAACCCGCAACAACCGTCTGCAACCAACTGCTTGCTTGCAAATCGGCTGTGCTGACCTCTCGGCTAACAATGCTTGTTCACTAAATTGGATTTGTAGATATACTTAATAACCACTTCACCACAAATTCTTGAAACATATGAATAAAAACACTATAATGACCCCCACAACGCATTTCATGAGGGATCCATGCATCAGTTACCAATAGTTATATTTAATTCAGAAGTGTCAGACTTAGTCCACCTACAACTTTGAGATGATCCACTCTAAAAAATATTTTAATGGTTATTACTAATCATTTAGTAAACTAGAGATTATCCTTAGTCCAGATGTAAACTTCAAATCTCAGTTAAAGATTAACATATCTGTTTTTGGGGGGATTTGATGTAATATAAGACTTTTGTAAAATGAAGGGAAAATATAAAAATAATAAAATTTCTATGTTTTATTAATACTCCATCAAGTTTTAAATATATATTGTAACCTGTAAATGATCAATACCTTATAACTGAACAAAAGACAACACTTTATGTTATCAAAAAACAAAAAAAAAACACTTTATGTAAGTTAAAATCCACAAGTGTAACCTTCCAAAGAGTGATCAAACAACCATAAGTAAAGTGTAGATCTAAACACAGGTCTAAATCAATACAAGAACGGTAATACATTAAATAAACATATTACATAAAGTAAATCCTCTTACAGGCTAAGTGCACAATAATTAAATAAATCCTCTTATAGGCTAAGTACATGATAATTGATACATTATTTTACAAGATGTAGGTAATCATTGTTACATTCCACAAACAATAGGAACAATAATCTCAGGTTCTTAAATATTAAATAATTCAGTTGTATAGAATACTAATGTTTTAATGATAATCTAAAATAATAAGATAACTTAGATTATTTTAATTAAATAAGAGTGATAATAGTGATTGAGACTAGGATTAAGTTCAACAGCTTTAAATGAAGTACAGATTTATCTAAATATAGGTTTAAACATATTGACTAGAAAAATTAACTCTTATTTTGGTTCTTAAGTCACTGACTAAATAAAATCAAGTTTTCTTATAATTTAAAAATAATTATCTAATGAAAGCAAGGCTAAAGTGATGCAGTAGGTAAAAGGGGATTTTGTTGTACCAAGCATATCACTTAGTACTCTAACAACAAAAGCATCAATAAAGAAATCTTATATAAATTTCATTGCATGCATAATGGATTGTATGAACTGTATCAATGTGATACTTTCAAAATAATATATACTCTAATATGCACTTTAAACATCTTTAATAGTTAAATGGATTTTTTGGTATATGAATTTGACATATGGCAACTGACTCAGAAATATAATTAAAGAATAAAATCAATATTTATTTCAAAGACTAAATATATTTCTTTTAGTTTACAATTTGACTATTATATATATATATAACTTATTTACTATTATTTACAAAATAAATAAAAATTAAAAACCTTTACATCAATTCACATGTAAGTTAGGTATAATAGGTATATAATATATCATACCTGTGACATATTTAGATTCTACAAATAGATAAATAAGAGAAAACTCCGATAGTTTGAATTTAATAACAAATGGTTCATACTAAAGATAATTAGCGCGATATAGCTAGTAATATAATGAGATATATTTACATTGAAATCAGTGTACAATTTCTTAATATATAATTTATAATTTAAATGATACAATATAAAGAAGTACATTGTATTAGTCTTAGATAAACAAAGCTTATGGAGTAGAGAAATATAAACTCAATACTTTACTCAACATATAGTCATATTAAATGTATAATAAGGAGTAGGGGAATATAATCACAAAAATGCTTTTATAATACACAAATTGGAATGCTTACTAAGTATTTATGGGTGATGATGATAAGAAGACAAGCCTATACTAAAGTGGGCAGAGAAATATGGGCTCAATGCTACACATATATAAATGTCCCGTTAGTATCTACCACTACCATAAGGAAAGGCTTAACAAATAATATCTAAGTAAAATAAGAAATCATCTACATAGTTGTCATAATAAATACATGATTATAGTCTTGCGTTGTTAGCCGAGAGGTATCGCAGCCGCCATGCAAGCAAGTAGTTGGTTGCAGACGGGTGTGGGTTCGCGTCCCGGCAGATGCTATGACATATGAAAAAAAAAAAAAAAAGAAAGACATTGAGATAAAAAATAAAAGATAGATATTAAATCACATCTACACATATTTATAATGTATATAGCAAAAGCATAATCAAAAGACCAATATAAACCTATGCATGAAGATAAATAAGTACTTAATTTTAAAGATTTGGATAAAGAATATTTGTACAAAAGATGGGACGCTTGAAATAAGAGGATTATTGAGTGTTATAGTAGTAAGGAATGGGATAAAAGAATAAATTTATTAATAAAGACTAGAGAGTTAGAGAGACGGAGAAATAGTATGGAGAGTAAAAAGAGTTTAAATATATATAGAAATAAACAGAATATTAGATGTGAGTTAATATATGATAATAGTAAGGAAAGTAGTTTATTGTTTAAGGCTCGAACGGGATCTTTAGCTACAAAATAATATACATGTAAATGGAAAAATATGGGTGATTTATTTTGTAAATTATGTAAAGAAGGAATAGAAAATATTAGGCATTTGTTAATTGAATGTAAATGTTTGAAAACAGAAAGGGTACATATAATGAAGTTGTGGAAAAATAAATATGAAAAGAGTGATTATACAGAAAGTGAATTATTTGTTTTTATGCTGGGTTTGGAAAAAGATAAGGGGGATTTAGATATAAAGATTATAGAGTTGACAAAGATTATGTTGTGGAAATGGGATAGAGTGGATTATGGGTAAATTTAGGGTGGGGAATGTAAAATGAAGTGGCTAACAGGTTTATCTGAGCATAATTGCTGAGATATTCTTGACTTTGTTTAAGGAGAAGCCATAATACATCACATCACATCATTCTAAAAGACATAGGTATTTTCAAATAAGATTAAATTAGTTTTCTTTCATTGTAATGTTATATATCTATTATTTAAGGAATTTTGAATCAGTTGAGGCCATAGATTTGTCTAACAGTCACTGCAATCCATAGTAATTGCAGGTGATTACTTGTGCCTCAATCCAAGATGATGGCACCATGCAATGCCACATGTAGGGATATGAAGTTGACCTATGCAAGCATCATGAAACAAACAAATCTTAATCAGGATAAGCCAATGCATAGCAAGCAAATGGTTAATACAAATGAAAAAAATACAAACGAGATTTCATAAATCCACTGTTAATGACATTGTAAATCTAGATATTTTAACACCTGAGTCAAATGAAAATAAAGTTATATTGCACAGGAAGTGAGGATAGAAGAGAACCTAAGTTATATACATGCTAAATTCAATGGGATGATATCAAATCCACTATTTTATTCATTCAATAGATTTTTTTATGAATTGATCTTCTATTTTAGCATTAATGGATTTAAATTGCTCTTTGTTCAGATTTTCAAAAGATCCATTATACAGCAAAATACAGCAGCATAAGATGTGGGACACAATTTGCAGGATTGTGGAGCATCCAAATCCAAGATATATCATACTAGAATTTTTTAATAAAGAGCAAAGAAATGGATTTAATAGATCAATATGTACTCTGGGTAGATATGCATTAAAAAAATTAATAAATAACTCCAAAGGTAAAACCTCATTTATAAATAAAAATTGTGTCATTTATGAATGGATATGTAGGTGTGGCAATGGATATATAGGTGAATCTAGATGTACGTTGGAAAAAAGAACTAAAGAGCACTTGCTATTATTAAAATGAGTTCAGAGATCAAAACAAAATTGTATAGTAGATAATAATATTTCAGCATCTGTTTTTTACAATTATAATAAGTCATGTATTTATGGTTTTGACTTCAATTTTAATAATGTAAAAATATTGCAAATTGGAAAAAATAACAATAAAAGAAAAATAAAGGAAGCTATGCTAATATACAAATGTAAACATGACTTAATTAACAGGCAAGCAGCAAACATTAAAATTACAGAATTGTGGGAAGGTTACTCTTTCAAAATTTTAGTTGACAAAGATTACTAGGATAATTGAAAGCACTCTTAAGTGGATAAAATTTTTAATAACTTAGTTACTGTATTTACAAATATTCAATTATATAATTACATATATTGCTTTGAAAAAAATACAAACATTGAATAATAATAATAATAATAATAATAATAATAATAATAATAATAATAATAATAATAATAATAATAATAATAATAATAATAATAATAATAATAATAATAATAATAATAATAATAATAATAATAATAATAATATATCAACCCTCTTATAAAAATAATAGAAAATGAATTTTCAGGAATCTACGTGCCCACCATCAATGACAACATCTCATGTATCGCATATATGGATGATATAGCAATATTTCTATCATCTCAAAAACAAATTCCCAAACTTCTTAAGATACTTAATAATTTTACAAAAGAATACAAGCTAACATTCAATATGGAGAAATCGTGTGCATGGCAGATCTTCACCGGTAATAGCATTAATAAAGTTTTCAAAGGTAGACCAAGCGCATTTCTTGGGTTCAACTTTTATTTACAACATTCACCTATGAGATCACTCATACAGAAAAATTTGATAGAGAAAGTGGAAAAGACTGTCAATTCACTCTCCAAAGCCTACCTCTCTCTATATTCAAAAATGGCTTTGCTTAACATGCTAGTGATTACAAAAATGTCTTATTTTACTCCAACAATCATTTATACCAAGGCATTTACAAATAAAAATAGACTCCTTATGCAGAAAATTATTCTGGGGAAAAAAGATTATTTCAATATCAATAAAACACCTAAGAAAACCCCTTTCACAAAATGGCCTTGGCCTTCACTCAATACATGTCTTCAGAATACAAAAACCATTGAACATAATATCTACATGTGCACAAAAATTCCCATATTTAGAAATTGCTGCCAAGATTACCCCTACAGATAGACCACCTCCTCTCCAAAGATATCTGAACACACTACTTACACCATTATTAACAATTCACACTCTTAACTTTAAACCACCACAAGCCAAATATAAATATTGGGAAGTTTATCAACTTCTACATCCAAATCAAGACGATGTACAAACTCCACTTCATATTAATAATAAACAATTATGTTGCAAATTCAAACTATGGTCACTTGAACCAAAATATTTTGACTTTCTCCTAAAGATAAATCTAGACTCACTACCTACACAACACTTTTTGAAATATCAAAAAAACTATAAAGATATAGATGATATATGTAATCTTTGCCATAGGGACTCGGAGACACAAAACCACCTTTTTTTCTCATGCTCAAGTCTAGAAAACATTCGTAAAATTATTAGCACTTCACTCAAGGGTAAAAAAATCAATATGAAAACCCTTTTTGACTCTTTTAAAAGGGGTATCTTTGCTGAAATAAGAATCTGCACATTTCTACTCTATGCTTTATGGTGTACAAGGTGTAATTTCATATACAATTATAATCCCAGAAGACATCCAAACACGTTCAGAAATAAGCTGCAAACCATACGTGAAAGAGACATGAAGATTACAGATCAATCTAAGTACATTGACACCTGGAATATACAAGAACTTATATAAAAGCACTAACAAAAAAAGAAACTATATCTAACATGGATCCTTGTGCCAGTTCTAAATCCAACTGACACAAACTAGATGCATTCCTGCTTTAATTTAATTGTATATCTAATTGAATATTATCATATGATTGAGTGATCATCATTGATTTTGTTGAACTTTTTTTTCTTAGAGACTTCTAGTTTGATAACGCATACAGTTACTGATCAAATCATTGTACATATGCAGTTTTGTGAAACTAATTTATATGTAAGAACTATGTGTCAAATGTAACTTGTATAACCTTTTAGAATACTAATAAAGTTTATCCATTGAAACATAATAATAATAATAATAATAATAATAATAATAATAATAATAATAATAATAATAATAATAATCATAATAATAATAATAATAATAATAATAATAATAATAATAATAATAATAATAATAATAATAATAATAATAATAATAATATATGGTATGGGCATTAATAGTCATGGAAAATGTAGTATGGACATAGCTTTGCACATATGCCAAATTAGACAACAATGTATAATTAAATATCTATCATATTTAAATCATTTATTCTCGATGATAAATTATCATGATATGTGTTTAGATAATGATGATGATATCTTCTAATTATGCACTTGAATCAGAGTGCCAGTTTTACAAACATTTATATAAAAATATATAATTATCAGTCAGAATTAAACCATGAATATTAGAAGCATTATCATACTATGATGATAATATTTCTAGTGAATTTATTCTAGGGTCAAAGGGATATTTTATTGCTCTCCAAATAAATAAATATATACATTCTTTATATTTCAAGAAATATTGAATAAATACAAGTAACTGATATTTAAGTGACCAAATATGTTAATTTAGCAAATGCAATCATATATTCAAAATACCAATTAAAAAAATAAAATAAACAACTTATTTTATCAAAATATTAAACATACCTCACACATAAAGCTTATATTTTAATAATAGATATTTTATTTTAAAATGTAAAGATGTGAAGATGTATGGATTTGGTTATTTCTGATGTTACAATAATTAATCAAAATACAATAATTTTTAACAAGGATTAAGAATAAATTGTTATTATTTTGCTGATAATAATTTGTAAGTTAATTAATTCTTATATGTATCTGTTTTTATGTGATTGATTACATTATTATATTTCTATTCATAAAATCCTAATACTCATTAAATAAATATGTTAGCTTCTATTAACAACTTGGTTTAGTATAACAACATTTCAGCAGCGATTTTAAAAAAAATATTCTCCAAAGTATACACCTATATTTCAAAAGTCAAGAGTTATTTACATCCCTTGTAAATAATAAATAATCTGCATATTCTTATGCTAAGAATAAAATATTCATCCTGATATCTAGAATATCTATAAAATAATATCTGAGTTATTTTCCTTATTTGAGTTATGTATCTTGACACCACTTATATCTCAAAATAAAAAAAAGGTTGTCATCGAATAGCCACTATATCCCACTCAATGGCGCAGTTTTCATGCTTAAACTATAAAATATGATCATTCCTGGACTGTTAATTATAATCATTTCGATGTGTTTTTTGTAAAAAACAAAAGAAAATCGTCTTTTTTAAATATTATTTAATTTTAAATATTTTTTATTAATGTATACATTAAATGATAATAATAAATGTAAAATAAAATAAACAAATTACAATCTGATTCATCTTTTTTAGTTTGCTTTTTATTAGAAAAATCAATTTTCTATCCGAGATTTTTTTACTGGGGTTACGGCTTTTTTTTGTTATTGTTTAAAAACTCATAATCGGAATAAAAAGTAAAAATTCTTAGTCTTCCTTTTGCATTTTATTTTTACAGAGAAACAGATATTATTGTGTTATCGCTTTTTTTTTACTGTTTTAGTCTTTGTTTTACTTTTTTTTTTTTTTTTACAGACAAACAGATATTACCGCTATTTTTTATTTCAAATAGAATGACAACTAAAAGTAAAAGTTGTTACGGTTAGTTTTAGGGTTAGTTTTAGGTTTAGGGTTAGTTTTAGGGTTATGTTTAGGGTTAGGGTTCTGTTGTTTGTAATGCTAAAATAAAAAATATCAAAATCGTATTTTTGTAAATATATTTTTTTACTAACATCTATAAAATAAATGATAACAATAAACATAAACTATATTCAACAAAGTATAACAGTAGTCAGAGAAAAGAAAGAAACTAAAACTTTTTTAAACAACAACAAATATATATATATAAAATGTCTTCTTTACTTATTAAACATGTTTATAATATATGCTTTTTATGACATTTAAAAAAACAGTGTATAATTGTACTTTTCTTACTGGATATTTTTGTGTTAATGCTTTATTTCAAAAATATACACACGGTGCAATCTTCTTTGTCTCGTGGAATGTTATGAACAGTGCATTACTTGATGCATTATCTAATTCCAACTCACTTTATACATATATTTCGTCAACATTTACCACTTAAAACTTCAATACACTATGGTGTAAAAAGTCTGTTAATTATTACTTTACAAAATCTGAACATTTCACTACTTTAAAATAAAAACAAATCCAATGAAAACAACATTTCCATCCCATTAAAAAAAAACACACACTCTCACCAAGCCGTAACCATTTTATAATCTGTGCGAATTTGGAAAATGTATTTGCTGCAATGCGACATACATGCTGTACTGTGATGCGACATAGCAGCCTGCAATCTGTAGCACAACAAAAAAGTTGTATTATAGAAAATGCGGGTTCGAATGTGTCAGCTGCGGAAATGGCATTTTTATGTGTTTTAGTGCGTAAATGGCACCATCCAGTGGAATATGGTGGATCTTCGACGACTACCAAAAAAATATCTAAACCAATTCAACTAATCTTGGAACCAATTTTTTAAAAAGTAGTATTAACAGAATATAAATATTAATATTGTTCTCAATAGTCCTTATTATAATATTAAATGTGTGCTTATGAATTAAGTGACTAATTTGAAATTGTACATGTTTGTAATACAAAAATAATAATTATATTAATAATAAATGAAATTTCAATTATTTCATAAGGATTGATTTTTTTTAGCAATGTTGATAGAAAAAAAATTATATATTAACTTACAAATCAAATTATATATTCCAGAATTCACATAAAATATTTTATACATATGTCTTGGGGGTGGTGAGTATATATGAGTCATTAATAGATTATCGTTTCTACTTTTTCTTTGTCTCAAGTTCTTCAAGAATTATTGGTGGCTTGAAAGAATGTCAACTTCCGAGATGAAGCAATATGATTTGGAAATTATCTGACCTTTAATTACTAGGAAAATAATGATTTCACTTGTTGACATCAGTTATTGTTTTAAGAAATAATTATAACATACACCAAATCTTTTAAAAACTTGTTTTTTATTTTTTTTTGCCACCAAAATGAAATATATATTAAAATAGATTTCCAACGTTTCGACTATTTCTTTATTTTTTTCTATAGTCTTTTTCAAGGAACTAAAAATATATAAAAAGGAGAAAAAAAATTCCATAAAAATTTTTAAAACAAACAAAAATAAAAATCCTGTCACATATATATACTATTTTGGAAAATATATTCTTTACTTACTATGATTTCTTTTCCCAATAGCTTTCATCTTTACATTTTGCTTAAATAAACATTTTATTGTTACAAAATATAGTTTTTTATCATCTTATCTTCAATTAACACATTTTTACATTCCTTTCTTGTTAAAAACTAAAACATTCTATTAAATTTCACAAAATATTTTTTTTTCTCTTTTCTTTTCCTTTACATTATAATATTCTATTCAGAACAGGATTTAACATCTTTATGTATAAACTTTCCTTTTCAAATCTTTCTTTTTGTTTAATTATACATTCTAAAGGGGTAATCTTAAAATTGACATGACCAAATTTTTCTTTATGTAAATTATATTGCTGAATTTCTATCTGACAAATGTTGTTTTAATCTAGTTTTTAAAAAATTCTTTGTATTACCCACATAAGATATATCTTTACCATTATATTTTAAACAATCCATACATTTTATACAATAAACAACTTGCATTATATTTGAAAAATCAACAAAATCTCCTTTATTAATTAAATTATATAAATTACTTTTTTTCTTGTATACAGGATAAATACTAAAACTATATATTTTATTAAATCCATGAAACAAATTTTATATCTTTTTAAAAATAAAATTTTGAACCTTAAAACCTATAAAAAAATGTATCATCACCAAAATTTTTCTTTAATTTTTCTCCATTTTTTATTTTATTTAAATTGTTATTTGAAAAAAATTTTAATACAACATCCCAAGGGTAATCATTTAATAAACATTCTTTTTTTATAATATTTAATTCTTTATTTAACAAATTTTTATTAGAACAAATTCTTATTCCTCTTTTTATTCTATTATTAATAATGTTCATTTTACAATGTTTATCTAAGTCAGAATTCCAATTACTTAATAAACCATGAAAAGTTTTCTTTCTAAAAACTGATGTTTCTATATTTAAATTATAATCAACAAAAATTTTTTTTATTTTTATATCCATATATTCAATACATCCCCCTATTTTTCCATAGTAAATTTAATATTAATATCTTTACTATTTATATATTTTAAAAATCGTTTAACATTTTTATAATCTCCTTTAAAAACAGTAAAATAATCATCAATATATCTACAATAAAAAAACAATTAAAAAATAATTATGGGGGTAATAATAAGCATAATTTTGTTATTAATTTAACTGATACAATTTTTAAAGAAGAAGAAATAAATATTTTAAATAAAGTTTTAAAATATGTTCCTAAAGAAAGATTAATTACTATGGAGAAACAAATTATAGAGGTTAATGCAAAAATGAATATTTTAAAGGATATTTGTTGTAAAAAAATAGATGAAAAAAAATATTAGAGATAATGTGATAAAAGATTTAGAATTTTTTAATAGTAAAATAGAATATAATATAAAAAGAAGTTTTGAATATAGGAAAAATGTTAATGGTGATAATAATGAATTGAAAATTATAAAAGATATTAAAATAAAATATAAGGATTTGATATTTTTAAAGGGAGATAAATCTAGTAGTATGGTTATTATGTCAAAGTTAGAATATAATTTAAAGATGTGTAAATTATTAGATGATGTTTTTTTTCTTAAAATTAATAAAGATGAAAGTAAAAAAAAGAATAAAATTGTAAACAAATTAATAACTGAAATGGAGGAAAAAGGATATATTGAAAAGTTCAAAATGAAACAATTGAAAAGATTAGATGTAAAATGTGTTAATATTGTAGGTTTACCAAAGGTACATAAAGAAGGAATTCCAATGAGACCCATTATTTCATGTAAAAATACATATTATGAAAATATCACAAAATGGATATATATTAATGTTTTTAGAAAATATGAAAATTTTAATAAAAATGAAAGTAAAATTAATAATTCAAAAATTTTTGTAGATAAATTAAAAATATTTTTAGAAAATAATAAATTTAAAAATATTACATTTGTAAAATTAGATACTGTTAATATGTATTTAAATATTTGTCCAGAAGATGCTATAAATTATATTATGGATTTATACATAAAAGATAAAGATGATAAAATAAAAATTGATTGTAATTTATTGTATGAAATTTTGGTTTTATGTTGTAAAGATTTGGTTTTTAGATATAATGAATGTTTTTATAAGCAAAAGAAAGGTTTATGTATGGGAAATTGTTTAAGTGGTTTTCTGGTGGATATATATATATGTATAATTTTGAGAAAAAATATTTTAGTAATGGGTTTGGTCTTGTTTTTTATTGTAGATATATTGATGATTATTTTACTGTTTTTAAAGCGGATTATAAAAATGTTAAAAGGTTTTTAAAATATATAAATAGTAAAGATATTAATATTAAATTTACTATGGAAAAAGAAATAGGGGGATGTATTGAATATATGGATATAAAAATATAAAAAAAATTTGTTGATTAAAATTTAAATATAAAATCATCAGTTTTTAGAAAGAAAACTTTTCATGGTTTATTAAGTAATTGGAATTCTGACTTAGATAAACATTGTAAAATGAACATTATTAATAATAGAATAAAAAGAGGAATAAGAATTTGTTCTAATAAAAAATTGTTAAATGAAGAATTAAATATTATAAAAAAAGAATGTTTATATGGATGTTGTATTAAAAATTTTTTCAAATAATTTAAATAAAATAAAAAATGGAGAATAATTAAAGAAAAATTTTGGTGATGATACATTTTTTATAGGTTTTAAGGTTCAAAATTTTATTTTTAAAAAGATATAAAATTTGTTTCATGGATTTAATAAAAGATATGGTTTTAGTATTTATCCTGTATACAAGAAAAAAAGTAATTTATATAATTTAATTAATAAAGGAGATTTTGTTGATTTTTCAAATATAATGCTAGCTGTTTATTGTATAAAATGTATGGATTGTTTAAAATATAATGGTAAAGATATATCTTATGTGGGTAATACAAAGAATTTTTTAAAAACTAGATTAAAACAACATTTGTCAGATAGAAATTCAGCAATATAATTTACATAAAGAAAAATTTGGTCATGTCAATTTTAAGATTACCCCTTTAGAATATATAATTAAACAAAAAGAAAGATTTGAAAAGGAAAGTTTATACATAAAGATGTTAAATCCTGTTTTGAATAGAATATTATAATGTAAAGGAAAAGAGAAGAGAGAAAAAAAATATTTTGTGAAATTTAATAGAATGTTTTTGTTTTTAACAAGCAAGGAATGTAAAAATTTGTTAATTGAAGATAAGATAATAAAAAACTATATTTTGTAACAATAAAATGTTTATTTAGGCAAAATGTAAAGTTGGAAGCTGTTGGGAAATCATAGTAAGTAAAGAATATATTTTCCAAAATAGTATGTATATGTGACAGGATTTTTATTTTTGTTTGTTTTAAAAATTTTTATGGAATTTTTTTTCTCCTTTTTATATATTTTTAGTTCATTGAAAAAGACTATAGAAAAAAATAAAGAAATAGTAGAAACGTTGGAAATCTATTTTAATATATATTTCATTTTGGTAGCAAAAAAAATAAAAAAACAAGTTTTTAAAAGATTTGGTATATGTTATAATTATTTTTTAAAAGTATTTTGACCACTTTTAATAAAGAATCTAAGGTGAAAGAGTTTATTTTTATTTATTGTTTTAAGCTATTGTTATTCATCTTTTGAAGTGCCCTGATGGAATGGCAGAATTAGCAGCCAGAATGTGATTGGCTCCTGGATCCAAATTTATCCTCCTTATTAGCTTCTCATCTCTTTATTTAGCAGCAACTTAAGTAAATTTTGTTTTTTCAATGAAGAAAAAGCATAAAGAATGATTGCCTTCTTTTCTTGTTACTATAGGAGTGAAAAAATCAACTGTATCTCTTAACAACAGTTCTTCTAGCAACATGTAAAATGCAAATCTATTGTTTTGGCTTAGAAATTTACAAATCTCTAACATTAAATAATATTCATCACATTATTTTTTAAATAATAATAATGAAAACATTTTACAATAACTATTACTGTACATTAAATTCAATAAATACTTTTATAAAAAAAATAACAATACATATTAAATGTTTATTTTCTTGTGTGCACTGGCTTCATTTTTTAAGTAACTGTTTTTTATTAATAGTTACCATATCAAGAATTTTATTACTCTGACATTTTATCTTTTTAAAATATTCTTAACAATAAAATATTATCTAGACAAGCATTTTTTTACTCTTAAAAAATAATAACTAACTGAATTCGAATTCTATAACCAAACTCAATATAAATTTATGCTATGTTAAATAGCACAATGAACATTTACTATCATATTCTCTCCCATTTCTATATAAAAAAATTAATAACCTTACCATATGATTCATTTTCAATCCAATAAATAGCCTCTAAGTAAATTCAATGATAATTCCTTTTAGCAACTAAGGATATTTAACACTTAACTATTTACATTATATAACTACAATTAATCACATTTTTAAAAATGGAAGAATGATTTATGCTATTGAAGTTAGTCTTACAGATGTTCAGTTTCAGACTATAGTTATTGTATGTTTGCTTTGGATTATCAGAATCATCTATCATAAAAGCATATTTATTTCTGCCATACTAAGAGCCTCCAAACTATAAGTTTGGGGTACCACAATAGTGCCATACATAATTTGGAGTCCATTATGCCATCGACTGCTGTCTACAAAAAAATTAAGTAACAAAAGCAAACCAACAACTACTTTTCTAAAATGGTCAGTTGATTTTGGATATTATAATTATGCAAGATTGTTAGCATCATTTGGCTGAATTCAAATAAGTTATCACACTACCCAAAATAAATATTGACAAAAGATTTTCAACTACTTGCTAGATCACAAAGTGATAAACTATATTTGTTACTTTGGTGCATTAAATTATACACACACATTGATCATTATTCATGCTACCACATTGAGAGCCAAATTATATAATGGTACAGCTATTAATAAACATGGGAAATGTGGTATGACCATAGCCATACACTTGTGCTAAATTATACAGCAATGTATAATTAAATATCTATCTTATTTAGTCATTTATTTTCAATAATAAAGTATTATGATATGTATTTAATGATGAAAATATCTCCTAATTCTGTCACTTGAATCAGAATGCTAGTTTTTTTTTAAAGAAAAACTATTTATATAAACAAAATATCTAATTGTCAATCAGAATGAAGAGCATAAATATTAGAAGCATTATTTTACTAAGGTGATAATATTTCTAATAAATTTATTCTAGGAACAAAAGGATATTTTATTGTTCTCCAAATAAATAAATATATACATTCTTCATATCAGGGAATATTAAATGAATATGAATCACTGATATTTAAGTGTCCTAATATGTAATATTTACTAAGGCTGTAATCTCAAGAATATGCATGTAGAAATGCGATAGTAGGGACCTCTACAGGTCTTAACTACAAGCTTACATTTTGGAGGAAAAGAGGGAATCCCTTCTTTACTTCAATATACTTTATATAGAAATAGGTGAAGCTGATGTGGTTAGATCTGAGAGCATGAAGCTATTCAATACTTCACCGATTAAGTCCACATTTCTTATTACACATTAATACTCGCGAAATCTTTTGATTTACAACGAGTCAATGGAAAGATCTTATAGTTAGAAATCTATTACAATAATTTAAAGTTGTAATTATAAATTTATTTAAATGAATATTGATTACGTAAGTAATATTTAGTAAGGGTGTAATCTCAAGAATATGCGCGTAAAAATGCGATAGTAGGAACCTCTACAGGTCTTAACCACAAGCTTACGTTTTGGAAGAAAAGAGGGGAACCCCTTCTTTACTATATGTTAATTTAGCAAATATAATTATATATTCAAAATACTAAGTCTAATTTAAAAAATAAAATAAACAATTTATTTTATCAAAATATTAAACATACATCACACATAAAGCTTATATTTTAATAATAAATATTTTCTTTTAAAATGTTAAGATATCAAGATATATAGATCTGGTTATTTCTGTTGTTACAATAACTAATCAAAATACAAAAAAAAATAATAAAAATTAGGAATAAATTGTTATTATTTTACTGATAATAATTTATAAATTATTTTTATGCATTTTAAATTACTAGGTCTCTATTCATAAAATCCTAATAATCATTAAATAAATACTTTAGCGTCTGCTAACAACTCAGTTTAGTATAACAACTTTTCAGTGGTGATTTTCAAAAATATTCTTCAAAGTAAACACATATTTTGCAAAGTCGAAAGTTATTTACATCTCTTGTAAATAATAAAGAATTTGCATATTATTATGCTAAGAATAAAATAAATAAAAATATCACCATGTGATCTAGAATATCTATAAAATAATATCTGAGTTATTTCTGCCTTATTTCAATTACCTTCATAAGGATTGATTTCTTTTAGCAATGTTGTATAGAGAGAAAATTATATATTAACTTATAAATCAAATTATATATTTCAGAATTCACATAAAATATCTTATAGATATGTTTTTTGTGGGAAAAGATGAATCTATAATAGATTCTTTTTTCTACTTTTTCTTTTCCTCAAATGCTTCAAGAATTATTGAAGGTTTGGAAGAATGATGAATTGCCAGATGAAGCAATGTTTTGGAGATGATCTGACCATTAATAAGCAGGAAAATGGTGATCTCACATATTGATATCAGATATTTTTTAAATTTTTATTAGCCCTCTTTGGAAGTACTCTGATGAAATTGCAGAAGTCACAGCTAGAGTGGGATTGGCTGGCTCCCAGATCCAAATTTATTCTTCTTTTAACGTCTCATCTCTTTATTTAGAAGTACCTTAAAATATTGCTCTTTCCATGAAGCATTATGGTCTTCTTTTCTGGTTGCTGTAGAAATAAAAAAACTGTTTCCTTAACAACAATTCTTCTAACAGCATGTGAAATGCAAATCCATAGTTTTGGTTTAGAAATTCATGCATTTACCAATCTCTAACATTTAATAATATTTGTTATCACATTAATTTTTTTAAACAATAATTATGAAAATAATTTACAATAAATATTACTATACATTTTTTAAATTTTAGTGTACTACAATAAATTCAATAAATACTTTTACAAAAAAATAATACATATTAAATGTTTATTTTCTTGTGTGTTGGCTTAAATAAGTGACCTTTATTAATAGTTACCAAATCTATAATTTTCCTATCCAGACATTTTATTATTTCAAAATATTCATAACAATAAAACATTATCTAGACATGCACTTGTTTATTCTTAAGAAAATAATAATTACCTGAGTTTGAATTCTACAACCCAATTCTTAACATAACTTTATGCTGTTGTAAATAGCAAGATGAATGTTACTATCATAATATATATTTTAGAAAAATATTAGACTAACTTTTGTATTGATTGGTTTATTTCTTCAAGTTTTATAATTTATAAAAAGCAATGTGATCTTCAATTTTAAAGGATTTTAACATCTTATTATATATGCATATAGAAAATAATTTATTAATTAAAAATTATATATATATACTTATGGATCTGAGACTTGGACACTTAATAGAAGAGCAATACAGAGACTTCAGACCACTCAAAGAAGTATGGAGAGATGCATGTTGGGAGTAACAAGAAGAGATCGAAAATGCAATGTATGGGTAAGAGAACAAACAGGTGTTACTGACCTCATTGAAAAAATTAAAAGATTGGAGTTGGGCTGGACATATTGCTAGAAGAGATGATAATAGATGGACAATTGAAATTTTAAACTGAATTCCAAGAGATTGTAAAAGACCCAGAAAGAGACCACATGTGAGATGGATGGATGAAATAAGAAAGTGTGCAGGGGTGATGTGGAGAAGAGAAGCTAAAGATCAGAAAAGATGGATTAAACTTGAAGAGACCTTCATCCTGCAGTGGATTGATAATGGTTGATGATGATGATGATATATATATACAAACATAAAGCAAATCACATAAATGTGTATGCAATTATTTTTTTTTTTTAGATTTGCAATGCATTTCTTACAAACTTGTTCTTAAATTTTAAGCTATGGGCTAATGTAATCATTTTCCAGACCAATCACAAGTCAGTTAACAAACTTGAAATACATGAACATTCCACATAAATGATTGTCTAACTTTACATTCATATTTCATCTAGTGTGAAGTATGAATAATGAAGTATTATTATAAAAACTGGCAAAACTCTCCATACAGTAATGCCACTCAGTGCAAGCCAGAGTAATCAATGGATGCCAGAAGGCTTGTGCATAAAATCCCTATCTAGTGTCTACTCATCCAATATCCCCAGACTAGCTTCTGGCTTGTGGCCTTTGTCTGTGAGGAGTCTTGGATCTGAGAGCATTGCACCTAGATTTTAGGATCTAATGCAACCCTTCAGCAACCACCTTTAATTTCTGCTTAACTACAAAACTATGAGAATAAAATTGAAAACTCATAACTCATAGTTTTGTAGTTAAGCAGACATAAAAGGTGGTGTGGGAGGGTTGCACTAGATCCTAATATCTAGATGCAGCGCTCTCAGATCCAAGGCTCCTCACTGACAAAGGCCACAAGCCAGAAACTACTCTGGGGATATTGGATGAGTAGGCACTGGATAGGGATTTTATGCACAATCCTTCTGGCATCCATTGATTACTCTGGTTTGCATTGAGTGGCACTACTGTATGGAGAGTTTTGCCTGTTTTAATAAAAGTTATGAGCAAGCATAAAAAATGGTTATCTTGTGATATTTAGTGGTTTAAGTATTATTATATTTAACTCCACATATATTCATATGTTTAATTGCTATGAACATTCAAGTTCTAAAATCAAACATATAAATAGAAAACCAGTCTGCCATTTCTGTACAGATGTTTATATGTTTCATGTTTTTATCTCACATGATAATCAGAAGTCATTTTCATAATATATATATATAGTAAAAGATGTTCATCTGGGAAATTTTTACACTGGACAAAGAGATCATGCTTTAACAAGTACTGTGAAAAGTGAGCAGAAAATCTAAACGATTTATTGATTCATTAAAAATATCTTAAATATATTAATTAATCAATTTATTATATATATATAATGTGTCTTACTTACATTTCAAACATACTGATACAAAAATTGGCAAAAAACTACGCCAATTTTTACAGGATGCATGTTGACCTTTCAACTCACTTGAATTGGCTACATAATTGTCTAAATACAACACCATAGGTTGTATTTATTAATGTACAATGCATTCAATTATTTTACAAAAGTTTAATTTTTTTACAACAGTTATTGTTTGAATATGATTTTGAACATTTGTCATATATTTTTAGATTTGCAGAAATATGAAGACATTTATAAATGAGTTCATGTTGTGTGAGTAGTCAGAATTAAACATTTTTTAAAAAAAGAGTCAGTAAAAACATTTGTGCAATAGATATACGTAGTATATGCTGCATTTCTAGTATGTATACATATATACAAACAGTCAAATGCACCTGACAGTTGTTTGTAATAAAACAAACTTTCAGATTTTTAACACTCTTCTAAGCTTCTTACAAATCTTGAAATATTATTCAGTATAAAAGCCTCAATATAACTTTTCTCTCTGCATATTTATTTCAGCAGAAAACTCAATATATCAAATGAATTACACTTACATTTCTTATTTATATGTCTGTGTCCAACTAATTTAATTTTGCAGCTTGAATGCTTAGCATATATTCTAACCTTGTCTGTTTGCACATTCACTTCCGGGTAATATAATATTAAATAAAAATGGGTTAGCTCAGTTACCGATTACGTTTAGTTCAATGCAAATAATTAATAAATAAAATATTCTGCATTAATTTAAAATGTTCCACTAGCTCAAATTCAAAATTAAGAATAAGGTTCAGTTTATAAAATAAATTAAATAAGTATTTAATTATATCATGAGACTTAGAAGTGAAAATACAGATGACAAGAAAGATTACATTGAGCCAATATCCTACAGAATACTACCTCAATGGCATAAGAACACTATCCCCCCCCTTATTACTATCGCAAATAAATAAACTTATAGTATTCTTATGACTTTAATAAATCCTACTCATTAAGATTAAACTAATAATTAAATCTTAATCTTTTATCTACTATAATTTAGCTCAATAAAATCTCAGGTTCATAAAACTATTTTAAGTTAATTAAAATTACTGTAGTAAAACATGAGAAGGGAATTTTATGTCATACTCTACTACACTTAACTACTACTAATAATAATAAAAAATAATAATATCCTTCATTGTATGAACTAATTCTGTATATCTCTTTCTTCATTATAATTTTATTACTATAATAAAATAATAAAATACTATAATATGATCTTTTATCTCCATATAATAATGTAAGAAAAATATGTGGTAGCACTTATAATCTGACAACATAGGTATGTGGTAACGGATAGTATATAATTCAATGTACCATTATGATAACTAATTTATGACCGTAAGATAACGTAAAAATATGATTACTTAATTAAATGAATACCAAGAAAATATTCAAATTCTTAAAATAATTCTTTATTTATCTCTGTGCAAAGTTATATGTTTGTTTCTATTATTCTGGATGTATCTTGCATTTGAATGGAAAAGAAACAGTCTTAACACACAAATTTTTGAAAAAACAAATTTTAAAAAAAGTTTTATTATTAACAATGAAATAAAATAATAATTTATTTACAGTATTTACACAGGATATCCTCATTTTACACCATTCTACATTTTCTATTACTTAGTTATTAAAACAAATCAAGAGATTATTTAAGTCTTCCTTCTGACTTAAAGTAATGATAATAAAACAATACAATTTTATTTATCTTTTGTGATCAATCTTTATGATAAATTACATTTTATTACTTATTTTAAAATATATCATCTTTAACTATTATTTAAACTATGCTTCCTTTTAAAAAACACATCCATTGAAACATAGTACGGAAAATCAAAATAAGAACACTAATCTTGAATATGGATCTTTTAAAAATAAACAATTTCATTTTGCAATGTTAAAAGATATCATGTCAAAATATTTACTGATAATTTATTATTAGATTGTGTGGATATCGTTGTTCACTGCACTAGGATTATAAAATATAATACATCCCACTTAATATTACTATAATACTATATAGTTGTAATCACTGATATATTCCCTATTATTTACGAAGTATAAAATTGTACCTATGCTTATTGTTTATATCATTTACTTTATAAAGATTGTATTTTTAAAAATATGCAGTACTCATTTTAAAATGAAATAAAATATTTAAAAAATTATTTAACATTTCAAAAGCAACTTTGCTTTACATATTTTATTCCTAATGTTTATTTTATTTTCCAAATATAAAATCTAAACATATTTTATGATTCTTTTTTTTTCTTTTGGATCCGTTAGATTTTCAATTCCAATTTATACCAGTTATAATTCTTCTTACAAGTAAATGAACTTATCTCATTCAAATGATAGCATATCTTAAACTCTAAATTATCTATTATTTCTTTTAAAAATACCATACTGTATGATGTAGTTACATTGGAAATCTAGATAGCAAATAGATGAGTAGGTAAGGGAAGCAAAACTAGAGTATAACTCATAGCAAATATCAGAGAAAAATATCATGGCACAGGGTATCTATAAGAAATAGAGGCATGACCTATTCTGTCTAATGTCCTCCAATAATATCAATGATGTCAAAGCAAACATCAATACTTAAAGAAAATAGACACTGTCCACAAATAAATATATCAGTCACATGGCATTGTTAACTGTATTGTATATCCACTAAGATTATAAAATCCTATTCATATTCCCTTATTACATCCTACCTTAATATCTCCTGGATTCATGTTCATAATATTACAACCAAGCCACTATCTTATCATTATTTCCTAAAGATTTATCAAATCTTACATCGACAAAACTAACTTGCATATTCAAAACAATAAATAAAATTCATTTATAATTAGAGTAATCTTACTAATCCACAAGAAAAGTCTGCTTACTTCCTTATTCTATATTCTAAACACATACAAACTTGTCATATGAATCTTTGGAACATCCAATAACATGAAAGTTTTTCAAATAATCACATAAATATTTGTTATCATGTTGTGTTAATTAAAAAAAGTTCTGTAAGATGCTGCCCTTTCTTGAATTATTTTACAAGTAAAAAATCAATAAAAATGACCTTATATGTCAAACAAAGAAAAAAATAATGCCCCTTCTTAAATCTTATTGGACATTAAATTTTGACAACAAAGAAAATGGCTGCCAAAAAGTAAAGAGTTACAATCTGTTTTTGTTTTATTTCGAAAATGATAAACGAATGTTTAGACCATTTTAACAGTATTTTTTGACAAATTATAAATTATTTTGATAAAATATGCTAAAAATAAAATTATTTTGGAAAAATAGTTAAGACTTTTAACAAAAATTATTTGCTTTTTTCTGCAACTAAAATTGGCAAAGAAAATCATGTCATTAGCAAAACATTTTGATTGGTGAATAAGGTTTCGTTTTACATTTTCCGCTAACGAAAGTTTATATAATTATATAATAACAATTTATTTTTGAAAAAACTTTCATTCATTTTCATAACCTGACAAATTATTAATATACTTTCAACAAACAAAACTAAGTGAATATAATATTAAAAGATAAATATATTTTGATGCTTGAGTTTGTGAGTTGACCAATTTTTGTGAATTGACCAATTAAAAGTTTTGACTTTTACCTCATTGGGCCAATAAAACAATTAGCACTCTAAATGTTAAAAGAACTGAATACAGTGAGAATGGAATCCAAGTTTGATATGATTTTTCATTTTTAAACTAAAATAAAGAATTTCTATTATAATTCTAATACTTTTTAATGGATATAAATATTTTTACATGTGCTTTTTAATAATAATTTTCCCCCAAATTAATTTACAAATAAATATATGTGAGACATAAAACATTTAATTGTGTAATAGGTGTTGCTATAGTGATTGTAATAACAGAAATTGAAATGTGTGATAGTTAATAATAATATTGATTTTATTCAAGTAATCTTTTATTATATACTTAATTATTTACAAAATCTATTTACTTATTTACCTGTTTATACATTTTTTTCTGAGATTGATCCCAACAGATTTAAGATTTTGAAGCTAGAATTAGCAGTAAACAATATTATTTTAAAGCATTAGGTTGCCATGGTTATTTAGTTCTTTGTATTTCAAGATCTCCATTATTCATGGATCAAGTGAAAAGAAAACTAAACAAGATCAACAAACTTCTTTATTTTTTTAATACTGTAATCACTCAAACAGGTTCATCATTTGAATATGTCTGTAAATGTATAGTAAAGCAATAATTTGTAACTGTATTTTTAAATCTATAGAAGTATCATGTAAATTAATGAGAATCAATTAACAGCTAAAATGTAACTATTAATACATAAATCTTAGTGATGAGTCTATTAATATAATCCAGAAGTATATACACTTATGCTTCTTCTTTACTTTGCATTTCTTTATATATTCATATATATATTGTTTATAATAACTTCTCTCATATACACTTTAAAGCAAAAAAATTTTTTAATAAAACTTCTTTATTTTCCTGATGGTTTTGCCTGTCCAGTAGTCTTCATCAGAGCTTCTCAAATTTCATCTACCTGTTAAATAACTTTATTTTTAAAAAAAGGTAGAGAAAATTTTAGAAGCTCTGATGATGACTACTGGACAGGCGAAACCATCAGGAAAATAAAGAAGTTTTATTAAAAAATTTTTTTGCATTAAGGTATATATGAGAGAAGTTATTATAAGTAATATATATGAATATAATCCAGTGCCAAGGGGGTATTTTATCAAATCCAAAGCACATTTATTAAACAAATAACCTAATAAACTTTAATAAATTAATATCTTCTTTTTAAATCTTTAATTGCTTTTAAATCTATATTTGTCTTATGTGCTATAAATTTCTTATTAACTTAATTAGGTCTGAAATATATTTAAATGTTATTTTGAGTTTCAGGGTAAATTAAATATCTGTGTTAGCAATTATAATCATGTGATCCAAAACTTTTGATAAGTGATATAGTCTTATAAATAATAAAAAAAAATACAAAGTCAATTTTAATTAATAAACAAGTTCTTATTTTATTTACATCAAAAACAAGATGACAGTAATAATAATATAATGATTTTTTTTACCATGGGTTATAGCATCAGCCAAGAAGTGAACTCACTAACCCGGGACAACTGCCTGTGAAGCAGTTGTCGCTGACCTCTCGACCACCAATGCTTGACAATAATATATTGATTTTATCTTTCAATTATATTTCTTCTACTATTTCTGTTTCATTACAAACAAATAAAATACTTTGTAATATTAGCCATACAGAAAGAAACATTTTTTCCCCAAAAAATTATTTTATATCTTGACTTAACTATGTGAACAAATATCATCTATCTTAATTAGTTAAAAAGAAAATAAGTACAAATAAATTTTTATAATATTATAAATAGGTTTTTTCAGGTGAATAACTCTAAAAATGTATATCTACTCCTTCTATTTTTTCCCAATTTTATATATCTATTTCTTGATAACACTAAAATTTGAAAATTGTTATGACAATGGATGATGTTATTAGGTGTCTAAACTGTAAAAATTAGTATAGTAATACAAATATACATATCTGCATCATTAAATATATATCATTAAAAAAAACAAAAATAAATCCATATTACAACAAAACTAATACTTAGCATTATTTATCTAGGTTTATAAAACGTTACTTTCATCATTCCAATATGAGGTAATTATTGCAAACTTTATTTCCATTGAAGATATATTATAAGTAACTAAATAAATTATTATAATTTAGATATAATATATATAGTTTTATAATTTAAGTAACCTTTGTAAATGATAAAATTATTTCTAACTAAAGTTAGCTCTTTCGCAATCACAAATAAATACTTGGACTGAATATGGAATATATTGTACAAATATTAAAATAAATATTTGTCCTTCATTTTTCTAAATTTTCTATGGAGAATGCTAAAAAAAATTAAAACATATAAAATAAAAATTTAAAAATATAATAGTAATAATCTATTGATTTTTCTCTTTCTTTTTTTAAGTTTTATACAAATAAATGTTCATGACGCTTCTTCAAATCTTGGTCCTGCCATGATTTCAAAAGAATAGATGGATAGTTGTAAAAATTGCAGAAATGAACCATAATTTTAAATGAATAATTAGAAAAAACTTGATTCAAAGAAATATATATCTACAGATATTTCAGGTTCAAGAAGGAAAATTATATATACAGATACAAAACTAATCCAAGAATACTATAATAAATATTTTCAATAACTTTCAGTGAATTGTACTATTATTAATACATTTCACTGAAGGTTAGAGCATTGATGAATAAGTGCCCAAGTGATTGCGAAAATGTCTGATATTTTTTTGTAATATAACATCAAGTGTAATTTAGGTTACTACACTAAAAAAATGCATGTTTTTGGTTTTCTTCTGATCTGTGTGTCAATGTTAAGGAAATTTCTCTTATATTGTGGAAATCAGTAATGATTACATATACATTTTGAGTAGAAAATCAAAAAAATTGTGCTTCGGAGTCCAATATTTAAATCTACATATTAGCTGCTTATTATTAATGCCTTTAAGCATACATTTTGCAAATACTTAATTATGCCTGATGAAATTGACAAATAACAATAAGGGTTTGGTAAAACCTTAGGCAACCTGCTTCTTCAGCAATATATACTTGTTATTTGCTATACATTATAATAATGCTCTTTTTTTTTTTTACTTAGCAGCATGAAGGCAACACAACAAAAAAAAATTATCACTGACCAAAACAAAACGGTAAAAATAAAGTCAAAAGTATTATTTATCTTCAATCTTTTTTTTTTATTACATAGCATTCCCCTGGCATTCCTCAAGCATATAGCCTCATCCTCGCATGTCTTGAAATAGTTTATTGTTACATATCCATTGGAGAACAATCTTTTCAACTGTTACTGAATTCAGAATAAAATATTAAACATTTGTATTTTATAACAAAAAATAAATAAATAATTTTAAACAAATATTATAAAAAGAAATCAAACCATTTCTTCGTATATTTTATCAACTATCCATGCACACACATTCTATGGCTATTATTATAATTAAAGTGATTATCAATAGCAATTCAACCCATAATTTAATTATTTTTTAATTATTATATCATACTGCATTTATAATATAAGCAAAATATTAACTTTATCAAAAACAATAACAAAAATTAAAATATTTTTATTTCCTTTAGAAAAATAAATTGGTTATCATGTATTTACCTTGCTATGACATCATGACGGTCAATATTGTTTCTATGTGCTAAATTTTATGTTTACAATGTGTGTCATTTTTTGACTGAAAATTAGAAAAGTCAGCACATAATGCGGGAATGGGCAGGGGGGGCCCTCCGATGTTTTTGCCTGTTCGAAGGACAGGCCATTACACGATCAATTATAAAATTCAGTGTGTAGAAAGAATGTTGACCGTTGTCATGACGTCATATCAAGGTAAATACATGACTACTAATAAACTTAAGTGCGAATTAATTTATTACATTGATTTCTTTCAAAACTATCTATACAACTATAGATATGTAAGGAAGTTATAAGACATTTATTTAATTTAAGGAAAATAATATTTTTCTTCTTTTCTCCACCTAACCCCCACCTTTATTATTATTTTAATTTTTATAAAATTACAAATTTTAAGGATTGTTCTGGGTGCCTATCCTTACAATATATATATCAGGCATGACCAAGACATTGACCACGTCAATTGCAAAGTGTCTAGAAGTTGACCGTAAACATTGAGAAATTATAGTGGTAAATTCAGAGCTGATTTGAATATAAAAAATAATAAGAAATAAAAAAAAGTACAAATTCAAAATTGTTCTTGTTTAAAAATAGTTAAATTTAAAATAATATCTGTTGTTATTGTTGATCTCAAAAATAAACCCAGGTTGGAAGAAGCTGAAAAGAATTAAATACAATTCTGAAGCAATAATTTTCTTTTTTTTTTCTCTATATTTTCTTGAATTATTTTACAATACAGGATTAGCTCTAGAAAATAATTATTTATAGGTAATTTAATAATTGTAATTTAATAAATATTTTATAAAGCAACATGGACACATTGTAATACTAGAGGGAG
Organism: Epiperipatus broadwayi; assembly: GCA_028023455.1. Taxonomy (NCBI): domain Eukaryota; kingdom Metazoa; phylum Onychophora; class Udeonychophora; order Euonychophora; family Peripatidae; genus Epiperipatus; species Epiperipatus broadwayi. Next base: position 9,440,391 of record JAQFVV010000004.1, read on the forward strand.
CTGTGGTAATTTGATAATATTCATAGTAAATTGTCTTCAATAGTTGGTAACTTATTGAAAAAAAAAACATCAGTTTATAAGTATCTTCTAAAAACATCATCAATATTTGTGAATACCTAAAAAGCTCTGTTATTTTTTTCTGTTCCAGGTTTTGTTCTGACAAAAATAACTTTTTTTTTTCTGGTTTCTGGTTCAAAACCCTGAAAAAATCTTGTCCCCCTCAGGTACACTTTTATCACAAAAGTCACCCCCAATGCCTAAAAATTTTGCCACCCCTGATATACATCAAACCTTTCAGAATGTGACACACTTCTCTAAGCTCATTACGTATACATACAAATGCATTTTCTTTATTAATTGCTATTGTTAAATGAAACAAAATTAGCATATCTTCTACATCTAGCCTACATATATTTATAAGTATACAAACACACATTGCTTAAAAACCATGGGAGTTGATATGCTTAAAATTTTACCCAAATATTAACATAAATGTCAAATTTTAGTAACAAGTTTTTTTATTCATTCATACACAATTTGTTCAAATCACATATGTAACTTTAAAAAGAAGAGTTTTAGCCTTTCTTAGCAGCAAAAATTGAATTATTTAATCAATAGTTTTGCTAACAAACATGGTGGACATATTTTTATTCATTATTTACTATTACACAGTTAAGTCATGTTTAACTCATTATATTTCTCAGATATCTTTACTTTATCTAAGATCACTAATGAACACCAAGTAGAAATTTAATTGCCAATGTAAGAAATATAAACTTTAATTATTCTAATTTTTAATTAATTTAATTACTTGACATTTACATGTAAGAAAAATAGGGAGGTAGAGTATAAAGGGTATCACAACAGTGTGTACAGTTCTATTATTTTAATAGATATTATTTACATATCTTTGATCATAAGTAAATGTTTTAGCGTGTAGTTGGAAATATTTGTTTATTTAAAATTACAAATAAATATCGTGAAGTTTTATAAACACACATAACATGAGATAAAAGTTATTATAGAAAGAAAATAATAATTACTTAAAACATATTCAACTGTTTTATTAAGTAAAGATAACTGATTTCATTTAATATACCAATAAAAGATCTTGCATATCTAGAGATTCCAAAATAATACATTAATATTACACATTTTAATATATGGCTTATAAATTTACTAAGTTTTCCATGGTGTATAAAGCTTTGTACCATTTTTTTACTAATAAAATATTACCTTACTGAAAAATGTTTTTAAAATTTTAAATTGCTATTCATTTTGACTTTAATTCGCCTTCATTGATAGTTTGTTAAGCGTTCATTTGATTTGATTTTGTTTTAAACTTTGCCATTTTATTCTCATTGTTTTAAAGCCAAATTCAGAAACGCCATTATTTCCATAGCCTTCCCCATTCTAACTTGCAAACTTATGAATAAAGACAAAGAGTAACAATTATGATTTCAGAAAATTATAAAATGAAAAATTATTATGAAATAACCTAAAATATAAAAAGAATAAAAAATTAATATCATGAATGTAGGGTATTGAGGGATGCATGTACGGCTATCACAATTGTATTGGCAAACAATGCAAATATACATGGACCATAATAAAGCATTTCTTATATGCATAAATTAGTGGATTGTTTCATAGATTGCATGCTTTCTGGAATATAAAAAATAATGTCTACTACTGTGCATACTTAATAATATGATATTTAATATGATTATAAGAAAACCAGTATATTAGAAAATGAATACATTGTACATTAATGAGATTTTCAAAGTTATATCTAAAATGAGATTAAAATATTCATTCATGTTAAATGGAATTAAAATAAAAGCAAATTATAAAATGTTAAACATACAAAAAATATCTAAAGATAATCTTATAAAAAAAGTGAAAAGTCAAACCTCTCAAGATTACCAGCTAGTATGTACAAAATTTAATTAATAAAGTTGAAAAAGTAAATATTCTAATAAAATAAAGGTATGTAAAATCAAAATCTTAAACTACTACAGTCTAAATAAAATTTTATAGTATACAAGCTGAGCAATCATTCAACATAATAAGAACAGAATAAGAGCTAAATAAACATTATAAAAATATATTGTTGCATCCACTACCATAAGAAGATTTCTAAAGATTAAATGTGGAAAAAGAGCTGTTATTAAATATGAAATTTTTGAAGCTAAGCTGTCATTCTTAGGTTGACAGATTTTTTATCCCATCTTGATGAAAATTCAAAATCACTTAGTTAATATTTAGATATAAATATGATTTAAGTAAATTTTTTTTAATAAAAATATTGTAAAGTAAATATGCAGAGAATGTTGTACATGAAATAAAGAAAGACCACTCAGGTTGTCAGCTTCCAAAATTCCTGTAAAGAAAATAATACATTTATAATAGATAGTTGGAATGTGATAACATTATGAGGCCAAGGGAATTAGAAAAAATAAGAAGTCAGTGATAAAATGTAAGGTGGATGGTTTCAGTGTATAAAAGATTAGCTGGATATTAATGACGATTTTAAGTCAGAAGAAATCAAAATAATTTTTAATAGAGATGATTAGTTTGGAAGGAATGTTGTTGTGATCGTACTAAGAGGTATATGGGTGAATAATCTACTGAATATTTATCATGTGAGTGAAAGGAATTTTAATGGTTAAAATAAAAACAGACCAAGAAATGTGATATTAATTGATATATTTTCCAATCTCTAATAGTGATGATGAAAAAGTTCATAGTATTTATGAAAGATTAGAATTACTAGAGCTTATCAATAATAAATATAGTATTATTTTAATGGGTGATTTTAATGTGTCTGTGGGTGTACATAAAAATTTAAGAGGAAAATAAATGATATTTAAAATTACAAAATCATGACATAGCTAATAACTTTATTGATAAAACTACTATGATAGATATTGATAATATGTAATGGGTTAATATTAAAGTATGTATACAGACAGCTGCAACTAAGTTATTGATAAAAATGACATTAGTATATAAGAAACCATGGATAGCTTAAGAGATATTGAATTTAATTAAAAATGGAATGAAATTAGATATGAAGATTATTATAAATATAAAACAGTTAAACATTTAATAACAAATTGCAGAGTTAAGAGAGCAAAATGAATGAATATGATATGCAAATAAATTGAAGACTATATAAATGTTGGAAAGGTTAATCAAAAGGGTGAATTATAAAAAGAGAATTGAAAACAAGAAGGTGTATAACTAAAAAAAAGTGTAATTAAAATTTATGTAAATGATAATAAATAATAAATATAAATATGAGAGATTATATAGCAGATGAAAATATGGTTGATAAGAATATAAAAGAATCTGTAATAACAAGATAAGAATTTGATTATACATAAGGCATCTAGTATAGATGGTATTCCAAGTAAAGTTTAAAAAATATGTAGTGAGGTCATAAAAATAAATTATTTGATGCAATAATAGAATATTATAAAAAAGATATAACACCATTTGATTTTACAACTACAAAATCTATTGCCTATCCAAATATATACAGTGCAAATATTGCACAAATTATAGAACAATAACTCTATAATCTTATGCCTCAATGAATTTACTTAGAATAATTAAAAATAGAATCCCCCTCCCCCCCAAAAAAAGATGATAATGAAAAATAATGATCAATATAGTTTTAGATCTAGAAAATAAAGTAGAGAAGCAATAATGTCATTAAGAATGATTTTGTAAAGAAGATTGGAAATGAATAGGAAATTTTATATGACTTTCATTGACTTGGAGAAAAGTGAATTGGAAGTGGTATAAAATGATAAAAAATGTAGGTTTGGAAAGACACAGTTAATTTTAAATTTATTGTAAATGTTAAAATAAAAAAATAACTGTAAATAGCTGCAAAGCTAATGTTAATATAAAAAGATGTAGGAGACAAGGCTGCACATTATAACCTTATTTATTCAATTTATTTATTTATTGAGAATATAATAAGGATAAGAAAACTAATAAACATCACATGATCACCATTTCTTATGCTTGCTTATAACTTAATAAAACAGGCAAAAACTTACTATACGTATTGCCACACAGCAAGCTAGAATGATCAATGGATGCCAGAAGGCTTGTGCATAAAATCCCCATCTAATGCCTACTCATCCAATATTCTCAGACTAGTTTTTGGCTTGTGGCCTTTGTCAGTGAGGAGCCTTGGATTGGAGAGCACTACACCAGATCTAGGTGCATTGCTCTCTGATCCAAGGCTTCTCACTGACAAAGGCCACAAGCCAGAAACTAGTCTGGGAATATTGGATGAGTGGCATTCGATGGGGATTTTATGCACAAGCCTTCTGGCATCCATTGATTACTCTAGCTTGCTGTGTGGCAATATGTATAGTGAGTTTTTGTCTGTTTTTATAAGAAAACTAAAGGAAGTAAAATTAATAATAGGCACATTCATTGTATTCATTTTGAAGATGATATAGCATTATTTGCAGATTCAGAAAATGAAATAATTAAATGTTTAAAATGTTGAATATGCTAATAGAATATTTTAAATTAAAGATAAATGTTAATAAGACTAGGGTAATGGTAATAAACAGACAGAAGAAACTAACTGATATGCAGAAAAATAATATATGTTTAAAACAAGTTTAGGAATTTTATATGTGAAGTACAATCTTTTGTGTCAATGGTTGATATGTGGAGATTTAAAAATAATAATATTAGCAAAACATGCTTTTTAGATATAAAAAAATCAATTTACTATTAAATACAAATATCTATATAAAAATAAAATGAAATTTATCAAAACCTTTATTTAGAGGTTATGAGATATGGTTTTTGGAAAAACAAGAAAAAAAAAGATTTGAAGGAATGGAAATGTGGCTTTGGAGAAAATTAACTAAAATGAGTTGGTTGTAAAAGAAGACTCGTGATAAAATAATAATAGAATTTGAAATAAAAAAATACTGAATATGATAAAAATGAAAAAGATTAAGTTTTTGGATCCTATTTTAAATTGTGATAGGTTTTACAAAGTAGTTTGAAAGCAAAATTTTGCACAAAAAACTGAGTGGCGGATGAAGAATCTTTTATGTCTAAAATGTGATCAGTGATATTCAATGTTTTTCTTTTGAAGATATGAAAGAAATTGCTGAAGGTAGAATAATATGGCTGCAACAACAAAGCATTGCCTTTAGAAATGAATGATGTTGTCTACAATCTCAAAACATCATTATGTGTTTATGTATACTATTCTGCTTTAATGCAGCATATAAGTTAGCTTCATAAATATTTTTAATGCTGGAGTAATATTCCCTGTTATTCTGTATGAACAGATGCCTAATGCTGTATTTCATTATGTGCATGTGTAAGTACTAAATAAATAAATATATTATTTTAATATTTAAGGATTAAATAATAGATAAATTGCAGATATATATTTTTAATTACTTTAACAAATTCTTCATCAATAGCATATAATCTCTAATTAAATATTCTGTTCTTTTATTATTCCTCTCTTGATGCAACATTTTTACTTTAACCAAATTGAACATAAGATTTTTATTATATTTAATCATTAAATATAGTAGCAAATGGAAAATATTACAAGATGAACCATAGATTTCCAATGGGGCTCCCCATTAGTGATATTATTAGCAGTCTATTTTTGGCAAAAAATTGTAAATAATATCATTTATAAGTTTGTGCCTTCAAATCCAGACTTAATATAGATTAGATATATTGATGACATGTTTATAAGTTCAAAAGAGACACACATTAAAAAAATAAAGTAAGAATTAAAACAAGCATTAACTCATCCACGTACCATGGAAACAAAAGATAGTAACTGCGGAATTAAATTTCTGGATTTATATTTCCAAAGACAATGTAATATACAACACTACAGAATAATGTTAAAACCTATAAACATAATAGGAGTGATTCACCCCAGATCAATAACCCCCATTTCACATAAATATATGAGGCATAAAAAGTTTCCGCATACAAATCACAATTTGTGTAAATATGGATATGATAAAAATAACAATATCAAGGAGTATAAAAAAGACCTTCAAAATATAGGATATAATTATAACAAAGTCATTAGCACTACAAAGAGGTTGTACAACAAAATAAAAAAAACCCAATCCACTTAACAAGAAGAGACTAAAAAATGAATTACTCTCTTTTATATTCCAAAAGTTTGCACATAAATTAAAAAAGATTTGCAAAGATAAATTTAATTTAAGTTTTCAAACCTCTCCATCACTAAACTAATTAATTAACAATTCAAAAGACAATCTGCCAAATGAATCTGCAATCAAGTGTTGAATAAAATTAAATGCAGCCAACCTGCATGCAATATACAATATTATGATAGTTGAGGGCCAACTTGTCAACTAGATTGGCCCAACATAGATATTTATACAACAGACAACAGAGTTCTTAAAAATAAAAAAAATATTCATCAATATTCACTGACCAAAACAAAAAACTGCCCATTAATTTGAATTGTCAAAAACAAAATTATATGTATTGACAGAGAGAATAGAAAGTGAAAAATAAAAGTGGCCTAGGCAATAGCAAGGGTTATACTATTTGAATAAATTTTAATATTTTAAATAGCTAATTAATCACAATGTATACATTAATGCCAAGAAATCTAGAATCATATTACTATAAGCTGTAAATATGATATACATGTTATATCAAAAGCATGCTAGGAAGTAATAAAGCTAAATTTTTTTTTTTAAAATCTATCATTTCTGCATGTGTTCATTAACAATCATTTATTATTTTATGTATATATATATTTTCAACTAATAATTGATGATTTTTAAATTTTTTTGCATCAAGATTTATATTTTTATGAGAATATATATATATATAATATTAATGTATGTCTTACTCTCTTATTTAAAAGCTAGAGTATAAGATAAAATTGGTTCCACTTTTGTTTTATAGATGAATGTGACAAATATAAGTACATTTTCTAGATGATGTGTTTTCAGTAAATATTCCCAACTTCTAATTGGTTATTTTCCAGGTTAAATCAAGAGTAAAAATTAGCTAGAAAAATACATAGAAAATACTAGTAAAACTATCATTTCATGCATACACAAACTTACTTATATAATAATCCTATATATGTAAAACTATATTAAAAATTATATGAACAAGATTATAATTAGTCAGTCTACAAGTTATATATTATAATTGCTCTATACCATACAAAATCTGCAGACATATGATTTTACTAATAATTACTGGATATTTAAGGCTTTAACATAAGATTCCTAAAATTAATGCTTTACTATCAAATTTGCCTTTATAGATATTAATATAAAATGAGATTGCTATATATCATGACATTTGTAACTGATGAATGTTATGCTATAAATTTTTATCCTACAAAATTATTTATTCGATTTTTTTTATATTATATAGTTATTGTATTAGATATGCAACTTGTGATCTGATTAGTTAGAATGTTTAAAATTACATGTTGTAGATCTGTATATATATAAATTAAACAGAAAAGACAACCTCTGTCAGTAAAGAATAACCCTGGTCACATTTGTAGAAGCATGCATGTGATCGTTCTTAGTGGTTTATCTGTTTCCATTTAGTTATGTATATACTTTAAGTTAAATGTATTTAATATATATATATATATATATATATATTAAATACATTTAACTTAAAGTATATATATACTTATATATATATATATATATATATATATATATATATATATAAGTTAATTTAAGAGTTCTCATTTTGAAAATGAAGTAGATCAAGAAACAAAAATAAATTAACTGGTTTTTAGATTTTTAAAATATTTTGTAAGCAAATATTTTTAAATGATTTTCAAAAAAGTCTATTAATCCGCAAGTATGTTGGGAGTAACAAGAAGAGATCGAAAACGCAATGTATGGGTAAGACAACAAACAGGTGTTACTGACTTTATTGAAAAATTTAAAAGATTGAAATGGAGTTGGGCTGGACATATTGATAGAAGAGATGATAATAGATGGACAATTGAAATTTTAAACTGGATTCCAAGAGATTGTAAAAGACCCAGAAAGAGACCACATGTGAGATGGATGGATGAAATAAGAAAATGTGCAGGGGTGTTGTGGAGAAGAGAAGCTAAAGATCGGAGAAGATGGATTAAACTTGGAGAAACTTTCATCCTGCAGTGGATTGATAATGGTTGATGATGATGATGATGATGAAGAAAAAATGGATAACATCAGTTTTTTTTTTAAAAAACTATTACTGATTTTGATGAGTTTTATAATAAATGACCAAACAATACATTCAATTCTATTTTTGACGATGATAGCCTTCTGGAGTATTTCAAATATTTTAGTCGTTTTATAATTTTCATAAAAACGACAATGTTTACGACTAAAAAAATTAAAGCAATTAATGTTTATAAGTTTTTTCAAAATTTAATTTATATATATCATTAAGTTGATATTGAGAAAACATTTTTCAATATCCTGTGTACAACTATTTAAAAATGTATAAAATTATCTTCAAATAATCCTTAACAATGGTCAAACATAAATTTGTCCATAATGTTGTTTTCAGTAATTAATCATGGTTCCAACACAATTGAAATAAAATAACTGTATAAAAATATTCATTATATACAGTGTAGTTGTTTTATTTCAATTGTGTTGGAACCATTATTAAAATTGTATTCATTACAAAATATTAATACAATATTTGGATCAACACTGATAAATATTTTCACACAATTAATTTCATAATATTTTAATATGTTAAATTACCTTTCTAAAGAAATGTTCTTTTCTTCATATACTGCAATCTTTGTTACTTGTTTATACATATCCTTAGGTTAAAAAACACTGCAAATAAATAAATAAAATCTCTAATCAGAGGCTAATATATAATAATTTTTTTAAATCATGTAATCATTTAAAATAATATAATTAATATTTTTTTATAAAATTAAATTGTAATTTATAATTGAAATAAATTAACATAATAGTTTAGATAATTCAAAACTAAGTATAAAATTGTATATGTAAAGTGAACTTTATATGAGTTATAAGTAGAAAAACCTGCCAGCTTTTCCTGTAAAACTTATTCGGTGATACTAAAATGTAATAATTCTAATAATAATGCAAGTTAAATGGTCGTCACAATTAATAGCAAACAAAATAATTGCAATAGTTGAAGATATAGGAAAAAACAGTTTAAGCATATGTAATAATAATAAATATTAGTATTATTTTCTAATAATAACTGTTAAATAAAATATGACATACTTTAATGATAAAAATACATCAGACACTGCATTAATAACAAAAAAATACTATTTACATTATCCATTACTTTTATGCCAAAATAAAATGAAATTTTAGAAATTAAACATTTTTAATACTTAAAAATTTAATATAAATCTTTATAATCATCATTTATAAAGAAAATGCATGGCAGTGAATCTAAATAATAAATTTTTTTATATATTAGGATTGGAAAATCACATATATGTGTGTGTTTTTTTTAATATAAACATATTTTAAAATTTTGAAAAAATATAATAAAAAAAACAGTTTAAAAAAATTTCTGAATGTTAGATAATGATATGATTTCTCAAATTTATTGCTTTACTAGAATTGAAAATATTATATGATTATACTTAAATGCAATTTTGACAGGCCTAAATTATAATGTTAGTTGAAAATATTTGAAAAAATAAACAGACATCCTACTATTACTCAATTTGAAAGATGAAAATGACACATGTATTACATATTATTTTGGTAAATTGTGCACTAATATACAGCTAAAGAGAAGTTTAAGCTTTGCTCAAACATCAATTTTAAAGTTCAAACTTCTCTTTAGCTGTGAACTAGAGCACAGCTCATCAATTATTTTAATTAAAGCTAAGTATAATCATAAACTCATATATTATTTTATACATTTAGTCAACATCTATTCTTACAGTATACTTAATCATATATACATATATAATTCATAGACTAGCACACTTTTATATATAAATAACTGGGTTTTAATCATTATTTACAAACCCATTTAGTCTTAAGCATTATTACATTTATTATTTAAGTAATAATTTGGGTGCAACTTGAAATTTGTAACTGCAGTTTGTAATGTTATAATTGACTATTTATTAATCTACACTCAGAATAGGTTATATTTACTTGATTAAAGAGGTTGATTTAAACTTCTTTGTAGCAATAATTTCAATCTCTTTAGTGTATTAGACTATTAATAAAGGTGGGATTCCACCTTTATTGTTAAAATGTTGTCTTGACAACAGTTTGAAATTGTTGATTGTTGTTGATATTGAGATTGTCTACTTACAAATCCATTTAGCCTTGAACATTATTACACTCATTATTTAAGTAATACTTTAAGTGCAATTTGAAATGTGTAATTGCAGTTTGTAATGTTATAATTGATTATTTATTAGTCTACATTCAGAATAGGTTATATTTACCTATTTAAAGAGGTTTATTTAAACTTCTTTTGTAGCAATAATTTCAATCTCTGTGATCAAGTTGCCATCTTTAGTGTATATTTAAGTATATTAGACCATTAATAAAGGTGAGATTTTACCTTTATTGCTAAAAGGAGGTTGCCTTGACAACAGTTTCAATTGTTGATTGTTATTGATATTGCAATTGTCTAAGTGTTGACTGGTTTTTAATATATATATATATATAAACAAATTAGAAGGATATAAAATCTAATTATAGTGTACGAAACATGATTATATGATTAGCCTGCTATACAAAATTGACAAATCATTTTGCAGTATGATATATAGCTTTTCTAATCATATTTTAAAAATATTTACAATTATCCATGTAAATATAACAATTTTCATATTACTTTAATAATGGTAATTCTGAATGACTTAATATTAAAATATGAAGAATTAATGCTACTGTTTTTCATAAATCATCACATTTACTAATACAGTCAAAGAAGTGATTTAATAAATTTCCAAATTTATTTATTGTATGTAAGGTATGTTAATTATTTATATATTTGTTTAAAAGTATGGTTTATTGATTATGGTTTATTTAGTAAAATGAGTTCATAAGACTCTGCCTTGTTCACAGTTTAACCATATTGAAATAGGTTCAAATCACTAGCATTGATTATTCATGTTTTACTATCAAGTTATTTGTTTACCATTATTAATATAAAACTTTATGATTTCTATATTTTCATGGATAATTGTTCCGCTTTAGGCAGTTAATTGGTGAGATTGTTTTTGAAATGTATACATATTGCAGAGTTATTGGTGAGCTATTTTATGTAGTATGATGATTAAATAAGTAATGTTTTCATTCATTATGTTTGATGCTTACATTTTTAAAGTTTAATCAAACTATATAACATTCAAGATTAAAACCATACAATAAATATTTAATATATTCTTTAATGAAGCATAAGTCAAAATTTATTAAGAATAAAATGGCTGTTTATTCTTGTACTGCATATATATATATATATATATAGTGACCATCTGAATGGGCACAGGGGTCTAAGATACCTTGTATCTTAGATAAATAGCTATATAGTATTATAAAAAAAAATGAAATAGCCTTAGAATTTTAAAATTTTTTGAACAAGATTATTTAAGGTTTAAATATGAGTTGTTATGCAGTTTATTGACCACTTGATAAGTATTCATTAGTATTATTGTGGTTAATGGGATATATAATGTAAGGAAGGGGGGTGTTTTGTTAATGAAATTGATATATTTTGTTGGAAAAATGCAAAGTGATCCTATGTTAGTGTAATATTTAGTTGAATGGTTTTAAAATCCTTTATTTATTAATTCTTATCCTTTTTGTCAATAGTTAATAGCAGTTTTGATTAGATTTAATTAAGGTAGTTCAATATTTAGATTGTAGTGCATGCATGTGTATGCCTGTATGATTTTGCCTTAGGTTTCATCTCATTTTCATCCTTTAAATAATAGCAAACAATAGTACATTCACAATAAAAATATTTAAACTACAGTAGTATTTTAAATAATTAACAAATATATATTTCTTTCCAATAATTAATAGATAGTTAGATCAATAAATTATTTTACAAATTAAATAAATTATTAATCATTTTTATTTGATGGTTAATTAATATTCATTTTTCTTTCAGGTTTGTAAAACTATTTATTTCATTATTTGTATTTTTTTTTTTTTTTTTGTCATTTAATTCTGAAAATCAAAATCTTTTTTTTTTAGTGTTGTAAAGATTTTTTTTTTTTTGCATATGTAATTAGTAGAGCTGGAAAAATGCGTGGGAGTAAGCTAGTAAGGGAGACACAAATGAACTGTTGCAAAAGAGAGAGCTTGTAACAAAGATCTCCAGTATGAAAAAAAATTAGCTTTATAAAGAATTATAGCCAAAAAGACAGTGGCTTATATTTTTCAAACAACTAAAATTAATTGCTGAAATCAGATTAGAAGAAATATATCATGGAAGGAACTAATTTCAATATGCAGCACTAAACTTTATAAAGATACTCGGCTTTGCTTATTCTCTTTCAATTTAAACATTCTAAACTAATCTTTTCGTCACTATTGCTCTTGTAAAGATGTATATTAATATCATGCAGTCTATATTATTTTATTTTATTTCAGTTTTAAATAAGAATGATTCATATAAGTATTATTTTATCATTAAGCAACATATTTTTTTTTTTTTTGATATGTGGAAAACGTGTGCAGAACTGTTATATAGAATACATATTATTCTCACCTTTTCGTGCTATGTCTTGCGAGGATTATATATAGACTTAAGGATGTGTCTATCTTGATAGAGCATACCATGTTTAAATTCTTCGTAATTAGATAACAATACCCATTCATTGGATATATATATCTGGAGCTAATACGCACTTATAAATTAAGGAAATAAAATATAACTACTTCTGTTTGAATTGAATTTGATGGACAAAATTGCAGGTAAATTTAGTTCTCTTCTATAAAAACGGAATATCAAATAAAGCATTATTAATCACGGAATTACTAAAGACAATTTACAGTGGATAATGTTATTCAAAATAATAAGGACAATTGCGTATTTAACCCAGAACGGCACGAGGAATATCGTATATTTCTCAGTATAATAAAGGAGAAATTAACTGCTTGTGATTTGGTATCTCAATGGATATGTTATGAATATTGGAAAGTAGTGGGTTTATTTAAGTTAAACTTATATATTTCTTTTTTTTTTTAAGTTATACTGCAAGAGTGCACTTAATTTAAAGTCGGTTTGGAATGTGTCCTATGTTGTTTATTATAATATCCTGGAGGAAGCTTGGCAAATGAACTTTTTTTATTCAGATTACAAAACTAATAACTTTGTGTTTTTATCTTTTTTTTTTTATTAATTAACTCATATAATGTATATAATGGATAGAGAAGCTTTATTATTATTATGTTTATGTTATAATCTATGTTATTTTGATTTTCAAGACCGTCTCGGAAAATGCGCTATTTAAAAAAAAAAAAAAAAATAGTACACCGGTTAAAATATTGATTGTGTTCAAATAGGTCTTATTATTTTCCTTAAGAGGATGAAGGAAATATTTTTAATAATATATTTATTATTAGAGAGGTTTACATTTATTTTGCATATGTTATTATCTTAAAGTGAGAATTATTATTATTATTATTATTATTATTATTATTTGAATCAACGAACGAACGTATAATAAAAATAGTTTGTTAAATATAAAAAGAAAGTTCGTTCATAATAATTAGAAGCATTAAATCTTAAAAATAACTTAAAGTTTCTTAACTTAAAACAGTTATACCTTAATGCAATATTTGATTGTCATATTACCTACTTAGTGGGTAATTTGGGGTTAATATTATATATACTTTTGTTCGCGAGTGTGTGTTTGTTTTGCACAATTGTAATATTTGTGTAATAGAGTATAATTTGTGAATATTTTATGCATAAATTCGTACACTGTCGTATTTCCTGAGTTGAACATATTGATGTATTATCTGTAGGTATTTGTCTGCTAGCATGTATTTATAAGGTTCAATATTTTAGAAGCTATGATAATAGAAAGAAATCTGACTGCGTTGTAATATTTATAAGGATAAATATCTTGATTATTTAATATATGTTAATAATTTCCATGAGTAGAGCCTAGTTTATTTTATATGCGTATGATTAATGATATTTTTGAAGTGATGTTCTTAGGGTCCCGGTGTTGTGGAATTTAAAATCCCCACCAAATAATGTATTTTGAAGTAAAGGAGTTATTGTTAAAAGATGATTAAATGATGCTTAGGAAGTGATATGACGTTTTTCTTGGATTCTTGGTGTTGAGTAGATGTTCTCCACCAAAGGTATATGTGGAATTAGGTGAATTCTGGTAGAAGTGTTCAATAGATGTTTATCTGCTCCTCATGTATATTCCCTTTATAACGTGTTGTATGTTAAATCATAAAATATAGCTTTGTGTTAGTTAAAAAGTGGTTAGACAAATTGTTAGATTAATTCTGGATGTAGTACTAGTGTTATATTTATGGAGAATTTACGACATTGTTCGAAATAAATTAATTATATGATATTTTCTTAATGAAGGGAGAGTTTACAAAAAGAATTGTTTTATGATATTGCTGCTTGAACGTACACACACACGCGTAATATAGATAATATCGCGAATTGAGGTATAGAATTATGAAATATAAAAATGAGAAATAAATGCTCGGAAATATACTAAATTCAGTTAATAAAGGTATAAAACATTAAGATTTGAACAGGAAATAAGTATTTTAAAATACAATGTATCTATTTAAGTAAAAACTAATCATCAAATCATCAGAATAAACATGATTTTGCTAAGTATGAAAGGTATAAGGAATTGGAATTATTATTTAGTCAATTAGAGAAAGTTGTTTGCTGAAAGCCAAATATTAATGGTTTGATTTAGTTTGTCAATCAACCGTAATATCCTCTCGAAAGTATTTATATATTTTGTTGTGATAATAATATGATATTTCATTTATTCATTGTTGTATGGATAAAACATCTAAGCAAGTATGTGTTCCAAGTCGGGATCTTTAAGTTTATTATTAGTTTGTTTAGATAGTAGGAATCCCAAACTGATGCTAAAGATTTATTTAATAAGTTAAAGGTCTATAAAAGGAAGACCTATTTTGTAAATATTATGTTCATCCCAATTTATTTTGTTTATTTGTAATAAATGATGTATTTAGTTATTTAAATTTAAATCAACTGTGTCGTGAGTTATTTTTTTTGTATACATTCGTATTTCCATTTCCACATCTCCACATTGTATAAATCTATTATAAAACAGATATACCATTTTAAAGTTATCATATTAAATTTGCTAGTGTCTGACAATATTGTATTTCTTAATCCAAACATTATAAAAAGTATTTGCCACTTGATAAACGTATTAGAAAGGTTGCCAAGTCAGTATATTCGTTAGATGATGCTATGAGATTAAAATACCCTATCTCTGTCATTATCTTATTATTGAAGCACAGTAAAATATTTAGTCAATTTGTTTCATTATATTTTAGCATACTTTATTATTATAACTTATGGGCAATGTAGTTTATTTAATTCAACTGTGTTTATTAAATTCCCTGAGATCTTATTATTTATTTCTTGATTGGCATTAGAGTAAATGTTTAAATTATGATATGCCAAGTAACAAAATTGTCTACGAATATAATTATAGCAAGCTGATATATGTTATACTTGGATGAAGGAAGAAATTAAGTTTAAAGTATATTTTTCATAGACTGTACTAAGTAAACCTTATGATTCTTTATCATACAATCAATTAACAAAGGAATTTACAATATATTGAATGTTTTATAATATTTCTTCCTTTATTCACTTATTATTATATATCTTTTGAACTGCCTATAGCCTCCCACTGAGCTGAGCTGAACATAAACTTAAGTATAGAGTCTCAGTAATAATTTTATATTATATATTATATTATATTGTTCTATTCATTGATAGAACTGGCGCCTGGGCATTTCGTTCATGTAAGATATATGAGCGGTGTTGGGAGTGTAGGTTATAATATATATATTAGACCTTTATTGTTAAAAGGAGGTTACCTTGACAACAGTTTGAGATTGTTGACTGTTATTGATATTGGGATTGTCTAAGTGTTGACTGGTTTTAATGATTATATATAGAAGATTGACTAAAACACTTTAGTTAGAAAAAATGAATATTTAAATAAATTCACAACATATCCAAATATGTTTTAATTGATTTATTTACAATAGTTAGAAAGCGTGAGACATATATCAATATATATATCACACGTTTGTGTGTATGAGTAATGTAATGATATTAATTATTTAATTATTTTATAAGAAAGATTAAAATTATCACAGAAATGGAAAGCAATTCAGAAAAAAGTTGATAAGTAATGGAAAATTAATATTCTTTCATTATCATACTATTGCTTAGGCATTTAAATCTGTTTTCTCGAAAATAATATATTACTATAACTTATGTATGCATGTTGTTTATATGTGCATGTGTATAAACAAGGAAAATCCAACTGAATATTAAATAAAGCTTATAAACATTTAATACAGTAGTTATATGTTATACACACATTTACATAACACAGATATAGTTTAAATTGCTTCATGGGTTCATAAATGTAGTTGGTAAGAATTTGGAAAATCCAATGTATGTAGATCAATACAATATTTAATATCTGTTTTTTTTTTTATTTTCATAAAATAATCTATATTCTTTTTTTTTATTTTTGTTATTTTATTATTATTTAAATCAATAGTGGGTTAGCCAAGAGGTCAGTGCAGCTGCCTTGCAAGCATGCAGTTGTTTGCAGATGGTTGTTGCGGGTTCGCCTCCTGGCCGATGCTATGACATATGAAAAGAGGAAATAGTGGGTAGCAATAGTATAGCATATAATGTTATGGAAGTTAATAACAATCATGCCAACAATAAAACTTCATATCAAATATTTGCAGTATAAAGGTTGCACAAAGTACTTTCATAAGTTATGGTTAAACTTTTATCAATAGAGAAAAATAGAATGACATCATAGTGTAGAAATTAAATTTACCATCATCAGAAATAATCAACATTCTATGATGTAAAAAATCAATTTTAATTTCTCATCATTATTAGGTCAATAATATATGGATTTTACTGCAGACAAAGGCATAATCTGAAGCTAAAAATGCATAAACCAAAAGGAATCTTGATATGATAAAATGAAAATAGATTACACACACATTGAAAATTTTAGAAATCAAAATAATATAATATCTGACCATTGGAAACAAAAATGATTAATTATCTTCAGGAAGCAGATTGAAAATTATGTCACCTAAAATAATTCTATAAAAAAATCAATTACTGTTAACAAATTGTTGTGTTCAAGTTATTAAAACATTTGATTATGTCATAAATAATAAGATTATACTGAAGAAAATTTCATCTATAATAATGACTTGCTTAAAAGAATCCACAAGATGTATACTGGTTTGGAAAAACTACTGATATATAAGTGATGAATTTATTAGCTTTTGATCCTTTAGATTATTCATTTAACAGAAAGTTCAAAATGTTAAGTGATTTATATATTTACTGTTAATATAACACATGCTCAAATGCCAAAACTGAAACAGGCAAACTTGGACAATATGGAATTAGTACCAAAAATAATGTTATAGTTGTAGGTTTTTAAAAGTTTAAAGAATTTCTCCTATGCAATTTATGTTTGAATATTGAATGTTCTAACAATATTTATATGCTACAACAAATTACATCAACAGATATTAAATAATACACTTTTGCACTAAATGATTGAAGTCTCTGACTATATTTCTGCTACCAAAATTAGACTACAATCTTGTCCAAAATCCTAAATGCGACCCAGAACCCAATTCTATTACTTTTGTTAATAATATCAAAAAACAAATTGAGATTGTGAATTAATAATATTACAATATATGAACAATGAGTAAAAATGAAAAAAAAAAATAAGGATGAATTTATCAAAGCTTCTGGCTATGATAAACTAATCAAAAATTAAGAAGGATAAAAATCTTGAAATGAATATATTTTAATATCATTTATAAAATACAAAAAAAAAACAAAAAACAATATTATAATGAAAATATACATATGGAAAAGTAATAGATGTATTTCAAAAAATTCATATAATCAAAGGACAATCAAGTCAAGAATGGACTTGATTAAAAATATTAATACATATATAACAATTGAAGCAACTAGAATAAAAACAGATGCAAAAGAAAAACACATAAGAGATATACAATAAGATTTCAATAAGGACACATTTAATAAGGTTGCATATGTAAAGATATTCTCAATAACAAAAGATAAGGTCATACTTATTTTGAAGTCATTGACAAAAAAATAAGTCTAGAAAAGTTGTTATACTATTAAATCACTAAACATCACATGATCACCATTTCCTATGCTTACACAAGTTGTTATAATAGAGGCAAAACACTCCACACTGATGAAAGCCAAAAGCTAGAAACTAATCTAGAGATATTGTATGAATAGACACTAGATAGGGATTTAATGCATAAACCTTCTTGCATCCATTAATTACTATGTTTTGCCCTGCAAGACACTATTGCATGGAGAGTTTTGCCTCTGTTATAATTATACTATACATTAAAAAAAAACTGAATAAAAAGCCCTGATTAAATTATCAAAATTCAAAAATTTCTTAAATGAATTCATCTTGCAGAATATTAATTTATATTCCCATAAAAAAGAAAACTTGAAAAATATGCAAACAATTGAAAAATACTCTTATACTGCACAAAGGGCATGACTATACTGAAGATGATAAAGGTTTTATTTAAAGAGAGAATTAGAAGATAATATAATTTGGTTTCAGAAAGAATGTAGAACTATCATTACTGATCTATTTTAAAGCTCAAAAAACTTATTATTTGTTTTATATAGTGCATCACTAGCAAAAATCTTAAAAGTCAAAAAATTAACCATAGGCTGCATTTTACTAAATTCCAATAATAAGAATAAGCATAATAATGATGATAATCTAAATATACTCAAATCATTTCAGGAGCTTATTCCAAAATCCCTTATCATGATTATATACATATGCTAAATTTTTCCCATCATATGATTTTTTTAAAATAAACATAACAATTCCAATTATTATTTTTTTCAAAAAATATTACCTACTATTATTATTATTTTCATTACCAAAACAATTTCAATTTTGCTATAAATTTACATAAAAATTTAGCATTTATTCAGTCGTAATAAGAATTAATTTCAATAACATTCTTTAACATTTTTCAATTAATTATTTGTTTTATTATTTTATTTAAAAAAACTTCATAACTATTCATATTTATTAAGGTCAAACTTGAGATATTAAATTGTTTAATTAATTTTAATAAAATTTAACTATATTTCACATATAAATGTTCTCACATCTACATAGATATAAATTATACTTAAACTACTTAAATTTAAAATTATCTGATGAATAAATCTTTATAACAAATTAGTGTTTCGTATCGACAAAAAAAGAGTATATCCAATTTTATAAACACAATATCCATAAGCAATTTTGCAGTATTTTTTAAAGTAAGGAAAAATAAAGAAACATTTTTTAATTACAAACTAATGGTAAAGAATC
The DNA here is from genome assembly GCA_028023455.1 of Epiperipatus broadwayi. Lineage (NCBI taxonomy): Eukaryota > Metazoa > Onychophora > Udeonychophora > Euonychophora > Peripatidae > Epiperipatus > Epiperipatus broadwayi. The sequence continues at coordinate 9,460,120 of JAQFVV010000004.1, forward strand.
TGCTAATTGAACGATGGCTTTCAATTACACGGGTTGGAGAATATGAAAATGAATTACTGGGAAATTGTTAGTATAAATAAGTATCGGATTTTTTTTGTCTAAACAGTTTATAACTGAAATACAAGCTTATTATATACCTGTATCAATATATGTAATATATAGGGTATATGAGCACAGACTTTCACACCTCCTACCACTCACCACTCTATCTCATAACACTGATACAGTTGGACACATATGGTGAAAAGATAATTTGAACACATATATGTTGAAAAGATTTTATGAGATAGAATGGTGAGTGGTGGGTGGTGTGAAAGTCTGTGCTCATATACCCTAAACAGTTTACCTAAAATTGAAAAGTTTTATTTGACAGCACATTCTTAAAGATAAGTATATATTAAACCAGATGCACACAGCCTTGTAAAGGCCTATATTTTTTTTAATTGGTTGTTTTAACAACTTTTTTAAAGATTTAATGTAAAATAAACAAAAGATTTTAAATGTGAAAATTGTATATCAGGCTGAGATTTTAAAAGTCCATCATTATAGCAGAATACAAAAACCTCAATCTTTCAGCCTCTTATTTTTGTAATAGTTGGTTGCTTTAACAATTTCTTTTTAAAGATTTAATGTAAATTAAGCAAAACATTTTAATATTATATTAATAAATTTCCAAATTTGAATAAAGCTCAATTAAAATTTATATTTCTAAATATTCTTGTTATATTTAACAACATTAGGGTGTAAAGATATATTTATATATAGCATCATTACTAATAGTATTTTTATAGCTTTATTAATAGTTGTTGCTTATTAATGTTGGAATATAAAAACACCATCCTTTTTGTAATATTTCTTTATTAAATATAATATTTGTAAAAAAAAAATAATTAGTTGCTTTAACAATTTTTTTTTAGATTTAATGTGAATATGTTTTTTTAAATTAAACTTTATTAAATATGTTGTTCATCTGAACTATATGTGAGGATTGAGCAACCATGAAGGTAAGGAGCACCTTAATGCTGAATTATGAATCAGTGTTTATTGCTGTTTCTGTTGCTGGCTGTGAACTTTTACTGCAAAATATATACTATATCTCTGTAGTTAAAAGCACTCATATTGAATTTTTCCTCAGCATATTTTATTTAATGGTAGAAATACTTCTTTTGCATAAATGTAGTTGCAAAATGAACACATGACATTGGACAAACATTCATAGATTTACCAATCAGACAATAGAGAAAATACAGATCTTATACATAATATAAATAAAAACATGCATTTATATGCACATACAATGGTTTTTACATAAATTAGATTTATATGACAAATACTGTAGTTTTATTATGTTTTAAAAAAGTCATTTTCATAATTATACTTTAATAAATGTAATATGTAATAAATATAATAAAACAATAATTTTCAGGATTAGTTTAATGATATAAATATTATTAAAAGTTTATCTATACAAATGATATAACATTATTACTGAAGCAGAGGTAATTTGATATGTTGCAGCATATGAGAACAAAAATAATAATAATAAATATATTATTACTTAAGGAAATAATCCTAATATGTACAATATTTAATAATTAGTATGACCTTGTGAGTGTATAAACAAAGATGTGAATATATATATATAATAAATAAATACTTATTTTTTGTATTTACTTTAAAAAAACCCAACATAAATTATATTTAAATAAATAATATTGGTTAAACATAGATTACAACATTTTTAAATTTTATTTTTTCATATGTCAAATGCATTGACAGGAAAGCAAACCTGGGCCAGCTGCTTGGAAAGCAGCTATGCTAACCACTAGGCCACCAACACTTGACTAAATTTTATTTTTATCTATAAAATAATCGTATTTATTTACTAATGTGAAAAATTTACATTCCATCATTTTGTTTTGTTTTTTGGATTAGGAAACTTTATAAAATGTCTTTAAAAAAATGTCTTTAATCTGAATCCATTATAATTCAATTATTATTGCAGTAGAACAACATAGATCTCTGATTTTAAAATAAAAAAGGAATGAGAAGATTTATTAGTCGAATATAGCAACTCAAACAAGACATCAGCATTTATAATACAAATAGCACTTCTAACAGAAAACATTTTTAGCATTAAAATAACAATAATGAAATACTCATTAAAACCAAAAAAATCAACTTTTATTGATTTATCATACATTCTTGCTACCATAAATGTGATAACATGTTATTTAAATTGGGTAATAACCAATATGTAGATGTCCTATATGGTTTACTGCAGTGAAACAGGGGTGAAGTCTGGATCCCAAAACCCAAAGATTGTAACTTATTATTTATGATGCTCACTTTTTTATGAATTTCTGAACAATTATAGATAAAAGAGGTCACTGCATGGCAGAGGGTTTTCATACATCCTCTAAATAGGGAATGATGAAAGAAAAAACATTATTGAGGAAACTTGACTCCATTACGAAGGTTTTAGAATTTTTTTTTTTATTTCCTATGCAAGGACAGTTAAATATATATTCATCAATAAATATTAAATAAATAACTGAGTTATCTCTGATTGTAATCTTAAACAAAAATTTTGAGTATGATTATAACCTGGAATTTTTTTTATATTTTATCTAACCTGAATACAAATTTAAGTTAGGAAATGAGAGATAGATATTACTATTGTTGCATCCCAAGATTATTTGATTAAATATATATTTTTATACAAATCTAATTGTTAGAAATAAGCAAAACAAAAATAATGATTGAAAAATTAAAAGATGTAAGTATGATCTGAGATTGGTGAAAGATGATAAAAATGCTAAACATTTCTATAAAGATTTTTGTTTTATTCAACTTTGCTGACAGAATGAGAGAGTCTGATGGCTGGGAGAGTCCCTGGGAACCTAATAGGGGTGGGAGCTGGGATGAGGTTGCTATGGTGATTGTTACCAATCTTGACTTTCTTAAGCACAAGAAAGGAATGATAACATTATTAATTGATTAAGATGCTTCTGTGATAAATCAGAGATTTACCTAACAAAATAAAAAAATTGTGCTCAACTCAGGTTTGCTGTGAGAATGAGGAAGTCTGGTAGTTGGAAGGGTCCCTTGGGGCCTTAATCGTAGGTCCTTTCTGGGGAAGCTGGAAGGAGGGCACTGTGGGGATCATTACCAACATTAGGTTTTCTCATTCACAAGTAAGAAGATAATGATGTTATTCATTGAGTTTTTGGTGCTGTTTTTCTATCTATGTAATTTTGCTAAGAAGACTGCAATTGATCCTAGTGTTATTTATTCCATGAAGCCTACCTTTCTTAATTTTATTATTCTCAATGTCCTTAAGCAGGAATGACTTTTTGCTGTTCATGTGTTCTCAGGATGAATTGGAACAGTTCTCAGCAAAGACATTCTGGAAAGTTCTCCTTGAGGGTCTGGGATTGCTCTCTGGTGGGGATGTTTGAGGCCATTTTGCAGGACCAGACAGGGAATTGTTTTGGACTGTATTTTAATACTCTATTCAGGTTTTTTAATAGTTTTTACTCACCCATCCTAAATTGGAAACTTATACTTTCGAATGTTACTCATATTTGGATTCTAAGCATGATAAATCATCCAAAATTGTAACTTTGCACTACTCTCAACAGTTAATCATCTTAAGGATTATTGCAATGAAATCAATATAATCAAAATATAAACTGTCATGTTAATTTCCACATTGCACTATATAAATCAATATTTGCCTTGGAGAACTATGATTTGATGGTTATATAGAACATAATATAAGTGTGTATTTCCTATGTTATTTATTAAAGCACTTGATTTTGATAAGAAAAGAAAAAACTTGGTTGCCAGCTATAGAAAGTTCCAAAGATTTCTACCTGATTTGCTTTAGAATTGGGGCAGATGTTTCATTTATCCTTCCCATTTGAGTGGGTGGGTCTGCTGGTTGAGAAGATTTCCAGGGCCTTTGTCCTAGCCATTGGATGCCTGGCTGGAATGAGTGTGCTTTGGGGATCATTACCGGCAAAGATTTTTTCTCAGTCCCAGGGGGATGAAGTTATTCATTTCACTTTAATTTCTTTATTGCATGATGTAAATCAGGAATTACTATTTAAAATTGAAAATTGGATTGCTGTAAATGGCATACCATCTTAAGGATTAATGATCTTAGTTCCAAATGGTTAAATTATAGACAAATTCAATCTCTCAGTCTAACTTCTACAAAAATTGTGTAAATCAATGATTACCTAGTTGAACTGTAAAGAGCCAGCCATAGAAATTTAAAGAATGCACTGTGATTGTACTGTATAATTTAGGCTACTGTGTTACTCATCTCAGTTTCCTGGATGGGGGAGTCTAGCAGTGGGAAGGGTCCCTGGAACCCAAGTCCTTGCTGTTGGCATGTCAGCTGGAATGCAGGTATGAGGGGATCATTGCCGACATGAATTTTCTTGTTCTTGGAGAGTTGAGATGATGTTATTAATGGTGGTTTGAATTACTAAATTATTCTATGTAAATCAACAATACCTTTGATTAGGACTGCAGCCTCACTCATTTTTGCTGTATAGATGAGAGAGGTTAGGGTTGGGGTTCCCCAGGGACTTTTCCTAGTGCCATGGGGGGGGGCTGAATGGGATAGAGATGTGAGGGAATTGTTGTCTGCACTGGATTTCTTCTTCTCTGGATAGTGGAAATGATGTTGTCCATTGCAGTTTCAATCTCTCAGCTATAATATGTGAATCAGTATTTAAGTAGTAAAATGACGAGTTAAACTTTGTGTAGCACATGATGTAAGCATGAAAATTCTAAGATGTGTAAATAGATAATAAATTCTTGATAAAAAATTAAAAAAAAATACATTTTAAAATATGTAAAAAATGAATTCAATGTTTGTGATATCATGAAAGTGCAATTGAAATCCATTGGTGAATTTAAAAAAAGCATATAAATAAAAGTACTAATAGGATGCTAAATTCAAATTTGTTTAAAACAAAACAAGAGAGAGAGAGAGAGAGAGAGAGAGAGAGAGAGAGAGAGAGAGAGAGAGAGAGAGAGAGAGGGAGGGAGAGAGAGGGAGAGGGAGAGGGGGGAGAGGGGGAGAGAAAAGTTTATATGAAAATAGTATGCTGGAAAAATATGTAAAATTATCTCACTTGCAGATGTAGTTCGCATTTTAATTGAAAGAAAAGTTACCATTCTTTAAGTGAAAACAGAAATTAAGCTTTAATAAATTTTCATGCTTGGCTTGTTACAAGAGTTTTAAATTAATTAATCTGACTGATTACAAACTATTATGTGACATTCATACTTTAACTTAAAAATTTAGCTTTAAATTCTCTATGTGACAATTTTCAAACACAAACTTGTTAAGGCAAATAGATGAGAAGCTTTTTAAACAAATCTTTATATAAAATTACTGAAACCTTCTGATAAAATCTTTAAAAAGTAATGGTTTAGACTTTCAAAAACTATTTCATCTCTTTTTGCTGGTCCTAATGCAACTTTTACCTATAGAGAGTTTTTTGAAAACTGATTGTAGATTCTATGGTACATTTATGCTTTGACCGTATTCATAAGATTTATATTTAGAAACTATCTATCTGTAGACAGTTTATTATGTAAATGAAAAAGCTTTTTATTATTTTTTTTAGTCAGAAATTAGATATCTTCACAAATGAGAACTCTTGTTTCTGAAATTAGTCAGATATTGGCTGAAAAATATTAAATAATCAGATGTGTACTTAAGTAAGTTATACATATATATTTCTTTTGTTTTTTTAGGCTAAAAAAAAAATTGTCAAGCATTGGTGGTGGTCGAGAGGTCAGCGACAGTTGCTTTACAAGCAGTTGTCCCGGGTTAGCGGGTTCGCTTCCCGGCTGATGCTATGACACGTGAGAAAAAAAAATAAAGAAAAATCAATTAATGTTATTAAAAATTAATCAAAAGCAATTATTTAAATATGACAAAATTTGAAAACTCTTTTTTCTTCTTAAAGCATTAGCGATAATACGACCAACTATGAAATAATAAACATATATGATAATCATATAAAATTTACTTTAAACCATTAAACATGGATTCTTAATCATATACATTGATAATTTATCTATCAATCAAAAAAAAAAAAAGATTATTAATAACTAATCCATTCTCATTAACCTTTTTGAACATTTTTTGCCTTTTAATTGAAATTGACGTCATTATCACTTTCAACTATTTTTGTTCATTACAAGATAAATTTATTTACAAGTTTAACCCCGCTTCTCCAATTCATAGCCTTTCATCTCCATTCTTATCCCACGTGATCTCTTTTTAAAACTTTTATAATCTCTTGGGATCTAATTTAAAACTTTAACTACAAATATGTTCATTCCAACTATATTTTAGTCTTTTGAATCTTTTAATAATTCATTGATACACATTTGTTCACTCAGTCATTTGTTTTATTTTTGATCACTTTTTGTTTCGCTTAATATACACCTCTAGAATATTTTCTGAGCTGTCTGAAGTCACCACATTACTATTCTGTTAAATACACAAGTCTCAGATCCATAAGTGAGAACTAATAAATATAGTACATACATTAATAGCCTTTCTTTAATGCATAGGAACTTTTCATTTTATTACTAAATTATTTCTATAAAAATACCCATCCTCATTTAATTCTATGATTAATTTTATCCAATACATTTTTATATGAATTAATAATCTAAGATATTTTTATCACCACATGATTACCATTTCCTATGCTTACACAAGCTGTTAAACCAATAGCAATGTCTTCATACAAGTGTCACGCAGTGCAAGCCATAATTAATAAGTTTTCTTGAAGTAAACTTTCTAATTAGAAGGTATGGAACGTGAGAGTTTTTTTTATTAATTGTATTAAAACTGAAAAACAAATAAAATACATTTTGGGAGGACTTGTATTTAGTTTAACTTTCAGTGCTAGGTTATAAATTATCATCATCATTATTATTACTGATGTTTGGTTAATATTCATATATATTTAAATTTAATCATTTTTATTCAAAGTATATTAACCATTTTAATCTATTTTTGCTCAACTAAAACAAAACTTATCGCGTACACATTTTTATATCACAGGTTTACGTAAAATTACCATTACAATATATACTATATATATTTAACAGAAAATTAGAATCGTGTTTTGGTTACTAAATTTCTATATATATTAATTCTAATATTTTCACGGATAAAAGATGTCATATTATTATTATTATTTTCGGGATATTCTGTGTAGTGAAAAAGCTAAATGCCGTTTCAGTACAATATCAAGTACCTTCCTCAGAGCGCTCTGAGGAAGGTACTTGATATTGTACTGAAACACCAGCATTTAGCTTTTTCAGTACACGGAATATCCCACAAATAATAATAATATGACATATATATATAATTATATTTTGATACTCTGTCATTATAACTATTAGTATAAAAAATACTAAAATAGAATTTAAATATTAAAAATGTAATAAGATTTATTGTACCAAGTATACTTTCAATGCTTTTGCATATCATATTCCTGATTAGTCTGCTGAAAACATTAAATCTTAGTAAATTTTTAATATTTTAACTCTGTTTAGTACTTTTTACATTAGTATATATATATCGTAAACAGCCATTTGTAAGTGAATATGGTCATTTGAACTCCCCCCAAAAATAATAAACACACAATTAATATAATTAAGATGACTTTTAGAAAGACTATGTAATCTATTTCACAAACACAAATTCATCCACATAAAAATACAGTTGACAATTATTCTGTTTGGTACATTTCCACACTATCTTTTTACTTTTACAACAATATTTTCTTTCCCAAAGAATTTATATTCCTGTTTAACTGTAGCTTTCCATTATATTATATGCCTATACATGTTTCTAATAAAAGCAATCAATATTGCAGTCTTTTAAAATGTAGTTAACATAATCTTTATATTATAACTAGAATATATCTTTCCCATAAGAAACCTAATCATGTTCATTATAGTATATCTTGTATTGTTCATTAACTTACATCTTCATATGAATCCAATGAAAATATGATTTTTACAATAGTAGAATGTATAATATTAGAATCAGCATGTTGAATGACATATTGTTTGATTTTAGTATTTTCTCCAGGTTGCCGACATATTAATGTAGAGTCTATATTTAACATTTTAATGTTGATGGTATGATTAAGTTTCATTGCTGAATTAAGATGAAAATTTTTAATTAAGGCTGTTAAAATATTTTCTTTTTTTTTTCCAAAATATTATTCTCTTATTATGTTTGACAAAACATCTCAAATTGAGGCTTTCTACTCAGTAGCAAATTTTATTACTGTTTTTGTAAGAAAAGAGCTTGTGGTTATGACCTGTAGAGATCCCTACCTTCGCATTTTCAAGTGAACATTCTTTAGGTTTATTGCCTTAGTAAATATTACTGTTTTTGATAGAATCATAATGTCTATAGCTATTACCTCTATAAAAGATAGAGTTTCATTGGGACTTATAGGATTGAATTTTTAAGCTCTTGCTTTTGACTATGTTACAAATCAGGTTATAGAAGTAAGAGTTGCTAAAAAATAATAGAAACGCATATCTCCATTCAGTTTATCATTTATTATCTTATTTGAGTCACTTCATTGGTTTATGCTTACTGGTTCTTATATCTAATAAAATAGTGTTGGATTTGATGAAGGTTTAACTATATCTACAATATTTTCACTACTTGCATACACAATGCAAGCTGGGAAATAATCCAAAGATTTTAATATTTGATATCTCTTATATTGGTTAGACATTCAGTTGCAACAGTTGTAAGTCTAAATTTAACGTGGGATTATATGTTTTATATTTGGCAACATAGAAATTTTTAAGTTTTTGCCTGGACATTGGGTATAATGAATTTTCAAGTTCTTCAAAAAATGAAATCTCAGATTTTTCTAAAAATTATTATTATAAATGTTTGTTGGATTTCTTATTCATTGGCTTTTTTTTCAGATATTCATATAGTAGTACATTGTCTATGAATTGATTTAACTGCATTATCATGCAATAGCTATTTTATAAGAGTGTAATCTGGGGATTAACATAAATAACATTCATCTGACAACAGTGCTACATTAGAATATTATTAATTTGTCAAGATACTGGGAATGTTATTGATAGTTGGACAGTTTTATCAGTATTTTGATTGATAAGAGATGTCAGTTTTTTAGAATTAAATATTTCCCTATTGCTTGTGGTGGTTTCAATAGCCATCAGTTTATATGCACATATTTTACCTGGTCATCTTAACAATCATAATGATATAGCATTTAATTATGAAGAATTTATATTTTTTATTTTTATTACTTGGCTACTATTCCAAGAATATTATGTTTTTTGATAGCTGAATGAGTTTTTAAATTGCATGGATAATAATTTCCAGGTCTTACATTGATTGCTAGTATCAATTTTCTTGCTGGTATGATAGAGTTTTGCAAGACAAGATTTATATTAAAAGATGTCGCAAAAGAAGACTTATTTTGTTATTCACTTCCAATATAACAACTATGATTGATTACAAAGATGTGTTTAAGAGATGTCAAGAAGGCTAAAAAATAATCGTGAGATGAAACTGCAATGAATGTGCAGATATTCACTAATTCTGGTCCCTTTATATCTTTTTTGATGTACTAAAAATCAAGTGAGGTCTTTAAAATGATATTATAAATCTATTAAATTCCTAAATGACACTCTATTGTATGATGATAATGATATTTTTGAAAATGTGAAGACTATTTCAATTATCTTTTGAACAATAATACAGGAATTAAAATGAAGACTTTTAAAAATATATCCAATCTATCTACCCATTTAAATTTGGATAAATACATTCAGTTTAATAAAGATAAAACAGCTCCTTGTAATCGTAAAAATGGTTAGTTTGTAAGTCTGATGAGATATCTAAAAAAGTTTCAAAATGTGGTGCTTGTGACTGCAGTTTAGCATGTTAGTCACTGGAATCCACTTCAAGAAAGATACTATCAAAGTTTCTTATTTAAAATGATGCTTTCCAATCATACTATAATAGTTATCAGAGGCTGAATGTCATTTTAGAGAGTCAAGAAATATATATATATATATATATATATATATATATATATATATATATATATATCATAAACAAAAATATATATATATATATATATATATATATATAATTTTTGTTGTGAGACAAATACAAAAAAGTGTTGAAAACATAGAAGTGATTCATATTTTTTTATTGATTTGGTCAAAGCATTTGACTCAATTAATAAATGCAAATAAAAATACATAGAGAATAGAAAAAAGTAAGGAATGTACAAAAAGTTACAACATAGAACAGTTTTAAATGTAAAATTGGTCAACTAAAGGTGGAAGAAGTATAAAAAAATTTCAGTGCTAAATGCAATGACTATACAATAATTAATAAATGTAGGAGGTTATTTAATAGATCATTATATTAAAACTGAAAAAAGTTAAATGAAATGTAGTTTATAAGGAGCAATATTACAAACAAAACTGAGTATTTAAAAAAAAGCATTAAATATATTTATTTAGAAAAAAATGGAAAAAATAAATTAGAAAAAACATATAAGTAATGTAAGTGTATTAAAAAGAATAAATATAAAAAAATATTACTTTAAGCTAATTACTCAAGACCAAAAGAATTATGGAAGGCATGTTAATAAAAATTGTTGTCTAAGAAACTTGATTAAAAAAATAATTATAGGTTTCTTTCACAAATAAAGCAAGAGGAAAATGTCCTTATTTGGTAAACCAATAGTTACAGTAGGACAACATTATTCATTTATTTATTGTTTTATCTAAAATATTTTCTTATATCAATTGATAAATGAAATTATGGATGATATGGGAATAAGAAGGAACCATTGCAGTGTTTTAGTTTTGCAGATACTGTACAATGGGTGCTATAGATACAAGAAATGCCATTGACAAGATTTGAGATAAAAATAAATACATCTAAACTTAAGATAATGATTTTGCATGGCAGTAAAAATGCAGTGAGAGGTAAAAATTGTGGAAAAAACTGAAATGTTGAAGTTTTTAGAAAGTTTTTTAAATAATAAATATAAAAGTTTTGCTAAACCTAACAAAATTTGTAAGTAAAAAAATATTAAATTTCATGACTCATTAAAATTAAAATTAAAAAGGGACTTAAAAGAACTTTGGAGTATAAAGTTGTAAGTGTAAACAGAGAGAAAAATTTGAGGACTTATGAAATATAAATTTGAAAAAAATGAAAAAAATTGAGAAAATGATGAAATAAAAGAAATCCTGAAGAAGCTCACATAACGAAAAGTAAATTTATCAAAGGAATATTTTAAGGATTTGTGGGAGGCTAAAAAAACTAGATGATTTAAAGTTGAAAAATATTAATGGATATTGTAAAAGTGCAATAAAAATAAAAATAAAAAACATAGAAAACTTTGTCTTAATGTTCAGAAGTTGCAACCTTGTGATAAATAAATAATAAAAAAGTGAATTCATAAATAAAATATTTTAGCTAGATTTCTATAAAAGGTATTATGTTATTGTTACAAAAGAATGCTTTCTTTGTTATTTGTAGTATAAAAAATAATTCAAAAATGAACAAAATATAAAATATGCTTTATATCTTTCACTTAATTATATAAAAATCATTGCAAATATTTATACAAATATAAATAATCTTAATCTAAAATATTTTTATAATTTGCTATCTAAATTTAACCAGGAATTCATCAAAATAAAATCTGGTTTCTTTAATATAGAGACTATTTGTTTTGCATGCTGATCTCATACTTAAGGATCGATCTCAAGAAGGTTATCTCTCATCAAGTTTCTGATTCAAATCTTTGCAATTTCTTTTATGTTATTTCGTTAATAATTGAGCTAGTCAAAAAATCTATATGGTAAATAAATAAATGTAAAACAATCTGTGTAGGTATAGATGTACATATTAATTTTGTTTAATGAAACAAAAAAATGCAAGTTTAATGGGATAAGGAAATATTAAGCAATATTGATTGTGATAAGAAAAAGCAAAGGAATTATCAATGGAAGTAACTAAAAATTGATAATAACTGATATCATGACATCAACGGCAAATAATCAACAACAGTCAAACATTACCAGCAGTAAGTTAATCAACAGAAATCAAGCAGACTAACATTTGCAAATTAACCAGAAATCATTCTTTGTGGTTGTATTTAAAAGAAGCATACTGTAAAATTTTAGTCTAATCAACCAATGTCAATCATAAAAAAATAAATCATCAATAATTATGATGTATTCACAATATATAAGAGCTAAAACAACTATAGTATGTATATCAAAAGTGCTGATATAATTATATCAATACTGATTATTATCAGTGCTCTAGGTCATCAAGTAGCATGGAATTACAGGCAATCAACAAACTATTCATTATTATTGTAAAGAGCAGACTTTACAGGTAACGATCATTAACATTATTTAAATAACTCTAAAGAGAATCATATAGATGTCCACATACACAAAGATCCTGCTATCTGTGAATAAAATAAAATGCACTCAACTCTTAATCTATTCTGGAATAACTTCAAAAAGTTGTAAGAAAAAATAAGAATAAAAAAAATGAAAGGACATAAACACACTACAATACAAATTGATCATACACATTTTACTTACATGTATTAAATACTTCCATACATTGACAATATTTTTTTTAAATTGTAGTGTACAAAAATACCCAAAGTGTAAGTTATCATAAAGATATTCTTCATGTATGTAGGTCTTAATACTTTCCTTAATTACACAAACCAATATTATTATATTTTAATAAAATATGGATAATTAAATTAAAACAAAATATTTCATTTGTTTTTTCTGACCATTCTCAAATTGTAAACTGACATTTAAGGATAAAAGACTTTAGTTAGTTTCCTTAAATGTCTGCTTTCATATTGTTTGTTTACCTTTTATTCTCTACACTTATAAATTTAAGAAAGTTGTTTTATTTTCACCTGTTAATGAGTTTATAGGCCATCTTCTGTTAATTTTTTTAAAAGCTTTTTATCTCCAGTTGTTCAATATTATTTCTTTTTCTAAAAACACATTGGAGCAAAGAAACAATGGCAAAATAGATTTTTTATGCATACATATTTCCAATAATTGATTTTATTGTTAGTGCTTCATACCTACGTAAAAGAGGTCTGTGCATGAATAATACATCCATCAATGACAGTTCATTTCTTTTATCATTGTTCCTATGTAATATAATGTATGTATAACATATAACACTGAATCTTCAGATTAGGCATTCTTCTTAATTACCAAATAGACAAAATAAATATGGATAGTTCTCAATTCAGTTCAGCTTCTAACTGAACTCGTTATTTATAATACATATAATGGACATTTAAAAATGGGATGATAAACAACATGTCTTCCCTTCCCTTGATTAATAAAACAGGACATATAAATTACCATTGTTATGTTTTTTATTAACTTTTATTGAAACCAAAAATGTTTTAATTAAAAAAATATATTTCTTAATTCTTTAAATAAATCAGATTATTATAAAATACGTTTTTGTTTTAAACAACAGTAGCCTCTTTTTACATCAAAAGTTTTATATTTTGTCAAAATCAGAAACAAGTTAAGTAGAATATTTGAATCAGATAGATACATTTGGTATTTGATTTTAAATAATTTATAGTATTTTAAAAATATTAAAAAATATTCTTACTCATTCAATATTTATATTATTTCAGATTAATTATATGTAAATTTTGCCTGTTTTTATTTTTATTTTTCCTTATAAGTTTTGAATGTGTATGCACACACACTCTCTGCTGGTGCCATCAAATCAATCTATCTCAGTCTGCATATATTTGTTTAAATATATATATAGAAATCAAGTTTTCTTGTTTGTTTGGTTGGTTTTTTACTTTTACAAGATTCTGAAATAAAACTGCAGGAATGTGTTTTATATGTTACTTAAGAATGTTTTTTTTAAACAAATCAATAAGAAGAAAATATTGTGTTCAAAAATAGTATTAGTGTTAAAGTACCATATTTATCTAGAGATAAAACCACTTTCAAAAAGCAGAAAAAAGTATATCAACAAAATTAGTTTTCAAATACAAACTTTTATACAACATCTCCCTACGCAACTATTCGTGCACCCACACAGCCAGTTAAGTAACTAACTATCAAACATTCAAAATCTTTCTCTTTTCTCACTTTTAAGTAATATATATATATATATAACATTTAATTTTCAAATACACACTGTCATATATCTCTGGCTATCTATCCATACACTTATACAATTACTTAACTAACTACCAATCTCTTTTTCTTCCTTCCTCCTTTTTATATATAGATATATAACAAAAAATAAAGTTTCTTAATCAAATAACATACAACTGACTAAATAAAGTGTGAATTGCAAGGTCATAGCATGGAGAAAATGATAATTATCTCAATTTTGCCCCCCTCCCCCAAATAGGATTTCATTTAGTTTTGGAACAAATGAAACATAGTGATAAAGTAGTTGTTGATTTTTTATGTACTGATATGGATGTCTAGTTATTAAATCATTTTAATGCTTGAATATGATTTCATAAATAACTTTTACAACTGTATTTGTTAAATGTATAAGTTTAATAATGATATAAATGTTTTATTATTTTAAAGATAAAACCAGACCACCATAAATAAATTTTATTTGATTAGAATGTAAACTAATTTTATGTAAGCATAAAATATATCTTTTTTTTTTCAAGTTCTACCATTTACCCTGCAAATGCCTTCACCTAATTTTTTGTAATCCTTTTGCTTATAAATCTGTTAATTAAATTCCTCCTCTTATTTCATTCTATATTTTTATTCTTGTTAATTTTTTCAAATCCATTTTTAAAGTCTTTCTATATTTTTGTCTTATTGTTTTTATTATTATCTAAGATTTTTCTTATAAAGCTATATTATATTATATAAAATAAAAAGTCTTTCTTAAATCTAATCTCAGAAGACTACAAAACAATATCTTACCCAAATTAAAATCCTGATTATTAATGTGATTCTCAATCCTATTTTTTTTCTTTTTTGCATTATACAATTTTAATTATTTTTAATCACTGACATATTCTATAACAGTTCCATTAATACATACACCTAAATTCCTAATCTCTTATTCTTTCTATATAATTATTATACTTTTATTTACATGTAGATGTTTTCCAAGTTTTTTTTTTTTTTAATTATTCAATCTTATGTTTACATTATGCTTTTCATTTACATTATCCACAAAGTAATAAAAATATTTAAAATGCACACATACTCTGCTATATTAATACTAAGTCAGAATTTAAATATGTTTATTAAATTATTATCTCCAAATATGCTTTCAACATTTTTATATCATAATCATGATTATACTATACTCACCACCTATGGGTAACAAAATAATACATATTTGCTCATATAAATTTAATGTCACATTTAGATAACTCATTAATTTAAACAAACTTATTAACAACATGAATAAAATGCAAATATCGGACAGGCCCACTGTGGTTTATGCTATAGTGTGCATCCAAAAGGACTATTCATACATGGTGAAACTAAGGCACACCTTAAAAGAATGACACAGCATTCTCTAATATATAAAATGTCCCAGACAAAAACTGATGCCATTATTACATCAGTCTTTTACAATCATGAGAGAGAAAATCACTATTGTTTTGATCAAATTGTGTTAAAATAATGTGTGGAGAGTGAAATGATCGAAAATGAACAATCAAAGAGGCATGGTTTATTACAAAAAATAAATATGTAATAAACCATAGAACAAATAGCATACAGATCAGTAGAAAATGGATTTTTTTCAAGAGAATAATCATAAATATGATCAAAAGCATCAAAAATATACTTGATGCTAATAATTTAATAAACATATTTAAACTCTGACTTATTTACTTCTCTATCTCTATATATAATAAAGTTTGACTTCTGTATTCTTTCCAAAATATATGTAATATTCAAATCAATGTGTGTATATATATATTGTAATGATTGAAATGAAAGTGAAGATCGAATCTAACAGCAAACTACGATATCTGCTCTACAGGGTGCCATCTAGGCATTTAAACCTAGAAAAATTTGTAGAGTAGGCAGATACGCACTGTTAAGATTCCACTTTATTTAAATATTTAGATCGTTAGCCCAAGTCACTAGCTCAGTGGAACAGCAGAGATTATAAAATATAACTTTATATCTCAAATATAAAAAAAATAAAAGCCACTGCCAGAAATTAACACATAAAAATATTTATTTACGCACATATAAAATCATTCTAATTTGAGGAATAAGTTTAACATTTTAGATGTTTATATTAATCTTTAATTTTACATTTAAATAGATTTCAATAATGAGTTTAATATTTATTTAGTGAGTCGAGTATGAATAGACTATACAGATTGTATTTGAAAAGAAAATATTCTATCCCTTATTTAACCTTAGGCTAAAAAGTTCGCAGTCAAACTGGTGTCAATCCATCTGATACATTTATGTATTCAATGTAGTATGAAAATACGACAACACAAAATACTATACTGTCAGGAATGTGCATCTGAACAGTAAGTAGAGTTAGAGAAGACATTGTCTCTCCACCAACAGGAATGCTACATCTGTTGGCAAGTAGAACAATAAACATAAAACTCCATAGGAATGGATTGTGGTCCTTTGCCATCTTACAAACCCATCCATAGACAAACAGAAGGAGTGTGGCATATATATGCAATCCTGCCCGTAGCAGATCTCATACTACATCTACTAATTACACAAATATATCCAATCCATTGAGCCAATTCAACTATGAAATGAATAACCTAAGATTACCCTCCCTTAATATAACTTTACAAAACAATATAACCATTCATGCCTGACTTAAATTTAACATTTAAATACATTCACACAGATGAATTTTATAAAATTTGTTTTAAAATGTTGAGTATAGATCGGCTGCACAGATTCCACGGTTAAAAACATTTCAAAATAAACATAACCAATCAAAATACAAAGTCATCGATAATGTCAATTGCATAGGGAATACAAAAAAAACAATGGTGTTCATCATAAGACACTGCAATGACATGATGACTTATATATTCCAATCGACTATGAACCAGCAACATAATCAACCGCTAACGAATCTATGCACGTCTATACTCAACTTTAAATTTCATGCATTTAAATAATTTATACGATAAGTATTAATACAATAAATAATTTATACAATAAGAAAAAAAATGGAAATGATGTTTATCAACGCAAAACATATAAATTTAAACATTTTCAATTGATTTTAAACTTAAAAGTTAGATATAAGTTCATAAGCTTGAACGAAAGTTCTTAATTATTTTTAAATTTTAGAATCACTGCTCTTGATGTAAATTTCCACGGAGTCTTTATTTGAAAACCTGGTCAGATGTTCCGGAGGTAGCATTAGCTGGTTCATTTTGGTATCACAGTCAGTTCATTTTTTAAAATAGAGAGAGTGTGTGATATGTGCGTCCTATCACCGACCCTCAAAAACAAACCGGAAAAAACAACTGGAACTCAATTTTTTCTTTTTATAGTCCTCCTATGGATTCCATGAACAAAGATGTCACTGTTCCATTTTTTTCATTATGGTCTGGGCCTTTATTTACTGCTTTTATATTGGACAAGCTAATTCTTTATTCCTTATCTAATTTTGATCTGACTTTTTAATTACACAGCTTTTGGATAATTAATAAACAATCATTTCCATCTACAAAAATATTTTATCTTTAAGTCTTGTACTTTTTTTATAAAAAAGTACATTCAAATACTTATTTATTTGTTTTTTAAAAAAATATTTTTAAAGTTTTGAATCTGTGTGAATATATACGTTTAACAAACATTTTAATTTTAGCGTTTAGTTTTTTTCTTTAATAGATTTTATTTTTATTTGCGAACTTTAAGATTTTATTTAAATTAATGTAATGACATATTTATATATCATTACAATATATATATATATATTAAAATACAGTAAAATTCACATAAATTATAGTTATTTTATTAGAAGTACTTTCATCTATACATCTTGTAGTCTTTATCAACTATATAACATTGAATAATCAAAATGAGACATCCTTTCACAATACCCATAGTTTAATTTAGTTTAGTTCTCCCACAATTCTGATATTTTAACATTTGATGATTGCCAATTTGTTGCAATCAACATAACCTCTTTTATTTTATATTTATTGTGGCAATGTTCAACTTGCATAATTTTTATATTTTTATAATCAAATTTAAACCTACATTGACAAGATTTATTATGATCAAATATAATACATGATGAAGGATTTTTTATATCTTTTTCTGATTGTTTTTTTTTTAATTCTATTATATAAAGCCATATGCTCTTTTCTTCTTTTCTCCAATGAACATTTAGAATCACCAATATATTGTAAGCCACATTTGCATATCAATTTATGTATAATACAATTTTGATTAAAATTTGAATTACCTTATACATATATCATAGTGAATGTTTTTGTATTTAAAAAATGGAAATAAAACAAGACTTTTTATAACAGGCAAAACTTTTGATAATCAGAATCAAGTAAATCTGATTACTGGACACAAAATTTAAATGATTCAATTGAATAAAGACATTGGTGTAAGTCTTAAATAATATAAGATTATACCCTGTTAAAGTTGTACTTTATTTGCCTTATCTTCACATTTTTCAAATATAGGCCATTTACATAATTGACCTGTAGAGGTCCCTACTATCACATTTTTATATGCATGTGCTTGAGGCTACAGCCTTAATGAATATTACTTACGTAATCAATGTGCGTTTAAATAAATTTATAATTTCAAAAAACAAATTTATATATATATAATGTATTATGAGACAGACTGTTTAAATAAAATGAAAGGACCTACATGCATTTTTGTATTATTTAGGTTTCTTATTCAATCCCTTTATCCACTGACAAAAAATAACTTTATTACGTCATCCAAGAGATAATGAAAATTTAAAAATTTGTTTCTCTCTTACTTAATTTGTGATTTAAAAATAACATATTTTTGGATTATATGATAAAGTTTAACTCTTATTTTTCAATTAGTATTTATAGGTAGTTTTATAATAATACAAAGTATTTTCTTTTTCTCAGAGATAATTATTTTGTAACCAAATTTAAAATAAAATAAAACATGTTTTTTTATATACAACTCTCAAGAAATGAGTCAAAAACTCTTTTATTACACAAGAATAGATTTATTTTATATATGTAATAAAAGTTGTAAACATGCAATATTAAAAAAAGAAATTTATCATGTAATACAATTTAATATATATTCTACTATTTGTGATAATTATCACATAAGTTAGTAATGTTTTAATATATACATACAGGATTATATGTAATTGCATATACTGTATATCATAATGGAAATATAACAAGCTTACACATTATTCGCTAGTTTTATAGGACGATGTATTCAACTGCATATCTCAAATATGGTGGGTTCGTGCTAGAAATTAATCTTCCTAAATATTTTCACTAATTTTATTTTATTTTATAGTGCAGAAATAATATATATTTTTTACAGTCATAGTAATATAGGCAATCTATCATATATACACGTCATCAAGTTATAATTTTGAACCTAAACTCAGTGTAGATATGTGAAATCATAGTATATACAGGAAGAAACCAGATTTTAAAGTGCATAGAATAAAATAAATATCATGAATTAAATAATATTTTATTAATTAACTAACAAAATAACAATAATTTCTATATAAATTAACTATTTACAACTTAATTTATGAATATATAACAAAATATACATGCAGCTAAATTAATATTTATCCATTTATCAATATAAAATCAAGCATGTGATACAAATACTAATCTTAAGTAAACGAGTTTAACTTCTTTCTTATTGAAATTTATTAAGAAATTAAATTAAATGGACAGTAATTATAAAATTATTTAATTATAATATTTAACACAAAAATAAATAATCAAAGAAAGCTACTTATATTGTCATTTTATTTCCACATCATTATTTATTTGTAATAATAAAAGTACCAAACTCTCCATACAGTAGTGCCACCAAGTGCTAGTCTTTAGAATCAATCCCTATCTAGTGCCAACTCATCCAAAATCCACAGACTAGTTTTTAGCTTGTAGCTTTCATCAGTAAGGAGCTTTGAATTTGAGAGCAATTCATCTAGATCTCAGGATTTAATGCAGCCCTTCATTAGATATATTCTACCCTATTTGATTAACTGTAGAGCTAGGAGCCCAAGATGAAAACAGCATAATGTTTCCAACCCAAGATTATTCACTTGTGCAGTCATATAGAACTGAACTCAGCCCAGCATCTATACATTTTGGTGTCTTTGTTTCTTCAAAAACCACAGTCACCATTATCCTACAGGCATGATATGTATAAAACCATCAAAACATCACATGATCACCACAGAATAATGGTGACTGTGATTTTTCAAAAACCAAAGACACCAAAATGTATAGATGCTGAATGAGTTCAGTCCTAAATGACTATACAAGTGAATGTGCTTCGATTGGAGACATTATGGTATTTTCATCTTGGGCTTCTACATTTATAGATAACTAAATAAGAAAATTGTGGCTGCTGAAGGATTGTATTAGATCCTGAGATTTAGGTGCAGTACTCTCAAATCCAAGAATCTTCATTGATGAAAGGCACAAGCTAGAATCTAGTCTGAAGATGTTGGATGAGTAGGCACTAGATAGGAATTTTATCCACAAATATTCCTGCATCAATTGATTTCAAAATTTTCACTTGGTGGCACTAGTATATGGAGAATTTGGTACTCTTATTAATAGCATGTGTAAACATATGAAGTAGTGATCATGTGATTATTTTTAATAACTTTGCACATATACACCATGTGTTATTTTTCTTTCATCAGTTTTCCAGTTTAGTGCACTTTCAGTACTGAGCACTATAACTTTGATATTTGGTTTTAATTACATGTTATGTAAATAAACATTTATTTTTAGCGCTGTTTCTAACACTCGTAAAAAAGTGCACAATAGCTTAAATGGCTGATTAAATTTATTACAATTAGAAACAGTGCTAAAAATAAATGTTTATTTACATATGTTTAAAGTTTCATTTGTGAGTGACGTCTAGTAAATTCTAGATAATTTCGTTGGCGTCATTCATTCAGATATCGTAAACAGTGGTTTAAAGTGAGTAGTCTATCCTCACACTTTCACTTACAGTATTTAAGATTTGCCCATATATAAGCATTTGGGTTGGATTGAATAAGTGGATTCATTTTATTCTTTCCTAAATACTATATCTTGTGTTGGAAGTGGAAGTACTCATTTATTATTTAACACTCGTAAAAAAGTGCATAATAGCTTAAATGGCTGATTAAATTTATTACATGTTATGTACAATATTTCTTAGGCTCTATTTTTTTAAATTGGTTTAGTGATCAAATATAACTATTGAATTATGATTTATTTAGTTATCTACAATGTCAGTTAAATGAAGAAAGAATGAATAAATTAAAAAAATAAATATCTACTAGTAAATGTGACAATTTTGGAAATTATGAAGATAGAAGAAAGTGATAAAGAGAATTTTGATTTAAAAAGTGAACATGTAGTTTACTACAAAGACACAAATATCTAAAGCATAAATGAAGTGGGATTCACTATAAATGAGTAGTGGGGGAAAGGAATTGTAGAGATTGATTATCTATCAGAGAGAGTGTCAAGATTGATTATTTAATTTAATGGAAGATATCAAATGCATATAATTCATGTTTGTGATGCATGTTCTCATAGTATTGAAGAGGTGAAGGATTTTTATGCAGATGCACAAAATGTTTTGGATTATGCCAAATGATGTTTTAAAATTATCATGCACCACTTTAATGTTAGAGTTGGAAAATTACTTAATGATGGAAATGCTATAGGTAAATTTTGTTATAATGATAAAAATGACAGAAAACACAAAATCATAATAAAATGTGGGGGGAAGTTCTATAAAGAGTTACGTAGGAATAAAAAATCAAAAATCAAATTAACTCTCATAATTATATTACCTTCTGATTTTTTGAACATTTTAGAAAAAGTGATGAGATAGATAATTAAATTTATCTAAGGAGAAGTCTTGTTGGTATCTTTTGAAAATCAGGTAAGAAAACAAAAAATTTGTGACCAAAACTCTATAGCAAATGCCTTAAATAATAACAATATAGCATATGATTGAAAGAATAATGTAATGATGTTTAAGAAATGTAATAAAGAAGATATTAGATATTGCAGATTTATCTATTCCTTATAAGTTTTACATAATATTTTTAACAGGATAATTACAACTTTGAGCATTTGATATTCTGGATTAAATCAAGCACAAGAACAAACAAGCTAGCTTTCAAATATTGAGGAAAATTACTTAAAAGATCAATGAATATGAGTTGCCATTTTCTGTGGAATTGGCATTTGGTTCTACAAGCACTTCCATAATGATTAAATCTTTGGACCATTCTAATATGGCATTTGATTCTATAATCACTTTTACAGTGATTAATGTTCTGGAAGCTATTTTACAAGAATTATTTTGTGGATTAAAATAGAAAACTAAGACCATTAAAATATATAGATTTTATTTAAGTTATTTTGCAAACAATCCTTCAGAAATAAAATAAAAATATTGTAAGAATAATCAGATCAAAGTATAAAAGAAGAACTAAAAATAAGTATTAAACGGACTACAGGAATGTTCAGCAGATTAATACAGAAGAAAATTAGGCTTGATAATCCGAAATTAGAAGAAATTAATAACTATAAATACTTTGATCAAATAATTAATACAGATAGAAACATAAATAATGAAATTAACCATAAAAATAAATTTGGATAATGTTTTTAGTAGAAATAATATAATATTAAAAGGAATTTGTTTATGTGTTATAAAACAAGATTTTCAATAGTTAAACTTTACAAGTACTTATATATTAATCTGAGATTTGGGTATTTAATAGAATTTCAATGCAGAGATTTCAGATCATTTAATGAAGTATAGAGAAAGAGATATTAAGATAATAAGAAGGAATACAAAGTGAAGTTTGCAGATGAGAAAAAACCGCATTTACTGACATCATTGAAAGAATTGAAAGACTATAACAGAGCTGGATTAGACATATTGGAAGAAATGATAACAAATGAATAGCTGAAATCTTAAAATGCAACCTAAGAAATTATAAAACATAAAAAATTACATGTGCGATGGATGGATAAAATAAAGAAGTTTTTCAAAAGTGTTGCAGAAAAGACAAGCTATGAATTGGAGAAGTGGATTAAACACGAAGAGACTTGCATTTTCCAGTGGAATAATAATACTTGAAAATAATATTTATAACAATAGCACTTAGAATAAATTGAGTAATTGTTAATTAAATATTGTTAATGAATCAATATATACATTTTTTTTAGATCTTTGTCCTTCAATATTTAAAATAAGCTCTTAATGACATTGCTTAATAACACTTTATAAATTTCAAAATTATCTATATATACTTCATTTATGTCATTCTTTTTTACCTTTGTTATCCATTGCATAGCTTTTAAGTTTATCCACATCAGCTTCTGACTCATCAATTGTCTATGACTTAGCAGAAGAATCTTCTACTGTTTCTATATCATATTCATACTATTCAATAGTTTTCATCTATTTCTCCATCTTTTTACTATTATTTTAAATTTTGTTATATCTTTGCAATTTGTTTTATATATTTTTTCATTGATTCTGAATGATTTTAACATACCAGTTTTAGTTTTTTTTCTTGTTATTTCTCACCTCCTCTTTATTTCCTATTATACTTTTTGCTTACTCCAGTATCTTCTATATTTTCCATATTGTTTTACAATATTCCTTCAATAATTATGTTTCTTTTATTTTTTTATATACCTTGATATTGCTTTATAGTGTGTTTTAATTTGCTTCATTAATTTTCTTTCTATCTTTCTTTTTTTTTTATCTTATATCATTTACATTATTTGGATAAATTATTCACTATCTATTTTTAAATGTATTTGAACTGAACTTTAACTGCATGAGATCACACTTATTAATTTAAAATTCTCATTCTTTATAGCTCTTTCTCTACTGGGATCATAGTTTGTAAAAGAAAATTTATAGGCCACTTTTGAGAGTATAAATTGTATTAACACATCAGCTAATTCTAACTCTTCACCTCTTTTATAGGTTTCAGAACATCAACTGGAGTCTCATAAATTTTCTATACTTTCACATTTTTTTTACATTTAGATTTTTACATCCTACTCTTCAATTATTCTACAATCTATTTATTTACTATTTTACTGACATTTAAAATAATATATATATATATAAAGATTTGATGTTTCTATTATATAAATTTCTTATCTTTATATATATATATATATATATATATATATATATATATATATATATATATATATAATAAATTAAGTTTGATGTCTGTAGTCTTTCCAAAATATATGTAATATTCAAATCAATATATATATATTAAAATACAGTCCAACTCACATAAATTATAGTTATTTTATTAGAAGTAATTTTGAACATACATCTTGTAGTCTTTATCAACTATATAACATTGAATAATCGAAACAAGACATTCTTTCACAATACCCATAGTTCAATTTAGTTTAGTCTCCCACAATTCTGTTATTTTAACATTTGATGATTGCCAATTCATTAACATTTGACAATTACTTGAAATCAACATAGCCTTTTTTATTTTATGTTTATTGTGGAAACATTCAATTTGCATAATTTTTATATTTTCATAATCAAATTTAAATCCATATTGATAAGATTTATTATGATCAAATATAACAGATGATGAAGGTTTATTTACATCTTTTCCTGATTCTTTCTCTTTTTGAATTTTATTATATAAAAGCATATGCTCTTTTATTCTCTTCTCCACTGTACATTTAGATTCACCAATATATTGTAAGTGACATTTACATTTATAATAATATTAAATTGTGCTAACACACTTGTAATGTAAAGCTGTATAAATTAATGGCAGAAGACTCCTCCATTAATCATAAAGAAGCATGTTTTGCTATATTCAAAAGATGGACTAATTGTCTCATTTGCATAAAGTTTGCATAGTATACATATAGAATGATTCCAATGAATGAGTCATAACAGGCTATGATTATGAGAAATACATTTTCTTGAAAGCGCTTGGCCATTTTAATTAGTTAATTGCTATTAATTTATACAGCTTTACATTGTAAATGTGATAGCACAATTTAATATTATTATAATTTGGACAAGTGTAAAGCATAAATCTATGGCTTATTACTTTATATCAATTTATATATAATACAATTTTGAATTTTAGAATGTTGCCACAATAAATGTAAAATAAAAGAGGCTATGTTGAGTTCAAGAAATTGTCAAACATTAATAAATCATCAAACATCAAATGTTAAAATAACAGAATTGTGGGAGCTAAATTGATATATGGGTATTGTGAAAGAATGTCTTATTTTGATTATTGAATGTTATATAGTTGATAAAGACAACAAGAGGTATAGTCAAAAGTGCTTCTAATAAAGTAATTATAATTTATGTGAGTTGTACTGTATTTTAATATATATATATTGATTTGAATATTATATATATATATATATATATATATATATATATATATGAGGAGACTCACTTTACTATATTTCTCTGCCAATATATTAGTTGAGTATTGTAGTAAAATGGTGTATGTGCTGAAATATTTATCAACAGTGATTGATTCATTGGCCAAGATTATATATTACATATAAAGTTGAAAATGACACTGTTTTTATTATATTATTTATGTATTTCAATTATTTTAATGCCTCTTTTTTATCTGCTGCCTAATATTTATTTTCTGACTGTTTCATAACCTTTAACTCTATACTTTTTTATGTATATTATTTCACATTGTAATACACAAAATATTTTTTTTCAGTAATTCTTCTATATATAAACTACCAAATATTCAGCTTAATCAATAAGATATATGCTAGAGTAATGTCTAATTACAAGAAGCATTTGGGACTCTGTGCTCCGACCAATTTCTGACCTTTTCTTTTATCAATGACTGCGATTTAAAATGGGAATAAATGTATATATGTGTTTTATTTTATTGGTTAAACTAGATCATTTATAGTTTGATGTTGCATTATTAGCTAGGAGATAAGGTGCCTACAATTAATAAGGAACTGAAAATACTAAAATATACACTACTTGTTAAATTGAATTTAGATATATATAATGATTCAAGCAGATTATCTTGAGTTCATGATGTTAAGATATTTTGAATTTCACATTTTAATCTTTTCAGGTAAAGTAAAATTAAAAGGTCTCTGCTGATTGCATATGTGTACTTTTTCTAACTTTCTCATTAACAAAGACAAACTCCAGAAATGAGACTGAAGATAAGGATTCAGATGCAAAGAATAGGTTATTTTATGTGCTTCAGGTAATACTTATACTAGATATCAGAAAAGTGGAATTCTGCTTCTATTTAATGCTTTTATCTCTCAAAAAAAATTCTCAGTTGAATAGTTTATAAAATTTTATATATCAGTTCATACATTAATCTGCTTCTTCTGTATTTATATTGTTAATTTCACTTTTTTTCTATAATTCTTCTAATTATCTCAATGTTGACTCACAATTTTTTAATTCTAGTATTCTTTTTATAAAGTAATGTCTGTACTTCAGGTTTTGTTATACTTTTTATCTATTTTTCATTTGATTTCTCTTTTGTTAATTGTCTATTATATATATATATATATATATATATATATATATATATATATATATATATAAATTTAAAAATTATCTTTAACACTTTTTTAATTTAATTAATAACTTATTTGATTCAGTCCTTATTCTTTAAATTTTATTTATCATAATTCTAAATCATAGATGAATTTTTATGTAAATCTAAAGAGCTTCAGTAGTTGTGTGTACATTTAAAATATAGTTTTTAAACATAATACATAAATACTTATGGACAGTAATTTATTTGTAATTTAGTTTCATTACTAGGAGATTTCAATGTGATTAACCTACAATTTTTTCCTACAATTAATAAGCTTTATATGACCAAATCGACCTTTAATATATGAAGTTTACAAAAGATTATATCTATCATTGAACTTTATAAGACATGCAAGCATGGTCACCTATCAACAAGATACTATTCCAGGCTCGTTCTTTGTATATATGCTTCATATTAGTTTTTTTGTCCGGTGTCAAGCAAGATATCAATATTGAACTTTCACACACCCCGATTATCATAATATATTCTATGTTTAACTGCTATCATGTGCTGTAACCAAATTTCTGAATAAAACATTCTATATTTTATAATAAAAAAAACAATTAATATGCTTTACAACTCTTTTATTTATTATTTTTATCACATTATTTAATTCCTATCTTATTTTACTTCATTACTTACCACAACATTCTTCAAATAAGATTTTTAATTTTATGTTACCATGTTCTTTATTTAGTGAATTTATCTGAATAATGACCAAAGTCTGCTATTCAAAGTAGTGAAATGAAAACATCAACAGCCTACAATTATAAATCAAAGTCTATAATTTATTAATAATTGTATTATTGTTGATGTTGTTATTATTTTTAATCAATAATATTTTACGTACTAAATTATTACACTATCTACAAACTATATTTTATTTATGATTTTAAGACAATATCTTGATCATTATTTTTACCATTATATCCAAAATAGAAAGGTTTTATCTATCTATCCATTATTTCTTCAAAACTTGACTATATTGAAAAACAAGATGATTAGAATTTTTTCCATCTAATAATATGTTGCTTTTTTTTGCTTGTTATTTATGTCATTTATCCATGCTTTCTAATTTTGTAATACTTTATAAATCTAAAAATCTTGGTGTTATTAATATGCACACATTTTATATGCAGTAACTATCTGAAATATAGAGATTGGATAAAATAACCAAAATGTCCCTAATAATTTTTAATATAGTTGTAGGAATACAATTTACATCATGAACTGCTGATATTCTTAATAAGGTGGAATTATGTAACAAATGAACTGTGCTTAAAAAAAACTGAGATATTTTTCATAGAGAAAAGTCTAAAATGACTGAAATGTTAATGGAAGTTGTTAATTTTTTAAGCTAAATAATATTTACATACTGGGTTGGTCATGTAGTTATAAGGGTGACTAAATGCGTAGCACCAATCTAATGCCATATACTAATATTTATTTGCATTATATTAATTTTTCTTGAATATATTCATATTCCTAAACTGTAATATGTCTATGAATATTAGTGAGTAGCTAAAAAAAATAACATAATAGTGCTCCAAATTATGGTAGTTCCACTACCATGATATGTTTCTTTTGGTGATTTTAAGACATAACATCCTTCAAATAATAATTAGATATTTTATTGATAATTCATCCAATCATATAACATATTTTCAGTCACCCAAGCATAAAACAGTTCAATATATATTGTACTATTTTATTAAAAAAAGTTGAGTTCACAACAAACTGTCTTATTAAAAATAAAATTGGTTCCACTATGATTTTGCATTATTTGGCTACATTATTTTATTATGTTCAGATGTAAATTATTATCAACAGATATTAATTTTGTTTACATAATAATTTTAGGGTTGTTTTTAGTATATTTAATAAATTCAATCATCATCTTAAGACTAAATATTTTAAGACACTAAACAGTTGAATAGTTATGAACACCAATTCTCAGGCTATGTGGATACCAACAACACCACATTTTAAACTTTAGGCAGATTCTTTTATTTTGCCCTAAATGATTATGCAAATAATGCCAATTTTTTTGAGTATCACCACATTCAATCTTTGAAAATTCTCATTGTAAAAGAAATGTTATATTTGCCATATAATGATAATGTTACCCTAACAGTTTGTTCAAAAATTGCTTTGACTCAAGTGAAGTTTTGATATATAAGCTAACACAAACTAGAATACAATACAAAAATGGTAGTGATAATTTAGAATTGATGAGTTGGATTACTTCAATAAGTCGATCACTTATTCTAATTCCATAGATAATTTGAACATGGAGGAAAAAATAAAAAGCAATATAGATTTATTTTATTTTATTAGACTGCATTGTAAAGTGATTAATGAATATGCAAATGGTATTATATGTATATGATGGGGATCCAAAAATAACTGGAATTTTATAATAGGAAATTGTTTATTTTTAATTGTTATAAATTTAATCTCTTTCAAATTACTGTACATTTGATGCAATATGCTGGTCTAAATATATTTTTCAGTTTTCAAAGTAGCCTGGAAATACTGAAAAAGTGATACCTTTTAACACCTTCATCATTATTATCAACCATTTTTAAGTCCACAAAAACGACATTTTTTAATTTGAGAGATTAAAAAAAGTTGCATGATACAACATTGAGGGAATATGGCTGATAGATAAGCCAAGTCATGCGAATTTAATTAAAAAGTGTTTCACACTCAAGGCTTTGAGAGATGACACTTTGTTGAGGTGGTGCTGACACTTTTTTCTTTGCCACAAAATGTGATGTTTACATTTTATCACTTCATATAGATGTTTCAGAACTTGCAGATAAAATGCCTGACTATTATGAAGTAAATCTGAGAGAAAAATTATGTTTTCATAAAAAAATCTGCATTATTTTGACTTTGGTCTTCATTTGCCAAGTTTTTTAGGGACATGGTGAATTTAACACTTCAATTAAACCACTCATAAACTTGTGTATTTATTAGATCAACTTGCTTACAGTCTGTTTTAAGCAATACAGTTGTTTTCTTTCCCATTTCCTGTAAATGAAAACAGAATTTCACATTGTTTGAACTTTTCAGCCATTATAAAAAAAAATCAACAAATATGTGAAATGCATTTTACAAAAAATATGCTATGTGGAACCATATTTTTACATGGCAATGTCATTTGATAGAGTGATGCAGAAGAGATCCTACAAGAAGTATGTAACAGCAAAAATATATACTACAACAGGTGATCAAACCATAGAATGATTCCAGTTATATTTGGTTCTTCACTCATATCAAAGCATAAAAGAACAAGAAATGGAAAGAAATTCATTCAGATTTAGGATTATTTTTCAATATAATCTTGAAATTGTAAGCACTTTTACTATCAATTTCTTTGTTTCTTAAAGCAATCACATTATATGATTTGTGGGTGTTTCTAAAACCAGTGTTTGCATTTTTTTTAATATTGTAAATATTTTTTCTGTCAAATTTAAATCTTTCTATTTATCTGTCATCATGCTATCCTATTACTCTAAATTTCAGCTTAAAATTTTCTATTAAAATAGTTTGGGTTTGCATTATGAATTTTGTTCAATAAAGATAAAATCAAAAAGAAAAATTTCCTTAATTAAATATTAGTCTAAATAATCTAATAGAATATAGGTTATGATGATTAATACTAAATGTTTTTGCTTGCAATTTTAATTATAAATTACCTACATTTTTTGACATACTTCCACATGTAAACACACATATACATATGTATATATAATATAGAGATTCATTAATATTTAATAAACAGTTTTTAAAAAGTCTCTAACAGCTTGAGTATGAATACAAATATGTAATTACGTTCTAATAGATCATCTAAGATTAATAAAACTACATATTTTACAATGTGAGAAGTAATTATAATTTTGCGATAAAAAATAAATGTTACGATAAATAGGCGGTTTCTTTGTTTTATATAAATATAAAATGTCTTCGAAAAACTAGTATCATAATTACAAAGATAACATGTCACAAATAAATAAATAGTAGATCACTCCATAATCCGCACTCTGAGGAAACATCCATTATATAAAATGTCAACAATCGAATTATTAGAAGCTCGGAATTATAATTGGAATTATAATGTAAACTGAAACTAAGTTATTCAAAAACTCATGTGCTTCAAATAATTCTCTGAAGAATTCACTAATGCAATTTTTTTTTAATTTAACAAATGATAATAAATAAATCAGAATAAAAATTTTTAGTTTTTAACATAATACTAATTTACATAATTGCTACATTTTTAATATTTATGTGGCTAAATAAAATTATATATAATTTTGAGATGGCACTGAGAGTAGTGGGTCGTGTGAAAGTCTGAGTTCGAATCCCGCATATATTACATATATAAATGCAGGTTTAAGCCTGTACAATGTATTAATATAATTTTGAAGTAAATATTTTTTTTAAATAAAAAACCTTTATTAACACAATAAATATTTACAATTTATACAAGTAATTAAACAAATGATAAATATGTTACAGTTTTGTATACCAAAACCCAAAGAATTTGATATATTCCACTATTAAGACAAAAAGTCTTCAGGCAATTAACTAGTTATCCTAAACTCAAGGAGATTGACTTGTATCACTGTTACTAGAAAGAGATTCTAAGACATGCAACTCAAATGAGCAAAGCATGTAAGCCACACATAAGAATTAAACCTTTATTCAAGACAAATTTTCATCTGATAATCTCACATACAGTTATTCCAGGACCACCCCAGATTCGATTCATCATCTTCCTTGGCAAGTATCTCAGACCTTGACTGAAATAAGTTTCCTAATCACTATAGAGTTTTTTCAGTCAGTTGAATTTCTTGTTGTCAAATATCATAGTACATCGTATATACCATATTGTCTTAAGGGTATGCACAGTCACCATTGCATTGTGAGGTAAATATTAATTCAAAAGAAAATAATATTGATGAATCCATTTATATATATATATATGCTTTTGACTATCTCAATATTTGAGTGTTAATATTCTGTTTGATGAATAACTAATTATTGCATGATCATTATTAATCTTGAGTCAAAATGATTACCCACAATTTTCTATATCACTTTTCCAAGTTTTCTTGTCTCTTACTTGACTTTTCAAATAGTCACAATTATTTTCTTTTAAACGATCACTTTATAGTAATTTCATTGAACAAATATATAATCCAAATAAACTTTATATTTTTCACCTAAAGTTTTTTTTTTTTTTTAAATCATTCTCTTAGCATTTTTAAACCATATTGTGCCTACAAGTTTAAATCAGTTTCTCTAATTTCTAATTTCTTTTCTTTACACCTCACTAGCAGACTTTCTTATTTAATCCATGCAATTCATGTGATCTCTTTCTAAACCTTTTGAAACAATTTGGGATCCAAATTAAAATTTTAATTACCCAACTATTGCCAACCCTAATACCAATATTTTCAGCTCATCTCTATTTTAGTCTCTTAATGCTTTCACTTATATCAAAATACCTTGTTTTTCTTTTACCCACATATTTTACTTACAATTCCTTATTATCATTCCTAACATATGTCTGTTCATGCTCATTGCTTTTCTGTTGAGTGTTTAAGTCTCAGATCCATAAGTAAGAACTAGAAAAAGACAATACTTTATTTTATGTAAGAGTTTCTTGTTAATATTATTATAATTAATACTTTTCATAAAATACTACTCTTTAAAATTAACTAAACCTTTTATTAATAGTTTTTAAATTTCAACTCTTTTTCACATGTGAATTTAAACATCATACATACACATGCCTTCAGAGAATAATAACTTATTTTAAACATAATCAAATAAAATAAAATAAAACTAATTAACAAATTTATTAAATTCATAACTCTATTTTCACTGAAATATTACCCAAATAATTAACACTTTATTAAATATTATTTTTAAAGGCATTTTACTTCTAAACAAACCAAAAATAAAACTATAATACATTTAATAAACTATAATTGGAAAACATCTATAAAAGTTTATTTAACATCACTACTTCAGAACAATATATACTAATTTAATATTTACTCAAGTTTTTTTAAATGTCATAGCATCAGCCGGGACGCGAACCCGCAACCCGGGCAACTGCCTGCAAGTGCAAGGCAGTCGCTCTGATCTCTTGACCACCAATGCAAGACAATATTACTCAAGTTTTGACTGCTAAATTAAAATTCTAGACATCTATCAATATTAATAATATATATTTACCAAAATATTTATTATCAATTGAAAGCATTTAACTAATATTTATCCAAATTAATCACAATAAAGATCACTGGTGACATGATTAGTCTTATTTAAAATTAAATTTTTTTGAAAATTATTATAAGTTATATTTAAACCCTTATGGGCTTAAATATACAATTATAATATATATATATTAAAGTTAATCTTCATTGTACAGTAGCTTCTGGTCAAATGATGACAAAACTGTTTAATAATAGTTTTCTCAAAATTTGTTATAAATAAAATAAAAATACAATAGGCTTAATGTATGTTTAGTTTAATGTTTACATATTAAATCTTAATTATTATAGAGAAGATATTAAAAAAGAGATTCTGTTTTCAGCCTTGTATAATTGACTAATAGTTTAAAAATTATTAAATGTCAGGTTCAATTTAGCTGCCATATTGAATTCCCTCTGAATTATCAACAAAGTTTCAAGGTATGCTTATATATATCAGAGCTTGAATAATAAGTGGATTTATTATATTTTAGATCTCTTGTTTAACATTTAATGTGTTTTTAGTTCATAACTTGTGTGTGAATAATTTACTCCCATTTCTACATATATATATATTTAATGGTGCCTTTTATCTCTGTAAACAGATCATGTGAATAATCAATGTATTTTAAAATTATTTAATGTATTTAGACATTAATATAGTTTTAACAAAAAAAAAAGAGTGTATTGAATATTTATCTAATATTCTGTGCTAGTGAATAATAATAATAACAAATGAAGTCACTTCTTTATTAAGATATAGTTTGAATTGCAAAGAGGGTTTAATGAGAATTCAAACCATACCTTTGAAAGAATATTAAATATTGAAATATCCTTAATTATATTAATAATTTATAAGTCTATTTAATTTTCAGGGATTCCCTTACAGAAATTTCTCAGCAGTTACAATAAATATGTAAATTTGTAAATAAATAATGAATGATATAATCCACAATGAGTGATTGCAAAAGAAAAATTTAGTAAATGAAATGAAATTTAATTAATATAATAATGTGAACAAAATATAAACAATAAATCTTATTAAGTAAATAAATATTCTTTACTAAACAATTTTTTATTTAGTTGCCAGCTACTAATGTATACTGTTCAATAATTTATTTTCTTGTGTTGTGTTTACCACATATTGTGAATACTACACTGAAACCAAAACAGCTTATATATCTGTAAAATATTACTAAAATTAATATGATATATTTCTTAACTAACTTCGGACAGTATGTTTAATTTTTTCATCACTTTGTAGATCTTTATATTTACAATGAAATCAAGTCATATGTCACATGATCTAATTTAACAAGCTTGTGTTACAAAGTTTATATATAGAGCTTGCAAATAAGTTCTTAACAAGTTTTGAAAAATATCACCAACTCCTGATTGATTTCTGCTAATGGATTCCTCAGTGAGATGATAGGATATTCAAGCATCTACTGACTTCCTCAGTGAGTTGCTAGGATATTCAAAGCCAGTAGCAGAAACTGGTCTGGGAATGCAGATATTCTGCAAAGTTTGTTAAGAGCTTATTTGCATGCCCTATATATAATCTTTATATTTACATTATAGCAATCATGTGTACATGCTTTTATTGCTAAAATCTTAAAATATTTATACAGCAATAAATTTCATAGATAATATATATGATTAAACATATAAATATACTTCTAGTTAAACTAAATAATAATGAGACTAATAATGCCTAATAAATATTAACCCCTTTTCCGGTTACAAAATATATAAATGTACACTGATTAATGCACATACATAAACATAAATGTTTAAATAAGATAAAAGAATTACCTGAAAAATTATTTCATTCTATTCATAAAGAATGACAATTAAGCACAGTAAAATTTTATAACCTATATACACATTCTATATATAAGAAAACATTAAAAAATTATATTCCAAAGTTCTTTCTATCTTCCACTGATCTTTCATGATGTTTCACTGTTGTGCATTTTTTATAAATACAGTTTATACTTATTTTAAATCTCAACATTCTACTTTAGAACTATGAACTTTGATGACTGGTTTCAAGTTTAAGATTTGTAATATTCCATTATGAACTCCAAATATACATTATTAATGATAATTTCTTATTTTTTGAATGGCTTTATGAATTTATATTTCATTACTTGATTCAATATATTTGCCACCATGAGGAGAATTCGAATTTAATATTATATTTAGATTCTCAACAGAAAAGAATGAGTAGCCTCTCAAGAAGGAGCTTTACTATTCCCTCTATATTGTTCATCATCATCTTGAAATAAATTATATATATATGCTATAGTTTTACACTATTGAGTTTCAGAATTCTTGTTTTTCCATTTTCTTTTTAACAATATTTATTTATATCATTTCCTTGGTATGTTTCTATAGTGTTTAACCTCATTTGAGGTCAAGTTCATTTGCTTATTTATTTATTTAATATCATTTTCAATGAGGTCAAGTTCATTTGCTTATTTATTTATTTAATATCATTTTCAATGAATCAGCATTTTTTGCTGTTCACGTCTTTTACATAGAATACAAAATGTGTTCATGTTACATAATGAGAATTGCCATCTCTTCTTACTCAGTTGTTTTATATAGACTAATTAATATTTTAAACATTGTTTTAAATAGATTAAATATTTTAATCATTTTGTAATTGACCATTCAATATTGTCCAATTAGTCAATACATAATTCCAAACACCTACATCTCAACAATAACTTATTGCCCTAATTGTTTACGTTTAAGAATCGTTTCTGAAATTATATATGGTATTTAGAATTCAAGCACAAGTGCGTGTGCGGTGCAACTGCTCCCAAAAGCTGTTAATACAAATACAAATAGCTAACTAAAATATTAAAACAGCTGAGCACTTTCAAAGGATCTTGCCTTCATAATCATAGCTTGCTTACGTTTAAATTTATGCAAATATGCTAATTCCATCTTTTTGATAGAGAAAAACATGTGTCCTTCCTGTTTATGGCATCGCTGTCGCGAGAGATAAATAAAGCCTCTTTGATCTTTCTTTTGAGGTCATGTCTCTCTCTACATACAATGGTAGGATTGTCCGGAATGCACTCATGGTGACTTGTGCACTGGTGCTGATAAAAAACTGAATAAGTAGAAGGATCATTGCGAGCTCTATTGTACGAATACTTGTGCTGTGCCAATCGTGTGGCCAAAGATGCTCTGCTTTCCCCATAATATGTGCCTTTGCAATAGTTATTTGGACAGGCAATGTTATATACTGTATGGGGGGTCTGTAACAATAGAGCTCACAACGATCCTTCTACTTATTCAGTTTTTTATCAGCACCAGTGCACTAGTCACCATGAGTGCATTCCGGACAATCCTACCATCGTATGTAGAGAGAGACATGACCTCAAAAGAAAGATCAAAGAGGCTTTATTTATCTCTCATGACAGCGATGCCATAAACAGGAAGGACACATGTTTTTCTCTATCAAAAAGATGGAATTAGCATATTTGCATAAATTTAAACGTAAGCAAGCTATGATTATGAAGGCAAGATCCTTTGAAAGCACTCAGCTGTTTTAATATTTTAGTTAGCTATTTGTATTTGTATTAACAGCTTTTGGGAGCAGTTGCGCCGCACATGCACTTGTGCTTGAATACATACATTTCCCAAAAGTAAAATTATTTAACTTAATCGGTATTTAAAATGTTAAGTATTTATATACTTTATATAATATGTATTATTATCTCTTTTGTTATGTCATTCTTAAGATAAGGTATATATTAATTTTTAAAAAAATCATGGAGTTTAAACCCAAATTCCTCTATTACAATGTATTTATGTGTAAAATAACAAATAAACCATTAAAATGTACTAGATGTAAATTTTAAATTATAATATTCCCACCTAATGTATTTTTCAGCAAAATATTTGATTGGTATGACCAATTGTCTATCAGAGTGTATATATAAAATACAGGGTATATATCCAACATCTCTTATACCTTTCCTCAAAAAACATCAAAATATTTCTACCATTGATAATTTTAGACCAATTTCAATGGCACCATTAGGAATAAAACTACTAGAATCTGCACTTAATAATAGAATTGAGCCAATTTTGCTAAACCAGGCTGCATTCTTGTTTAAAATTATTGTAGACTCAGTAAGAGGGAGTATAAAATATAGTCCATTGGAAGTCTGGCTAAATATTAAATCTACTTTTGAGATGGTGCCTATATATCATTTTATTAATGTTCAAGAAAATGCACAAATACTTACCTCAATCCTTTATATAATAATAAACCTTTTGCTAAATCATGAAATTCATATAATGTTAAATGGAAAATTCACTCCTACTTTCACTTATTATTACTCAATACTGAAAGGCTCTCCTCTCAGTGCTCTACTATTAGCTATTTATATTAATGAACTTCTCAAAGAGATTGAAAATAAATTACCTGGTACCTTTGAACTGTTGCTCAGTGCTAAGATTTCAGTGATTGCATATATGAATGACATATCCATGTTTCTATCTTCTTCTAAGCACATCCCAACTCTCATTGGAATTCTTTCAAAATTTACTCAGGATTACAAGCTGGAATTTGACATTGATAAGTCATGTGCTTGATCTATATATACTGGAAAAAATTAAGAAGCAGTTCTTTAGAGGGCACTCAAACTCTTTCCTTGGGTTTCCCTTTCATATAAACTACTTATCTAACAAAACTGAGAGACTGATTAAATCACTCTCTAAATCTTACCTCCCTCTTGACTATAAAACATCACTTTTTAATCTACTAATCATGATCAGAATCACATACTTCTTTCCCATTATTATTTTTACTAAAAAAATTTAATCATGCTATCTACTCTCTACTTAGAAATCTTCTTTGAATTAAGCATATCAGTGGCATTTCACTTAAACAACTTCAAAAAATCCCTATTTTAAATAGATTAGGTCTTCATTGCATAAACATCTTTAGGATTTAAAAGAGTATCAAGCTTATTATCTCTTTTAATAACATTTACCCTCAGGTATACTGCAGAAAATTACCCCTATGGATAGACCACCACCTGTTGTTAGCTTTTGGAAAAAACTCATTCTTCCTCTTTAGGTTAACTCCAAACATGAACTCCTGTGTACATCTAAAAAAATCAAATATTGGGAAGTCTATACATGGTTTCATGGTGCACGTTATGATTCCATTAATACTCCAATTTTAGATCTAAATAATAAACAACTCACTAATAAATTTAGACATTGGTCCCTTGAACCTAAATATTTTGATTTCCTTCTTAAAATTAACCTTGAAGCATTACCCACTTTATATTTCTACAGATATAAAAGAAATTAGAAGGGTGTGGATGAGCTCTGCAATCTTTGCCATAGAGACACTTATAACCAGCATCACATCTTCTTTGAATGCACCTGCTTCCATAAGATTCATAGAGAAATTCCTCTATTATTTAAAAATTCAAAAGTTAAAATTGACACATTTTGTCAATGTTTCAAACAATGAATATATGCCAATATTCATGGCAGCACTTTTGTTTTTTTTGCATTGTGGTATACTAGATGCACCTTTTTATACAATAACAACCCAAGAAGGCATCCAAATAACTTTTGGAATAAACTTGAAGCATTAAAAAAAGAGAAACTTGAAGCATTAAAGAAAGAGACAAGAAACATGTCTCTGACTCTTTGTATAATACAATATGGATCTCTTAAATCTTCAATGAACATCATATAGATTGTGATTGGATCTCAATGAAATTTTTAAATGCTGTTTTCTTCCATTATCACCACATGAACATTGATTAATATCTTATTGCCTTCTGACTTGATGGTTATTATGAACTCTAATATGTAGATCTGTCATCTAAATGTTTGTAATTCGTGGGATTTAATTACATAAACTGTATTTGCTTTATAGTGTAAATATAAAACTATGTATGCCCAATGTAAAAGTGTAAACAGATGTAACTTTTTCCTTCAATTAATAGTCTTTTTGAAGATGATGATGATTATGATGATGATGATGATATCGCATAACATTCACATTCCAAAACATTATTCAGAATTATTATTTTGCAAGTAGACTCATAAAAAGTCATTTTTAACAAACTTGCAAATACAATTTTCCTTTTTATTTATCAATTTATTTGGATATCAATGTTGATTTATTTGCAATATATATATGATTGGATATTATATGGAAGAGAGAATTATCTCTTTATAACAGTGAATGAATGAGTACTGATAAATAAAAAAGAAAAATTGTATTTGCTACTTTATTTAAAATGGTCCATTATGATTATGCATGCAAAAAAATAATTCTGAGTAATATATTTGAATGAGAATATCCTGTGATATGATTATAATCTACACATTATATATTCAAGCAATAGTAAGTCATTTACAATACTTGTAATCATTATCTACTGAAATAACTTTTAGACCAAAAAAGCAGGCATCATGTTTTTTTTTCCATATCAATATTAACTGAAACACACAAGCTTATTATATACTTGTGTCTATATATGTAATCTATAGGGTATATGAGCACAGACTTTCACATGACCCACCACTCTCCACTCTATCTCATAACACTGATACACTTGAACACATATATGCCAAAAAGATAAATAATCACCAATATAGGTATTTCATGCTAAACCAGCAATCATCAATTGGTCCAGATTACCATCTCTACACATAGGTAATCTGGACCAACTGATGATTGATGGTTTAGCATGAACTATGTATATTGGTGATCTTTTCAACATATATGTGTTCAAGTGTATCAGTGTTATGAGATAGTGTGGAGAGTGGTGAGTTGTGTGAAAGTCTATGCTCATTTACCCTATATATTATACATCAATATTAATAAATTGTTTATTTACCATACCATTTTTGAGGGCTTTATAACAAATCCCTCTTTCATTTTTCTCTTTTTAATGACGGCTTTCTTTATTTAATATTCCTGTATGATCTGGGCTAAAGATAAATCTAAAATTACAAGATTTTTTATAATAAAAAAAAAGCCAAGGAAGTTTTAAATTGATTATTCTTAGTATTTTTTATGTGGTTGTATAATAGTTTTTTTTTAGGTTTTTTTTTTTTCAAAGTATATCTCGATTCCCCAATATATGACTTTTTGCTCAACATATAATTTGATATATAATATCACTTTTTTGTATTTTTAATATAACATTTTTAGAATTATGAATCAATCAGTTTAGATTTGGAGACATATAAAAAGGAAACATTATATTTATCACTAAATACTCTTTAATAAATTTGGATTGAACTTTATTTAAAAATGATATAAATATCTACTTTTTATTATTTTTACTTATGCTAATTTTGTAAGATTTATTATTACATTTATTCTGTTTTTGTCAAATTTGATTTTTATCTTTGCAGTTGATCACTCGTAAACTACATAATTTTTTCTTACCATGTAAAAAAGATTTAATGCTAGTCAATTTATGTATCAGTGGTATATGTGATTTGAAATAAATATAGTTCCTTTCTTGAATAGTTTGACAAGTAATTTATATTAAAACAATCACTTTTACTTAAATTGAACAATTTAGACAATTGAAATTGAACTATAAATAAAGAACAAAATAGTAAGGTAAAAACTTGCAAATGTCTAGAGAAAATGATTGCTTAAATTATAAATTACTTGTCAAAACCTATTCAAGAAAGAAGTTATATTCATTTCGAATCACATATACCAAGTGGCTAGCTTTAAGTCTTTTTTACATCGTAATTAAAAATTATATAGTTTTAAAATGATAATATCCAAAATATCAAACTATTTACTCAAACATTTATAAAGGTAGGATATGATAGACATTAAATTCAACATAAATAGAATAAGTTTAATAATAAACCTTACAAAATTGACATAATTAAAAATAAACCTTCAACCCACTTCACCATCCACACTATCTCATACTACTGATACACATGACCACACACATGTAGAAAGATAAATAATCACTAATATATGTATTTTGTGCTAAACCAGCACTCATCAGTTGGTCCAGATTATCATCTCTCATACATATATATATAACCAGTGCCCATCCCTCTTCTATGTATTTAAAATGGATATTTTCCTATACGTGAAGGGTCAGAGTGATTTCAGGTCAACATGGGCATGACAACAATATTGGCATCAGCATGGGATGTGGGAATTCTATCATAAGATTTTCAATATATGGATGGCTGAAGACTTGGAGGTTGGAGTAGGTTGAAGTCTGTCCATTAAAGTATGAGGATTTACTATCTTATTATAAACTGAGCACTGATTATATATGTGTATGAGAGATGGTAATCTGGACCAACTGATGAGTGCTGGTTTAGCACAAAATATGTATATTGATTATTATTGATATTTTCTGCATGTGTGTGGTCATGTGTATCAGTAATATGAGATAGTGTGGATGGTGAAGTGGCTTGAAGGTCTGAGTTCAAATCCTCTATATTTGCAATTAGACTCCAGGTTTAAGGGTGCCTGGTATTTCAAATCTTATAAGTAAAAATAATAAAAAATACTTTATCTATGCCATTTTTAAATAATGTTCAATCTAAATTTATTAAAAAAATATTTAGTGATAAATATCATGTTTATTTTTATGTTCTTCCAAATGTAAATTGATTGATTAATAATTCTAAAAGTACTATTTTGAAAATGCAAAAAAAGTAATATTATATATAAAACTGGGAAATCAAAATGCATTTTAAAAACACCAACAATTATACATTTGTATAAAAAAATGTTAGGAATAATCTGTCAGATACTGTCTTGGATTTCTTTAACATATGAAAAATCTTGCAATTTTAGATTTACTTCTAGCCATCATAAAAACGTATTATGTAAAGAAAGGTATTGTAAAAAGAAAAAAAATAGAGACAATCTTTATAATCCAATTTAATGATTTTATAATAAATAAACAATATGCTAATATGCAATATCGACAATTCTTAAAATATTGTATGATCTCTGCTTTTTGTTTTCTCTGTACATTACACATAATTGAAAGTACTTTTATTCAATATATAGGATATATGAGCACAGACTTTCACATGATCCACCACTCTTCACTCTATCTCGTAACATGGATACACTTGAACACATATATGTTGAAAAGAAAAATCATCAATATATGTATTTCATGCTAAAACAGCAATCAGTTGATCCAGATTATCACCTCCACACCTATATGCAATATGCTGAGATATATATTAAGAGAGCCAATCTTCATACTTTAATGGACAGGCTTCAATCGACTCCACACTCCAACTTTTCAACCATTCATCCAATTGAAAATCTGATGATGAAATGCTCAAAGGCCACCCTGAGGCTGAGATTCTCATCACACCCATGTTGAACTAAAGTCAATCTGACCTATCATGTACAGGACATAATCCATTTAATACATATACAAGGGATGGGCAGACATTCTATATGTGAATAAATAAAGAAAACAACTAGAAATATTGTTTAATAAATATATTCATAGTTTGAGTAAATGGAGAGTGAGTAAATATTTTATTTATTAAAATTAAAAATAAAATATGTTTTAAGTTGTATCAAATGATAACAATGTGTTTATTGAATTTAAAAAAAGGCAAATTTCAAAAGAAAAACAAAAAACTGCATTATTGTTATTATTAGGTAACAGAAAAAAGTCTCAGCAAAAAGAACACATATTTTTCCTTCAAAATTTGTGTTTTATTTTACACATTTTTATCAACAGATTATGCCAAAAATATGATGTAGTAAAAATATATTAAAAGCATGTTAGGCAATAATAAAGTTAAATATTATTAAAAAACTATCTTTTCTGTATGTATTTTTATTTTACTGGATATTATGTTGGTTCCAAAAAGAAGAAAATTAGTAACAATTGAATTACAAAGATTCTGGATTTATAACAAACTCATAATGTACTATGAATAGAAATCATGTAGAGGGGGGAAAACATAACTTCACTCAGTTGATATTTTGGTAAATAAATGGAATTGATAAAAACAAACACTATATTGAATGCCCAAATCTTCAAACAATTATGTTTTCCATGGAATGTAGTATATCTAAAAGGAATAGTTGGATATCATCTAATAATTAAAATGCATATTGAATTCCATATCTTCATTTGTCATCAAAAGATTATTAGAGAAGTCATTGGAGAAGAAGTGAACCATAATCCTAAGTAATATGATGAACTTGGTAACAAATGCCATTAACCAAATCTTTTCTAAATTATTTACTCAAATAATTTCCATTTATTAACTCTT
This sequence comes from Epiperipatus broadwayi, assembly GCA_028023455.1. Lineage (NCBI taxonomy): Eukaryota > Metazoa > Onychophora > Udeonychophora > Euonychophora > Peripatidae > Epiperipatus > Epiperipatus broadwayi. The sequence continues at coordinate 9,503,671 of JAQFVV010000004.1, forward strand.
CTGCCATCTGTTTCAAATATAATCAAAGTGACTAAAAAATGGTAATTTTCACATTGTTGTAGCAAATTTATGCTCATTTTAAAGCTTAAAATGTACCATAAGATGCTGACCTCTCTATAATTATTTTACAAGTAAAAAATCAATAATATTTAAATTTGAAGCTAGAACAATGGGATAAGGTGGACTTTCCAAGGCACTGATTGGTTTTTTCTCATTTTGAACAAAAGGGAGCAAGCACTTGTCAACAATTTTGACAGCTCCAAGTTTTTTTGTTTTGATTTTCAAAAGGAAAATATATATTTTAGAGTATTTTTTTTATATTTTTTACATGTTATAAATTATTTTGATAAAATATGCTGAAAATATAATTATTTTAGAAAAATAGTTAAGATTTTAATAAAAATTCTTTACTTTTACATGAACATAAATTGAGAAAGAAATCAATGATGTATGCAGCATTTTCTAATAAGTTACAAATGTTCTTTTTAGGTTCACCACTATAAAATATTTTTATAATTATAAATAGAAATTTATTTTTGAAAAAACATTCATTCACTTTCATAATTGGACAAATTATTAATTTGCTTTTTAGAAAGTAAACTAAAACAATATAGTATTAAAAAACAAATATATATTTTACTGCTGATTTTGCAAATGACCAATCAAAAGTTTAGAGCTTTAACTCACTTGACCAACTGAAAGTTTTGACTGCACAAAGGTTAATAATAATTAAAGGGGTAATAGTAACACACTGATAGGTATCTATCAAAATTCTTCTTCCCTTTAACAATTTTAATTATTAATGCAGTCTATTTCTTATTATCTGATACACATTATCAACTTAATTATTGACATTATTTTTAAAATACAAATCATATAACTAACATTTTACAAAATTTAGTTTAAATTATACAATGATTGTTATTATAAAAGCATTACTTGATTTAGGATATGAGATAGATTTTTTTTTTTAAAAAAAACTGACATTAATTTTTTTATTGCAGGCAAAATTTGTATTTAACCCTTTAATGACTATGCATGTTAATAATTTTTAGTTATAGATCTTACATATAATTGCAATCTGTAAGGGATAGGTTATACAGTAAATGGTGTTAGATCACAATTGTTAGAATTAAAGTGGTGTTATTTGCCTTAGCCCCCTCAGTAAGTTAATATCTATCATAATAAACTTTGATTTTTTTATTATTAACCTAGGCATTATTTGATTTACCTATTGAACAAATCATTCTATTATACAAAATTATTTTTATTACACAATTTATTTTATTATAAAGATATTTAATGATACATCCCATTCTATATCTCATTAGTAAATTTATTGAATTTTATTTTTTTTGCTATACAAAAACACTTATCTTTGGATTTATTGGCATCTTACAAATTCATGAGTCCATTATAATGTAAATCCAAATTATTATAAGTCCACTTGTGGATCAGCCTATTCATTTATCTATCTACTAGTTATATTTTTGGTTTCATCCAATATAACACTTTATCCATTATAGTTTTGGCTTGCCCAAATACCTAGGGCATTTGAAAAAACTGATTTTCATCTCTGTAGCTATTCATTACAGTTTTAGCTGCATAAAAAAAGCTTGAGTCATGACCCATGAGAGATTTAAAGTCATAAAATAAATAGATAGAATTAAAATATTGCTTAATGATCACAATTAATATAACCTATTTTTATATATGTTAGTGTTGGATTACATTTATTAATGACTCAGTAGATAATAATTTTATTTCTGTAGTTGTGCCTAATTAAGGGTTCTAATTTAGAATTATTTGTCAAATTGTGGTGCAACAATACTTAAATTGGAAAATAACAGAGCTATAAAATACTTTATGAATAAAATATTTTGTAATTATGTTAGAAAGGGGTACTTAAAGGCAAAGAACCATATGATGATGCCTGCACTTGTGAATTAATAATAAAAATGAGAAGTTATACTTATGACTCTGAAAGAACCAAATGTGTACTATATGTTAGTAAGATGACAAAAGAATGAGATTTTTTACTAAGAAATGTTATTAAAGTTTCCTTACGCGACAACTGTAAAATAAATAAAATGTATTTGAAGCTAACTTATTTTATTGAATGTAATTGTCTCCTAGTTATTTTGGAAAATAGATGAAAAACATTGATGGTCACTGTTGAATTTGTGGATAGTAGCATAATGCTAAAGCTTTTGAGCATAGTCATGGAATTTACACTATATTAAACATGATATAAGTTGAAATTTTAAAAAAATAAATAAATAAATATGTTAGTTTGGAATATAATCTTCAATAGCTTCTCTTTTTCTTTCCTTCTTTATTTTTGCTTTTCTAATATATAACATATAATGACCACATTCCACTTTGAAGCAAAATATATTTATTAATATTACAGTTTTGACTGTTCCTATCAGTCTTCGTCAGATCTTATTAAAGTGGAGTAAAGACAATTTAGTAGATAATAATATCTGATGAGACTGCTTGGAACAGTTGAAACTGTAATATTAATAAATATATTTTGCTTCAAAGTGTAAAAAGAGTGGAATGTGGTCATTATATGTTAGTTTGGAATAATGATATTATGAATAAATAAATCAGTCACTGTTGATAAATGATTCCATTGTGGTACTTTATGTTAAAAGGCTGTTTTGTATAAATTGAAATGTATGTGAGTAAAAATTTCATTAAATTATAGGGTCATCAACATATAAAGCATAGTAGAGAAAAACAAATTATTCATTTTATGTAGTCTAAGATATTGAATTGAGAAAAAAATTTGTTTTTTTAATTTCTAAAATAAGATAATAAATATAAATATGAAACAAACTATGGAAATTGAGAAGGATTTAGATATGTTAGAAGAGAGAAGAGAAGTAAGTGAAGTCTGTCACATTGAAAAATGATCAAAATGAATCTATAATAGCAATGTTGCAGAACTTGGATGAAGAAATTATCATGAAATTTAATGAAGAAGTGTGAGTAGAGTCAGGAAATACTTAAACAAGAATTTAAACAAAATCAGAGAGATCTAATGAATAACATCAATGAAAACCAAAAAAAATGTGATAAGAATCAATTAGAAATAAAACAAAGTCAGAAATATTTAAACAAAAGTTGAAACAAAGTCAAAAAGAGCTTGAACTAGACATGAAAGAAGACCAGGAAATGTTAGTAATGAAGATAGAAAATGGTCAATATGAATTAGAAAATAGATTAAAACAAGGAATCAAGCATGTGCATAAAGAATTAGTTCATGAAATAAAAATGAGACAAGTTCATTTAATTAGAGAGTAATATGTAAGAAAATCAAGATCAAATGCTAGAAGATAGTATAAAAAAAGAACAAAAGTGGATCCAAGAGACAGTAGATAAGACATAAAAATTTAGAATAGAATGTTAAACTAAGGGTGAGATCCTAGAAGCTAAGCTGCATGAATGTCAACAAATTAATGATAAGGAGATAGAGAAAGTACAAAATCAACAAGAAAAATAAATCAAAATTTTAGATAGTCAGATGGAGTAGAGTCATTCAAATTATAATTTTAGTGTAGATGTGGTACAATCTGCAGGTGAAAATATAGCTTGTTACAAGTTCACAATCAAATGAATAAATTATTATTGGTATAATACTAAATATCTAAATATAATAACTGTACTCATAATTTTGTTTAGTACAAGAACTCTAATATTTAATATAAATAAAATAATTGATTTCATTAGTCAAAATTTATGCAACCTATGTAATGTTATAATTTATTTTAAAAATATCAAGTTAGGATGAAAACAAAAAAAAATAAGGATATATAATTGTACATAGTCATAAATTTTATTGTTATAGTAATATAATTTTAGTCAATCATAGGTTATAATAGAAGGTTTAATTGGTAGTGGTTTGTTTTCTTTTATTATTAAAGATGGGAATATGTGATATACACATCATTTATTATCCCCTTGTAGTTTATATGTGAATAAATAAAATAAACAATTAGAAATCTTATGTTTAATAAGTATATTTATAGTTTGAGTAAATGGAGAGTGAGTGAGAAATTTATTTATTAAAATTAAAAATAACATAATTTTTTTAAATTGTTTTGAATAATAACAATGACTTTATTAATGTTAGAAGGAGAATCTCACATTCACAAGCTAATAAAAAAAAGACTGTGATATTGTTGTTACTAGGTAACAGAAAAAAAAGGCTCAGCAAAAAGATCACATATCTTTTTCCTTCCAAATTTGTTTTATTTTACCTATTTTTATCAACAGATTCAGAATTTGCAACAAACTTATAATATGCTGTAAATAGAAATCATGTAGAGAGGGATTAACATACCTCCCCTCAGTTGATATTTTTATAAACAAACAGAATGGATCATAACACATACTATGCTGACTGACTGAAACTACAAACTGTTAAATTTGTCATGGAGTGTAGTATCTCTAAAAAAAAAATAGTTGGATATTATCTAATAATTAAAATGTCTATTGAATCCTATGTCTTCATTTATCATCATTGGAGTATTAGAGAAGTCACTAGAGAAGGAGGAAATCATAATCTTAAGTTATGTGATAAATTTGGTACCAAATTCCAATAAACAAACTTTTTCTAGGTTATTTACTCTGATGGCTTTCATTTGTTAATAAACATACTAATAGGTATTTATCAAAATTCTTCTTTCCTTTAATAATTTTACTTATTAATGCAGTCTATTTATTATCATTCAATGCACATTTAAATAGTAAAATCAACTAAGTAAGACTTAACTTAATTATTGGCATATTATTTTGAGAAAACAAATCAAAATTTAAAGCATAACTAATATTTCATAAAATTTAGTTTAAATTATAAAATTACTGTTATTATAAAAGCATTACTTGATTTAGGATATGAGATAAATATTTTGTTTTTAAATAATATTACATTTTTTGTAATTGCATGCAAAATTATATATTTAACCCTTTTATGACTGTGCATGTTAATGAATTTTAGTTATAGATCATATCTAACAATTGCAATCTGTCAAGGATATGTTATAAATATACAGTGAAAGATTTTAGATCACCTCAGTGATTTAATGTCTACCTTAATAAACTTACATTTTATTATTATTAACCTAGGCATCATTTCATTTACTTATTGCACAAATCATTCTATTATATAAAATTATTTTTATTACCTGATTTATTTTAATATTAAGATATTTAATGATACATCCCATATTATACCTCATAAGTAAATAAATTACTTATCAATTTTTTTTTTCTTTCACAAGTAAAAACACTTATCTTTGGATTCATTGATGCCTTACAAAATCATGAGTCCATTAAAATATAGATCTAAATTATTATAAATCCATTTGTGGATCAGCCTGTTCATTTATCTATGTACTAGTATATTTTTGGGCCATCCAAATTTAGTACTTATCCATTACATTTTTGGCTTGCCCACATATGTAGGACATTTTATCTCCATAATTATTCATACAATATATTATTATTTATCATTATTATCATTTAATATATATATATTACAATTTAATTTTTTTAATCAAATTATTTATATCTTTTTCTGCTATTTTCTTTAGAAGCTGCTGGCATGATCATGTGACGCTCTAGCCTACGAATTGAAATGTGGCCTTTAAATTCATGATCTAACAAAGCAACCATTCTGCTTACAACTTTACATTAAATTCAGTAGTTATAAATAGGGTCCAGTTCAATCTCATTGCTACACTTTTGTTTTGTCAGACCAGCAATATCTGAATAAGAAAGAGAAAAAAGCTAGTGTGTATATTATTATAACAGTTAATTGCATTTGAAGAATTATAAATAACGTTTAAATTTTTTTTTAAAAACTTAATAACAATCCAACTACATTATAGAAATAATTTAACATATAAATAATTACGTACATTAGAAAGGCGCTTTTATATTATTAATATTGTTTTGCTTCACATTTATATATCTCTTGGAATATGTATTTAATTAATAATAAGGTAACTTATTAATATTAGAATTTAGTTAATTTATCATAGGATACATATAAATAAATATTAAGAATATTAATGTTTAGATTAAATTAATTGATTAACTACATCTTTACTTTTTAATGGTTAATAATTTCTATATTGCACAATGAGATCTCTTATTTTAAATAAAGATCACACGAAATTAACAGATGCCTAAATATAAATATATATCCATGCATTTACACATATGTAGGTAAAAGAGCTTTTAAATATTCCACTGTATAGTGAAGATATCAACCTATCTCCTAACAGACAACAGTAACGGAAGAGACAGTACATTCTAGACTTTTCCATTGCCAGATAATAAATATTACAAAAGTTTTCATTCTTGTTTAATATTCTAGCTAAAAATAATGAGGTATTTGTGAACAAATATTGAATAGTTTACTATTGTCTGTCTACCTAACATAAAATATGTTCAAATTTATATATTCGAACTCAAATTAAAATTGTAGAATATGGAATTGAAGATGCAAGTAAATATATATATATATACGTGTGAGTGTGTGTTGTTTAATTTCTAAGGTATAATATGCGTATAGTATATATTATTTAACTAATTGACAAATGGCTAGAATGTCACTGTAATTTACCTGTCTTGCAATAATTTTTCTTTTAAAAAACTGATTTATTATTATTTGGTTCATCTTAAAATTATGATATCCAAATACTTTATATAATTATTGTTCCAAAACAAATAATTTTTAAACTGACACTCTATCTGTCAATATCAATATCTAATCAGTAACTAGTGCATAAGAATTCTGCAATCTAATGAATGTTTAACTATTTTTTTCTATTTTTTCTTATTCATAAGATTGACATTGTGTTGTGAAAACATTAGAGATATTAGTATGCAAAGCTGACACTGAAAGCTTCAGATATCACAATTAATCAACTAATCCGATTCAATTAATCATGATAATCACAGTGAAAAAGTAAAAGTGATTAAAGTCTAACAATAGCTTGGTACTTAAAATAATTACATTAAGATTAAAATATTCTGTTTTTAAAATATATATATATAGTTTCAAAAAACATATCTATATTATATTGATGAATGCTAGTTTTCCATGCAAATATATTAAATAATGATAAAAATTTTACAAAGTATATTACATTAAATATATATTCTTAAATATTTTTAGAACTATATATATATGGCATGTGTGTGTAATTTGTATATCTACAAGACAAATTGTACTCTAATGAAAGTTTTTTCTTAGAAATTACAGACCTCTAAATTTTAATACACGTAATCAAAAACATTAAACAATTTTGTGATATCAGGTAAAACTAATACTAATTATTTGGTTCATGTCTTTCATTGGTGGTCGAGAGATCAGCGCGACTGCCTTGCACTTGCAGGCAGTTGCCCGGGTTGCGGGTTCGCGTCCCGGCCGATGCTATGACATTTTTAAAAAAAAATTCTTTGGTACATGTCAAGCATTGGTGGTTGAGAAGTCAACGATGGCTGCTTTACAAGCAGTTGTCCTGGGTTAGTGGGTTCGCTTCCCGGCTGATGCTATGACACATGGGAGAAAAAATTATTTGGTACATTGAGTTATGGGGAAATGATTTCAATTTATTTATTTTCTATCTTTTAGAATGATTTGGAAAATTAATTAAAATATAAGTTAAGTATTTGGTTTATAATGTCTGGTAAAACATTCCTGTTTGTAAACACTTCTCTATAATTTTATAAGTACATCAATAATAAGATTTTATTTAAAACAAACAAAATTTCTAATTACTTGTCCGCAGGCTCTTTAAAGGAGTAGTTTTTAATATGTGATTTATAGCATTATTACTAAATATTGTATTTGATTTTATTTAGTTTTCCCAAAAAAAAACCATCATATATCTGCCTGAAACACTTTGTTAAAATGAACAGACCATTATTTATATTTGATGAGTATTGCATGGTTTACTTGAATCCATGTTGTTTATCCTCTCCCCTCACCAATATTGATATGTTACAGGAGAATAACATTTTACACCTTAATTATTTTTAATATTGTATTTGATTTATGTTTAATAATTGCAATATTATATATAAACTGATTATCGACAACTTACATGTAATTGACAAATGGTCTTTTCATATTAAAAAAAAAACAAAACAGAAAAAGAGCCCTTAACATATTTGACTTTATAATACAAAAAAGGAATCTGCATTCAATACAAAAGATTGTTTCCAGGTTGTTTACAAGTATAGATGCATTGCATGTGTAGATGATTTATATTTTGTTAATCAAGTAGCCCTTAAGATACAGTGTGGGTTTAAGAAATGCATGTTATTTTTGTAGTATGCCAAACAACTGACCCTTAAAAAAAAGAAATACTATCGTAATAACAGTGCTACATTTAAACTTTATCTGTTTATCTATTATATATAACATCATCATCACCATCATCAACCATTATCAATCCACTGCAGGATGAAGGTCTCTCCAAGTTTAATCCATCTTCTCCGATCTTTAGCTTCTCTTTTCCATAACACCCCTGCACATTTTCTTATTTCATCCATCCATCTCACATGTGGTCTCTTTCTGGGTCTTTTACAATCTCTTAGAATCCAGTTTAAAATTTCAATTGTCCATCTATTATCATTTCTTCTAGAAATATGTCCAGCCCAACTCCATTTCAATCTTTTAATTTTTTTAATAAGGTCAGTAACACCTGTTTGTTGTCTTACCCATACATTGCATTTTCGATCTCTTCTTGTTACTCCCAACATACATCTCTCCATACTCCTTTGAGTGGTCTGAAGTCTCTGTATTGCTCTTCTATTAAGTGTCCAAGTCTCAGATCCATAAGTAAGAACTGGTAAAACACATTTGTTAAAAACCATTCTTTTCAAACACATAGGCATATTTCCTTTTAGAATTAAGTTATTTCTACCCAAAGTACTCCAACCAAATTTAATTCTATGATTAATTTCCTCCATTATGTTTCCATCTGTATTAATAATCTGACCAAGGTATTTGTAACTGTTAACTTCTTTTAATTCTTCATAATCAATCTTTATTTTCATATTTTGAGCAAATCGATTAAACATTACTTTAGTCTTTTTTAACATTTATCTTTAGTCCTACTTTTCTATTTCCATCTGCTAACTCCTGCAACATTTTCTGCAGCTTTGAAGCATTATTTGCAAAAACAAGTACATCATCTGCAAAATCTAAAGGACTTAAATACTCTCCATTTACTTTCATTCCTTTAGTTTCCCATTTTAATCCACAAAATACTTCTTGCAGCACTGCTGTAAAAAGTTTTGGAGATATGGAGTCACCTTGTCTTACACCTTTCTCAATGTTGATTTTTCCAGTATCATTATGTAATCTAATTGTTACTGTTACATTTTTATAAATATTCTTTAAAATATGACAATATCCTGGATCTATCCTTGATGATCCAATGCTTTAATCACTGAAGAAATGTGTATAGAATCGAATGCCTTTTCATAATCTACAAATCCAAAACATAATGACAACTCATATTCATTTGTCCTTTCTATGACTTCTCTCAATACCTGGATATGATCTATTGTACTAAAACTACTTTTAAATCCAGCTTGTTCTCTTGGTTGGTGGAAATCCACAGTTCTCTGTAGACGAGTTGTAATTATCTTGGTAAAAATTTTATATAAAACTGATAAAAGGCTGATAAGTCTGTAATTTCTAATATCTTCTTTATCACCTTTTTTAAATATTAATATTATTACTGCATTCTTCCAATCTTCTGGTACATCTTTATCATTTAGACATTTGGTATATAACTTTGCTAAAATTGTTTCTATTTCTTCACCTGCTTCTTTTAATATATCAATTATAATTCCATCATTTTCTGGAGCATTTCCTTTCTTCATACATTTAATTGCATGTCTCACTTCTTCATTTAAAATTCTGGGCAATTAAGAAGATGTAATAGATATAGAAGGTACTTGTTCTTTATTACTATATAATTCTTGATAAAAATCTTCTACCAATTTCATGATGTCATCTCTCTTTTTAGTAATAATTCCATCTTTTTTTCTTATTGCAGATATAAATTTCCTACCAATACCAAAATGTTGTTTAACATTCTTGAGACTCTTATATATATATATATATATATATATATATATATATATAAGAGTCTCAAGAATGTATATATATATATATATATAGTGCCCTTTTCTATAGGTCAGTAATAGTTCATAACAGTCAATTACTAAAAATTTTAAATTTTAGAATATGTTCTTTTAATATGGTAATTATATTAAGTCAATTATATCTTTAAAGTACAATTTGAAGCTAAGAGAATACGTAGTATATAAAATCATTTAAAAATAGTTATGTAAAGCTTTAAATATTGTTGCATATGGTTGTAAAAGCTGGCCATATTAAATAACACAGCTATAAATAATTAAAAGTATATTTAATAAGTTCGATTTTAATAGTTTAAAACTTATAGTTAATAAATGCTATGTTTAAATTTATAATCATATTTAATAGTCAAAATTAATATCGTTCATTTTAAAAATAAACTTTATGATGGTGAGAATTGTATTTAATTCTATATTTTCTAAATTGTTCTTCCAAATTTTATAATTATTTTATATAATATAATAAGTGTATCAATTTTATTAGTCTAGGCAGAGAAATAGATTAAAAAAATCATCTGTCAAAGTTATTAATCATGTGACTTGTATACTATATACTTTCACACACAAGCTTGTTTGAATTAATAACAAAGTTTAAAATATTTTAAAAGTTATATTATAGAATTGGATGGAATTATTGCCTATCATAAAAGCAAATAATAATAAATATTAAGTTAACTATCGTATAACATGTTTAAATGATGTAATAAAGACAAATACAGTTAATAAAAAAAAATTAATATTTTGTTTAAATAAAAATAGATAAATTGAATATTAAGAAATGGAATAAGTTATTAAATGTTATTTTAAAAGTTATTTTAAAAGATTAAATAATTTAAATAAAGTTATAATTGAATTAAAAGTGGTATTTTAAATAATATTTTAAGTTCATTACGTCATAATTTCTAATTTTGAAATTCAATTTTACTATAAACTAAAAATATGTAAATTTGTTCTCAAGCTAAAGTAAGAATTAACCAATAGGAATAGGTATTCTTACAGACTATAAATATCATCGTAACTAAGTTATCAGGGGAGATTAATAATGTATTGAAACTAAAGAAAGGTAAATTATAACTATCAAAAAGATAGTATTTTAAAATTTTTATTTTAGTCAATTTTTTTTAGTACTTTCTTATCATTTTATTTGCAAAAACAAATTGATAATTTTTAAAAGTATTTTTGCAAAAGAGGGTGTTAAAATATAATAATTTAGAAACTTCGTGGAAATGATTTTCTAATTTTTAACCTAAGCTTCGCAATAAAAAATGGATATATAAAAATGGATAGAAATTGTAATACTGTAAAAATGTTTGGAATATTTATTGATACAGCTTTATTAATATTTCACCGAAGAACTGTTTTGGTACATAAAAAAAACCACAGCTCGGACATTATACGGAGTCTAAAAAATGTATTGAAACGTATTATTTATAAGTTTATCCAAGATTTATTTTTAAATAGTAATAAGACAATTATATATCATGAATTATTTTATATAATATGATATTCAAAGGAGTAAAATGTTATATCCTTTCTGAAGGTAACATTTTTTAAAAAAATATTTTCAAGAATTAAAGAAAGAACCCAGAAAAATATGTTACAGAAGCGTTTTTGATATTAAAATATCCGTTCTTCGAATTATTTAAAAATATATTTTAGAAAAGATTTGTTTAAAAGTACTTACCAAACAAAAGTTTAAATGTATCAAGAAGGAAACATATATAAAAAAAGTGAACACATAGTTGAATAAAAGATGGATCCATGGAAATACAAATAGTACTTAAAAGTTTATCGAATATTTTTAAAGTTAAATTAGATGGATTGATGCATCGGATACACAGAGAATATTGGTAGAGAAGATTAAGAAGCTTCACGGGATTAATTAATATTATAATTTAATAATTATCATCCTAAATACTAAAACCAAGGATTATTTTCTATAAATTTTACTAAATGGGTTAATAATTATTTCTATTTTAAACTTTAACGCACTTGGAGGAGAACATTTTTAAAAACTCTAGAGAAAATAATAAACATTTTGGACTTATCAGGAACTATCATCAAGAAAATATGTAATTATAGTTTTGATTCCTTTTATTTTGTTAACCTACTTTAAATTTAATTTTTTTTTTTTTATAAAATTAGAAAAACATAAAAACATTAATTTATTAATATTAAAATTTTATAATATAACAATCTAACAATTTAGCTAAAAATATTTTAAGATAAAGTGTATGGGTGTGAATTTTTTATATCTGCAATGCTCAAGTGGATAAAGGAAGCCTACTGAACACGATGACTAGATAAAGGTTATTGGTAATAATAATAACTATTGATAATTTATAATGTATATTTTTTTTTGTTTTCTTTAGATCATCTATGAATTGTAAGGATGAAGTGTAAAAGTTTTTTTTTTTTATTATAAATGTAAACGCATTTTTATACAACATTTTAAAAAACATTATGAGATAGGATGGATTTGAAAATATACATACGACAATTTTTTTTTTTATATTAGTGATATAATCCAACATATAACAAATAGTTATGTGATTCTTTTAAAATTTTCATGTTAGGATATTCAAATATTGTCTAAGTAGATTGTATATGATTAAACATACAGAGCAATGAAGTAAGCAACTTTTCTTATGGAATCGTAAGATTGTTTAACTATTAATGAATTTTATTTATTGTTTTTGTAAATGCAGATAGTTATTTATCGATGTAAGATGTGGAAAATCTTGAGAAATAATGTTGAAATAGTGGCTTGGAAGTACTTAGTGAACAGGAAACCAAGATGATGTTTTAAGAAATAGGATGTTATAAGGAATGGAAATAATATTTAGTCTTTATGTGAATATCAGCATAGTTAACAAAGCCCTATGACTGATACACATTTTATTTGGACAGTGTTTATATTTCTTTAAATATTTGATGTTCTAATAAATCTGAAGAAATAGCTTTAACATCGTCCCTGTACTAGAGGATATTAGGCAGGTAAATGTCATACCTCTTCGCACTGTGCCATGATTTTGAGATATGTTAAGAGTAATACTCTAGCTTTCTTCCTTAATCCTATGCATCTGTTTTCGCTATCTTTATTTCATGTAACTGCATCGTTCAGTAAGATATGTTTAAGAGAAATGATAAATAATTTAGAACTTAGGTTATGCTATCGTTTTATATAAGATTGGTTTATTTGCTTAGAAGGAATAGGACGTTATAACTTAAAATTGAAGATCCAAAGTATCCTAAGGAAAGAAAAAAATCATAAAATATATTTTGAATTTTATTTCGGAAATGAAATATAAACTTTTTAAAATAAAGTATCTAAACAAAGATATTTTCTTTAAAGTGATATTAATTTTAAAATGCTTTAGTATTATTTTTTTTAAGAGAAAAATAAGTATTGCATATTTTTAAAATACAATAGTACAAAGTAAATTATGTAAACAATATGCATAGTATATTTTTTGTTTATTGATTAACATAAATATATTGATGATTACACTTATATCATACTAAAATAAGGTTTAAAGAAGAATATATTATGATTAGTAAACATTGTGTGATAAATACTAAAATCTAGTACTGAATTTTTGGATAATATTTTGTGTAACATCTTTGACTTTGCAAGATGAAATTTTTTTTTATATTTTGAGAAATCCATACTCATTATAAAATTTTGTTTTCTATAGAATGTTTTTTTAAGTATGAATTTTTTAAAATAAGATAGTTTAATAATATTAAGGATAAAATGCTGTTGCTAATAAAGTAGATAAATATATTTGTAATAAGTTAACCATAATGAGAAACCCAATAGTAACATTTTTTTTAAAATTTTGTCCTAAATCTAAATAAAGATATAATTGAAATATAAATTATTTTTTATAACCCTGTATATCAAACTGTAAAGTAAAAAGTTAAGGATATCCACTGTAAATAGTGTAAATAAATTGTTTATTTATTTGTTGTTAGTAATAAACTTTGTTAAATTTTGTTATTTCAAAAATTTTGTGTCCGAGTTATTTATTTCTCCACATCGCTGCATGAAATCATGATATATGCATAATAATTGAAACAAATATATAATTTTGCACAAAAGATAAATAGAGAATTATTTTAAGAATTTTAAATATTTTATTGGTATTCATTATAATTAAATAATCATAATCTTACATTATTTTATTGGTCATAAATCAGTTATCACAATATTATATTAAATTATATGCTATCAGTTGCCACACATATTTTGTTTGTCAGATTATTAAAATGCTACCACGTATTTATTATATCATTACATGAAGATATAAGATCATATTATATTATTTCATTATTTTATTATGGTAATAAAATTATAGTAAAAAGAAAAGATATACAGAATTAGTTAAACAATGAAGAATGTTATTACTGTTATTTATTATTATTAGTTTCAGTGTAGTAGATTATGACATAAAATCCCTTCTCATATTTTACTACCATATTTTTAAATTAACTTAGAATAAACTTTATGAACCTGACATTATTTTATCGAGCTAGATTATTAAATAGAAGATTAAGATTTAATTATTGGTTTAATCTTAGTGAGTAGAAGTTATTAAAATCATAAGAATACTATGAGTTTGTTATTTGAAATAGTAATAAAGGGGGGATAGTGTTCTTATGCCATTGAGGTAGTATCCTGTGGGATATTGGCTCAATGTAATCTATCTTGTCACCTGTATTTTCACTTCAAGTCTCATGAAAATATTAAATATTTATTTAATTTATTTTTATAAACTGAACCTTATTCGTATTTTAAATTTGAGCTAGTGAAACATTTTAATTTTAATGCTGAATATTTTATTTATTAATTATTAACTGAGCTAGAACCCATTTTATTTCATATCATATATTATCTGGAAGTGAGGATGCACGAGATTACAGGTTAGAATATACATAATCACAAAATCAAGTCATATATCACATTATTTGTTTCAAGCTTGTTTTACAGATATGTAAAATAGCTATGCTAATAGTTCTAACACTTTTTATCATAAGTACTGCAAGAGAAATCATTTAAAAATATCTATCTAGAACTATCCCTATCACCAAACTGGTTTTGAGCTGTTGGCTCTTCTCAGTGAGGCACTAGGATATTCAGACACTAGATCTAAAATATCAACTCAAGGTCAGCACTTATCTAATATTTAATTATTAAGTAGACAATCTGAAATTTTCAGATACCTATATGTCTTCAAATCCAGCTATCTAACTTAAATAGCTATATGGATCTAAAAACACTTGTCTCACCATATATTAATAGCCTCAGCAATATAACATCACCAAAGTCTCAAAACCGAAATTATAATAATCAGAAAATCAAGTCATATGTCACATGACTTGTTTTAAGCTTGAATTACAGATATGTAATATAGGAAGCATGCTAATAGCTCTAACAAGCTTTTTTTTGTAAATGCTATGAAAAAAGCATTTAAAAATCTCTGTCTACAATTTTTCTTATCTCCAAACTGGTTTTGAGCTGTTGGTTCTTCTCAGTGAGGTGCTAGGATATATATATATTGTAACCGTCGGAATTGTTTAATGCTGTATTCCATTTAAATTGAAGAAAGAAGGCCCAAAATGTTGGTGCCAATTTGTAACTGATTGAATTGATGGATGAAGGTGATGGTTAGGATGATCGATCTGATTTGATAAAAAATCTAAAAATCTAATTTAAATTAATCTGGTCTAGTTCAATCGGGTCGCCGTTATGTAATAAACCATCACAAAGCACAAATAATCTCTCTTAAAGTTTAATTTACTTAAGTTATATGTGAAATGAAGAAATAATGAGACTATCTGCTCCAGACATCAACAAATCCGTCACAATTACAACATAAATTGCAAAGAGCAGTGAAACCAACTACTATTGCCCTAAACAATAATATAGGATTAGGCTACCTACTAGATTGGCAATCTAATCAACATCAAATCCAATTAATAACTAAAACAGATTCCAATATATATTTTATTAGCCTGTTACTGTTATAGTAATTTAAATCTACTTTATTATTTAAAGATGCTGCCTTTTTAACTTAATGGATAAGCTTCTAAGTATCCGTAATAGTACTTTACAAAACATTTGTTTACATATAGACATTATTTAAATATCAAAACAAAATAATACTTGAACCCAAATATACATATATCTATTTTAATAAACGCTAAATAGAAAGATAAACACTCGTGTCAATAAGCGATATACAATTCTTTCTACTTCAATCTCTAATTAATAATTTTCTGTGGGTATCAACTGGTTTTATTATAATTTTATAAACACTTTGAAAATTTATGCGCTCACTTAAATGTTTAAACAAATTAATAGACGTCGATGGTTTACTAAGAAGCTACAAAATAATTTATAAATAATTCACAAATATCTTCCAATAAAATGATGCTTAATTAGTGCTTCGTTTAGGTTTTAAAATAGAATACTTCACTGGAGTTTAATATCAACACTCTATTAGCTCATCTCTAACTTTACAATGTCCAACCACATTACATAAAAGATATGTCGAGCTTCTATTGGATGTTTATTCACCTGTGAGTATTAATACAACTTGTTTGAAATTTTAAACAATTGAATAAAAATTGACTGGCAACATATGATTATAATTGTTATTTATACAAATCAAAACAATATTCAATTAAATCGGTCAATGAAGTTTATTCTCTTCATTTTATAGGAGTTTAAGAAAAATATCCAAGACGAATTATTCTGAACCAAACGATAAAGTATAATCTATTTAGATTTTTATGACGGAATCAGACAAACATGAAATGATTGACTTTGTAATATTAAACTAAGATAAATGATAATATGTATATATAATATTCGAATGCAAATATAAATATGAAATTCATATAGAAACAAAATAAAATACTAATAAGCAAAACATACCTTATCTTATATTCCAATTCGCTTACCAAGCTGAGTTTGAATCCTGTTACTTAAATAGCTACGCCGTCTTACGCAATCCAAATAAAACAAAATAATTAAACTAGTCTTGATATTTAAATTAACTCAATTTATTAGATTATAGAAAAGAAAATTGGCAATATTAATGATAAAATACATCCGAAATGACTTTATATTTTAGATTGGTTGACTAAATAAAATGGTCAAATTGCTATGTGTATCTCTATATATGTGTTGCAATAACGATAACGACAAAAAAAAAATGAATGAGTAACTGACGGGAAAGGCTCTTAGATATTTTACTAAAAAAATTTACATATAACCGATACCAAAATGTGAAATAGGAGGGTATCAAAATCTATTTGTTTATCAAAATAATTACGGATAAATGAATATGAAATAATAAATATATTTGAGTCTCTCCGATCATTTTCATTTAATAAATTATATTACTTTTAGAGATAATTAAAAAAAAAATCATCCCATTTTATTACATATAAAAAAAAATTAATACACACACATTTCATAAAAAAAAAAAATCATACCATATATATATATAAGTCTGTTCATTCACTACTTATTGGTCTATCGATTGACTTCAGTTATAGTGTAAAGAGAAGTTTCTCCGTCAGAAATAATAATCGTAAACTTTACAATACTTCATTAAAAGTTTTCTTTTCTTTTTTTCATCCGAAGAGGTAAGTGCACTTTGATTATCCCTATTATGATGTGAATTGATCCAGTTGGGTCTTGTTTCTTTGCTCGTGAGACGATGTTTAGCCAATCCATTTTTTTTTATAAAGCATTTTTTTTTATTTTTTTATTTCATAGGTTTTTTTTTTTACTTTGCTGTCGCTTCCCCGGAAACTTTTCACAACTGCCCGCTAAATGATTGAACGGGCAGATAATTCCACTATTTTTCAATGTTTTATGGTTTTACACACAAAAAAAAAATATTGAAAAAATTTATTTGTTAAGACACAGAAAATAGATCTATCCTTTACTATTGCAAAATGATAAAGAGTCCTGTTATATTCTGTCGCGTCTTTTTTATATATTCTCTTTCTGACGTTTTTCGTATCTTGACGACCATACAATATCACTCAATTAAAAACTCAATTCTATCAATTTTCTTATAGTTTCTTTTCGCGCGGTTTTGGGGTAAGTTCGGATAAAAAGATACATGAAGATTAAATCCAAATTTGATTACAATTTTTTTATTATTTTACAAACCAAAATACAAAATTGATATAATAACCTTTTAAATTATTGATAAACATCAATAATTTACACATATCTATATTTTTTTAATAATAATATTTTTTTTAAATTAATTTATAAACACATATACTCAACATAAAAAACATTGAACTGTATGTAATAATGTTACTATGGTGACTGCATTCATATATGAAATATATAAAATAATATCGATCCTATTTAGTTAAACTTATATTGTACTGAATTGTTTATTTTTTTCTTTTTTTATATATATATACCTGGTTCATCAATTTGAACATTCACAACATATATATATAAGTTAAACAGAAGTCGTGCCAAATAATATAGTTTAAATCCTAGGTGTAAATTATTAATAAGCAACTAAAATGGCCATCTTTATAAAATAAACAAATATTGTTAAAAATCTGGCAGAAAGGGGCATTTATAGTAAAATATATAGTACTCTGAAATAGTATTAATAATTATTTATTTAACAATAAACATTATCCGATATAATTAAATATATATGTTTAAAAAATGCATTTCATAAAATAGTTACTGACTTATTCAATGTAAAAAAAACAGAACTTAATTTTTTCCTCATTCACAAACAATACTTTATTATGAAAAATTTTGGCAAATTTTTAATAAGATTTCAGAATTAGTTATGAGTAAAATAAAATTTTTATCAGAATCACTGTACCAGTAATAAAAATCTCTACATGGTTTGGCTCAGTGGGAGAGCATCTAACTTGGGGTGAGGAATTTCCAGGATACAGACTTGGAATCAATTCCGAAATGTGCAAGTCTTGGCCTCAAACCTCTTATAAACTCCCAAGCAATAAAGTCATTATTAGCCTTTATTGTAGTAAAATAATAATTATTTATTTAATGGTACATGTTTTCCAACTCCATTAATAAAAGAATAAAATGTAATGCATGTGTGTGTTAAATATATGTTAAATTAAAAATAAAGAATAAAATCCTAATTAGTGTTTTATTTTATTTTTATTTTTTGGAAAAAAACAATGTTCAAATTTAAACTGTGCTGAAGGCATGCATAGAAGGTAGAACTTCCTATCTTATATATAAAATCCATGTGAATGTATGTTTGTCCGTAATGCTTTACTGAAGTGCCCTCTGAAGGCCAGGTATACAAAACAATAAGGACTGGGTACAAAAAACAATTAATAAAGCTCAATGATCATAGTATCATATCGAACCACTATATAGTACCTTATAATCCAATTAACAACAGACAAAGTATGGCAATATAGAAATATTTTTAATTATTTATTAAATTATTATCCAATATAAAAAAAAATCCATGTGAATATATATGTGTCCATAATACTTTACTGGAGTGCCCTCTGAATTTATCTATTCAGAAGATGATCCAATAATCTTATTATATATAGTTGTACATAATACTATCTAGTTCGCAAATAAAATATAACAAGCATAATTGAAAAATTAAACTTTTATTTAGTTTTATTAATAAGACTAAATTTATTAATACCTTGCAGAATACATTTCTGAAGTTGACCAAACAGTCCAGGTTATTCCAACCAATTAAAAAAAATCTATTACAAAAATGACAGTCTTTCAGGCCAGGTACATTTTTCACATTTATATATGTAATATTAAAATTTTTTGATTAATTTATATTAAATCTTCAAAAAAATATTAAAACAGTCAATTTTAAAAAATGACAGATCTGGTCCTAATATAAAAATACTAATAAGTAATTTATTTATTTCAGTTGAAAATTGTTGTAGCTTAATTTAAGTACTGGCATATATTTTTTTCTTAAATAATTATTCTACTGAGAGTCAGTTATACATATAGTTAGTGCAAAAACAACAATCCATCAAATGGTTGTCATCAATTATCCCCCATGCACCACCTGATGTCTCTGTTTCCATGCAAATACACAGAAATATATGCTCATGCATCCTATAGAACAGTTCTGTTCATATTGGCCGCTAAGCAGCTTTTGTGCTTCACTGTACTATTGCACACTTCACAGATTGCTACAGTATGATGTGAAGGTATGTAGAATTCAAGTTGTCCTAAGTCTTTGCATGTGCATTTGAAGTACTTATTTTTTATACGACCTGGTATAGTTTTAGATAGTATTAATTGTAAGACAAAAGATGCACTTCCATACACATATTTTTAAGATTAAACGAATTTCAAAAGTGTATGTTCCAGCATTATATAGAAATCATGCATAAACATATTTTGCGCAGGGACAGCTATGAGACTTTCAAAACATAAGCTTGGCTTGATCAGAGAGGAATTTTTAAATCAAATTGTGTTTTGTAAATTGTTTTAAAATAGTGTTGAAATTTTTTTGTTTGATCAGACATTAATTGAAAAAAGGAAATATTAGATTTTATTAAATAATTTTGTTTTTAAAAATGTTGTGTATGTTGTGCCGGACGATCTGAAGGATCAAGGATCTTCAAAACCATCAGATCCTCCTCCCTACCAATTCCAGCACTACATGCTGAGATGGATAATGTTTTAAAAATTGTCTCGCATGTGACAGATGATCCTTCAGATTGGCAAAGACATTGGATCCCCTCCCTGTGAATGATTACAGTTAAGTATTTTCTTTTTAATTAAAAATTAATTACAACTATATTACAGTTATCTTTAAGTATTTGTCTGAAGGTTTGTGATGATGGTATATTATTAGATATGATATGGTGGACTATTTCTATCATCTACGAGTGAATATTAAATGTGTAGAAAATTTTAAACTATATTTAAACTTTCCAAATACAAACAATTTGCTAGTAATCTTTCAGTATCTTATATTTATTAAAACAACGTTCATATTTTTTATATAAAAGATAAAAATTTCTTAATTTAATTTTTTTTTACTCCTTCTTTAATGCAAAATATATTGAAATTAGCTTTAATAATTACATGTTCTTTAAAGCAATACCTTTGTTTGTATAAAAACAATCTTTTTCTTTTATGTTATATTAAAAATTTGGGTTTTTCAGAATCAAAAATAAATATTTTTTTTGTATCAAAATTTATTTATTATTTAATTTTAAATAACTTATATTACTTTAAAATATGAAGAATGTTATTACCTATTTAATTAATATTTAACATATTCTAGATTCTATTTTAATATTCATTTAAGAAAACTGAAATGCAAATACAGTAATAAATTTAAGTTTAAAACTTTATTAATTGCTAAGCCAGGCTTTATTCAAATAACTCTTTTTACTTCTTCTTTTTCATTATAAACTTTAAACTCTTATGCACACATGTGATAATAAGTTTCAATATAAAAAAAATATTATTATAATTTTATCTAACAAGTGACAAATTTTCTGCATTAAAATCTTTGGCATTATCACTTTTGAAAAATACATTAATTATTATTATTAATCATTTATTAGATTAGATATTAGGAATTCAAACTCATATTTTCACATGACCCTCAACTCTCCATGCCATCTCATATTGCTGACCCACCTGATGGCACTAACAAGGCCTTTGAACGTTCCATCTTCAGATTTTCAATGAAATGGATGGCTGAAGAGTTGTGGGTTGGAGTAGTTTGAAGCCTGTCCATTAAAGTATGAAGATTGGCTATTTTAATATAAAGCTGAACACTGATTGTATATATGTGTGGAGATAGTAATCTTGACCAACTAATGATTGCTGGTTTAGCATGAAATATGTATATTGGTGACTATTTATCTTTTCAACATATGTATGTTCAGGTGGGTCAGCAATATGAGATGGCATGGAGAGTTGAGGGTCGTGTGAAAGACTGAGTTCGAATCCCTTATATATTACATTATATATGTACAGGTGCGGGTAAACCTGTACAGAGTATTAGATTAGATATTATAATTAATATTACTGTCTATTGATTAAAGCAGAGTAGCATAAATATAATTATTTCATTTTGTAAAAGAGCCTCACATCACAAGAAATACAGTTTTCCGAATAAAAAAAATATTGACATTTTTGTTTCATCGTTTAAAAAATGTATATACATTATTTATCGGTAGAGTTCAATAAATTCCACGATAGTTTATAGTCATCATTGAAGTATATTATTTGTACAAAAAGGATCATATATGTATCTATAACTTTTATATATACCCAAATTCTATTAAAAATATATAGAATATTAGAATTTATTTATGTTTTGGATAAAAATCATGAACAATTGTATACAATTACCGCTGTGTAAAAACAATTAAATATTTGTAAATTTAAAATAAATAAAAATACTGCATAGAGTTTTAATATATTTTTAATTTATTAGACATGTTTTAACATAAATATTAGTTTAGATTTAGAAAACAAAAATGGACTAAAGATGCAAATAAAGTAGTGAAGATAACTTTGAAAATAAGGGGAAATGATCCTGCGGGGGGGGGGGGGGTTAGTGCATTTAGTACTGTGGGAATCGTGACACCAATTTTACCACATACAGTGCTCAAATTCTTTATGGACTCTTCAATAATAAACCTTATAATTATTTATTTATTTGATAAAGAAAACAAAGAGTTGTTAATGTTTATCTTATTAATTTTTTTTCCATTTTAGAATATAATTTAATTCCTAGAAGGTTAATTAAATTATTTCTAAAGTGAAAATAAAGAAGAATATTAAAAATAAAAAAAAAACTTGTTATCAATCAGATTTTTGTAAAATTAAAAAATTTATATATGAGAATTTCTTTGATTAATATTCATTTAAATTAGTTACCAAAAGTTAGCATAGAGAATAAAAGGTAGGATATATCAATAATTGTGTAAAGTGAAAAGTAAAATAAAAGAAATTTATAGTTAATTTGAGATGGTGTTAAATGTAATAAATACATAATGTAAATTGAGTCTAATAAAAAATATGAAAGATATTCCTTTTAAATATTTGGAAAATTAAATAAATAATATGAAAATAGTGATAACAAACGAATGGGTTACTTGCAATGATCAAATAAACATAATAAATCTAGGAAGTTATTCAGTAGGTTTTTGAAATTAGAATTAAAAAGGACTTAAAAAAGAAAGACAAAATATTAGAGATGTTAGAAATGATTATTTATAAAAGATTAATAAAACACTAGATGAAGAATAAGATTACTAATACAGAATCATTGCAAAAAATAAATTTAAAAAAATCCATTACTGAAAGAAAACGGATGGCATATGTATTTTGATGATGAAAAATTATGAAGAATTTCTTACAAAAAACAATAGATGATGAAATATGCACAGAGAAATCAAAACTGATTTAAAACTTAAAAGCTAAGTACTTTTGAAAGACTGAAATGAATGATAGAAGTCGTTTAAAAAGTAGTCTAGGATCTTCATTTGGGGAAATAACTATACAATGATGTATATAATATTGTTTACATATATTTACACACACATACACACAAATAAACATTTATTTTTCTTTAAAAAAATTTTTTTCGGGGGGGGGGGGACTAATAAATCAAATTATCAAATTTTCCAATGTTTCAAATTAGATCAAGTATTAAAAAAAAGTTTTGTGAAGCTTTATGAAGTTATATGTGGATTATATAACGAGTCAAATTTGGAAATAAAGAGATAAGATTAATTTATATAATCGAAATATATTAATGATTATCAGTAATTCAGATTTTGCAAGTTATCAATAATGGATTTTTTTTATTGAAATACATATATACAAGTCTGGGTATTCATTTACTATGCCCTCTGGTCCTAACTATCTATTTTTAATTAAGTGAGTATCAGAAATCTTGGCATGGAAGGAACTTAACATAAGCTAATAAAGTAGTTTTGGTTTCCGAGCATTAAAAAATTAAGAATTTTTCTAGAATGCACTCTTATCTTCTCATTACAAATCTATTAGTTACAATTTTAGAAATTATGTTTTATATTAAATTGATATCCTTGTAGCAATGTTATAATAATTAAAAAAATGCTTTACCAAATAGTTTTTTATAGCTTTATTAAATTAAATTACAAATAATAACATTACTTTAACTCTTTAATTTTATTTATTAAAATCCTTATTTTTATATCTGTGCAGTATCTTCAGAGTAATAAAAAAAAAAAGAACATTTACCAATTAATTTATTGTTATAAAATATATGTCTTTTCAAAGAGTTGCTTCTTTTGTTATTTTACATTTAATTATTAAAGATTATCTTTCTTCTCTTGTATTGTACACAAATAAAATAATAATTTTACAAAAATAGTTATTAAAGATTAGTAATTATACAACATTTCGAATAGTATTATTCTCCACTCTTCTTCAGGTGTTGCTGGCCTATATGCACAGAGACAATATTCGCTTAGAAGTTGAACTCCACCTTTAGATTCTTGAATATCAAATTTTAAGGCAAATGCTCAAAGGCCTTTGACAGAATAGCTCAGATGGTAGAGCGTTTGTCTTAAAATTCAATATTCAAGAATCTAAAGGTGCGAGTTCAACTTCTAAGTGAATATTGTCACTGTGCACATAGGCCAGCAATACCTGAAGAAGAGTGGAGAATAATACTACTCGAAACGTTGTGTAATTACTAACATGTAATTATTAAAGCTTTCAATTGTTTTTATTTCCTTTAAACAAATATGAAAATTATAAAATCAGTACTACAGTTATCAAATTATCAAAAAAAAATAGAGATGTAACACTCATGTCATTTAGAATTATTATTTTACAAATATTTTATGAACATTTTTTTAAAATTAATTTTATTTTGATGTAATGTGTTTCTTATTAGTTATCAAATATGGGGACATTCAAAACTTAATAACATATATTAATTAAATTATAAGTCATGCTAATATAAAAAAATAATGGTCATAAAAATGCCATCATAATTATGCCAAAAATATTTAATAATTATGAATTTGACTTATTTTTATAATTTCTCAAATTTTACAAAAAAATCATGAATTACTTTATTTGAAATGTAAATATGCACACTTACTTCATCTTTAAACTAAAAATACTTTACACAATGTATATAATAACAATCACTTTTTAAGTTATCAACAATCTCAACTTGTAGTCAAGGCAACCTCCTTTAACAATAAAGGTGATATGATCTTTTCTAAGATCTGATATATTTAAATAGACACTAAATATACAATGTATATATGAAAACCAGATAAATCATGGCATTTATTATCATTTTATCATGAAAAGTTAATCTAAGAAATGGATTATAGTATTGAACCATTATTATCCTTTTTATTATTAAAAATTGCTAATTCATTACAATAAATATAATGCTAATAGCAATATCGTATATAAACATATGAATGATCATATTACAAAGTTAAGTGCTACTTTTCTAAACAATGGGTAGAAAAAAATGAAATCAACATAAAAATGAGGTCTTTAAAATATATGGAAATTGACATGATATAAGATCCATATAGTAGTAAAATGGTTTTTTTAATATTTCAGACAATTATTTTGAATAAAATAGAGAAACAAAAGGAAAATATTAAATGCATGAATGCATTGTTTCCAGCTTTGTATTCTAATATCTAATGATGAAGCAAAATTCAAAAACAAATATCCAAATTAGAACACTATAGCACTATATCCTCTGATGTCTATTAATCACCAATCTTATAGTAGATGAATTTAGAATACAGTCAACTATTTTTGATTTTTTTATGCTATAATTAATTTTATAGTTTTTTTTTTACTTTATAATTATAAATGGAAGTAACTGCATCTCCCACTTAGTTATAAAAAAATGTCAACAACTACAAAAAGAATGATATCAATCGATCTTTTAGCTCTGCAGTTATATAAGCTCAGTTCTTTGATGTAGTTTTAAACTGTAGGGTGAATTTTGTCTATTATTTTGATTTATGTGCAGACTCAATAATCTGAAATCATCTTTGAAACATTCAGAGAATCAAAACTCAGTCTTATTTTTAACAACCATTACATATCATATGAAAAATCAATTTGAAAAATATAATAAATAATCATAACTTAAATATAAGTAATTGAAAAGGAAATAACTCTACCTCCCACTTAGTTATATAAAATGTCAACAACTACAAAAAGAACAATATCAATCTATCTTTTAGTTTTCCTGTTATATAAGCTCAATTTTTTGATGTTTTAAATTGTAGGGTGAATTTTGTCTATTATTTTGATTTATGTGCAGATTAAATAATCTGAAATCACCTTTAAAGCATTCAGGGGATCAAAACTCAATCTTACATCTAACAACCATTACATATCAGATGGAAAATAAATTTGAAAAGTATAATAATAAATAATCATAATATAAGTAATTGAAAAGGAAATAAATGCAACTATCACTAGTAAATATATATATTACCCAACTATTTCAATATTTTTCCTATTTTGCCTTTAACCATATCAATACCTATCTGTCTGGTTCAATGCCTATAATACCTTTGGATTATTTATTTTATTTATATGATTGGTGGAGTAACCTTTTGGCCATTCACACACAACAACTCAATATACTACAGGCTCATACAAATTATAAGCATTATATATATATATTGTGCTGGGTACTCTAAAAGTGGCCACACACAAGGTGGTTGTAGTTGAAGCTACAGCTCAGTTATATAATACAATATTATATAAGCAAAATTATTAATCTATATGGCTATAATATAAACAATGTATAAAATGGATGAGGCTGGTCTGTGTGCATATATTAGAGCTGAGTCTCTACTGAAAATCCTTTCTACTAAAGTACAAATAGCAGTTTTTGCATGATTGCCACAGCAGTAAAACAACTCAAAATGAAGCAAATCTCTACTTCAGTCAGCGAGATAATTATGGGTAGAATCCCGCTTCAGTGCATTCGTCCAGCTCCGTCCAAGCCGTTGAAATGTAGTCACCCAAGTCCAGCCAATGATGATGATGAAAATCGCTAAACCAACGTGGTATTAAGAAAGAAGTCCTTACCACCCGGAGGATAAAATGTATTTTAATCACTTAGTCTTGTTTGCTTTAATATTATATATGTCTCTTTTATGCACATGTAACTCGTTCAATATGAACTTTATTATGCTAGGTAATTTATATTTCGGTAGTGCATGTATGTTAAATCATTTATCCGCCGCGTGCAGGACTCTCTCGAGTTAGTTATTCTTCAACATTTAGCTTAAAAAATATATGTAAACTATAAGACGAGTATGTGCGTCATCATATTGTATTCATGTTCAAATCATTCACATGCGTATAAATTAAATAAAGATAAAAAGCGTATAAAATGATGGTTTTACTTTGTTTCTTCGTGCGTTTGAGGGTATGTCAACCACGATTCTAAAATATTATTAAATTGTGAAACGAATGTAGGAATGAGCATACATGTATTACCGAATATTTAATGATATAGTATAAATTTCTGATAATGCCTAATATATACGCGTGGATATAGAACTCAGACCACTTCATCCAAACATTTTAATGAATTAAGGGAGAACGGATTGAATTATATATTATTTTTCTTATATTATTTTGCTATTTAGTGGTCGCTTAATGGGGTTTAACAAATATTAAGTGATGTGTGTTAATAAATATATACACAGACCAACCTCATCCATTTTATACAATGTTTATATTATAGCTACATAGATTAATATTTTTGTTTATATAATATTGTTATATATAACTAAGCTGTAGCTTCAACTACAGCCACCTGGTGCGTGGCCATTTTTAGAGTGCCCGGCACAATATATATAAATTAGGTCACAGGCATGGCAGATAATGCAACAATCATTACATTTAGAGGTTGTATATATATATAATCATTATTAAAACGATATTGATAGTCTTATTTATTCTCTTCACATAAACAATAGAGTATTTTTTTAAAAAAAGAAAAAAACATTTGCTAATGAAATGAAACTAAATGTAATTTATCTTCTTGATTAAAATCTTATTAGAAAGCATAACATTTTCTTTTGCTCTTATTTTAAGTATAAAAAAGTAATGTTTCAAACATTCAGATATTAATTACATAAAATTCTAGTCTTTAAAAGAAGGCGCAGCGGTAGTATAATAATATGATAATTCATTTTTATTAAAACCATTTCCATCACCACCAGCGAAATAACTAAATTTTCTCAAAGAATTATATTACCTATCTTATTTTTAATAGTGATAACATGCAAAAAATATATCGTCATGCAAATGAAAACAACTAAGAAGGATTTTTCTAACTGACTATAATCTCATTTATTATTATGC
Organism: Epiperipatus broadwayi; assembly: GCA_028023455.1. NCBI lineage: Eukaryota > Metazoa > Onychophora > Udeonychophora > Euonychophora > Peripatidae > Epiperipatus > Epiperipatus broadwayi. The sequence continues at coordinate 9,532,292 of JAQFVV010000004.1, forward strand.
AATAACCATTAATTTGCTACGGTAAAACTATTTATTATTAAAACGGAAAATGGCTCCCTCATATATAATAAAATACATTTTATTTTGTAAACAATATTAAAACAAAAAGAAAAAAATATCAATTTTCACAAACAACACAGAAATTAATGTTTTTTAATGAATATATATGCATGCATGCATACATATTAGTAATATTTTTAAAAATATATGTTTAAATATAATAAAATAAAAAAAATATATTAAATAAATATATCTTTAAAAATATCTATTATATTCAGATGTGATGTGATGCACTATGACTTCTCCTTATACGGAGTCAGGAATTTCTCATCAACTATGCCCAGAGAAACTTATTAGCCACTTTACTTTCCCTTTCCATTTCCCACCCTAAGTTTTCTCATATCCTGCTCCATCCCATTTCCACAATATAATCTTTATCAATTCTATGGCATTTATATCTAAATCCCCTTTATCTTTTCTCAAAATCAACATAAAAATCAATATCCCACTTTCTGCATAAGCACTTTAATTATATTTATTTTTCCACAACTTTATTATTTGTATTCTTTCTGCTTTCAGGCATTCACTTCCAATTAACAGATGCCTAATATTTTCTATGCCTTCCTTACACAACTTGCAGACTAAATCACCCACGTTTTTCCATTTACATGTATAATCCCCTGTTGCTAAAGATCCTCTTGGAGCCTTAAACAGTAAATACTTTCCTTGCTATTGTCATAAATTAACTGCACATCCAATATTCCATTTACACCTATTTATATTTAAACTCTTTTTACTCTCCATACTAGTTCTCATTTCTCCAACTTCCTATTCTTTATTAATGCATCTATTATTCTATCCCATTCCTTATCATTATACCACTCAATAATTCTCCTAACACAATCCAACCCACCTTTTGTTTAAGTATACTGACATAAATTTTTTATCCAAATCTTCTGCATACCACATTACCTTTCTCACTCATCTTGTTAACTGCCTTTTATTCAAACCCAGTTAAATACTATTTTGGCTATTCTTTTATTATTCATAAACTGCAATCTACCAAACATTTTCATTTTGCTTTTTGCATCCTTCATATAAAAACTTGACCATCCCATTTTTCCTTGAATTGCCTCCTTTTCTATCCACACATCTGCATCTGATGCATGTCCTCCTACTTCTCTTTGTACATTTTCCAAGTAATCTAATATTTCTTTCATTACTATATGTTAATCATGTTCCTGCCACTTCCTTCCATACAATTCTAGCTATATCATATTTATTATATGAAAACACTAATAATTTCTTTATCAATCCCTTTTCTTTTCTTTGCTTTATTTATCATTTTTTTCTCCCATTCATTCAAGTAGTTTCTCTGATCACTTAAGACAATTACCAAATAACTATATCTATTCATCACACTTAACTTTATATCCCCCAATAAAAATTCTTTGTCTTTTCCTTACCCAGTATTAATAATCATTACTTTTGATTTTTCTTCACTAAACTTAATCCACATCTCTTTACTAACCCTTGTGCATATCTTCAGCATAACTTCCATATCTTGCCTTCTTTCTGCACACAAAAAGACCTTATCTGCAAATAAAAGAACCAATAATGTATATACTCCCTTGCTACCTATTAATGGTATAGAGCTCTATCCCTCTTCATAATATTTCTATTGTTCTCTCCATTTCTCTCAAATACAATAAAAATAAAATAGGTGACATAGGGCATCCTTGCCTTAGTCACCACATTTTTACCTTTAATTGATTCTATATTCCCTAATTAATATGTATAGTAATTATTTTCATATAATCTCTTAATAATATCAATTAAAGCTCCATCTATTCCCAAATTTACTAAGCTTGCCTTTAATCTATTTCTATTTACTCTATCATATGCCTTCTCTATATCTCTAAAAACCATATATAACTCTATCTGTATATCCATAAGTTGTGTAACTACAAATAAACTATCTTCTATATGCTTAGCCAATCGAAAACCTCCTTGCATTTCTCTCACTATATTATTTTCTTCCATCCATTTTGCAACTCTTCCAGTCACCATAGAGGAGGATCAAGCCAAGTGGGGGGGGGGGGCTCTAAGCAGTAAAAATTCTAGGACCCTCCAACTCAAGTTAGAAAAAAAAATTCAAAAAAACTCTCATTAAGTTATTAACAAAAAACAAAAGTTATCAAAAATTTCATATCATAACATGTTAAATGAATTTATTACAAAACATTTTTACATGAATTTCTGTTTTGCTTTATTTCTTGCTAATTCATCAATTATTTTTATAGTGTGAATTTGGTTTAAAATTTCCTACTCTTTATACAGAATGACCATATTATTTATTCTTTCTTCTCCAATAGTACTTGTTAAATAATTTTTTGCACACTTTAAAACAGAAAACGATCTTTCTCCTGATGTGTTAGATAAGGGAATTGTTAATAAAAAATTTCAATTACATTTCAACATAGATGTCTGGTGTGGTTTTTATGGTATCCTCATTTTCTTTTAGAAATATTAAAAAATGGCCAAGTTCATCTTCAAAATTACAAACATCAATGTCATTTTTGTAAATATCCTTAAACTTAATTTTATCATGTTCTTTTTTTTTTCTATTGATAAATTCCAATCAAAAATATTTGCATTATAGGAGGATTGATTGTATACAAAAAAAACATAATTTTCCCCGAATCCTAATGAAAAGACATTTTAACACCTTGGGACCCCTTAGTATTCTGGCACCCTACATGGCTGCTTAGTCTGCTTACCACTTAATCCAACTCTGATTATATTTCCATTTGTAATAATAAAGTAAGCAAGACATTTATAGTTAATAAATTTATTAATTAGTAAAAGTTAACAACTACAAATATTTTGATTAGATTATTAATACAGAAGAGTTTCATGTATAATTAACAAGCTAAAATGATAAAAAATAAAATATCCAAAGCAAAAAAAATATTTTATAATCAAAAACCAATAAACTAACTTCTGTAGAGATTTTTTATTATTATATAAGTATAACTTGTAAGAATAACGAAAATTTTAATCCAGTGAATATCTTTAGTTATATTTTTGTTCAAAAGTTGGTGCTTATAAAGTAGCTTTATTATCCCTTTTAATAAAACTAAATATTCACTAATACAGATGTTTCTCTACATAATAAGAGAATCACAGCATGAAAACATTTCCTTTTACAAACGCTACTTAAAGCAGCAAAATTTTGGTCCAATTCATTAATTTTTACTTAATGTTTCTAATATACTTTTTCAATGCAACTTTGATTTATATATTAATCATTAACCTTATCTGCAATTCATAATTTTTAGAAGCATATGTCTTGAATGCAAGAACTGTTTTCTTATTTTGCATATCATCTGCAAAATATAAATATGTAGAGTTGTGGAAATTTAAAATAATGAGATGAAACATTATATCAGTGAACCACATAAAGTTAACATATACTAGTAAAACATAAGATACAAGCTAAATAAAACATAATTATATATTATATGCTATATGAAGAGGTTATTGTATAATTTTAGCACTATTTGAATTCTATATCCTGACTCTGTAAAATGTGAATTTTTTTTTAAATTTACAAGCAGGATTAAAATTTTTACTTTCAGTTAGCTGAATATATTTATTTCTAAATATTCTTCCAATTATTGGTCAGTAAATGGGTATTTAACTATTCATAGAAGAAAAACTGTCACCATCCAATAACTGGATAGCTTGTGAATAATTCATCTTCCTTATCATTCCTCTTTGGAGGACTGGTGGACAATTTCTGCTCTAATTAATGTCTGTTTTATCTATTATACACACAAATATAATTATTAGAAGCCACTTGTAATTAAATATCATCATTCTGACAACAAAAATTGAACATAAAGCATATACAAAGAAAAAATAAAAAGTTAAGGATGAATTTTGCAATGATTATGCAAATATTTATATTTTATGTATGTATAAAAGTGTATATGTTGATTTATTCAAAGAGACATAATACACAGTCTGTAAATTTATTTATTTGAGTTATTGATTCATTTATGTCTATAAAATATATTTTCTAAAAATGAAAACAATATGATTATTTCTAACTTCTTTATGAGAGAAATATTTAACTTCCTAAATTGATTATGATGGAGTTTTCCACAAGTATCATCTAGTTTTTCAAATAAAAATAATTATCTTTACTATTGGAAAAGTTAATATAGTAATACCTCATTCCAGTGGATACAAAATCTATCTATAAAAGCAGGATTTAGATAAACTAGATGATTAGCATTAAAGACTACTTATATGACCAGTTAATATAAAAAGTAAGTTATTAGTGCTCATACACAGAAACATTATAATGTATGCAAAATATGCTAAAAACAACTATTTTAATTAAAACCTTTTGTTAAATAATAAAAAAGCCTACAATCAATTCTGTTGAGACCAAGGCATACATATATAATATTACATGTTAAATCATAGTTCATAATAATATTTAAGAATGGCATTAAATGTAGTAAGTGCATGTGGTTAAGGATCCATTTTCTAATACTCAATTGCAGTAGTTATTTGTATTTTATCTATATACAATGCAGGATTTGGTTTCATAAACATATTAAAATATTATCAATATGTCATTATTAATTAAGAAATTAGAAAGAACAGCTTTTTTTAGAAATAAAAAAATAATAATTTAATATTGCCAATTTAATTTATAAATTCTTTATTCTTAAAACATTTTCCACTTCAAATAATCCTTTTTTAAAAGCATAATTCAATATAATATCTCTATGTTACTCAAAATTATAATTCAAAATGACATTATTAATTTAACAACCTGCAGTAGCAAATAGATACTTCACAATAATGATTAAAACTGAAGAGAAGATATGGACATTTGGTGATTATAGTCATTCTAGATCCTTTTATGGTGCAGTAAAATCAAAATATTGACCTAAGAAATAGTATCACAAATCTATTAAAGCCAGAAATGGCACTCTCTTATGCTGATGATGATATTTTGAACAGGTTGAGATAATATTTAGATCACCTTTTGAATAATAATTCAATAATTAAAATGATAACTTTTAATAGAATCCATTTTATATATCCAATTAGGTTTATAGAAAGATATCAAGCTTAGTCAAGTCAAAACAGAAAAGGCAACAGATCTTGCTTTTAAAATATAATGGTGATATGTTAGCTTCAAAAATATCTGAATTAATGCTATCTTTATTGTCCCAATTTTTAAAAACAAAGAAAATAGACAAGATAGCAGTAATTATTGTTAAATACCATTATTATCTACTAAAGTAAATGTGTGTTTAAGCATTTTGTTAATAAACCACTAAACATCACATGACCACCATTCTTTATGTTTACACAAGCTGTTTACACAAAGACAAAACTACTTTATGGAGAGTTTTTCCTCTGTGATTTTGTTAATAGTGCTTGCAATCATAGATGAAAGGTTATAAGATATCCAATTTGATTTCAGAAAACCAATAAGCACTATAGAATATATTTTTTTGTAGTCATGCAAATACAATAAAAGCATCAGAAACAAAAAAAGTGATTTATATATTGTTTTACTTGATTTGATCAAACATTTCTCTTAGTTAAGTGAATACTATAGCTTTTTTTGGAATTATTTGGTTGTCCAAAAATCTATTCATATTATATAGCTTCTACATGATAGGGTAAGAGGATGTTTTATTAGTACAGGCAAAAAAATCTGATGCAGGAAAATGAAAACTGGTGTTAAACAAAGATACTTACTCCAATTATTGTTCCAATTTTTATGACATTGTTCATTGGTATTGTTTATAGGCAGCTTAATGAAAGAGGAATGGTGATACATTATAGGTTTGAAAATAAAAATTTTAATATGAAATAATTAAAAGAAAAAACAATATCTTCATCTTCTTGGTTTCTGGATTTATAATTTGCCGGTATTGAATCATTTTTGTTAACTAAAAAATTATTTATAAAATAAATTTAATATTTTGGATGCAACATATGAAGACCTTGATTTTATCAGACAGTGGGGGGGGGGGATCCTTAGGAATATTTAGCTTGGATACCTCTTAGTAGTTTTATAAGTAGAGTGGTAGACACATATATTGTGGTTCAATACTATCATTAACGTCCAGCTGTGCCTTTAATACATTAAATAATAGAGTATTTTATCATAGAAATAGTTGTACATAGAGCTGTTATTTTACCTAATTTATTATATGGAAGTGAGACTTAGATATCCTATTAGTGCAATATAAAGGCATTACAAATGTCTCATTTAAAGATGCTTCATAAAATTTTAAAAATATAATTGCTAAATCATAAAACCACTCAATATGTTTTTTATTTTTCTGGATGTGATACTATAAAATACACTATTGTAAAATAATACTTTCACTGAATTGGACATGTAAAATGAATAAAAAGTCAAAAATAAGAGTCATAGATCACATGACCCAATTCTCTTAAGCTTGTAAGATATAAACAATGAGTATTGCCAATTGCTCAACAAGCTTTGTGATAAATGCTTAGCCGGAGAAAGCATTTAAAATATCTACCTCTGACCATGGTTTCGTGCTTTGGCACTCCTCAGAGAGGTGCTAGGATAGATGATGAAATTTAGTATAGTTTTTTATGTGAAAGATATACCATATCTACATTAAAAAGATTATCTCAAGAATATTCTAAAGAAATGCAATTATTGGAAAGATATTGGAGAGCTATTATTAGATATGATGTTCAAATATTTCAGAAAAAGTTTCTACTAAAGAAATTAAAAAACAACATCATAAAATATCATGTAAACATGAAAAATTTACCATCATGCACTATATGTGAACGTATTTCTGTTTCACAGTTCAGTTTGCATAGTTATTACAAAAAAAAAAAAAAGATCATTTCTCTCTTTTCTCCTTTTGTGGTTTTGGAGTTACATTATATACACTGATGACTCTTTCTTCTTATTATTATTATACTTAGTAAAATGATATGCCAGAGTAACGTAGGAAATTTTTTAACTTGTATCTGTTTGCCATATTTTGATTTGTGGTGATAACATCATCAAGAAATATCATTAGTTTGGCACTAATATTATGAAAATATTTGAAAATTCTTTGATATGACCTTGAATTATTAAAAACAATTCCTTTTAGTAAAAGTTGCTTTTCTATATAATATATAATTGGAAACTGATTATGTACAACTTAATAGGTATCATTTATATATGAACATTTATTATCATACGATTTACAAGTTTCTTAAACACTTTATCAATACTCTTTATTTATTTCAAAACTGACAGTTTTGACTGTCCTGCAGTCATCATCAGAGCTCTTTACAGTCCTATTTCTATTTCCTATTTCTATTTTTAGAAATAGGATTGTAAAGAGCTCTGATGATGACTGTAGGACAGTCAAAACTGTTAGTTTTGATATAAATAAAGAGTATTGGTAAACTGTTTAAGAAAGTTGTAAATGGTATGAAATGTTAAAGTAGAAATCAGTACATAGAAAAAGGAAGAAGATTTATTAATTGTGATCTTTGATTATAAGTCAAATTACAATTTAAAAAAGCATTCAGACAATTCTGTCTTATATATTATTTCCTGCTTCAACAAGCCTGATTGGCCCTTTTTATTGTAAAGCATGATAGACCATAGATAATTTACTGTCAGTTTCAAATTATAGTACTATGGAAAGTCAGCACAATCCAAATATTTTAGATGTTATAAGTTATGGACAAACAATATTACAAAGATATCTTATAAAAGTGTCATACTAGATTGATTAATAAATATGTATATAAATATATTAAGATCGTTAAATAGTTATAAAATGAAAAATATTTAGAATATAAAATAGAAATATTAAAAAAAATTGAATTAATTTAATTTTTATTATGTGTGGCTCGAAATATATATATATTGGAGAACATTTATCTTTTTCACATGTATGTGGTCATGTGTATGATTGTATAAGGTGTAGTGGATAGCTATGGAGAGATTGAAAGTTTGAGTTTAAGTCATTCTAATTATATTAAGTTTACTATAGATAATATACATGTATTTAAATATTATACATATATAATTAATGGAGTAAAATACTCTTTTCTTCATGCCATGAGTAAATAACACTGTATTGACAAAAAATCAAGAATGGAATGATTCACCTACTTTCCAAACTTTTGAGGTTTATATATTTACTTTACCAACATTAATGAACATTAAGAGTAAAATCAATATATATATATATATTGAAGCAGTCAATCTTAGCTTAAGATTGTGCTTCATGGTTCCATCTACTAACCTGTGTTCAAACCCTATATCCCATCCCACTCCTTTAATCATATAGGAGCAAAATACTAATAAAATATTGATTTTTTTTGTAAATATTTTATTATACGTCATTTTTAACTTTTCTTTTTAAAGTACTGTTTTTTTTTATTAAACTGTATTTTATAAAATCCAATATGGAAGATGCAACCGTTTATTATCTAAAAATAATTAAAGTGTTGGAAACACTATTGCTTTAATCTGAGAAAGGTATTTTTAATTAAAGTTTTTACTTAAAATAAAATGGGATTAAGATTAACGATTTTCTTTTGTTATAAACATTTTGTCAAATCTATTTCTAATCTAGAAATAGATTTGAACTTATTTTGGACATTATCTTACAGTTGCATCTTTCAAAAAAAAAAAAAAACAATGAACAAAGAAAACTTAAGATTTTAGATCAGAGATTAGATTTTAAGTTAAAACTATGTAATTAAAAGCAATCTTCAAATACCTGGGCAGAAGTATAAAATGGCCTGATTTTAAATCACCGGGGATAGATTAACTACTATTGAGAGAACTGTATTGATGACATGATACATGCTGCCGTGAAACTTAAAATGATGTAGTAGTAAGTCCACCACTCTTCTCGACCCTGTTGGGTCATCATCTTCCATGGCTGTACCATTCTGCTGCCCAAGAGTGAAGTAAAAGCCTGACCTAAGAACTTTAGTATTGAAGCGGAATCTGAGATTCAGATTGCGCTTCACAGCCCACCTCAAATCTTCCGCTACCAAGCTGAGTTCAAACCCTATTCTTGTGTATATATTCTGTTCACTAACACATTTTTGTCCTTTTTTTTATTATTATTAACTAACATACTTATTAACGAAGATATATGCATAAATATCTGAATTTAAATACACACACAAAAAAATAAAAGTAATAAATATAGTATTTAAAGAGGGAATATGTATAAGCAATAGGTAACAGGGGATTAATTATAACGGACTTATAATATCAGAATATATTATATGTTCTGTATTTTTTTTAATTTATAAAAGTTATAGTAATTATTTATTGATTGCAGCTCATATACAGAGATATTGTAGAGCCAAACATAATGAGAAAATAATTACTACAAAAAGTTCGTTATATGTCATTCTAGAAAATTTTGTTTTTAAATTATTTTTGCTATTAAACTCTACTTTTATTTTAAATCCAATATGGAAGATGCGATTGTAATTAGTCAAAATTAATTAAAGGTGAAAGACGTAATCTTGTACAATCTTCTAAAATAAATTTAATTAAAAGTTTCTCTAAAATCAAAATTAGAAATTAAACTTAATTGATTTATTTTTATCACAAACATTTTTTTATCAAATTAATATCTGTTTGAATACTTATCTAACAATGGCATCTTCCATCACAATGGGTAAAAGCTTGTATAGAAATTCTTTTGGAAATTAGATTAAAGAAAATGATTAGCAATGACCAATCAAGAAGGGATTCCACAAATACCAAGGCATGGGATAATTATGAATTTTTTGACAGAGGAACTAAGACAGTCAAGGAGAGCAGTTGCCAAAAAAATTTTGCGTTCGTTAATTTCAATGTGTCGTGAGTAAATCCACTTCACCTTTCTCACCATTCGAGATGGCCTTCCCTGAAATCTGTGCCCATGGATCCTGATACTTATAGACTATAACTATATGCCTGTTTGTTAACTACTGAACTTACTACCTGCCTCAATAATTATGCTCGTCAAACTAGATATAGTTCTCCGAGGGAAATCTGAAAAACATCAAAAGAATAGCCAAGTTTGTAAAGAGGTAATCATTTCAAATGCTGCTAGACTCTTAAAGTTACCGTGAATAATTTTAACTCTCTCACCTATCTGTTTCGTTAAACATTTTGTAAAGCCCTTTTTATTTGTAAAATTCAATATTAAGTATGAATTAATCTGTAAAATTCTTACCTTTTAGTTAATTGTACCTTGTTCTCTCTATAACTTAGCTGTAATCTCTCCTACATTAAACCTCTCCTGAATAATTATTATTTCTTGATTTCATGTCTATGCGGCAATACTTTATTTTCATTATGATATTTTATATTTTTGTATATACTAAATTATATGTCGATAATTTCTCCCAGAATCGCAAATGCTTACGCTATCTCTTTTAATAAAAGAAAACCTTCGTTATTTTTCAGAGGGTGATTAATCTAGTATTTTTTAAAACAAATTTGTTATTCTTATTATAGTGAGTGTTTGCAAGTCTGGGGAAATAAAATCAGAATCTGATAATTACTGTACAATGTTATTGTCAAAAACTAAGCAAAAATCTGTTTTCTTAGAAATGTGTTTTTTTTTATTAATTAAATAATAGCGCTAACTTCTAAAACTTTAAATATATTTATATGAATTAAATTAATATTACTTTCATGAAATCACTAACTGCCACCGACTTTATATATATTTAATAATATGAAAATTATCTATTTATTAAAGCATTCAAAACCAAAGAGTTGTATTAGTCATACATTGTGGGAAGTTTATGTGTAATTTAAAGTAATATAAAGGGGGAGGGGATATTCTAGTTCTATAAGCTATTATATTAGCATTACATGTATTTCTTTCATATCCACATGGTAACTTAAATCATACCGGTACGCTGGGTTTTTATCAATAAAGATAGGTGATAATTCTTTATTTCTTAGTTAAGTTTATATATTTATATTAATGCAAGCGTTATGTATATACCGGCCTTTAGTTTTATATATATTTGTGCTTCGTTCATTTTTACTTCCAATACCAAGGACAAGGTTTGGCAAACCCCTTTGGACTTCTTCAGCACTAGATATTATTGCATAGGGTTTGCTCTGGCAAAAGTCCAGCCTATGGCAATTCAATAAAGTGCATTCTTCTTTGTTTATGACCCGACCCTGCCAACATTTGCAGAGAGTCGCCTTCTTTAACTGTGAATTGAAGCACTTTCTTGGATCTCAGAATAGATCTCTCCATTGCCACCATACACATACCGCTCTCCCATATATCATTCTCGTTAAAGCCTATCAATGTTCCTAAACCATACTGTTATGATTATGCTAAATGGATTGCCATTTTTTATATTTCATTCACACTTTCAGATACGATATTGCTGCTATAATTATTATTTCCTAAATTAGCTTCCCACATACGTTCTTATTTCGCAAATGCGAATGCTATTTTATTACTTAAACATAAGTACAGTTTGCCATCAAACTCAATAAACTTATGTATTGGTTCAAGTGCTGTTGTTTTATTAATGGTGAATTCAAAGAACCTTAAGTAACTGTAGACTAGTGCTATTATTAAAAATCTTAGGTATCCCATACAATCTGCAAATTATTGACATATAAATAGCCGCATTAGAACAAAGCCATAAATTATTTGTTATTGCTGATTAAATATGTTCATTTTATAGCATTGTAAGAGAAGTTAATGTCATCTAAGGGAGATAAATACCCATTTTATTTCATTTTAACACAAATAGTGTTTGCAATCAATTATATATATATATCTCAAGTTAACTTAATAAATCGTATACATATTACTAAGTACCTAAGTCATTGTTTCATTTATTGAATAGAAATAATTTTGATGTTATATAAAAGGTTTCATTTACTAGATGATCAAAAATTGCTAACAATAATATTCTATACATGAATAAAATTCAAATAAGAGTCTTTTTGTGTCACGACTTTGTGATGCCGGTGGGTAGAAATAAATTAGATCAGTATCATTGGAATTGTTGCTCATGAGTTGGTAGATCTGGAAAATAGGCAAATAGAGCAGAGTTCATGAGTGTTCCTGACTTATGTATTTTGCACATGATTGGACTCGAGGTACTTTTGCCTAGATGCTAGATCTTGTTATATGAACAGACAAAACCGACCGGTACAGTATGCTAATGAAAGCTTGTCATCACATAAGAACTGCCATGCATGAGCTGGACTTTTTAATATGGACTCTTAAAATGGTGCAAGGTAAATTATTTCAAACCACCACCATTGAAACTAAATCTAGCTTGCCTAATTAATCTTGAATTCTACTATCAAGATTTCTCATGTATTATTTAACTTTGCCTTTTTAATCAATATGTAAAATGTAATTTGCTCTTAAATGATTTCCATATAATTAATTTTCTCTCATATGCTCTCATTTTCTTTCATTTTGGTGCGGTCATTTATTTATAGTTATTTATCACTTAATTTTATATGTCTATTTTAGTTATTATTAATATGCCAATTTCAAACAATATGACGAGTTGAATTTCTAAAATCTTTTCTTCTTTTTAAGTAAACCTTCATGAATTAAGGTTTTTAATGTCCATTTAAAACAATGCATTATTAATTAATACGCTGGCCAGATTGTTTTACAAGCCAACATTTTATTTATGTTTTAATATAAAAAAAATATTTGTTTAACTCTGGATTTTTTACCCTGGGTGAATTCAGAGCTTAGGCTAATTAACGCTTTGAAACTTTATTTATTTTATAAATATTACTCAATTCTGAAAAGGTGACCGATTAGTTGTTTTCTATAACTGCTAATCTTATTTTTACATATTCTTAAAATATCAAATACAGTACTTATATATTCCATTTATTGTAAAATCAATGAAGGTGGGATTGATTTATTTTAAATAGCAGAAAAAGGGATGGGGGTAAATCTTAATATTCTTTCACTAGGTAAAATCTTAAAGTATATTTTATTTAGGGAAATCTCTCTCTCTCTATATATATATATATATAACTGCATAGCGTATTATCTGTATAAATTATGGCATTCAAACTAGGGTCATTCATTTTAAAGCAGTAAAACTTATTCAATGTCATTAGTGACATTCATCATTACTGTGTTACTGACAATTGGCTCATCTTCATGATTATATATATATGTGCTTCTTAATCTGGGGGTTACAAGTTCGAACCCATAGATTTCTTCTCAAGCCTTGTCCTGAGGATAGTTAATCTTCCCAGGACCATTTATTTTGTATAAAAAGGCCTCTGGCGGTGATTCCCTAAGTCTGGCACATGCTATGCCTATCCACTTTCTTCGTATCTAGGCCTGCACATCGGCGATGCTCCATGGCATGCCTATCCACTTTGTTCTCATCCAGAAGCATGACCATATCCTCTTAGTTGTTTTTGGCTATGATGTCAGTACCACCCAAACTTCATATTATTATTATTATTTCTTTTGCTTATGACCTAATTTTAATGCTCTAATATTAAAATTGTGTTCTGCTTAAATATATATATAAAATGCCGAGTATCACTACTAATAATCTTATTCATTAAATTTATTTTAATCTTATACAATCCCACCATCGTAACTTATTTCTGTATTTAAGAGTATCTATTTGCCTTGGTGAAAATAAAGCGTTCTTCTTACTAGTGGTAATTAGAGGAGTTTCATTAATTATTTTGTCATATAATCAAATATGTTACCAAATGTATTTTATTTATTTTCATGACCATAATGGCGTGAAAATAGTTTGTGTTATATCTGTAATCAATCTCAGAACACTCCCCAAAATAATGTTAGTCACCATGTTTCAGAACCATAACCCAAAGCATTAATAGCAATTTTATGTAACTTCTTTCTAATAAAATCGATTGGCATCTTAATATTGGACCCACCAAAGATGTGTGTTTATTTGTAATAAATTATTTAGCTAATAAAGAGCATATGAGAAATAATAGCATGAATGACACTATGTAATCATCTACTGCTTGCTCATTCATGCACACACTAATGTATACAATTAAGTCATAATGTATAATAATTTGTCATTATATTAAACTATATTTTTATTGTCTAAACTTATTCGAGTAGTTCAAATTCCTTTTTCTCCACTTCCAAAAGTACAGACATGCTTACATATATTTTAGTTTAGTCATAGTTAATAGATGTCTCACAGTCTTCTCTGCTTTGCTAGTGGGCTGGATTAAAATTAATTATCATGTACCATAACTATTATGTTATTCATTAGGTGTTAGATCTGGGGCTTAGAGAGAGGGTTCAAATCCAGACTGGTCCCTGACCTAAATCTCAGGCTTGACTGGGTTTGAAATACATTTTGTGAATTCCAGCTCATGTTAGATGGATAAACATATTTTGACCGGTACAATATATATATATGAATTTAATGTTTATATGGGTTTTATTATATAGAAATGAGGACATAAATATCAATTAAATAGAGAAACATTTAACCTTTAATGTTACTAAGAAACAATCAATTACTACTAATTGAACAATTTCTAAAGCACAGCAAGTTTTTCTTATAAATGTGTAATAGCTTCTTTGTGGTGGGTCTCAAAGCAAAATGGGTCCTCTTTTACTTTTATATGGATTTAAACCAGAAAAACAACATTCTTAACATTCTTCAAATAATATTTTTAACTTTTCCAGAGAGTTGCATATGTTGAATTAAATGTTTATATGGATTTTATTATATAGAAATGAAGAGATAATGCCAAGAAAGATGTTATTTTTTTACATTCTCACATTTATAATAAATAGATTTCTGAGTTTAAATCCATATAAGAACTAGGGTTTAAAAGTAAAAGAGGACTCCTTTTGCTTTGAGACTTCTAACAAAAGAGCTATTATAGGTTTATGAAAAAAACTTGTTTTGCCTCAAGAATTATTCAGTTAGTAGTAATTGATAGTTTCTTAGTAACAACAAAAGTTAAGTACTTTTGTATTTAATGGATATTTATCTCATTTCTATATAATAAAATCCATATAAACATTTAATTCTGCATATACAACTCTTTGGAGAAGTTAAAAATATTATTTGCAGAATGTCAAGAAATATGTTATCCTTTCACATTCTCACACCTATAATAAATAGCTTTCTAGGTTTAAATCCATATAAGAACTTGGGTTTAAAAAGAAAAGAGGACCCTTTTTGCTTTGAGACCCCCAACAAAACAGCTATTACAGGTTTAGGAGGAAAACTTGCTTTGCCTCACAAATTGTTCAATTAATAGTAATTGATAGTTTCTTAGTAACATCAAAAGGTAATTGTTTCTCTATTTAATAGATATTTATCTTCTAATTTATATATATATTGAAGTGGATACTTCATAGGCAGTAATAACCATTTGCCAAATTAAGCCGAGGATAGAGTAGAAAGCAGTATAAAGTTAATGAGAGGATCAATAGCAAACCTTTTTTTCATAATGATAGTTTTAAATGGCCTTAATGATAATTATTTAAAACTTAATTTATAACTGTACAGACATCTAACACACAGGCACATTAAATTATTTGGGCACACACATTTGAATGTTAGGAGATGTAGGTAGTTTTTTAAAAATAATCAGAACATTAAATAATAAAATGTTTATTTCAATATTTCTAACTTTTCTAATAAATTTACTTTTGCCATTTTCCAACAAATTCCTGCATCAAAAGTCTAATATTTTCTATTCTTTTTACTTTGTTTACATGAATCTATATAAATACACAGTAATTCAGAAAACCCTTTGTTACCATAAATGTAACAAAACGTCCATACATATCT